>CM067340.1:81657500-83102500 GCA_034376525.1 Nicotiana benthamiana | reverse complement strand
TGATCGAGATTTTGTATCGGATTTGAGTAACTTTGGTAAGGATGAACTCGTGGTCGAATGTGTGTTTGTATTTTGTGACTTTTACTTGATTTCGAGACGTAGGCCCAGGGGCATACTTTTTAGTTGACTTTTGATTTAAAGCTTAGTATTATCTTATGGAATTGATTCCTTTTGCTCGTGTTGGTTGTATCGAATTATTTGTGGCTAGATTCGAGGCATTCAAAGGGCGTTTTGCGAGGCAGAGGTGTGTTGGAATAGAAATTTGCTTTAAGGTAAGTAATAGTTCTAAATCTAGTTTTGAAGGTATGAAACCCCGCATAATGTGTCTTGTGATTGATTTGGAGGTGACACACATTCTAGGTGACGAGCGTGTGGGCGTGCACCGTAGGAATTGTTACTTGGTCCATTCCATGAAACTGTGAAGTTGAATAACCTGTTATTAGCTGTATGATGTACATGTGTTATAGAAATTTGATTGAAAATCATTTTAGAAATCATGTTAAGGCTATATATTGGTAGTTTAGGGACCTACATGTTGATTTATATGCCAGCTGTTGTTTGTACTTTGTCTTCGTTTTTCTTGCATATCATATCTCAAATGATTTCGTTTTTCGGATCCAGATATTGATACTATAGCACGTGAGTTGTCCGTGCATATAATAGCACTTGGGATGAAGGAGCCCCTCCAGAGTCTGTACACACCTCTAGTGAGTGCAAGTGCCTATTGAGTGCGAGTGGCGAGTGCTGAGCGATTAACAGGAATGATTGACTGTAAAGGATGAGTGATTGTGAGGTTTGAGTGAATATTGCTCTGAGAGAATGCATTTGAATTCATTATTGTTGCACTTAGCTTCTATCTATCACTGTCTTGAAATTTCTGAAAGATATTATACTCTGTTTCACTTGGACTTGTCATAAAGTAACTGATTTGACCTAAATTGTCATACTTGAAAGCATGCCTACCTTCTATGTTGAGATTATTGCAATTGAACTATAACTGTGAAGCTCCTCACTACTTTCAGTTCTTTATTTAGTCTTGTTACTCACTGAGTTGGTACAAATCCAGGTATTTGCTAACACAGTGGGTGTTGATTCCTTTGCGCAGTTGATCGCTGAGAGATATCAAGGTAGCTGCCCGGCGTTTCTCATACCTTGTCTCTCCTTCCCCATCTTTCCCGTTTATTGTATTAAGTTCCAGACTATCATAGACAATATTTTCTAGACTTGTGATATCTAGATGCTCATGAACTCTGTGACACCCAATGTTGGGAGTTTCCAAGTTATGTTCTGGGTTTTCTATCCCGTTTATGAGAAATTTTATTATTTAAAATTGTTTTAACTTATTTTTTTCTCTGTTAAGAATGTTGGAAACGTTTTGAAATTTTGGATTACCTAGTAATAATAGGTTAGGATTTTGGGTCGTGACAAGTTGGTATCAGAGCTTAGGTTACATAGGTCTCACGAGTCATGAGCATGTTTAGTAGAGTCTTGAGGATCAGTATGGAGACGTCTGTACTTATCTTTGAGAGGCTGTTGAACCTTTAGGAAACTTCACATTCTTGTATTCTTGTCGTGCAGATTTGTTGATTCCGGTAACTAAACTTCTGTTGTTGTATTTTCTCACAGATGGTGAGGACACATGCTACTGGACATAATAGACAACCACTAGTACCACTAGCTAGAGCTGCGAGAGGCCGAGGTCATGGTAGGGGTTGCAATAAGGGTAGAGGTGTAGCTTGTACAACAGCTAGAGCAGCACTTGCAGACCCACCAGTAGGGCTAGTGGGGCCGGCCTAGACACTACATATTCCCATTGTGATTCCAGGCCATCAGGAGGCCTTGGCTCATATTCTAACGGTGTGCACTAGTCTTGCTAAAACAGTCTCAGTTCTAGCCACAACAGCCACTTCTTAGGCCGGGGGAGGTACTTATACTCCCGCCACCCATACACTAGAGTAGGTGATGCAGGGTCTGTAGATAGTGAGGGAACTACCACCCACCTGGCTACAGCGGCTCAAGACTAGGTCATTCCCGTCATGACTGATGATGAGCAGAGGAAACTCAAGAGATTTAAGAGGTTTCAGCCTCCATCATTTAGCGGGGCTGAGTGGGAGGATGCCTAGGGCTTCTTGGACAAGTGCCAATAGATTCTTCATATGACATGTATTCAGGAGAGCAATAAGGTCTTGTTTACTACTTTTCAATTCATTGGGGATGCCTTTATATGGTGGGAGGCTTATGAGAGGAGCAGGCCGATCGGTGCAGCACCACTTACATGGCAGGAGTTTTCTATTCTCTTCTTGGAGAAGTTTGTGCCAGAGTCTCACAGGGAGGAGCTATACAGACAGTTTGAGCAGTTGTGTAAGGAGGGAATATCTGTGACGTAGTACGAGATGAGATTTTTTGAGTTGGATCATCACGCATTTTGGTTGGTTCCCACATAAGGGGGAGGATTAAGAGGTTCATTGATGGCCTCACATATCAGCTGCGGTTGCTTATGACTCGGGAGAGGGTATCTGGTGCTACTTTTGATGAGGTTACTTTGTAGATATCTTCAACCAGCAAATGCATATCATCATATCTCAACTCATCTTCATCAACCATAACTTGATTTCCTCTTGAGGCATGCACAACACCGCCTCTTACACTTCACGTTGTCACCACCATCACATGATTGTTGTGCCCATCGTTAGGGTTTACTACCGTAACACTTGGTAGATTACCCTTCAGGCGAGTATTTAAGGATTGAGAAATTTGGCCAAGTTTCACCTCTAAGTTACGGATAGAAGTGTTGTGGGAAGCCAATTGACCATCAGATTCTTGGTTCTTTTTCATCGTTTGCTCAAACATAATATCAATTCGACCCATATCATTACCCTAAGAACTAGACCCTTGAGATTGAAACGGCAGCGGGTTGTTCGGTTTTTGATACATCAGAGGCCCTTGAAAGCCTTGCCCCTGATTACCTTGACCACCATTGTTATTCCACCTACCTTGACCATTGTTATTGTTCCAATTGTTGTTGTTGTTTCCGTTCCAATGTCCTTGATTACCCGAATTGTTGTTCCCCCAGTTTCCACCTTGGTGGTTGTTATTGTTCCAATTACCACCTTGTTGATTTCCCCAATTTCCTTGGGGTCGCCATTGTTGGTTCCTTTGATTTTCTCTATTCCCTTGGTAGTTATTTTAGACTTCCTCGCTTTGATCATCGTAGTATTCATTCGAATAACCACCACCATCATCATAGTTATCAAAATTTCCTTGAGGTTGTTGCCATCTTTGCCTCCTTTTCATAATATTCACTCCTTCCATAGCATTGACTTGGCGCGGGTTTTGGACTTGTTGTAATTGCGCCTTTTCCAATTGATTCAATGTTTTTGTGAGTTCAACAATGGACTGGCCGTGATCATGCAACTCCTTATGAAAATGTATGACACTATGGTCACCTTGAGGAACATTTGCCCTGCTTTACCATGCCAAAGAAGTATCGGCGATTTCATCTAACACATCACAATCTTCATTGTAGGGAAGCTTCATAAAATTTCCTCCCGCCAATTGGTTCACATTACATTGGTTGGTTGTGTTGATGCCCCTATAGAACATTTGTTGAATCATCCCATAATTCATATTATTGTTTGGACACTCTTTAACCATAGTTCTAAATCTCTCGTGCAAGGGTTCCATTCGCTCTTGTTTGAAAGCCCAAATCTCATCACGGAGCGCCTCCATGTGACTTGGAGAAAAGAACTTAGCGATGAACTTGTCTGCCAATTCATCCCATGTGGTGATAGAATGATCGGGGAGCCTCTCTAACCAATCTAACGCCTTTCTCCAAATAGAGAACGGGAAAAGTCTCAGTCTCAATGCATCCTCCGAGACGTTTGTCTTCTAGCTACCCCAACAAGTATCCATGAACCCTTTCAAATGTTTGTAAGCATTCTGATCGGAGGCGCCCGTGAAATAACCTCGTTGTTCGAGCAAGGTTAGCATAACATTTGTAATTTGGAAGTTTCCCGCCCAGATTCGGGGAGGGACAATGGCACTCGCGTACCCTTGATTTGGAAGAGCTCTTGGGACACTCTTGGTGGAGGCGGAGGAGATTCTGGTATGTTTTTATTTGCATTGGCATTTGTGTGGGCATTTTGACCTCTCCTTGGAGCTTGAGGTAATACATCTTCTTCTTCTAGATCCTCAACCTCCTCCCCCTCGACCACATTTCCAAGAGGGTCATTTGCATTTAAAGCCATGTGTACCTGAGTGATTGATACAAATAAAGTTAGTAAAAAGAAGGAAAGAGAAGCAAAACACAAAAATAGCTACACAGATAGTCAACACCGTAAGCTCCCCGGAAACGGCGCCAAAATGAGATCGCTGCCAACTCAAAGCTACACGAATGTAGGGAGAGCGGTTCGCTATAGCTTTTACCCGAATAGTGGTTCGGCATCGAATTTCCACAGGGAGCTTGGAATGGAGTTGTATTGTCTGTTTTGCCTACAATTGTGTTTGTACTTCTAACTGCACTCCTAACATTTTGAGTTTTCTTTGTATTAACAACTACTATTATGAACATAAGATTAAGACTAAATTATGCTAAGGAAATATTGCTAGGTTGTAACTAATAGAGAGAGAGGTACTAGGGTTGTGACATCACCTAGGTGGTTAACTAACAGGTAGAAACTACTAAGAATAGATTGACACATTTGGTATTTATGCTATAATTGTTGCACAATTGTACCCATTCTCACACCTCTAGGTAGAGAGTGTGATTTTGCACAATTGACTCTCTCTCGAGACCAATTGGGTAAGCCAATTAGACCAAGCAACTAGGGTTCAAGTAGGGTGTTTACTCTCTCGAGTTTTAACCCATAAATTGGGACTACCATGTCTCATGGGTCCATTCCAATTCCTTGTTGGGTCAATTTTGGGATCATAGACTCTCTTTCTCAAGAAGAGTCAAAACCCACTAAGCTAGAATCAATGTTTGCAACTAGTAATCCTTAATTAAAGCATAAAATTAACGCAAATAATAAAAACCCAATATCAATTTATTATTAGGTAGCAACATCCATTAATTACCCACACTAGGGTTGAACCACAACCCTAGTTAATGGGTTTACATACTTGAAGAAGAAACAAAAGAAATTGAAGAAAAAATAGACATATTAATTAATTACTAAGATAAATTTACAAGAATATATGGAGAAACTAATGCTAAACTGCCAAAATTGGCTAAAACTTTCGTCCTCACGAGCGCAACTCTGTTTAGTAAATACAACTTAACCTAAAAATGGTAAGATGTTCTATTTATTGTGGGCTGGAGAAACCGAACAAATTGCTCTGTGGGGTCAGTGCGGGCCGCACAATTATGACCGCGGCCACACTGCCTGTTTTGAATTTAATTTCTATCTCTTTGAAGTGGCTGGCCGGACAGCGTAAAGGTGTAGTGCGGCCGCGAGGTGGTCTGACGCGGGCCGTGTGACAGTGACCGCGACCACATGGTTTGTAATTGACCAAATCTCAAACTCTCTGAATCTCTTGGCGTGGACCGCATGACACTATGGCATGACTGCATGAGCTGAACACGGGCTGCCTAAATCTAACTGCGGCCGCGTGGCTATTGTATTGACTATGCACTTCTCTGAACTCTCCTAGTGCGACTGTATGCACAATTGTGCGGTCCGCACAGGCTCCTTTTCCACCACTTTACTTGGCCTTTGATACTTGAGCAAGTTTCATTCTGTTTGATCCTATCTTTGATATTTCATGACTTTGTTGTTTAAACCTACAATCAAGCACAACATGTAAGAATTTTGGGACTATTTTGTAGTTAATTATACTCAAAGCATAGGCAAGTAGGGGCATAAAACACGTTAAAATCCTACTTATCACGTAGATACATGAACATATGAAACTAAAGACTCACGCGGCATATCTACATAATGAGCTAAATATTATGATATGTACGAATAAGTGGAACGAGTCAAATAATATAGAAGCATCCCTTTGGTATACTAATACAATACTTGTGATCATTGCATCTGAAGCAACAACGTCCAGCCTCGCATGAATAGTATAGAATCAGGAATGTTCACCACCTAATCGGCCTTCCCCTTAGGGTGACCTCTATCTGTCTAGGCCCCACCTTAAGCTGACTGAGGGTGTGGTGTAATTATTGGTACTGGTACCATCAGCCAAGAACTCTACTAGGCTGCCCCACTCAGCAACATAGGGAAATCTCTCTTGATATGACTCAAGTCCCCGCACTCAAAACAACCCATCCTCTGACGGAGATGCTGTTCCTGATAACCCAATGAACTACCTGTGCAAACCTTAGCGGGCGAGGCATGGTGAGAACTTTGCGTTGGTAGTGAACTGAATGAAGACTGGCCTAAGCAAGCACTGTATGAACCATGGATAGCTAGACAAGCCGTCTGAGTGGGCCTATAAGGATGACCCCTGTTGTTCACCAAAAGGTACACCATCGAAACCACCTAAACCTCGAGGCCTCTTGGCCTCCCTCTCCCCACGCTTCTGTCTTTGTGAACACTGATGTGCGGATTGATATTAATGAGGTTGAGGAGGAGACACAAGAGGCCATGAACTCGTCTAGGGAACACATAATTAATATGCCCGAGCCGGTGGTGCCTAAAGACAAGGAACCCTTGCCAAGGCCTCCTCCGCCCTATCCTCAACGGTTGGCCAAGCAAAAGGGTGACAACCAATTCAAGAAATTCATTGAGATGATGAAGAGTCTAACAATCAACGTGCCTTTAATGGAGGCACTCGAGCAAATGCTGGGGTACACAAAGTTCATGAAAGATTTGGTTACGAAAAAGAGGTCAATGGGGTGTGAGACAATAAAGATGATGCATCAAATGATTTCTATTGTACATTCCATGGCTCCAAAACTTGAGGATCTCGGAGCATTCACTATAGCTTGTACCATTGGAAGCACAGACTTTGAAAGGCCCTTTGTGATTTGGGGGAGCGTAGAAACTTAATGCCATATTCTGTCTTCAAGACCTTGGGAATCAGACAACCTCGTCCAACTTCAATGACGCTTCAAATGGCGGATCGGTCAATGAAGCAGTCTTTAGGGATAATTGATGATGCCCTTGTCCGTGTTGATAAATTTATCTTGCCGGCCGACTTCGTCATATTGGATTGTGAGGTGGACTTTGAAGTCCCTATTATTCTTGGAAGACCTTTTCTAGCTATGGGGAAGGATTTGGTTGATGTTGAGGCGGGAGAGTTGACATTCCATGTTGGTGATGAAAATGTGGGTTTTCATGCGTTCAAGTCTATGAGGCAACCAAATAGCACCGAGGTGTTCTCGTTTGTTGACATTGTCGCGACAGTGATAGTGGATGACACAAGCGTAACGATTAATGTTGAAGATCCACTTGAGGCCGTGGTTTTGAACATGGATGTTAATGATGATGCTGGGAGAGTAGAGTGTGTAAATGCATTGCATGGTATGGGCTCGTATTCTTATGAGCCTAGGAAGTTATCCTTGGATCTTGATAATCGCAAAACTCCACCAACTAAGCCATGTATTGAGGTGCCGCCAGTGTTGGAGTCCAAACCACTTCCTCCTCACCTTAGGTATGAATTCTTGGGCTCTAATTTTACTTTGCCTATTATTCTTTCATCTTTCTTAACTAATGTGCTGGTTGGACGCCACATTGGCGGTTCTAGAAAGCGCAAAGGGGAAATTGGATGGAAATTGGCCGATATTCGAGGTATAAGCCCTGCCTTTTGCATGCATAAGATCATTTTGGAGGAGGATGTGCGGCCTTCACTTGAACATTAAAGGAGACTCAATGAAGCTATGCAAGACGTGATTAAGAAAGAAGTTATCAAATGGCTTGACGCCGGAGTAGTATATCGCATTTTTGACAATTCATGGACTTCTACGGTAATGATGGCGGTGACAAATGACAATAATGAGCTTATTCCTACTCGTAGTGTGACGGTTTGGAGAGTGTGTATGGACTACCGGAAGCTTAACAAGGTAAATAGAAAAGATCATTTCTCATTGCCGTTCCTTGACCAAATGCTTGATCGTCTTGTGGGCCGGGATTTCTATTGCTTTTTGGATGGTTACTCGGGGTACAATCAAATTCTCATTGTCCTGAAAGATCAAGAGAAGATGACCTTTGTATGTCCTTATGGCACATTCGCGTTCTCGAGGATGCCATTTGGATTGTGTATTGCTCCGGCGACCTTCCAAAATTGTATGATAGAAATTTTCACCGACATAGTGGAAGATATATTGGAGGTCTTCATGGATGATTTTTGCGTGGTTGGGGACTATTTTGGATAATGCTTGCAAAATTCGGGCCGTGTGTTGGCCCGATGTGAAGACACAAACCTAGTTCTCAATTGGGAGAAGTTCCATTTTATGGTAGAAGAGGGTATTGTATTGGGTCACAAGATTTTGAAGAGAGGTATTGAATTTGACAAGGCCAAGATCGAAGTTATTTCAAGGCTACCTCCCCTACTTCTGTCAAAGGGGTGAGGAGTTTTCTTGGGCACGCAGGTTTCTACCGAAGGTTCATCAAATATTTTTCTATGGTAGTTAACCCGTTGTGCAAGTTGCTAGAGAAGGAGGCCAAGTTTGTCTTTGATGAGAAATGCATGGAGGCTTTCGAGCTTCTCAAACACAAGTTGACAACAACCCATATCATTACCGCACCCAATTGGAGCTTGCCTTTCGAGCTCATGTGCGACACTTGTGATGTTGCGGTAGGGGCAGTCTTGGGCCAAAGAATCAACAAGATGTTCCATCCGGTGTACTACTCAAGCAAGACCATAAATGAAGCTCAAAGAAATTATACAATCACTGAGAAGGAATTGTAGCTATTGGTTTTGCTTAGGTATTTGTTGACCAAGAAAGATTCCAAGGCGAGATTGATAAGATGAGTGTTACTTCTTCAAGAATTTGATCTAGACATTATGGACCGGAAAGGGAGTGAAATCAAGTGGCGGACCACTTTTTCCGCTTGGAGGAGGAGGGGAGGCCTTGTGATGGCCTTGAGATCAATGATGCATTATTGGATGAACAACTCCTCGCAGTGTCAATGCATGATATGCCGTGGTTTGCCGACAACACTAACTATCTTGTAACCAGTATAATCCCATATGATCTCTCTTCTAACCAAAGGAAGAAGCTCAAGCGGGATAGTTTGGATTTTTATTCGGAAGAGCCATATCTGTTCAAGAGTTGAACCGATGGTGTGATTCGTGGATATGTCCTGGAAGAAGAACATTTGAGTATTTTAGAGGCTTGTCAATCCTCTCCCTATAGCGGCCATCATGGCGGGGTGCGGACGACCTCTAAGGTTCTTAGTTGCAGATTCTATTGGCCCCTTTGTTCAAAGATACCGGTGAATTTGTTAAGAGATGTAATGAATACTAAGGAGCCAGTGGGATTTCAAAAAAAAATGATATGCCTCTTATCACAATTCTAGAGGTGGACATTTTTTATGTTTGTGGTATTGACTTTATGGGTCCTTTCGTGAGCTCTTGTGGGAATACTTATATTTTGGTGGTGGTGGATTATGTTTCGAAGTGGGTTGAAGCCGTGGCTTTGCCCAACAATGAGGCCCGAAGTGTGGTGGCATTTCTAAAAAAGTGTATCTTCGCAAGGTTTGACACCCCCATGCTATCATTAGTGATGGGGATCTCACTTTTGCAACAAGGCTTTTGATTCATTGCTTGCAAGTATGGAACAAATAACAATGTGACCACCCCCTATCATCCTCAAGCTAGTGGTCAGGTGGAAGTTTCCAACCGAGAAATTAAGAGTATCTTATCCAAAACTATCAATGCCAATAGGATCGACTGGTCGATGAAATTAGATGATGCTCTTTGAGCCTATCCGACAGCTTACAAGACCCTAATTGGTATGTTGCCGTACCGGTTTGTGTTTGGGAAATCTTCTCATCTTCCAGTGGAATTGGAGCATAAGGCTATGTGGGCCTTGAGGAAGTTGAACTTAGAATGGGATGTTGCAGCGAATATCCGGGTTGAGCAACTCAATGAACTTGACAAGTTTAGATTTCATGCCTACTCCAGCTCGTCCTTGTACAAGGACAAGATGAAGTATCTTCACGACAAAATATTTTCGAGGAAAGGAATTCAAGGCTGGTGATAAGGTTCTTCTTTTCAATTCCCGGTTGAGGTTATTCCTGTGAAAACCTAAGTCTATGTGGAGTGGTACATTTGAAGTTGTTGGTGTAACCCCATCTGGTGCTATGGATCTCAAGAACAAAAATGGTGAAGTTTTTCGAGTCAATTGGCATCGTGTCAAGCATTATTTGGGGCATATGGTAGCCCTGAGACATTTGAAGTGATATTGATGGTAACATGTGTCGTGCCGCGACGTTGCGCTTCTTGGGAGGCAACCTATGTCTTTTTCCTTCACTTTGATTTTTCATTGTAGGTTAGGATTTTTGAGCTAATTGTCGTGAGATGTTGCAGGACTTGTGTTGAAGAAGTGCAAAATGAAGTGTAAAAAATGCACAGTCTCTTAAGAATGCAAGTGCGTCCACACCTCAGATTGTGCGGTCCACACTAGCACAATATGAACCTGTCTGGTCCCTAATGCTTACCACGCGGCGACGGTCATGATTGAACGGCTCGCGGTGGTCTCACGTGGCCGCGTCCATTTTTGTACGGCCTGCGTGGGCTTCTTTATGCGAAGGTACGAGGTAAGACCCAGTGCGGTCCGCTGTCAGTTTTATAGGGCCGCGCTGGTGGGTAAGTATAGGGTCCCTCTATTTTCTATAAATAGGGACTTAGGGCCTCATTTTACACTTCTCGCATTTCGTATACCTAAAACCTAAGTTTCTACTATTCACCTCTGAGACCGTTTTGTGTGCTTGCATCAAGAGTTGATTCTTCATATTCCTGGTAGGAACTTCTCAAAGTGCTCATTAATTAGTTGTTAATTTCAATATTTGTTATTTCCCAGTAGTGTAGATTCTTGGTTCTTTTGTGTTTACTTAAATTTAACGGTTAGGTTAGTTTATTTGTTTCTTTTAGATGCCGGGCATGATTTTTATGGTGGGTAATCGAGTAGTGACAAATTAAGATGGAAATACTTGAACAAAATAGACAAATGTGTAAAACTCTAGTTCGTTCCTAGCTGTTGACCCAACGTGGCCCGCCGTCATGTTCACGCGGTCTGCATGGCCCTGACGCAGCCTCACCCCAGATGGTGCGGTCCGCGGTGGCCCTAGTTATGAAAAGTATGAAGTCTCCAGTGCGGCCGCATCCCTAATTGTGCGGTCCGTGCTAGTCCCACGTGATCGCACCCCCTTTTCACGTGGCTCGTGTTGGTGAAATTCACAGAGGGTGAGTTTTTATTGTTTGTTTACTGCAGCATGCGGTCGTTTTCACGCAGCCCGCGGTGCCTCCCATGTGGCCATGCCCCATATTGCATGGTCCGTGGTGACCTATTCTGAAATGATGTCTGCAATTTTTCTTCCTGTTATTCTGCAATTGTTTTCATCACTTGATACACTGATTGTGCTTTAACTAACAAAGTTAGACGTGTTTGCTTACAGAAAATGGTGAAACAAACATGACGAGGTGCCAACCAACCCGGCCGAGGGGACTCCTCCCGGGGAGGGAAAGGAAAATAAATAAAACTCACTCTCCGACAAAAACTAAAAACAAGAAAGCAAGTACTGAGTGATGACGACAAGTCGGGGAGTGAGTACTTACTCTCTTAGGAAATCTCAGTTGACTCGGGGCAAGCCCCCTCAGTCCCAGCCCCATCTTCAGCCCAAGCTCCACTAGTTGTACAATTTGAGTCATCTGATGGCTCAGCAATAGGTAACGATGAATACTCCACCTACCCCATTGCTTCAGTATCTGGGAAGAGTGTAGCAGGTGGTAACAACAGTGATGATGAGGTCTCGGGTAGTGGGGTGCCCGAGGTTGGTGGTGTAGAAAGAACAAGAAAAGCAGAAGTGTGGGAGGACCGCTTAGTTAGTCAAGTGGACTTCTACAAATTCAGAAAATATGGCAAAAAAGAAAAGTGATTCTGGAGAGGAGCATAATCACAAGAGACCTATTGCCCATACTCCCCAATGTGCACGAGCAATTTCACACCATAGTGAGTTGTAAGCACTTTAGAGATAATCTGATTGATGAAAACGAGCACATGGTTAAGGAGTTCTATTGCAACGTTGCCTACACCAAAAAGGATTCTACGGTGACCAAAGTGTGAGACAAAAATGTAGTGTTTTCGGGAAGGCGTTCAATGAATATTTGGGTTTCGAAGATGAAGACGAGACCCAATACAATGAGAGGTTGGAGATGAATGAGGAGGTTCGCACATGGTTGGCTATGTATTTGGCTCATCTGGGTACTGTTTCGGATTGGATACAGGCGGGGGTAAAAATTTTGAGGAAGAACTTGAATTTCGAGGCTAGAGGGTGGCTTACTTTTGTTTGCAACAAGCTTGGCCCCACTTCTCATGACCAGACAATCCCACTCCCATGGGGTGTGCTGCTTGCATCTATCATGGTTGTCTTCCCTATCAATATGGGAATGTAATATACATGGCAATCACTTCAATGTGGGTTGAAAGCACTTGGAACTACCCATACACCAACACTCTCACTATGTATTTCCGGGACTTAAAGGTGAAGAAGAAGTCCTATGATGTGACAGTACGCCCAGTTTCCCTATTCTCATGGTTTAGCATTCAGGGGCCACACAACCCAAAGGACAAAAAGACAAGGAATCCACCTCTGCCCCGACTGCTAGTTTGAGGATCTAGTTGCGGTAGAGTCTACTGTCGAGCCTTCTACTGAGCTCCCCTCTATTCCAGTTGTCTCTGTTCCTGATGATGTGCCCTCTTCCTCTGCGAGTCCTAATTCTTCAACTGGCCCGACAACCCCCTCTTTCCGGACCAACCCTTTCACAGCCCATCAATTAGAAGAGACTTTGGCCAGATTAAACGACTGGATATCAGCTGCGACATCCAAGTTGTCCACATTGGCCACTTCAGTTGAGACCCATTTTGCACCATCCACTGTCCAGATTTCTCAGTCTATTGAGGAAACATTGAAGAAGCTCCTAGCCAACCATGAAAAGATTATGGAGACTCAAGATGCCTTGAGTAAGGCGGTGGATGGACATGGCATAGCTCTGAAAGAGCTTGCTCGAAAGCATAAAAAGATAGGAAAGTCGAGGGCATCCAAGGAGTCAGTGAAGGTGCTTCGAGCGGATGTGAACAAGCTATTAGAAGATTGGCTGCCTTTAGACTTGTTATTTGAGGAGTCAGCACCTCCAGCAATTGCACCGGTGCCAGAGCCACAGTAGGAGAAGGCACCCAGGCCCTCGAGGAAGAAGAGGAATCTGGCCAGTACTGAGGGTGTAGTGATGGAGCTTGTCGAGATTCAGGAGACTCCCTTTATTTATGCACCAGATATTCAATCGGTCTAGGAGCAGGACCCTGTCCCAGCAAAAGAGCAACAGCAGGCCGGGAACTAGTTTGAGGTTTCCACCCATACAGAGGATCAAGGGACCACGAGGATCCCATGCATATGGACTAGGCCTAGGGAGCCCTCTTTGTCCTTTCCTTTGGTACTTTGTGCTTATTTTGGCAGTTGGAATTGGGGACAATGCCAACTCTTATTCGTGGGGGGTGCGCTCTACTGTTAATCTATTTGGATGATTGTATATATTAGATACTCCTTTTATATTTTCTAAATTTGATTTTCTAGTTGGGTTGCAAATAACTTTACATTTTAGCTAATTTTTCTAGTACTTTTTATTATCTCTTTGTCTGTATATAAAGTTACTTTGTGTATATATTCATCCTCCGTTGTATATTCTACTCCCCCATTGTACATATTCATTATGTTTTTATATTTTTCGCAAAAACTTTTTGTTTTTAGATTTGTAGATAGGCTCGTAGCCTTTTGTTTTATTTGGCGTTTTCAATAAGCCCTTGGTTTTCTTAATGCCATGGTTCTTTTCAAGGGTTGAGTGTTGTTCAAACTAGGTGGCTCTACCAATAATAGATGGTGTGACAACCTTCTTAAAGGTTTGGGTCCATTTTTTATTTTTCTTTTGATTTTGATATTTCGTAATTAAGGGTACCTCAGGCAAAGCTTCACTTGGGCCTAACACATTTGCCTTTGATACCATGATCAAAGACATAATGTTGTGTTTAGGATGGTGAAAGTTATGGCCTTGAGACTCTTATGTTGACCAAAAAATCATCACGCGGTCATTTTGGACCCTTGTGCGATTGAATCATAACTAACTAAGGTCATTGTGGGACCTTGATTCGATGTCTTTAGCAATAATTGAGTATGTGTGGTGAGAATTCAAATTATGAGTCTAAGTCCCGAGCTGATGGTCTAGAGCTTTTCCTGAATGTTTGTTGAGGCGAAATCCTAAGTGAAATTTTACTTGAGAAGTGATGATAGGTTCTCCTTGATTCAAATTCTAAGTTGAAACATTCCATGGCCTTCCAATAAAATGATTCCTAGTTAACCCTTTTGAGCCTTGAACCTTTTTTTTTTCAAGAACCAAAGTTACAAGCCTATACCCGTTCTTAATGATACCCTCTCTTGGCGCCCAAATATTCCCTTGAGTAAATGGCAAATATCTAGGTTTGCAGGGAGAGACAAGAAAGGAAACAATGCGGTAAAAGGTACAAAAGAAAAAGAAAAGGAAGACAATGAAAAAGAAAGAAAAGAAAAAGACAAAAAAAAAAGAAAAAAAAAAGACCAATGTGAATAAGAACAAAAAGGGGATTCAAGGAAAACAAAAGTAAAAAAAGGTGTAGAAAAAGTAGACAAAGGAGAAATATTTTGAATTGCATAAGAAAGAGTAACAATGTGTCTCTCTAACCCCTTCAAAAGAGGTGAATACTCCAATGAGTCAAGAAAGTGTGTCAAAATGAATCAAAAGAAGTGCTTAAGAGAAGATTGAACCCACTTGAACAAAAACATATCCTACCCTTACCCAAAAGCCTTTGCAATGACTCAACAAAAACCTTATATGATCTTGAGTTGAAAGGAACCTACATTAGTGGATACTTACACAAGGGCAAGCATATGGTACTTAGAGCCGGACTTGTGACCTTCTTCTTGAGAGAGATGAGTGAAAGTCTATCAACCTCGATTTTTGTGTCAAAACTCTAAAAGGTGAGGTTTACTTGGGAGAGTTGAGGATGTGTGAGTTTGGGTTCCACAATAACCAAAGTAATTGAGAGAAGTTCCTTGATGAAATATGTCAACTCTTGATGCTCTTGTGTCACACTTGATCCACAGTTTTAAAGTTTAAATATTTTAATGATGCATTCGTATTGATGGAAATTGTTAGTCCCAGTTGATGCCTGTTGTGGTAACTTTTAAGATAGATGGAATTGGTTGGATGTTTCCTTTAAAGGGTGGGTCTTATTTTATTTGCTTGAGGACAAGCAAATGTTTAAGTTTGGGGGAGTTGATAAGTAGGATTTTAACATGTTTTATGCCCTACAAAATAGTCCCAAAATGATTACAGGTTGTTCTTGATTGCAGGTTTGAGCGACAAAGTGACAAAATATAAAAGATCGGCTCAAAATGGAGTGAAACTTGCTCAAGTATCAAAGGCCAAGTAAAATGGTGGAAAAAGGAGCCTAGTGCGGACCGCACAATTGTGCATTCGGCCGCACTAGGAGAGTCTAGAGAAGTGCATAGTCAAGACTTTAACCACGCGACCGCGGCTGGATTTAGGCGGCCCGCGTTCAGCTCATGCAGCCGCGCCATTGTCTCATGCGATCCACGCCAAGAGATTAATAGAGTTGGAGATTTGAGCAATTGCAAGTCATGCAGGCGCGCTCATTGTCACACGGCCTGTGTCAAACCTCGTCGCGGCCGTGATACACCTTTACACGATCCGTGCCAACCACTTCAAAGAGATAGAAATTAAACTCAAAATAGCCAGTGCGGCCCGCACTGACCCCGTAGGCGTAATTTTGTTCAATTTTTCCAGCCCACTATAAATAGAACATTTTATCATTTTTAGGTTAAGTTGTATTTACTGAATAGAGCTGCGCTCATGATTCTTGTATTTAGAATTAATTTCTCCATAGATTCTTGTAGTTTTATCTTAGTAATTAATTAATATATCAATTTGTTCTATTTCTTCTTCAATTATGTCTAGCTAAACCCAGTATCTAGGGTTGTGGCTCAACCCTAGTATGGGTAATTGATGGGTGTTTCTACCTAATGATAGATTGACATTAGGTATTTGTTATTTGGGTTAATTTTATGCTTTAATTAAGGATAAGTGGTTGCAAACATTGATTCTAGCTTAGTGGGTTTTGTCTCTTCTTGAGAAAGAGAGTCTATGACCCCAAAATTGACCCAATAAGGAATTGGGATGGACCCATGAGACATGTTAGTCCCAATTAACGGGTTAAATTTTGAAAGAGTAAACACCCTAGTTGAACCCTAGTTGCTTGGCCTACCCAATTGGTCTCGAGAGAGTCAATTGAGCAAAATCACTCTCTCTACCGAGAGGTGTGAGAGTGGGTACAATTATGCAACGCTTATAGAATAAATCCCAAATGTGTCAATATATTCTTAGTAGTTTCTACACGTTAGTTAAACACCTAGGTTATGCCACGACCCTAGTGCCTTTCTCCCTATTAGTTACAACCTAGCAATATTTCCTTAGCACAATTTAGTCTTAATCTTTAGTTCATAATAGTAGTTGTTAAATACATAGAAAACCCAAAAATGTTAGGAGTGCTATTAGAAGTACAAACACAATTCTAGGCTAAACAAACAGTATAACTCCATTTCAAGCTCCCTGTGGAAATTCGATCCCGAACCACTATTGGGGTAAAAACTTTATCAACCCGCTCTCCCTACATTCGTGTAGCTTTGAGTTGGCAGCGATCACTATGCTAGTGGGAGATACTATTATTGTGGATCGTGTATATCATTTGTGTCTAATGATAATTGGGGGAGTGGAGACTAGAGTTGACCTTTTGTTTCTTAGTATGATTGATTTTGACATGATCTTGGGTATGTATTGGTTGTCTCCATGTCCTGCTGTTATGGATTGCCACGCTAAGACTATGATGTTGGTGATATCAAGGTTGCCAAGGAACGAGTGGAGAGGTTCTCTAGACTATGTTCCCAATAGAGTAATTTCATATTTGAAGTCCCAACAGATGATTGGGAAATATTATTTATCTTATTTGGCCTTTGTGAGGGATGTTGGTGCTGATACCCCTACTATTGATTCCGTTCAGGTGGTGCGAGATTTCCCGGATGTGTTCCTTGCATATCTATCGGGCATGTCACCAACAGGATATTAACTTTGGTATTGACTTAGTGCCAGGTACTCAGCCTATTTATATTCCTCTGTATCGTATGTCACCGACTGAGTTAAAAAAAATTGAAAAAAGCCTCGGGAACTTCTTGATAAGGGGTTTCTTAGACCTAGTGTGTCGTCTTGGGGTGCATCGGTTCTGTTTGTGAATTAAAAGGATGGTATATGCGCATGCGCATCGATTATAGGCAGTTGAACAAAGTTACAATAAAGAACAAGTATCCATTGTCACACATTGATGATCTATTTGACCAGCTTGAGGGAGCGAGGATGTTCTCCAGATTGATTTGAGGTCTGGGTATTACTAGTTGAAGATTCGGGACTCGGATATTCTTAAGCCTGCATTCAAGATTCGCTATGGTCATTTTGAGTTCCTTGTGATGTCTTTTGGGTAGACCAATGACCTAACAACTTTTATGCAATTTATGAACAATGTGTTTCAGCCTTATCTCGAATCATTCATCATAATATTCATTGATAATATCCTGTGTACTCTCGTAGCAAGGAGGACCATGCCCAGTATTTGAGGATTGTGTTACAATGGTTGAGGGAGGAGAAACTTTGTGCCAAGTTCACAAACTGTAATTTTTGGCTCAATTAAGTGGTGTTCTTAGGGCACGTGGTGTCCAATGAGGGGATTCAGGTGGATCTGAAGAAGATAGAGGCGGTTCAGAGTTGTCCCAGACCGTCCTCAGCTATGGAGATTCAGAGCTTTCTTGGTTTGGCTGGTTACTATCATCGCTTTATGAAGGGTTTCTCGTCTATTGCATCACCCTTGACCAAATTGACCCAAATGGTGCTCGTTTCAGGTGGTCCGATGAGTGTGAGGAGAGCTTTCAGAAGCTCAAGACTATTTTGACCACAACCCCATTTCTTTTTCCTTCACCTTCGGACTTTTATATAGTGTATTGCGATGCTTCTCAGATCGGTATTGGGTATGTCTTGATGCAAGAGGGTAGGATGATTGCTTATGCTCTGCGTCAGTTGAAGCTGCATGAGAAGAACTGCTCGATCCATGATATAGAGTTGGTTGCAAATGTGCATCAAGTATTTCATGTTTATATGCTCCGGAAGTATGTTGGCAATCTGTCTCATGTTTTGGATTCCAGCACGATTTAGTTGGATGATTATTTGACTTATGATGTAGAGTCAGTGGTTATTTTGCACCGACGGGTTTGAAAGTTGAGGTCAAACAACATAGCTTCAGTGAAGGTGTAGTGGAGATGTAGAGCAGATATCCACACCTATTTGAGACTCCAAGTACGTTTCTAGACCCGTTCGAGGATGAACATATTTTTTTTTGGGGGGGGGAGGGGGAGAATGTAATGGCCCGTTCGGTTTTTCTGAGAGTTGTAGCCTTGTTCCCCCATTTACTACTCATTTTGTATTGTATATTTGTTATGTGACTTTTCATGTTAGTCGGTTTGGGCTCGAAGATATTTCAAAATGAATTAAGACATTGAGTCACATGATTGGCAGCTTAAGTTAAAATGGTTGAACGGATGTTCGCTTATATGTGAACAACCCCAAAATGGAGTTTTGATGGTTTAGTTAGCTATGTTGGGTGATATTAGAGTTAGCAACGTGACGGGATTATAATTTGGAGGTCCGTATTGAATTAGGCCTGGAATGGCAAAAGTTGGAGTTTTGGAAATTTTGATTGGGAATGGACCTTTTGATATCAGGGTCAGATTCTGATTCTGAAAGTTGGAGTAGGTTCGTGGTGTCATTTGTGACTTTTATGCAAAATTTGAGGTCAATTGGACATGATTTTATACATTTTAGCATTGTTTGTAGTTGTAATTTCTTAGTTTCAATAGGCTTGAATTGGGGTGCAATTTGTGTTTTTGATGTTATTTGAGGGCTCTACTAAGTTCGTATGATATTTCGGGACTTGAATGTATGTTTGGTTGAGGTCAGGGGCCTTCGGGTGAGTTTCGGGAGGTTAAACCAATAAATTTTGGACTTGGTATTATAGCTGCAGACTGCTGGTTTTTTGTTACCGGTTTCCTTGTACACAATCATGTGGGAAGGTTTGTGATCACGTAGGTAAATTAGGAGAAGATGGGGAAGTTGTTCTATGTGATCGCCAATTAAGGCACGTGATAACGAAAGCCTGGCAAGTCTGGGCATCGCGAACACATGGTAAGGTTAAAGTTCACATAGGGGAAATGAAGAAAAAATGGAGTGCACGCTTTGTTCTTTGCAACCACGTAAGGAGGAACACGATCGCGTAAGCTGGAAGAGGCAGAGGTCCGCGTTCGTGTGGAAGTCTTCGCCTTCGTATATGGTAAGTTTGAGGATAGGTCAATTTTGTCTAGGCAAACGCGAGAGGATGGTCAAGTTCATGATGAAGGATTAACTAGGGATATTTAAATGTTAAAAAAAGGGATTAAGTTCATAACATAAAAGTTGATTTGAGAGCTCGGTGAAGGGTGATTCTTTAAGATATTTTCACGTCGGTGTTTGGGGTAAGTGATTCTTACCTAGTTTTAGTTAATTTCCATGATTATGCCTTTGATTTTATCATTAAATTATTAATTTGGGGTGGAAAATTAGAGAAAAATTCTTAGGCTAGATTTTGAGGTTTTTATCAAGATTTTGGTATCGAATTTGAGTAAGTCTGGTATGAGTGAACTCATGGTCAAATTGGTGTTCAGATGTTTTTACTTTACCCGATTCTGAGACGTGAGCCTTAACTTATGGAATTGATTGTTTTGATCTTTTGCAATTTGATCGCAAGTTATCGGGCTTGACTTGCCCCGTGTGATGTATTATGACTAATATAGATTGTTAGTTTTGGTTTCAGGAAAATCAGAATGAATTTGAAAGAACACTCTTAGCTGAAAGCTTTAAATTTGAAGATTTGACCAAGAGTTCACTTATTTGTATATGAGATCATATCTGAGTTTTTATGATTTGGTTAGCTTCGTTTGGTGATTTAGGACTTAGGAGCGTGATCAGAATTGGTTTTGGAGGTCCGGTGTAGAACTAGGCTTGAATTGGCGGAGTTGGTATTTTGGCGATTTCCGGTTGGTAGGTGAGATTTTGATCCGAGAGTCGGAATGGAATGACGAGAGATGCTCTAGCTTTGTTATGTCATTTGGATGTGCGTTCAAACTTTCAGGTAATTTGAACTGTGAGTATGTGATTTTTGCCCTATATATGAACTATTCCCAAAAATTCAAACAAAAAAGATTTTTCCTTATTTTTTTCGATTTTTGTGAATTTTGTGTTAATTGATTGCATTTTATTGGTGCATATTAGTTCATATGAAAATACAAAATATGCATTTGCGCTTAGGATTTAATTTCGTATTTTAATATTAGTTAGAGGTTAATTCGTTTTAGAACAAATATGAAGAAAATAACTAAAATAGTTCACTTTTGTATTTTTACTGTTTTAATTGTGAAATTGTTACGAATTAGTTTTTCAAATAATTTAGGCATTAATTAGTTTTATTTTAATATTTATAAAAAAATCAGAAAAAACATTACAAAATTATAATGTGGAAAACAAAAAAAATTAAATACAAAACAAGGAAAAGAGAAAAAGCAAAAAAATATCAAATAAAAGAAAAGGAAATAAAGGAAGAGGACTGCTCGTTTTTGGGCTTAATTTAATCCTTGGCCCAAACCACACGCCCAGACGAATCAAGCCTAAAGCATCACCCGGTCCAAGACCCTAACCCCAAAACGATGCCGTTTCGGCGTTACTCAATCACAACCTTTGATCTGCCCCCAATCTAACGGTCCACGATCTCAGTTGAATAATTATAAAAATGGTCGGGTGCATTAAAAGAAATCAAAAAAGACAAAGACTGTCTTACTCGTACCATCTCTAAGCTCGCCGGAACCCCACCGCCGACGAACGGAACCACTTCCAATCCATTTCAAAATAACACCCAAGCTTCCTCTCATCTTCCCCATTCCAAATCCGCAGTCCTCTTCTTTCAATCCTTTCCAGAAGTTATCGAATATCCCTTGGAAGAAACCTCAAATTTACACCGTTGGACCGCCTGAGCCTCATCTACCCAACCCCCACAGTGGCATCTCTCGAATCTGCCTAGAATCGGTCGAATATCAATTTGAAATTTTCCGGCCGTAACCCAAGTTTCCCCAACTCACGTCAAATTTATCCCCAAACACTTTGTGGGCCCTCCTTGTGGAGAATTCGACGTTGTGGGCGCTCAAATCTCAATAAAACTAGCAGAAGCCTAAATTAAGTAACTCGCCGGAGTTTTATTTTCTTTAGTGAGTTTCCTGGTTTTTATTTTTATTTTATTTTTTATTTTCCTTATTTCGTTTTGTCTGCATGCTGTTACAATTAGTGGTTTTTGAATTTTTTAGTTTGGTTTGAATGTTAAAATCCGTTAGTTCAAATTTCCAGATTAATTCGTTATGTTAATTGATTGTTTGAATTAGTTTTGAAGCCTCATCGGAATAGTTTAATTGTTAGATGCTTGATGGACTTAGTGATTACTGCTTTATTTAGCCGAGTTTAGTGTAGATGAGTAGATTAATCTTAGTTTAGTTCAATATAGGTGTTCAGGCTTCATTGCAAAGGGGTTTGGATAGACCAACAATTTTAGGGAGGAAATAGGGGTAGTTTTGGCATAGAAAAGGGCAATTTTATTAGGAATAGTAATTTCAAAATAAAAGAAGGGTAGTATAGGTATTATATGGGTAGAGGACCACCGTAGGACTTTCTAGAATGGTACTTTAGTGTAGATTTCAGCAAAATGAGGGATTTTACTTGATTAGCAAGTTAAAAATAAGTGGACCAAACTGAAATTAAAAGAGGACTAAAAAAGAAAACCAAAATCTAATCTACCCCTCTCTTGTTTCCTATAAAAGGGCTTCAAGATGCCTTGGGGAAGGGGTCAGATTTTCAGTCTAAAAAACTCCCACGAGAAAACTCATTTCCTGCATTTTCGTTTCAGATTTAGCTATTTGAAGTCAAATATTCAAAAATACAAAAATTATAAAAACAGAAAAACCAAAAAAAAAAAAGGCGTACTGCTCCATTTGACATTTTGTGGTTTAATTGCAGATTATTGTTAAGTTTGTTGATTTTTGTTTGATAATTGGATCACTGAAAAGCTCCTGAGGTTTTAGTTTAGTTTTGAGCTAGTAGGATACTGCCAGGGTTTGATTAATGCATTCAAGGTTTTTGGTTGATTTTTGACTCTGTTTGACTGCTTGAAATTCAACTGGATCACTGCAAACACTCTAGGTTGATTTCGGTTCCTGCTCGTTTGCTTACTGACCTCCTGTTCTTCTCATTAATTTTCTGCGTCCAGGAACACCATCACGAACCACCTTGATGTAAGCTCATTGATGTTGGAATGAATTGATAGAGGATTTATATTCAATGAAGACTCCCTATAAATGTGGTTGCTACTGTTTTGTCATGAATGAAAAACATGTATAATTAGGATTGTTCCTTTGACTATTCTTAAAAAAAAGTACGACCCAGTACAATACCACTCAGTGGTGTCTGGGGAGGGTAGTGTGTACGCAGCCTTACCCCTACCCTGGGGTAGAGAGGCTGTTTCCAAATAGACCCCCGGCATAAATCCCCAGAATTTGCTCCTGGGGAGACTCGAACTCACAACCTCTCGGTTGTAAGTGAGGGTTGGTTACCATCAGACCAAGCCCCTCTTGTCCCTTTGACTATTCTTAAGTGTTTCAATATTTTGAATTGTTGAATTGAATATTCAAAATGTTGAAAGGCTTTGGTTCAATAGGTTTGTGTAATTAATTGGTTGAAATGACTTGAAGGCTCATTGCTTTTATATGAATTCAATAATCAATAGCATGTTTGAATCTAGATAGGGGTGAGTTTGAAAAGTAGTGATCTTATAGTAAAATTGCCATTCCTGAATTTGTTACAAGCCATAATGTATACAGAAATATGTGTTTATATGAAGGCTTTGAATTCAATTGGTGCAACTTTGAGTTGCTGTTAGTAAATTAACGTTGAACTAAAACAAAGTCCATCGACATTGAATCAACTCGTTAAGCGTGTTAGCTCACGATAACTGATTGGTATAATTGTTTGATTTAGAAGATAAGGAGTTCATGTTTATTGATTAAAATAATGGTGAGCTTTGGCCACTTGTGCCTCGTTGTGGTTTATGCATGATTTATTGAGGCTGGAATCGAGCAGTTTCTGGGATTTGATCCCCTATCAAACTAAGAGGCCGGCTAGTTTTTGGGATTGGGCCCAATTTCAGGCCCAGTTTTTGAGGCCCACTTCCAATCCATGTCGAAATAACACCCAAGCTTTCTCTCATCATCCCCAATCCAAATCGACAGTCCTCTTCTTTCAAACCTCAGCAGAAGTTCTCGAATATCCCTTGGAAGATTTTCCGTCCAAGACGAGACCTATGCCAAATGACCCCAAATTTACACCGTAAGACCGCCTGAGCCTCCTCTACCTAACCCCCGCAGTGGCATCTCTCCAATCTTCCGAGAACCGGTCGAATATCAGTTTGAAAATTTTCGGCCGGAACCCTAGTTGCCCCAACTCGCCTCAAATGGATCCCCAGGCACTTTTGGGCCCTCCTTATGGAGAATTTGACGTTGTGGGCGCTCAAATCTCAATAAAACCATCAGAATCCTAAATTGAGTAACTGGCCAGAGTTTTCTTTTCATTAGTGAGTTTCCTGGTTTTTATTTTTATTTTCCTTATTTCTGTTTATCTGCATGCTGTTACAATTAGTGGTTTTTGAATTTTTCAGTTTGGTTTGAATGTTAAAATCAGTTAGTTGAAACTTCCAAATTAATTCGTTATTTATTTTATTGTTTGAATTAGTTTTGAAGCCTCATCGAAATTGTTTAATTGTTATATGCTTGATGGACTTAGTGATTATTCCTTTATTTAGCCGCGTTTAGTGTAGATAAGTAGATTAATCTTAGTTTAGTTCAATACAGGTGTTCAGGCTTCATTGCAAATGGGTTTGGGTAGACTAGCAATTCCAGGGAGGAAATAAGGATAGTTTAGGCATAGAAAAGATCAATTTTATTAGGAAAAGTAATTTTAAAATAAAAGAAGGGTAGTATAGATATTGTATGGGTAGAGGACCACCCTAGGACTTTCTAGAATGACACTTTAGTCTAGATTTCAGCAAAATGAGGGATTTTACTTGATTAGCAAGTAAAAAATAAGGGGACCAAACTGAAACTAAAAGAGGACTAAAAAAGAAAAGCAAAATCTAATCTACCCCTCTCGTGTTGCCTATAAAAGGACTTGAAGATGCTGTCATGCCCCAAATCCGTCGGCATGACCGGCACTCAACCGGGTATCCCCGGTTGAGTGGACCTGGGTGCCTTTCATATTCCCCACGCGTTACTATTCAATGATAATTAACCAAAAGATACCAAATTTCAATTAAAAGAACGTATGATTTCTCTTTTATAACCACACATTATGATTAACAGGGGAAACCTTTTACAAAACATATATTTGATTAGCAAGGAACGTGGTACACAAGCTTACAGCGCTCGAAACATACACTTTTATACATAAGTCCTGATCCACATACCATTGTCTACGGAGCCTCTACGAGAATGATAGTACAACACTTGCCGGTGACAAGGCCCCGGCTATACCTTTACCAAAAGACAAACTCCAAAATACAACAACAGGAGTGGCGTAGGCCACACATGGCCCCAGAAGGAAAGGGGCTCACCAAACACGAATACAGCCGATAGAGAGGAGGAGGAGGAGCTAAAAACGCTGGACTGGAGTGCCTGCCAAGGATCCACCTACAATCATAACACGAATGTAGCGCCCCCGGCAAAAGGGACGTCAGTGCACTTGAATTGTACTGGCATGTAGAACTAACTCTGTCCCAAGTAAACTCAAGCCAAATTGCATGAAAAAGTATAGAACTGAACAACAATAGTACATGTACAACCACGAAGCAACAACCAAATATTTCACAACATTGATTCACGTAGTCATACAAAGGGGCAATCAGTGCCCCACAGGTTACAAACTCTCCCGCTGTTTCATTTCACATTTTCACATTTATCATTTCATGATTCATATTCATATCAATAGTGATATTGGATCACATTTTCACCATTATTATCTCGTCCACCCTTATTACCTCGGCCACCATTATCACCCCAACCCACACATTATTCACCGTGTTGCAGCGCGCAACCCGACCCCTCCTGATAGTTTTCAATTCACAACAACAAACAGCACAACAACAAGTATAACAAATCAACCATGGCACTTTGTTAAATTATTCCACAACAAGGGTATTAAAATCCCACAACTAGGAATAACAATTTTCCTCATGTTCATCAAAGTTGATACACAATTTAGATCATCACAACAATTATTCACAACTAGCCACACACATTGTTCCACAATATTTTCATTTCCACTATTCCACATTATTTCCATTTCCAATGTTCCACATTTTTTCCATTTTCCATTGTTTCCATTCCCGCTATTCCACATTATTTTCGTTTCCGTTGTTCCAATTACAAGTTCCACAACATTCACCACAAAGTAGTACCACACAATTTATACAACACAAAAGCTTCACAATGATTTTCACATGAATATCAACTATCAACAATTTCACAACTAGCATAGGCGATTTCACGAGGATCACAGTTAGCCATACATACCTGGAATTGAATATCCTCTTTAACCTCTACTCCAATTCATCAAGAAATCAAGAAGGATCAATCTAGTTTATGATTAATACATAGACCTTTAGAATAGGAATTCACAATTTATTACCCAGTTCCCCCTTTTTTACAAGATTTTTGAGTTTGAAGACATGGATGTGGATTTCTAACAAGAATTTCAAAATCAAAGTATGAAACTCCCTCCCCAAACCTCAGTTCGAAAATTAGGGGGAAAAGGGTTAGGGATTCTACCTTGAAATCAGAGGAGAAGGCAGATGCTCAAGATTTTTTTTTCCGGGCTTTGATGATTTTTGAAAGAATAATTGATGAAGAAGTAACTTTCTCTCTCTAGATCCCTCTCTTCCTCTTATTTTTTTTTTCAAAAAACGGGTTAAAAATGAGGGATGGGGTGTTTTATTAAAATAGGGGTCGGGCTTAGAATTTTAGAAAATAACTGAGGGAACACGATTTGCGACGCCTATCTGCGATCGTAGAACTGACATGCGGTCCGCAGAATGGACCGCAGAAATGGCTCAAGTTTCAAACCTCTCGCGTTGGAAATGCGGTGACTATGTAGTCCGCATTTGCGTTCTGCGGTCGTAGAATGCACCGCAGAAATGACCTTTGAATTTCTTCAGGGACAATATGCGATTATTCTGCGGTCCGCATATTGATTATGCGATCGCAAAATTGGCCGTATTTTCAACATCAAAATTTGGTTGCTCTCTGTTCCATTATGCGGTAGGAATGCGGTCCGCATAGCTGATCCGCGACCGCATTCTGGACCGCAGCTTGACACTTTTCTAGAAAAATTAATTCTTTGAATTTTTAAAGGCTTAAATCACTACCAAGGGTCCGAACCGCGGAGAGCTTCTCTACACATTCATAACACCTAATCAGAGGAGACACCATGGGTTACTAAGTTATGAGACAAAATTATTTACGGGACCTTACACATGCCTTGGGAGAAGGGGTCATATTTTAAGTCTCAAAAACTCCCACGAGAAAACTCATTTCTTCCCTTTTAGTTTCAGATTTAGCTATTTGAAGTCAAATATTAAAAATACAAAAATTAGAAAAATAGAAAAAGCAATAAAAAAAAGGCCACTGCTCCATTTGAAATTTTGTGTTTTAATTCCAGATTAGTGTTAAGTTTGTTGATTTTAGTTTGATAATTGGATCACTGAAAAGCTCCTAAGGTATCAGTTTATTTTTGAGCTAGTAGGATACTTCCAAGGTTCGACTTTGGGGTTTGATTAACGCATTTAAGGTTTTTGGTTGATTTTCGACTCTTTTGATTACTTGAAATTCAACTGGATCACTATAAACATTCTGGGTTGCTTTTGGTTGCTGCTCGTTTGCTTGCTGACCTCCTGTTCTTCTTATTGATTTTCTGCGTCCAGGTACACCATCTCGAACCACCTTGATGTAAGCTCATTGATGTTGGAATGAATTGATAGAGGATTTATATTCAATGAAGACTCCCTATAAATCTGGTTGCTACTGTTTTGTCATGAATGAAAAACATGTATAATTAGGATTGTTTCTTTGGAGTTGGCTATTGTTAAATGTTGCAATATTTTGAATTGTCGAATTGAATATTCAAAATGTTGGAAGGTTTTGGGTCAATAGGGTTGTGTAATTAATTGGTTGAAATGACTTGAAGGTTCATTTCTTTTATATGAATTCAATAATCAATAGCATGTTCAAATCTGCATTTGTTATTAGCCATACTGTATAAAGAAATCTGCATTTGAATTCAATTGGTGTAACTTTGAGTTGCTGTTCGTAAATTAACGTTGAACTAAAACCAAAGTCCATCGACATTGAATCAACTCGTTAAGCGTGTTAGCTCACGATAACTGATTGGTATAATTGTTTGATTTAGAAGACCTGGAGTTCATGTTATTGATTAAAATAATGGTGAGCTTTAGTAACTTATGCCTCGTTGTGGTTAATGCATGATTTATTGCGGCTGGCATCGAGCAGATTCTGGGATTCGATCCCCCATCTCCCTAAGCGGCCGGCTAGGTTTTGGAATTGGGCCCAATTTCAGGCCCAGATTTTAAGGCCCTTATGCCTGAGACGAGTGGGTGGGTTCACTGGGACCATTGACAAGAAATAAATAATTGATCCATTAAGTTGTAATGTGACGTTCGGGTTTTGAATTAGGTAGCGGGTCCAAGCTAAAAGGTCCGTCCTTTTATTTGGGTCCCGACTTGAACTTGAGGCCCAGACTTTAACATTAATCAATTAGGATTATCTTTTTTTATTTAGAGACAAAAAACAAAAGAGGAAAATATAGTTGCTTTTAGGCTTACCCTTTAAAATAAAATGAGACGAGCCTCGCCCAATAAAAATGCAAAATTACGGGCCCTCAATAAAGGTTTTAAAAATATTTAGAAAATCGAAAAAGGTTGTTTGGTGAATTTCACGGCCCTCCCAAAAGATTATAACGCATTAGACTCTTTAGACGCGATTCTAATAAAATTACATTCTTAAACTTGGGTGTGCATTTCATGCAACCCAAGTCAAATCCCAAAACGTTGAATAGAGTGTGCCTAGGATTGCGGGTGCATTTCATGTGATGCGATCCGAAAGCACGCTTTAAACGACGTTCACCTTTTTAAAAAAAATACATATTGAATAAAAGCGGTTCAAAGTAAAATTGGCACATAAGCTCTTCATGCAATTTAATCAGATAAATAGCTAAATGCAACGGTCAAGCGACCATGCTAGAACCACGAAACTCGGGAATGCCTAACACCTTCTCTCAGGTTAACATAATTCCTTATCTGGATTTTTGGTTCGCGGATTGTTAATAGAGTCATGATTTTCCTCGGTTCGGGGTTCAATCGGTGACTTGGGACACCATTAATCTCCCAAGTGGCGACTCTAAATAAATAATAATAAATCTTCCTATTGTCCTTTAATTGGAAAAACTCCTTTACGCCCTCGCTGGTGTAGTGAAAAATAAGGTGTGGCATGAACATGATTTGGCTGGGTTTCTGATCAAAAGCATGTTTTAGAAGCTAATAGAAAACTTAGGCCTGAATTCGATGTGAATTGATGTATTTGTTTTTGTTTGAGGTGTTTTAACAATTGGAACAAGTTTGAATGAGGTTTTAGGATGTGTTGGTGCTTTTAGTTGAGGTCCCGGGGGCCTCGGGTGAGTTTCTGATGGTCAATCGGGCCATATTTGGTATTTTAATGTTGCAGATTGCAGTGTTTAGGTGCTGCAGAAATTAAGCTTTTGAGATCGCGTGGGGTGCATCACAATCGCGTAGAAGGATTGAGGAAGGCCAGAAATTTAGCTTTTGCATCTGCGATAGGGGCTTCGTGTTTGTGGAAGGTTGGGGTGTAATGTGTTGCATTCGCGTGAGTACAATCGCGAACGCATAGAGGAATTTGGGGTCTAAGGATCTTTGTTCATCGAGTTCGCGTAGTTTTGCTATTATGGGCATCGCGTTCGCGTGGGACTCAACACATTTAGGTAGAGTAATTTGGAGGGCTTGGTGATTTGTGCTTTACGATCGCGAGGCTTGCGGCGTGATCGCGATGAAGGGATGGTCAGTTCTGGGCAGAATGTTATAAGTCATTTCCTCCGCAATTTTGAGTCATTTGTCCTCTTTAGTTAAGCATTTTAAGAGATTTTTGAAGGTGAAGGATTCAAGGAGCGTTGATTGGAGGGAAGATGTTTGAACCTAAAACGTGATTCTATTGTGAAATTAACCTAGAAATTCATGGAACTTAAGCTAAAAATGGAAGAAACTAGGGCTTGGGATTTTGAAATTTTTTGCGGATTTGAAGGACCAATTTGGGTTGGATGGGAACTTTTGGTATGTATGAACTCGTGAGGAGATAAGGAACCCATTGATGTAAAAATTTCTGAGATCGAGAAGTGGGCCCCGGGGTCGGGTTTTACTAATTTTGGGATTTGTGCCCGTTGTTGATTGTTTTTTCTTGGGCTTTGTTCCCTTAGTATATTGTGATATATTCCTTCTAATCTTGGATAGATTCGACACGTGTGGAGGCCAATTTGAGGGTCAAAGGCGTTACTAGCTAGAGATTTTGCCGGTTCGAGGTGAGTAATGATTGTAAATGATATATTGAGGGTTTGAAACCCCGAATTGCACATCGTGGTGCTATATTGAGGTGAGACCCGTGCTTGATGATGAGCTTGGGGTTGTTTTCTACTGGGGACTGTGACTTGGTCCATCCCGATTGATGAGCATACCGCGTATTTGAGTGAGACTTATTTGCTATCATCATGATTTGGGCTAATTGCCCTATTTGGGCTTTGTGCCTATTACTTGAACCCTTCAGAGAGTTTTTATCACTGTTTCCTCTTTTTTTACTTATACTTGAACTCAGTCCTGTTGATATCAACTGTTTTACAAACTCATCGACTTTTACTTAGATTTCAAACTTAAATGATAATTCTAAATGATGTTTGGGCTGAGGGATACTATTTTACTAATTCCCGAGGGGCTTGTGATGATTTTCGGGCTAAGTGAAGCCGAGGGACATATGTATATGCTGAGTGATATGAGGCTGAGGGCCTGAGATACATTTATATGCCACGAGGTGGCTTGATATGTGAGGCCGAGTGCCGATAGATGATGCAACCAGTTGGCTTGATATTGAGCTTGGGCCATATGGGGTCCCTCCCGGAGTCTGCACACCTACAGTGAACCCCGTCGACGATATATGGATCTGGCTGCACGCGCTGTGATATATGAATCGGGCTGCTCGTCGCAACGGTTACTGTATGATACTATTCTGAGAGCGATATGAGAGTGAGAGAGAGAGAGAGAGAGAGAGAGAGAGAGAGAGAGAGAGAGAGAGAGAGAGAGAGAGAGAGAGAGAGAGAGAGACCGACGGGCTGAGAGAGTGTTCTGAGAGTGAGCCTAGGGCTGGTACTGTTCTAAAAGATTGCTTGAGGGATGAACTTTTATGTGTTCATCTTTTATATTTACTTGTCTTTTTACCTGTTATATTGTGGTATTTGCGCCTGAGGGGTGGAGTTTCTATGCTTATCGTCACTAACTATTTTGCAATCATTGCGTAATTGTTGAAAAAGTCATTTTCAAAATATTTTAAATTGAGCTAAGATATTTCTAAAGAATTCACAGCTTCACTATTTTTCTCTCAAAGGGTTTTACACTGCTTCAATATAGCATGTTTGTTGCTTTACGTGATTGTTTACTGCTCAGTTGTTATTTACCTTTATTACTCACTGAGTTGGAGTACTCACTTTACTCCCTGTGTCACACCCCAAATTCAAGGGACATGACCGGCGCTCGACCGGGTATCCCCAGTCAAGCGGACCTGGGTGCCTTTCCTGTCCCACGTGTTACCCCGCATTTTTCATTACTAATTAACCAAGTGATATAGCCATTTATAATTGAAACACTTTTTACCAAAACATACATACATACGTAGACCTTTGTGTGGTTTACAACTCACATCGCCCAAACATAAAAAATACATATTTGCATAAGTTCATAACCCACTTTCCTGTCTACGGAGCCTCTAAAGATGAAAAGGAATAATATAGTACTTGCCAGTAACAAGACTCCAGCTATACGTTTTACAAATAACAAAACAAGATCCCAAAAGAAAAGGACAGAAGAGGCGTGAGCCACGCAGGGCCCCAGAAGGAAAAAGGCTCACCAATTCAGCTGACATGAAGTGATGAGGAGCTATGGTCGACGGACAGGAGTACCTGCAATAGATCCACCTACAATCATGACACGAATGTAGCGCCCCCAGGAAGACGTCAACACACTTGAATTGCACTGGTATGTATGAACAAACTTTACTCTAAGAAACTCAAACCATACGCAAGCAGGAAGCAGTAATAGAGTCAATAATCAAGTACAAATGAAATGAACAATCAAGCCAAACCAGTTTACAATTTCTCCTGTTTTCCCTTTCAACATTTCCACATCAATGATTTCAAAACTTTCTCATATTTTCATTTCAATAGTTATTTCGATCACTTTTCTACCCTTATTACCTCGGCCACCCTGATCACCACAACCCACACCTTATTACTTTGTGTTGCGGAACGCAACCTGATCCCACCGAACAAATCACAATTCACAAATAGCCCAACAACAGAATAATTCACAAAGATCACGAACAACACTTCTTTAAGAAATAACAACAACAATTCACATAGAACAACAACAATAATTCTCAAAGAGCAACTCCACAATTCACAAGAATTTCTGTAGCCATTAATACCATTTCCCTCATATTCAACAATTCATGAAATAGGCCATTTTGTCTTAACACCTGTGAGACAACCAAAATTCACAAATAGTGCACATAAATAACACGTACCAATTTCTCGTACTCTAAACAAGGTGAATTTACAATGGTTAAAGTTAGTCATACATACGTCATTTAAGCTTTACTTAAATTACTACGACGTTTTGGAAATTCTACCAATCCCAACCTACTTGAAACATGGCAAAATTAAACACAAATTAGGAAGGCATTCATGGTTTCAGCTAATTGGAGCATTTTATCAAACACTAGTTAGGCGTCTTCATTTCTAATTCTCTTTTACAAGATTTCCTTCATTCCATAACCCAATCTTTACCTATTTATGTTCATCAATCTTCCGACAACCCTATTTTCACATGCATGCATACATAATACTACTATATCAAGAATCATATCTCAATGACCCATCTCCCAACCTCTACAATACCAACACAACCTAGGTTAGGAACCTATGGCTCCCAATCACCATCCCATGACTTATAATGTATATATCTTACATAAATAATCACTATAGAGTAGTTAGAGATGATAGACATACCGCTTGTAGTAAGAATTTTAAGAATCCCCACTTGTTGTGTTCTTGATGAATCCAAGGATTTGAAGGAAAATCTAAGGATTTTGAAGATTAATCCTTGTTAGTATAAGTGTTTAGGGGTAGAAATCACTCAAAGTACTCTAAAAACCTTACCTTGGATCATAGGGATGAAGTTTGGGACGAAATCCCTCTGAGAGAGCAAGTCTTAACCCCAAAAATGACTTGGGAGCTCTCTAGACTGGTCTTGGGGTATTTAAAAACCTTCCAGGCATGTGAGCTTGCACGTTGTTCCTGTGTTGGGGGCAGAATACTCAGCAAAAAGGCGCAAGCTCCTTCGCGCACAGTTCACGAAAGTGACACCTGCTCAGTAAAATGGTCATAACTTTCTGTATACACCTTTAAATGACGAACGGTTTGTTGAGTTGGAAACTAGACTCAAAGGAATTTAATTTGATAGATTGTTCCTCACACAAATCCTTATATAACAGGAGATATGATCATTCAAAGTGAGGTCTTGTGCACACTCATTTACATCTTTCGTCTAATATGAAATTTTCCAACTTGGCTTAGACTTAGGCCTCTCCTTAGACCCCAAACCACTTCTAATATGACTTATAAACTTATTAACATATCCAATTGATATCTATTATATCCTAGATTCTCATTTGCATGCAAGATAAAATATTTAGCCTACCTTTGCACCACAAAAACTTTAATTACTAAGCAAAATTTTTTGGGGCTTTACACCCTGCACTCTGCGTGCAGATGCATGTATTTTTACACCTGGCAGTGGGTTGGGACTGATCAGAGGTAGAATTACCAGAGTTTAACAAGGTGGCTTCCAGCATTCGCAGCGCCGCTTTCCTCCCTTATGTTTATCATTCTTATTTTATTTAATTCAGACCTTGTAGTTGTATTTACACTTTGACAGATGCTCGTGACTTATGACACCCTGGTTTGTATTCTGCACTTAATAAATAAATCTTTGTTTAAACTGTAATTATTTAATTATATTGAAACTTTTTATTAATATAACTAATCTTAAAAGGAAAAATAGGCTGGTTGGCTGGCCTTGTCTTCACGAGAGACGCCATCACGATCGGATCAGGGTTTTGGGTCGTGACAAGTTGGTATCAGAGCCTAGGTTACATAGGTCTCATGAGTCATGAGAAGGTTTAGTAGAGTCTCATAGATCGGTATAGAAACACTTGCGGGTATGCTCGAGAGGCTGTAGAACCTTTAGGAAAACATCATACTCTTGAATTCTTATCGTACGTCCTTGATTCAGCTTGAATAGTAACCCTTGAAACTCCTTCCACGCGTTCGAATGCGCGCATGAGCGCTCACTATCTGATGTAACTTGGTGGCTTGTGATTCCGTGATCGAGGAACAGGATGTGATTTCTTTGAGTTTGATGTTGGGCTAGTCTGGAGGACTTAACGCTAGATCTTTGCCTATGGATTGAGCACCGAGGTGCTGATTGTGTGAGAAAGTGTTTTGAATTTATATGCTTGGTATTTTCCCCGTTAGTGGAAGTCACAGTTGGATAACGGTGTGATGAGTATGTTAGTACTGCGAGATGCGTCTATGTGATTTGGAAGGATCGAGAAAAGTTCACTGGAGGAGTAGGCGCTTGAATTCCATCTTGATTTGACGTATAGCCCCGAGTTATGGGCGTATGAAGGATCTTTTCAAGTTTCCCAACCGCGAGTAAATTAAATTTCATGTTGCCGTATGAGTTCAGACTGAGTAAGACTAAGTGACTGCGTACATTTTATGACGGTGGAAGGTATACATGAATGTTAGATGGAGGCAAAGCAGGCGGGTTATCTCCTGCAGAGTGTTCTGAGGTTGTGTGATCCTTTTATTGTCAATTAGAAGATCTATTACAAGTGAAGTATATGTGCTGGAATTTAAATTTGGATAGATTAAGAGAGTGGGCTTATCTATTGCGAGAGTGAATGCGAGATTTGGAGAAGAGTTAAATTCTAGATGATATGTGATTCCACAAGCTTACAAAAAGATTTGAGTTTAATCTCCCTATGGTATCGTGGCATCAATATGCTATAAGTGTTATGAGTTATTTGTCACGACCCCAAACCGGCCCAATAATAATGGCGTCTCTCGTGAAGACACGACCAACCGACACCATACTCACATGAACCCTTTAAACATTAAGAATCATATTTAAGCCTTTAATTACACAATGTTTCATAGTAAAATCCTGAAATAACAGAGCGAAATAAAATAATACAAGCCCGACATCGGGGTGTCACTAGTCATGAACAACTATCAAGGTTTGAATACAACAAAAGTCTAAAATGTACTAAATACAGGAGGGGAAGTAAGCAGCCGGCGAACGTCATGCAGCCACCTTGCTAACTCTTGCGACTCCATGTCTGAGCAATCAACACTCACAATCGGGTTTCGATATACCTGAATCTGCACACGAGGTGCATGGGGTATTGTGAGTACTCCAACACTGTAAGTAATAAGATAAATAAAGGCTGAGCAGTAGGAAATAATGAATCCACATTCATGTTAGGCTCAATAAACACAATAGGCTTTCAAATCATAATACGAGTCAATCTTTCCTTTTAAGATGCAGCTTTAAGTAAAAATCATTTTGAAATACTTTCCAGCAGTTTCAGTAGGGATTCAATACCATATAAAATAATAATAGAAATTAAAGCCGTAATCGCCCCTTGGGCAAATCATAGTTCGTAAAACAGCCCCTCAAGCAAAACAATAATCATAAACTCTTCATAACTTGAAAATCCCAGTGGAAATAACCAATACCAACTCAGTGATTAATTTATGGACATATCATAAACCCTAGTTTATGAGATTAAAACATTTATTCTACTTTCCGGTAGAGGCTCAATATAAAGATGAGTGAAAACGGTCACTAAATCAACATATTCGATAGAAACTCAATTTAAAGAGGAGTGAAAGCAATAAGTTCATAAATAGGCCTCTCAGGCAAAACATCAATCATATGCATGTATATATCTATCCCCCTTGAGATAGCCTCTCTGTCACTCGTGACTCAATTCTAACCAATCAGTACTCGCACTTATCATTCACACTCAATAGGGACCATACTGTTACTGCTGCAGTGTGCAACCCGATCCATATATCGCTGTGGCGTACAACCCGATCCATATATCTCGTCAACGACACTAACTGGGGGGTGCAGACTCCGGAAGGGCTCCTATAGTCCAAGAACCTTTTTGCTGCGTCGTGAAGCCCGATGAGGAAAGGCATCACATGAGGAGATGAGGAACACGTTTATGTAAAAATTTATGAGTTTCAAGAAGTGGACCGGGGCTTTGGTTTTTGCTAATTTTGAGATTTGTGCCCATTATTGATTGTTTTCATTTGGACTTTGTTCCCTTAGCATATTGTGATGTATTCGTTCTGATTTTGGATAGATTTGACGCGGATGGATGCTAATTTGAGGTGCAAAGGCATCACGATCTAGAGATTTCACCGGTTTGAGGTGAGTAATGATTGTAAATAATATCCCGAGGGCTTGAAACTCTGGATTGTACATTGTGATGCTATATAAAGGTGAAACCCGCGATTGATGATGAGCGTGGGCTCGTTTTCTACCAAGGATTGCGACTTGGTCCGTCCTGATTGATAATTTTACCGCGTATTTGATTGAGACTTATTTGGTATCATGATGGTTTTGGCAGATTGCCACATTTGGGCTTCAAGCCAATTACTTGAACCGTTCTAGGACTTTTTATCATTTTTTCCTCACAGATTTACCTATACTTGAGCCCAATCTTGTTGATATCTATTGTTTTAAAAACTTATTCACTTTTACATAGATTTGAAACTTAAATGATATTTCTAAATGATGTTTGGGCTGAGGACTACTATTTTAATAATGCCCGAGGTGCTTGGGATGATTTTCGGAATGAGTGAGGCCGAGGGCCATATGTGAAGATATGCTGAGTGATACGAGGCCGAGGGTCTGAGATACATTTATATGCCACAAGGTGTCTTGAGTGATATGAGGCCGAGTGCCGAGTGATGTGAGGCCGAGTGCCGAGAGATGCTGCCACGAGGTGGTCTGATATTGCTCTTTGGTCATAATGGGGCCCCTCCCGGAGTCTGCACACCCCCAGTAAACTCTGTCGATGATATATGAATCGGGCTGCATACCGAAACGATATATGTATCGGGCTGCACACCGCAGCGATTACTATATGATACTATTCTAAGAGTGATCTTATAGAGATAGAGAGAGAGAGTGCCTGAGGGGTTCAGAGAGTGTTCTGAGAGTGAGCCCGAGGGGCTGGTACTGTTTTGAGATATTGCCTGAGGGGCAAACTTTTATGTGTCCATCTTTCATATTTACCTGTCTTTTGACCTGTTATATTGTGGAATTTGGGCCCGAGGGGCGGATTGTCTATGCTTATCGACACTAACTATTTTGCAATCATTGAGTAATTGTTGAATAAGTAATTTTCAAAAGAGGTTTAAATTGAGCGAGGTGGCTGCCAGCTTTCGCAGCACCGCTTTCCTCCCTTATGTTTATCATTCATGTTTCGTTTAATTCAGACCTTGTAGTTGTATTTACACTCTGATATATGCTCGTGACTTGTGACACCCCTGTTTGGGCTGTGTTTGGGTTGTATTCCGCACTTAATAAAGAAATCTTTGTTTAGATTATGATAATTTAATTATGCTGAAACTATTTATTAATATTTAACCAATCTAAAAAGGCAAAATGGGTTGATTGGCTGGCCTTGTCTTCATGAAAGGTGCCATCACGACCAGATTAGGGTTTGGGTCGTGACAATTGTAATCATGCTACACCCTACACTTCGTGTGTAGATCCAGGTTTTTTCGGACATGGTGAGTGTTGATTCCTTTGCACAATTGATTGTTGGGAGATTTCAAGATGCCCGACGTTTCACAGACCTTGTCTCTCCTTCCCTATCTTTCTCGTTTATTTATTTTGTTCCAGACTATCATAGAGAGTATTTTCCAGACATGTGATATATAGATGCTTATGAACTCTGTGACACCCCGATGTTGGGAGTTTCCGCATTATGTTTTGGGTTTTGTATCCTGTTTATGAGATTGTATTATTTAAAACTTCTTTAACTTTTTTTTCTGTGGTAAAAATGTTATGAATATTTTGAAATGCCGGCTTGCCTTGTACCACGTTAGGCACCATCACGACGAGTTATGATTTTGGGTCGTGACTAAAGTCAATAGAATTTACAATCATTTTTATCTATCTTATATGTCTAGCATGACATGAAAACTTTATAAGTATCTAACGTCTATTTATGGCTTATATGACTTAACTTATAGTCTATTTTTATCTACCTTCAAGAATATAGTGTACAAGATTGTGATGCGAAGGCTCCAAGATGTGAATTGATGCTCTTATTGGGGGGAGTAAGTATGCGTTGTACTCTTTTTTCTTACAAGATTTTGTCCCACTAGGTTTTTCTTGCAAGGTGTCATGACCTAAAATCCACTGAGGGTCGTGATGGCACCGGACACCGCTGTTAGAAAAGCCAACCAAAATACTTAATTAAATTCTCGTATTAATAATTTGAAAGCTATGATTGTCCTTCAATTTTAACAGTAAATAATCATTTCAAATTAAAAATGAATGTTAAGCAGTTAATACAAGATACCCCATAATCATCCCAGAACCTGGTGTCACAAGTGCATGAGCTTTTAATAGGGAATGAAATAAAACGTAGTAATTGTGCGGAATATTTGTGGACATAAATAAAAATACAGGTGACTGAAAGAGATTCTACTGGCTGGCGGTCACCTTGAGAAGTGCAGCTCACCTAAGTCTCCGTATCAACAATGCTGCTACGCCCAGTAGGCCACTAGAAATGCAGGTTCCTGTGCAACATAAAATGCACAAAAAGTGTAGCATGAGTGCAAAACCAACGTGTACTCAGCAAGTACCCCATCTAATCTCGAAGAAGTAGAGACGAGACGTCGACTTCGACACTTGTTAACGATCCAATAATAATATAATAAAAATATGAGAAAATAATGGATTTATATAACAGCTATAACTCACAAAGTCGGAAACAGGTAAACACCATTAACAAATAATAAAGAATTTCAAAGATTTTACTTTTCATTATCTTTATCAATTTATATCGGGCCATGAAAGGAAATATCAACTTTTATAATCTCAGGCATGCAATATAAGCATGCACATATCATGCCGAGGTCATTCGACCTGCTCCAATAGAAATGTAAACTGTGCATTAACGAGGGTTGAATGGCTCGAACCATAGATGCATGTATTACCCCACTCGCAAACTATCATGCGACGCGGTCAACATAAAATAAAGAAATACCTTGCTCACGAATCATACATGCGACACAGGTACACATATAAATACATGCTCAAACAACCAATTAAGGAGTTATCGAGGATCATTTATCAAAATAAAAGCCAATTCTCTTTTAACAATTAAGAAAATGAAGTTTAATCCTTTTAGAAGTTCATTTACTAATTCAATGTGATTTAAGTAATTCAAGTTGTCAATAAGTTTACGATTGATCCAAGTATACCATGCTTTTGCGTCCTAGACTAACCGAACAATAGCATAATAGTAGCTATGCACGGACTCTCGTCACCACGTGCATAAGTAACTCCCACAAATAGGAGCACATAACAAATTAACTAACCTACGGGGACCATTCCCTCCTACAAGGTTATAATGGAGACTCACCTCGTTTCCATGCTTACTTTCCGGTCAAAGAATGAGCTTAAACCCCCAAATCGTTACCGAACAATCCAATACTATTCAAATGGTGTATAAAAAAATCAATATACGCTCAAAAATTTATATTCCAACAATTAGGGTGGTTATCCAACCCTAAATGTCAGGCTCCTAAAATTCACTCCCAGACCCACGTGCCCAGATTCTGGAAATTTTTGAAGAAAGTTGTTACCCATAACATTATGTAGTCAAATATATGATTTTTACCAAATCCATAACCATTTTCGTGGTCAAATCTCTTTTTTATACAAAACTTAGGTTTTCATCTAAATCCTTGATTTGAAAAATTCTTTACATGTTAATCTATCCATAATCTATATATCAAACTCATGTTGTGTAGAAATTACTTACCTAATAGTTCTAGGTGAAAAGACTCTTCCAAAAGCTCCAAAAATCTCGCAAATCCGAGACTAAAAAAATTCCTAAATGAAATGGCAAAGTCACTGATTTTTGTGATTATATGCTTCTGCCATCCGCCACTAAAAGCCATGTTCGCCACTAAAAGTCGTCACTGAAAGTCTACTAGAAACAGTTTTACTAGCCCTTATTTAATTGAGCATATCTTTCTGTACTAATGTCCAAATGATAAATGGTTTAATGTTCTGAAAACTAGTATGCAAGGGCTACAACAAATTTTTAGATTCCTAACATATTTTGAGATATACGCTTCCAAAGTAGGCTCCTCGCATCAGAACTTCTGGGAAATTGCAAAATCGCTTTACCAGCCTTCATTCAATGGACCATAACTTTCTGTAAAAATATCCAAATGATGAACGGTTTCTTTGCTTGGAAAGTATAATTCAAGGGCTACGACTTTTATGTTTAATTACTTATAGATTTTGAGATATAAGATTCCAAAGTAGCCTCATCGATCGCACCATTGCTGTCCAAAACAGCAGCTGCAACAGAATTTTAACAGTTTTTAAAGTTCCGAACTCGATCCGAAACCATTCCGAAACACACCGGAGGCCTCCGGGGCCTCACCAATCACAAAACAAGTCCCATAACACTTTACGGACTTGATCGGGGTCTCAAATCATATCAAACAACACTAATACCATGAATCACACTTCAATTCAAGATTTATGAACTTTGAAATTTCAAACTTCCACATTCGATGTGGAAACCCATCAAATCATGTCTGATTGACCTCAAATTTTGCAAACAAGTCATATTCGACATTACAAACCTGCTCCTACTTTGGAAATTTGATTCCGACCCTAATATCAAAAAGTAAAACTCTCGGTCAAACTTCTCAAAAACCTTCGTATTTCTATTTTTAACCAAATGGCTCCAAAATGACCTACGGACCTCCGAATTCACTTCCGATCGCGCTCCCAACTCCAAAATCATCATACGGAGCTACTCCTAGGCTCGGAATCCCAAGCACACATCGATAATACGGAAATGCGCTTCAATCCAAACTTATGAAATTTCTTCCAAAATGCTAATTTTCACAATAGGCGCCAAAACGCACCCGGGTCTTCCAAAATTTGATTTGGGCATACGCACAAGTTCAAAATCATCATACGAACCTACTGGAATCTTCGGATCTTGATTCCAAGGTTATTTACTCGAAAATTAAATCCTAGTTGATTCTTTCAACTTTATGCTTCTGAAATGAGAATTCTCTTTCCAAACCAAGTCTGAACTTCCTGAAATTCAATTCGACCACACGTACAATTCATAATACCTGAAATGAAGCTGCTCATGGACTCAGACTGGTGAACGCTGTGCTAGACTTTAAAATGACCGGTCGGGCCGTTACATTCTCTCCCACTTAAACATATGTTCGTCCTTGAACGTGATGAGAACTGCACTGAAGTAGTCTGAAATCATTATTTAACATCTCATGCACATTCCCGTGCTACCACAACTCATTTGAGCACAACAACTCGATCAATTCTGAAGCTATTCCCTATTATTCAAGAAAGTAAGCCTTAAAGTCCAATTCCAACATCCGGAATTCTAAGCTTCACCTGTTTCCAATATACGATCACCATATCAATCACTACACGCTGTACCCAAACATGACTGCATAAGTTTGCTGAAGTCACACCTTGCATCACTTTATTCACTGGACCACAATAATATTTTCTGATAAACTTAGTCAAAATTCCACGAATCTGATGCTCCCATTGCACCCCATGACATACGCAGATTTTACTCTAACTCTTATAATACCGCCACGACTGAAGAGATGTGAAAATATTCATAATTAACTGCCCAGTCAACCAATCATTAAGTCTATGCTTCTGTCAAGACATTATCATATTCTGAACCGAATAATGATCCTTGCTCCTTAAGATATTTCACGTAAAAGGAATTTCAATTACCCTACTGGTGAATCATACATGCGATGTGGGTGCATAGCTAATATGAGCTCCTTCAAAAAATAGGAAACAGAACACAATAAACAGATATGGGGAACTGTACTGAACATCACACTATTGCGATGCATAATCCAATTCGAGCAATATAACCATGGAGGCGTGCCACCCGATCCACAAAACATATCCATGGCGAAGTACCACCCGATCCAAATAGCATACCTATGGTGGCGTGCCACCCGATCCTCACATGGAACTTACATAAGGAGATCTACATCAAGCTAAATTGCTTATTAAAACAAAATATCGAGTATCGTTCATAAACGCATTAAGTCTATAATCTGTACGATTTGAATCTCAAGAGCCATCCAGCTCGTACAACCTCATCTCTATGCAGAACCTCAACACATAAGAAATTCACCAAGCCGTCTCGCAACCGCAATTACTCTCCCATAAGCATCGCATTGCTGAAATGAACACATCTAGCCTGATATAGAGCCCATACTCAAATTTAAATCCATTCACAGACCTCAAGCCGATTCTGTCATGCCAAACTAGGCCAATGACCTTTCAAGTGTCCATAATAAACCCTTTCTCCCACAACACATAAGAACAACCATCATAACTGGAGAAAATCTCCAAAATCCATAACCCAATAAACGGAGTGCCCTCATGGCATAAGTTCAAAAATTAACGATATTACCACAATCCTGATACTTGGTTTAAATATTAAATCAATCAAGTGACTGCATGCCACACTTATACAATCTTCTTATGGGACACGCTCCCACTACCTTCTGAAATACATAACATGTCTATTCATCCAACCCACCAGCTGCGCTAACGCTGAAAAGCGATCAAGAACCCTTAACATAGATGCAAAGCCCCTTTTCACAAAACACCGATCTTAGGTGACAGTGACGACAATACCGACTTACTTTGAACATCGAAACTCCTTTCCTGCTCATCCGAGCTCGTGACATCCTTGCAGCTCCAAATTGCAACCCTGACCCTCACTTCAAATTACATATCACTTGCTGCACCCAATATGCCAATATGCAGTAGAACACGACTCTTCATCATAATTGCAGAATCGCTAATAGATTAATACTTTTATTATATAAAAACTTTTCACTTAACATACTTCAGGAGAATTATAGAAACACACAGGTGAATCATCATAACCGTAGAACATTCAAATCCTTAAGTAGGGATCTAATCCACCACAACCCTTTCGGTATTTGCCTACACATAACAGGCCATAGCAGTAGAATGCTTCTGAATAACATCAATTACGACGGCCAACAAGCCTCACACGTACCACCACAAATCACATGCATAACTTGATTATGCTGAAAGAACTGATCTCTACCACCAATACGCCAACTCAATTGTGGTTAACCAACATTTCTTTCTTCGATTTACCATGATTTCCTTAGTCAAAATAATAACCCTTTTCAACACATAACACACTTCATCCGCCACTCACCCCGAGTGACCTTAAATCGAGAGACCATGCTATCTCGAATCCCATGAACCATTTGATACCTTCCTTGTGCGCACATTCTCACCCTCAACTGATATGCCCATTCTTCTAATCCTTTTACGAATTCGAAGTCCATTTTCAGTTTTCTCTCAAGTGCTACTCTGCAAGTCAAAGCATCATAGTACATTCTGGGCCTCCACTCATTGCTGCAAAAGCTTGATTCTCAACCGCACCCATAGGATCAAGATCATTAGGCACCACACTTTACCCCTTTTGATTCTATTATGACAATTGCTGAGATCCACCCGCTCTATCTTGGCCCCGAATTTAATGGACTATAAGAATCTTACAGCACAAGAATACCCTCTCGAAAAAGTACCCGGCATAATCAGTTCCCTTGAAACCCATATCTATACAAGGCATAAATCCTAAATCCTTCCCCAAATCTGAACATGAGCCAATAAGGCCAACGGTAGCACTCCTTTAACAATTCTTTTACTCAATTACCACTTATGTTCTTTTCCCACAGCTGGAATAACTAATAAATATGCTAATAACAAGAAACCTCACAAGGAGTTAACCATGCAACCCAATCATAGGCGGTGGGAGTGTTGGGACTCTCCCACTTAGATTGAAGCCATTATTTCACAACATTGGAATTCATCAGGATTCTTTTTCTCTTATCGACATAACCATGCACAATCATCCACCAAAATTCTCAAAATCATTCGCTAAAGATCCCCTTTTATACTCTGAATCATCAACCATATTTGCACGACCGATCTCTTGCTATATAAGTAATAGAATTCTTCGGAGAAGCCTCGCCAACCACACTATTGCTAACCAGCTCACAGTAACTAACCCACATGTGGAAATCACTTCCGGACATCTTCCAAATGCTGTTGCACGGGATACAATCACTATGACATCAATAACACATCCTGAGTCCAAGATCACTCTCTAGCTGCACCAATCCATTTACCCCTCGTGGACATTAATTAAATGTGTGGCAATATCATTCCAATTCAAAGTTATATTGTATCCTTCTTCATTTCAAGCAGCTCCTTCCCGTTATAAAAATCTTCTACCGCATAATGGACCATGCTTCAAGTTAACTACGTAGACCCCAATCATTAATCTCTGAAAATCTCAAATCATTCCAAACTCTCTTTAAGGTGCATAGTCATCCTACCATACTACCCATGTGCAACTCTGCCACTCTCCCACTTTGGAGGAACTCACCATTTTAATCGACTACTCAACTTTTGCTTCATACCCTTGGCCTTCTAGAAATATTAGCCACCGTCTGACACTTCCCACACATATTTCCTCATCCTTTGCTGCTTAGATGTTTCCTTAATAAAATCTATCTTCATAGCACTTCCAACCCCCAATTACTACTAACTTTAAACCTTTCTGAAGACCATCTTTCTCGAGCTGCCAACATTAGAAAACACTCACAACCCCAATCCCTGTCGTGATGGAGCCCAACACAATTGCTAGGCAAGACCGACCACTTACCACTCAAAACTCAACCACACAACTCATTTTCAAAATTATAGCATTAGATTATAAAGTATTATAGTTCCAACCAGATAACAGACAGAAGTATTATGAAAATCAAAACAATTGCTAAATAAACTCCCAAAGACATGGGGTCATGAGTCTAGAGCCTGTAAGATAACAAAATACTAAATCATCAATAATACTGATGTTCACAAATGCGGAAATAATAAAGGGATAAGGGAGGAGTCATGTCCTGCGAACGTCAGGCAGCTACCTCGACATCTCGTGAGAACTCTGAAACAGCAAAAGCTCAACTATGCTCCCGAGGTACCTGAATCTGCACACATGGTGCATGAAGTAAAGTGAATACTTGCAACTCGATGGTAATAGACACATATAATGACTGAAATTAAGAAATATCGAAATACCACAATGTAAAGATGAATCTAACCCCTTAGCACATTTAACGATGAAACAACAATAAATCAATGACATATAGACAAATAGATGTCAATGTACGAATGCAATGCAATGCACATGACCGTAGCAGCGTACAACCCGATCCATTTGGGTACCTGCGCTCACTGTGGGGGTTCATACTCTCCTACAACCCAAGTGCAATTTCATCGTATCATTCGCTGAGGCGTGCAACCCGGTCCACAATTAGCCCAATTATATGCATGCAAGCCACATGGGCACAATCAAGTTTACCATTTTCAGTTCCATTTAACAGGTATTATAGCTTATATGTTTTAAAACCTTAGAAGTTTAATAATCATTTCTAGACAATGATTAACTTAGGACTGATATCATGGAAACATGCTCAATATCATGTAAATAGTGATAATAATCCATACGGGATCCAAATAATCGGCACACAACCTAAATATGCTCATAACAATCCAAGTAGGATGTTTATCAATCAATTTCTAGTCATTAACACAGTATGGACATCACTCTGAAGGACTAAGCCATAGTCCCCGTCCATAAATGACCCCGGACTCACCGTGGAGTACGTGTCTCGCCTCAATACAGCGTAGCAGTGTAAGATACTATTACTCACCTCAAGCCGGCCAAAAACTAGATTGCGATGCCCTTTCCTCTTGCATTGACCTCCTCGCACGTCGATTCTAGTCAAAACCACAATGAATATAGTACTATATGCTAAAGAAACATAACCCAATCAAAATTACTTGGAAAACAATAAAAATCACAAAATTGGCAAAACCCGAGCCCTAGGCTCACTTCTCGAAAAATTATAGAAGTCACATCACTAGATTTATCGTCTCGCTGCGAGTCCGTACATATAAAATTTACAAAAAGCGGAGCTCAAATGGGCCATCAAATCCCAATTTAAAACTCAAAAACTCAAGCCCTACTTCTTTAAGTCATTCCCAAATTTTCCATGAAATTTAAGGTTGATTCTTAACAAAATGACATTTCTAAGTCACGAGACTTACCTCCAATAAATCTACGAAAGAGCTCTTGAAGCGGAGTAAAAATGGAGGAAATATGATATGGGTCACGGATGAAATAACACTTAAAACCATTATGCCCAAGCATTTTTAACCCTATGGATCGAATCACTACCATTGCGATCGCATAGCATAAAGTTCACCTTCCCAAAATAACCCTATGCGTTTGCACAACACCACCGCATTCGCATAGACCAAAACCCTGCTAAGGACCCCAGGCCCAAATACCCTATGCGATGGCACCCGTCGTTGTGCGAACACACTGCTCAAAGTTCCCAGACCTATAGGATCGCATGGAACCTAATGCGACTGCATAGCACAAAACAGGGCTCCCCTCCCAATCTTCTACGCGATCGCAGAGCCCCCTATGCGATCACATAGAGAAATTCCTCTACAACATTTCTGCTGCATTTATGCAACTGCCTAAAGCCAAAAACCTTATGTTTATCCACTTGAAACCACCCCGAGGCCCCCGAGACCTCAGCCAAATGCACAGACGTGATCTAACACTTCATTAAAAATTGCTCGAATTATAAAAACACATCCAACAAGACAAGAATCATCAAATTTTGACAGATTCAAGCCTAAGTTAAACTAAAACCTCCGAAACTAGTATTCGATCACAAACCCGACCTAAAAACCTCCCTGAAACTTTGAAGGCATATCCAAAATCACCTAACGCAGCTACTAAAACTCTTAGAATTCCATTCCGTCGGATCAATATCTCACCGATCAACCTGAATTCACCAAAATTCAAAATTAGCCAATTCAAGCCTAATTCTACACCGAACCTCCAAATCTAATTCCGATTGCATTCCTAAGTCACAAATCATTCTCCAAAGCTAACCGAATCATCAGAATTCACATCCGAGACCTCTAAAATCAATCCAATTCTAAATGTCTCATTTCCAACTAAAATCAAATTCTACATGATCAACTTAAATACTGAGATTGAAACATAGTAAATTATAATATGAGGGAAATAGGGCGGTAACTCTCGTGACAACGGGCCGGGTCATTACATCCTCCCCAACTAAAACAAATGCTCGTCCTCGAGCAGGTCAAGAAACATACTTGGAGTCTCAAAAAAGTGAGGATATCTACTTCGCATCTCCTGCCAGTCTCCCAACTGGCCTCTTTCATTAGCCGACCTCTCCACCGCAACTTCACCAAAGCTATGTCCTTTGATCTCAACTTGCGAACCTAATGACCCAAAATAGCCACTGGCTCCACATCAGAAGTTAAGTCCTCATCCTAGTGGATTATGCTAAAGTCTAACACATGAGATGGGTCCCTAACATACTTCCGGAGCATAGAAACATGGAACACCGGGTGAACCCCCGACAAGCTGGGTGGCAAAGCAAGCATATAGACCACATCCCCAATCCTCCTATGTATCTTAAAAGGTCCAATGCACCGTGGACTCATCTTCCCTTTCTTTCCAAACCTCATAACGCGTTTCATAGGAGAAACCTTCAGCAAGACCTTCTCGCCCACCATATAAGACACATCTCAAACCTTCCAGTTCGCATAACTCTTCTAACGCGACTGAGCTGTACGAGGTCTCTCCTAGATCACTTTCACCTTCTCTAAGGCATCCTGAACTAACTCTGTCCCCAATAATCTAGCCTCGCCGGGCTCAAACTGCCCAACCATAGATCTACACCGTCTCCCATATAAGTCCTCATATTGCGCCATCTGAATACTAGATTGGTAGATGTTATTGTAAGCAAACTCTGCAAGTGGCAAGAACTCAGCCCAAGAACTTCCAAAATCAATAACATAGGCCCGAAACATGTCCTCCAATATCTGGACAGTACGCTCGGACTGTCCTTCCGTCTGAGGATGAAACTTCGTGCTCAACTGTACCGGTGTGCCCAACTCCTGATGAAAAGTCCTCCAGAACTGGGAAGTAAACTGAGTACCCCTATCTAAGACAATGGACACCGGGACCCCATGCAATCGTACAATCTCCCATATGAAAATCTATGCTAAGCGCTCTGAAGAATAGGTTGTACACACCAGAATGATGTGCGCGGACTTGGTAAGCCTATCTACAATCACCCAAATCAAATCAAGCTTCTTCGAGGTACAAGGGAGACCACTGACAAAATCCATAGTAATTCTCTCTCATTTCAACTCCAGAATATCCATCCGCTTATGTACACCACCGGGTCCATGATGTTCATGTTTGACCTGCTAAGAGTTTAGAAATCAAGCCACATTACTCACAATATCCTTTTTATTCTCCTCCACCAGTAATGCTGTCTCACATCCTGGTACATCTTTGCGTACCCTGATGAATGGAATACCGCAAGCTGTGGGCCTCTTCTGGTATCAACTCTCGTAGCCCATCCATATTGGGCACGCAAATCTAACCCTGCATCCGCAAAACACCATCATCACCAATAGTCACATCCCTGGCATTATCATGTTGAACCATATCCTTCAGGACAAGCAAATGCGGGTCATCATACTGGCGCTTTCTAATGTAGTCATACAAAGAAGATCGGGAAACCACACAAGAAAACACCCGACTGGCCTCAGAAATATCTAACCTCACCATCCGATTGGCCAAGGCTTGAACATCAAATGCAAGGGGCCTCTCCCCAATTGGAATGTACACCAAGCTACCCATACTAACCGTCTTGTGGATCAGAGAATCCGTCACTACATTGGCCTTCCCCGGATGATACAAAATGGTAATACCATAGTCCTTCAGTAGCTCAAGCCATCTCTGCCGCCTAAAATTAAGATCTTTCTGCTTAAACAAGTTTTGAAGACTGCGATGGTCCGTGAACACCTCACAATATACACCATATAGATAGTTCCTCTAAATCTTCAAGGCATGAACAATAGCGGCCAACTCCAAATCATGAACATGGTAGTTCTTCTCATGGGGCTTCAACTGACGAGAAGCATAAGCAATAACTCTACCCTCCTGCATCAATACACAACTGATCCCAACTCTTGAAGCATCACAATACACTATGTAAGAATCTCAAGCTGATGGAAATACTAGTATTGAAGCTGTGGTCAACGCTATCTTGAGCTTCTAAATGCTCTCCTCGCACTCATCCGACCACACAAATGGAGCATTCTTCTGTGTCAACTTAGTCAAAGGCTAAGCAATATATGAAAAACCCTGAACGAACCTGCGATAATAAGCCGCCAAACCGAGGAAACTCTGAATCTAAGTAGCTAAGGACGGTCTAGGCCAACTTTGCACCACCTCAATCTTCTTTTGGATCCACCTGAATACCGTTACTGGACACCACGTGTCCCAGAAAAGCCACTGAACTAAGCCAGAACTCACACTTAGAGAACATTGCAAAAATCTTATCCTCTCTCAATCTTTGCAATACCACCCTCAAGTGCTATGCGTACTCCTCCTGGCTACGCGAGTACACAAGAATATTATCAATAAACACGATCACAAATAAATCCAGATATGGCATAAATACATTGTACATCAAGTGCATGAATGCGGCAGGGGCATTAGTCAGCTCGAATGACATCACTAGAAACTCATAGTGCCCATATCTCGTCTTGAAAGCCGTCTTCATAATGTCTGAAACCCTAATCTTCAGCTGGTGATAGCCTGATCGGAGGTCAATCTTAGAGAATGACTTTGCTCCTTGAAACTGATCAAACAAATCCTTAATACGGGATAGAGGATACTTGTTCTTCACTGTCACGTTGTTCAACTATCTGTAGTCATTGTACATTCTCATTGTGCCATCCTTTTTCTTTACAAATAAGACTGATGCACCCTACGGTGACACACTCGGATGAATGAACCCCTTATCTAGGAGTTCCTAAAGCCGCTCCTTCAATTTCTTTACTCGGTTAGTGCCATACGATAGATAAGAATAAAGATGGGCTTAGTGGCCGGCACCAGATCAATACCGAAGTTAATGTTCCTGTCCGGCGGCACGCCCGGCAAGTCTGCTTGAAACACATTAGGGAAATCCCTTAATACAGGAACCGAATCAAGGCTAGGAGTCTCAACTCCAACATCTCTAACGAATGCCAAGTACGATAAACACCCCTTCCCAACCTTCTGCTAGGCCTTTTAGAAAGAAATCACCTTGTTGGGCACATAATCAGTCACGCCTCGCCACTCGATCCTTGGAATACCCGAAATAGCCAACATAGTGTTCTTGGCATGACAGTCCAGAATAACATGGTACAGGGATAGCCATTCCATAACCTGAATCACGTCAAAGTCCACCATAACCAATAATAACAAGTCAACTAGGGTCTTCAGACCCCCCCAATAGTCACCAGACACGATCGATATACATGATCCACATTAATAGTATCACCCACCGGGGTAGATACGTGCACAAGAAAGGCAAGACAACCACAAGTCGTACCCAAATGATGAGAAAAATATGAAGATACGTAGGAATAGGTAGATCTGGGATCAAACAAAATAGAAGCATCCTTGTGGGAGACTGAGATAATACTTGTGATAATAACGTATGATGCAATGGCGTCCCTCTTCTCTGGAAGAGCATAGAATCGAGCCTGACCACCGCCAGTACCGTCTTCACCCCTGGGGCGACCTCTGGCTACCTGGCCTACACCCCTAGCTCATTGAGTGGGTGCTGAAGAAACATGAGCAGAAGATGAGGGCCGATCCCTTTGCTGAGACTGTCTACCACTGAGCCGAGGACAGTGTCTCCTCATATGACCCAACTCACCTCACTCATAGCAACGACCTAGAGCTGGAGAAGGGGACTGAAGGCGACCCCTCGCTGCAGATGAACCCTGGGCTAAAGAGGCAAGAGTAGTACTCTAAGCTGAAAGGGAACTAAGTGAAGACTGGCACTGCTGATAACCCTGATGACCACGGCCCGAAGAAGCCCCACTAGACTCTGTACGACCTGGCTAAGGAGGTCTGAAGGAACGACCTCTGATGTGCTGGAACTAGCCCCTTGACGGAACACCCCTGAAACTACTTGAACCTCGAGGCCTCCCTCTTATCACGCTCCCGACGATGATCTGTCTCAATCCCACAAGCCATATCAAATACCTCCTCAAACGAGGCGGTCACAACCCTCTCTCTAGCCTTCTATACATGCAAGCCACATGGGCTTAATCAAGTTTACAATTTTCAGTTCCATTTAACGGGTATTATAGCTTAAGTGTTTTAAAACCTTAGAAGTTTACTAATGATTTCTAGATAGTGTTTAACTTAGGACTGATATCATGGAAACATGCTCAATATCATGGAAATAGTGATAATAATCCCTATGGGATCTAAATAATCAGCACACAACCCAAATATGCTCATAAAAATCTAAGTAGGATGTTTACCAATCAATTTCTAGTCATTAACATAGTATGGACATCATTCGGATGGACTAAGCCATAGTCCCCGTCCATAAACGACCCCGCACTCACTGTGAAGTACGTGTCTCGCCTTAATACAGTGTTGCGGTATAAGATATTGGGGGTCATCATCTACATCTATTACTCACCTCAATTCGGCCGAAAACAAGCTTGCGATGCCCTTTCCTCTTGAATTGACCTCCTCGATCGTCTAATCTAGACAAAACCACAACGAGTAGATTACTATATGCTAAAGAAACATAACCTTATAAAAATTACTCGGAAAACATTAAAAATCACGAAGTTGTCAAAACTCGAGCCCCCGGCCCACATCTCGAAAAATTATAAAAGTCACATCACCAGATTCCTCGTCTCGCCACAAGTCCGTACATATAAAATTTACAAAAATTGGATCTCAAATGGGCCATTAAATCCTAATTTAGAATTCAAAAAGTTAAGCCCTAGTTCTTTTAGTCTTTCCCATTTTTTTCATGAAGTTGAAGGTTGATTCTTAACAAAATGACGTTTCTAAGCCATGAGACTTACCTCCAATCAGTACCCATCGAAAACCCTCTTCAAATCTACCAAAAAGCTCTTGAGGAGGAGTAAATATGGATGAAATATGATATGGGCCGTGGATGAAATAACACTTAAAACAATTATGCTCAGGCATTTTTAACCCTATGCGATCACATCACTAACATTGCGATCCCATAGCACAAATTTCATCTTCTCAAAATAACCATATGCATTCTCATTACACCCCCGCGTTCACATAGACCAAACCCCTGCAAAGTACCCCAGGCCCAAATACCCTATGCGATCACATCACTACCATTGCGACCGCATAGCACAAATTTCATCTTCTCAAAATAACCCTATGCATTCTCACTACACCCCCGCGTTCGCATAGACCAAACCCCTGCCAAGTACCCCATGCCCAAATACCCTATGCGATCACACCCATCCTTGTGCGAACGCAATGCTCAAAGTTCCCAGATCTATGCGATCTCATGGAACCTAAAGCAACAGCATAGCACAAAACAGGGCTCCTCTCCCAGCCTTCTATGAGATCGCAAAGACCCCTATGCGATCGCATAGAGAAATTCCTCTGCAACATTTCTGCTGCATTTCTACAATTCCTAAAAGCCAAAAACATTCTATTTAACCACCCGAAACCACCCTGAGGCCCCAGGGACCTCAGCCAAAGGCACATAAGTGATCTAACACTTCATTCAAAATTGCTCGAATTATAAAAACACATCCAACAAGACAGAGAATCATCAAATTTTGACAGATTCAAGCGTAAGTTAAACTAAAACCTCCGAAACTAGTATTTGATCACAAGCCCGACCTAAACACCTCCTTGAAACTTTGCACGCATATTTAAAATCACCTATAGAGGTAATGAAACTCTTAGAATTCCATTCCGACAATCGGATCAATATCTCACCGATCAACCGGAATTCGCAAAAATTCAAACTTAGCCAGTTCAAGCCTAATTCTACAACGGACCTCCAAATCCATTTCCGATTGCACTCCTAAGTCACAAATCATCCCATGAAGCTAATCGAATCATCTGAATTGACATTCGAGCCCTCCATCTAAATAGTCAACATCCAGTTGACTTTTCCAAAACAAGCTTCCCTTTAAGAGACTAAGTGTCTCATTTCCAGCTAAAACCAATCAAATTCTACCTGATCAACTCAAATACTGATATTGAAACATACTGAAGCATAATATGAGGGAAACAGGGAGGTAATTCTCATGACGACGGGCTGGGTCGTCACAAAACCCCGACTAAATCCTGAACCACCTTATCGTGAAATGTCTAACAGTTGTTTCTCCAATATTATTTCACAATGTCTTATCCCAAGGGAATTGCAGAAGACCATAACACTGAAGAAATAAACCCATGCAATCAAGGATGATGATACTACATCGCAGATGAAAATTCCACCACGCTCGAAAATACCAAGTCTTGTTGCCCCCTCAGCCCAATTTTGAACATCCATGCGCCAATTTCTTTTTCCCTACCAGGAATAAATTATCGAATCTCTAGACCATGCATCGAGCAAACCTCCCTTCAAATCATTCAGTGCCATGACACGTAGGCAAATATCCTACAATCGTATCAATACTACGGAACAATCGATCATAAGCATGATGGCAACTTGTGCCTAGCTTCAAAGCCCTCAGATGTACCGCTACTGAGCTGAAACAATAGGATATCCTTTCACAAGGTAACAATAATAGTCTGACCAACTATATCGGGAGAAACATCCTGCACCACATCTGTAGTACTATTACGATTCTTCAATTCTCGATTTATAAAAAGCGCTTTGCGTCGCATAAGATGGTGTAGGAAAGAAATATAGGCATAAGCCTCAAAGGAATCAAATCATACAATGAAGAATCAAGAAGGGAAGTACTCCTAAAAGCCCTGTAGCCTCCCGAGGATAAGTATATACGTCTTCGTATTGATCTGCGATACTGTACTAGACTTGCTCATAAGTCGTAAGACCTAAGGGAACCTAGTGCTCTGATACCATGCTGTCATGACCCAAAATCCTCTAAGGGTCGTGATGGCGCAGGACACCGCTGTAAGGCAAGCCAAGCAAAGTAATTAATTAAATTCTCATTTTAATAATTTTGAAAACTATGATTTTCCTTCAATTTTAACAGTAAAAGATAATCATTTCTAATCGAATATGAAAGTTAAGCAGTTAATACAAGATACCCCATAATCATCCCAGAATCCAGTATCACAATTGCATGAGCATTTACTAGGGAATGACATAAAATATAGTAACTGTCCGGAATATAAGTGGACATAAATAAAAATACAGATAACTGAAAGAGACTCTGCTATCTGCGGGTCTCCTCAAGAAGTGCAGCTCACATAAGTTTCCGTATCAGCCATACCGCTACGCCTAGTAGGCCACTAGAAATGCAGGTGCCTGTGCAACAAAAATGCAAGTGTAGCATGAGTACAAAAATAGTGTGTACTCAACAAGTATCCGGTCTAATCTCAAAGAAGTAGAGACAAGAGGTCGACTTCGACACTTGCTAAAGGTCCAATAATAATAAAATAAAAATATGAGAAAATCATGGATTTATATAGCAGTTATAATTCACAAAGTTGGAAAATAGGTAAACACGTTTAACAAATAATAAAGGATTTCCAAAATTTTAATTTTCATTATCTATATCAATTTACATCGGACCATGCAAGGCAATATCAACATTTAATACTCTCAGGCAAGCAATATAAACATGCACATATCATATCGAGGTCGTACGACCTGCTCCAACAGAAATGTAAACTGTGCACTGCCGAGGTACGAACCGCTGGAACCATAGATGCATCTATTACCCCGCTCGGGATCTATCGTGTGACACGGTCAACATGAAATAAACAAAAACCCTACTCGCAAATCATTCATGTGGCACAGGTACACATAGAAATACATGCTCAAATAGCCAATTAAGGAGTTATCGAGGAATATTTATCCAAATAAAAGTCAATCCTCTTTAAACAATGTAGAGAATGAAGTTTAATCCTTTTAGAAATTCATTTAATAATTCAATGTTACTTGAGCAATTTAAGCTATCAATAAGTTTACGATTAATAAGAGTATATCATTCTTTTGGGTCCTAGACTACCAAACAATAACATAATAGCAGCTACGCACGAACTCTCATCACCTCGTGCGTACGTATCCCCTACAAATAGGAGAACATAACCAATTAACTCACCTAAGGGGACAATTTCCTCATACAAGATTAAAAAGGAGACTCACCTCGTTTCAATGCTTACTTTCCGGTCAAAGAATGAGCTCAAACCCCCCAAATCGTTGACGAACAATCCACAATTATTCAAATGGTGTATTAACAAAAAAATTATATTCCAAATATTAAGGTGGTTATCCAACCCTAAATGTAAGACTCCTAAAATTTACTCCGGGGCCCACGTGCCCAGATTCTGAAAGTTTTCGAAGAAAGTTGCTACTCATGACCTTATGTAGTGAAATATATGATTTTTACCAAATTCCATAACTATTTCGTGGTCAAATCTCTTTTTTATACAAAACCTAAGTTTTCATCTAAACCCTTGATTTCACCAATTTTTACATGTTAATCAATATATTAAACTCATGTTGTGTAGAAATTACTTACCTCAAATTGCTAGGTGAAAACCCTCTTCCAAAAGATCCAATAATCGCCCAAATCCGAGACTCAAAAATTCCAAAATGAAATGGCAAAGCGACTGATTTTTTTGATTACATGCTTCTGTCCATGTGTCACAAAAAGCCATTTTCGTCATTAAAGGTAGTCACTAAAAGTCTGCTAGGAATAGCTTTACCAGCCCTTATTCAATTGATCATAACTTTAAAAATGTCCAAATGATGAAAGTTTAATGTTCCGAAAACATAAATACAAGGGCTACAATTTTTATGTTTTGCACATTTTCAGATTCCTTACAGATTTTGAGATATACTCTTCCAAAATAGGCTCCTCGCATTAGAAATTTCTGGGAAATTGCAAAATAGCTTTACTAGCCTTCATTCAGTCGACCATAACTTTCTGTACTAATATCCAAATAATGAACGGTTTCTTTGTATGGAAACGATAATGCAAGGGCTAAAACTTTTACGTTTTGCAATTTTTCAGATACTTATAGATTTTTAGATATAAGCTTCTAAAGTAGCCTCCTCGACTGTAGCATTGCTGTCCAAAACAGCAACTGCAGCAGATTTTCAATAGTTTTTAAAGTTCCAAAATCGATCTGAAACCACCACGAAACACACTCGAGGCCTCTGGGGCCAATCACATAAACTAGTCCCATAACACATTACGGACTTGCTCGGGGCCTCAAATCATATCCAACACACTGAAACCATAAATCACACTCCTATTCAAGCTTTATGAACTTTGGAATTTCAAACCTCTACATTCGATGCCGAAACCCGACAAATCATGTCTGATTGACCTCAAATTTTGCACACAAGTCATATTCTACATTATGGACCTCCATATCTCAAACTCGGAATCCGACCTCGATATAAAAACGTCAAACTCTCGGTGAAACTTCTAAAAAATCTTCAAATTTCTATGTTTAGCCAAATGGCTCCTAAATGATCTACGGGCCTCCGAATTCACTTCTGATCGCTCTCCCAACTGCAGAATCACCATACAAAGTTTCTTCTAGACTCAAAACTCTAAACGGACATCGATAACACTTAAATACAATTCAAGACAAACTAATAAAATTTCTTCCAAAATGCTAAGCTTCACAATAGGCGCCAAACGCTCCCGGGTCATCAAAAACCGATCCGGACATATGTCCAAATACGAAATCATCATAAAAACATGCTGGAACCTTAAGATCCTGATTCCAAGGTCGTTTACTCAAAAATCCAATCCTAGTTAATTCTTTCAACTTTAAGTTTCCGAAATGAGAATTCTCTTTCCAAATCAACTATGAACTTCCTGAAATTCAATTCCTACCATGCATCTAAGTCATAATACCTGAAATGAAGTTCCTCATGGCCTCAGACTGCTGAACGCCATGCTAGAGCTTAAGACGACCGGTCGAGTATTTACACAAGGATTTTAACGAGGCAATCAAAATTCATATTTCTAAATATGTGTACTCTTTTTTCTTCACTAGAATTTTTTTCTGACTGGGTTTTATTTTAGTTAAGGATTTAACGAGATACATTATCTATTGAATAGAAATTCAAGGGGGGGGGGATGTTATAAATCGAATTGTATTTAAGGTGAATATCTATATTTTAGAGAGATTTTTAAGGTTTGTTACTTGGTGGCTAAGTCAGTTTTACGCTATAAATAGAGGGGTTTTATTCCATTGTAATTCATCCTAAATTAATAATAATTCTCCTCTCTACTTTTCTTTGTTATAATCTTCTTATTATTTTATTATTTATAACAATAGTTAGTATTTAGGGTGGAGATAAAATCGAAAAACAGTACCGAAGCTGAAACATGGAAAGTTCCAGCATAATATCATGGATTATGAAACTCTTCCATATAACTTCCAGCACATCATGTTGGAACTATAGCACGTTATCAATTTTATGTTCATTATCAAAAAGTCACTTATCTTCTTTTTAATGTAAAAGTCATTCAATTTTGTGTTCATTACCCAAAAGATATCTTTCTTTCTTTTGTTGCATAAAAAATATTTTACCATGTTCTAGTTATCACAATAATCACATTGACCAGATTTAATAAAATTTCCACCTGAAAAGTCTATTATGCCATTGATATTATAAATCATCCCATTTATGTTAATATCTTTTATATTGTATCATATATAATGTTTTTTTACCTAGACAAATTTATTTTTATTGTCAAAGAATATTTTTCTTCTTTTTTATATATTCAAATATGTCCATATTAACATACCTAGCATCATGGTTAGAACATGGACTCCACAACCATGCACTGACCTTCACACTCCAAGTAAACCAACAGGATATGACAGTCCTCATCAACCATCCAATGGACCTGGCCCAGATTGTGGCGGAGGGGATGCGGCTGGGGACGCATATGTATGCCCGCTATCACTGGGCAATGATGCAAGGGACTAATTTGGCACCCTTTCGAGCACTTCTTCCTCCTGTTAGAGTTTGGGAACAGACCCCACTCCACCCAAACATAGTCAGGATGTCATTCTACTCTCCCCCAACGCCGGATGTCCCATGGATTCAACCATACTGGGAATCACAGCCACACACCCCTTTGTTGAGGACAGTGACTCTACGAGTCCAAACACCACCACCTCCTCCTCTTTCTCTAGACAATCACAATCAACCAGAATAAGAGGAGCAGGGAGGGAACCTACAAGCACAGTTAGATGCAACCATCGTCTACAACAGAGAGACTAGACAAGTGTATGCATGCATGAATGAGATAAAGTGCTTTTTTCTGAAGGAGGAATACGAAAGAAAAATTTTCATTATATGCCCTCTCAATCTAGTGTCTACATCCTTCAGAATAAGGCCAACAACCAATACAGAAGTAGGCAAACAAGCCATGCTATTTCTTCCAACTCTTAGGCTTCGTCCAGGGCAGTCTAATTCTAACTCGGTTGATTCTGGGGATAATCACATGAATTTTATAATCTGGAACTGTAGGGGTAGTCAATCTGTGGAGTTTAGGAGGAATTTTCGAGCTTTATTAGACTATAATAAGCCTACCTTAGTCGTTTTGCTTGAAACTGATTCCCAGTCACAGCAATGTTAAAAGATGATTTTGATTTCATTGGCATGATAGAAGTCCCAGCTGTAGGTCAGGTAGGGGGAATAGTTATCTTTTGGAATGCTGTCATACTAGATGTTGCACAGGTTGCTACATCTACGCAAGAAATCCATTGCCAAATTCAAGTTAGTCCACTGCTTTTTTCTTTTTTATTCAGTGCCATATATGCTAGTAATGAACTATATAATATACTAGTTTATGGAATAATCTCAAATGTCTTTTTGATACTTAAAAGGGACCTTGGCTAATAGGAGGGGATTTTAATGAAATAATTGAAGGTTCAGACAAATTTGGGGGACTACCTATTCATAATAAAAGAGCTAACAAATTATTAGACTGTTTCAATTACTGTCTTCTTAGTGATCGAGGCTATAAGGGGAGTAGATACACATGAAAAAATGGTAGGCATAATACTGCTAATATTCTAGAACGAATTCATCGTGTATTAGCAAATTATGAATGGTTTTCTAACTATGCAGATGCACTGGTGACTCATCTTCCGAGAACTCATTCGGATCATTGTCCTATTAAAATTGAGTTACAACACTGTGTTTGCCTAGAAAAACAAATTCTGATTTGAAACAATTTGGACTACTCACTCTTCTTTTGCAACAGTGGTGGCTCAAACTTGGATGGAAAATACACATCTCATCGAGGCTGTTGCAAAGTTTAAAGACTCCATTCAAATTTGGAATAACCACACATTTGGAAATATCTTTAAATGTAAAAGGAAATTATTGGCATGATTAGCATGAATTCAAGTCTCAATGCATTTTCTTACTAGTTTATTCCTACAAAACTTGGAAAAGGAGCTTAATTCTGAATATAACCATATCCTAAAATTGGAAGAAGAATTCTGGAAATCAAAATCCAGAATAAATTGGCTCAATGATGGGGATACGAATACAAAATTTTTCCATCTCACTACGTTGAATAGCCGTTGCGCTAATCGTATCATTGCTATTCAAGAGTTAGGTGGAAACTGGATCACAAATCCCGTAAATATTAAAAATTATATTATTAACTACTATTCTACCCTGTTTACTACACAACATTTATGCTCTAGCAAAACTAGTATGGACTACCCTGCAAATATCATTAGTCTCATGAAAAATCTATATTGGATAGACCACTTCAAGATGATGAAATTCTCCATGCTTTGTATTCTTTTCATCCTTTTAAGGAACCAGGACCGGATGACTTACATCTTGTGTTGTACAAAAAAAATTGGAATATTATTGGAAACTCTGTTAAAAGATACTGCCATTAGGTGTTTGAGAATTCTTTCAACCATGTTATTAATACTACTTTTCTATGCCTAATACCTAAGAAACAACATACTTCTACTATAGCACAATATCCTCCTACTAGTCTTTGTAATACTATTTACAAAATCATTACTAAGATAATTTCTAATCGTATTAAGCCAGTCTTAGAACACTTAATTAATCAAACTCAATCTAGTTTTAAAAAAAATAAGCGCTCTGCGTATAATGCGATAATAGTACAAGAAATTATCACTCGCTTTCGTCACAAGAAAGGTAGGCTTTCTCATATGCTTCTCAAATTGGACCTTGAGAAAGCATTTGATAAATTAGAATGGTCCTTTATCCATAATACCTTGATTAATCTAAATTTTCCCGCTAACCTAACAAAGTTAATCATGTCTTGTATAACTACTACTTCCACAACAATTTTACTTAATGGCTCTCCTACAGACAACTTTTCCCTATCAGAGGAATTAGACAGGGGGGACCCACTATCACCTTATATTTTTATTCTATTCCTCGAAATGTTATCTTGCAAAATAACATTGGAAGTTGACTACAATATTTGGCACCCTATATCAATTGGAAGAAAGGGACCTCAACTATCCCATATCTTCATTGCAGATGATATTATTTTATTATCTAACACAGCTACCACTTCTTGTAAGGTAATATTCAACACTCTTGCTCTTTCTACTGAAAATTTCGGACAAACTATTAATTTTGATAAATCTAGAGTTTCTTTTCTCTAAAAACTGCAATAATACTCATAAAACTAGTTTGCAACGGATGTTTAATATCAAAGAGGGCACTCATTTTGGAAAATACTTGGGATTCCCTATTTTCACATCCACACCTACAAAAGGGGATATTTAATTTTTAGTTGAGAATTTTAAAACCAAATTAGCAGGATGGAAAACCCATTTTTTAACAAAAGCAGGAAGGCTAACTCTCAGACGATCAACTTTGAATACTCTTCCTAATCATATCATGCAATATATTACTATGCCACAGTGGGTTATTTCCATCCTTAATACCTATCAAATATTTTTTTTGTGGGGAACTACTCCGCAGAAGAGGAAATTACACCTGCTAAAATGCAATACTGTTACTCAACCATTAGCAAAGGGGGGACTGGGCATCCAAAATTTAGTTATTAAAAATGCTGCCTTACATGCTTGTTTGGCTTGGAGACTATTTCAAAATACAACTCAACTGTGGGCTCAAGTTCTAATTCATAGCCAATTTAAGAAACATAAATACATCACCTTTCCTCAGTCAAGAATATGACATAATGTTACTAATGGTTGGTCTCACTGTGCCCTAGGATATCAATGGATTTTAACCAATGGGGAGCATGTTAAATTCTGGACGGAACCATGGTTAAAACACATTCTTCTTTGAGGAGTTACATCTCTGGACCTCTTCCAAAAGATGAACTCAATAAACTAGTAGCTACCTATGTGCAAAATCATACCTGGCAGTTTCAAGACCTGCCTTTCATACTACCTCGGGAGTTAGAGGCCCAAATAAAATGCTTGTACTTACCAATTACAAATACTAATCATGACCACCTTATTTGGGCTCTTGCCTCAACATGCAAATTCTCAGTTAAATCCATTTACCATGCAATTCAGGAAGCTGCAACTAATTATACTGACATAGATTTTGACTACAAATGGATTTGGCAGCTTCAACTACCTCATAAGATATCTTTCTTTATATGGATACTTTGCCATAATAAACTTCCTACTGCTACTTATCTTCTCAGCTTAACATTATAAATAATGATTTATGCTCTGCATGTGGCTTAACTAAAGAAACTATTCAGCATATTTTCTTTGATTGTGTAAATGCTCAAGCACTATGGAGAGATTTCCATCTAGTAACTAATACCTTGGTAATTCCTACTACCGGATCTACTATGCACTGGTGGCACAATTTCTTGAGAAAACCTACTCACTTGGGAGACTTTAAATAATTACCTATCAAGTTTATATTGCCTTTTGCACTTTGGCATCTGTGGGTTATTAGGAATAAAAATGCTTTTCAGCATGCACATGCCATCCTCAATGCTAAATTTATTTATACTCAGGTAGCTGAATTCTATTATCTCACAAACCCTAGGCAAAGCAGCCCTAATCTACTCCACATTTATATTAAGTGGCACCCCCCAGAGGGACAATATATTAAGTTATATATAGATGGTGCTACTTCTGTCACCAAGCTTATAGGTGGAATTGGTGGCTGTTTTCATAATTCACTTAGCAGTTGGGTTTTAGGGTTTTCAACCCCAACAAAGACCTGCTCAAATCTTCACACTGAATTGCTTGCTCTAATTATGGGATTAAAAATAGTTGTAGCCTATAACTTCACATCTTTGTTCATAGAAACTGATCCAGCTATAATATTAGACTTTCTTTAGCAACCTACTCCACAATTTGCTAACATTATTTCTAATTGTAGGTGCTTACTCCGCAGGTTGCATGACCCCAAAATCCAACATATCTGCAGGGAACAAAATGGTGTAGCATATTTTTTAGCTGCAAATGGTGCAACTCTTGTGGAGGCCAATCCTGTGCTTTTTTCAAGTCCTCCAGATTTGGTTTTACCTTCATACCAGCTAGATAAGCAAGGCAAGCTGTGTAGAAGGCTTTGTAAAGCGGTAACTATGTTAGCTAGTACTGTAAATGGACATGCTAGTTTGAACAACTTCAACTTAAGCTCTATGTGTGTTAGTAATAGTGGTAATAGTATATGTGCAGTAATAGATTGTAATCAGATGCAGGGAATGCATCCATCCAACAACTATGTATCTTTTTATTAGTATATATCATATGCCTATCTTTTATACCAAAAACAAAATATGTCCATATTTGAATATAATTAAAAAATTAAGTGCCAATAAAAACATAAATGTATGAATATATTATAAAAATAATAAAATTATTTAAAATTGTTTCAATTATAAGGAAAATACTAGGTAACTGTATTTATTGTATATGATATAGAAGGTATTACATAAATGGAAGAATTTATAATGTCAAGGGTACAATCTGACTAAGGTGACTTCTATGATTACTAGAGCAAAGTAAAATAATTTTTGTAAGAAAAGAAAGAAAAATGACTTTTAGGTAATGAACACAAAGTTGAATGGCTTTTACGCAACAAGAAAAAAAAAACAAAAGTAATTTTTGGGTAATGAACATGAAGTTGAATGACCACCTATGAAATTTACCTCGAAAATTAGAACTCCAACATATTATACTAGAATTTTTTCGTATTTTATGGTTACTTTTAATAGGGGATAAATTTCGATTACTTTAAAACTGTGGCTAGTGTCAGTCACGACCAAATTTCCAAACCCGGTCGTGATGGCGCCTCTCATGAAGACAAGGCCAACCAACAGAACAACAATGCCTTATTTAATAATTAATAAATATAAATGAATCAATAATACGACTTAATGACATCAATAACTGATGTTTACAAACCAACACAACCCGACCGAGGTGTCGTAAGTCACGAGCATCTAAGAAGTAGGAACACTACTATAGGGCTAATAATTTATATATACAAGATAAAAATCGAAATTGAAAGATGAAGTGTAGTTCCACGAACGATGGCGGTCACCTTGCTCAACTACCATAGTAAGGCCTTCAGTCCGCTAATAACCCGCTACCGGGTGAATAATACCTGCAACTGCACGCGGGGTGTAGGGAGTAAAGTGAGTAGTTCCAAATCAGTGGTAATAAGATTAAGTAATAACGGAGCGGTATGAAATCACGTAAGAAAACTCCATCATACTATATAGGACTGTACAACCTTGTGAGAAAAACAGTAAAATCAGGAAAACCCTTTAGGATTTTCTAGCTCAGTTAAAAACCTCTTTTGAAAATATCCCCTTTCCTTTTCTTTCCTTTTTATCCGTTAAGCACATGAACGCGATGTCAAGTAGTGCAAGTACGCACACAAATCAGTCCTTCGGGCACATCATTCTATTAACAAATAACACCAGGGTATCTGGTACACAACGCAAGTTATAGCATGGATGCCAAAGATATGAGAGTGCTGAATGTTATGCCACGTAGTAAAAATAGGAACCAATGCGTGAATGCAATGCAATGCACATGACCGATACGGCGTACAACCCGATCCATTTTGGTACCCGCGCTCACTGTGGGGGTTTAGACTCCGGAGGGGCTCCTACAGCCCAAGCACAATATCAATATCACACCGTTGCGGCATGTAACCCGATCCATGCACCGTCCAGAAATGCACATAAGCCACTTGGGCAATATCAACATAGCAGCTCCCAGCTCAAAACGTATGTAAAATACTTTTTAGGTTTTCAAATCTAAGAAAGATGGCTGATTTTGCAAAAATGTATTTCATACTTTGGACCGAGATCAAATAATATGCAGAGTAATGCCAAAAATAGTGATATCTATCCCTGAAGGATTCAAATGATCAACACGAAGCCCAACAAATGGCAAACAACCCAAATCATAATAGTATCAAGTGGTTTCACTCAAATACTTAGTAACTTCATCAATCAGGACGGATCGAGTCTCAATCCCCAACGATGCTCTATCCCACGCCCATATCTAGCGTGCAAGTCACCTCGATACAACATTATGATGTGCAAATCTGGGGTTTTAAACCCTCAGGATATCATTTACAAGTATTACTCACCTCGAACTGGTGGAATCTCTAGCCCGCGATGCCTTTGCCCCTCAAATCAGCCTCCACGCGCATCGAATCTAACCAAGAGCACAACGAATACGTTACAATACGATAATAGAACACAACCCAATCGAAAAGACTCAAAAACACCAAAAATCACGAAGTTGACAAAACCCGAGCCCTGGGCCTACTTCTCCAAAAATTACAAAATTTACATCACCAGATTCCTCGTCTTACCACAAGTGTATACATATCAAATTTACCAAAATTAGAGTTCAATTGCCCCTTCAAAACCAACATTTAAACTCTCTTAAGTTTCAAGCCCTAACCTCCATTTTAACCTTTAGTTCCTTGAAATTTAGTGATTAATCCATATCTTTTCACCATAATAACATAATCTGAGTCTAATAATTCATACCTGATGAAAGCCCTTCGAATTCTCTTCAAAATCGCCCAAGAAACCGCCTAAGTCGAAGTCCAAAATGTTTTTCCTTTTCTTCCAAATTTGTGAAACACAGTTCATTAAACCCCAGTCATTTTTGGATCATGCGGTTAAATGACTGCACCTGGGGTCACCGCACATGCGACCAACTAACCCCTTTTGCGATCTGACTTAAAATCCTCGGACCACTTTTGCGGTCTAGAACCGATTCTGCGGTCGCCACATTTGTGGATTTTTGTTCGCTTATGTGGAAAGCCCTGGTCCTTAAAGGACCGCTTTTGAGACCAATACGCCGTACATGCGGAACCGCTTATGCAGTCCCTTTTCTGCATATGCGGAATAAACAGAACCAGCAATACAAACCTGAAGCCAAAGTAAAAAACGCTTCATTTTAACACCTGATCTCACCCCGGGGCCCCCGGTACCTCAACCAAAAGCACATGCATGATCTAATACCTTATTCAAACTTGATCGAACCTTAAAAATACTATCGTAACACCAATATCCTCAATTATCATCAAATCAAAGCCTAAGTTTCTTAAAACTTCCGAATTGCACATTCGATCAAAAACCAGACCTAAACATCTCCAAATGACCTAACCTTTTGCACACACATCCAAAATCACCTAATGGAGCTACTGAAACTCTTTGAATTTTATTCTAACCATCGATAAAAATCTCACCCTTTAACAAGAATTTGCCAAAATTCAATTTCGCCAAATTCAAGCCTAATTATACACCGGACCTCCAAATCAAATTCCGATCGTACTCCTAAGTGAAAAATCATTCGACGAAGCTAACCAAATCACCGAAAATCACATTCGAGCCCTATTGCTCATTAGTCAATGTTCAGTTTACTTTTCCAACTTAAGATTTCCTTAAAGAGACTAAGTGGCTCATTTTCCACCGAAACCAATCCAAATAATTTCTGACACACGAAGCACTGACAATGAAACTTGAAGAAGCATAAAATGAGGAAAACATAGTGGTAGTTCCTGAGACGATGGGTCGGATCGTACAGGTCACGACCCAATTCTAGTTTAGGTCGTGATGATGCACATCACCGGTCCTAGGCAAGCCAACTGCGAACAATCTAGTGATTTCCAATTTTTAAAAGTTTTTTTTAAACAACTACTTTCCTTAAATTTCAAGAATTTAATGAATAATGGGTTTTTAAAGCGATCAAACAAAATTAGCTAAATGAAATCATAACCATAGAAATACAACCCAAAATCATAAGTCTACTAGTGTATGTCAAGACTTGGTGTCACAAGTATATGAGCATTCTAATAGAATATACAAAAGAATACTATTCTACTGTCTATAATGAAATAAATAGAAAATATTACAAACGGGAGACTTCGGCTACTACAGTACAACTCGGAAGGGTGGCTCACCATAAATATTGTAGTGGGGATCAAATAAGCGCGTTGGACTGGTAATCGGATGTACCTACCTTAGATTCTGTACAAAGAAGTACAGAAGTGTGATGACCCGGCCTGTCATCTCATGAGTTACCATCCCGTTTCCCCCATTTTATGCTTCTTCATGTTTCGTTATCGGTATTTGATGTGTTACTCTTAATTCAGATTGATTTTGGAAAGAATTGAGACACTTAGTCTCTTTAAGGAATTTTGGTTTGGAAAAGTGAGCCGAATGGTGACTTATTGTTTAGAGAGCTCGGATGTCATTTTTTGTAATTTGGTTAGCTTCAGAGGATGATTTGTGTCTTAGGAGCATGATTATAAGTGATTTTGTAGGTCCGGTGTAGAAATAGACTTGATTTGGCGAAGTTAGTATTTTGGCGATTTCCGATTGATAGGTAAAATTTCGATCTGAGGGTCGGAATAAAATTTCGCGAGCTGTAATAGCTTTGTTAGGTGATTTGGGATGTGTGTGTGAACTTTCAGATAATTCAAGGTGTTTTGGTCGGGTTTTTGATCAAATGCATATTTCGGAAGTTTTAGAAGAACTTGGGCTTGAATCCGATTAGAATTGAGGATATTAGTGTTTTTGGATGTATTTTGATGATTGGAACAAGTTTGGATGATCTGTTGGGATATGTTTGTGCTTTTGGTTGAGGTCTCGTGGGCCTCGGGGTGATTTCAGATGGCTAACGGGAGGTTTTAAGCTTGGAAAAGTAGAAGAAAATGCATCAGCTGTTGCAGAGTAATTTTGTTCTCTACGATCGCAGATGGAGCCATGCGATCGCATAGGAGGATTATGAGGGATGGTTTGGTTGTTTAATGCAATCGCATTGGGTGGATTGCGATCGCACAGTGTGAAATCATCTGGGATTTGAATGGAAGATTGTTCAATGCGATCGCGAGTATTTGTGTGCGATTTCATAGGTTAAGGACTTTGGGCATTGCGATCGCAGGGGGCTTGTTACGATCGTATAGGGTAATTTGAGGTCTAGAGATTTTTGTGCATTGTGATCGCAAGCCTGGGGCTGCGATCACATAGAAGAAAAGAGGCCTGGACAGAAGGGTTTTATTAAATATTTCATTTGCGAGCTTAAGTCTATTTCCACCATTTTGGAACAACCTTGAGAGCGTTTTGACGAGGATTAAAGAGTTTTTCAACTGGGATTGATTGGAGATGAGTGTTATGACTTAGAAACATCATTTAATTTAAGAATCAACACTTAAATTCATAGAAATTTGATTAAAATGTGAAGAATTAGGGGTTGACTTTTTGAATGAAAATTTGGGATTTGAGGAAGCATTTGAGCTCGGATTTTGGAGTTTTTGATATGTGTAGACTCGTGGCAAGATAAGGAGTCTATTGATGTTAATTATTTGGACTTTCAATAAGTGGGCCCGGGGCTAAAGGTTTTTAATATTTCATGAATTTTGATATTTTTCGAGTCTTTTCGATTGGGTTATCTTCTATTAGTCTATTGTAACGTATTCGTTGTGGTTTTGGCCAGATTCGACATGTGAGGAGGTCGATTCGAGAGGAAAGGTCATAGCGAGCTAGACTTTTGTGCGGGTAGAGGTGAGTAATGATTTTAAATAATGTCCTGAGAGTTTAGAACTCCGGATCGCACAATGTAGTTTTCTGTTGAGATGAGGCACGCGCTCAATGATGAGTGGGGGGTCATTTACTATTGGAGATTCTGACTTTGTCCATCCTGGTTGATACTGTACCATGTATTTGACTATGACTAGTTGTTTTCACCATACTTGGTCTTATTTCCATACTTGGGGCTTATTGTTGACTATTTGAGAGCCTTTTGTGAGCTATCATCACTATTTCTTCACCATTTGAAATATTACTTGAACTTAGTCCAATAAAATTACACTATTTCATAAACAACTTTTTTACTCCAATTTGAGATTTAAATGATATTTGAACTAGTGATTGAGCTGGGTACTATTGTTTTACTGATGCCAGAGGGCCATATGCGAGGATATGTTGAGTGATGTGAGGAGGCTTTCAGGCCTCGAGTGTATACGAGGGGGCTTCAGGCTTCCAGTGTGATGTGACAAGGCTTTCAGGCATTATGTTGATATGAACAGGCTTTCAGACCTTATTTTATACGCCACGTGATGAATTTATATTATGTTTGGTCCGTAGGATCCCCTCTGGAGTCTGCACATCCATAGTGAGCGCGGGTACCCATGTAATTTGATAGTGAGCCTGAGGGGCTTATGTTGTACTAAGTGACTGATACTGTACCGAGGGGTTGATATTTAGCCCGAGGGACAGATTTCTAATTATTTCTCACCTGTTGAAAGTATTTGTCTTTAACTATTTTAAAAGAAGAATTATTAATACTTTACTGCTTTTCCCGTTTAACTGATTTTGCTGCTTGAGATAGCATTTTTTTGTGCATTTATGAGATTTCATGCTTTCAGTCATTATTTAGTCTTATTACTCATTGGGTTGGACTACTCACATTACTCCCTGCACCGTGTGTGCAGATACAGGCAGAGCAGAGTTCGTTCCTAAACGCTGATTTCCTTCCAGACCAGGCAGACTAGGAGTGACGAGGTAGCTATTGATGTTTGCATCCATGTTTCTCCCTTTATCTTTCCCTACTATGTTAAATTCAGACTTTGTACCTAGTCCCATACATGTACTATTATCGTAGACTTTGTAGTAGCTCATGACTTGTGACACCCCAATTTCGGGCTGTGTCGGGATGATTTCCCTGTTTTATCACGTTTGTTCCGCACTTGAGCTTATGTTATATATGTTTTAGACACTTATCTATGCCAAGTAATTGCTAAAAGAGGTGTTGTTATTTAGCTGGTTGGCCTTGTATTCACGATAGGCGTCATCACGAACGGGTTCGGGAATTGCGTCGTGAGAAGAAGTGTAGCACTAGGACATAAATAATATGTGCCGAGTAAGTGGATTAAACCTCAAAGAAGTAGTGACGAGGGGTCAACTTTGACACTTACTATGGCTAACAATAATATATTAAAATTTTATACTGAGCATGTGTTTCATGCATAATACTTAAAGCTGAATAACAGGAAATAATAAATTCTTCATTCACAATTATTAATTCCCAAGTTTATTTTCTTTAACAGCTTGTATTTCAAGATATTTAAATTGTGCACTGCCGAGGGTCGAACGACACGAACCATAGATGCATATATCTGCTACCGAGGTGTTCGGCCCGCTCCACAAATAGAAAACATTTCAAATAAAACATAAATTCTCATTTATAGCCAAGTGTTCTGTTCACAACTTCAAGTAAGTTAAATTTTACATATTACTAATATTTTTTATCAATTTTCAATATGACTTAATCAATTAAATCAACAAGTAAATGTGCAGACATTTCAAGTATAGCATGATACAGGTCTTAGAGTACTCGGACAATAGCATAATTTGTAACTACGTACGGAGTCTCATCACCTCGTACGTACGTATCCCCATAAATAGGTACACATATTTTTTTAATTTACATATAGGGTAAATTATCTCTTACAAGGTTAGAAGGAGACTTACCTCGTTTCAAGGCATACTTTCATGTCCAAAATTATCAAATCCTCAAATTAGTGCCGAAAAATCCAAAACTACTTAAATAGTGCATCGACTAATCAATATATTCTTGAAAGTTCGTATTCTAACTATATAAGTGATTACGCAACACTAAATGCAAGGTTCATAAAATTCACCCCATGCCCAGGTGTCCGGATTCCAGAAATTTTTGAAGAAAAATATTTCCCATAACCTCATCAACTCAAATAAATGATTTTCAACAAATTTAATAACAAATCTCGTGGTTAAACCTCGTTTTTTTTCAAAAACCTAGGTTTTCCACCTAACCCATGAATTCCAAAAATTTACATGATAAGATTCGCCCAAAATATATGTATTAAACTTACATTAGGTAGGAATTACTTACCCTCAATAGCTAGGTTGAAATCCCGCTTTTTAAGTCTTGTATTTAAAACAAGGTCACTACCTCCAGCAATTCCGCACCTGCGGTCTCAGGGCCACACCTGCGGTCTCAGGGCCGCACATGCAGACAAAAGTCTGCTTCTACGAAAATCCCCTGGGCCGGCTGGCCTCGCTTCTGCGGAAAGTTTCCTGCTTCTGCGGAGGATGGGTCGCCCTGCAAAACTTGGGCTTCCCTTCCTTAGCCGCTTCTGTGAGGCTTGCCTCGCTTATGTGAGCTCGCACTTGCGGCTAAACAAGTGCAGGTGCGATTGTGAAAGCAACTTGAGCTTTATCTCTTACTCCAAGTTTCCAACTTGGTCCGAGCCTCCTCTGATTAACATTTAGGTCCTCAGGGGCCCGTCTGAACATACCAAAAAGTTTGGAATCATAGAACGGACTCACGCGAACTCTCGAAATGCCCGAATCAATATTAAAACTAAAACTCACACGCCAAAACCAATCACATCAACTTATGAACTTCAAGTTCTTCAATTTACTTCCAATGCACTAAAACATACTTAAACTACTCGGATTGACACCAAATATTGGTTGCAAGTCTTAAATGACATTACAAAACTATTTTTGATCTCGAGATTCCGTTTGGACCTCGATATCACCAAAACCCAATCCAAACCTTCTAAAATCTTCATAGAACCAACTTTCACTATTAAGCGCCAAAACACTTACGGATCATCAAAAACCCGATTCGAACATATGTCCAAGTTTGAAATTATCATAAAAATCTATTGGAACCATTTAATCCTGATTTTGATGTTGTTTACTCAAATATTGACCGAAGTTAAACTTGGCCTTTGTAGCCAACCTTAAGGAACCAAGTGTTTCGATATCAACCCGAACCCTTCTAAATCCCGAACTAACCATCTCCGCAAGTCATAAAATGGTAATAATATGTATGGGGAGTCTTTTTTTGGGGAACGGAGCTCTAGAAAACAATAATCGATCGAATCGTTACAGCTAGTTTTCAACTACTAGTTGTAAATTATGTTATTTTCAATTGCTTAAACTAAATAGTTGGTGAATGTGTACTATTTATATAATTTGGTTATACTATGTTCATAATCAATATATAATATGTAAGTATATCATCTAGAAAAAGTAGACAGTATATCTGGCCGGCTATTATGTCAAGATTATTAATTTCAATTCATTAGAGAGCCCAATGCAAAGGTCCATGACCAATATAAAGAAGGGCTAAATCTGTAGCCACTTTAGGTCTACTGTTTAAAACATAAAATAAATTTTTATAAATTTTGGATCAATATTATTTATATATATTGAATAAAGTTAAATTTGGGTCAAAATTATTGAGCTCTGACGAGCCAATAGCAGACTTGTGCCTTAGCCCCTATTTCTAAGGTGTCATTGCATATTTTGGTTTGGAGGTAGGATAGATGACATACATATGTTAATCCTTAGACTAAATTGTTGTATGAAAGTTCAAACCGCAAGAACTATCTTGAAATGAAAAAGTGGGTCTCTGTCGTTATTTTTAAATTATGACAATGTTTTGAATGGAAAATGTATTGATATACCCCTTTACTTTCGTAAATAGTTAATTTCTCTCCCATATTATACTATCAGGACATTTATAGGCCTACCATCAGGAAGCGGGTAAAAGTTTCCTTATTTTTAACCCATTTCCAACCAAGAGATTAAAACGCCACCTGGAAAGCCATGTTGGATAAATCTGACTGGCGAGTGTCTGGCATGTGCATAAATTAAAATTTTACTATGTCAAATTATAGTATAGAAAGATGTTGAACCCACAGAGATTAATTTGTCTATTCTACAGATGTTTCTTGTTAATTTACTATTTTAGAAAATCAGAAAGAGATAGGTTGTAAATTAACTAACAAAAAATGCATAAAATAGAGCAGTAGAAAATAATATATTTTACACAAATATAATAAAAGGTGTTGGGATCTTGACTTCACTTAATATTTTTATTATATAGCAGAATTATTATTCTTCAATTTCTATTTCTCCAAAACTTATAAATGCCTCTCACGATTATAAATATATATTTTTACTCAAGTTACATAATTAATTGCACTCCTTTCGGTTATACAAATTAATATTCAAAACAGTAATACTACAAACATTTAAACATTACAAAAGGGGTTATGATCATGAGGATCATTACCATGGGGTAACACATGCATGACATGTAGGTTACCAATAGTAGCTAGAGTTCTACAATACATAAGGAAAATAGTTTTTACAGACTTTTCACCTCCTTTATCTGCCAGCATCCTGGTCAAGACAAAGGGTGGTGGAAATAACCAGAATTGTAATTTATTTATCACTAAATTCTCCACTGCATGCTTAGCCAAAAAGTGAGCCACTTCATTCCCCTGCCTGAATGTATGTTGTATTTCCACGTTGTCCATTTGCTCCAGAAGTGACCTGCAACCATTAATAATAGAAGTGTAAGTTCTACAGCCTTCACGAATGAAGCATATTGCTTGGGAGACACCCATCTCTATGATTATAGGAAAGAAGTTCCTATATTTTGCTATGCATAATCCTTTGAATAAGGCCATAAGCTCTGACTGTATCGGGCTTTTAGCTGAAAAATTTGAGCCAAATACTATTAGCTAATCTCCATGATCATTTCTTATCACCCCTCCAATGCCTCCTGTTTTGGTTGATGAATTTAAAGCCCCATCTATATTAAGCTTGTACCAACTAGTGGGAGGTTTTAACCAAGATATGTAGAGCTTAATTTCCTTATCCCAATTTGATTCCCTATTTGTTAGGAGAGAGTACACAATAGTTTGGTCTATGATTTTCCCTAAGTGACTTGAGAGACATGTGTTATTGATATTGTTATTGTTCCTGGTGATCCAAATATTCCACATGACAAAAGGAAAGAGGGTATTCCAATTGATGAATTTATAGAGGATTATGGGGTTGCTAGATTTTAGCTTAGTTAGCCAATTGTTACTTCGAGGGTCAATGGCACCAGTATCAATTCTCATTCTTTGCCAAATGGTGGTGACGTTGGGGCATGTAATAAAAATATGGCTAAGGCATTCAGGTTCCCGACGATAAATGGTACATTGATCGTCTATATTCATGCCTATAGAGGAAAGGAATTTTCTACAAGGAAGTCTATTGAGGTTACATAGCAACATAAAATATTTAATTTTGTTAGTGTGACGACCCAAAGGGTCATCATCGTAATTCTCCCTTTCTTTGCACTTCTAAGGCCTTGAAAACCTCTTTTTCGATTGCCTCGATTTGCGTGTGCAGTCCGGGCGCGAAGGCAGAAGATTTTTATGTGAAATTATTTGAATTATGTATTAAAAACTATGAGTTTTGATACTAATATTGCTATAGTTGACTTTGGTCAATGTTTTGGGTAAAGAAGCCCGGACCCGTGATGTGATGGTCTTGGATGGTCCGTAATGAAATTTGGGACCCGGGCGTATTTCCGGAATCAAAATGCGAGGTCCCAGGCCCGAGTACGGAGCATATGGAAAAATGAAATGAAAATTTGATTAAAAGTGATGGTATCGGGCTCGTATTTTTGTTCTGACGCTCGGTACAAGTCTTAAATGGGCGTTAAGCGCTATCTGTAAAGTTTGGTTGAAAACGGACGTCGTTTGACGTGTTTTGGACTAAAAGTGGAAAAGTTTGAATGTTTTTAACTTGAAATGAAAGATTTTATGATTTCTTCAATCTGTATCATCTTCTAACATGATTTCATCCTTAAATCAAAGCTTTCATTGTTAAAAATGGGGGATTTGGGGTAGAACCTAGGTTTTCATAAAATTGGGGATTTGGACCTCAATTTGGGGTCCGATTTAAAAACAAATTGCATATATGAACTCGTGGGGGAATGGGTAACCCGGTTTTGGTTCGAACCTCGAGTTTTGACCACGTGTGCCCGGGGGCATTTTGGAAATTTTTGAGTAAAACTTTGGGAATTTCATTCTTATGCATTCAAATTGATTTAACTTGCATTTGTTGATGCATTTGAGTAAATTGTGGTTAGATTCGAACCGGTTTTGAAGCGAATTCGACGGGTAAAGCTTCCTAGAAGTGAGTTGAGTTGGAAGCCTTCGAGGTAAGTATTTGATCTAACTTTGGTTCGAGGGAATAGTATTAGAGTATTTGAATGCTATTTGCTAAATGATCGAGTACGATATATAGGCATGTTGACGAGTATCTATACACTAGTGTCAAGCATGACCGTGAGTCGTAATTTCTTTAGAATTCGAAAGATGTGAAACAATTGAGTTATTTGGCCACTAAATAAATTATAAAATGATTGTTGAAAGGTAAATAAGCCAAAGAAGGAAGTGTAGTACTATTCCCTTGCGGGGACTTGTTGTTGAATTGTTTTTCCCTTGCCCGGACGAGTAAGTTATTGTTATTGAATCCTCCCATGCGGGGATATTTAGGGCTGTAGCTGTACCCTTTTCGGGTTTAACTGTTGTATGGATGAACTTCCCTAATGGTGCCTCTCTTGACGGGATTATTCGAATTATCTTATTATAATAAGGGATTGTATGGCACGCAGTCCACTTATACATATATCATGGGGTCCTGTGGCACCCGTCCACTTATAATTGTATAATAGGATTGTGTGGCACTCCGTCTACTTATAAATACATTGTGACATCGTGTGGCACGCCGTCCACTTGTTGTTATTGGCCTGAGATGCCGCGAGACCGTGTGGCACGCCGTCCACTTATATATTGCATAATAGGATCGTGTGGCACGCCGTCTACTATAGATGAGTAGATCATGAAAATCTGAGATAGAGTTATTGTTATTATTGATTTTCCATCGTTATCTTGTATCCCCCCAGTTTTAATCGTATTCTTTTGTTATTGTTTACTTCTCGAACTTGTATATCATTACTGCACAGGTTAATTGTGGTAGGTTTGGTCTAGCCTCGTCACTACTTCACCGGGGTTAGGCCTGGCACTTACCAGCATATGGGGTCGGTTGTGCTGATACAACGCTTCTGTGCCCTTTTCGTGCACATGTCAGGACGCAGCCTACGGACCACAGTCATAGTTCGGGAGCGATCCTTCAGTCTATAGGCTCTGAGGTAGTTCGCTGGCAATCGCAGCCCCCAAGCCTCTTCTATCCATTTATTTCTAGTTGGTTTAATTAGTATCAAACAGACATATGATGTATTTCTTTCAGACTATTGTTTTTAGTTCTCTTTAGTTGTCTTGAGCAGGTACACCAGATACTGGGTAGAGACATGTTGTTTGCTATTCCGCACCTTGTTTTTATTTCTATCATTAAAAGACTTCCATATGTTTTAATTAATTATCCTAGTATTTAACTTGTTTTAGATCATGTTTGTGAAAATGATTATATGATTGGCTTGCCCAGATTTGAGAGTAGGCGCTATCACGACTCCGGATGGTGGGTTAAATAGGGGTCGTGACAAAGTTGGTATCAGACCACTAGGTTACTTGGGTCTCACAACTCACGGATGACCTCGGTAGAGTCTGAGGTATCAGTACAAAGACGTCTGTATTTATCCCCCCGAGGCTACGGAGTTAGGAAAAGTTTCACATTGTTCATTCTTGTCATGCGAATCTGTTTCTCAAATATTTATTGTCGTTCTACTCTGTTCTTTCGCAGATGGCGAGAACGCGTGCGTCTTCTTCATCTGTGCAGCAGCCCGAGCCCCCAGAAGCAGCTCCCGCGACGGGAATGGGCTGAGGCCGCGCCAGAGGCTGTGGCAGTGGCAGAGCTCTGCCCCAGGTAGCAGTTCCAGAGGTAGAGCCTCATATTGGCTTTGATGAGGAGGTTCCAGCTCCACCAGCTCCAGTGGGCCCAGCTCAGGTCCCAGGAGAAGTGATGCTTTCTTCGGATCTTCAGGATGCTCTTGTCCGCATAGCAGGCTTTATGGATAGTGTGGTCAGAGCATGATTGCTGCCAGTAGCACCATCCACTTATCAGGAATGAGAAGGACTTCTGACTCTTGCTACACGTACTCCGGAGCAGGTAGCTCCCCAGACTCAGGTTCTGTTGGTTCAACCCACAGTGGCAGCTCAGACAGGTATTGCAGCTCAGGCTAGAGATGGGCGGCCATGTCTTCAGATGCTTTGTGGAGACTTGATCGGTTCTCCAAGATTTTCACCACTACTTTCAGCAGTGCTTCATCGGAGGATCCCCAGGATTTTCTATACAGTTGTGATGAGATCGTCAAGACTATGGGGATAGTAGAGACCAATAGGGTCGATTTTTGCATTTTCAGACTTGTGGGATCTGCCAAGACTTGGTGGAGGGATAATTGTCTATCTAGACCAGCAGGGTCCCCAGCTCTGACATGGGATCAGTTAGCAGAGTTACTTTTGGAGAAGTTTCTCCCCGTCACTCATCGGGAGGTGCTTCGCAGACAATTTGAGCATCTTCAGCAGGGCTCTATGATAGTTACACAGTATGAGACCAGATTTGACTTGGCACACCATGGAGTAGTGATGCTTCCTACAGATCGGGAGAGGTTCTGGAGGTTCATTAATAGATTGATTCAGCCCATTCGCTTACAGATGGTTGTGGGGGTTGGTAGTGATATTACTTTTCAGGAGGTAGCCAATGCGGCCCGCCAAGTAGAGATGGCATTGGCTCGAGGAGGTAGTTAGGGTTCAAAAGAGAGGCCTTGACATTCTGGCAGATATAGTGGTGCCTCCTCTGGAGGTAGGGAGTTTCATGACAGGGGCCATCCCCGAGACCCTTCCAGTTAGCACTCCAGGCCTCACAGAGTGCTCCAGGTGGCCGTAGCTCTAAGCCACAGCATTCTAACCAGCATCTCTTCAGCTCACCATCAGCTCTTATCAGTGCACCACCACTTCGGTATTCTCAACAGCCGAGAGCTTGCTTCACTTGCGGCGATCCGAGGCACATTGTCAGGTATTGACCTCGAGCTTCCAGCAGTTCACAACAGCAGGGTCCTCGTCCCATGATTCAGGCAGCAGATGATCCACAGGCCGCCCAGCCCGCCAGAGGCGGGGGTAGAGGACATAGAGGCTGAGGTAAGGAGCATAGAGGTGGAGCTCAGACTGTCAGAGGTAAGGGTCAGCCCGCTGCAGAGCGTCCATAGATGCAATTCAGGGAGGTGGGGGCCAGCTCTATTTTTGTGCATTGCCAGCCAGGCCAGAGGTCGAGTCATTTGATACTGTGATTACAGGTACTATACTGGTCTGTGATAGGGTGCTTCAGTATAATAAGATCTGGGATCTACTTATTCTTATGTGTCATCATATTTTGCACCCTATTTGATCATGCCTAGTGAGGCTCTAGGTATGTCCATAACGGTCGGTGATTCCATAGTGGTCGACTGAGTGCACCGTTCTTGTGTTGTGGTATTTGAGGGTCTTGAGACCCGTGTTGACTTATTATTTTTAGACATGGTGAACTTTGATGTTATATTGGGGATGAACTGGTTGTCATCGTATCATACTATCTTGGATTGTCACGCCAAGACCGTGACTTTGGCCTTGCCAGACTTGCCCCAACTTGAGTGAAGAGGGACCACAGGTCATGCCACCCATAGTGTTATTTCGTATGTCAAGGCTCGAAGTATGGTCGAGAAGGGGTGTTTAGCATATTTGGCGTATGTTCCCGACTCCATCGCAGAGGTTCCATCTATCGACTGTTCCTATTGTTCGGGAGTTCCCCGAGGTTTTTCCTTCAGACCTGCTGGGTATGCCGCCCGACAGGGATATTGATTTCTGTATTGATCTGGGTCCCGACACTAAGCCTATTTCTATTCCGCCGTATTGCATCGCCTCGCCAGAGTTGAAAGAGCAGCTTAAGGATTTGCTTGATAAGGGTTTCATTAGACCCAATGTATCAGCTTGGGGTGCACCAGTGTTATTTGTGAAGAAAAAGGACGGGTCGATAAGGATGTGCATTGATTACCGACAGTTGAACAAGGTGACGATAATGAACAAGTATCCACTATCGAGAATTGATGATTTGTTTGACCAGCTCCAGGGTGCCAGGGTGTTTTTAAATATAGATTTGAGGTCTGGTTATCATCAGTTGAGGATTAGGGCGTTTGATGTCCCGAAGACAGCATTTCGTACTCGGTATGGGCATTGTGAGTTTTTGGTCATGTCGTTTGGATTGACCAATGCCCCGGCAGCATTCATGGAGCTGATGAACCGAGTGTTCAGGCCTTACTTGACTTTATTTGTGATTGTATTCGTTGATGATATCTTGGTATACTCCTGCAGTCAGGAGGAGCATGAGCAGCACCACAGAGTGGTTCTTCCGACTCTAAAGGATAACCAGTTGTACGCCAAATTCTCAAAGTGCAAATTTTGGTTGAATTCAGTAGCAATCCTGGCTCATGTCGTATCAGCAAAGGGTATTCAGGTAGACCCGAAGAATATAGAGGCACTCCGGAACTGGCCTCGATCAGCTTCAGCTACAGATATTCGAAGCTTCTGGGGGTTAGCTAATTACTATAGACGTTTTGTGGAGGGGTTTTCATCCACCGCAGCTGCGATGACTAGATTGACTTGGAAGGGTGCCCATTTCAGGTGTTCAGATGAGTGTGAGGCGAGCTTCCAGAAGCTCTTACTACGGCACCGGTATTGGTTTTGCTCACGAGATTCGGGCCTTATACTGTATATTATGATGCTTCCCGCATCGGAATTGGCGGAGTGTTGATGCAGAAAGGCAAGGTCATGGAATATGCTTCGAGGCAGTTGAAGATCCACGTGAACAATTATCTAGTTCATGGCTTAAAATTGGCAGCCATTGTTCATGCCTTGAAGATCTAGAGGCATTATTTGTATGGTGTGACGTGTGAGGTGTACACGGATCACAAGAGCCTTCAGCACCTGTTCAAGCTGAAAGAGTTTAATCTGAGACAACGGAGTTTGTTGGAGTTGTTAAAAGATTATGATGTTTCTATTTTATACCACCCCGGGAAGGCCAATGTGGTGGCCGATGCATTGAGTAGAAAGTCCGCAAACATGGGTAGTCTTGCATAAATTCTGGTAAGCTAGAGATCGCTTGCCTTGGATGTTCAGGCCTTGGCCAATAGATTTGTGAGATTTGATATTTTTGAGCCCAGAAGGGTATTAGCTTGCACTGTTGCTCACTCGCCATTGATAAAGCGTATCCGGGAGCGGCAATTTGATGATCCCCATTTGTGTGTCCTGAGAGACACGGTGCAGAGGAAAGGTGCCAAGGAGTTGACTTTGAGAGATTATGGCATATTGAGGTTGCAGGGGAGAATTTGTGTGCCCAATGTTGATGGTATTCGAGAGTCAATCTTAGCGGAGGCCCACAGTTCTTGGTAATCTATTCACCCGGGCGCCGCGAAGATGTATCAGGATTTGAGACAGCATTACTGGTGGCGTAGAAGGAAGAAAGACATTGTTGCATATGTGACTCTTTGTCTAATTTCTTAGGAGGTTTAGTACGAGTATCAGAGGCTCGGTGGATTATTTCAGAGGATTGAGCTTCCCGAGTGGAAGTGGGAGAGAATCACCATGGGTTTTGTTACTGGCCTTCCGATGACTCGGAAGAAGTTTGATGCTATATGGGTTATTGTTGATAGGCTGACTAAGTCAGCGCTTCATCCTAGTCGCCACCACCTATTCATCCGAGAGGTATGCAGAGATTTATATCAGGGAGATCGTTCGCCTTCATGGGGTGCCCATATCTGTTATTTCAGATCGGGGTCCGCAGTTTACCTCACATTTCTGGAGAGTGGTGCAGCATGCGTTGGTAACCAGGTCCAGTTGAGCACAACATTTCACCCCCAGATGGACGGTCAGTCCGAGAGGACCATTCATATTCTTGAGGATATGCTCCAAGCCTGCATTATTGATTTTGGAGGCTCGTGGGACCAGTTCTTTCCTTTAGCGGAGTTTTCCTACAACAACAACTACTAGTCCCCATATGAGGCGTTGTATTGTAGGCGGTGTCGGTCCCCAGTCGGATGGTTTGAGCAGGGAGAGGCTCAGGTACTGGTTTGGTACAACAGGCCTTAGATAATGTCAAGATCATTTAGGACAGACTTCGGTCAGCTCAGTCCAGGCAGAAGAGTGTTGCAGATCGTAAGGTTAGGGATGTTGCTTTCATGGTTGGTGAGCGAGTATTGCTCCGTGTATCGCCTATGAAGGGCGTGATGAGGTTTGGGAAGAAAGGCAATCTTAGCCCTAGGTATATTGGCCCGTTTGAGATTCTGGACCGTGTGGGGAATGTGGCTTATAGACTTGCATTGCCGCCTAGTTTGTCTGCCGTGCATCCGGTTTTTCATGTATCCATGCTTCGGAAGTATCACGGTGATCCCACCCACGTGTTAGATTTCAGTACCGTCCAATTGGACAAGGATCTGTCATATGAGGAGGAGCAAGTGGCTATTTTTGACCGGCAGGTTCGATAGTTGAGGTCGTGGAGTTTCCCTTCAATGCGTGTTCAGTGGAGAGGTCGGCCTCTGTAGGCATCGACCTGGGAGTCCCAGTCTGATATGCAGAGCCGTTATCCTCATGTATTCCCCGACTCAGGTACACCTTTTTTGTCCGTTCGAGGACGAACGGTTGTTTAATATGTGGAGGATGTGACGACCCAAAGGGTCATCACTGTAATTCTCCCTTTCTTTGCACTTCTGAGGCCTTGAAAACCTCTTATTTGGTTGCCTCGATTTTCATGCGCAGTCGGGGCGCGAAGCCGGAAGATTTTTATGTGAAAATATTTGAATTCTGTGTTAAAAAGTATGAACTTTCATACTAATATTGCTATAGTTGACTTTGGTCAACATTTTGGGTAAACTGGTCCGGACCCATGATGTGACAGTACCGGAGGGTCCGTAATGAAATTTGGTACCCGGGTGTATTTCCGGAATTGAAATCCGAGGTCCCAGGCCTGAGTACGGAGATTTTCTCTGAAATTGTTTTTGAAATGCTTAAGGAAATATGAATATAGTAATTTGATCAAAAGTGATGCTATCGAGCTTGTATTTTGGTTCCGACGCTCGGTGCAAGTCTTAAATGGGCATTAAGCGCTATCTGTAAAGTTTGGTTGAAAACAAATGTCGTTTGACGTGTTTTGGACTAAAAGTGGAAAAGTTTGAAAGTTTTGAACTTGAACTGAAAATCATAAGTTTTGGAGGTTGATTCTTTGATTTAGATGTTATTTTTGTTTTTTTGATTGCACGAGTAAGTCTGTGGGATGTTTTTGAGGTTGGGTGCATGTTTGGGTTGGAGCCTCGAGGCCTCGGGTGAGTTTTGGATAGGTGTTAGGCTCTTTTTTTGCATTTTTTATCAGCTGGTGTCTTCGGGTTTCGCAATTGTGAAGCATGCCTCGCAATTTCGAGTCCTCCCTTGTTTGGACTTCCTTGGCAAATGCGAGGTTTTTCATCGCAAATACGACATCCCCCCTAGCTGCAAGACTTCACAATTGCAAAGTCTATCTCACAAATGTGAGTTTCCCACAGCCTAAGCCCAGTACGCATTTGCGAACATTTTTCTCGCAAATGTGAGTCCTTCCTTTTCTTGGCCCAGTTTGCATTTCAGAACTATTTCTCGCAATTGCGAGGTCCCTCTCATTCCTCCCTAGTTTGGAAATGCGAAGTTAATATCGCATTTGCAACATCTGCACCTCTGCAACTGATACTTAACCGAGTTTAAACCTCACTTTTCATATTTTTCAAAACCCAAAACCACCATAGGCGATTTCTCTCGAACCCCTTCGTCCCCAAACTACTTGTATGTCAAATTTTACCCGTTTTCTTCAATCTTTATCATCTTCTAACATGATTTCATCCTTAAATAAAAGCCTTCATGGTTAAAAATGGGTGATTTGGAGTAGAACCTAGGTTTTCATAAAATTGGGGATTTGGACCTCAAATCCCCAATTTTGGGTTCGATTTCAAAACAAATTGCATATATGAACCTGTGGGTGAATGGGTAAATGAACCTGTGGGGGAATGGGTAACCCGCTTTTTGGTTCGAACCTCGAGGTTTGACAACGTGGGCCTGGGGGCATTTTTGGAATTTTTGAGTAAAACTTTGGGAATTTCATTCTTATGCATTCAAATTGATTTAACTAGCACTTGTTGATATATTTGAGTAAATTGTGGTTAGATTCGACCTGTTTTGAAGCGAATTTGAGGGGTAATGCTATCCTAGAAGCGAGTTGAGTTGGAAGCCTTCGAGTTAAGTGTTTGATCTAACTTTGGTTTGAGGGAATATGATTAGAGTATTTGAATTCTATTTGATAAATGATCGAGTACGGTGTATAGGCATGGTGACGAGTATCTATACACCGGTGTCAAGCATGACTGTGAGTCGTAATTGCCTTAGAATTCGAAAGATGTGAAACAATTCAGTTGTTTGGCCATTAAATAAATTATGAAGTGATTGTTGAAATGTAAATATGCCAAAGAAAGAAGTGTAGTACTTTTCCCTTGTCGGGACTTGTTGTTGAATTGTTATTCCCTTGCCGGGACGAGTAAGTTATTGCTATTAAATTCTCCCTTATCGGGATATCTTGGGCTGTAGCTGTACCCTTGCCGGGTTTAACTATTGTATGGATGAACTTCCCTAATGGGGCCTCTCTTGAGGAGATTGTTGTAATTATCTTATTATAATAAGGGATCGTGTGGCACGCCGTCCACTTATACATATATCATGGGATCGTGTGGCGCACCGTCCATTTAAAATTACATTATGGGATCTTGTGGCACGCCGTCCACTTATAAATACATTATAGGATCGTGTGGCATGCCGTCCACTTGTTGCTATCGGCTTGAGATGTTGCGGGATCATGTGGCACGCCGTCCACTTATATATTGCATAATGGGATCGTGTGACGCGTCGTCCACAATAGATGAGTAGATCATGAAAAGCTGAGATAGAGTTACTGTAATTATTGATGTTCCATCTTTATCTTGTATCCCCCCGGTTTTAATCGTATTTTGTTGTTATTATTTCTTTCTTGAATTTGCATATCATTATTGCACAGGCTAATTGTGGTAGGTCCGGTCTAGCCTCGTCACTACTTCGACGGGGTTAGGCCAGGAACTTACTAGCACATGGGTTTGGTTGTGCTGATACTACGCTTCTGTGCCCTTTTTGTGCAAAAGTCACGACGATGACTGCGGACCGCAGTCATAGTTTGGGAGTGATCCTTTAGTCTAGAGGCTCTGAGGTAGTTCGTTGGCGTCTGCGGGCCCCAAGCCTCTTCTATCCATTTCTTTCTTGTTTGTTTAATTTGTATCAAACAGACATATGATGTATTTCTTTCAAACTATTGTTTTTAGTACTCTTTACTTGTCCGTGAGCAGTGACACCAGATACTGGATAGAGACATGTTGTTAGCTGTTCTGGACCTTGTTTTTATATATGTCATTAAAAGACTTCCGCATGTTTTAATTAATTAACCTAGTATTTAACTTGTTTTAGATCAAGTTCGTGAAAATGATTATAAGGTTGGCTTGCCTAGCTCCGACAGTAGGTGCCATCACGACTCCCGATGGTGGGTAAAATTTGGGTCGTGACACTTAGGGCATTGGAGGTCCCAGACCCAATTAGTATTTGTTGAATGATTTTTAGCCCTTTCTATTAGACCATAATAAGATTTGGTCGTAAAGATCCCGCTTGAGTTCATATCCCATGATAAGCCATTGGCAGGGTACTCGTTAGAGATAAAAGTAGAGTGAATATTGTCCGGAGTGTGTTTTGGGATGTCTAGAGAATTTGAGAAATCCCAAACGTTACCTATCCTAACATCACATATTCTAAAGGAATTTTCCATTTTGGTTAGAGGACCTACCACTTGGATCCTAAGGGATCCTGAATTAGTAATCCAATTAGTTTTTCCAAAGATTAAGTGGAGAGTCGTTATGGATTGACCAAAGGGACCCTTTTTGACAAATTTCCCACCCCTTTATGAGACTTTTCCAAATAAAAGAACCTTTATTAGCGGGTTTATGGCTGTATTTCTTAAGATTAATAGCCCAAAGGTTAGTGGCGTCATTGGCTAGTCTCCTGGCGAGGCTGGCTAGGAGAGTAAGGTTTTTATGACGGGCTTTCCTAAGCCCCAAGCCTCCTTCCTTCTTAGGAATACAGACCAAGTTCCAATTGACTAGGTTAAGCTTCTTTTTTTGATCGTTAGTATCCTAAAGGAAATTCCTCTAGATTTGGTCCATAGTCTTTAGGGTTATGGATGGGAGTAAGGTAAATTGCATGTAATGGGCTGGAAGACTAGCTAAGGTGGAAGAGATTAGAGTGGCTCTTCCTGCTAGGTTCAGTTTTTTACATTTCCAATTAGCTAGCCTATTTCTCATTTGGTCAATCACGAACTGGAAGTCCTTATGCTTAGGAGCATTGGTAATAATAAGGAATCCAAGATATTTACCAAAGTTATTTCATTCTTTTAAACCTAATGATTCAGTAAAATTAGTTCTACTAGTTTTACTACAGTTTAAAGAGAATATGATCCTAGATTTGGTTAAGTTAATAGATTGCCCTGAGTGTTTACAAAAGAGGTTTAGGGCTGTCTTGATGGAGGAACAAGTTTTAGTGTTAGTTTTCCCTATTAACACCAAGTCGTCCACAAAAAAAAAGTGAGATAGAGGGGGGGGGGGGGTATCTTTTCCTAATGAGGCAGTGTCCCATTTCTTAATGTCTACTAAGTGGTTTATGTAATTTGATAGCATTTCCATACAAAGGATAAAAATGTACGGGGACATTGGATCCCTTGCCTAATTCCTCTACTTGGTTAGAAGAAACAAGATTTTGTTCCATTTACAAGAATGGAGGTAGTAGAGGTAGTAATGCAAGACATTATAAGCTCAATAATGTTTTGGGGAAATTTGAAGTAAACAAGAGTCTTATAAATAAAAGACCACTCAAGCTTATCAAAAGCTTTTTCAAGGTCGATTTTAATGATGAAGGAACCAACTCTTCCTTTTGTTTTTTTAAAAGAGTCAATAAGTTCCTGGAAAATAATAACATTATTGCTGACCCTTCTATTTTTTATAAAAGCTAGTTTGGACGGGGCTTATAATCTTTTGTATATAAGGCTTAATTATTTTGGCGATTATTTTGGTAATGGTGTTGTAAATAGTATCACAAAGACTTATCGGTCTAAACTGTTGGAAACACGTTCTCAATGCAATATACTAGAACGTGTGTTCTTTTGTATAGGTTTTGATGAATGACAAACGAAGCGAAAATTGATATATGACGAAGTTCAAGAAACAAGCGCACAATTGATATACATCGAGATTCAAGCTCAAGACAAAGTTTTATAGTTTAATTGAGTCATTCTTAATTGTGATCTTGATCCTACATCTTGACTCGTAACATGGCTTCACTCATAAAACTATTTTCCAAAATCATGCATATTTAATTCAATGCTAAATGATTTTAAATCATGCATATTTTCATTAGTCAAAATGATTTTTAAATGCCTCTGAAAACTGGACTAAGATAATCGATTATGTACTAATGATAATCGATTGTTTTAAGCCAATATTGCATGACAATCGATTGTGAACTAATGACAATCGATTGTGTTAAGGTAGTGAACATCAGGTTTCTTCAAACCTGCATGACAATCGATTGTGAACCTTATGAAAATCGATTGTGATGAGGCAGTGTCCATCAAAGTTTTTCAAAACTCAGAATAATCGATTGTGAAGCTAATGACAATGGATTGTGAAGAGACAATGTCCTTCAGATTTTTCAAAGTCACAAAATAATCGATTGTGAACTAATGACAATCGATTGTGTTGAGGCAGTGACTTCCAGTGATTTTCAAATTTATTAAATAATCGATTGTGAGTATATAACAATCGATTGTCAAGAGGCAGTGCCTAAAATGTTTTTCAAAAACTGATAAGTAATCTATTGTTGACTTTGTGCAATCGATTGTGAAGCTGACCGTTGTCGTAAAGTTTTCAAATACCGTTAGGTAATCGATTATTGATTCTGTATAATCGATTGTTGTGATTAAAATCCGGAAAAGATTTTTTGAACGTTGCTGAGTAATCGATTGTTGATTCTGAACAATCGATTGTTTGTGGTAAAATCTGGAAAAGATTTTTTGAACGTTGCCAGTAATCGATTATGGATTGTAAGTAATTGATTGTCAAGCGTATAATCTGGGATTGAATTTTGATCTGACTGGCAGACAATCGATTGTTGGGGTTTGACAATCGATTGTCAGTGAGTAAAATCAGCAACTCTTAATTGCGGTAATGCCAAGTTTTTCAACTATAAATACAGCTTCATTTCAGTGTTTTAAACACAACAACATACTACAATTGATCATTACATTGCTATAAGCTTGCATACTTTTGTTTATCATTTTATATTCAATTTCATAAAGCTTTTGAGAGCCATATTCTTTTCCAAAGTTGTTGTGATCCAGAGCTTACTTCTTTTACTCATATCTACTCATTAAGGAGAATTTTGTTTGAGTGTTTTAGTGTTGTATACACTTGTAAGAGAATTGTAATTCTCTTGTTGTAAGGAACTTGTGTTTCCTTGGTTGAAGTCTTGGAGTGTTGTAACTCCGAGCAAAGGTGTTGAGGGTTGCGTCCTCAAGTTGTAAAGGTTTGTTAAGCACCCGGAAGCTTGACACGTTAGTGGAAAATCTCGAGAGAGTCTCTCGGGGACTGGACTAGCCACACGTTGTGGTGAACCAGGATATATCTGTGTGTAAGTTATTATTTATCGCACTTATTTACTTCCTGCAAATTTTAATTTCCGCAAGTTTACGCTAAATTTTATTATAACGCTATTCACCCTCCCTCTAGAGTTAAGCGTATTATCTAACAATTGGTATCAGAGCCCAACTCTCTGAAAACTTAACAGTTTGAGAGAACCATCCATGGCTTTTACTCGTGATTCTTTTGCAGGAATTGAAGAAGGACAGTGCTCCACACGACCACCTCTATTCCACGGTACAAATTACACGTACTGGAAGGAAAGGATAAAGATCTTCGTTCAGTCCAACAGCTTTCACCTTTGGAAGGTGATAATGAAGGGAAACCAAATTCCAACAAAGAAGGTGGAAAACGAATGGGTTCCCAAGTCCGAGGATGAGTATGACGCGGATGACATCCGAAAGGTTCAAAATAATGCTAAAGCAATAAATTTATTATATTGTGCTGTTAATGCTGACGATTACAGGAAAATATCGTGTTGTACAACGGCAAAGGAGATGTGGACAAGCTAGAAGTCACGTACGAAGGTACGGACCAGGTAAGGGAAGCAAAAATTGATTTCCTAACCCATTCTTATGAATTATTTCACATGAAGGAAGGTGAAAAGGTGGAAGAAATGTTTGAGTGATTTTCAATAATCGTAAATGACTTACATGCTCTCAAGAAAACATTCACGGATAGAGAGCTCGTTCGAAAAATTCTTAGAAGTCTCACACCGGCATGGAGATCAAAGGCCGATGCAATTCAAGAATCCATTGGCGTTTCAAACGTCACCATCGACGCACTAAGAGGTAACCTTAAAACCTATGAATCTACTATTCTTAACCCTTTTGTTGATGATCAAAGGAGGCAAAGAATAGCTCTAAAGGCAAGCACAAGCCAACCGCAAATTGATGAGGAAGGAGACAACGAGTTTGGACTCGTTATCAAACGATTTCAAAAGTTCATGCGCAAGGAGTATGAACGCAAGGGCAAAAAGCAAGGCGAACAAATCAAGTGCTATGAATGTGGTGAAACTGGGCACATCAAATCAAATTGCCCAAACATAAAAAAGGAGAAGAAACCTTTTAAAAAGCAACGTGCATACATTTCTTGGGGAGGCGACTCCGGAGATGAGTCAAGCGAAGGAGAAGAAGACGAAGCAGCAAATCTTTGCCTTATGGCACAAGAAGACAACAAAGATGAGGTATGTCAAATTTCGTCTAAAAACTTCTTTACTCTTGAAGAAATGCGAACTGCTTTTGATGAATTATATGCTGAGTTTATTAAGGCTTCAAAAACTGTTAAGGGCATAAAAGAAAATGCTTCATTAAAAGAAAAGGATTTTCAAAAACAGCTTTCTTTGAAAGAAAAGGATTTAGAAAAACTGGTTTTAGAAAATGAGAAGCTGAAAGAGGAAAACAAGTTTTTTGGAAAAAGAAGTTCCGATAAGCCCGAAAGCTCTACTAGAAATTGCACTTCTTGTTTGCTTCTTAAGAATGAAGTAAGTAGGCTTAAAGGCACATTAGATAAGTTTAATTCTTCGCACAAAAACTTGAATGATGTTCTTGTTAACTTGAAATCAACCAAGCATGGAATAGGCTTTAAGAATGAAGAAAAGGTTGTAGCTAAACCCCAACAACCTAAAGCTCAACCTAGGATTAACAATAGAAATTCTTATCCTAGAAACAACAACTCTAGAGCCAATATGCATGCTAGACAAAATGCTGAACATTTTAGAAGACCTAGGAATGACTTACCACCTAGAAATAGTCACCCTAGAAATGATGCATATGTTAGGCCAATTTTTGAACCCCTTAGAAGACCTAGCAATGGCCCCCAACCAAGAAACAATCACTCTAGAAATGTTGCCCATCCTAGAGTTCATAGTAGGAGAAATAATTCTCATGAAATGCGAAATAGTCATAGTGGTCAAAATAGAGTAAGCAATTTTCATCCGTCTAGTTACTATGAACCTAGAAGGATGCATAACCCAAATGTGACTTGTCATTATTGTATACATATTGGTCATATTGCTCCTGCATGCTTTACACGTCATAGACATGTTACTCAATCGCATCATTATAATATGCCTAACCCCCAAGGACCCAAGATGGCATGGGTACCTAAAGAACATTAATTTGTTTTGTAGGTGTGCTTGAAGGGATCAAGTGTACTATGGTACCTTGATAGTGGATGCTCCAAGCATATGACGGGAGATGAATCCAAATTCCTTCAATTAGAGCACAAAGAAGGAGGAAGTGTTATCTTCAGTGATAACAATAAAGGAAAGATCATCGGCATCGGCTCGGTCGGTAAGGATGAAAAATCCTCTATTAAGCATATATTACTTGTGAAAGGTTTGAAGCATAATCTCTTGAGCATAAGCCAATTATGTGACAAGGGAAATCTTGCTCTATTTGATTCGGATGAATGCCTAGTATTTAGACGTAGTGATTTCAAAATCATACTTCGTGGTTTTAGAGTTGATAATATTTATATGGTTGATCTTGCTAATTCCTCACCCGAATATGTTGATTATCTAATGAGTAAAGAGGATGATACTTGGCTATGGCATCGTAGAGTAGCACATATCAATATGCATCTTTTGAACAAATTGATTTCTCAAAACTTAGTTGTTGGTCTTCCCTTTTTAAAATTTGAAAATGACTCTATTTGTGACTCGTGTCAAAAGGGGAAGCAAACAAAAGCATCTTTCAAATCTAAAAACATTGTTTCAACTTCTAGACCATTGCAATTGCTTCATATGGATTTATTTGGTCCCTCTCGCATTGAAAGTCTAGGAAGAAATAAATATGCTTTTGTGATTGTTGATGATTACTCGAGATTTACTTGGACTTTATTTCTTGCCAATAAAAGTGATGCTTTTTAAAATTTTAAAATTTTTGTTAAGCGTGTTCAAAATGAGAAAGAAACAACCGTCACTTCAATTAGAAGTGATCATGGGGGAGAGTTTGATCACAATCTCTTTGCGGACTTTTGTGACGAACTCGAAATCGAGCATACCTTTTCCGCTCCACGTACACCACAACAAAATGGGGTGGTGGAAAGGAAAAATAGGTGTCTCGAAGAGATGGCTAGAACCATGCTCGACGAAGCTAAGATACCCAAACATTTTTGGGCGGACGCCGTGAGTACCGCTTGCTACGTTCTAAATAGAGTAGTAATTCGGCCGATACTCATGAAAACCCCCTATGAACTTTTTAAGGAAGAAAACCAAATATTTCCCATTTTAGAGTTTTTGGTTGCAAATGTTTTGTTCATAACAATGGCAAAGACCAATTGGGTAAATTTGATGCTAAGTCGGATGAAGGTATTTTCATTGGATATTCCTCACGTAGTAAAGCATATGGGGTCTTTAATAAAAGAACCCAAATTGTGGAGGAATCCCCTCATGTTGTATTTTCCGAAAATAATGCTCGCTTGGCGAGAAAGGATTCCGGTTTTGATCTTGCAGGTATCTTAGATAGCTTGAAAGACAAAATACAAGAGGAACCACCCAAGGAAAATAAAGATGAAACTGAGGAACAACCAACGGAAGAAGCGCCACAATTGGAAAAAGAAATGAATATGCCTAACGAGTGGAGGACAATCAAAGATCACCCTCTTGAACAGGTAATTGGAGACGTCGGAGGAAAGGTAAGTACCCGAAACTCTGTTAAGAACACTTTAGGACACACTTCTTAAGAGCTCATGTTCTCACTTGGCAACACTAGTTTAAGTTATTACTTCTTTACAAATTACTGACTTGAGCGTCGGAGACGTTTAATTCTATTTTGCAGGCATCGCCCTAAAAGATAGGGGGAATTATAAAGTTTTGTCATAGAACAATCGATTGTTCAAGCAAATAATCGATTATCTTACTGTGCTAAAAATCGATTAGCAGTATCACTAATCGATTGTTTATAGTTTATGTTTATTATGCAGTTTTGTTTAATAATCGATTCATTAAACTGCAAAATCGATTTCCGTCTCAATCATTCAGCAAAGCTTTTCCAAAACAATCGATTGTTTCAAAATATAATCGATTATCTTCAAAATCAGAAAATTTCTGTGCTCGCTGTAACATAACAATTGATTACCATACTTTGACAATCGATTATTTCATGTCAGTAATTTAAAATTTGTTGCCGTTTGGCTCCGCAATCGATTTGTGTCAGTTCCAAGTCAGGTCATAACTCCTCAATAATCGATTATTGCATCTCAACAATCGATTGTCTAACGGTCAGTGAATTTATTTTACCGTTTCTGACTGATTTGGCTTTAAATTCTCAGCAGATTTCTTCCATAAATGACAAGCCACTCTCACCTCTATAAATAGGCTTCATATATGTTCATATTCATTCACTCAAGCATCTTTTTTAGCCCTCAAAATATCAAATTCTCTCTAATCCTTGGCAAATTCCAGCAGCTTTCATTAAAAATGTCGGGCCGTCACTCAAAACGTTCCCGCTCTGCTAGGCACGGCGCATCCACCTCTGCTACCCCTCCTCATCCGAACTATCCCTATCAAGATGGTTCCGTCCTATATTTCAATTCCGACATCGAGCTTACTCGATTCTTAACCAAATTCGAAAAGCGCGACATTCTTCCACCCCGCTTTTCAACCCTCAAGTATCTTGAATCATTTGGGCCTGCTGCAAATATGCTAAAAAATTCTCAACTTCTTGACTTTTTACTCCTTACCCATCCTTACATAAATACTACATTGGTTCAAGCTTTTTATTCCAACCTCCATGAGGATGATGATGGTGAGCTTGTCACCAACATTAATGGTGTTCAAATTCTCCTTTCCGATGAAAATCTTCATACCATTGCCCGTCTTCCTCATAATGGTGAAGACATTTTTCGGTACACCGGAGAGGCCGGAGCCCTTTTTGATGAAACAGCCCTCTTACACCAAATCGGTCTTACTTCTTATGATCCAAATCTCTCCCCCCGTCATCCTACAATTACGGGAATAGATCCTAATTATCGGTTGATTTTCTATTTCATCACCCGAGTCCTCAAGCCTCGTAAGCATAACCATACTACCATTTCTCAAGAGGACACTAAGCTCATGCATGCCATAATAACCGGAGCTAACACCAATTGGTGTCGGCTTATCAAAATTCACATGCGTGACGCTATCGGAGATGATAGGCCTCTTCCTTATGCTCTCCTCATCATGAACTTTCTTGAAGCCACCGGATTCGTCACTGGAAATGGTCCTCTCAAAAAGAGTACCAAAAAGTGGGAAATTTCGGAATCCTCCTTTCATCATGACGACGATCAAATAGCGCCTGCTCCTCCTCCATCCCGTCGTGCTCCCCCGCCTCAAGAGCCTACCCTCCGATTGATTTCCGACCAAATTGCTTCATTGACCTCTTCTCTTGGTCAACTATCTCATGAGATCCATGGATATTTTGACTATGTTCATTATCCTTATGCGGGTCTTGTTCCATATAAAGCAGCGCCGGATGATGAGGCGGAAGATGATGGAAATGAATAATTTCTTTGTTTGTTATTTTTGTTTTTATATGTCGCATTGTTTTCCCTATTGCTGTATTTTTTTTTCAATAAATAAACAAGGTTTATTTCATCTTTGGCATCTTATTATTATTTTTCTGCTAATGGCAAAAGGGGAAGATAACGGGTATGCACTCTCAATATCTATAAGCTTAAATTAAGGGGGAATTCATATATTGAGGGGGAACAAATTGCATACTTGTTGCATGTATACACTTGTCTTGAATCGTCAATATAAATTGCTTGCATTGCATATCCCACTTAATGTTTGCCATTATCAAAAAGGGGGAAATTGTTGGAAACACGTTCTCAATGCAATATACTAAAACGTGTGTTCTTTTGTATAGGTTTTGATGAATGACAAACGAAGCGAAAATTGATATATGACGAAGTTCAAGAAACAAGAGCACAATTGATATACATCGAGATTCAAGCTCAAGACAAAGTTTTATAGTTTAATTGAGTCATTCTTAATTGTGATCTTGATCCTACAACTTGACTCGTAACATGGCTTCTCTCATAAAACTATTTTCCAAAATCATGCATATTTTCATTAGTCAAAATGATTTTTAAATGCCTCTGAAAACTGGACTAAGATAATCGATTATGTACTAATGATAATCGATTGTTTTAAGCCAAGACTGCATGACAATCGATTGTGAACTAATGACAATCGATTGTGTTAAGGCAGTGTCCATCAAAGTTTTTCAAAACTCAGAATAATCGATTGTGAAGCTAATGACAATCGATTGTGAAGAGACAGTGCCCTTCAGATTTTTCAAAGTCACAAAATAATCGATTGTGAACTAATGACAATCGATTGTGTTGAGGAAGTGACTTCCAGTGATTTTCAAATTTATTAAATAATCGATTATGAGTATATAACAATCGATTGTCAAGAGGCAGTGTCTAAAATGTTTTTCAAAAACTGATAAGTAATCGATTGTTGACTTTGTGCAATCGATTGTGAAGCTGACCGTTGTCGTAAAGTTTTCAAATACCGTCAGGTAATCGATTATTGATTATGTATAATTGATTGTTGTGATTAAAATCCGGAAAAGATTTTTTGAACGTTGCTGAGTAATCGATTGTTGATTCTGAACAATCGATTGTTTGTGGTAAAATCTGGAAAGGATTTTTTGAACGTTGCCAGTAATCGATTATGGATTGTAAGTAATCGATTGTCAAGCGTATAATCTGGGATTGAATTTTGATCTGACTGGCAGACAATCGATTGTTGGGGTTTGACAATCGATTGTCAGTGAGTAAAATCAGCAACTCTTAATTGGCAATTAGGCAACGGTAATGCCAAGTTTTTCAACTATAAATACAGCTTCATTTCAGCGTTTTAAACACAACAACATACTACAACTGATCATTACATTGCTATAAGCTTGCATACTTTTGTTTATCATTTTATATTCAATTTCATAAAGCTTTTGAGAGCCATATTCTTGTCCAAAGTTGTTGTGATCCAGAGCTTACTTCTTTTACTCATATTTACTCATTAAGGAGAATTTTGTTTGAGTGTTTTAGTGTTGTATACACTTGTAAGAGAATTGTAATTCTCTTGTTTTAAGGAACTTGTATTTCCTTGGTTGAAGTCTTGGAGTGTTGTAACTCCGAGCAAAGGTGTTGAGGCTTGCGTCCTCAAGTTGTAAAGGTTTGTTAAGCACCCGGAAGCTTGACACGTTAGTGGAAAATCTCGAGAGAGTCTCTTGGGGACTGGACTAGCCACACTTTGTGGTGAACCAGGATATATCTGTGTGTAAGTTATTATTTATCGCACTTATTTACTTCCTGCAAATTTTAATTTCCGCAAGTTTACGCTAAATTTTATTATAACGCTATTCACCCCCCCTCTAGCGTTATGCGTATTATCTAACATAAACTTGTTAATATTGTTGGCATTATGAAATTTAGGTATGAGGCATATATAGGTAATGTTAATTTCACTAGGAACCTTGTGTTGTTTGAACACTTTATGGGAAAAATCTTTCACAGATTGTCCTACAATGCTCCAATACCTTTGATAAAAGAAAGGGTGCACACCATCCGGTCTGGGGGACTTAAAGGGTTTGAAGGAGAATATAGCATTACTAATTTAACTGTCAAGGAGAGGCTTATCTAAATGTGAGAGATCAATATTATGAAAATTAGTGGGGGAGTTTAGGGAATTTATGGCCTCAGAAAGGGTGTGATTTGTACTAAATAATTCCACAGAATGCTCTAGCACATAGCTAATTATAGCACGATGATTATCCGGCCACCTTCCTTCCTTATTCCTAAAGAAATTGATGTGGTTCTGTCTCTTTCTGTTGGTGGCACTAATTTTGAAGAATTTAGTATTAGCATCTCCCTCGTTTGACCAATTGACCATATCTCTAAGTTTCCAATAATCTTCCTCAAGTTTAATAATATTATTATACTTAGTTACCAGAGTATATTCCAAGTCGTTAAGGAAAACACTATTACCATAGTTAGGGGAATATTGAATACCATTAATTCTAGCTAGTAGAGATCTTTTTTCCTTAAAAATACTACCAAATTGATCTCGACCCCAATTCCTTATATACTCCGTAAAAGAGTTAATAGCGGGCAGAAGTTCCTTATTCATCCATTGGTCCTGGACTATGTTACCAAAATTAAGATGATTGCATCAAATATTTTCTAATCGAAATATACTTCCTGAACTATGGTTTATGTTGTTAAGTTTAACGAAGATGGGTATATGGTCGGAATGGGTTTTTGGGAGATGAATAATACTAGACGTAGGGAATTTCTCCAACCATTCCTCATTAGCTAATATACGATCAAGTCTTTCCATAATTAGGCCAGTTGTTTTCTATGGTCAGACCAAGTAAATTTACTACCTTTAAAACCTAGATCTATTGGGTTACACAAGTCAATATTTTTGCTAATTGTTAAGGCTCTATTAGATTTTAAGGGACAACCTCCAATTTTTTCATTAGAGCTTATAATGTCATTAAAATCACCACCTATCATCCATGGGCCATTGTAATTCCTAGACATTTGAATTAGATTGTCCCACATAATATCCCTAAGAGAAGATAGAGTACTACCATATATAGATGAAATAAGCCAAGTGAAATTAAATGGGCGTACCTGAAGGAGAGCGTGAATTTCTTAGTGAGTACGAGTGAAATGTTCCATTGTTATTACGTAGTGATTGTAGAGAACAGCCATACCCCCCAATTGTCCCTCTGCAGGGACTTCTCTGAGCTCACAGAAATTGAATTCCTCAAGAAGTGAGACATGCATGTGCATCCTTGTCTCCAGAAGGGCAACCAAACATGGTCTATGAGTATCGAGGAGCTCTCTAAGGCTTCTACGAAAATCTTTATTATTTGCACCCCTAATATTCAAGAAAATATTTGTAGTTACTCTATTCATTGGGGAAAGTTGGGGTTGTAACATTGAGGTGACCCTCTTCACTGATGTCTGGCTCCTTCTCCTCGATGGCACTAGAATTACTGCGTGTTTTCCTACGATGGGATCTTGAGGAGGGCATACATGAATTGAGATTTGTACATGGTGCTCGAGCAGCTGAAGATATATTTATTGCTCCATAGTTCTAGGAAGAATAGTATTTTTACTTCGTTTAGGCTTAAGAACTCTACACTCGTCTGAGTACTTTGTGGATGGGTTCTTCTTCTTCCTCTACTAGAGGTTGTGGAGGATTTGGTGCTGGAGCATTGGCTTGCACATTATTTTGGGGTAAGTTGACCGGGGTTAGGTTTGCTGGATTGAGAGTTTGCTGGATTATTTGATTGTTCCAGGCCATAAAAATGGGATTGATTGAAATGCTCTCCTCCGATGGAAAGAATGGAAGAGTCTGGGGGAGACTGATGAATTGATATGGGTGTTAGGGGTGATATTCCAGTGAGGTTGCATTTCCTGTATTAGAGTGTGACTCGTGTGAGGGGCTAAAGGGTAAAGAATGTTATTTATCCAAATCTGGTTCGTGTAATTTGTCATGGCTAGTTGCATGCCCTCGATATTAACTGGGCCAGGTACCTGGAATTTTTGATGATAATCACCATTTCCTGGACATTGATCTAAATGTTGAAGATTATCGCATGATCTAGTAGACCTGCTTCCAGCCAAGAGGTTGGTTGGTAGTGCTGGGATTGTGGTGGGGATGTGGAGAAGAGGGGTTGTGTTTGGACCTGGTGCGAGAGTGGAGGTGGATTGGCCATGTGAGGGATCCTGTTTTGGCTGGGAATGTGAACTAGCCTGAACCTTCTTCTTGATGTCAGAGGAAGCCTTGGCATTATATTGAAAAAGGAAGTTAGTTTATGAGGAGAAGTAATCGTAGGGTTTGGGGGAGATCTAGTTGATAATAAATGGAGTCATTTTCCATGGTAGATTTCGTGTGACTTTTTATATAATTTCTTGGGGAGTAGGATGGGTAATCCAGGTCATTAGTGGATGATGCTTCGACCTTTGCATGTAATGCCAAGTGTAGGTTATCATGGATAGGGGTAGTCTCAAGTTGGGAATTAATATGTTCATTAGAGGGTTGGATAGGGACATCCGGGTAATTCCTATTGTTTGTAGTAGTACAATGTTTCACTAATGATTGGGACGGAATTCCAAAAGTATTCTTGGCTTTAGACACTTGTCTATCTTTGTATTTTATGGGTTGCATGCATTGATTAGTTAAGATACTAGATTGATTTTCTTCTAACCTATTTCCAAAATCATGGGCTCTACTAGATTAAGGGGTTTGTTGCAGATTAATGGATTGTTGCTTAGAGCGTTAGGTAATAATTTTCCTGTAGAGTTTTTTTAGAGGATGTAATTGAGGATGGTTTTGCAGACATACTTGGGCTTGAATAATACTTACCTGAGCTAGGGCTAGCAGTAGTGGAGTCTTTCCCTACAGATTTGAGCTTTCCTTGCTGTATGGAATTTGATCCTGCAGCTTTTTTCTTTTTGCCAAACAATAGTGTCATCCAGTCGTTGGTATCTACAGGTTGATTGGTTGTCTGTGCATGCTTGTGATTATTACTGGTTAAGGTGATTGGGGGGATAGGCATTCCGTATGGGTATGCCCTAACTTTCTACAGAGAGTGCAAAGGAAAATTTCCCGTTCATAATGAACTATCTGTATGTAATTGCCTATGTACAGAAATGGTTTCACACGTTTATCCATTTCTACTTCAACGCATAATCGTGCATATTTCCCTCTTAATGTAGAGGAGGTACAAGCATCTATTCTCAAATGCTTTCCAATTGCACTTCCAATTTTCCCTAAAATTAGAGAGTCATAAAACTTTGTTGGGAGTTGTGGTAATCGAACCCAAACTGCCATTTAAGCTGCTTAGCTTCACTTGCTACAAAATGGGGTTCCCATCTTTGGACTGAGAGGTGGAAGCCATTAATAAACAAAGGTCTGTTGTTTAATGCCTTGGACATATTTTCTTCTTTTGAAAACTTAACAATAAGGTAATCTGCACCTAGGTCGATTAGATTAAAATTCCCATTGGGCTTCCATAGATGGGAAATCTTTTTACTGAGATATTGATGGAGCATACGTTTTCCCATGAGCTTGATGATTAGAGAGTACCTCCATGGATGTTAGATTCTCTGTAGGTCTTCTTTTGAGAGCGAGACTTGTAGATCGTCATTGGCCTCGTTGCTATTTTTTAGCTTAGTTGGATGATAGGTCAGGGACTCTTATTGGAGATCCATCTGCATGGATTGAACTTGGGCATTACTGATTTACATGGGGTGATGAGTGAATTGACTAGTCATGGAATCGAGCAGAATTTTCTTGTAGGAGAAACTATGGGGTGGGAGCTGTTCATCCATTGAAGAATATTTAGAGCAGGTATCTGTTTGGATATTATGGTTATTATGGTTACTAGGGCTAGATGTTGCCATAGGATTGGTCAGATGTGGGGATTGGCCTAAGTCTGGTGGCTTTGAAGGGATTTGTGTAGTAGTATGAGTATGTAGTGGTGTTATTTCCATGGAGGATCAGAAGTATTTTTTAGAGAGAAGTTAGACCTTCTCTCACTAAAACTATGGAGAACGGAATGAATAGATTCTCAAAATAGTAATACTAAAGAACCAAAAATTTATGATTGAACTAAACATGCTATTGATAGTAAGTCCTTTTCGATTACCCTACTTGTTATAACTGATTATTACACAATTCGCATCTCTCGATTACAAATAAGTGTAAAATTAATTATAACATAAAAGAGATAGATGTTAGTGAATAAATATTAGCATTTATCAATATTACATTTAACTATATTATTTCTTCTGCCTCTCTCGATTACAGAATTAATAAATAGTTAATATGTAGTACAAGATAGATAGATGTTAATAAATTAAATAATGTCAAACTATTGAAACAGATAAAATTTAAATAAATTCTAGATCAAGCTTGTGAATATGAGGAATAATATCTACTATTATATAGAAATATTGATATCCGTCTTACTCCCAACACAAGAAAAGTTACTCCATACTGGAACTAGCACTAACAATAGAAATATTCTTGTCCGTTAAATAAGAAAATAAAAAGAAATATTTAAGAAGAATAATTCTCCCTATTTAATTAAAAGCAGGAACTAGAGTAGTTTCCAACACTGGCATTTATTTGGAAATAACAACTAAACCATTATTATGATTTAAACAAAACGATAACTCGATACTAGTGAAAGAAATAAAACAGAGAAACTTATTTAGAATTTGGATTCCGATTTTTAGCTCTAAGCTTTCCCTCCACTGCGATGCTCTTTCTGATTGATAATACCTTCTTATATAAGAGAGGAAATTATGATGATCTTCTTGATTTGGTGCTGGTAAGCTGGATTTGTCATGGAAAATGTGATTACTCATTTGCAAGTTGAGATTTTATCATGTAAATCTAGATTTGTCATGTAACTCTAAATTTGTCTCGGCAAGTTGAGATGTCTTTATTGTAAGTGTGGATTTGTGCATCATTAAAGTCCAACGTCATGTATGTGTTCATTTTCTTTTGCCAAATTATTGTTTTCCACCATAACTTACTATTTACTTCTTTGTAGTATTTTTCTTGAAATTTTTCTTGCTTTGTTCGACAATTCTTCTAATATCATTACTGCAAAATTTATTTAAAAATATGGAAGAAGCATGAGAATATTTATTCTTTTGTTGAGAAAACTATACGGATAAGATCAAGTAAAATACACATCAATTCTCTCACACTTAAACTTTTACTCGTCATCGAGAAAAGAAAACAAATGAACTTAGTAACCAAACACTTACGTGAAATCATGAGAGATTTTGACAGAGAAAAATTGACTAAGAACAATTCACCAATTTAAACAACCTTTAACCGTACTCAAATACACTTTTTGAGAATCAAAATCAAAATATTTTCTAATCACAAGTGTGTCTCACTAGATGAAGAGAGATGACCATATATCACACAATGTATAGATAAATAACAGAGAAGGGCATGAATAGAAACATCCGCTCACTCTCAACAAAGAAGTACCTCAAGCTACTGGAAATTGCAATAAGCTTGATTATTATCTGGTTCTCTACTAATAGAGGAGTCTCTGAGTTGAGATCATATAGGAACTTTACAAGGTTGTAATGTAGGCTACGTATAGATAATAGTGACTCAATTTCCCTGTAGGCACTACACATTTTCTTTTATGGCTCAAGCACGATTGTCTTCCATATTCTTTTACGCAATCGATCTCCCTTTTTAAAACCCAGTTCACAACTTTCTTATATATATATAAATATATATATAAATATATAAATATATATATATATATATATATATATATATATATATATATATATATATATATATTTGAGTGGAACTGATAATATCTCTTCATTGTTCCCTTTTGTCATGACCCAATTCCCAAAACCCGGTCGTGATAACGCTTCTCTGAAGACAAGTCCAACCAGACTAACATAAAGCTCCCTTTTAAGCAATTATTTAACATAAACAGCTCTAAGACATGATTTAATAACCATAATGTGTAAAAATAGCAAATACAATAAGGGAACCATCCCGACATAGCCAAATCCGAGGTGTCACAAGTCATGAGCATCTAAGAAATCCAACACAAGTCTAGGAAATATTAAGTTCGATACATTGATGTCTAGAAAGCGTAAATATATAAGATAAATATGGCACAGGGGCTGTGGACGCTGACAGCTACCTCGTAGACTCCGAATCAATGCATGTACTGGAAGGATTAGTGCTCCTGAGCAGAGTCTGGAATACCTGAATCTGCACAAACGGTATCGGGAGTAATGTGAGTACTCCGACCCAGTGAGTAGTAATTATAAATAATAGTTGAAAGCATGAAAACATGTAAAGGCACAAATCAGTTTTATATTAAAGTAGTAAAATCATTTAAGGCACTAAATCATTGGAGAAATCAGTTGAAAATCACTTATAAACATGTAAAACAAGTAATTTGACAATTAAATAACAGGTAGAAATTAGCCCCTCGGGCACAGTGTAACTCTCTCAGAATAGTTTTTTCCCTCGGGCTCACTCTCAATCACTCAGCATAGTATTAGCCCCTCAAGCTCACACTAAAATCATATGGGTAGTCGCACTGACTGTGGGTGTGCAGACTCCGGGAGGGCCCCTTACGGCCCAAGAGCTATATCAAGCCACCTCATGGCATCATCACTCGTTACTCAGCCTCACATCACTCAAGCCACCTCATGGCATATAGAGTATCTCATATCACTCAGCATATCCTCACGTTTAGCCCTCGGCCTCACACAGTCCAGAAACCATCACAAGCCTCTTGGGCATCAGTAAAACAGTAGTGCTCAGCCAAAACAACATTTGAAATATCATTTAAGTCTCAAATTCAAGTAAAATGGCTGAGTTTGTAAAACAGTGTTAATCAATAGGACCGAGTTCAAGTAATATGTCAAAATAGTGAGGCAACAGTGATAAAAGTTCACAAATGATTGAAATAGTTGGCACAAATCCCAAAAATGGAAATAAGCCCAAATTATGATGATAACAAATAAGTCTCAGTCAAATACGCAGCAAAAACATCAATCAAGATTGACCAAATTACAATCCCCAATAGTATGCGACCTCACGCTCGTCATTAAGCGCGTGTTTCACCTGAATATAGCACTACGTTGTGCAATCCAGGGTTTCAAACCCTCGGGACATCATTTACAATGACTACGCACCTCAAGCCGGCCAAAACTCTAGCTCGCTATGCCCTTGATTCTCGAATTGGCCTCCTCGCGCGTCGAATCTGACCACAATCACGATGAATACGCCAAAAAAGGCTAAGGAAGCAATACCTAATCGAAAACAATCGAAAAATATCAAAAATTCCGTAATTGGCAAAGCCTGTGCCCTGGGACTACTTCTCGAAACTCAGAAATTTTCACATCAACGGGTTCCTAATCTCGCCACGAGTTTATACATATCAAGAACCCTGAAATACGAGCTCAATTGACCCTTCAACCCAATTTAAAATCTCCAATTTCCAAGCCCTAGTTGTTCCAATTTTCGCTAAGTTTCCATAATAATCATGTTTTTAGTTCATAGAAATTACCTCCAATCAATCCTCTTCGAATCCTTCTTCAATATCTCCCATATAGCTCTCAAAGTTCCCAACAATGGAGGAAAAATCACTTAGACTCCTGGAGGAAATGTTTCTAAATATTTTTCCCAGATCCATATATTTCTTCTATGCGAACGCGAGGGCCTTCTCGCGTTCGCGATGCACAAAAATTCCTTTGCCCAAAATTTCCCTTTGCGAATGTGTGTGATCACCCGCGAACGCGATGTCTACACAGCGTCAACTATTCAAACGCAATCCTCTTAGTCGTGAACGCGATGAACAAAGTAAACGAGACCCCAGGCCCCTCTTACGCAAACTCGAAAAGCTCCCTACGAACAAGAAGATCAAGAAGCTCACCCTTCGTGAATGCGAGAGGCCAAACACGAACGCAAAGAACCATTTTCCTTTACCCCAACTTCCATCTCTGCGAACGCGCCCCCAGGCACGCGAACGCGAAGGACAAAACAGGTCTACACTTGCAGCTGCATTTTCTGCATATTTTCCAATTCTAATACCTCCCATTAGCCGTTTGAAATCACCTCGAGGTACCCGGGACTTCAATAGAAAGCACCAACACATCCTAAAACATCATCCAAATGTCATGACCTAGAATTCCCACCCTCGGGGGTCCTGATGGCGCCTAATCGTGGAAGTTAAGCAAGCCAAGAACATTTGCAAACATTATCCTAACTCAATTTTTATACATGATTAAACAATTGAATTATACAAGAATAAACAATTAAAATACGACATTTAATAAAATATAGTTGAAGTCTGAACTAAAGAAATAAACAACATATAAACATCAATATAAGTCTCTACCCAGCACCTGGTGTCACAACATTTCAGGAACCTTTCTAAGAATGCAAAAGACAAAAATCTGAAACAAATAGTACAAATGATGTCTCGGTACAAGGGAAACAAGGCAGAAAAGAGATAGGAGAGATGCCGGGACTGCAGACGCCTGCAGGACTACCTCGGAACCTCGTGGACTACAGGACTGCTCCCTGGCTACTGCTGCGCACCGTAAGTTGCTCCGACACCCGGATCTATGCAAAAGAGCATAGAGTGTAGCATCAACACAACCGATCCCATGTGCTGGTAAGTGCCTGACCTAACCCCGGTGAGGTAGTGCTGAGGCGAGGACAAAACTTATCACGACCCAAAATCCACTAAGGGTTGTGGTGGCTTTGGACACTGCTGTCAAGCAACCCAACTGAAATACTAAATTAAATTCTGGTTTTAAGAATTTTAAAAACACTTCCTTTATACAATTCAAATAATGCTCCATATATACCTCCAAATAAATAATGAATTATTTAATCAACTTTTAAAATTTTTGAATAAACCCAAATACATCCCAGAACCTGGTGTCACAAGTACAAGAGCAATTATTACGAATACAGTGATAAAGAGAACGAATAAAGTACAACATCCGTCCGAAATACAGTGGACAGAAAGTAAATACAATACACTTGAAGGAACTATACTAGCTGCGAGCCGCTTCGAATAATGCTACTCACTTAGTCCCAATATCAGTAGTGCTGCTAAGCCCAGCATGCCACTAGAGATGCATGTGCATGTGCAATAAAAATGCACATAAGTGTAGTATGAGTACGAAAACACGTGTACCTAATGAGTATCCCATCTCATCCTTAAGAAGTAGAGACGAGATGGTCGACTTTGACACTTACTAATGGTCCAATAAGGATATACGACGAAAATATGAGGAAACCATGGAATTATCTAGCAATTATAACTCACAAAGCAGGGAATCAGGTAACACCTTCTCAAACAATAAGGAAATTTCAAAATTTACTTTTTATTATGTTCATTAGTTTATAGCGGCCATAAAAAGGCAATATCAATTTCCAAAAGCTTCAAGACAAGCTACACAAGCATGCACACATTATGCCGAGGTGAGGGTCCAATCCAACTAAAATAAACTATGCACTTGCCGATAGATGCATCTATTTTATATACCGATGCATTCGGCACGGTCCAAAATAAACACACACTTACATACCGTAAATCAAGAAGTCAACATGGAGAAATTATCCAACGGAAGGCCAATTCTCTTTAATAATGTAAGAAAATGGAGTTTACATCTGTTAAGAAACTTATTTACTAATTCCATGTGATTTAACCAGTACAAGCTGATAATAATATTTGAATTATTCCACGTATAACATGCTTTTAGGTCCTACACTACCCGGACAATAGCATAATAGTAGCTATGCACGGACTCTCGTCACCTCGTGCATACGTAGCCCCAACAAAAAGGAGCACATACCCAATTAACACACCTATGGGGAAAATTACCTCTTACAAGGTTATAAAGGAGACTCACCTCGCTCTGAAGATCCATAACCAACATTCCACGTCCTTCTAAAGATTCGAATCGATGCATAACACTCCAAAACAAGCCAATTATTATGTAAACCCATTAATATTTGCTAATGTACTCATTATAATCTAATTTATGACAATTCCTAACCCAAATCGAAAAGTTGATGAAAATGCCCTCGGGCCCACATGCCCGGAAGTAAATTTTTTTTTTTAAGATAAAGTTTACCCATAGCCTCATGAACACCCAAAATCATGATCAAAATTCAAGAATGTCAAATTTGTAGGTTTTCCACCAAACCTCAAATTTATACTAATTCAATGCTCAAATCCGTACATTGTTGATGTATTTAACTCAAAATAGGTGGGGATAACTTACCTTATCATTGATGATGAAGATCCTCTCTTGAAACCCTCCAAGAATTACCCAAGCCAAGAAAATGTGAGAGGAAATGGCAAAAATCGAATTTTTAAAACAATTCTTTGCCTCCAGTATTTTTTGCGGAAGAATTTCCGCTTCAGTGATCTCGCTTTTCTGGACCATCTGCAACTTCTGCGGGTTCCACTAGGCCGCTATTTTTCGCTTTTGCATTCCCCTTTTTGCATATGTGGTCCCGCTTTTGCGGAACCTTGACCGCATATGTTGTCCATGAGCTCCTGACAAGATCTACTTTTACAGTTCCCTTTTCCGCTTCTGTTGTTAACCCACCGTAGAAGCGATAATACCAGCAACCAGACCCTTCAACTATATTAAATTCCAAATTTCGATCCGCTAATCACCGCAATCCACCCGAGGCCCCCGGAACCTCAACCAAACCTATCAATCAATCCCAAAACACATTATGGACTTGCTCGAGGCCTCAAGTCACATCAAGCAACGCTAAAATCATGAATCATTCTCCAATCCACGCTTTATGAACTATAAAACTTCTATCTTCTATTTTCGATGCTTAAACCTATCAAATCATGTCTGATTGACCTCAAATTTTACACACGTCATATTTGACATTACGGACCTACTCCAACTTCCGGAATCAGATTCCAATCCTGCCATTAAAAAGTCCACTTCCGATCAAACTTCTCAAAGACCTTCAAATTTCTATCTTTAACCAAATGGCGTCAAAATGATCTACGGACCACCAAATTTACTTTCAATTGCGCTCCCAACTCCAGAATCACCATAAAGTTACTCTCAGTCTCAGAATCCCAAACGGAAATCGGTAACACTAAAATGAAATTCAAGCCAAAATTATGAAATTTCTTCCAATATGCCAACTTCCATAATAGGCGCCAAAACGCTTCTGGTTCATCCAAAACCCGATCCGGGCATACGCCCAAGTCCGAAATCATCATACGAAGTTTCTGGAACATTCCAATCGCGACTCCGAGGTCATTTACTCAAAATTCTAATCCTAGTTGATTCCTTCAACTTTAAGTTTCGGTAATAAGTATTATGTTTCCAAATCAACTATGAATTTCCCAAAATTTATTATCAGCCATGCGTACAAGTCTTAATATTTGAAATGAAGCTACTCACGGCCTTAGACTGCTGAACGACGTGCCAGATCTCAAAATGACCGGTCGTGTCGTTACATTCTCTCCTGCTTAAACTTATGTTCGTCCTCTAACGTGCTAAGAACTACGCTGAAGTAGTTTGAAATCACGATTTAACACCTCATGCACCGTCACATGCTATCACAACCCAGTTAAGAGCGTTCGCTCGATCAATTCTGAAGATATTCCCTTTTATTCAAGCAAATGAGCCTAATAGGCCAATTCTAACATCAGTAGATCTACGCCAGACCTGTTTCCAACATATGCTCACCATAATAATAACTACACACAGCACCAAAACACGATTGCGTACCTTCGCTGAATTCACGCCTTGCACCATTTCATTCATAGGATCACGATAACGTTTTCTGATCAATTTAGTGGAAATTCGATTATTCTGATACTCCCATTGCAACTTCTGACCTACATAGGTGTTGCTCTAGCTCTGCCAATATCGCCACGATGGAATAGATGTGTAGAGATCCATAACCAACTGCTGAATCAACAATTCATCAGGTCTATACTCCTGACAGGAACCATCACCTCATTTCGAACCAAATAATGGTCTTACCTCCATAATATACTTAATATAGTTGGATTTCACTGATCCTAGATCAAGGGATCTCGTCTCAACCAGTACAACTTCTCAGGCGATAAGCCACCCCAAACATAATCAAAAGTCTCATATGATGCCACAATTTGCCAATCGGCCACTAATTCGAACGCAGTACAAAAGGAAATCAAACTCTGCAAGGAATTACCTAACCCCCGCACTACTACAGACTTTCCATAGAAGATAGGAAGCGAGACATACAAAAATAAAATATAAAAACTATACTCAACATCACACTATTGTGGCGCGGAACCCGATCCAAATAATATAGCATTCACCAAAGGAGATGCATATCGATCTAGATTGCTCGTTACAACAAAATAACGAATATCGCTTGTAAACACGCTAAGGTGCATAATACCATCCTTGAGGAAACACATAGTGCTATAGGCTACAAAACGCAAGCACAATTGAGGTGCGCTACAAGATTTGAATCTCAAGAGCCATCCTGCTCATATAACATTATGGCCACGTGAAACCTCAACTCATAAGAAATTTACCAAGCCGTCTCACAACTCATACGACGCAATACATCATTACCTGGAATAGCTGACTATAAAATAACACCCTGACTGCTCCTCCATAAGGAACGCTCGCTGAAACAAACACAAATGGCATGATATAAAGCCCCTATTCACATTTAAATCAATCTACTGATCTCAAGCCGATTTCTAATTGGGCTAACTAGGCTAATAAACTTTAAAGGTCCATAATAACTCCCATTTTCTTGTAACACATAAGAACAACCATCATAACTGGAGAAAACGTCCTCAGTCCACAACCCAAACAGAGTGCTCTCCAGGCATAAATCCTCAAATTAATAATATTACTACAATCATCATATTTGGTTTAAATCTTTAATCAATCAAGAGACTACATACAATCTTCATGTGGGACACACTCCCACAACCTTCCAAAATAAATAACGGGTCCGCACTTCTAAACCACCGGCCGCACTAACGTTGAAAAGAGATCAAGAATCCTTAACCAGGATGCAAAGCTTATTTCATGAAACATCCATCTCAGGTGATGCTGAAAACAATACCAATTTACTTTAAACATCCAACCTTTTCTTGCTCATTCTAGCTCGTGACATCCTTACCAGCACCAAACTGCAACCTTGATCCTCACTTTGAATTTCCATACCACTCACTGCATCAAACATGCCAATATACGATAGAGCACGATTTTCATCATAACTCCGGAGTCAGTAATAGGTTAACACTTCATCATATACAACTTTTCCCTTAACTTACTTTAAGAGGACCATAGTAATACACTAGTCAATCCTTATAATTGTGGAATATGAAAATCTCTAAGTAGTGGTCTAAGCCACCATAGTCCTTCCAAAATCGGCTTCCACATAACAAGCCATAACATAATAATGCTTTTGAATAACATCAATTATGGCAGCTGACAAGACTCACACGTACCGCCATAAACCACACGCATAACTTGATCACGCTGAATAAACTGATCACTACCACCAATATGCCGAGTCAACCATGGCTAATCAATCTATTTCCTTTCAATTTGTCCATGATTGCCTTTGGAACAATACTAACTCCATTCAACACATAACATACTCCTACCGCACTCACCCCGAGTGACCTTAAATTGCAAGACCATGCCGTATCAAATCCCATGAACTATTTCCTACTTTCCAAATACTACGCTGTAAGTCAAAACATCATAGAATATTTTGTGCCTCTCCTCATAAGTGTTGGAAACACGTTTCAAATGCAATATACTAAACGTGTGTTCTTTTGTAGGTTTTGATGAATGTCAAACAAAGCAATAAGCGATATATAGCAGTGCTCAAGGACAAGCACAAAATGGATGCATTACAAGAAGCTCAAGACAAAGTTTAGAAATGTTATAATTGAGTCAATATTAATTGTGATCTTGATTCCTCAATCTTGGCTCATAACATGGCTTCTCTACTAAAATTATTTTTCCAAAATCATGCATATCTAACTTAAGTGTCAAATGATTTTAAACTATGCATATTTATATTTGTTAAAATGTTTTTCAAACATGCCTCAAAAATCTGGGCTAAGATAATCGATTATGTACTTATGATAATCGAGTATCTCTAAGCCAAGACTGCATGACAATCGATTGTGAATTAATGATAATCGATTGTGAGTAAGTCAGTTAACATCAGGTTTTTGCAAACTGCATAACAATCGATTGTGTACTTTTGATAATCGATTGTTAACTGAGGCAAAGTTTTCAAAACTCAGAAAAATCGATTATGAACTAATGGTAATCGATTAGAATGAGAAAAATGTCTCCCAGTGTTTTTAAATAAATTAATAATCGATTGTGGCTTTTGATAATCGATTATATATGAGACAGAAAGTTTTGAAATTAATTAATAATCGATTATGGCTTTTGATAATCGATTATATATGAGACAGAAAGTTTTGAAATTAATTAATAATCGATTATGGCTTTTGATAATCGATTATATATGAGACAGTAAGTTTTGAAATTAATTTATAATCGATTGTTCTATTTGATAATCGATTGTTGGAACTAACCGTTGTCATACATTTTCAAATTACCTTCAGGTAATCGATTGTTGATATTTAACAATCGATGTTTTGCGTAAAATCTGGAAAAGATTTTCTGAACGTTGTTAAAATAATCGATTGTTGATTTCCTGATAATCGATGTTTTATGCCAAAAATTGGAAAGGATTTTTTAACGTTATAAATAATCGATTATTGATTTGAAGTAATCGATTGTTGACGTAAAATCTGGGATTGAATTTTTGATCTGATAGGCAAACAATCGATTGTTTAGTCTTGACAATCGATTGTCACTGAGTAATTTCAGCAATCCTTAATTGGCAATTAGACAACGGTAAGACTGAGTTTTTCACCTATAAATACAGGCTTAACTCAGTGTTTTCACAACAACAACATATACAATTTAAGTATTTTCATTGCTAAAAGCTTTCTTACATTGATCATCATTTTCATTCATCCATAAAGCTTTTTGAAGAGCCATTCTATTGAGCTAAGTTGTTGTGATCTTGAGCGTACTATTTCTACTCATATCTACTCATTGAGGAGTACTTTGTAAAGTGAGTTTGTTTTGTGTTTGTAAGAGAATTGCGATTCTCGTTTGTTGAGGAACTTGTGATTCCTCAGTTGAATTCTTTGGGATTGTTATCCCCGAGCAGTTGAAGTCTTTGGGATTGTTATCCCCGAGCAGTTGAAGTCTTTGGGATTGTTATCCCCGAGCAGTTGAAGTCTTTGGGATTGTTATCCCCGAGCAATTGAAGTCTTTGGGATTGTTATCCCCGAGCAATTGAAGTCTTTGGGATTGGTATCCCCGAGCAATTCAAGTCTTTGGGATTGTGATCCCCGAGCACCTAGGTGAGGCTTGTGTCCTCAGCTGTAACGGTTTGTTAAGCACCCGTAAGCTTGACAAGTTTAGTGGAAATCTCGAGAGAGTCTCTCGAGGACTGGACTAACCACGTTTGTGGCCAACCAGGATACATCATTGTGTAAGTTTATTTTACTGCACTTGTTTTAATTTCTGCAAAGTTTTTAAATTCCGCACTAAAACGCTTAATATTTTTAAAACGCTATTCACCCCCCCCTCTAGCGTAAAGCGTTATTTCCAACAATTGGTATCAGAGCCATACTCTCTGAAAAACCTAACCGTTTGAGAGAACCATCCATGGCTTCTACTCTAAATTTCTTTGCAGGAATAGGTGAAGGAGAATGCAGCATGTCACCTCCAATATTAGACGAAAACGACTACTCAGTCTGGAAATATCGGATGCAAGTTTTTACAATGGCAAACGATTTGTATCTATGGCAAGCTATTAAACACAGTGATCAACTGACGACAAAAGTCGGGAAAGATAAGGTAAGTGAATACAACACTAAAGCTATGAATATATTTCATAACGCCTTGAATCAGGAACTTTGGCGAAAAATCTCCCACTATAAAACTGGTAAGGAAATGTGGGACAAACTTGAGGAATTGCACGAAAACACGCCTCAAAAAGCGGTCAGCACAAACGATGAATCAACTGGTCAGTGCCTCATGGCAGACGAAAAAGACGAGGTAAGTACATCTAACGATATACAAATTGCTTATAACAAACTGCATGATGAGTTGGTAAATGCTTCTAAGACTATTAAAGATTTACAAAGGACTCTTTCTCTACAAGGAGAGGATTTTTAAAAACAACTCTTTTTAAAAGACAAGGACTTCGAAGAACGTCTTTCTTTAGCTCAAAAAGGGGTTGAAAATCTGTCTCGTGATAACGAGAATCTTGCAAATGAAAATCAATTTTTGTTAAATGATAGTATAGAACTTAGACAAGTCATCAAGACCATGCATGAAGCCTCTTGTGTTGATAATTGTTTTACTTGTACTACTTGTGAGTCCTTAAAACTAGAAAACACAGAACTTAGGAAAACTTTAGAAACTCGTAGTAAAGAAGTTCTTAAAGTTGGTGAAAAAGAATCGCCTAAGAAAAATCAACGGCATAAAAACAAAAACTCCACTACACCACCTAGACATTATGCTAGAATGTATGAAAATAAGGGTAGAACTAATATCTTTAGACAACCTAGATCCAAATCTAGGATTCTTGCAAACAAGCCTACAAATAGTAATTTTCGGCAACCAAGAAATAACTCTAGGAACGAGCTTAGACCACCTAGACATGACACTAGGTCCTTCAACAAGTCTAGCACTAATGACTTTAGACCATCTAGATATTATACTAGAAATGGGAACAATATATCTAGTGTTAATCATTTTCATTCGCCTAGAACTTTGTTAGCTCAACCTAGGCATCAACACAACCCGAACGTAGTATGTCATTACTGCAATCGTATAGGTCATATTGCACCTATGTGTTTTACAAAGCATAGAGATTCTTCATATTATTATGGTCGTTATTTGCCTAACCCCCAAGGACCCAAAATGGCATGGGTACCAAAAGAGCATTGATTTGTTTTGCAGGTGTGCTTGAAGGAATCAAGTGTAGTGGATGCTCCAAACACTTGACGAGAGACGAATTCAAAATTCCTTCAATTAAAGCACAAAGAAGGAGGAAGAGACGGAAAAGTCGACTTATGTTTTTTTAAATCGGAAGTATTTTCGAAAAATTCAAAAGGCAAAATTGTGGAAAAAGCTTCGTAAATTGGAGAATGAGCCAAAAGACCAAAATGAACGGAGGATGTTCAAAATCAGGTAATTGGCAAAGTCGAAGGGAAGGTAAGTACCCTAAACCCTCTTAAGAACATCCTAGGACAAAATTCTTAAGAGTTCATTTTTTTTCACCCGACTACACGAGTTTCAAAGTTATTATTTCATTTATAGATTACTGACTTGAGCGTCGGAGATGTTTAATTCTATTTTGCAGGCATCCCCCAAAAGGTAAGAGGAAAGTATGAATTATCTTGATACAAGAAAAAAAAATCGATCATAATCGATTATTTATGCTTACAATCGATTATCAGTATCAATAATCGATTATTTGTTGATTCAATTTTTTTGCCATGAAATCTTGTTAAATGTTTACATTGCCTGATAGAATTAAGTCTCATCATTTCAGCACCCCCCTTCCAAACAATCGATTATTTGTTCTGCCAATCGATTATTTGCCAAAATTCAAACTCTCTGTGAGTGAAACAATCGATTACTATATATTGATAATCGATTATCTGTTTTAAACTTATGTTACCGTTTTGGCTCCATAATCGATTCCTGACAGGTCATAAATATGAAAAACAATCGATTACCAAGTTTGACAATCGACTATCTTTTTTCAAATTTTCTTACCGTTCTGGCGTGTAATCGATGTGTCAGATCATTTTCATTAATGACAATCGATTATTCCATTCAAACAATCGATTGTTGAACGGTCAGTGAATTTATTTTTACCGTTTCAGACTTCAAATCTCTTCAAATCATTTCCAATAAATGTAAGATTCATTCCTTCTCTATATATAGGCTGCACATATGCTCTTGTATACTCACTCAAGCCTCCCAAGCATCAAATTCTCTTGTTTTCTTTGAAAAATCCTAGCACATCCTTTCAAAAAAAAAAAAAATGTCAAGCCGCAACTCAAAACGTGCTCGTTCCAAACAAGGTGCTTCTTCTTCTCGCCATCCATATCAAGATGGATCGGTTCTATTCTTTGAATCCAATGAAGAGCTCACCCGTTTCTTAACCAAATTTGAGAAACGTCTTATTCTCCCTCCTCGCTTTTCAACAAACGCTCTTGTTGCACCATTCATTCCAGCCACAAATATGCTAAGAGAGTGCAACCTTTTCAATTTCCTACTCCTTACTCACCCCTACTACAACATTTCTTTGGTTGAAGCTTTTTACTCCAACCTTCACAAAGATGATGAGGGTGAACTTGTTACCAATGTTAACGGCATTCCCATTCTAATTTCTGAAGATAACCTCCACCTCATTGCCGGCATTCCGCATGATGGTGAAGACATCTACCAGTACATAAATGATGCCGGGGTCATGATTGATGAAGCTAATCTCTTCCGCCAAGCCGGAGTAGCCTATGATGAGTCCTCTTCCCGTCGTCCCACCATAAAGGGTATGGACCCGAATTATCGTTTCATTCTCTATTTCATCACTCGTGTTCTCAAACCCCGTAAACTCAATCACACCACCATTTCCCAAGAGGATGCCAAATTTCTTCATGCTATTGTCACCGGTGTTAAAATAAATTGGTGCAAGCTTATTCTATCTCATATGTTCAATGCCACCAGAGATGACATACCTCTCCCCTATGCCCTCTTAATAATGAAATTTCTTGAAGCTTCCGGAGTCAATATTGCTAATGGTCCTCTCAAAAAGAGCACCAAAATCTGGGAAATTTCGGAGTCTTCCTTTCATCATGATGGTGATCATGCTCCCGCTCCTCCTCAAAATCGACAAGCCCGTCGTGCTCATCCTCCTCAGGAGCCTACCCTCCGGACCATTTCTGACCAAATTACTCAACTAACCCGTGAGGTCCATGGTTACTTTGATCACGTGCATTATGCCTATGCTCAGATGGTGCCATATCAAGCGCCTACCAATGATGATGAAGGGGATGGGGGTGATGAATGATGAAATTGTTGTTGTTATGAGAAATTGTTGTTTTTGGTCTGTTTGTTCTTGATTGGTTAGTTATGTTTGGTTTCACCCTTGTAATGTTATCTTAATTTTCCAATAAATAAACTTGTGTTTATTTCACATTTTTTTCATATTCTTCCCTTGTGTAAATTTTTGCTAATGGCAAAAGGGGGAAGAAACGGGATATCAAGAAGTATGCTATATCACTCTCAACTTCATTCATGCTTAAAGTGAGGGGGAACATGAATTGAGGGGGAACATCAAATTGCATACTTTACTCTTGTCTTGGATTATCAAAATAATTATTGCATATATCCCGCTTATGTTTGCCATTATCAAAAAGGGGGAAATTGTTGGAAACACGTTTCAAATGCAATATACTAAACGTGTGTTCTTTTGTAGGTTTTGATGAATGTCAAACAAAGCAATAAGCGATATATAGCAGTGCTCAAGGACAAGCACAAAATGGATGCATTACAAGAAGCTCAAGACAAAGTTTAGAAATGTTATAATTGAGTCAATATTAATTGTGATCTTGATTCCTCAATCTTGGCTCATAACATGGCTTCTCTACTAAAATTATTTTTCCAAAATCATGCATATCTAACTTAAGTGTCAAATGATTTTAAACTATGCATATTTATATTTGTTAAAATGTTTTTCAAACATGCCTCAAAAATCTGGGCTAAGATAATCGATTATGTACTTATGATAATCGAGTATCTCTAAGCCAAGACTGCATGACAATCGATTGTGAATTAATGATAATCGATTGTGAGTAAGTCAGTTAACATCAGGTTTTTGCAAACTGCATAACAATCGATTGTGTACTTTTGATAATCGATTGTTAACTGAGGCAAAGTTTTCAAAACTCAGAAAAATCGATTATGAACTAATGGTAATCGATTAGAATGAGAAAAATGTCTCCCAGTGTTTTTAAATAAATTAATAATCGATTGTGGCTTTTGATAATCGATTATATATGAGACAGAAAGTTTTGAAATTAATTAATAATCGATTATGGCTTTTGATAATCGATTATGTATGAGACAGAAAGTTTTGAAATTAATTAATAATCGATTATGGCTTTTGATAATCGATTATATATGAGACAGTAAGTTTTGAAATTAATTTATAATCGATTGTTCTATTTGATAATCGATTGTTGGAACTAACCGTTGTCATACATTTTCAAATTACCTTCAGGTAATCGATTGTTGATATTTAACAATCGATGTTTTGCGTAAAATCTGGAAAAGATTTTCTGAACGTTGTTAAAATAATCGATTGTTGATTTCCTGATAATCGATGTTTTATGCCAAAAATTGGAAAGGATTTTTTAACGTTATAAATAATCGATTATTGATTTGAAGTAATCGATTGTTGACGTAAAATCTGGGATTGAATTTTTGATCTGATAGGCAAACAATCGATTGTTTAGTCTTGACAATCGATTGTCACTGAGTAATTTCAGCAATCCTTAATTGGCAATTAGACAACGGTAAGACTGAGTTTTTCACCTATAAATACAGGCTTAACTCAGTGTTTTCACAACAACAACATATACAATTTAAGTATTTTCATTGCTAAAAGCTTTCTTACATTGATCATCATTTTCATTCATCCATAAAGCTTTTTGAAGAGCCATTCTATTGAGCTAAGTTGTTGTGATCTTGAGCGTACTATTTCTACTCATATCTACTCATTGAGGAGTACTTTGTAAAGTGAGTTTGTTTTGTGTTTGTAAGAGAATTGCGATTCTCGTTTGTTGAGGAACTTGTGATTCCTCAGTTGAAGTCTTTGGGATTGTTATCCCCGAGCAGTTGAAGTCTTTGGGATTGTTATCCCCGAGCAGTTGAAGTCTTTGGGATTGTTATCCCCGAGCAGTTGAAGTCTTTGGGATTGTTATCCCCGAGCAATTGAAGTCTTTGGGATTGTTATCCCCGAGCAATTGAAGTCTTTGGGATTGGTATCCCCGAGCAATTCAAGTCTTTGGGATTGTGATCCCCGAGCACCTAGGTGAGGGTTGTGTCCTCAGCTGTAACGGTTTTTTAAGCACCCGTAAGCTTGACAAGTTTAGTGGAAATCTCGAGAGAGTCTCTCGAGGACTGGACTAACCACGTTTGTGGCCAACCAGGATACATCATTGTGTAAGTTTATTTTACTGCACTTGTTTTAATTTCTGCAAAGTTTTTAAATTCCGCACTAAAACGCTTAATATTTTTAAAACGCTATTCACCCCCCCCTCTAGCGTAAAGCGTTATTTCCAACAATAAGCTCCTTTCCAAGTTTCATTCTTAGCCGTACCTATAGGCTCGAAATTGTTAGGCATCACATTTTAACTTCTGAATTCACTAGGACCATTACTGAGAGCCACCCACTTTGACTTGCTCCCGAATATAATATACTCCATAAATCTTATAACACACAAATACCCTCTCGACGAAGCACCCGACGAAATCACTTCCTCTGAAGTCTGCATATCACAAGGAATAAATCTTGAACCCTTCCTCAAGTCCGATCATTAGCCAATAGGGCCAACCATAGCATGCATTCAAGAATTCATCTACTCAATTTATCACTTATGGTCATTTCCCGCAGTTGAGATAACCCATCGATATGCTAATAGCTAGAAACCTCACAAGTAGTTAGCCATGCAACCCAATCATAGGCGGTGGGACTCTCCCACTTAGCTTGAAGCCACAATTAAACAACTCTGGAGTTCAACCGAATTATTATTATTGACATAACCTTGCGCAATCAATCCGTCAAAATTCTCAAAATCTTCTTGTATGCCCACTCTTTACAATCTGAATCATCAACCACATTTGCACGACCGATCACTTTGCTGTATAACCAATAGAATTCTTCGCAGAAGCTTTTCCAACCACGAGACGGCTAACCTATTAAGAGGGAATATCCCTCCCATCGAAACAACTTTCCTACATCTTACAACAATATTACACGAGGTACAATCACTAGGATATCAATAACACATTTGGAGTCCGAGCTCACTCTCTAGCTGCACGAGTCCATTCACCCCTTGTCAACATCAATTAAATATGCGGCAACATCCTCCCAATTCAAAGTTATGCTACGTCGTTCTTCCTTTTAAGAGGCTCAATTTTGTTATATCAATTCTGCTGCCGCATAATAACACATACTTCAAATTAGACCCGTAGACCCCAAATCTCCAATCTCTAAAATTCTCAAATAATCCAAACTCTCCTTGAGGCGTGTACTCATCTTACTACCAGGCCCATAAACAACATCTGCGACTCTCCCACTTCAGGAAAACTCGATTCTCTAGTCAACCAATCAACATGCGCTTCTCATACATGTCCTTCTAGAAGTTTTAAACACTGCTTGACACTTCCCACATGTCCTTCCATTTACTTTGCTGCTCAATTGTTGCCTTAAATAAACTCTATCTTCAAGGTACTTGAGCCCACAATTGCTGCTAACTTTAAACCTTTCCGAAGGTCATCTTTATCGAATAGTGAACACTAGAAATACTGACTCCATCTTGAACCACTATACCCCGCGATCTCTGACCGCCGCATTTTCATTACTTACTGATCCAAAGGCGAATCGAAGAAAACTAGCACACCGACAACATAACATATTTATCGAGGACAACGATATCATGCCTTCCCCAGCCGGGAATAAAATATCGAATCTCTAGATCATGCACCGAGTAAACCTCCCTTCAAGTCTTTTACTGCCCCGACATGTAGGCAAATATCCTACCATAACAACAATTCTGTGGAATAATCACTAATAAGAATTACGGCAACCTGTGCATAATCTTAGAGCTATCTGAAGTACCGTTACTGGGCCGAAACAACAGAATATCCTTCCACAAGGCAACGGTAATAGCTTAATAACCCCGCAGGGAGAAACACTCGCATCACATTTGTAATGCCATTACAATTCTTCAATTCTCGATTTATAACAAAATCTTGATGTTGCATAAGATTGAGTAGTAAATAAACATAGGCATAAGCCTCACATGAATCAAATTGCACGATAAGGAATCAAGACAGGAAGTACTCCTAATAGTACTGTAGCATCCCGAAGATAAGTACCGACGTCTCCATATCGATATGTGAGACACTACTAGACTTGATCATGACTCGGGAGACCTAAGGGAACCTGGCTCTGATACCATGTTGTCACGACCCAAAATCCACTAAGGGTCGTGGTGGCATCAGACACCGCTGTCAAACAAGCCAACTGAAATACTTAATTAAGTTCTAGTTGCAATAATTTTGAAAACACTTCCTTTATACAATTAAAATAATACTCTATATATTCCTTCGAAAAAAATAAATTATTTGAACAACTTTTTAAATTTCCGAATAAACCCAAATACATTCGAGAACCAGGTGTCACAAGTACATGAGCAATTTCTAAGAACAACATTCGTCGGGAATACATTGGACAGAAAATAAATACAATACACTGGAAGGGACTATGCTAGCTGCGGGCTGCTTCGAATAATGCAACTTACTTAGTCCCAGTATCATTTGTGCTGCTATGCCCAACATGCCATTAGAGATGCATGTGCATGTGCAATAAAATTTACAGAAGTGTAGTATGAGTACGAATACACGTGTACCAAATGAGTATCCCATCTAATCTCGAGGAAGCAGACACGAGATGGTCGACTTCGACTCTTACTAATGGTCCAATAAGGATATACGATGAAATATAAGGAAAACATGGATTTATGAGCAAATAGAACTCGCAAAGCAGGGAATCAGGTAACACCTTCTCAAACAATATGGACATTCCAAGATTTACTTTTTGTTATCTTAATTAGTTTATAGTGGCCATAAAAAGTCAATATCAACTTCAATAAGCTTCAACACAAGTAATGCAAGAATGCACACATTCTGCCGCAGCGACGGTCCGATCCAACTGGAATAAACTTTGCACTTGCCTAGGGTCTACGACACGCCTATAAATGCAACTATTTAATCTACCGAGTCGTTCAGACCATTCCAGAATAAACAGACGCAAACAGACAGTCAATCAAGAAGTCAACATGGAGAAATTATCCAAGAGAAGGCCAATTCTCTTTAATAGTTTAAGAAAATAGAGTTTAAATCTTTTTAGAAATTCATTTAAAAATTCAATGTGATTTTAGCAGTACAAGCTGACAATAAGATTTCAATTATTCCAAGTATAACATGCTTTTGGGTCCTACACTACCTGGAAAATAGCATAATAGTAGCTACGCACAGACTCTCGTCACTTCGTGTGTATGTAGCCCCCACAAATAGGAGCACATACACAATTAACTCACCTATGGGGACGGTTCCCTCTAAAAAGGCTAGAAAGGAGACTCACCTCTCTCCAAAGATCCATAACCGGCATTCCACGTCCTTCCGAAGACTCAAATCAATCAGTAACGATCCAAAACTAGCCAATAATTATGTAAACCCATTAATATATGCTAAGGTACTCATTATAATCCAATTTATTACAATTTCCAACCCCAATCTAAAAGTTAACGAAAATGCCCTCGAGCCCACGTGCCCGAAATCCAATATTTTTTGATGGTAAGGTTTACCCATAGCCTCACGAGTTCAAATATATAATTTACTCTCAATTTAATACCCAAAATCGTGGTCAAAATCCAAGTATATCAAATTTCTAGGTTTTCCACCAAAACCTCCAATTTATACTAATTTAAATGCTCAAATCCATATGTAGTTGATGTACTTAACTCAAAATAGGTGGGGAAAAGTTATCGTATCATTGATTATAAAGATCCTCTCTTGAAACCCTCCAAGAATCGCCCAAGCCAAGAAAATATGAGAGGAAATGGCTGAAACTCGAAGTTTAATACAATTTCTCTGCCTCCAGCATTTTTCGCTTCTGTGGAAGAATTTATGCTCCACGATCTCGCTTTTGCGGACCATCTTCCGCTTCTGCGGCTACCACTAGGCTACCCTTTTTTGCTTTTGTGTTCCCCTTTCCGTAGATGCGGTCCTACTTCTGCGTAACCTTTACCGCATCTGCGATCCATGAACTCCTAAAAAAATCCGCTTCCGCGGTTCCCTTTTCCACTTCTATGTGGCCGGTTATGCGATTAACCCACCGCAGAAGCAATAATACCAGAAACCAGACCCTTCGGCTATATTAAATTCCAAATTTTGATAGGTAAATGACCCGAAATCAACCCGAGGCCCCCGGGACCTCAACCAAACCTACCAAAAAATCCCAAAACACATTACGGACTTGCTCGAGGCCTCAAATCACATCAAACAATGCTAAACTCATGAATCAACCTCCAATCCAAGGTTTATGAACTTTATAACTTCCAACTTCTACTTTCAATGCTTAAACCTATCAAATCACATCCGATTGACCTCAAATTTTGAACATAAGTGATATTTTGACATTACAGACCTACTCCAACTTCCGGAATCGGATTCTTACCCCGACATCAAAAATTCCACTTCCAGTCAAACTTCTCACAAATATTCAAATTTCTATCTTTAGCCAAATGGCTTCAAAATAGCCTACAAAACTCTGAATTTACTTTTGATCACGGTTCCAACTGCAAAATCACAATATGAAGCTACTCCCAGTCTCGGAATACCAAACGGACATCGGTAACATTGAATAGCACGTCAAGCCAAACTTATGAAATTTGTTCCAAAATGCCAACTTCCAGAATAGGCGCAAAAAGGCTCCCCGGTCATCCAAAACCCAATCCAGGCATACTCCCCAGTCGGAAAATCATCATACAAACTTGTTAGAACATTCCAATCCTGATTCCAGGGTCGTTTACTCAAAGTTCAAATACTAGTTGATTCCTTCAACTTTAAGCTTCCGAAATAAGAATTCTCTTTCCAAATCAACTCAAAATTTCCCGAAATTTAATTATGGCCATGCGTACAAGTCATAATACCTGAAATAAAGCTGCTCCTGGCCTCAGACTCTTATCGACGCACCACAGCATAAAACGACTCGTCGGCTCGTTAAAAGACCCTAGATAAACCTATGCAGATATATATACAAATACAACGAAGAGACAACAGAAATAAACAATTAAATTTGGGGGAGGGAACATGCTAAGGGTAACAAATATAAGTAGATTATAAGGAATAATTGAGGAGAAATCTATAGTTTGGCTTCTAACACGGAATAAAGAAATAAAGACAACTTTCACTTAAATGCTAATCTCGTTGCAGGCGTGCAACCCGATCCAATTCCTCAATATCTCGTGGTGGGCGTACCACCCGCTCCCATTTCAATATTTGTGGTAGGCATACCGCCTGCTCCCATTGCAATAATATTGTGTGGTAGGCGTACTGCCCGCTCCCATTTCAATAATTTCTTGTGGTTGGCGTACCACTCGCTCCCATTGCAATAATATATTGTGGTAGGCATAATACCCGCTCTTATTTCAATAATATCTCGTGGTAGGCGTACTACCCGCTCCCATTTCAATATGTTGGGGTAGGCTTACCAACCTCTCTCATTTCAATATCTTGTGGTAGACGTACCACCCGCTCCCATTTCAATATCTTGTGGTCGGCATACTATCCGCTCGCATTTCTTCCAACACAATATACAATATAATCGCGAAAAGTGAACGAAAATAACTTCCCGACAAGGGAACAAGGCAAAATAATAACTTTCTAGAATGGGAAAATATAATATCAGAGTCAAAAGTCCCGATAAGGAAACAAGGTATTAAAAAATATGCCGGAAGGGGAGAAACAACTATAACCAAACTTGTTACAATACCTAACTATCTCAGCTATATCTAAACTAATTACAACACCTAACTACCTCAGCTAAATCTAAACTTGTTATAAGACCCAACTACCTCAGCAATAACAAAACTCATCACCACATCTAACTACTTCATATACAACTAAATTTATTACAATACCTAGCACAATGAATCATCACCCTAAGCATCCGTAATATTAATTAAGAACATAATGCAAGAGAACCATAACTCAACAATAACCGGGCAAGGGAGCAACGTAATTTTCTCTTTTCTTTCTCACTATTACTTCACAACTCACTTCACAACTCGAGCCAATATTCTAGAGATTCAATTATCACTTATACTTTCACAATTTGTTATATAACTAGATCCAATTCTCCTCAATGTTCCTAGGTCACAATTCTTTGCACAACCTTACAGAACAAAATAGAAATCTTCACCATGGCATGAATAATACAACGAAGTCATGAAAATCGCAATATAAGACTCACGGTCATGCTTGACACCAATGTATAGATACTCATCACCATGCCTATACGTCATTCTCAACAAGAAGCAAATAGCAGAAAGGACGCAACTCCTAATCCCTCAAGCTAAGGTTAGACCGAACAGTTACCTCGATGCCACGAACACAATTAACGATTCAATTATAGCTTTAACCCTTGATTCCACAACCAATCCGCTCGAATCTAGTCACAAGTTACTTAATTACATCAATAAATGCTAAATGAATTAATTTGAATGCATACAAATGAATTTACCAAATATTTGCTAAAAAGGTAAAAAATCTCCCCCTGACCCACCTGGTCAAAACTCGATGTTCGAACCAAAACTTGATTACCCATTCCCTCACGAACCCAAATATATGATTTATTTTGAAATTGGACCTGAATTTGAGATCCAAATCCTCAACTTTAGAAAAAACTAAGTTCTACCCAAAGTACCCCCAATTTCACCCATGGAAATCTTTTATTTTAAGTTGAAAACATGTTAAATGATGTTAAAGATTGAAAGAAGTGAGTAAAATCAACTTACAAATGATTTGGAAGAAGTCTTGTTCTTTGAAAATCGCCTAAGTGTGTTTGGGTTTTGAAAGAATAATTAAAGAATCGGCTATGGGAAATGTGAACTGGAGTTCGCGATCCTCTGATGGCATGGGAAATGCGAAACAAGGTTTGCATTTGCGAACCCTTAAAAATTGTTGGACCTTTGCATTTGCGAACAAAATATCGCATTTGCAACTAAGGGAACATCGCATTTGCGATGAAATTCTTCGCATTTGAGAAGAAGGGCTCGCTTGGGCTGTCTTCGCATTCTCGAAATGCCACTCGCATTTACAAAATCACATTTGCAAGCCAAGCTTCACAAATGCGAAGCATGTAGGTCTGCTATGCTCAACTGTAATTTTTTGCAATATTCCAAGTTCAAATCCACTCGTGGAATATCCAAAATTCACTCGAGCCCTCGGGGCTCCAAACCAAACATAGACACGACATCAAAAACATCCTACAAACTTTTTCGTGCGATCAAATCTCCAAAGTAACATCAAATACATCGAATTAAGCCTCAAAATTCATGATCTCTTCCAAATTTTCATAAAATGCCAAACTTCCGTTTTAAGTTCGAAACATGTCAAATGACATCCGTTTTCAACTAAACCTCACAGAAAGTGCTTAAACCATATGTAAGACCTGTACCGGGCAACATAACAAAATTACGATCCCGATACCATAGCTTCCTAATCATATTTCATTTCCAATTTCCTTAAATATTTTAAGAAAATAATTTTACTAAAAAACTTTTCTCGGGCTTGGGACCTCAGAATTTGATTCTGGCATAAGCCCAAGTCCCACATTTTTCTAAGGACCCTCCGGGACCGTCAAATCACAGGTCCGGGTCCGTTTATACAAAATATTGACCGAAGCAAAACTTATTCATTTTAATGCCAAAACTGAGCTTTTTTCAAAGAATTTCATATTTAAGCTTTCCGTCTACGCACCCGGACTTCGCGCGCAAATCAATGCAACCCAAAATGAGGTTTTCAAGGCCTCGAAGATGCAGAATTGGATAACAAATAGGTGATGACGTCATCATACCAAACTTGTTCCAATCATCAAAACACCTCAAACAACACTGATACCATCAATTCTCATCGAATTCAAGCCTAAGTTCTTCTAAAACATCCGAAACACACATTAGATCAAAAACCAAACCAAAACATCTCTGAATGACCTAAAATTTTACACACACATCCCAAATACCTAACAAAGCCACTGCGAATCTTGAAATTTCGTTCCAACCATCATATCAAAATCTAACCTACCAACGGAAATCGCAAAAATACTAACTTCACCAAAACAAGCTAATTTCTACACCATACCGCCAAAACAACTTCTGATTATCCTAAGTCACAAATCACACCCGAAGCTAACCAAACCACCAGAAATCACATTCGAGCCCTTTAACTCATAAGTCAAAATCCCATTGACTTTTCCATACTAAGCCTTTTTTAAAGAGACTAAGTGTCTCGTTTCCTACCAAAACCTCTCCAAACCAACTCGACCATTAGGATACAGATAATGAAGCATAAAGAAGCTGAAAATGAGGGGAAATTAAGCGGTAACTCATGAGACGACGTGTCGGGTCGTCACATCCTCCCTAACTTAAATAAATGCTCATCCTCAAGCGAGTCAAGAAACATACCTAATGTTTCAAACAGGTGAGGATCTCGGCTCTGTATCATCTACTCGGTCTCCCAAGTAGCCTCCTCCATGGGCCAACCTCTCCGCTGCACTTTCACTGAAGCTATATCATTTGATCTTAACTTTTAACCTTGATGACACAAAATAGCCACTGACTCCACATCATAGGTCAAATCATCATCCAACCCAACCATGCTGAAATCCAAAATATAGGACGGGTCCCCAACATACTTTTAGAGCATAGAAACCTGAAATACCGGATGCAGGCCCGACAAGCTGGCTGGCAAGGAAAGCATATAAGCCACCTCTCCAATCCTCACAAGTACCTCAAAGGATCCAATAAGCCGTGAATTCAGCTTCCATTTCTTCAAAAATCTCATAACACCCTTCATGGACGAAACCTTCAGCAAGACTTTCTCACGAACCATGTAAGATACATATTGAACCTTCCGGTCCGCATAACTCTTCTGACGCGACTGCGCTATACTAAGCCTCTCCTTAATAACCTTTATCTTCTTTACGGCATCCTGAACCAAATCTATCCCCAATAACCTTGCCTCGCTGAACTCAAACAAACAAACTAGAGATTTACATCGTCACCCATACAATTCGTCATACGGGGCCATCTGAATACTGAATTGATAGTTATTGTTGTAGGCAAACAGTAACGACCCGGCCGGTCACTTTTGGAATTTATGCCCCGATCCCCCATTAACTATTTCCCCTAAGTTCATTTTTTGTATTTTGGTTTCCCAGGACATTCGGTATTGGGTTCGAAAGAGTTTTGGGACACTTAGTCCCTAATGTAGAGCTTAAGAGTTAAAAATGGCTTGTAGTCAGAACAGTGTGAAGACAACCTCAGAATGGAAATCCGATGATTCCCTTAGTGTTTTTAAGTAATTTCGGGGTTGGGTGCGTGTTCGAAATGTAGTTTAGAAGTCCGTAGCTCACTTAGGCTTGAAATGTAGAAGTTTGTTTTTTCAAGTTTACAATCTGACAGTGAGTTTTTTATCCGAGGGTCATAATGGAATTCCAGAAGTTGCAGTAGCTCCTTCATGTTATTACGGATGTGTGTGCAATATTTTAGGTCATTCGGATGTTTTTTGGTTAAGTTTTTTTATCTAAAGTGTATTTGGAAGAAATTTGAAGTTCTTAGGCTTGAATCATTGATTAAGTTGGATTCTCGGTGTTGTTTTAGGTGTTTTAAGGATTGGTACAAGTTTGAAGGTATTAAGTGTTATTAGTGGTTTTGGTTGAGGTCCCGGGGGCCTCGGGATGATTTCGGGTGGTTAACAGAGAAAATTAGAAGTGTTGCAGTAGCTGATCCTTTTCTCTTCTAGTATTTTTGCTTTTGCGGCTTGGCAAAGGCACAATTGGAGCTGCAAAAAAGGCTTTGGCTTCACAGAAGCGAGTTTGGGAACTATAGGAAACCACAAAAGCAGTCCTCTTTTCACAGAAGCAGAATTTGTACTCTAAAGTGAAAGCCGCAAAAGCGGCTCATGGTCCATAGAAGCGAGATCGCATAACGGGTCCATTTTTTGCAAAAGCAGAAATGACTGTTGAGAAATAGTAAAATCGAGGTTTAAGTTTCAAAAATTGGAAAATCAAATTTAAGCTCGGGAGAGGGCGATTTTAAGAGGGTTTTGAAGATGAGATTGTTGGGTAACCTTTCTCTGATACCTTTTAGTTATATTTCATTATTTTGTAGTTAAATCCATCTTTAAAATTCGACTTTAGGATAAGAAATTGGATAATTTGGGTAAAACTTCATAAACTATTGAGTTTTGAGTGGCCATTTCACTTCCGATTTGGGATATTTTGATATGGTTAGACTCGTGAGAGTACGAAGATTCTAAATATGTTAAAATTATTCAATACCAAGACGTTGGCTTGAGGGGCATTTTGGTCAATTTACCTATTTTCGCGCCCTAACTTTAAAATTAATAGTGAAATCAGTTGTTTGCAATATTATTTACGATATATAATTGAATTGGATAGATTTGGGCCATTTGGAGTCAGATACTCATGGCAAAGGCGTGGTTCCTAGTTGATTATTGACACAGTTTGAGGTAAGTGACTTGTCTAACTTTTGTGGGGGACCTTCTCCCCATAGGACTTGTTATTTATGATTGAGTGACTTGTACGTAAGGTGATGAGCACATACTTGTGCTAATTGTTGGACACCCGATTTTTACTTAAAATGATCAAGTTGCTATTTCTTACTTGCTTTGTTACTTGCCATATAGCTTGTGATAGCCTAGAGAAGCATGTTAGCTGACTTAATTGGTTTAATTGCTTAATTTTCCTTGTTCCATTATGTGAAGCATGTTAGGCTAGATTACCTGTTGCCTTGATGTTTAATTCCATTTTCAATTATTCTCTGGCTCTGGTTGCATATTTATATTTGGGACTACGGATGTGGGATTCCGGTAGCTCTCCCCTTGTTTGTTAATTTGGGAGTGTGGGTTTGGTTCCCGATAGATCTCCCTGCATATTTACTTTGGGTCCACGGGTTAGATTCCCGGTAGATCCCCTTGCACATTGATAGATGCACTATGGGACGGTATCTCGGGAGATCTTTCGAACATACTTAAATGATAGACTATGGGATGGTATCTCGGGAGATCCACGGGACAGTTGAGAAAGGACTGCAGGACGGTATCCTGGAGATCATCATGGCATCATTGATATTTAGCTGTACTTTTCTGTGTTTATTTCCTTATTGCGGTTATTTGTTGTTGACTTGTAGATTCTATCTTATTTCACTGCTGTTTCCATTATTCCACCTGTTTTCATACTGCACATTATTATTATAATATTTATCTCAATAGGGCTCTGACCTTCCTCATCACTACCCGACCGAGGTTAGGCTTGGCACTTACTGAGTACCGCTGTGGTGTACTCACACCTCTTCTGCGCATGTTTGTCATATGCAAATCAAGGTACCTATACTCAGGGGCACTATCAGTGAGACAGGAGGACTACGGAGACTTCGAGGTAGATCTGCTGCGTCCGCTGGCCGAAGAGTATCCCTTTTTACTCAATCTTTAGTACTTAGTTTTCTTTTCTTCCTGTTGTTAGACATCCTGGAGTTTAGAGCCATTATTATACACTTCTATAGCATGTGTTGCCTGTGAGTTTCCAAGTTTTTGGATTTATTTTAGACTTGTGATGTTGAGTTGTATACGCCGAGCGGCATTTAGTACAAATTCCTTTCTAGATATTAAATTTGGTTTTCTCTATTTTTGCAACTATTTTATTTCCGCAAATGTTAGGCTTACCTAGTCGTGGGGACTAGGTGCCGTCATGACATGTTCACCGGTTGGTGAAATAGGGTCTTGACACAAACCTTACAAGAAGTAAAAACTCACCCCAAGAACCTCAAAAATCAATAACACAGGCACGCAACATGTCCTCCAATATATGAATATTACGCTCAGACTGCCCGTCCGTCTAAGGATAAGATGCTATGCTCAACTCCACTTGAGTACCCAACTCTTGTTGAAAAGTCCTCCAAAACTGAGAAGTAAACTGAGTACCTCTATCTGAGATAATAGACACTAAAACACCGTGCAATCAAACTATCTCCCGGATAAAGATCTCCGCTAGTCGCTCCGAAGAATAAGTATTACACACCGGAATAAAGTGCGTGGACTTGATGAGCCGATCCACAAGCAGCCAAATAGCATCAATCTTATTCAAAGCCCTAGGAAGACCACTCACAAAATCTAAAATGACTCTTTCCCACTTCCACTCGGGATTAATCATTTGCTGAAGCAAACCACCCGGCCTCTAATGCTCATATTTCACCTGCTGACAATTGAGACACGGAGCTACAAACCCTACTATATCTTTCTTCATTCTTCTCCACCAATACTGCTGCCTAAAATCCTGATACATCTTCGTGGCACCCGGATGAGTGGAATACCGCGAGCTATGAGCCTCCCCTAGAATCAACTCTCTAAGCCCATCTACATTGGGCACACAGATCCGACCCTGCATTTTCAACACACCATCATCACCTAGAGTCACATCTTTGGAATCATCATGCTGAACTCTATCATTAAGGACAAGCAAATGAGGATCATCATACTGGTTCTATCTGATGCAACCATATGATCGAGAAACCATACAAGCCAACACTCGACTAGGCTATGAAATATCTAATCTCACAAACCAATTGGCCAAAGCCTGAACATCACCTGCAAGTGGCCTCTTCCCAACTGGAATATACGCCAAACTCCCCATACTCACAGCCTTTCAGCTCAAAGCATCGGCCACTACATTGGTCTTTCCCGGATGATGCAGAATAGTAATATTATAATCTTTAAACAACTCTAGCCATCTTTTCTACCTCTTCATATCCTTTTGCTTGAACAAATGCTGAAGACTACAATGATCGATGAATACCTCACAAGATACGGCATACAAGTAATGCCTCCAAATCTTCAGTGCATGAACTAGGGTAGCCAACTCCAAATCATGAACATGGTAGTTCTTCTCATGGAGCTTCAACTGACGGGAAGCATAAGCAATTACTCTACCCTCCTGCATCAACACACAACCAATAACGACTCTCAAAGCATCACAATAGACGGTATATAAACTTGTAGCTGACGGCAAAAGCAATACTGGAGCCGTGGTCAAAGCTTTCTTGAGCTTCTGAAAGATCTCCTCGCACTCGTCCGACCACACAAATGGAGCACCCTTCTGAGTCAACTTGGTCAAACCAACAATTATGACCCACCAAACCAAGGAAGCTATGAATCTCTATGAATGAGGATGGTTCAGACTCTGAACTACCTCTATCTTCTTTGGATCCACTTGAATACCCTCGCTGGACACCACGTGTCCCAATAAAGACATTGAACTGAGGCTAAACTCATACTTGGAGAACTTTACGTAAAGCTTATCTTCTCTCAATCTCTGCAATACCACTCGCAATGCCATGCATTCTCCTCCTAACTATGCGAGTACACAAGACTATGATTAATGAATACGATAACAAACGAATCTAGATAAGGCCAAAATACATTGTTCATCAAATGCATGAACATTGATGGGGCATTGGTCAGCCCGAAAGACATAACAAGAAACTCATAGTGATCATATCTAGTCCTGAAAGTAGTCTTAAGAACATCTAAGTCCCTGATCTTCAACAGGTGATAGCCCAAACACAGATCAATCTTGGAAAACACCCTCGCTCCTTGAAGTTGGTTGAATAAATCATCAATACGAGGTAAGGGATACTTGTTCTTCACTGTTACTTTATTCAATTGTCCGTAATCAATAAACATTCTTATTGTGCCATCCTTCTTCTGCACGAAGAGAAATGGTGCACCCCACGATGACAGACTAGGTCGATCTAACCCCTTATCTAGGAGTTACTGAAGCTAATCCTTCAACTCTTTCAACTCTGCTGGTGCCATACGATATGGCCGAGTGGAAGTGGGTTGAATGCTCGGCATCAGGTTAATACCAAAATCAATGTTCATGTCCAGCGGCATGCCCGGTAGGTATGTAGGAAATACATCGGGAAACTCCCTCACAACTAGGACAGAAACAATGCTAGGAGTCTCAGCTCCAACATCCCGCAATAAGGCTAAATATGACGGAAAACCCTTCCCAACCATGAGGTTGTCCTTTGAGAAAGAAATCACTCTACTAGGACATAATCAGTCACACCACGCCACTCGATCCTCGGTACACCCAGCAAAGCCAAAATGACTGTCTTGGCATGACAGTCTAGAATAGCATGACACGGAGATAACTAATCCATGCCCAAAATAACATCAAAGTACACCATGCTTAATAGTAATAGATCAACACATGTCTTCAGACCCTAAATAGTCACAACACATGACCGGTACACATGGTCTGCAATAATAATATCGCCCTATAGTGTAGATATGTGAACAAGTAAAGCAAGACATGCTCGGGACGTACCTAGATGATGAGAAAAATATGAGGAAACATAAGAATAGGTGGTACCGGGATCAAATAAGATAGAGGCATCTCTCTGGAAGACTGAAACAATACATGTACTGTCAACATCTGAAGCAATGACATATGTCCTGCCTGGATTAGCATAAAAATGAGCTTGGTCACCACCTGATCGACCTCCCCCTCTGGAGAGACCCCTGGCTGCCTGACCTCCACCCCTAGCTGGATGGGAGGGTGGTGAATAAACTGCAGCAGAAGACAAAGGCTGACCTCTCTGCTGAGATAAGCTAGCAATACGACGAGGACACTGCCTCCACACATGACCAAAATCTCCACACTTAAAACAACTCCCAGGTGTTGAGGAAGGGAACTGAAGGGAACCTCTCATAGTGGAGTGACCAACTGATGTGCTCGTCATAGAAGAACCTTAAGATGACGAGGCACGAGATGAACACTAAGCTGGAAGGGCACTGCGTGAAGGCTGACCCTGCTGAGAACCATGAAAACCATGACCCAAAGATTCCCCACGATACTCATTATGAGCGAACTAAGCGGGCCTGAAGGAATAGCCTCTACCATGCTCGAACTGGCCCTTAGACGGAGCACCACTAAAACTTCCAGAACCTCGAGTCCTTTTTGCCTCCCTCTCCTCTCTATCCTGCCGGCAAGCCGTCTCAATCTCACGAGTGATATCTACCACCTTCTTAAAACAAATACCCAAGACTCTTTCTAGTCATCAGAATACAGAGATGGAAGTTAGGGCCTTCCACAAACCTCTTGATCCTCTCACGATATATCGGGACCATCCGGGCGGCATGATGAGCCAACTCAGAATGCCTCGCCTCACACTAAGACACAATCATACTCCCTGCCTCAGCCACTCAAACTGTCTACGCAGCTCCTCCCTGCGAGACTTCGGTACATATTTCTCCAATAATAGAGCGGAGAACTCCTGCCAAGTCAAAGTAAACTGAAAGGTGGTAAATTCCACACCGCTTGACTCCAAAATCCCTACTGTACGGAGTATACGCTGACACTTGTCAAGAAAACTCGAGGCATCCTCACCCTCGGCACCATTGAATGATGGAGGTTGGAGACTACCAAACCTCTAGAGATGACACTGCTTATCGTCTGGCATAGCTGGAACTACGAAATCCTGAACTGGTGCAACCGCCTGAGCTAGAGGTGCTCCCGGTGTCTGCAACCCTGCACTACTTGCTCAGCTGTGCGAGCAACAGAGGTCTGATTGCCTCCCCGTTTCATCCACTACGGGGGTAATGGCTGAAATTGAGCTCATCGTGACTGAAACTGAGCTAGGGGTCCGGCACAAGCTGTGCGCATCGTGAGCTGGGGTAGGCAACCAGACCCCCATTAAGCCAGGGCCACTTGAAGACCCGGAATCACGATGGGCACAGCTTGTGCCTGAGCTGCTGGTGCTCGAGCATACAAAGCTGGATCCCAATCCTGAGCTGGGGTAGTTGGTGGATCAACGCTGCTGCCCTCATTGCTCTTCCTCTACAACGACCACGGCCTCTAGTGGCCTCAATAGGCGGTACTGGTGGTCATCCGCCTCGTCTGGTAGTATGAGTCTTAGTCATCTGCGAGAGAATAGAATACAAAAGTTTAGTTCTCAGATCAAGAAAGTTGCACGACAAGAATTTCAAGAATATAAAGTTTTTCAAAGAGGTTTTGTAGCCTTTCAAGGATAAATACAGACGTTTCTGTACCGATCCACGAGACTCTACTAAACTTGCTCATGAATCGCGAGACCTATGTAACCTAGGCTATGGTACAAACTTGTCATGACCCGATTTCAAAAACCCTATCGTGATGGCGCTTCTCGTGAAGACAAGGCCATCCAGACCAACACAAAGCTCCCTTATAAGAAACTATTTAACATAAACAACTCTAAAACATGATTTAATAACCATAATGTGTGAAAATAGCGAATAAATAAGGGAAACCATCTCGACACAGCCCAAATCAGGGTGTCACAAGTCATAAGAATCTAAGAAATCCAATACAAGTCTAAGAAATACGGAGTTCAATACAACAATGTCTAGAAAGCGTAAAATGATAAGATAAAGGAGCCACGACGGCTGTGGACACTGGCAGCCACCTCATAGACTTCGAATCATTGCCTCGACTGGAAGGATCAGTGCTCAGGAGCGGACTGTAAACTACCTGAATCTACACACACTCCGTAGGGAGTAATGTGAGTACTCGGACCCAGTGAGTAATAATTATAAATAATAGCTGAAAACATGAAAACATGTAAATGCATAATTAAATTCTATATTAAAGAAGTAAAATCATTTAAGCCAGTAAAACAGTGGAGAAATCAGTTGAAATCACTTATAAACATGTAAAACAGGTAATTTGACGATTAAATAACAAGTAGAAATCCGCCCCTCAGGCACAGTGTAACTCGCTCAGAACAGTATCAGTCCCTCGGGCTCACTCTCAATTAGTAAACATAGTGTCAGCCTCTCAGGCTCACTCTCAGATCATAGTGGCACCCGCACTCACTATGGGTGTGCATACTCTGGAGGGGCCCCCTTACGGTCCAAACGCTGTATCAAGCCACCTCGTGGCATCCTCACTTGACACTCGGCCTCACATCACTCAAGCGACCTCGTGGCATATAAAGTATCTCATATCACTAATGTATAGTCATATATGGCCCTCTACCTCATTCAGTACAAAAACCATCACAATCCCCTTGGGCATCAGTAAAACATTAGTGCTCAACCCAAACTAAATTTGAATATCATTTAAATTTCAAATTCGAGTAAAAGTGGTTGAGTTTGTAAGATAGTGATAATGAATAGGACTGAGTTCAAGTAATATGTCAAAATAGTGAGGAAACAGTGATAAAAGTGCACGAAGCATTCAAATAGTCGCCATGAAACCCAAAAATGGCAATAAGCCCAAATCATGATGATAACAAATAAATCTCAGTCAAATACGTGGCAAAAAAAACAATTGGGATGGACCAAGTCACAATCCCCAATAGTACACGACCCCACGCTCGTCATTAAGCGCATGCTTCACCTTAATATAGCACTACGTTCTACAATCCGGGGTTTCAAACCCTCAGGACATCATTTTCAATCACTACTCACCTCAAGCCAGCCAAAAATCTAGCTCGCTATGCCATTGCTCCTCAAATCAGCCTCCGCGCATGTCGAATCTGACCAAAATCACAGCGAATATGTCACACTGCCTCAACTATGTGAACGGGATCCCATTAGTGGTGAACGTGATGAACAAAGAAAACGGGACCCCAGGACCCTCCTACACAAACGCAAAAAGCTCCCCGTGAACGTGAAGATCAAAAAGCTCACACTCCACGAATGCGAGAGGCCAAACGCGAACGAGAAGAACCATTTTCCTTGTCCCCAACTTCCTTCTTCCTGAACACGGTCCCCAGCACAAGAACGCGAAGGACAAAATAGGCTTGCACCTACTGCTGCATTTTCTGCATATTTTTGAAATCTAAAACCTCCTGTTAGCCATCCGAAATCACCTGCAGGCAAACGGGACCTCAACCAAAAGCACCAACACATCCTTAAACATCATCCAAACTTGTTCCAATCATCAAAACACCTCAAGCAACACTACAACCATCAATTCTTATCGAATTCAAGCCTAAGTTCTTCTAAAACTTTCAAAACACACATTCGATCAAAAACCCAATCAAAACATCTTCGAATGACCTGAAATTTTACACACACATTTGAAATCACCTAACAAAGCTACTGCAACTATCGAAATTCCATTTCGATTCTCGGATAAAAATCTAATCTACCAACTAAAGATCGCCAAAATTCTAACTTCGCCAAAACAAGCTAATTTCTACACCGGACCTACAGAACCACTTTCGATCGTGCTCCTAAGTCAAAAATCAACCCTCAAGCTAACCGAACCACCAGAAATTAAATGCGAGCCCTCTAACTCATAAGTCGACATTTGATTGACTTTTCCAAACTAATCCTTCATTAAAGAGACTAAGTGTCTCATTTCCTACCAAAACCTTTCCAAACCAACTCGAGCACATAAGATACAGACAGTGAAGCATAAAGAAGCTGAAAATGGGGGACAATATGGTAACTCATGAGACGATGGATCGGGTCATCACACCGTTTCTTTTGTTAATTTTTTTGTCTAAATTTCATAGGCAACTTTTTTGTAATTCTCATAAAAACATCTCAAGAGATAAACACTCAAATAATTGTTCTTTCATCTTCTTTCATTAGTTCTTTCCACAATTACACCTCACGCCTTGATTTTTACATTTAGATCAACTCTTAAAGTGCCCAAAGGGAATTGTATGAAAAAATAGTAAGTCGTAATAACAAACAAGCTAAGGGCTAAAGCTTGAGGACCAATAAAAGAAGAGATAATTTATTTTGGCTAGACTGAGCTAACTAGGGATAAAGATCATGAAGGTAGGTTAATTAGTCCATGGCTCAACAAAGAAAGCCTACTTTCATTTCACAACTCAAAGATCTACCTAGAAGTTCGCTTCAAACCACTTTCAAGGCAAGTTCTAGATTTCCAAATAAGCAGGAGAACTCGACAATATAAGCTAACCTCACAATACACTTGGAACCAACAAAAACTATGATTTCAAATACCAAGAAGTAAGTATGAACGTAGAAAAGTAATCATAAACTCATGAGTGGTACTTAATCAAATTTGTCTTTTCTAAGTCTCATGCTTTTCAAGTGATATCCAGTTTAACCAACTTATTTACCAAAACTAGTTAAACAACTAAATGTCCTACAAAAATATTTAGTTCAAAATATTACGACCATGGCAAAGAACTGAACAGGAAATCCATAAAAGTACATGAAATAAGTTGCCTTAAGAATAAGTTTTTTTTTCAGGTTATATACTTTAATTATTTTTTTTAATTTTACTAGAAACACATTTTCAGTTGTAAAATATATATTTTTTATTTTTTATATTTAACCAAAAAAAACTTAAAAGAAACACATATATAACAAATATATTCCACTACCCCTAGCTTAAATAATTTCATATCCTCATGACAAATAAATTAAAAGTAAAAGGAAATAAATGAGCTTCCCTGATTTTTTATTTTTATTTTTTTGATTCGGGCCTCATTTCCTTTTTCTTGACTTCTCAAGGTTTCTCTCATATAACAAAGACAAGATTATGGTAAAGAAAATATTCTTTTTCATGATATGAGAAAACTTTCATTGTTGAAATCGTGAGAGAGCTTCTTTATCATGAAAAAATATATTAATACATACTACATATGCACACATATATATAATATAATACAAACATGCAATTATTTTATTTTTTTGTATGGAAAAAACAATTAATTTTATTATATATATATATATATATACACACACTAAAACGAAATAATATATGTTACTAGTAATAATTACATAATCGATTAAAGAGAGGGGAAGAAAATAGTTCTGAGTTTAACGTCGCCAGCTCGACTTATTTTAAAAATCAGGCAAAAAGGATTGTTGAAGCCTGTTTGTCGAAGAATCTGTTGATATAAGGCTTCAAACGATGACCGTTTACTTTGAATTTGTCTCCCCCATTCTGTTACTGTATATGGTCATGTCCAGCGTGACTTAAACTTTTTTGGAAATAATCTTAATGGACTATTGTACAACAGAACATGAATTCCAACTTTAAAATCTTTATGGCGGATGAACTTTCCATATCATTTTTTTGTCTTTTCCTTGTACAATTTTGCATTTTCATATGCTATAAGCTTGAACTCTTCCAACTCATCAAGCTGCAATAGACGATTTTTACCTGCATCGATTCTCTGGTATTTGTCACAAGTGGCCACATAATTCCTTGCATCTCTAGTATGCCAGAAAAAGCCAACTTCAAGTACTTTAGTTATTGTCCTTCTTCCTCCATAGTGTCCTCGTGCAGATCCATCATGGCAGTGACTTAAGATATTATTCATTTCTATCTCCGGCATACATCTCCTAATTATGTCATCTGCACAAAATTTAAACAAGTAAGGATCTTCCTAGTAATAATGTATTGCTTCTTTTTTAAGTTTTTTCTTTTATTCATAAGAAAGATCTTTTGAAATCCATCCTCCAGCGAAATAGTATCAGCGAACCAAGGTGGTCGATTTATAATGGATGTGACTGAAAATATATGCTCATCGAAAAATCCCTCTTTGATATCTTCTACCTTAGTAGGAGGATTTTTCAAACGAGATAAATGATCAGCTACCTGGTTCTCAGAACCTTTTCGATCTTTTATTTTAAGATCGAATTCTTGCAAAAGGAGTATCCATCTTAGCAATGTGGGTCTAACATCCTTCTTTCCTAAGAGGTACTTTAAATCTGCATGATCAGTATAAGTTGTAACCTTTATTCCTATCAAATAGGAACGAAATTTGTCAAACACAAATACAACTGGAAATAGTTCCTTCTGAGTTGTAGCATAATTCTTTTGAGCTTCATTGAGGGTTCTACTTGTATAGTAAATAGGCCTGAAAATCTTGTCTTCCTTTTGTCATAATATCACTCCAACTGCTATATCACTTGCATCACACATTATTTCAAATGGTTCACTCCAATCAAGAGAAACAACAATTGGAGCATTAGTCAAATGCTCCTTGAGAATCTTAAATGCTTTTCTGCAATCATATAAAAATTCAAACTTCACATCTTTCATTAGTAGGTTAGTTAGAGGTTTTGAAATTTTTGAAAAATCTTTAATAAACCTTCTACAAAAACCTGTATGCCTTAAGAAACTTCTAATGCCTTTAACAGTGGTAGGAGGGGGTAATCCTATTATAAGATCAATTTTAGGCTTATCAACTTCTATCCCTTTAGTAGAAATTTTATGTCCTAAAACAATTCCATCAGTTACTATTAAATGACATTTTTCCCGATTAAGAAATAAATTTGTCTCTTCACATATTTTAAGCACTAGAGTTAAAAGATAGAGAAATCTTAAAATGTCTTACCAAAATGTGTGAAATCATACATAAATATTTCCAGAAACTTTTCAGTCATATCAGAGAAAGTTGCCCACATGCAACGCTGAAATAAAGAAAGAGCATTGTATAGTCCAAATGGCATTCTTCGGTAAGCATACGTACCATAGGGGCATGTGGATATGATTTGCTATTGATCTTCTGGAGCAATTGGTACCTAATTATACCTATAATATCCGCCAAGAAAACGGTAAATATCATGGCCTGCAACTCTTTCAAGCATTTGATCAATAAAGGGTAAAGGAAAATGATCTTTCCTTATGGCATCATTAAGTCGTCTATAATCAATACAGACTCTCCATCTTATGAATGTTCTAGTAGGTATGAGTTCATTATTTTTATTTTCTATTACTATCATACCTACTTTCTGCCGGTACAAGACATACCCATGGATTGTCAGAAATTGGATAAATGATACATGTTGCTAGAAGTTTCACCACTTCATTCTTGACGACTTGCTACATTGCTGGGTTTAGTCTCCTTTGGGGTTGAACTATTGGCTTATAATCATTCTCCATAAGAATCAAGTTCATAAAAAAGTTGGACTGATTCCTTCGATATCATCTATAGTCCACCCTAAGATTGTTTTGTGTTTTCTCAGGACTCCAATCAGTCTTCTTTCCTATTCTATAGTCAAAGAAGATGAAATGATTATTGAAAATAATTAAGGTTCAAGAAACACATATTTTAAATGAGAAGTAAGTTCTTTGAGTTCAACTTTTAATTGAGCTCCTTCTTGTGAGACTTTCTCATTTTCTGACCCTTTTCAGGTATTTTAGCATGTTCTCTAACTATAGGGTTATCATCATTTATGGTACCTGACCTAGCCTAACATATCTCCAATGAATCAATAATTAACTGATTATCGTTGTATTCATTTGCAAGGTCATCTAGTAAGTAGACTTGAAAACAAGATGATGATGACTCATCCCCAGAAAATTTTATTTTTTTTGCATGTCAAATATTATTCTTTCCTTATCAACTCGCAATATTAATTGTTTTGATAAACATCAATAATTTCTCTTACTGTTGCGAGAAATGATTTGCCTAAAATTAATGGTACCTCATTATTTTCTTCCATTTCAAGCACTATAAATCTACTTGAAATACAAATATGTCAACTCTGATAAATAGGGGTGGTCATACTTTGGACAAACCCGAAATCCAAACTGAAATCCAAATTTCGTGCATTTTTGGTTTGGATTTTTGGATTATGGAATGGATTTTGCATTTAATATTTGAAAATTTTAGATTTCGGATTGGATATTGACTTGGTACTTCGAATTTTCGGATATTTGAAATTCTTATACTTTATATTTAGTCCATTATCCATATGTCAATAGTAATAAGTTCAATACCCTACGAATTAGATATTATCATATATATTCAATATTAATTACTAAGTTATTATAAGAATACTTTCTATTTGGATATGGTTTTACTATTTCTACTTCTTATATGTCGTATTAACGTCTCTATGCATTTTTTTATTTTTATATAATAATTTCATTGCTTAAATATTTGATTTAGATGATTGCAGTGAAAATGAAGAACTTTTCACACAGTTTAATATGAGTACTTCATTGGGATATTAATTTTTGTAAAAAGAAGAAACATTTCAAGTAATAAGCTCAAAATTGAAAATCAAAATATCCAAATCGATTAATCCTAAACTAAACATTAAAAATTTGATCCAATCTGAATTTATTTGGATTGGATTTGGATTGTCATTTTATCAATCCGAAAATTGAAAATCCAAATCGAAATTTCATATGCAATTCCAACTGCCCCAACTCCCACCTCCACTGATAAGGATATTTTCAATAATTCCTTTTGGTCTATTAGTACTTTGATCAACTAATTGAAGAGACACTCCAGTATCTTTCATTTCAACAAGTTATAATTTCCTGAAAAGTAAAAAAGGCATTAGATTTATTGAAGCACCTGAATCATACAATGCCTTTTCAAAGTGAGTACCTCCCACGGAACAAGGAATTTAAAAATTTCTTGGATCACCAAGTTTTTTTGGAAGCTTATTTTGAAGTATAGCCCTACATTTTCTCTGTGGGTTCAACCACCAAAAGTTCTTCCAATTTTCTTTTACTTGACAAAATTTCTTAAAGAAATTTTGCATATGAAGGCATTTGTGTCAAAGCATCTGTGAAGGTATGTTAATGTATAGTTGCTTTGAAATATCTAGAAACTTTGAAAACTGTTTGTCAAGCTTTTTTCTTTTCATCTTTTGGGGAAAGAGATAGGTACAGAGTGAGGATTTGTTATCAATTAATTTTCTTCTACATTTTTCCCTTTATTCTTTTGTTCTTTTGGAAACTTTTTATTCTCACCTTCGTTTACCTTTTCCACTTCTTGTGGCTTTCCTTCTCTATCTTAACATGGATCATCAAGAGATTTACCTGATCATAGAGAGATGGCTTTGAGGTGTTCTTTTTCGTTTTTCTTAGTGTTGCTTGGTAGAGCACCTTGAATTTGTCCAGACATGAGGGTCGCTAATTGGCTTACCTAAATTTCCAATTTCTTGATAGCTGAATGTCGAATTTCAACCTTCTTGTCACTAGCATTAATGAATTTGTACATAGAGTCTTCAAGGCTTTGATGATGAGCTCTTTGAGGCTTCTGCTAATATTTTTGAAACCTTTTTCGTCCTCTATTTTGATTTTGAAAAGCAGGTGGTCCCTGACTTGCTGCTTTTGATTAAAAAAACTTTGAGGATTTTCAGCACCATTAGGATTATCCACTTAAATTCTGGATGTTTTTGTGCCATAGGACTACCAAATGAGTAATTATTTTTATAACCAATCGTATTTACCTATTCCGCATTTTATGTTGAAGCTTGACATTCATGATTTGGATGATTACCTTGAAAAAACTTCACAATTCTCAGGTTGGTTTGATAAGTGAGCACCTATCTGAAAGGCCTCAACTTTTTGTGTTAAGTTCGCAATTTGTTTGTGTCAATGAATTTAAAGCTTAAAATTGATGTACTCCTGTTGTTTTCTTGATAATTATTATGCTTGAAGGACATTGAATATCATTTTTCGAGTTCTCATTAAGCAATTGCATTGATTCTACAGTAGTTTTTCCCATTATTGATCCTCCTGATTCAACATCAATTACATTTCTAGCAGCGGCTTTAAGACCGTAATAGAAAATATATAAAATGTCAGGTCTTGGATACCATAATGTAGGCATTTTCTTAACATTGCTGCTAATCGTTTGTGATAACCCGACCCGTCGTATCATCTACTACCATCCCATTTACCCCATTTTATGCTCTTCATGTTTCATTATCTGCGTTTGGTGAGTTTGCATTAACTCGGATTGAGTTTGGTAGGAAATGAGATACTTAGTCTCTTTAAGGATGCTTTGGTTTGAAAACGTCAACCAGATGTTGACTTATAAGTTATTGGGCTCGGATGTGATTTTCTATGATTCGGTTAGCTTCGGGAAGTGATTGGTGACTTAGGACTGTGCTCGGAACTGGAATTTTAAGCCTGGTGTAGAATAAGGCTTGAATTGGCGAAGTTAGCATTTTGGCGATATCTGGTTGATAGGTGAGATTTTGGTTCGAGCGCCGGAATAGAATTCCGACAGTTGCAGTAGCTTTGGTAGGTAATTTGCAATGTATGTACAAAATTTCTGTTGCTTCGGATGTGTTTAGGTTGGGTTTTTGATCGAATGCGAGTTTCAAAAGTTTTTGTTGAACTTAGGCTTTGATTTAAAAAAACTTGATTATTCTGATGTTAACTATAGTGTTTTGATGGTTCGAGCAAGTTTGGGTAAGGTATTGGAGCACTCCGGTATTTTTGGTTGAGTTCTCGGGGGCCTCGGGGTGGTTTTCTGATGGCCAACGGAGTGAAATTGGGACTTGTGTGTTGCTGAAGGTGCTGGTGTCTGGTGTTTTCGCACCTCTGCAGTTGGGACCGCATGTGCGGTCTCGTGGAAGCGGACGAGAAGGCATAGAAGCGGGAGTTTGGGCTCAAGGCAGGTTCCACAGAAGCAGAAGCCTGGCCGCATGAGCAGTTCCGCTGCAGCGGATTATTAACCGCAAAAGCGGCCTGGAAATTAAAGGGAGAAACCGCAAAAGCGGTAAATAGAATGCAGAAGTGGTAGTCGCATAACCGACATTTGGACCGCAGAAGCGAAAGGTCTGGGCAGAACATTTAATTAAGTCTTCTTCGCAATTTTTTGAAAGAACAACATTTTGGACTTCAGACTTGGAGAGCTTTGAGGCGATTTTAAAGAGGGTTTCGAGGCTTTCATCGGGTATGGATTCTCAGACTTGGAATAAAATTTTGTGGTGTAAAAAATGGACTTAGACTGAAAACTCATGGAATTTAAGGTAAAAAAATGGTGGTTTAGGGCTTGAACTTTAGAGAGGTTAAAATAGAGATTTTAGAGGTCAAATGGACTCTGACTTTGGTAAATTTTATATGTATGGACTCGTGGCGAGATTAGAAATCGGGTGATGTGAATTTTCTGATTTTTCAAGAAGTGGACCAGGGGTTGAGGTTTCACCAACTTCGTGATTTTTTATATTTTTCGAGTCTTTTCGATTGGTATGTATTCCCTTATTCTATTGTAACGTATTCCTTGTGGTTTTGATCAGATTTAGTGCTCGAGGAGGTTGATTTGTGAGGCAAGGGAGTAGCAAGCTAGGATTTTGGCCTGCTTGAGGTGAGTAATGGTTATAAATGATGTCCGGAGGGTTTGAAACCCAGGATTTGGACGACGTATTCCTATGTTGGGATGAGACACACGTTTCATTATGAGCGTGGGGTCTGATATTGTTATGGATTTGGACTTGGTCCATCCCCATTGATGAATCTACTATATTTTTGGATGAGACCTAATTAATATCATTACATTCTGGGCTAGATGTCATGTTTGGGGCCTTGTACCGATCTGTACAACCATTAAGGGGCATTTGTACTGGTGAGCTTACCTTACTTACCAAAATCATAAACTCAGTGATGTTCTTAACTGATAAACATAATATGAACTGGCTTTAGAAATTGGTAAACCTTAATAGAATAACGTGTGGGTTGGAAACCTTGTCTTATCTTAGTGTGCACGCGAGGCCAAGTCTATATTGACTGAGAGAGGTCGAGAACCCCAGTGTGAGGTATTTGATAGGGTATGGATCGGGCTGCGCACCACAACAGTGTATGTGTGTGTGTGTGTATATATATATATATATATATATATATATATATATATATATATATATATATATATATATATATATATTATAAGGATCAGACTGCACGTCGCAGTAGCATAGCGCTTAGGCTAAAGGAGCCCCTCCGGAGTCTGCATACACCCCCACTGAGCGCAGTCGACTATTATTATAGGATTGGGCTGCACGCCGCAGGAGTATTCTATGTGGATCGGGCTTCACACTACAACAATACATTCATGAATTTGGTTATCGTGAGAAGTAAATAAGATGAATACTGGCTTAAATGGTATTAGCTTACTCCCTTCATTCACTTGCAGTTAAAAATGCTCGTACTGTATTACTATTGAATTACGTAGTATTTTTACGAATTTTAGTTCCTTTAGTCATTATTTATTGCTATTATTTACTAAGTCGGAGTACTCACTTTACTCCCTGCACCATGTGTGCAGATACAGGTATTCCGGAAGCATAGTTGAGTTCCAACTGCTATCCAGATTATCAGCAAAGTCGTCGAGGTAGTTGCATGGCATCCGCATGACCCGATTTCTGCCATTATCCTCTTTATTTCTATGCATTCTAGACAATTCTATGTATAGCTGAAACTCAGACATGTATTAGAGGCTCGTGACTCGTGACACCAAATCGGTAGGATTCATATTGATATTTAATGGTTTTTCCGCACTATTTTAACTACTATTTTAGAATTTAATCATGTTCATTTGGCATTGATTCCCGTTAATTGGAAGCTAATTTTATATAAGGGATTGAAAGTGATGAATTGGTCGGGCTTTTATAGCATTGTGTTGCGCGCCATCATGATCGGGAATTGGGGTTGTGACAAGTTGGTATCAGAGCCTAGGTTACTAGGTCTCGTGAGTCTTGAGTCGGTTTTAGTAGAGTCTCGCGGATCTGTACGGAGACATCTGTGCTTATCCTCGGGAGGCTGTAGAACCTGTTAGGAAAATTCCACATTTTTGAAATGCTTGTCGTGCGAACTTGCTGATCTGAATTCTAAGTATCTCTTCATTTTATTCTCTCACAGATTGTGAGGACTCAAGCTACTGGAAGCGTCAGACGGCCACCAGTAACACCTACCGAGGCCACCAGAGGCAGTGGAAGCGGTCGTGCTAGTGGTAGAGGTAGAGCTGTAGGGGAAACACCTTTTGACCCATCAGTTGCCCCGACTCAGAATCAGGCTCCAGCTGTAGAGTCTCCAGTAGCACCTGTTCAGGAACCAACTGTGCCTATTGTGATTCCGGGTCTTCAGGAGGCCTAACTCGGATTCTATCAGTTTGCACTGGCCTGGCTCAGGTAGTCTTAGCCACTACTGCAGTAGCTACTTAGCAGGCCGTGGGAGGAAATCAGACCCCCGCTGCTCGTACACCTGAGCAGGTAGTGCAGGGTTTGCAGACACCACAGGCACCACCGGCTCAGTAGGTTGCACCAGTTGAGCCGGTTGCACCTATTCATGATTTTATGGTTCCAGTTATGCTAGAAGATGAGCTGTGTTATCTTGAGAGGTTTAGTTGGCTTCACCCTCCTTCTTTCAGTGGTGCACAGGGCGAGGATGCCCAAGGTTTTCTTGACAAGTCTCAGTGTATGGTTCAGACAACGGGGATTCATGAGTCCAACGGTGTGGCTCATACTAACTGTCATTTCTCTGGAGCGGCCTTCACTTGGTGGGAGGCGTATGAGCGGCGTAGGCCGGCAGGTGAAGCACCTTTGAGTTGGCAGGAGTTCTCCACTATCCTCTAAAAGTGGATACCGCAGTCTCAGAGGGAGGAGCTGCGTAGGCAGTTTGAGTGGTTTCGTCGAAGGGATATGACTGTGTCTAAGTATGAGGTGAGGTTTTTAGAGTTGGATCGCTATGCTCCATGGATGGTCCTAATTGATCGAGAGAGGATTAGGAGGTTTGTGGACGGACTCGTCTATCCCATCTGTATTCTGATTACTCGAGAGAGGATTCTAAGTCATACCTTCGAGGATGTAGTTATATTGCTTGTGATATTGATATGGATCACCGTCGGGATAGAAAGGAGAGGGAGGCCAAGAGGCCTCGAGGATCGGGTGGTTTTAGTAGTGCTTCATCTAGGGGCTAGTCTCAGCAGAGCAGAGGTCATTTTTTCAGGCCCGCTGAGTCAGCTCGACCTGAGTACAGAGGTGGATCTTTCGGTCGAGGTTATCAGGGCTCTTAGCAGAGTCAGCCATCTCTCAACGCTCTTCCAATACAGAGTCCATCTCTTAATCCATCTCCTTAGGGTTCTTCCAGGCCGAGTGCATTAGCTAGCCACTCTGGTGCGACCCAGGGGTAGCTACGGGTGTGGAGAGTTCGAGCATATGCGGAGGGAGTGTCATTGACGTGCTGTTAGCTCATCTCAGTAAAGTGGTCAATCCTCATCTTCTCGCCCAATTTCTTCAGCACCCGCCCCGCCAGTTAGGGGTGACGGACGAGCAGCAAGGGGCCGCCCCAGATGGGGAGGCCGATCAGGCAGAGGTCAGGCTCGCTTTTATGCTCTTCAGGGACAATGCTATTGCCTTGGATGCTGTTATCACATGTATTATTTCATTTTGTCATAGGGATGCCTCAGTCTTATTTGATCCCAATTCCACTCATTCCTATGTGTCTTCATATTTTGCTCATCATTTGGGTACGACCCGAGGGTGTCTTGCCTTACCCGTTCATGTATCCACCCAGGTGGGTGATACTATTGTTGTAGACCATGTATATCAGTCGTTCTTGGGGACTATTGGGGGTTTGGAGACCCGAATTGATTTATTGCTTTTGAGCATGGTAGACTTCAATGTTATTCTAGGCATGGACTGGCCATCTTTGTGTCATGCTATTCTAGACTGTCATGCTAAGATAGTCACTTTGGCTATGCCAGGTATTCCGAGGATTGAGTGGCGTGGTTTGACTGACTATGTTCCTAGTAGGGTTATAACTTTCTTGAAAGCCCATCGTATGGTTGGGAAGGGTTGCCTATCATATTTGGCATTTGTGAGAGATGTTGGATCTAAGACTCATAGTATTGAACCTATCCCCGTTGTGAGGGATTTTCTTGATGTATTTCCTATTGACCTGTCGTGTATGCCACCGCACAGGGACATCGATTTTGGTATTGATCTCGTGTCGGACACCAAGCCCATTTCCATTCTTCCGTATCGCAATGAACCAGCAGAGTTAAAAGAATTGAAGGATCGGCTTCAGGAACTCCTAAAAAAGGGTTCATTCAGCTTAGTGTGTCATTTTGGGGTGAACCTGTCCAATTTGTGAAGAAGAAGGATGACACAATGAGGATGTGCATTGATTACAGGCAGTTGAACAAAGTAACAGTGAAGAACAAGTATCATTGCCTCGTATTGATGATTTATTCGACCAACTTGAAGGAGAAAGGGTGTTCTCCGAGATTGATCTCCTTTCAGGTTATCACATGTTGAATATCAGGGAATCAGATATTATGAAGACTGTTTTCAAGAAGAGATATGGGCACTATGAGTTTCTTGTCATGTCTTTTGGGCTAACTAATGCCCTCGAGTCCTTTATGCATTTGGTGAACAATGTATTTCAACCGTATCTTGATTCATTTGTTATTGTTTTTATCGATGATAATCTGGTGTACTCGCATAGCCAGGAGAAGAATGCACACCATTTGCGAGTAGTGTTGCAGAGATTGAGGGAAGAGAAGCTGTATGCAAAGTTCTCCAACTGTGAGTTTTGGTTCGGGTCAGTGGCCTTCTTGGGACACATGGTGTCTAGCAAGGGTATTCAGGTCGACGTGAAGAAGATAGAGGCGGTACAATGTTGTCCTTGACCAACTTCAGCCACAGAGATTCGTAGTTTTCTCGGTTTGTGGGTTATTACCGTCGGTTCGTTCAAGGTTTTTCATCTATTTCCTGGCCCTTCACCAAGTTGAATCAAAAGGGTGCCCCATTTGTGTGGTTGGACGAGTGCGAGGAGAGCTTTCAAAAGCTCAAGACAGTTTTGACCATAGCTCCAGTACTGGTGCTACTATCAACTTCTGGTTCTTATACCGTCTATTTCAATGCTTCGAGAGCTTGGATTGGCTATGTGTTGATGCAGGAGGATAGAGTGATTGCCTATGCTTCTCGTCAGTTTCCACGAGAAGAACTACCATGTTCATGACTTAGAGTTGGCTGCTACAGTTCATGCTTTGAAGATTTGGAGACACTATTTATTTGGCGTATCTTGTGAAGTATTCACCTATCATCGCAGTCTTTAGTATTTGTTAGAGAAAAAGGATCTTAATTTGAGGTAGCAGAGGTGGCTTGAGTTGCTAACAGATTATGATATTACCATTCTGTATCATTTGGGAAAGATCAATATAGTGGTCAATGCTTTGAGCAGAAAGGCAGTCAGTATGAGGATTTTGGTGTATATTCCAGTTGGGGAGAGGCCCTTTGCCATTGATGTTCAGGCTTTGGCCAATCGGTTTGTGAGATTAGACATTTCAGAGCCTAGTCGGGTATTGGCTTGCATGGTTTCTCGGTCTTCTTTATATAATCGCATCAAAGAGCACCAATTTGATGATCCGCATTTGCTTGTCCTCTAGGACTGAGTTCAGCATGGAGATGACCGAGATATGACCATAAGTAATGATGGTGCATTGAGGATATGGGGTCGGATTTGTGTGCCCATTGTAGATGGGCCTAGAGAGTTGATTCTTGAGGAGGCTCACAGCTCGCGGTATTCCATCCATCTGGTTGTCGCGAATATGTATCAGGATTTTAGGTAGCACTAATGGTGGAGGATACTGAAGAAAGATATTGTGGGTTATGTAGCTTGGTGTCTCAACTGTGAGCAGGTGAAATATTAACATTAGAGGCTGGGCGGTTTGCTTCAGCAGATGGTTATTCCTGAGTTGAAGTGGAAGAGAGTTATTATAGATTTTGTGAGTGGTCTTCCTCGGGCTTTGAGGAGGTTCGATTTGATTTGGGTGATTGTGGATCGGCTGACCAAGTTCGTGCATTTCATTCTGGTGTGTACTACTTATTCTTCAGAGTGGCTGGTAGGGATCTTCATCGGGGAGATTGTTTGATTGCATGGGGTCCCGCTTCTATTATCGCGGATAGGGGTACTCAATTTACTTCCCAGTTTTGGATGACTCTTCAGCAAGATGTGGGTATACAGGTAGAGCTAAGCACAGCGTTTCATCCTCAGACGGACGGGCAGTCCGAGCGTACCATTCAGATATTAGAAGACATGTTTCGTGCCTGTGTGATTGATTTCAGAGGTTCTTGGGATTAGTTTCTGCCGCTTGCAGAGTTTGCCTACAACAACAGTTATCAAACCAGCATTCAGATGGCGCCGTATGAGGCCTTATATGGGAGACGGTGTAGATATTCGGTCGGTTGGTTTGAGCCCGGTGAGGCTAGGTTGCTTGGGACAGAGTTGGTCTAGGATGCCTTAGAGAAAGTGAAGGGGATTCAGGAGAGACTTTGCATAGCTTAGTCGTATCAGAAGAGTTGTGCAGACCGGAAGGTCAGAGATGTGTCTTATATGGAGGGTGAGAAGGTTTTGCTGAAGGTTTCACCCATGAAGGGTGTTATGAGGTTACGGAAGAAAGGGAAGCTGAGTCCGCAGTTCATCATACCTATTCAGATGCCTAGGAGGATTGGATAGGTGGCATACAAGCCTGCTTTTCCACCCACCTTATCGAGTGTGCATCCGGTATTACATGTGTCTATTCTCCGGAAGTATGTTGGGGACCCGTCTCATGTTTTAGACTTCAGCGCGGTTCAGTGTGATGATGATTTGACTTATGATCTGGAGCTAGTGGCTATTTTGGGTCGTCAGGTTCGGAAATAGAGATCAAAGAATAAAGCTTCGGTGAAGGTACAGTGGAGTAGTCGGCCCATCGAGGAGGCTACTTGGGAGACCTGTTACGACCCCAGTTCTCCCTCCGTGAACATGTCGTGATGGCACATAGTCGCTACGACTAGGTAAGCCTAACCAATGTGGAAATTTAATCAATTGCGGAAGAAAAACATTTAAACTGAACCAAATAAATAAATCAATAGTCAAGGTGCAACCTGGAACATACAATATCAACTCTCATAGCTAAACAAAGTTCCCAAAACCCGTAATCTCACAAATCACAAGCCAAGGGATACATAAGAGGCTCTGACTTATGAATGTCTGTACAAAAGAGAAATATTGAAAGAAATATACTTATTACAGAAATATGGAAAAGGACTGCTTGGTCTGTGGACATAGAAGATATACCTCGAAGTCTCCACCAATACGCCTCCTTCCAAGGCCGACAGAACTGAATGGGAGTACCTGGTTAAGCACAACGAAAAGTATGAAGAAGAGTAGCATGAGCACACGACGACAGCGCCCAGTAACTATCAAGACAAACCTCGATGGAGTAGTGACGAGGAACAGTCAGGACACCTACCGGTCAATAAACAATATAATCATAGAATCAATAGAAGTGGTATGTAAATATGAAAAGACTGCACGGATACCTAAAAAATGCTACAAATCACAAAAGGTAAATGGGCAATAAGTATCAACGTGAATACAATAAATGATAGTATGAAAATAACGGTAGAAATCACAATCCAAATCCTGAAGTCATAACACAACAAGGGAAAAACAAGTCAATAACTCGTATCCTACAGTGATGTTCACATAAGGCCTTATTCAGTTCTTTCCACAACTTTTACAAGAAATCTTGAACAACCACAACTCTTGAAAACCCGACATCTACCATCTAACACTTGGCATCGTGTGTCCCATCAGTCTCACGGTCGTACAGACCACTAACTGGCTAACTATGGCTACTCTGATATATAAAATGGATAAACGAGGGCATACTTCCATCTTTAACAAAAATTAGGCGCAATTCGCCTCTAACGGGAGTATTCAACTACGTGTATGCTTGTGCAAGTGTGCTAACAAGAATTCTACTAACTAGTAAACATGAATACGAGAATGGGCAATACGTACAATGTTTCCTCATGACTTCTGATCGCTAAAACTCATACAGGTAAACAACCCACAATCACAATAGTAAAGAAAATAGGAAATACCTCCACGACCTTCACCAATTCATTACAAGCAGCCCCTGACATAGCCCACCTTATTTCGCCACGTGTGCAACCGATATTAATATAGTAAACACCTCATTTTGTCGCCACACGTGCATCACGATATTCCCACCTAATTCTTCATTATGCGCAACCCACATATAAGCATATAACATATCACGTCTTATTACGCCCCATATGCAAAAACATGAATAGTAACAATAACACGGCAAAGAGCTCGTGCAACTCCTCAACAACACCCGCACGGCAGAGACCTCGTGCATCACAGTATCAACAGCCGCTCAGCAGAAAACTCGTGCATGACAGTATCAACAACCGCACAATAAATGACTATATATACAGGAACAAAGGAAGGGAATCAACTCAGGTATTTTCATTCACCAAAAGACGACACAACTAACTTACAAGGAATAACCATAGTAGAGAAACACTAAGCGCAATAAGAACAACTCAATAAGAAATAAATAATAGAAACAACTATTCCGTAATACTCAATCCAACATCAAGGAAATTACCATGAAACGAATAGTAACAATTAAGGAAAATGTTACCTAACCATAGGATATCTAACTTCTTTCCAATTAAGACCAATTAATTATATGAGAGATAAAAATAATGATGTCGAATTAAAGACAAGCAGTTAGGAAGCTAACGTGGATATATATATATATAGGGTAAATGTCTTCAGTTAAACAAGTAGGTCAATTATATAGCAAGAATAAACCAAAAAGGGCAAATAAATTCCAAGTAAGATATGTAGAGGTGAAACTGATGACAGGAAAGTCAATCGTATCAATAATAACTTCATACTCACTGATTACAAGGGTGTGAGAGCCTAAAAGGGGCAATTTACCACAAATAAATCCGAGCACGCGCTCGTCACCTCGCGTACACGGAGCACAATCAACAGAGAAGACTCAAATCCTAAGGGGAAGTCCCCCACACAAGGTTTGGAAAGCTACTTACCTCAAGACAGGCTAAATTGAACCAGCAACCACGTTGTTGCCACGAGTACTTGATTCCAAATCGCACAAATCTATTCAATTAAATCACACATTGTAAATAATATCTCAAGCATCTGATTCTACAATTTAATTCAAAACTAAAGCGGGAAATTAGGTAAAATGACTAAAATGCCTTTCGGGCCAACGTCTCAGAACCGAATGCATTTAACATTTTCATAACCCTCGTACTCACACGAGTCTAACCATATAAAAATTTCTTATATCGAAGGTCAAACACTCCTCCAAAACCCAATAATTCTGCCTATGAAGTTCTACCCATTTTACATTCAAGAACTGAAATTACAGGATGAAATTAAGAGGAGATTCATGGAATTTGGTCTAAATCGAGTGAGAAACACTTACCCAAGTTGCCCAGGAGCAAATCCCTTCAAATATCGCCAAGAACCGAGATCTAGAAGTCAAAATGTGATAAAATAGTGAAACCCTCGAGTTTGGGATTAAATCTATCTGTCCAGGTATTTCTGCATTGCGATCGCAGGAGAAGGGTCGCTAGCGCGTAGAGAAATTTTAGAAGGCCCAGAAAATGTACATCGTGAATGCGGGATCAGGGATGCGATCGCAAAGTGAAGAAGATTAGACCTTAACGACCATGGGAAACTTTATGCGAATGCGATGAAGAATTTAACAGAACTTCGCGAACGCGAGGAGACGAATACAAACGCAAAGAAGAGTTTTGAGGTAGTCTTCAGTAGGGCATTGCGATCACGGGAAGATCTTCGCGTTCGTGAAGAATGATATACGAAGCAGCAGTTCAAATTGGACGAAAAACAACCTGTAGCCCATCCGAAACACACCCGAGGCCCTTGGGACCCCGCCTAATCACACAAACAAATCGTATAACCTAACACGAAATCACGCGAAGTCCCTTATCACATAACACAACATCAGAATGACGGATCAAACCAAAATAAATTTATGAACTCCTAAATCTTAAATTAACGAATCGCATGCCAAAACCTATCAATTCAACTCGAAATGACGCCAAATTTTACAGACAAGTCCAAAATCACATGACAGACCTGTTCCAACCCTCGAAGTTGCATTCTGACCTCGATGTCTCAAAATTCTACTGTGGGTCAAACATTTTCGTTTTCCAACTTCAACTTTCTCCGAAATGCCTCAATTTACTACAGACCTCCAAATTTGAATTCGGACGCGCGCCTAAGTTCAAAATCACCATACAAAGTTGTTGAGATCATCCACGACCCATTCCGGGGTCGTTTACCCAAAAGTCCAGTTCAGGTCAAATTTTTATCGTTCTAACTTCCAATATAAGGTTTCTTCATTAGAATTGACTCTAAACCATCTGAAAACCAAATTCCACCATGTACGCAAGTCGATAGTCATGTTCCAAAACTGCTCTAGACCTTATGCCGCTGAACGGAGCATAATTTATCAAAACGACCGGTCGGGTCATTGCATCCTCCCCCTCTTAAAAGCAACATTTGTCCTCGAACGTGCTAAGATTCACCTCAATGTCCTCAAGTCACTGAGTGTGCACTTCCAACATACACCCGTGGGCGACCTCAGGTCACCCCAATCCATTTTTGCACGACGACACCATCTCAACTGAAATTTAACCCTTCTAGCAATACCAATAAGCCTTCAAACTAGATTCCTCACCCTCCATCCGTTTCCAAAAGACCCGATTCCAAGTACATATACAGTATAAGCCTCAACCAGCTAATTCAATATAATCCATCACACACAGGGCACATCCATACAACATGAGACTTCACGCATAGTCCCACAATAACATTTTTGATAGCAATACTTTCCTGAGATCAAATTTATACCGTCTAAAACATCATTTTCAATAGGAACCCTTTTCAAACCTCTACAACACTAGCGATGGTAGAATGACCATGAAAACCACATGACAAAACACCCGGTTAACCGAATCCCAGCCAACACCAATGGGTACACACCCCACAACTAAAACTCAAGAAGCGTAGAACGAAATTAAATAAATATGGGAAAGGAAAACACATATGAGAACTAACAAACAAATTGAACTAGCACAAAATTCTTTTAATACACAAATCTACAAGACATCTACAAGAAACAATGAAAGCTTATAATGGACTCACAAAGATCTTATACTGATATAACCCTCACCCGGTACACAGCCCGGCCTCAACATATCAAATCACCTAAAATATTGAGCGTCCCACCCTTAATGCTGGGTCACAAGTAGGGTACACATCAACCCATCTAGAGACTCTCACTACATAAATACCGTCAACCATTTACAACATACACTATCTCCCATACTGGTGGAGCATAAAAAACACAGCTTGTAACCAAGAATGCTCAGAAATCAAATCAATCCTACCATAACAGAAAACATGAAAATACAACTAGCCTCATAACTCTCGACAATGGCTAGAACAGACGATAGAAACGACTATCACCCATAAAAACTCCCAAAAGGATAATCACATAAACAGAGTGCAAATCTTGAAACACTCCCACAAATGGAATAACAAACAAGGAACTCAACATGATAAGTAAAATTGTCATGAACTACCAATAGTGCCTTTTTTTAACAAAGTGAATCCGTGCCTGAGTGACATTAGCTGGTGCATCGGCCTCAAACCTACTATATGGAAAACATGAACGAGCTGGCCTCCCCCTCTTGGGTTCCCTCTACCTATCTGAATACCTCGTTGTGACACATTGGTCCGAAGTCCGGGATAATCTCTCGCCATGTGGATAGTGTATCCATACTCAAAGTGTTGGAAATAACGCTTTACGCTAGAGGGGGGGGTGAATAGCGTTTTAAAATTATTAAGCGTTTTAGTGCGGAATTTAAAAACTTTGCAGAAATTAAGACAAGTGCAGTAAAATAAACTTACACAAAGATGTATCCTGGTTGGCCACAAACGTGGTTAGTCCAGTCCCCGAGAGACTCTCTCGAGATTTCCACTAAACTTGTCAAGCTTACGGGTGCTTAACAAACCGTTACAGCTGAGGACACAAGCCTCACCTAGGTGCTCGAGGATCACAATCCCAAAGACTTCAATTGCTCGGGGATACCAATCCCAAAGACTTCAATTGCTCGGGGATAACAATCCCAAAGACTTCAATTGCTCGGGGATAACAATCCCAAAGACTTCAATTGCTCGGGGATAACAATCCCAAAGACTTCAATTGCTCGGGGATAACAATCCCAAAGACTTCAATTGCTCGGGGATAACAATCCCAAAGACTTCAACCGAGGAAACACAAGTTCCTCAACAAACGAGAATCGCAATTCTCTTACAAACACAAAGACACACTCACTTTACAAAGTACTCCTCAATGAGTAGATATGAGTAGAAATAGTACGCTCAAGATCACAACAACTTAGCTCAATAGAATGGCTCTTCAAAAAGCTTTATAGATGAATGAAAATGATGATCAATGTAAGAAAGCTTTTAGCAATGAAAATACTTAAATTGTATATGTTGTTGTTGTGAAAACACTGAGTTAAACCTGTATTTATAGGTGAAAAACTCAGTCTTACCGTTGTCTAATTGCCAATTAAGGATTGCTGAAATTACTCAGTGACAATCGATTGTCAAGACTAAACAATCGATTGTTTGCCTATCAGATCAAAAATTCAATCCCAGATTTTACGTCAACAATCGATTACTTCAAATCAATAATCGATTAATTATAACGTTAAAAAATCCTTTCCAATTTTTGGCATAAAACATCGATTATCAGGAAATCAATAATCGATTATTTTAACAACGTTCAGAAAATCTTTTCCAGATTTTACGCTAAAACATCGATTGTTAAATATCACAATCGATTACCTGAAGGTAATTAAAAAAAAGTATGACAACGGTTAGTTCCAACAATCGATTATCAAATAGAACAATCGATTATAAATTAATTTCAAAACTTACTGTCTCATATATAATCGATTATCAAAAGCCACAATCGATTATTAATTTATTTAAAAACACTGGGAGACATTTTTCTCATTCTAATCGATTACCATTAGTTCATAATCGATTTTTCTGAGTTTTGAAAACTTTGCCTCAGTTAACAATCGATTATCAAAAGTACACAATCGATTGTTATGCAGTTTGCAAAAACCTGATGTTAACTGACTTACTCACAATCGATTATCATTAATTCACAATCGATTGTCATGCAGTCTTGACTTAGAGATACTCGATTATCATAAGTACATAATCGATTATCTTAGCCCAGATTTTTGAGGCATGTTTGAAAAAAACATTTTAACAAATATAAATATGCATAGTTTAAAATCATTTGACACTTAAGTTAGATATGCATGATTTTGGAAAAATAATTTTAGTAGAGAAGCCATGTTATGAGCCAAGATTGAGGAATCAAGATCACAATTAATATTGACTCAATTATAACATTTCTAAACTTTGTCTTGAGCTTCTTGTAATGCATCCATTTTGTGCTTGTCCTTGAGCACTGCTATATATCGCTTATTGCTTTGTTTGACATTCATCAAAACCTACAAAAGAACACACGTTTAGTATATTGCATTTGAAACGTGTTTCCAACAATTTCCCCCTTTTTGATAATGGCAAACATGTATCGGGATATGCATAATAATAACAGTTCAAGATAATTCAATATGCATCATAGACATGTTCATGTTTCATAAGAATATATTATGCATGCATAGCCCGTTTATTTTCCCCCTTTTGACATTAACAAAAAAATGGCTAGATAACAAGTGACATTAATAATAGCATGCTAGTTCAACAAATGTCAACATAATCGATTATTATACGGGATAATCGAATAGTTTGCACTGGAAAGAAATTCCCCCTAAATATAAGATTCCCCCTGAATTTATGCAACACATTCAAAGAAAGCATGTAAGTATGCATAATGGAAATAGGAGAGATATTGCAGATGAAAATCAACTTTTCATTAAATAGATAAAACATTACATAGGCCATTTAATGAAAAAATACAAGAAAATATTTAATCCTCGTTATCATCATCTTCGTCCATGTTTTGCGGCGGTGCCTCAAATGGGACAAGATTGCCATATTGATAGTTGATATGGTCAAAATATCCTAGGACATAGCGGGACAAAGTGTCAACTTTTGTTTCAATACGGGTAAGATGATTTACTATCTCCGCATTTGGATCTTGATTTTGAGGCGGATTTTGTGGAGGATTTTGAGGAGGTTGATTATCATGATTGCCACCACTGTGAAATGAAGATTCAGAAATTTCCCAGTGTTTGGTCCGATTTTTAAGTGGACCATTTGCCGTGATAATGCCGGCGGATTCAAGAAAATGCATGACAAGAAGTGCATATGGAAGATGTTTGTCTTCGGCGAGAGCATCACACATGTGAAGCTTGATTAATTTACAATAATTTAATCGAGCTCCGGAAGAAATGGCATGCATGAGTTTACAATCTTCTTGGGAAATAGTGGTGTGACAGCTTTTTCGGGGCTTGAGAACTCGGGTGATGAAATAGAATATCAACCGATAGTTCGGATCCATTCCCGTGATCGTAGGACGACGAGAAGTGAGACGTGGATCATAGTTAACAAGACCAGCTTGACGAAGAAAGGAGGTTTCGTCAAATAATTCTCCTTCTATTCCAACATATTGAGAAATGTCTTCTCCATCATTTGGGAGATAGGCAATGGTGTTTAGGGATTCATCAGAAATGATAATTTTAACACCATTTACAAAGGTGACAAGATCACCTTGATCGTTCTGGCGGAGATTTGAATAGAATGCCCGAACGAGTGTAGCATTTATAAAGTCAAAAGAAAGGAGAAGGAAGTTTAGAAGATTGCATTGCTGAAGAAAGTGTATAGCAAGACTAAAATTTTCAAGATACCTCATTGTGGAAAAACGAGGAGGAAGAAAGTATATATATCGGAGAAGATATGGTATTCATGGCTGAATTGAAGACTCAAAAACGGTCAGATTTTAAGAAGACCGCTGGAGACAATCGATTGTTTGCTGGAGACAATCGATTGTTGAGCAGATATGCCCATTGGAATTCTGAAAAGGAAACTGACAATCGATTAAAGGGGGTCAGCAGAGCAGAATGGTAAGAATTTTTTGAATTAATACCGTCTGACAATCGATTGTGTCAAGTTTGACACTTAGATTCTGAGAAATTGGCTTGAAACAGAATGTTTTTGAAATTTCAGAAAATCACTGACAATCAATTGTTGAATTTGACAATCGATTGTTTACTGGGCAAAAAAAATGGTCTAAGTCCTGAAAATTGATTTTGGAAGTATGGTAATCAATTTTGAATAATTATAATCAATTTTTGGAATTATGACAATTGATTATGAATGAAACAACGTCATCAACACATGGAGGAAGATAATGATTCTTCGGATGAAAACGTTTTTATGAAAATAGATTTTCCATCATGGATACATATAATCAACACCAATTGTTATAAATACCAATTTAGAAAATCAAAACTCAATACAATTTATGCACTTAATCAATTATGCAATTTATCAAAATAACATTCATATCAATACTTGTGACATATAATGCCAATTCAACTAGCTAAAGGGTAGAGTAAGGAACGATCATACCCGGTTTGTCTTGATGTCATCCTCCATCGTTGACATCTCAATTTGCTAGAAATTGAATTGAATGCTTCAAGCGAGCACATTTGCATTTCCAACATTTAATCAAGTGAAGCCATTTCCGATATATATATATAAACAATTTATCACCATAATAACAATTCAAAAACCAAACAGATATTTGTTAAGAAAATATCATCAATAAAATTTATGCAATCAATTCTTTCAAAGCACAAGTTCCCTCTTACTTGTAACAAATTGCCTAAAACATTTCTTCTTTTGATAAGAAGATTGTATTAAGGCTAATTCCTTTTACCATATTCACAGAAGAATAGGAAGGATATTGAGGAATATAAAATATGACGACTTCTATAAATTTATCAATTTTATAAAAAAAAACTATTGTTATTTTGAAAGGCATTTGTCAAAACATATATCGCATGCTGTTTCAAATAGATAGTCAAATCATGAATCAACCATCTTATCACCTGTTTAAGCAAAACACATCAATTTGACATTTTACAGGAAATACCGATTGTTACACAAGCAATGAAAGATCCATTTGACGGAGAGCATAACAAATGCATCAAATGTTATTTTATTAACAGTGATGCACAAGGTTATTTTCAGTAATCCATATTGCAACAAATGTCAAATATTTCCATTTAGCGCATTTGCAATAATGAGAACTAAAACAAAGCATGATTCAAGGAGAATTGATACGGATGGTTAACAAAGACATATCAACACATACAATTGGGCATGATAAAAATGAAAGCCTAGCCTTTAAAAAATTTCAAGAGCGTTTATGCCTATTTTGAACTGACACGATGCTAAATGATAGCTGTTGAGTTCAGAATTCAGAATGGTAACAAATCTTTGAGATTTTTACCGATTGACAATCGATTGTTGAAAGGGGACAATCGATTGTTGAACTATTTGACACTTAGTTCCTGAAAAATCTGCAAGAAGCAGAGAGTTTTTGAAAACTCAGAAAAACACGAACAATCGATTGTGCCTGTGAACAATCGATTGTGGACTAGACCAAAAAGGTTTTAAGTTCTGAAAATCGATTATGAGAGTATGCTAAAGGCATTTATCAAACCATATATTAAAACATGATTTAAAACACTTTGCTGTTTTAAAAAAATTGTCAAGACATAATTCAACTAAACATGATTTAGTAGGTACTCATTCAATGCACAAATCAACATTTGTCAAAGCATGGATCAAGCATTTAAATAGTTGATACTAGTAATCAAAAATGAATTTTCAGCATGTCAATCAACAAGTATAGTCAACAAGAAATTTCACAAATTGATTCTTACAAATAACGCATGTCAACGTTTTTCAGGGTGAGAATCAAGTTGACAACTTATATGTTAATAACACCAGCTGCCATATATCAACAAAACTGTCAACATTAATAATTTGCACATATTCAGTTTTAAAAAAAAATAGCTAACCGAAATTCCTTTCGATGCCTTTTGGGTGTCGTGCTTGGCACATCTACTACAATTTTGTAGTCTTCAAGCACACCTGCAAAAATATCTACGGAGAGGTTTTTGGTACCCATATCTTTTTGGGTCCTTTGGGGTTAGGCAAATGATAATTATAACCACAAGATAAATTTCTATGTTTAGCAAAACACACAGGTGCAATGTGACCTATCCGATTGCAATAATGGCATACGACGTTTGGATTGTGCCAATGCCTAGGTTGCGCCAAATACATTCTAGGTGATCTAGAGTCATTCCTAGAGGCGTTGAGAATCCTAGAGTCATTTCTAGGTTGTCTAACGTAGTTCGTTCTAGGCTTATCAACAATAGTCCTAGTATTGATTCTAGGCGATGTAAAGTGATTAACTCTAGATTCATTATTCCAATTTCTAGAGTTGTATCTAGGTGATCTAAAGGCGTTAGTTTTAGACTTGTTTTCATACATCCTAGCGTAATGTCTAGGTGGTCTAAAGGAATTTGTCCTAGACTCATTTACAGCCCTAGAATTATTTCTAGGTGGATCAGTAAAATTTCTAATGGGATTTCTGCTTTTATGCCGTTGATTGTTCCTCGACGTTTCCTTTTCTTCAATAACCTTAGGGACATCTATACTTCGTGATTCTAAAGTTTTCCTAAGTTCTGCGTTTTCTAACTTCAAAGAATCGCAGGAAGTACAAGTAGAGCATTTATCAACATAAGAAGCTTCATGCATAGTCTTAACGACTTGTCTAAGTTCTACACTATCATTTTGCAAAAACTGATTTTCTTTTACAAGATTCTCGTTATCAAGAGACAGATTTTCAAAAAATTTTTGTTTTAAAGAAAGTTGATTTTTGAAATCTTTTTCTTTCAATAAGAGACGTTCTTCAAAATCTTTTTCTTTTAAAGAGAGATTTTTCTGAAAATCTAATTCTTGCTGGGAAAGTGATTTCTTCAAATCTCTAATCATTTTGACAGCATTACAAAATTCACCATACAAGTCTTCATATGCATTTTGTAATTCTTCGAACGAGTGAGAGTTAGAGATACTTACCTCTTCTTCGTTGTTTCCATCAAATATTGGAGGCATGGTGTAGCAGTTTCCTTCACCGATTCCTGCAAAAGAATCATGAGTAGAAGCCATGGATGGTTCTCTCAAACTGTTAAGTTTTTCAGAGAGTATGGCTCTGATACCAATTGTTGGAAATAACGCTTTACGCTAGAGGGGGGGGGTGAATAGCGTTTTAAAATTATTAAGCGTTTTAGTGCGGAATTTAAAAACTTTGCAGAAATTAAGACAAGTGCAGTAAAATAAACTTACACAAAGATGTATCCTGGTTGGCCACAAACGTGGTTAGTCCAGTCCCCGAGAGACTCTCTCGAGATTTCCACTAAACTTGTCAAGCTTACGGGTGCTTAACAAACCGTTACAGCTGAGGACACAAGCCTCACCTAGGTGCTCGGGGATCACAATCCCAAAGACTTCAATTGCTCGGGGATACCAATCCCAAAGACTTCAATTGCTCGGGGATAACAATCCCAAAGACTTCAATTGCTCGGGGATAACAATCCCAAAGACTTCAATTGCTCGGGGATAACAATCCCAAAGACTTCAATTGCTCGGGGATAACAATCCCAAAGACTTCAATTGCTCGGGGATAACAATCCCAAAGACTTCAACCGAGGAAACACAAGTTCCTCAACAAACGAGAATCGCAATTCTCTTACAAACACAAAGACACACTCACTTTACAAAGTACTCCTCAATGAGTAGATATGAGTAGAAATAGTACGCTCAAGATCACAACAACTTAGCTCAATAGAATGGCTCTTCAAAAAGCTTTATAGATGAATGAAAATGATGATCAATGTAAGAAAGCTTTTAGCAATGAAAATACTTAAATTGTATATGTTGTTGTTGTGAAAACACTGAGTTAAACCTGTATTTATAGGTGAAAAACTCAGTCTTACCGTTGTCTAATTGCCAATTAAGGATTGCTGAAATTACTCAGTGACAATCGATTGTCAAGACTAAACAATCGATTGTTTGCCTATCAGATCAAAAATTCAATCCCAGATTTTACGTCAACAATCGATTACTTCAAATCAATAATCGATTAATTATAACGTTAAAAAATCCTTTCCAATTTTTGGCATAAAACATCGATTATCAGGAAATCAATAATCGATTATTTTAACAACGTTCAGAAAATCTTTTCCAGATTTTACGCTAAAACATCGATTGTTAAATATCACAATCGATTACCTGAAGGTAATTAAAAAAAAGTATGACAACGGTTAGTTCCAACAATCGATTATCAAATAGAACAATCGATTATAAATTAATTTCAAAACTTACTGTCTCATATATAATCGATTATCAAAAGCCACAATCGATTATTAATTTATTTAAAAACACTGGGAGACATTTTTCTCATTCTAATCGATTACCATTAGTTCATAATCGATTTTTCTGAGTTTTGAAAACTTTGCCTCAGTTAACAATCGATTATCAAAAGTACACAATCGATTGTTATGCAGTTTGCAAAAACCTGATGTTAACTGACTTACTCACAATCGATTATCATTAATTCACAATCGATTGTCATGCAGTCTTGACTTAGAGATACTCGATTATCATAAGTACATAATCGATTATCTTAGCCCAGATTTTTGAGGCATGTTTGAAAAAACATTTTAACAAATATAAATATGCATAGTTTAAAATCATTTGACACTTAAGTTAGATATGCATGATTTTGGAAAAATAATTTTAGTAGAGAAGCCATGTTATGAGCCAAGATTGAGGAATCAAGATCACAATTAATATTGACTCAATTATAACATTTCTAAACTTTGTCTTGAGCTTCTTGTAATGCATCCATTTTGTGCTTGTCCTTGAGCACTGCTATATATCGCTTATTGCTTTGTTTGACATTCATCAAAACCTACAAAAGAACACACGTTTAGTATATTGCATTTGACGTGTTTCCAACACAAAGCACCCTATCTGCTGACGAGATGGTGGGAACTGTGTGGTATGGTTTCTACGAGACACATGAATACTTGAGTCACCATGCAAATCTTAAAGCGCGAACTGAAGTTGCTGACCTGCAAAACCTCTACCATGATGCACACTGCCTCAAAAATAAGGACCAGCATATCTCACCGGCCTACGAGGCCTCCTCGCCTCCTCAAGCTCTTTCTCCTGATCTTGTCTGCTCTCTCTCTCTCAAGACCCTACCTACCCTCTCTCTCTAGCGTGCATACCATCTATCCTCCAAGCAATGTTCAGCACCATCTGATACGAAACATACATCTCTAATTCACAGGCCATACTGGACCTGATGCTGGGAATAAGCCTCTTAATGAACCGGCAAACCTTCTCACCAATAGTAGAAACAAAGGCTGAGGCATGTCAAGCCAAACTGGTGTAACAGACATCATAGACCGAGACGGTCATAGCACCCTGGTGAAAATGCTCAAACTCCGCACGCCACGCATCTCTCAATCTCTAAGGAACAAACTCTCTCAGGAACATATCTGAAAACTGGGTCCAAGTTAGTGAAGCTGCTTACTTTGGGCTGTCTAACTCATAGGTGCTCCACCAATCATAGGCGGCCCCTCGAAGCTGGAAAGTAGTGAAAGAAACCCCACTCGATCCCGAGATACCCATTGTACGGAGAATGTGGTGACACTCATCAAGAAACCCCAAGGCATCGTCTAATGCTAATCCACTGAACATCTGAGGATCATACTTCTTTAACCTCTCTAGACTCATATGCTCCTGCTCGGAAGCCGTTGCGATGCCCTCGGGCTGAACTGGTGTTTTAGGCGGTGCAGGAATAATCTCGGGAACCTTCTCAACATGTGATCGCTGCTCAGAAGTATAGGCGGCGGGAGTATGTTCTCCTTCCCCAGCCTGGGTATGGCTGCAGCTGCAGCAAGGGGAATCAATCCGAACTGAGCTAAATTGGTGTACATACTCATGAACTGCGCAAATGTCTCCTGAAGGGCTGGAGTAGCAGTAGTTGTAGGCGTGTCAGATGCCTGGACTTCGGCTGGATCTATTGGTGGTACCTCGGTGGCTGCTTGCACAGGTGCTCTCGCTGCACCACGTGCGTATCCTTGAACTTTACCTTGACCCTGACCTCCAATGGCTGCAGTAGTGGGCGCGAGTGCCTAATCACCTCGGGTAGTATGCGTCCTCACCATCAGTGAGAGAGTAGAATACAAAGGTTTATGATTTGGATGTCAAAAGTCTCGCACAACACGGAAATCAAATAAAGTGGAAATATTCCAAACGGTTACATAGTCTCTCGTAGATAAGTACAGACGTCTCTGTATCAATCTCGAGAATTTAATAAACCGGCTTGTGATCTGTGACTCCTATGAACCTATAGCTTTTATACAAACTTGCCATGACCCCAATTCGCCCTTCGTGACTATGACGTGATGGCACCTAGTCTCTACGAATAGGTAAGCCTAACCAATGCGGAAATTTAATCAATTGCGGAAGAAAAATATTTAAATTGAACAAAATAAATAAATCAATGGTCAAGGTACCACCTGGCACATATAATATCAAGTCTCATAGCTAAACAAAGTTCCCAAAACCCGCAATCTCACAAATCACAAGATATGGGATGCATAAGAGGCTCTGACTCAAGAATGTCTACATAAAAGAGAAATACTGAAAGAACTACACTTATTACAGAAAGCTAGAAAGGGACTCCTCGGTCTACGGACTTAACAGATATAACCGAAGTCTCCACCGATATGCCTCCTTCCAGGGCCGATAGATCTGAATGGGAGTACTTGACTCTGCCCAACAAAAAGTGTGCAGAAGAGTAGCATGAGCACACCATGGCATTGCCTAGTAAGTATCAAGACTAACCTCGATGGAGTAGTGAGGAGGAACAGCCAGGACACCTACCGATCAATAAATAGTATAATCATAGAATTAGTAGAAGTGGTATGTAAATATGTAAAGACTGCACGGATAACTAAAAAATGCTACAAATCACAATAATGTAAACGAGCAATAAGTATCAACATGAATACTAGAAATGATGGTATGAAAATGATGGCATAAATCCCAATCCAAATCCTGAAGTCACAACACAACAAGGGAAAAAAAGTCAATAACTCGTATCCTACAATGATTTTCACATAAGGCCTTATTCAGTTCTTTCCACAATTTTTACAAGAAATATCGAAAAACCACAACTCCTGAAAACCCAACATCTACCATCTAACACTTGGCATCATGTGCCCCATCTGTGTCTCGATCATACTGATCACTAACTGGCTAACTATGGCTACTCTCACATATAAAATGGATAAACGAGGGCGTACCTCCATTATTAGCAAAAATTAGGAGCAATTCGCCTCTAACGGGAGTATCCAACTACGTGTATGCTTGTGCAAGTGTTCAAACAAGAATTCTACTAACTAGTAAACATGAATAGGAGAATGGGCCATACATAGAATGTTTCCTCATGAATTCCGATTGATAAAACTCATACAGATAAGCAACCCGCAATCACAATATTAAACAAAATAGGAAAGGCCTCTACGGCTTTCTAAATTCATTACAATCAGCCCCTGACATAGCCCACCATATATTTGCCAGGTATGCAACCGATATTAATGTAGTAAACACCTCATTATTTCACAACACGTGCATAACGATATTCCCACCTTATTCTGCCACATACGCAACCCACATATAAGCATATAACATATCCTGCCTTATTACGCCGCATGTGCAAAAACATTAATAGTAACAATAACACGGCAAAGACCTCGTGCAACTCCTCAGCAACAACCGCATGACAGACACCTCGTGCATCAGAGTAGCAATAGCCGCACGGCAGAAACTTCATGCATCACAGTATCATCAACCGCACAATAAATGACAGTACATAAACAGGAACAAAGCAAGGGAATCAGCTCAGATATTTCTATTCACCAAAAGACAACACAACTAACCTACAAGGAATAACCGTAGCAGAGAAACACTAAGCGCAATAAGAACAACTCAACAAGGAAGAAATATTACAAACAATAATTCCATGATACTTAGTCCAACATCAAGGAAATTAATATGAAATGAATATTAACAATTAAGGAAAATGATACCTAACCATGGGATATCTAACTTCTTACCAATTAAGACCAATTAATTATATGAGAGATAAAAATAATGTCAGTTAAACAAGTAAGTTCAATTAGACAACAAGAATAAATCAAAAAGGGCAAATAAATTCAAAGTAAGATATGTAGAGCTGATACTGATAATAGGGAACTCAATCGGATCAAGAATAACTTCATACTCAGTGATTACAAGGGTCTGAGATCCTAAAAGGGATAATTAACTACAATAAATCTGAGTACGCACTCATCATCTCACGTACATGGAATACAAACAACAGAGAAGACTTAAATCCAAAGGGGAAGTCCCCCACACAAGGTTAGGAAAGATACTTATCTTAAAACCAGCTAAAATCAACTAGTAACCACGTTGTTCCCACGAGTACTCAACTCCAAATGGCCCAAATCTATTCAGTTAAATCACAAATTGTAAATAATGTCTCAAGCAACTGATTCTACAATTTAATTCAAATCTTAAGCGGGAATATTAGGTAAAATGACCAAAATGCCCCTTTGGGCCAACATCTAAGAACCAGATGAATTTAATATTTTCAAAACCCTCCTACTCTCACGAGTCTAACCATATAAACATCACTCAAATCGGAGGTCAAACACTCCTTCAAAACCCAGTAATTCGGCCTATGAAGTTCTACCCATTTTACATTCAAAAACTGAAATAAAAGGATGCAATTAAGAGGCGATTCATGAAAATTGGTCTAAATCGAGTGAGAAACACTTCCCAACTTGCCCAGGTGAAAATCCCTTCAAAAATCACCAAGAACCGAGCTCTCAAAGTCAAAATGTGATAAAATAGTGAAACCCTCGAGTTTGGGGATTAAATCTATCCACACAGGTATTTTTGCATCGCAATTGCGGGAGAAGGGTCGTGACTGAGTAGAGAAATTTTAGAAGGCCTAGAAATGTACATCGCGAACGCGGGAATCAGGCATGCTATCGCAAAATGAAGACGATTAGACCTTCGTGATTGCGGGAAACATGATGCGAACGCGATGAGGAATTTCACAGAACTTCGCAAACGTGGGGAGACGAATGCGAATGTGAAGAAGAATTTTGAGGTGGTCTTCAGCAGGCATCGCGATCGCGGGAGAATCTTCGCGATCGCGAAGAAGGATATCAAAAGCAGCATTTTAAAATAGAGGAAAAAGGATCCGTAGCCCATCCGAAACACACCCGAGGCCCCCAGGACCCCATCTAATCACACACACAAGTCGTATAACCTAATATAGACTCATTCGAATTCCCAAATCACATAACACAACTTCAAAACGACGAATCAAACAAAAAATCAACTTATGAACTTCTAAATCTTCAATTAACAAATATCATGCTGAAACCTATCAGTTCAACTCGGAATGATGCCAAATTTTGCAGACAAGTCCAAAATGGCATGATGGAGCTATTCTATCTCTCGGAATCGCATTTCGACCCTATTATCTCAAAATTCAATTGTGGGTCAAACTTCTTCATTTTTCAACTTCAACTTTCACTGAAATGCCTCAATTTACTCTGCGGACCTCCAAATCTAAATCCTAATGCGCGCCAAGGTCCAAAACCACCATACAAAGCTGTTGAAATCATCTACGACCTATTCTAGGGTCGTTTACCAAAAAGTCCAGTTCAGTCAAATTTTCACCATTCTAACTTCTAGATAAGATTTCATCTTTAGAATTGACTCTAAACCATCCGAAAACTGTATTCTACCATGCACGCAGGTCGATGCTCATGTTTCGAAGCTACTCCAGTCCTTATGTCGCTGAACGGAGCTTATTTTCTCAAAACAACCGGTCGAGTTGTTACAAGGCCGAGCAGGAGATGTAGAGTAGATACCCTCACCTATTTGAGACTTTAGGTATGTTTCTTGGCTCGCTCAAGGACGAGCGCTTGTTTTAGTTGGGGAGGATGTGATGACCCGACCCGTCGTCTCATCTGTTACCGTCCCATTTTCCCTATTTTATGCTCTTCATGTTTCATTATCTGCGTTTGGTGAGTTTTAGTTAATTTGGATTGAGTTTGGTAGGGAATGAGACACTTATCTCTTTAAGGATGTTTTGGTTTAGAAGAGTTAACAAGATGTTGACTTGTGAGTTAGAGGGCTCGGATGTGATTTCCAGTGATTCGGTTAGCTTCGAGAAGTGATAGGTGACTTAGGAGTATGATTGGAATTTAAATTTGAGGCCCGTTGTAGAATTAGGCTTGAATTTGTGAAGTTATCATTTTGGCGATATCCGGTTAATAGGCGATATTTTCATCCGAGGGTCAGAATGGAATTTTGAGAACTGTAATAGCTTCCTTAGTTGATTTAGGATGTGTGTGCAAAATTTCAATTAATTTAGATCTGCTTAGGTTGGGTTTTTTAATCGAATGCGAGTTTTAGAAGTTTTGGTTGAACATAGGATTTGATTTGATGAAATTAGATGATTTTGATGTTAACTATAGTGTCTTGATGGTTCGAGCAAGTTTGGGTAAGGTATTGGAGCACATCTGTATTTTTGGTTGAGACCCCGGGGCCTCGGGGTGGCTTCGGATGGCCAACAGAGTGAAATTGGGACTTGTATGTTGCTGAAGGTGATGGTGTCTGGTGTTTTCGCACCTGCGGTTTTGGGACCGCAGGAACGGTCTCGCAGAAGCGGACGAGAAGGCGCAGAAGTGGGAGTTTGGGCTCAAGGTAGGTTTTGCAGAAGTGTTAGCGTAGTCGAAGGAGCGGTTCCGCTAGAGCGGATCATTAACCGTAGAATCGGCTTGGGAATTAAATGGAGAAATTGCAGAAGCGGTAAATAGACCGCAGAAACAGTAGTCGTGGAAGTGAAATTTGGACCACAGAAGCGAACGGTCTGGGCAGAACATTTAATTAAGTCTTCTTCGCGAGTTTTTGAAAGAACAACATTTTAGACTTAGGAGTTGGAGAGGTTTGAGGCGATTTTGAAGAGGTTTTCAAAGGCTTTCATCAGGGATGGATTCTCGAACTTTGAATAAAATTTCATAGTGTAAAAACATGGAATTAGACTGAAAACTCACGGAATTGAAGGTCAATAATGGGTGTTTAGGGCTTGAACTTTACAGGGGTTAAAATAGGGATTTGAGGGACCAATGGACTCTGATTTTGATAAATTTGATATGTATGGACTCATGGCGAAACGAGAAATCTGGTGATGTGAATTTTTTAATTTTTTCGAGAAGTGAGCTTGAGGCTTGGGTTTCACCAACTTCATGATTTTTGATATTTTTCAAGTCTTTTCGATTGGTTTGTATTCCCTTACTCTATTGTAACATATTCCTTGTGATTTTGGTCATAATCGGTGCTCGAGGAGGTTGATTTGTGAGGCAAGGGAGTAGCGAGCTAGGATTTCGGCCTGTTTGAGGTGAGTAATAGTTTGGGATGAGACACACGTTGCATTATGAGTGTGAGATATGATATTTTTTGGGATTCGGACTTGGTACATCCCGATCCATGAATATACTGTAGTTTTAGACGAGACCAAAGTAATATCATTACATTATGGGCTAGATTCCATGTTTGGGGTCTTGTGCCAACCTGTAGAACCCTTAGGGGGCATTTGTACTGGTTTACCTTACCTTACTTACCGAAATCATACCCTCAGTCATGTTCTTAACTGATAAACATAATATTAACCGGCTTTAGAAATTGGTAAACCCAAATGAGAATAACGTGTAGGTTGGGAACCCCGTCTTATCTTAGTGTGCCTGTGAGGCCAAGTCTATATTGACTGAGAGAGGTCGAGAACACCATTGTGAGGGTATTTGATTGGCTATGGGTCGAGCTGCACGCCGTAGCAGTATATATATATATATATATATATATATATATATATATATATATATCGGGCTGCACGCCGCAGCAGTACAGTTATAAATTCAGTTGTTGTGAGAAGTAAATCAGATGAATACTAGATTAAAATGTTATAACTGACTTCCATCATTCAGTTGCTGTTAAAAATGCTTTTACTGTTTTACAATAGAAATGCGTAGTGGTTTTACGAGTTTTATTTCCTTCAGTCATTATTTATTGCCATTATTCACTGAGTCGGAGTACTGACGTTACTTCATGTACCATGTGTGCAGATACAGGTATTTCGGAGGCATAGTTGAGTTCCAACTGCTATCCATATTATTACCAGAGTCGTCGAGGTAGCTGCATGGTTTCCGCAGGACCCGATTTCTCCCCATATCCTCTTTATTTCTCTTTATTCTAGACAACTCTATGTGTAGGGTGATACTCATGCTTGTATTAGAGGCTTGTGACTCGTGACACTGGATCGGTGGGATTTGTATTGATATCTTATTGTTTTTCTGCACTGTTTTAACTATTTTCAGAATTTTAGTCATTTTAAATTGTCATTAATTCCCGTTAATTGTAAGTAAATTTTATATAAGGGATTGAGTGATGAATTGGTCGGGCTTGCCTAGCATTATGTTGGGCGCCATCGCGGCTGGGTATTTGGGTTGTGAAATCTTTCTTGTGCCTGGTATATAGATTCAGAATCTTTCTGCATAAAATTATTGATTTCTTGCTTCATTTTAAATTTTTTTGCAGGTGAAAAATATTTATTAAGAAATTTTGGCTCCTTTTGTCCCATGTTGTAATGTAACCTCTTGGTAGATTTTGCAACCATGTTTTGGCTTCACCTTTTTAATGAAAATGGAAAAAGCCACAACACTAATAGCATCTGTTGCGACTCAATTATACCTGCAAGTTTCAACTAATTCAAGAAAATTATTTAAATGAGTGTGAGGATCTTCACTCGCATCACCAGTAAACTAACATGACTGTTGAATGGTTTGAATCAAGCATGTGCGGATTTTAAAGGTTTTTGCGCCAACTGGTGGTCTTTTCACACTTGATTCTCCTTCAAAATGATCTGGCCTTGCATAATATATAAGTATTATGTCACGTCGTGGAGCTACTTCATCAAATTGTTCTTCTACTTGATGTGGCGGAAGTTGGTTATTGAGTTCTTGGTTCTCCATTTCCTCTTATGTGAAAATTTGAGATCCTGAGGTCTGTTCTTTTCGCAACAACCGCGAGGAAGTTTCAATTTCTGGATCGTATTTGACTAGTTCTCTAGAAGAGAAATGAGTCATACACTTTCTAAAAGTTAAAATAATTTTAATAAATCTCAAATTAGTAGTAAAAAGATTAAATTTTGTAATAGACTTTAGCCAATCCCCGGTAATGTGTGTATAAATTAAACTCGTACTCTGTCAAATTATAGTATAGAAAGATGTCGAACCCACATAGGTTGGTTTATCCATTCTATAGATGTTTCTTGTTTTAATTACTATTTGAGAAAATCAGAAAGAGTTGAGTTGTAAATTAAGTAACTAAAAATGCATAAAATAGAGCAGTAAAAAATATTTCATTTTTCACAAATATAATAAAAGGTGTTGGGATCTTGACTTCACTTACTATTTCTATTATATAGTAGAATTACTATTCTTCAATTTTTATTTCACAAAGAGGTATAAATTTCTCTCACGATTACAAATTATATTATTACTCAAGTTAAATAATTAATTGCACTCCTCTCAGTTATACAAATTAATCTTCAAAATAGTATACTAAAGAACCAGAAATATATGATTGAACTAAAACATGCTCTTGATAGTAAGTCCCTTTCGGTTACCCTACTTGTTATAACTTACGATTAAACTATTCGCCTCTTTCGATTATAAATAAGTGTAAAATTAAATATAACATAAAAGATATAGATGTTACTGAATTAATATTAACATTTATCAATGCTACATTTAACTATATTATTTATTTCGCCTCTCTTGATTACAGAATTAATAAACAACTAATATGTAGTGCAAGATAGATAGATATTAATAAATTAAATAACGTCTAACTATAAAAGTAGATAAAAGTTAAATAAATTATAGCTCAACCATGTGAATATTAGGAATAACGTAACGACCCGACCGGTCGTTTTGAGCTCTAGCGTGCCGTTAAGTAGTCTGAGGCAATGAGCAGCTTCACTTCAGGTATTATGATTTGTGCGCATAGACGGAATTTCATTTCGGGAAGTCCGGAATTGATTTGGAAAGAGAATTCTCATTTCGAAAGATTAAAATTGAATGAATTATCTAGGATTTGATTTCTGCGTAAAAAATCTCGGAATTGGGATTTGAAGGTTCTAACAGGTTCGTATTATGATTTCTGACTCGGGCGTATACACACATCGGGTTTTGGCGCCTATTGTGGAAGTTAGCATTTTGGAAGAAATTTCATAAGTTTGTCTTAAAGTGAATTTTAGTGTTATTAATGTCCTTTTGGGATTCCGAGTCTAGGAATTGCCCTGTATGGTGATTCTGGAGCTGAGAGCATGATCGGAAGTGAATGCGGAGATCCGTAGGTCATTTTGGAGTCATTTAGCTAAAAATTGAAGTTGAAGGTTTTCAAAGAGCTTGACCGGAAGTTGACTTTTTGATATTGTGATCGGATTTTAATTCCAAAAGTTAGAGTAGATGTGTAATGTAAAATATGACTTATGTGCAAAATTTGAAGTCAATCGGACGTGATTTGATAGGTTTAAACATTGAAGTTGAAGTTTGGAATTCTAAAGTTCATAAAGCTTGGATTGGAATTCGATTCATGGTTTTAGCATTGTTTGATATGATTTAAGGCCTCAAGAAAGTCCTTAATGTGTTTTAGGACTGGTTGATAGGTTTGGGTGCATTTCGGATGCTCAATGGATCGATTTCCGCTTTGTGAGGATTGATGGTTTTCTTGAATTAGTGCAGCAGGTTTTTACTCTATGCGATCGCAAGAGAAGGTCTGCGATCGCATAGACAAAGAGTGAGGGAGCTGGAATTTTGCCTATGCAATTGCAGAGGAGGAAGGCTGAGACCTATGTGATCGCGGGGTTGGTGTTGCGATCGCACAGTGTGCGTTTGGAGGCGGTGATGCATTTGCCATGTGCGAATGCGAGAAATTTTATGTGAACGCATAGGAGGAATTAGGGAGGCAGAAGAGTTGGCCTATGCGATCGCGGGGCTTTGTTTGTGATCCCATAGAAGGGTCGCCTGGGCAGTGTTCTTTTGAAATCAGGTTTTGGCTCATTTTCACTTTATTTCTTCCACGAGAGCCGATTTTGGAGCAACTTTGGAGAGCCATTTAATCCCCCAAGCATGAAGTAAGTGATTTCTACTAGTTTTGGATATATACATGGTTTATATATGGATTCAAACAAGGAATTTGTAGAAAATTTGGAGTTTTTAGGAAGACCTAAAAAATTAATATTCTTGGAATTTGACCACGATTTTGGGTATGAAATTAAGAGGTAATCATATATTTGAGTTCGTGAGTTCATTGGTAAACTTTATCTTCAAAAATGTTTTGAATCCGGGCATGTGGGCCTGAGGGCATTTTTGCCAAATTTTTTATCGGGGTTAGAAATTGATATAATTTGGATTATAATGAGTACCTTAGAATATATTAATGGGTTTATACAATTATTGGTTAGTTTAGAGTGTTGTGCATCGATTCGAGTCTTCGGAAGGGCGCAAAATATTGGTTATGGATCTTCGTAGCGAGGTGAGTCTCCTTTCTAACCTTGTTAGAGGGAATTGTCTCCATATGAGTTAATTGGTTATGTGCTCCTATTTGTGGGGGCTACATACGCACAATGTGACGAGAAATCCGTGCATAGCTACAATAATGTTATTATCCGGGAGTCTAGGACCCAAAAACATGCTATACTTGGATTAATTGTAAACTTATTGACAGCTTGGATTGCTTAGATCATATTGATTAGTAAATGAATTTCTAAAAGGATTAATCTTCAATTTCTTAAATTGTTAAAAGAGGATTGGCTTTTAATTGGGTAAATGTTCCCCAATAAATCCTTAATTGGTTGTTTGAGTGTGTACTCCTATATCTACCTGCATCGCACGTATGATTCACGACCAGGGTAATTGTTTACTCTATGTTGACCGCCTCGCAAGATAGTTCGTGAGCGGGGTAATAGATACATCTATGGTTCGAGCCGTTCGACCCTCGACAGTACACAATTTACATTTTTGTTGGAGTGTGTAATTGACCTCGGCATGATATGTGCATGCTTATATTGTTTTCCTGAGAATTTTAAATGTTGATGTTGCCTTTCACGGCCTGATATAAATTGATTAAGATAATGAAAAATAAATCTTGAAAATCCTTCATTATTTGTTAAAGGTGTTTACCTGTTTTCCGGCTTTGTGAGTTTGAAATGCTATATAAATCCATGAATTCACGTCTTCATTATATTATTATTTGATCACTAGAAAGTATTGAAGTCGACTTCTCGTCTCTATTTCTTCGAGATTAAACGGGATACTTACTAAGTACACGTTGTCTTCGTACTCATACTACACTTGCTATGCATTTTTGTTGCACATGTTTATGTGTGGCTAGTGGCTTAGTAGCGTAGCGGCATGGTTCATACGGAGACTAGGTGAACTGAAATTCCTCGAGGCGACCCGCAGCTAGTGTAGTCTCTCATGATTCTATTTATTTTCTATTCAAAATTATTCCGGAAAACTGTTGTACTTTATTCGATTTTTCTTAGAAATTGCTCATGTACTTGTGACACCGGGTTCTATGAGGTATTTGGGTTTATTCAAAAAGTTTAAAAGTTGTTTAAATATTTCAATATTAATTCGGAGAAATATATTGTGTATTGTTTTCATTGTATAAAGGAAGTATTTTCAAATTATTAAGACAAGGATTTAATTATGTATTTTAGTTGGCTTTCCTGACAGCAGTGTCCAGCGCCACCATGACCATTAGTAGATTTTGGGTCGTGACAATAATTCTACTATTATATAGAAATATTAAGATCTGTCTTTCTTCCAACACGAGAAAAGTTACTCCATTCTAGAACTAGTACTAACATGAAAATATTCTTGTCCGTTAAATAAGAAAATAGAAAGCAATATTCAAGAAGAATAATTTTCCCATTTAATTAAAAGCAAGAACTAAAGTAATTTCCTACACTGGAATTTATTTGGAAATAACAACTAAACTACTATTGTGATTTAAACGAAAGATAACTCGATACTAGTAAAAAAAGTAAAACAAAGAAACTTATTAAGAATTTGAATTCCGACTTCTAGCTCTAAGCTTTCTCTCCACTGCGATGCCCTTTCTGATTGTAAACCCCTTCTTATATAAGAGAGAAAATTATGATGATCTTCTTGATTTGGTGCTGGTGTGTCGGATTTGTCAAGGCAAATTTGATTGCTCAGTTGCAAGTTGAGATTTTATCATGTATATATAGATTTGTCATGTAACTCTAAATTTATCCCAGCAAGTTGAGATGTCTTCATGGTAAGTGTGGATTTGGTGCATCATTAAAGTCCAACGTCATTTATGTGTTTATTTTCTTTTGCCAAATTATTTTTTTTTCATCATAACTTCTCTTTAGCTCTTTGTAATATTTTTCTTGATGTTTTCTTGCTTTCTACGATAATTCTTCTAAAATCATTCCTCCAAAATTTAGTTAAAAATATGGAAGAAACATGATAATATTTATGCTTTTGCTGAGAAAAATTATATGGTTAAGGTAAAGCAAAATACACTTATCACTGACCCAAGGCCTTTTAATATAATCTGTAACCCGTTTCACCCGTTACATAAATACTTTATTACCCGTTTTTAATAATCACAAGGGACATTTTATCTGTTTAGCTGGGAGAACGACGGGGAGGCAATTTAGGATTCCTTCTATATGTATCAATTCTCAGATTTTCTGTAAAATCCTTCAAAGGTATAGTTTTTTTCTTGATTTTATTAAACGTGGTTGCTGTTATTTCTCCCATATTATTTTTTTTCTAGATGTTAATCTTCTTTTTACTGAAGGCAATTTAGGGTTTCTGTTAACCTTTATAGTTTAGTGTTTTCATGTGCGTTTTTTCGTATGTAGCGAATCTCTATTATGTGGATGGTGTATGTTGGTTTGTTTTTAGTTTAGTCAAATGTAGTGTAGGGTTTATATGTGGGACCGCATTGTATCTCTTTTTGGAAAAAAATGGGGTTTTTGTTTCCGGCAAAGATGATTTTATATGGTCCTCAAGTGGTTAACATTTGAGTTGTTCCTTTATTGAATATTATACATTTTTGCTGATAACTAGGGATTTTGACGCATTTTATACTCCTTCTTGCTTATGCTTTGATTAGAAATTCATATAAAATAGTCCCAAAAAGGCTCACAAGTTATGCTTGATTGAAGGTTTGATAAAAAAAAGGACAAGATATCAAAGATTAGCTCAAAAGGAGTAAAACTTGCACAAGTGCCAAAGACAAAACAAGCTCGGGTAAAATAGGCCCACTACGGCTGCACACAACTTTATGCAGTCCACACTAGAAGATTCAGAGAGGTAGATTCCAAGGCAAAAGGCAATCTGGGATTTGTACGGTCCACACTAAGATTGTTGCGGCCAAACTCGATTCTGTGCGGTCCGCAGAGCCAAGATTCAGAGAATGCCAAATCTGGAGTTTTCAAGTCAATGCATTCTGCAGTCCATTTTATGCGGACCACACTAGAAGTCTGTGTGGCCACAGTCCATTATGTGCAATCCGCATTGCCCGAGAGTCGGCTTTTTGAGGTTCAGAGCCCTAGTGCGACCGCACACCATTTTCTGAGGTCCGCAGTAATCCTGCAGGGGAATTTTGTCCAGATTTTCTAGCTTACTATAAATAGTTTCTATTTCTATTTTTAGGGTATCAGATATTCTAGGACAACAGATGCGCTCATGGTTTCGACTTTTGTAGCCATTTGTGGTAACTTTATCTACTTTGCAACATTGAACCTTCATTTTTATCTTAGTAATTAAAATATATGAGTTTATCTTCTTCTATTTCTTATTTTTCTTCTTTAAAAATGAGTAGCACGACCCCATAGCTAGGGTTGTGGCTCAACCCTAGTGTGGGTAATTGATGGGTCTTGTACTTTAGGGCTAAATGTAATATGGGTGTTTGATATTTGGGTCAATTTCATGTTAATTGCTGAATTAATGGTTGCAAACACTAGTTTGTATTTAGTTGACTAGGTCTCATCTTGAGAAAGAGTGTCTAAGCCTCCAAAATTGATCCAACAAGGAATTGAGGCGTACTTAAAAGATTGATAGCCCCAATTAAAGGGTTAAATCTCGAGAGATTAATACCCGGCCTGAACCCTAGATTCTTGTGCAAATTCGCATATCCAATTGGACTTGAGAAAGTCAATTGGGCAAAATCACTTGAATCACTGAGAGGTGTAGAGTGGGTAAAGTAGTTCAATGGTTATATCATACTCCCTAATCATGACAATTGTGCCTTAGACTCAAGTACCCGTCAGTTGACCACCTAGGCGGATGTCACTACCCTTGTGCCCTTTAAACTATTTGAATAATCTGTAGCATTTAACTCTTGGATTAATATAGTAGCATTTACAATTTGTAGTTTGATACAAGTGGAATTATAAAGAAAACTCCAAAAATGATAAGAAGTGTAATTTGAAACATATACGCAATCATAAGCTAAATAGATACTTGACTCCATTTCTAGCTCTCTGTGCATATCGATCCCGACCAAAAATTGGATAAAAGCTGCTCCGACCCTCTATCGCTACTTAATTAGTAGTGTGGAGTAGACTGCGATCATCCACCATAAGATTTATTTAATAACATTGAGAGTCAACTATATCTTTCAATGCCTGAGAAAACATTAAATTTCCTATTAAATTTGGTAACCTTTGTCTGACTCATGTGCCTGCCCTTTTTTGCTTTATTCTTTTTTGTTTGATTTACATAGGAATGCCCTTTTATATTCAATGTTTGGAAATACATTAAAGTTGTACTATTATATTATATTAAATTTTGTTAAGGTTGTATTATTATATTCAATGTTGTGCTTTATTGCTTTGTACTTTTTGTTCTGATCCATATCCTTTTTCGCTTAATAATATTCAATTTTGTTAACCCTTATTCTTATTTATTTTGTAGGTTACGATGGTTAATGTCGACTTGTTATTCAATTATGGAGGTGAATGGAAAATTATTCCAACATTAATATATACAAAAAAGCTGGTGCACACTTGGAAATAGTAAGATTGTGACATTTTTTGTCTTTCATTGATTTAGTAAATGAATATACATATCTACTATATGGTATGATGACATTCAACAACTTATAGTTTGTGGTCCTTCTATTACGACCTGGAATTCCTACCATCGGGACTGGTGGAGCCTAACATCACACTTTCTAGGAAAGCCAATGTTAGAGTCTTACTAACTAATTTTCTTTACATTTTAGTGATTTAAAAACATACGAGTTAAAACAAGTAGAAATAAATATGGGATTAAGTAAATAGCCGTTTATGTACATTCGATTACCAACATTATTTCCATTGCTACCTAGAATCTGGTGTCGCAACCCACGAACATACTATGATTTTCTACAAACATCAGCCTGAAAGAAATTACAAATATTTTAGAATTAAAGAAAACAGTAATATAGAGACATATAAGGGGACGCCAGGGCCTACGGACGCCAGCATGACTACCTTGGGAGTCCAAGCTGTGTAACCTTAAGCCAACCCCTCAATAAACCATACCTGCTCCAAAATCTGCACATGAAGTGCAGAGTGCCGTATCAATACAACCGACCCCATCGACTAGTAAGTGTCGATCCTAACCTCGAAGAGGTAGTGATGAGGCTACGATGGGGCAATTACAATATCACCTGCATACAGTGTGTAATAAAAGCAGAAAGAAGGACATGAAAAAATAAAACAGTAACTTACAACCAATGAACACGGAACTCAAGTGTCTTATCAGTATTCAACACCAATCCTTAAGTGAAATAAAATTGTAGAATATTTTTACAGTAGAAGAAAGATACATAAAAACATAAACTGATGTGGCGCTCATACCGATCCCTCCATATAATCGATATCAATATGAATATTCACCTTATTATTCCATATCAATCCACCCTTATTCCTCCTGTTGCAGCGTGCAACATGATCTCATCGTATAATAGCAATTCACCCTTATTCTTCTTGTATATATCACACTTATTCCTCATGCTGCGATACGCAACCTGATCCTACCATATAATTGCATTTCACACTTATTCCCCCTCAATATATCGCCCTTATTCCTCCTATTGAAGCGTGCAACCCGATCCCACAATATTAGTACCAATTATACAATAAGAACGGAAATTTTACAATTTAACTCAAACCTCTCCACAATATTTAAACCTAAAACCAAAGAAAATGAAAAGTTTGTACATTATGAAACTTCACACAAATAATACTATTCAGCGAAACCAATCAAATGTATACCATAAAACACCGACAAACTAGCTTAAGACAATAATATTAGATAATGAAACTACAGGATATCTAATACCTTTCAATAATGAAAAACAATATCTGACAAGTAGCCATTAAACATGGAAATACCAGTAAAGCATGTAATAGTTTAGGCAGGGAAAACATATATAAGAACAGGAAGAAAACAAGAAAACAGATAAATTGGCGGGGCATAGGTACACGTTAGTTCACCTATACGCCATTCACATGGATTTTCACATAGAAACTGATTCAAGGATTCCTAATCCCTCGAGTCAAAGTTAGACACAACACTTACCTCGATCTACAGGCCACTCACAGCTCAATTACCACTTTTCCTCTAGTTTCCACCTCCAAATCACTCGTATTTAGCCATAATTAACTTAATAACATCAAATATTTCTAAAGAAATTAACTCAATACATAAATTTAGGCTCCCCAACATTTCCCCCAAAAAGCCAAAAATCAACCCCAGACCCGTTGGTCAAAACTCGAGGTTCGGACCAAAACCCATTCACATATTCACCCCCGAGGCCGAATATGTAATTAGTTTTGAAATCGACCCCAAATCAATTTTTAAATTCCCAATTTGCAACCCCCCCCCCCCCCAAAATCTTCCTAAAATCCCTAATTCTACCACGAAAGAACAAGGTTTAGGACTAAGAATCGAGTTGGTGATGAAGGAAATTGAAGGAAATGAGTTAAAGTGCACAACCTATGATTTGTTGTTGGATTCCCTCTTCAAAGATCGCCTTAGTTCGAGTTCCAATGAAAGAGATATGAAATTTTGGAAAAGAATCATTTTTGGATCTGTTTTAAAATCATTGGGCAGGACTTCTTCACGTTCACGAAGCGCCTGCCGCATTCGGTAAGATCCAGCCTTGATAGCATACGCGATAGTGAAAAGATGTTCGTGTTCGCGATGGTTTGTCCCACCTGGCCATCGCATTTGCATGAACAACTTGAAAATCTCAGCCCACCTCCATTTACTCTACACGTTGCGTGAGCCGGTCGCGTTCGCGAAGGGCAGACCTTAGTGCTCTGCATTCGCGACTATGGCCTCGCGTTTTAATAGAAGAAAAACCACCCCAGCCCATATTATTCTTCGCGTTCACCTGAGAAGATTCGCGAACGCGAAGAAGGGAACTAGGAAGTGCTGAAGCTGAGTGTATAACATTTTGTAGCCTATCTGAAACTCGCCCTAGCCCTCGGGTCTCCAAACCAAACATGCACACAAGTCTAAAAATATCATACCGACTTGCTCGTGCGATCGAATTTCCAATATAACACCTAGAACTACGAATTTAGCACCAAATTGAATGGAATTCTTAAGAACACACTGAAATTCCTTTTTTCACAACCGGACGCCCAAATCACGTCAAATCAGTTCTGTTTCCCACCAAATTTCATAGATAAGGTATAAATATTATTTTGGACATGTACCGGCTCTAAAACTAAAATACGGGCCCTATACTAACAAGATCAAACATTAACCAAATTCTTTAAACCATTTAATTTCTAGTCTTTCAATATTCATAACAATCTCATTTCTCTAGCTAGGGACCTCGAGATTCGATTCCGGACAGAAATCCAGGTCCCACATTTCGATACAGACCCACTAGAACTGTCAAAATGTGAGTCGGGGTGCGTTTACTCAAAACATTGACCCAAGTCAATTAAATCCTCTTTTAAAGGTAAAAGGTATTATATTTAGCAACTTTCAACATAAAAGATTTTTGAAAACATGCTCGGAATTGCGCACAAAGATCGAGGAGGAGTAAAATAAGGTTTTGAAGGCCTTGGAATATGGAATCAAGTTCTAAAACATAAGATGACCTTTTGGGTCATTATATTCTCCACCTCTAAAATAATTGTTCGTCCTCAAACGAACATAGAGAAGTTATTAAGATGGTGAAAAGGTGGGAATATTTGCGCCCCATATCGGAATCAGACTCCCAGGTAGCTTCCTCAACAGACTGACCTCTCCACTGCACTAAAACCGAAGGATAACTCTTCTATTTCAACTGATGAACCTGTCGGTCTGGAATAGCTATTGTCATCTCCTCATAGGTCAAATCCTTGTCCAACTGGACAGTGCTGAAATCTAACACGTCAGATGGATCGCAGATACTTCCGAAGCATGGATCACTGGATGTACCGCAGATAAGCCTAGTGGCAACGCAGTCTGTAGGCCACCTCTCCTACTCACTCAAAGATCGCAAAAGGCCCGATATACCTAGGGCTTAACTCCCCTTCTTTCTAAACCTCATTACACCCTTCATGGGTGATACCCAAACTAACACTATCTCTCCAACCATGAATGCCATATCACAAAACTTATGGTCAGCATAATTCTTTTGTCTGGACTGAGCTGTACGAAGTCTATCCTGAAGTATCTTAACCCTATCCAAGGCATCCTTTACCAAATCTGTACCAAATAATCAAGCCTCCTCCAGCTCAAATCATCTAACTGGCGATTGACATTGTCTACCATATAATGCCTCATAGGGTGATAGGGAGCCATCTGGATTCTCGACTGATAGTTGTTTTTTAGGCAAACTCTGTAATGGCAAGAACTAATCCCATGAACCTCTAAAGTCTATTACGCATGCAGAAAGAATATCCTCCAAGATCTGAATAGTACGCTTGGACTGTCCGTTCGTTTGAGGATGAAATGTAATGCTCAACTAGGCCCGGGTACGCAACTCACGTTGTACTGCCCTCCAAAAGTGCATGGTAAACTACGCACCTCGATCAAAAATAATTGACACGGGCACATCGTGAAGACGAATTATCTCACAGATAGAAATCTCTGCCAACCTCTTCGAAGAATAGGAAACTGTCACAAGAATAAAATATACTAACTTGGTCAGTCTATCCATAATAACCCAAACTACATCAAATTTCATGTGAGTCCATAAGAGTCCAACAAAGAAATCCATAGTGATACGCTCCAACTTCCACTCAGAAATCTCTATCTTCTGAAGTAAACCACTAGGTCTCTGATGCCCATACTTTACTTGCTAACAATTGAGACACTAAGCTACATATGCGACAAAATACTTCTTCATCCTCCTCCACCAATAATGCTACTGCACGTCCTGATACATCTTTGGGGTTCCCGGATGAATAGAATATCGGGAACTGTGAGCCTCCTCTAGAATCAACACACGAAGCTCATCCATATTAGGCACACAAACACGACCTTGCATCCTCAAAATTCAATCATCTCCAACCGTAACCTTCTTAGCATCATCGAGTTGCATTGTGTCCCTTAGGACAAGAAAATAAGGGACATCATATTACTGCTCAATGATACACTCAATCTAGGAAGACCGAGCGACTATTCAAGCTAAAACATGACTGGTCTCAGAAACATCCGACCTCGTGAACTGATTGGCTAAGGTCTAAACATCTAACGCAAGCAGTCTCTCACCAACTAAAATGTACGCAAGGTTGGCTATACTAGCTGATTTCTTACTCAAAGCATTGGCCACCACATTGGCCTTTCCGGGATGATACAAGATGGTGATACGATAGTCTTTCACTAGCTCTAACCACCTTCTCTGCCTCAAATTAAGCTCCTTTTGCCTGAACAAATACTGCAAACTGAGATGGTCTGCGAACACCTCACACGACAAGCCATATAAATAGTGCCTCCAAATCCTCAGCGCATGAACAAGCTGCCAACTCGAAGTTATGAACTGGATAATTTTCTCGTGAATCTTTAGCTGCCGTGAAGCATATAAAATTACCTTGCCACCATGCATCAATACCGTACAAAGTCCAATACGAGATGCATCACAATATATGGTATAAGGCCCTGAACCTGTAGGCAATACTAACATTAATGTCGTAGTCAAAGCAGTTTTGAGATTCTAAAAGCTTGCCTCACACTCGTCCGACCATCTAAATGGGGCACCCTTCTAGGTCAACCTGGTCATTGGGGATGATAAAGATGAGAACCCCTCCACAAATTGACGATAATAACCCGCCAATTCCATGAAACTCCTGATCTCTATAGCTGATATGGGTATCAGCCTGTCCCTGACTGCGTCGATCTTCTTAGGATCCACCTGAATAACCTCTGACGATACAAAGTGACCCAAGAAATCCACTAAAATCAACCGAAACTTTCATTTTGAAAACTTAGCATATAATTGGTTGTCTCTCAAAGCCTGAAGAACAGTCCGCAGATGCTACTCATGCTCATGTCGACTGCGGGAGCAGATCAAGATATCATCAATAAAAACAATCACAAAGGAATCCAGATAGGGTTTAAACACTCGGTTCATCAAATCCATGAATGTTGTTGGGGCATTTGTGAGCCCGGATGATATCACTAGAAACTCATAATGCCCATACCGAGTCCAAAAAGCTATCTTTGGGACATCAGATGCCCTAATCCTCAAATGATGATATCCAGACCTCAAATCGATCTTTGAAAACACCATGTCACCCTGAAGTTGATCAAATAAGTCATCAATCCTCGGCAACGGATATTTATTTTCAATGGTTACTTTGTTCAACTGCCGATAATCTATGCACATCCTCATCAATCCATTCTTCTTCTTTACAAACAACACGAGAGCACCCCAAGTTGAGATACTGAGTCTAAAAAAGCCCTTGTCAAGAAAATCTTGCAACTGCTCCTTCACTCCTCAACTCTTGTGGGGCATGCGGTATGGTGGAATAGAAATTGCTTAATTCCCAGAACCAAATCACTATAGAAGTCAATATCCCTCTTGGGTGGCATCCCCGAAAAGTCTATAGGTAATACCTCTTGGAAACTTCCCACCCACTGGTATAGAATTCATGGAAGGAACCTTCGCACTAGAATCACAAACATAAGCCAAATACGCCAAACACCCCTTATCGACCACATGTCGAGCCTTCATATATGAGATAAACCAGCAGGTAGAATGACTAGGAGTCCCCCTCTACAATAATAGAGGCAACCCCGGCAAGGATAAGGTCACATTCTTAGTGTGACAGTCCAATATAGCATGATAAGGTGACAAGAAATTCATCATCAAAATGACATCAAAATCAAACATATCGGGAAGTAGAATATCTACGCTAGCCTCAAGACCCCCAATAATGTCCACACGCGAGCAATAGATATGATCAAAAATAATAGAATCACCTACCGGTATGGAAACATTACATGGGAGCACTCCAACAATCACGAGGAACAAATAACTATGAAGAAAAGTAAGATGACAGATAGGAGTATGTAGACCCTAGATCAAATAGAACTGAAACATCTCTACTGCAAATTGAAACAGTACCTCTGCTAACAGCATCAGATGACTCAGACTCAGAACTAGTTGGGAAAGGACAACATCGGGGTTGGGGCCCACCGCTCTGAACCATGTCTCTGGGACGGCCTTCTGTTGGCTGGTCTCCACCTCTAGCAGTCTGGACTTCACCTCTTGCGGCTGGCCTCCACCTTTAGTGGCCTTACATCTACCTTTGGTTCCCTGAACTATACCTCTAGCTGGTTGAGTGGGTGGTGGAGCACCCGGTGTCGGAATCATCGAATGAGAACCCTATTGCTTTGGTGGAACGCCCATTTATCTAGGACAGGTCCTTCGGATATACCCATAATCACCACATTCGAAATATCTATCTTGATGCTGTGGCTGTGGAAACTGAGACTAGCCCGGACGAGCAGAATGACCGCGGTAATAACTATGTAGAGGAGGTGCTCTAATAGGATCTGGTGGTGCACTATAAGCTAGCTGCCTTGAAGAAGGTACATAAGGACAACGACTCCCGGAAGCACCATCGGAGGCCTGGAGTGTTAAATGGAACGACCTGGGATGGTGTCCTCTACCTAAAGTTCTCAACCTCCAGATGAGGCCCTACTGAATCCATCGGAGTGACACGACCTCTTGTTAGACCCCTAACTACTCACCAGAGCTAAAACTATCTCAACTCGCCTGACAACATTGGTTGCATCCTGGAAAGAAATATAGCCCCCAATCTCCTTAGCCATTTGCAATCTGGAGGCTGAGAAAGTCCCTCAATAAACCTCCTTACCCTCTCTCTCTCTCTCTCTTAGTAGGAAGCAGAAGAATAGCATGATGGGATAGATCAATAAATTGAACGGTTAAGGTTCAAATATATCCTTGTACTATTAATAATAGGCCATATTTCTCCTTTGTTTGAATTTTTTATCAAATATGTCCCCACCGTTATACATTAGGGCCATATATATCCCTCAGCCATTAAAACGCCCTTCCATATTTTTTTGTGGCACGTGGCATCTTATGATTGGACAAGACGACCCGCCCCATTCCTTTAATTATAACCCGCCCCGACCCAATTGTTAAATTATGACCCAGCGTTATATTTCACTTAGTTCCCATTTTGATCCCAATCTTGGCCTTATTGGCGATGCTAAAATCACTAAAGAAGGCTCCTTTGTGCAACTAACCGACCCATCAAAGTCTTCTCTGAGTTCCAGATTTGTCTTCCAGAGAATACCCTTCAAGTTTCTTGACTCTAATTCGTTTTCCACTGACTTCTCATTCTCTATCTCACCCCACAATGGTGATGTCCTTTCCTCATAATTTAACAATTGTCCTTTCCTCATAATTCCAGTAGAAGAACTTAATCCCACCAATACTTCTTTGCCTTTCCACATACTCGCCAAATCGACCTGATACACTAACAAGGGATCGTACGGCCGAGGACTACCAAATTCACTTAGTCTTACCTCTAATCTTTTCAAAGTGCATTCGTAATCAACCCAAGAATGCAGATTTTTGCCACTATTCAAAACCAAGTTGATGAACGAAACGTTGGTTGATTTTTCAGAAACAAGACTGCCCACATTCACACCCACATGATTGGCACTTTTATCCCCCACATTTTTGTTCAACAAAGTATCAAACTCAACCCCAAAAAATTGTCTTTCATTTGAAAGCCCGAACATTTTCTTGGAAAACTTGGAGGGGAAATCAGTAGGCACAATAACGAAGGAAAGGCCATCTTAGTGGGCACAATAACAAAGGATATAACGCTGGGTCATAAATTATGGGTCGGGGCGGGTTTAATTAAAGGAATGGGGCAGGTCGTCTAGTCCAATCATAAGATGCCACATGCCACTAAAAAATATGGAAGGGTGTTTTAACGGCTGAGGGATATATATGGCACTAATGTATAACGTTGGGGACATATTTGATAAAAAATTCAAACGGGGGATAAATATGGCCTATTTTTAATAGTACAAGGATATATTTGACCCTTAACCGTAAATTGAATCTCGTAAAGAGTGACGGTCATAGAACCCTATTGAGAGGCTTGAACTGCCTTCGGTAGTCCTCTGTCTAAGTAATAGGACAATACTTATCATGAAATACCTGAGAGAACTGGTCCCAAGTAATAGCCGGCAACCCAGATGGTCTGGCCAACATAAAATCCTTCCCCATTTCTTGGCAGAACCTGACAAATGAAATGTAGCAGAGTCGACTCCATTTGTCTCCATTATCCCCATGTTCCGTAACACCTCATGACAACTGTCTAGATAGTCTTGGGGATCCTCTGAAAATATACCGCCATAGTGAAATGGAAAAATCTTGGTAAACCTATCCAATCTCCACAAAGCCTCAGAAGACATAGATGATCCATCACTAGTCTTTGCCGCAACATGGCTGAACTATCTTAATGGGCTGAGATGCTGGAGTCTCAAACCGAGGAGCCATCTGTTCCAAAGTGTGCATAGCGGGAGTCTGTGCTCCTCTTCCAGCCTGAGAGATGGCTGGTGCTACAAGGAATGTACCGGTCTGTACCACACTCTCCATGAGACCCACTAGAAAAACCAAAGCATCCTAATGTATCGGGGTGGCGATGAACCCTTCTAGGACCTGAGCTAGTCCTGCTGGAACCCATCTCTATCCCTCATAGGAGTTTCCACTAGGGCTCTGGCTACTGCACAGCTGAAGAAGGGGTACGCTTCTCACCATCTGCGAAAGAACAAGAGTAGACAGTTAAATTAGTATTTGAGAGGACCAAAATCGCACGACCGAGAAGAATAAAAGTGAAATTATCCAAAACATTATATTCTCTCGGGGATAAGCACAAACGTTTCCATACCAATCCCTGAGACTCTACTAATATTGTTATCTTGAGACCTAGGAAAAATAGTTCTCTGATTCCAACTTTTCACAACCCGGAATCCCCATCATCGAAACCGTGATGGCGCCTAACATCACACTTGGTAAGCAAGCCAAGGTTAGAATCTTACTAACTAATTTCTTTTATGTTTTAGTGATTTAAAAATATGCGAGTTAAAAAAAGTAGAAAATAAATTCAGAAGTAAGTAAATTTCCTTTTTTCTGTATTCTATTTCCAACACTATTGCCATTACTACCCAGAATCTGGTGTCACAATCCACGAACATACTATGACTTTCTACAATATCAGTCTGAAATATTATTACTATTTTGGAAATAAAGAAAAAAATAATATAGAGATATAAAAGGGGAACACCAGGGCCTTCGGACGCCAGCAGGACTACATTGGATCTCCAAACTGTGTAACCTGAAGCTATCCCTCAATCACCGATTACCTACTCCAAAATCTGCACAGGAAGTGCAGAGTGTAGAATTGGTACAACCGACCCCATGTACTAGTAAGTGTTGAGCCTAACCTCGATGAGGTAGTGACGAGGCTAAATCGGTTCAGTTACAATACAACCAGCATACCATGTATAGTAAAAGTAGAAAAAGGATAGGACAAAGTAAAGCAGTAACTTGCAAGGAACGAATACGGAAGTCAAGTGTCTTATCAGTATCCACTTATAACCAATCCTTAAGTGAAACACAAAATTACATAATAACTTACACAGTGGAAGAAAGATCCATAAACACATAAACAGATGCGACGCGCATACTGATCCACCATATACTCAATATTAATATGAATATTATCCCTTATTACTCCATATCAATCCACTCTTATTACTTTTGTTGCGACGTGCAACCCGTTCCTACCTTGTAATAGAAATTCACCCTTAGTCCTCCTGTATATATCACCTTTATTTCGTTAATAGAAGCGCACAACCCGATCCTACCATATAATAGCATTTCACCCTTATTCCTCCTCAGCTTATCACCCTTATTCCTTCTGTTGCAGCTTGCAATCCGATCCCACCATATTAGTACCAATTACACAATAAGAATAGAAATTTCAACATTTAACTCAAAACTCTCCACAATATTTAAACCTCAAACCAAAGAAAACGTAAATTTTGTACATTATGAAACTTCAGACAAATAATACTACTCAGCAAAATCAGTCCAAAATATATCATAAAACACCGATAAACTAGCTTAAGAAATTAATATGAGATAACGAAACTACGGGATATATAATACCTTCATCAAGGAAAAATAATATCTTACAAGTAGCAATTAAAAATGCAAATACTTATAAAGCATGTATCAGTTAAGAAAAGAAAGACAATATAATAAGAACGGGAAGAAAACAGGCAAAACAGATAAATTGGCCGCGTATAGATACTCGTCGCCTTACCTATACGTCACTCACATGGATTTTCACATAGAAATTAAGTCAATGATTCCTAATTCCTTGAGTCAAAGTTAGACACAACACTTACCTCAATCTACAGGCCACTCACTGCTCTATTACAATTTTTGCTCTAGTTCCCATCTCCAAACCACTCGTATCTAGCCATAATTAACTTAATACCTTTAAATATTCCTAGAGAAATCAATTTCAATACATATATTTAGGTTTCCCAAAATTTCCCCCCAAAAATGTCAAAAATCGCCCCCGAGCCCACTTGATTAAAACACGAGGGTTGGACCAAAACCCATTCACTCTTGAGCCCAAATATGCAATTAGTTCTGAAATCTGACCCTAAATCAAGGTCTAAATTCATAATTTTATTCTTCCAATAAATCCCTAATTCTAACATGTAAGAACAAGGTTTAGGACTAAAAATCTAATGGGTGATGATGGAAATTGAAGAAAATGAGTTAAAGAGTAAAACCTATGATTTGGTGTTGAATTCCCTCTTAGAAAGTTTCCCTAGGTCGAGTTCTAATGAAGGAGATATAAAATATTTAAGCAATCCCCTTTTTGGGATTTTATAATCACTCGGTAGGCATTCTTCGCATTTACGAAGGGCTTGTCGCGTTCGCTAAGAGCCAGCCTTGATGTCTTATGCTATTGCAAAAAGCTATCTTTATTTGTGATGGTTTGTCCCACCTGGACATTGCGTTTTAGAGCTAAAGCTCACGTTTGCAGAGGACAACTTGTAAATCCCAGCCCACCTCCATTTACTCTATGAGTTCACATGAGCCGGTCGTGTTCGCAAAGGGCAGACCCCCTCCCCCCCCCCCCCCGTTCCCTGCATTCAAGACCATGGCCTCGTGTTCTCATAGAAGAAAAACCACCCCAATCCATCTTACTCTTCGCATTCATGTGAGAAGCTTCGCGAATGCGAAGAAGGAAACTAGCAAGTGTTGAAGCTGCAGAAAGACAGATATTTCCTAAGTCTAAAACTTCTCGTAGTCTATTCGAAATTTACCCGAGCCGTCGGGGCTCCAAACCAAACAAGCACAGTAGTCTAAAAATATCATACGGACTCGTGTGATCATATTGCCAAAATAACACCTAGAACTACAAATTTAGCACCAAATTGAATGAAATTCTTAAAAACACTTTGAAATTCCAATTTTCAAAACCAGACGCCCAAATCACGTCTAATCAATTCCGTTTCTCACCAAATTTCACAAATAATGTATAAATATTATTTTGGACCTGTATCGGGCTCCAGAACCAAACTAAGGACCCGATACCAACAAGATCAAACACTAACTAAATTCTTAAAACCATTTCATTTCCAATCTTTTAATTTTCATCAAAAATTCATTTCTCGAGTTAGGAACGTATAATTCACTTTGGGCATACGCCCAGGTCCCATATTTTGATACAGATCCATGACGACTGTCAAAATACAAGTCCGGATCGTTTACTCAAAACGTCGACTGAAATCAGCTAAATCAACTTCTATCGGCAAAATTATTATTTCTAGTAACTTTCAACATAAACGGTTTCCAAAACTACGCTCGGACTGCGCATGTAGATCGAGGAGGAGTAAAATCTGGTTTTGAAGGTCTTGGAACTCAGAATCGAATTCTAAAACATAAGATGACCTTTTGAGACATCACACCTTCTAGTAAATATTATGAAGGTGTACGCAGCCTTACCCCTACCCTGGGGTAGAGAGGCTGTTTCCAAATAGACCTCCGGCATAAATCCCCAGAATTTGCTCCTGGGGAGACTCGAACTCACAACCTGTCGGTTGTAAGTGAGGGTTGGTTACCATCAGACCAAGCCCCTCTTGTCTGGGTCGTACTTTTTAACAGGGGGTGATGGTATTAGGACTTTTGAAAACTTGGTTTCTGACCACTTCAATATAATTAATGTATTTTCTATAGAGGATTGTGAAATGGGGATTGATGTTTCTAATATTGTTGATTATAGTGGCTCACAAGTAGTAGATTGTGAGGTTACAACTGATTGTAGTTCAAATGAGAGTGAACTGTTTTTTTGGATTACGACAATGAAGGTTTAGAAGTACTTGCACTACAAAAAAGGGAGATTTATGATAAGTTGATTGAATACAAAAAACTATACAAAGGAATGGAATTCAAAGATATACCTGAGGCTAGAAATGTGATAAATTTGTATAGCTTAGCCAACTAATATGGTTTTAAAACAACTCAAGAGTGATAGCAGAAGTCTGAGGTACAAGTGTGAGGTTCGCTGCCCCTTTATTTGTCTCATTTCTAAGGATATGAATGATGGTGAGGTTAAGATCAAAACACTCAAGTCAAAACATAAGTGTAACCCTGCAAATGACAACTAGGATTGCCAAAAATACTATAGCAGAACATTTTAAGAACAAGCTGCAAGAGAATCTTATGATCAAAGTTAAGGAGATGAGAGTGTCCTTAAAACACACCATCAACATCAATATTAGCCATGGAAAGTGTAATAGGGCCAAGAGAATAATACTTGAATCCTTTCCTGGTAGTTTTACTAATGAGTATAATAAGATAGAGGCATATGCTAATTAACTAAGGCCGAGTAATCCAGGGAGAGATGTAATAATTGCCTCATCAAAGGATGCACTTGCTGAAGGAAAAAGAAGATTTTCTAGGATGTATATATGTTTTCATGCTTTAAAAATGGGGTTTAAGAGTGGGTTAACACCCTTTATTGACTTGGATGGAGCTTTCTTGAAAGGAAAGGCCAAATATCAGATATTAGTTGTTGTTGCCCTAGATTCAGTGAATCATTTTTAATTTATTTCTTTGGCTGTTCTGGACAAAGACTAAAGGTCACCTCGGCTTGGTTCTTGACATTGTTGAACAATTAATTATACTTCAATCTAGGGGAAGGATACACATTCATGTCGGACATGCAGAAGGTACTTATTCTATTTCACATCTATGTTATTCTTTTAAAATTATTGAGTGTTTCCTTTTTATTTTTAATTTTTAATTTTCTGAATTTTATATATGTAGGTCTTGATAATAGTAGTTCAAGTAGTAGTTCCTGACGCACACCACAGATACTGGGTGAGCCACATAGAGGCTAACTAGTGTAGAAGCTGAAGTGCTGGGGATTTGAAGAAAATGTACATGTAGTGGTGTGCATGGAGTAGCTATGAAGAAGACTTCCAGGATCAATTAACAATCTTGGGAGAAATTGATAAAGAAGTTGCTAAAGACTTGTTGACTTATCCTCCATAATCATGGTGTACAACATACTTTGTCACAGTATGCAAGAACCAACATGTGGACAAAGACTAATAGAATCCTTCAACTCGTGGATACTTGATGCTAGGCACAAGCCAATTATTAGAATGCTTTAAAACATAAGAGTTAAGGTGACTAATATATTGAGAGAGCATGAAGGTGTTGTGATGACTTGACTGAAAATGTAAGTCCTCATACGATGCAGTTATATTATCAATTCTTAAATATTGCACAAAAATGTATCATTGATTCTAATGGAAAATATGGTTATGAGGTGAATGAAGGAACTTCTGAAAAGCATAAAGTGAACATATTACTGAAAAAATGCACTTGCAGGACATGGGACCTCACTGGGATCCCATGTCCTCATTCTATTAGAGCATACAGTAGAAAAAAATGAACCCTTTGTCTTATATTCATTGGTGGTTCACCAAGGAGGCTTATCTCTCCACTTATGCGCATACGTTAGAACCAATTAGAGGAGAGAAGTTCAGGAAGATAGAGTCGGCTCATGCAATAGAGCTACCCATGCTAGTGAATATGTCTGGTAAGACTAAAATGAAGAGGACTAAAGAAAAGAATGAGATAATAAATAGGAAAGGAGAGTCGTCTCAATCCAGAAAAGGCAGGGTAATGACTTGTTCCACATGTGGAAAGCCTGGGCAAATATAATTCTAGCAGATGTCAAAAGATAACCTGACACCCTTACTATATTACTTCTTACATTGCTGTTATTTTGTTATTTTATGTTGTATTATGGATTTTATATTATTTTATTATGAGTCTATTGATAGTACTAAAATATCATCTCTTGTTGCTTTCTTGAGCCGAAGGTCTCCTGGAAACATCCTCTATGCCCCTCAGGGTAGAGGTAAGGTCTGCGTACATATTACCCTCCCCAGACCCCACTTGTGGGATTATACTGGTTGTTATTGTTGTTGTTGTATTTTTTACAGTAAAGAAAGGAAAAGGATGCACATGTTGGTAAGAAAACAAAAAAGAGGCCAAGGAAATTGGTGGATGAAGATGACGAGGACATCATGGCTATTTCTCCAACTGCTGCAGGGATATCCTTAGAAGAGGAGCTGCAAGTAAAAGCAGCAGAAGCCAGTCAAGCTAGCATCTATTCGATACCTAATTACATGTTTATGCCAACACCATCTCTGTCTAGGAAGTAATCCATCAAGAAATTTTTACTATCCAGAAGTAGACAATCCAGACCTACCTAAATTGCCAAGGTGTGTGTCAAAGACTATAACGACCCAATCGATCATTTTTAGCACTTGCACTTCACTCGAAAGTTTGGGGACACGAGTAGCTCCGTATGATGTATTAGGACTTTTTTTGCAAAATTTAGATTCATACCGAGTTGATTTGATATGTTTCGGTGTGGGGTTTGGGAAATTGAAAGTTCATTAAGTTTGATTTGAGGTGCATTTCGTTTTTGTGATATTGTTATGTGTGTTTTGATCCCTCGAATAGGTCTGTTTATGATATAGAACTTTTTAATTTGTTTAGACGGGGTCCCGAGGGGCTCAACTGAGTTTCATATATGTTTGGGTTGTGTTACGCTCGTTTTTCTTATATTTTGATGTCGTTTCTTCAAGAACAAATGGTCTCACATTGAATAAATGAGCTTTGATTTCTATTTTTAGTGAAGCATTAGATCTGTACCGTAATTATGGAACCATAGCCAAAATATCATCAAATTTGGACATCGTATGAGGATTTTATGGTCATTTTACTAAGAATTAGGTTGCTAGATTTTACAGATTAATTATAAAATTGCAACTGCTGCGTATTTAAAAATTTGTACTATTTTCAAATATTGAAAACAACATATCTCCTTCAATATAAAGTCAAATGGGGTGATTCAAGAGCCTGTATTGACTAGAATATTACAAGGAACCCATTAGAGGTATCAAAATTGAGTTTTGGGATATTTTGGCACAACAAACTAGGCATAACAATGTTAAAATAAGGGTTTTATACATTTAACATATCTTGAGTTGGGGAGCTCAAAATTTGGCAATTTTTCGAGGTGTTTTTCAGCATATTAATTGGGGTAAGTGTTCTCTACTCGAATTTGGTTATATTTCAAGATTCTATCTTTAAATTTTAGCTTTTGGTTGATGAATTTTAAAGAAGAAATTGGGGGTTTTGGCTTAAAGTTTCATAATATAAATTTTTAAGTTTTAAACACTAATTTAGAGTCGGATTTGAGAGAAACTAGTATGTTTCAACTTATAATTAAATGGGTTGAATGATTTTGTGAGTTTTGTCACGTTTCGAGGTGCTGGCTTGGGCTTTTTGGCCGATTTTGAGTTTTTAATTAAAGATTCAACCTTTTCCTATTGGGATTGGTTCCTTTAGCATTGTTTGATGTAATTGAGCTATTTTTGATTGGTTTCGAGCCATTGGAGATCGGAATGCACGTCATGGGATTCTTGGAGCATCAGTGGGCTTGCTTGGTGTCGTAATTGGCTTGTTTAAGATAAGTAACTCTTCTAAACTTAGTGATGAGGGTATAAAAAACCAAACTATATGTTATGTGATTGGTATTGAGGTGACTCACATGCTAGGTGATAGGAGTGTGGGCGTATACCCTGTGAAATGGGACTCTATTGTTCCCGTGGCCCTGTATAGTGGCCTTATTTTGTTGATATTTGTGTTTTTATCATCATGCAAAGTATCATATTTAGGCTTTATGCTGATATTATTTGTACCCATAGTGGTTATTTCTTGTTATCATCTCACTGATTTTCATTAATATTTTGTACTTTGTTATATTTATGCATTCATATCGTATCTCAGTCTCAGTTGTTGTTGTTGATGCATCATATCATTACGGTCGGGCAAGTTTTGTGACATTTTAAACACGTGGGCGAGATTGGAGAGAGTGATGAACGAGTGAGGCCGAGGTCCTAATTGTAAGGATATAAATATATATATGGATCGGGTTGCATGCCGCAGTTATATATGGATCGGATTTCACACCACAGTGATATATGGATCGGGCTGCATGCCCCAACGATATTGGGTCGGGGTGCACGTCGTAGTGATATAACACGTGGGTTGTAAGGAGCCCCTCTGGAGTTTGTGCACCCCATGTGAGCACAGTCGACTAGATATATATAGATCGGGTTGCACGCCACAACAGTTATTATACAGCTATAAGTGATTTAGTGTGCTGAGCATTGAGCTTAGTAAGAGAGGATGCAAGGTAATGAGATTGAGTACTCTGAGAGTGTGAGCACATGTTTCATGTCTAAGATACATGGCATTCACATTCATACATGACATACAAGCATAGAGATGCATTCTTCCTCATGCTGTAAAGTATCACATCATTCATGACTTATTATATACATTGATATGTGGTATGGAAAGGCACTTTATACTTGTTATTTGAAAAGAAAATGAAATATTTTATTTGTTGTAGAAAGAATATTTGGAATATTACAGTTTTCAAACTTACTCGTACTTTTGGCATTTTTGGTAGAGATCTAGGATTTACTTTCAGTGAGATATTGGAGAAGCATGACCATTTTCTAGAATTGTGAACAAGCTGAGTATTTACTTTTGAGATATATCATTTATACTTGCATTTATATTTTTATGACCAATTGTCGAAATATTGCTTTGGATCCTATCCTATGTTAGCTCGTCACTGCTTTCAACCTGAGGTTAGGTTTGTTACTTTTGAGTACATAGGATTGGTTGTACTCATGAAACACTTCTTATACAGTGTGTGCAGATCCCAGATGTCGATGTTTCTACATTCGATGATTGTTGGATATGAAGGCGTACCCACGTTCCTGTTGTAGCTGTCTCTTGTTCACGATAGTCTTGGACTATAAAATTCTGTTTATGTACTTTTCAAACAGATGTGTAATTGTTCCATTTTTGCTTTGTAAACTCCATTAGTAGAAGCTCATGATTTGTACTACCAGCCCGTGGGAAATGTATAAGATTTAAATAATTTTCTCGTTCAATTATTTTACGGAAAAGGCCTAAAAATGTCACTCAACTTTCAGAAATGGTCTACTCATTCCATCCGTTAAAAATGATCATTTCATGCCACTGCCGTTACACATTTGGCACATCCATGCCATTATTGACTTACGGCTCAATTTTTATTTGGCCCATCCATGCCACTGTTTTTAGTTAATTATGACATGGATGGGCTAAATGTGTAACGGTAGTAGCATGAAATGAGCATTTTTTAACGGATGGCATGGATAGACCATTTCTGAAAGTTGAATGGCATTTTTAGGCCTTTTCTGATTATTTTATTAAGTTAATTAAAACTGGATAATTGTTAATTGGCTTACCTAGAGGGTTGGGTTAGGTGCCATCATGACTGGTGGATTTTAAGTCATGACAAGTTGGTATCATAACTCTAGGTTCATAGGTTCTACAAGTCATGAGCAAGTGTCTAGTGGAGTCTTGCGGATCGGTATGATGACGTCCATATCTATCTTCCAGAGGCTACAGGACATTTAGGATATACTTACCATCTTTATTTCCTTACCATGCGCCATTAATTCAGCTTGAAGCGTGACTCTTTGAATTCCTTCCATGCATTCATATGCGCATGTGAGCACTCGATATCAGTTGTACTTTGACAACTTGTGATTCTATGGAAGAGGTGTGAGATGTAATTTTGGTATGGTGATGATGGTCCGGCCTAGAGGACTTCAGGCCGGGTTTTATTGTAGTTTGAGCACAAAGATGTTGATTATGTGAGCACATTCTTTTGGATTTATATGTCCGGCGGTGTCCTTATTCATAGAACTTATGGCTAGATGTCTACGTGATGAGTATGATATGACTGCGATATGTGTTTATATGGTTGAATGTGATGAGAAGGGTCTGCTTGTAGTATAGAAAGAACTATTTGGTGCTTGATTTAATGTATGTTCCCGAGTTATCGGTGTCTTCAAGGGTCTTTTCATGTTGTTTAATTGAGGAGTGAGGTAGATTTCATGTCGTGATATGAATTCAGACTCGGGAAGATTAAGTGATTGCGTGATGGTTATAACTGTGGAAGGGTATAAGGAGTTGTTAGTTTGAGGAGAAGCAGGTGGGTTATCTCCTGCGTGGTATCCTGAGGTTTGTGTGACCCTTATGTTGTTTGTTTGGAGTTCTCTTTTACTAGTGAAATATATGTGTTGTAATTTGAGTTGGGATCTCTTGTGAGAGTGGGTTTGACTGTTACAAGGGTGAGTGCGAGATTTGAAAATGATCTGAAATACTAAATGGTTTGTGTTCATGAGCTTATGAAGGGTTTAGTGGGATCTCACTATGGTATTATAGCAGTAATAGAGTATGGGCATTGTAAGCTTCTGTGTGCTTTGATCTATAGCTTTGATCCAAGTGGGGGAGTCCTCTATTGATAAGTTGGTTTCACGATTTTGTGTTGTATTGGTTTTGGTTTGAGGTATACGTGTGAATCAGTTATATTCTGGAGAGGGTGAGATCGAGGATGACTTGAGTAAAGGAAATTTTGGGTAAACTTTATGAGTATATGAGAACCACAGAACGATTTGAATTGTTGTTGGTAAAGGATGTAATGTGTATGGAGCGGGAATTTATTTGGTTGCATTGCGGGAATTTATTTGGTTGCATTAAGGTGGAGTTACTTCCTTGGGTGCTGGAGTGCTAATGGGGCACCGAACGTTCTTCTATTTGGTTAGTCTAATTGAAATTTGAGCAGAGTGGAACACTCTCGAGAATGGTTCAAATGATTTCAAGTTTTGTGCATGGCAATTGGGAATCTTCAGAATGTGTATTTGGCTAGAAAATGAGATTTATATTGGAGGATGTTAGGACTTGTGGCATTTCTATATCATTATGGATTCTACATATCAATATTAGGAAGGAGAAGGTAATGTTATAGATTCACAGAAGGTCTCTTCGGAGTGAGTATCTCGGTTGTGGTACTTCTGGGTGATTAAGAGAGCATTCACTGGCTTATGAGCCTTAGGTCGGTGTGGTTTATGCTAGGATCTCGTGTGTTGAGTCTGGTTTGAGGATTGTGGTATTATGGCGAGGAGAAGTATCAATTTGAAGGTAATTCACAAGGAACTAGGATAAATATTATAGCTTGGTAGTACGTTGGATCGGCATGGTAATAAATGTGATTGGCTCTTTTGGTCCATATGAGTTAGTGAGTTTTTACATGTATTTTATGGCGGTACTCTTGCATTTTGTTATCCTGCGTGGCATTATTGAGTTAGAGAGATTTAGTTCTGATGGTTTCGTTATGTGCAAATGGGTTTCGGAGAGTTCTCGATGGTTTCTACCACGGTTTGAGGTGCATATTTTCTACTGGTGTGAGGAGCATATGATATATAGTGATTTTCTCCGGTTGAAACCAAATGGAAATTTCTTGGATAATTGAGTGAGTAATTTGTTGTGACTCGGAGTAGATTATGAAGTTCTCGTATTTTACGTATGATGGCATAGTATATACAATGTGTTGTATACGATTGAGATTTGCATATGTAAGATCATGGTTTAGTTTTGAAGAGGAGGTCATGAGCCCTTAGGCAACATGCACAGTTTTAGATGGCTAGGTGAATAACATTACTATTTGGTATGGCTTGATGAGAGTATACATTTCAGAAGAGGGGATGTGTTTTGATTTATGGATACTTCGCTGATATTGCGGCACTCTCCTAGTTGATCGACTGCTGGTGTTTAAATTTGCTTTATGACAACAAAGAATTATAGAAGTATTCCTCGTGGGATGATTGTGTAAGACAGATGCGCTAGAAATTCAGGCGGTAGAGTTAGTATCAGATATGGTAATTCATGTATTCTATGGATTCGGAGACTGGGAGCTCTCAGGAGCAGATTATTGCATGGTTGTGAACTGTGAAGTGTGGTAGAAGCTATCCAGGTGATAGTATATGCTATGATTCAGTCATTGTGAACTTTTCAGAGGATTATTTATCTATTTTTGGGTGACCAGAGTTGATTTGGGGGTCCATTGGTTGGCCCAATTAGGATGTGTATTCTACACCGAGTCGGATTGGTTGGCTCCATACTACTATTGCTGAGGGATGTGCCATTTGGTTGTTGTTGAGCTTATTCGTATTGTGAAATGATCTATGAGTTACTCTTCTATGCCACGAGAAGTGATGATTCAATGGTTATATGCATACAACGTGCGGTTCTAGCTTTATACTGAAATTTTAGCAAGAAGAGTACTTGGATATTGTATGATTGATTGTGCATTTGCTTTGTTCTTTCCTGATTTTGGTACTGTGTTATTTGCTATCCGTTGTTATGGTAACTCATTTTAGGTGCTTGATTTCGAATTTTGTGTGGTTATTGATTTTCAGCAGGGTGGCTCGAGGTACATAATATGGACCAGCATTTGGATGGTCAAGTATTGTAGCGGAGTTATGTTGAGACATGATCCTTTGTGTTAGATTCATGTGTTTTGGTTATACGGTGTGTGATAGGTTCTTAGCATTGCTTTATGGCGGTACCTATTGAGCTTGCGAGATAATTCCCTCGTCTGATTCATTGTCCATGATTGAGTACATTTAGAATGTTGTTTATTGGTGCACGGATTGCAAAAGTTGCGGCTTTAGATTGCATTAATCTACCATGTCACTATAGTGATTATGTTAGATGGGATGAGGTCATTGTACCTAGAATGGGTGCTATCAGATCAGATTGCAATATATCTGGAAGGATATTAATGCTGATCAGCTTAGAAATTTTGCTATAGTTCCTATCAAAGAAGAGGGAGTTCCACAACTTGTTGATATGACGAATGGTTATGAGTTTATGTGTGTTTCTTTCATTGTTGTTAGTATATGAAGGTGTTAGAACGAAGCTCTGTTTGATAAGAGATTTATTACCATATAGGGTTATTTTGAGCAGCTACTATGATTAGAAGTTATTTCTATGAGTGTTTTGGTTATATAATATATCATATGATTTCATCTTGGGTTACAAATATGGCTTGAAATAGCTTGTCCGGACTTATACAGTGTGTAAATGTGATATTCTAGTTTTATGGAATATTTCAGATGTGAAAAATTCGGTTCTAAGGCTTATGGGCTTGGTTGGATTAAGAAATTTCAGTCATGTTGTGTTATCAGACCTATATGGGATAAGGTGACGTAAGATCACCCTCGGATATATGCATACTGAAGTTACATGGCAATTTAATGGCTTTTGTAACAACTCTGAGCATGTTCGAGGATGAACATATGTTTAAGTGGGGGAGAATGTAACGACCCTAGCGGTTGTTTTGAACACTTGCACTTCACTCAGTAGTTTGGGGTACAAGTAGCTCTGTATGATGTATTACGACTTATGTGCAAAATTTGGATTCATACCGAGTTGATTTGATATGTTTCGGCATGGGTTTTTGGAAGTCGAAAGTTCGAAAGTTTATAAAGTTTGACTTGAGGTGCATTTCGTTATTTCAATATTATTATGTGTGTTTTGAGTCCTAGAGTATTCCGTATTGTGATGTGGAACTTTTTGGTATGTTTAGACGGGGTCTTGAGGGGCTCAGGTGAGTTTTCGACATGTTTGGGTTGTGTTGTGCTCGTTTTTCTTATGTTTCGACGTCGTTTCTTCAAGCATTAATGGTACAACATTGAACAAATGAGCTCCGATTTTTGTTTTTATTGAAACATTATATCTATATCGTAGATATGGAGCCATAGCAAAAAAGAATACTCAAATTTGGTCATAGTATGAGAATTTTTATGATCATTTTACTAAAAATTGGGTTTCTAGATTTTTCGATTAATTACGAATTTACCACTGCTGCGTATTTAAAAATCTGCATTACTTTTCAATATTATAACTAACATATCGCCTTCAATATAAGGTCAACTGGAGTGATTCAAGAGTCTACCCTGACTAGAATTTTACGATGAATCATTGAAGGTATTAAAAGTGAGTTTTGGGATCTTTTAGCACAATAAACGAGGCAGAACAATGTTAAAACAAGGGTTTTATGAATTTAACATATTTTGAGTTAGGAAGCTCGGAATTAGGCAATATTTCGAAGCACTTTTGAACATATGAGTTGGGTTAGGTGTTCCCTACAAGGTTTTTTCATAATCTATCTTTGATTTATAGCTTTTCATGGATGAATTTTAAAGAAGAAATTGGGGGTTTGGCCAAAAGTTTCATAATATGATTTTTTGAGTTTTGAACACCGGTTCGAAATCGAATTTGAGTGAAACTAATATTGTTGAACTCGTAATTAAATGGGTTGACTTATTTTTTGAGTTTTGTCGGGTTTCGAGGTGCGGACCTGTGTTGGGATTTTTGACTGTTTTGGGCGTTTGATTAAAAATTCGACCTATTCGAATGTTAGAATGAACGTGATGGGATTCTTGGAGCATCGCTTGGCTTGCTCGGTGTCGGAATTGGCTCGTTTAAGATAAGTTACTCTTTTATACTTTGTGTTGAGGGTATGAAACCCCAAACTACATGTTATGTGATTGATATTGAGGTGACGCACATAATAGATGACGGGCGTGTGGGCGTGTACCTTATGAAATGGGACTCTGTTGTGCCCATGGCCCAGTATATTGGCCTTATTTTCTTGATATTTCTGTTTTCATCATGTGATAAAGTAATTGAGCTGTCAATCATGCTACATATCATATTTGGACTGTATGTTGATATTGTTTGTCCCCATAGTGGTTATTTTTTATTGTAATCTCACTTATTTCCATTAATATTTTGTACCGAGTCATATTCATGCATTCACTTATTGTCGGGCTAGTTTCTTGACATTTTGAGCTCGTGAGAGACTGGAGAGAGTGATGACTGAGTGAGGCCGAGGGCCTGATTGTGAGGATATATATCTATATATATATATATATGTATTTGATCGGGCTGCACACCGCATCAGCTATTATACAGCGCCGAGTGATTTAGTGTGCTCACTATTGAGTTTAGTAAGAGAGGATGCAAGGTAATGAGATTGAGTACTCTCAGAGTGTGAGTACATGTTTCATCTTTGAGATATATGACATTCACATGCATACATGACATACAGGCATAGAGATGCATTCTTCCTCATGCTATGTAGTATCACATCACTTATGACTTGTTATATACATTGATATGTGGTATGGAAAGGCATTTTATGCTTGTTATTTGGAAAGAAAATAAAACATTTTATTTATTTTGGAAAGAATATTTGAAAAATTATAGTTTTCAAACTTACTCATAATTTTAGCATTTTTGGTAGGAGATCTTGGATTTTCTTTCAGTGAGATATTTGAAAAGCATGACCATTTTCTGGAACTATTAACGAGTTGCGTGTTTTACTTCTGAGATATCTCGTTTATACTTGCATTTATGTTGTTAGGACCTAATCCTATGGTAACTCGTCACTGCTTTCAACCTGAGGTTAGGTTTGTTACTATGGTAACTCGTCACTGCTTTCAACCTGAGGTTAGGTTTGTTACTTTTTGAGTACATAGGGCCGGTTATACTCATACTGGAGTTCCTACACAATGCGTGCAGATCCCAAATGTCATTGTTGCTACGTTCAATGGTTGCTGGATTTGAAGGCGTATCCGCGTTCCTGGTGTAGCTGTCTCTTTTTCTTGCTAGCCTTAGAATATAAAATTTTGTTTATGTACTTTTAAAATAGACTGTGTAACTGTTCCATTTTTTCTTTGGAAACTCCATTCGTAGAAGCTCATAATTTGCATTACCAGTCAATATATATGATTTAGATAATTTTCTTGTTTAAATTTTTTATTATTGAATAACTGTTAATTGGCTTACCTAGCGGGTTACGTTAGGTGCCGTTACGATTGGTTGATTTTGGGTCGCGACAGACAGAATGACTAAATTCCAAAAGGAGGGAGCAACTAGGCACATCAATTGGAACAAGGACTATTAACTTTGTTGGTGATTGCCAGTGGTGTGAGTTTGCTAACCCAACTTCCTTACTCACCCAAAAAAATTACAACTAGAGAGGCAGCGAATAGCCAAGTTGAAGTCAAGAAAGGGAAATGACAATTCATAGAACTAGTCAAGTTGTGAACATGTGATAGTTTTTTGTGTCTTATATTATGTTATTACTGCATGTGACAGTGCTTTAAACTTAACTGTTAGGTCTTTTAACTTTTCAATATGGAAGTCATTTTATTACTTGGGTGGTGTCACGGCCCTAGTCCACCAATCGTGAATACGTCGTAATGGCACCCAATCACCATGACTAGGTAAGCCTAACAGTGAGGAATAACAACATTTGCGGAATAAAAATATAAAACTAAAATAACTTAAGGAAGGTATATAATTTGCTTCTTGGCACATACTCTTCATCACCACAAATTATAAAACAAAATCCTAAAAATCGGAAACTCACATGCAACACAGGCTATAATAAAGTACATAATACGGCTCTAACAGCAGGAAATGTCTACATCAACAAAGAACAAGATAGATACTAGCTAACTACAAGATAGAATAAGAGGGAGGATCTTCGGTCTACTGATGCGGCAGATATATCTCAAATCTCCGGGTACTCTCCTAAGTGACTGGTAGTGTGCCTGAACGGAGGTACCTAGATCTGCACATGAAAAACATACACAGAAGAGACGTGAGTACACCACAGCGGTACTCAATAAGTGCCAAGCCTAACCTCGGTCGGGTAGTGACGAGGAAGGTCACGGCCCTACTGAGATTAAACATAGTAAAAAATAAGATAACGGAAACTGTGTAAATAAAGTCTTCAACAGAAATCTAAACTAAATAAATACGGAAACGGTAATAGAAAATAATGATGACAATACAAGGAATAGGAGTCGGGGATCTCTCGGTATCCAGAGGATCTCTTGGTATTCTCATCATATACGCGGGGGATCTCTTGATATCCCGAGAAGCTCTTGGTATCCCCAGTAAGCAAGCCGGGGATCTCTTGGTATCCCAGTACATAGAATATATTGCCAGGGATCTCTTGGTATCCCGCACTCTCAATCCAGAACATACCAAGTACATGAGGATCTCCCGGGAGACCGTCCCGTAGTCCCAAATTAAACACACAACAAGGATAACTCATATTCTAAGAATAATTGCTAAATTAGAACAAGTAATGATAAATTCTATCCTAACATGCTTCAGATAGTGCAAATAATGCAGTTAATCAATTAAACAAGTAAGTCAGCTAAACATGCTTCTCTAAGCTAGCACACGTTGAACTAATAGTCTAAAATGAATAAGTAATCAGAAAACTCAATTTAAATATTTCAAGTAGAAGCGGGTTTATAACAATTAGCTCAAGTACGCGCTCGTCACCTCATGTACGAGGCATTCAAATACCAAGAATCGTGTCCTACGGGGAAAGGTCCTCCACACAAGGTTAGATAAGTCACTTACCTCGAACCGTTACAAAATCAACTACGAAACAACGCCATTGCCATGAGTATCCGACTCCAAATGGCCCAAATCTATTAAAATCAATTGCATAACATAAATAACATCGCAAGCAACTAATTTCATTATTAAAATTGAAGCTAAGGCGCGATAATAGGTAAAATAACCAAAATGACCCTCAGGCAAAAATCTCGGAATCGAATAATTGTTTCCACATTAGCAGAACCCTCGTACCCTCTTGAGTCTAACCATATAACAATTTTCCAAATATGAGGCCAAATTACCACTCAAAACTCAATAATTAGTTCTGAGAAGTTCCATCCAATTTTCCCCCAAATTTTGACCTTGAATTCGAATTCTAATGGAGGATTTAACTAGATATTAATGGAAAAAACTAAATAAGGTTAAGGAAGCATTACCCACTGATCTCCTTTTCAAAATCCACCCAAAATTTCCTTCTCCTCATCTACATTTTGTTTTCTCTAGCTTTTGAAATAAACCCTCGGATCTCTTTAAAACACGACAATCCGCTTCTGCGGTCCACTCATTGCGGAAGCGATTTCCCTTCTGCGGAATCAACACCACTTCTGCGATTCCGGACCAGATGCCCACACATTGTTTCTGCATTTGCCCAGCTACTTCTGCAATTCCCAAGCCGCAGAAGAAAAAAATACCAGAAGGCAGAAGCCTTTAGCTGCTGCATATGTCAAACTTCTTTCCCTTAACCGCCCAAAACCATGCCGAGGCCCTCGAGACCTTAATCAAGAGAACCAATACCACCTAATACCATAGTCAAACTTGTACCAATCCTTAAAAGACCTAAAAACAACACTATAAACTCGATTAAATTGAAGATTCAAGCCTAAGAACTTCTAATTTCAATAAAACTCGCTTTCGATAAAAAACCTAACCAAAACACATTCGATTGACCAGAAATTTTGTACACACATCCCAAATGACATGACGGTGCTATAGCACTTTCAGAATCCTATTCAGACCCTCGGATCAAAATTCACTATCAGATCGGAATCTTTAAATTCTAACTTTCGGTATTTCAAGCCTAATACAGCTACGGGCTCCCAAAACACTCTCCGAACACGCTCCTAACTCCAAAATTACCTAACTGAGCTAACGGAACCATGAGATTTCCATTCCGAGGCCGTCTTCAAACAGTTACAATTGCGGACCACTTTCCAATACTTAAGCTCTCATTTAGGGACTAAGTGTCCCAAAACACTCCGAATCTTAACACTGAACGTCCCGGCAAACCAAAATAGCATAAATGAACTTAGGGGAAGCATTTAATATGGGAAGAGGCATAAATTCCAAAAAAATGATCGGTCGGGTCGTCACATCCTCCTACACTAAAACATTCATTAATCCTCGAACGAGCATAAAGAACATACCTGAAGTAGTTAAACGATGAGTGTATCGACTGCACATATCTCGCTCGGACACCCGAGTCGCCTCCTTGGCCGGCTTATCCCGCCACTGAACCTTTACTGAAGCTAAATCCTTTGACCTGAGCTTTCGGACCTACCTGTCCAATATCGCCACTTGCTCCTCAACGTAAGACAGTTCCTTGTCAAACTAGATTGAAGTGAACTCCAACACATGAGACGGATCCCGTGATACCTCCGACGCATCGAGACATGAAATACCAGATGAACCCCAGCCAAACTGGGAGGTAAAGCAAGCTCATAAGAAACCTCCCCAACTCGCTTAAAAATCTCAAAAAGTCCAATGAACCTTGGACTCAACTTCCCTTTCTTCCCAAACCTCATAACGCCTTTCATAGGCGAGACTCGAAGCACAACACGCTCACCAACCATAAAGGAAACATTCTGGTACACGTAACTCTTCTGTCTGGACTAGGCTGTACAGAGTCTGTCCTGAATCACCTTAACCTTCTCTACCACATCCTGCACCAAATCGTTGCCTAACAGCCTGGCCTCACCCAGATCAAACCAACCCACAGGAGATGTGCATCTCCTACCATATAAAGCCTCATACGGCCCCATCTGAATGATAGACTGGTAACTATTATTGTAAGCAAACTTAGCCAATGGCAAGAACTGATCCCAAGACACTATAAACTCAATCACGCATGCACAGAGCATATCCTCAAGAATCTGAATGGTGCGCTCAGACTATCCGTCCGTATGAGGGTGAAAGTTGTACTCATAGTCACCTGGGTACCCAATTCATACTAAACGGCTCTCCAGAACCGTGATGTAAACTGAGTACCCCTGTCTAGGATGATGGAAACTAGAATGCCATGTAGGCGGACAATCTCTCTAATGTAAATCCCCGTTGACCGCTCACTGAGTAAGTAGTACAAACCGGTACGAAATTAGGAGACTTGGCCACTCGATCCACAACAACCCAAATGGAATTGAATTTCTTCATAGTCAAAGGGAAATCAACTACAAAATCCATAGTAATCTTCTCCCTTTCCATTCCGGAATCTCCATCTGCTGAAGTAACCCTCCCGGTCTCTAATGATCAGCCTTCACCTGCTGACAGTTGAGGCATCTAGCTACAAACCCCACTATGTCCTTCTTCATTCGCCTCCACCAATAATACTTCCTCAAATCCTGATACATCTTCGCAGCATCCAGATAGATGGACTACCGCGACATATGAGCCTCTGTCAATATCAACTCCCGAATATCATCAACATTGGGTACACAGATCCGACCCTGCATCCTCAATACCACATTATCTCCAATATTCACATCCCTAGCATCGCCATGCTGAACTATGTCCCTGAGGACAAGCAAATGAGGTTCATCATACTGCCGCTCCCTGATATGATTGAACAATGAAGACCGAGAAACCACATAGGCTAGAACCCGATTGGGATCCGAAAGATCCAATCTAACAAACTAACTGGCTAAGGCGTTAATATCCATCGCCATGGGTCTCTGAAGCTGGTAAATACGCCAAACTCCCCAAACTCTCCGCCCGACAACTCAACGAATCGGCTACCACATTGGCCTTGCCCGGGTGACAAAGAATAGGAATATCATAATCCTTTTGTAACTCCAACCATCTCCTCTAGCTCAAATTCAGATCTTTTTTCTTGGACAAGTGATGTAAACTCCGATGATCCATGTAAATCTCACAGGGCATGCCATACAAATAATGATGCCAGATCTTCAAGGCATGAACAATAGCATCTAACTCAAGTTCATGGATAGAATAGTTCTTCTCATGTATCTTCGCAATCACCCTACCTTCCTACATCAACACTGCTCCATGTTAGACCCGTAAGGCATCACAATAAGCTATACAGGACCCTGAACAACTAGGAAATGTCAAAATAGGGGCTGAAGTCAAGGCTGTCTTGAGCATCTAAAAGCTCGCCACAGATTCATCTGTCCAGTGAAATGGAGCACCCTTCTGGGTCAATCTACTCATAGGGGCTGCAATCGACGAAAACCCCTCCCTAAAACGATGGTAATCACCCGCCACGTCAAGGAAACTGCAAATATCTGTAGTTAAAGAGGGCTTGGTCCAACTCTGCATGGCCTCCACCTTCTTCGGATTCACCCGAATGCCCTCACTCGATACCACATGTCCTAGGATTGCCATAGAACTCAACCAAAAGTCACATTTTGAGAACTTTGCATATATTTTCTTCTCTTTCAAGGTCTGAAGCACTGCCCTCGGGTGCTGCTCATTATCTTCCTGACTCCGGGAGTATACAAGAATATCATCTATGAAAACAATAATGAACGAGTCGAGGTGGGGACTAAATACACTGTCCATTAAATGCATAAAAGATGTTGGGGCATTGGTCAGCCCAAATGACATAACAAGGAACTCATAATGACCATACCGAGTCTTAAAAGCAGTCTACGGATATCCGGCTCCAGAATCTTCAACTGGTGATAACCTGCGCGCGAATCAATCTTAGAAAATAGTTATGTGCCCAGAAGCTGGTCAATTAGATCATCAATATAAGGCAAAGAATATCGGTTCTTCACTGTAACCTTGTTCAACTGACGATAATCGATACACATGCACATAGAACCATTCTTTTTCTTCACAAACAAGATAGAAGCGCCCCTCGGTGAAATTTCACATGGGTCGAATAAAAACCTTATCAAGCAATTCCTACAACTACTTCAACTCAGGAGGAGTCATACGGTACGGAGGAATGGAAATGGGCTGAGTGTCCGGCAACAAATCAATACCAAAATCAATGTCTCTATCCGGTGGCATACTCGGAAGATCAGTTGGAAACACATTGGGATAATCCCATACCATTAGGACAGAATTAACAGAAGGTGTATCAGCACTGACATCTCTCATATAAGCTAAATACGCAGCGGACCCCTTCTCAACCATACACTGAGCTTTAAGAAAAGAGATAACTCTACTGGCAGTATGATCAAAAGTACTACTCCACTCAATATGCAGAACACCTGGCATAGCCAGCGTCACGGTCTTAGGGTGATAATCAAGAATAGCATAATGGGGTGACAACTAGTACATGCCCAAAATAATACCAAATCAACTATATCGAGTAATAAAAGATCTGCCTTGGTCTCAAAACCACAAATAGTAACCAAACACGACCTATAAACGCATTACACAAAAAGAGAATCTCCCGCGGGAGTAGAAACATAAATAAGAGAGCTCAATGACTCTTGGGCTATACCCAAATGCAGAGCAAAATAAGAAGACACGTAATAATAGGTCGATACTGGATCAAATAGAACTGATGCCTCTCTGTGAATAACCAATATAACACTTGTGATAATAGAATCGGAGGCAACAACCACGATGCAAGCACGAATAGCATAATATCTAGCTCGGCCCTCCTTCGAGGGCAACCTCTATCTCCCCAATCTCTGTTCCTGGCTGGCAAGGCAGGTATGGTGCCAGCTGGAGCTGGAACAATAGCCTAAAAATCTTGCTGGGCACGCTGCGACTGAGGATGTTGTGGAGGTGCACTCCTCCCAAGCCTAGGGCAGTCCCTCACTACATGGAGGGTGTCCCCACACTCAAAACAAGCTCTGGGAGGTCGCGGTGGCTATGATTGACTGGATCCACCTCTGCTGGACTGACCTTTGAAAGCACCCCATATAGGAGGCGCGCTAGAAACCGGAGGTGCATAGTAAGGCTCCTAAGATCTGGGAGGAGCTAGAGTACTCCTGGATGAAGGAAGAGCTGAATGAACTAGGCGACCCATATAGCCCCTACCATGATGCCCTGCTACTGGGGTACGGGTACCAGAGTAGTGACCCGACTCTCGAGACCTCTTGGCCTCTCTCTCCTCTCGCTTTCTGGCGTGCAAACCATCGATCCTCCTAGCTATGCTCACTACCTACTGATAAGGTATATCCACCTCCAACTCTCGAGTCATGTTAGATGTGATGGATGGAATAAGAGCCTTAATAAACTAGCGAACCCTCTTGCGGACAGTAGCAACCAAGTTCGGTACATGTCTGGTCAACCTAGTATAACGGATGGCATACTCTCAAACGGTCATAGCACCCTGGCGAAAATGCTCAAACTCCGCGCATCATGCGTTCATATGGCTCTAGGGAACAAACTCCCTCTAAAACATATCTGAAAATCATGCCCAGGTCAGAGAGGCAGCCTTGTCCGGACCGTCTAGCTCGAAAGTGCTCCAGCAACCGTAGACGTCTCCTCGAAGCTGGAAAGCTACGAAAGAAACCCCACTCGAGGCATTAATACCCATGTTGCGAAAGATATGATGACCATCCTCCAGATCCCAAGGCATCATCTGCAGCTAATCCGCTAAAAATCGGAGGGTCATACTTCTTGAACCACTCCAATCTCCGCTACTCATCCTCGAAAGCAGGTGCCCCATCCTCAGGCTGAACTGGTACTACAGACTGGACATGGATTATATTTGGTACCTGCTCAACCTGCACTCGCTGCTCAGGAGTGCGGGCGGTGGGAGTCTGTGCTCTTCCCCCGCCTGGGATGTGGCTGTAGGGAGGGAAAGAAACCCTATGTGTGACACCGTAGTATACATACTCATAAGTTGTGCCAATGCCTCCTAAAATCTAGAGTAGCAGTGTCTGTGGGAGTGTCAAGTGCTTGAGCCCCGATTGGATCTGCGTGCGGTACCTCAACAGCAGCTCGCGCAGGTACTCTGGATGCACCACGTGCGCGTCCACGACCTCTGCCCCGGCCCCTACCTCTATCGTCTGCATGAAGGGGTGCAGGTGCCTGATCGTCCTGAGTAGCACGTGTCCTCACCATTTGTGATAGAATAGAAGACAGAAGTTTCAGGATCGATGTCAAAATACATCACGACAAGGAATTCAACGAAGTGATGATTTTTCCTAAATAGTTACATAGCCCTCGTAGATAAGTACAGACGTCAATTTACTGATGAGCGATACTCTAATTCACCGGCCTATGTTCTGTGACTCCTATGAACCTAGAGCTCTGATATCAACATGTCACGACCCTAGTCCACCAATCGTGAACACGTTATGACAACACCCAGTCACCATGACTAGGTAAGTCTAATAGTGCAGAAATATAATATTTGCGAAATAATAATTTAAAACTAAAATAACTTAAGGAACGTATATAATTTGCCGCTTTGAACATACACTTCAACACCACAAATTATAAAACAGAATCCCAAAATTCGGAAACTCACGGGCAACACAGGCTATAATAAAGTACATAATATGGCTCTAACATTCGAAAATGTCTACATCAACGAAGAACAGGATAGATACTAGCTAACTACAGGATAGAATAAATGGGAGACTCTTCAGTCTTCTGACGCACTAGACATACCTCAACTCTCCTGAGTCACTGGTAGTGTTCCTGAACGGAGGTACCCGGATCTGCACATGAAAAACATGTACAGAAGAGACGTGAGTACACCACAGCGGTACTTAGTAAGTGTCAAGCCTAACCTAGGTCGGGTAGTGACGAGGAAGGTCAGAGCCCTACTGAGATTAAACATAGTAAAAAAAAAAATATCGAAAACAATGTAAATAAAGTCTGTAGCAAGAATCTAAACCAAATAAATACGGAAATAGTAATAGAAAACAATGATGACAATACAAGGAATAGTAGCCAGGGATCTCTCGGTATCCTGAAGATCTCTTGGTATCCTCATCACATACGCGAGGGATCTCTTAGTATCCTGAGGATCTCTTGGTATCTGAAATAAGTAAGTTGGGGATCTCTTGGTATCCCAATATATATATATATATATAATACATGTGTCATGGATGTCTTGGTATCCCGCACTCTCAATCCATAACATACCAAGTATATAGGGATCTATCGGGAGACCGTCCCGTAGTCCTAAATTAAACACAAAACAATGACAACTCATATTCTAAGAATAATTGCTCAGTCGGAACAAGTAATGATAAATTCTAGTCTAAAATGCTTCACAGAGTACAAATAATACAGTTAATCAATTAAACAAGAAAGTCAGCTAAACATGCTTCTCCAAGATAGCACAGGTTGAACTAATAGTCTAAAATGAACAAGTAATCAGAAAACTCAATTTAAATAAATCAAGTAGAAGCGGTTTTACAACAATTAGCTCAAGTACGCGCTCTTCACCTCATGTATGAGGCATTCAAATACCAAGAATCATGTCCTAAGGAGAAAGGTCCCCTACGCAAGATTAGATAAGTCACTTACCTCGAACCAATACAAAATCAACTACGAAACAATGCCCTTGCCACGAGTATCCGACTCTGAATAGCCCAAATCTATTCAAATCAATTACATAACGTAAATAACATCACAAGCAACTGATTTCATTATTAAAATTAAATCTAAGGTACGAAAATAGATAAAATGACGAAAACATCCCTCAGGCCAATCTCTCAGAATCAAATAATTACCATATTTTCGGAACCCTTGTACTCTCGTGAATCTAGCGATATAAGAATTTTCCTAATCGGAGGTCAAATGAGCAGTCAAAACTCATTAATTAGGTCTAAGAAGTTTCATCCAATTTTATCCCAAATTTTGACCTTGAATTTGAATCCTAATGGACGATTTAACTAGATATTGATGGAAAACAACTAATTGAGGTTAGGGAAACATTACCCATTTATTCTCCTCTTCAAAATCCACCCAAAATCGCTTTCTCCCGAGCTAAAATTTGATTTCTCTAACTTTTGAAATAAACCCTCGGATTCCCATTTTCAGAACAGTCATTTCCGCCTTTGCAGTCCAGAAGCGGTCCCACCTTTGCGGAAAATCAACCGCTTTTGTGGTCTCTTTTAAATACACGACAATACAATTCTGCGGTCCACTCATCACAGAAATAATTTTTCTTCTGCGAAATCAACACCGCTTATGCGGTTCCTAACCAGATGCCCACACGCCTATTCTGCGTTTGCCCATCCGCTTCTGTGGCTCCGCTTCTGTGGTTCCCAAGCCGCAAAAGCAAAAATACCAGAAAACAGAAGCCTTCAACTTCTACATATTTCAAACTTCCTCCCATTAACCACCCGAAACCATCCCGAGGCCCCCGGGGCCTCAACCAAAAGAACTGATACCACCTAATACCTTATTCAAACTTGTACCAATCCTTAAAACACCTAAAATAACACCGAAAACTCGATTAAATCGATGATTCAAGCCTAAGAACTTCTAATTTCAACCAAACTCACTTTCGATCAAAAGCGTAACCAAAATACATCCGATTGACCTGAAAGTTTGCACGCACATCCCAAATGACATGACGATACTATAGCAACTTCCGAAATCTTGTTCTGACCCTCGGATAAAAAATTAACTATCGGACCGGAAACTTCAAAATTCTAACTTTCGGCATTTCAAGCCTAAATGAGCTACGGGTTCCCAAAATACTCTCAGAACACGCTCCCAATCCCGAAATCACCTAACGGAGCTAAGGAATCGTCAGATTTCTATTCCGAGGCCGTCTTCATACTATTATAATTACGGACCACTTTCCAACACTTAATCTCTCATTTAGGTACTAAGTGTCCCAAAATACTCCGAATCCTAACACCGAATGTCTCGACAAACCAAAATAGCAGAAATAAACTTAGAAAAAGCAGTTAATGGGGGAACGGAATGTAACTTCTAAAAAAATAACTGGCCGGATCATTACAGGTGATATTAGTTTTTGGGGTTATAAAGTGACATCCCTTTTGGATCCTTTTAACTGAATGGTGTTGAATCATGTTGTCTATTAATGAAGTTATGTAACTGCTGTTATGTTGTTGAATTTTAATGAAGTTATGTTCACTGTCCAGCTATGTATTTCATTATGTTGTGTTTGTAATAAAGGGATATACAGAAAGGGAATTATATTGAAGTTACGTTGTCTTTGTAATAAAGGTAACTATGATACAATAAATTTGTATACTTAAACAACATAAACAACCATTAAAACATAGCATATACATTACTTTTAGTTGGAAACATTAACACTACAAATTAGGAACGCAACCTAACATTAGAAACCCACAAGTTAGACACCTACAAGTTAACACCCAACTAGAGCTAACATTATAATGACCACATCTCTTAAGCCATTCGTTTCTTTATTGAAGTAGCAATGAAGCCCAAAACAGTGTCGATGAAATAAGTATAATGATCCACATCTTTGATACTTTCTCTTCCAATGTTGAAACTTTAACCACTTGAGAATAGTCTTTAGCCTCCGTGGAAGTTACTTCTTGCTTCAATTTCTCTAGACTGAATACATATAGAGACACTTAAGGTTGCTTCAACTAAGGCTTGTTTTTACTAAACACTACACCGTCCCTTAAAGTGTACCTATCAAACATAAATTCAAAAATTCCAAAACCAATATTAATGCTTGAGACTCACTCTATTTTAAAGTGGCAGAACAAACCAATAAAATAATTACATGTCAACTAAAAAGAATAAGATAAAATTAATTATAAAATCTGACTAAAAATTAAGAAAGAGAAAGGAGTAGTCCCTTCTCCTACCATCTTTCTTTTTATCTCTGCCGCAGTTCATATGAATGGAGGCAACTGTTTTCGGAGAAATGTTTCAACAAGTCGGCTGTTATGATGATCCACTAACTTTTATCTATGTTATTTCTCACATACAAATATAGGAATTTTGCACACAACCTACTCGCCCTTAAAAAAATATGACGTTGGTATTTTGGAAATCAATGTTTTTGGTGTTCTTCACTATTTTCATGTTCTTGTTCCAACCAAGATTTTAATCCAAACGTTTAAGAGAAACTCCTCCAAATTTGTTATAACTTTGGCTAAATATTCCCCATGATAGCCTGAAGGCAATTCCAATTTTAATTTTACAAATTTTCATCAAATCAAGTAACCCATTTTAAACCCATTTCAAGAACTTAGTCCATATTTAAAAAATTTCATTGATTTTACATTGCGAATCACAACAGTATTCAGTTAACTAATTTCAATACAAAAGATACTTTCTTTGTAGGTACGACAATTTTTGGAAGACGACCCAATTGATTAAGCTCCAATTTCTACTAAATATGACTTATATGGTGCAAGCCTTGAAAGTTATGGAAGATAGTGATGCTTCATTAAGTTTATTTCAACGGGTATAGAGAGATCCCGCCTATAAGCGCGATGATGATAGTGAGGTGTTCGATAAATTGAATCGAAATAGAGGTTTTGTTGGAATCCAAATATAGATTTAACCATTTGATTCTTGGATCTAGAGAATTTCTATTATGCTCGGATAAAGGAGAAACTATAAAGCTAAATCAATGGTGGAGGAACAACAATGGTGAAAGTGAAGGAGGCAGTGGTGGAAATGGTGGTAGACACAAAGAAGAAGGAAATAAAAAAGAAAAAAAAAACTGTTTTTTAGGCTTTTCACGTGCCTATATTAGGTAAAATTCACTCTATGTTCCAACTCAGTAAAAGTGCCTAATTGGGACAAAGTTCATGTATTGTACGTGCTCATTAGGAATACACCTAAGTTCAAGTGTCTAAATAAAAATCGTATCAACTTTATGTATCTCCGTATATATACTCATTTCTCTATGTCCAACTTGACAACATCTACTAACGACCCCAATTCTCTAATTTTATTCATAGGTAAATCTGGGAAAACTTCATCTTCCCACAAGAAAAATCAACATTAATAAACCTGTCTATAACATTAAATTACACTTAGACTAAAATATTTATCAATTATTCAATTGAAAAACTTAAAACATATACAAAAAAAAAAGAAAAAACCAAACTTTACAACAAAATCAACTAACCTTCGGTTACAGCATTTATAAAACTTTTTTCCGAGATTAGAATTAATTGTCGAAGTTAAGTGGCCAGCTATCATATAACAGTGACACTTAATTTGAGAAGAGATGCCAGTAGATGAGATTCCTTGAGACATTTCGCATTCGAGGAGAGACGAGAGTAGATGTGAAGAAATTTTCACTCTTCAATTGAACCCTAGAATTTACGCCTATGGTGGTATTGGGAAGGAGAAAGCAATCTGATGGGTTATATTAAAAGGGCTTGGGCCAGATCTATCTAATGTGGCTTTCCAAGTGGCGTTTTAATTCCTTGGTTAGACAAGAGTTAAAAATAAGGTAAATTTTACCCACATTCCTAATGGTAGGCCTTTATATATCCTGATAGTATAACGGGGGAAAGAAATGTACACTAAAGTAGAGGGGTATATCACCACTTTTTCCCTTTTCAAAACATTGTCACAATATAAAAATAACGATAGAGACCCACTTTTTCATTTCAAAATAGTTCTTGCAGTTTGAACTTTCAAACTATAATTTAGTCTAAGGTTTCACCTATGTAAGTTACCTCTCCTGCATCCAAACCAAATTATACGATGACACCTTACAAATAGGAGATAAGCCACAAGTCTATTACTGATTCATCAGAACTCAAGAATTTTGACCAAAACTTTATATTTATGTTAAAAAAAATTATGTAACATATATGAATAATATAATATGCTTTTTTAAGATTCAAAACTCGTAAACTCAAAACAATTCATTTCTTCTCAGAACCTCTATCAAAAATTGTCTTCCTTTTGTCCCACGCAATTGCATTATGTTAAACATCAATTTTCTTAATCCACATAGCAGCTTGTGCATGAAAACCATGATCGAGAAATTGGATTATTAGAAATACGTTTTGAAACTCTTTTGTGTTATTCGTGCTAACACCAAATCCAAATGGCCCACAAAAATCAGAAGCCCATCACGGGTGGATTTATATGTATAATTACGGGGCACATGAACCCATTGTATTTTCGTATAAATAGATATTTTATGTATATATTTTTTTAATATTATTATAATATTAACTGTTGGCATCCATATTCTAAGAAGTTTGAATGGTGCACTTGGTTAAAGGTTGAGTTATTTACCAAGAGGTATAGAGATTGATTCTCAATAGTTATAATTTTTTTTCATCTTTTTTAGTAGTGCACCCTCGCACTAAAAATTCTAGATCTACCTCTGAAGCCCACTAGAAGAAAAAGAAGAAAAATAATTAAAAGTGATTTCCTGGTGTAATATACTAGTAAATTGTAAATGGAAATGGGGACAAAAATGGAGATTTTATTAATATGAAACAAATTACAAGCTTCAACTAACGAATTGAATGTAGCTGGGTAAGAACAAGAAAGCTTCCTATTTTCCATGGTAATCCAGCAATTACTCATGTAGATTAATGGAAGTAAATTAAACTAAAAGAAGTTAAAAAATGGAAGGAAGTAGAGAGAAAATGAGTAAGAAATAAAAGAGAGAGAGAGAGAGAGAGAGAGTAGCAGAATTATACAGGACATGAAATTGAAAAAGAATCTTGGCCTAAATCGGTTATAAGCTCTTCAGCTGGCCCAAACCTTTAGTGATCTTAGATTAAAATCTGGACCCTTTATCAAATGGTTGATCTCGTTTTATTCTAGTCGTCCAATTAAGTAGCATGTGCGGATCACGTGCTCGTTTATTACTTAACCTTATTTTATACTTACCTAATTCATCACCTCCTTCTATGTTTTCTTAGCTGACATCTAACAATACGACTCTGATGAAAAAAGACCTTGTCCTCAAGGTCAGAGTTAAGCTACAACATCTGAAAAACCTCTTTTTATATACCCCCAAATCTCCTATATAGCCTTATCAATACTAATATAGCCCATTATACCAACACTTTCACTCCAACAACATTGTTGACCTGCACCACTCATCTAATTGTCACCATCTAACCCATTATTTGGGGTTTATGAATACAATGGCCCTTATGTTAGACTCCAAACAGATGTTCAACCTCTCTGTCTAACCATCTATTTAGGGATGGTAAGCGATGGACATGTGCAACTTGACTCTCATGGACTTGAATAGCCTCTGCCAGAACTGACTAGTAAACACAATGTCCCTAGTAGACACAATAGTCTTAGGAAACCCATGTAATTTATAAATGTCCCTTAATATAGATCGGCCACATCTTGGGTTGTATAAGGGTGTTTAAGAGCTAAGAAGTGTCCGTATTTGGTGAGTCTATCCACCACAACTAGTATAGTATTCCTGTTGTTTGATGAAGTTAACCCTTCCACAAAGTCCATGGCTATGTCTTGCCATGCCAATTCAGGAATCGGTAAAGGGTGCAATAGTCCAGGTGTATGAATATTCTCAGTTTTCACTCTTTGGCAAACATCACATTTTGAAACCTTTTTATGCATTTCGACTTTCATATTACACCAGTGGAAAATCATTTTCATTCTCCTGTAAGTACCATGTTGGCCAAAATGTCCTCCCAAAAAAGTTTGTGAAGAGATTCAAAGACTTTAACCCTTAAGTTTGTCCCCCTACCAATATAGATCTTATGATCATATCTTAGAATTCCTTGAACCGGAGTATATTTAGTGTTGTTACTGGTATTATCAACTCTGTAATCAGTTGGTGAGCTGCAAGATCATGCTCATAACTCTGATCCACTGCACTCATCCAATTAAGTTATGTAGTATACATGGTAAATAGGGTTGAGTCTTCTTCTTATCTCTCCTGGATAATGCATCAGCCACTCTATTTTCAGCTCCTCTTTTGTACTACGCCCCATAATCAAGGCCAAGTAGTTTTCTTAAGCCTTTATGTTGCAAGTCAGTGGTGACCCTTTGCTCCAATAGGTATTGCAAACTATGATGGCCTATTTTTATGATTAAATGGCCTCCTTGTAGAAATGTCTCCACTTGTCGTTAATACAACCATGAATATCTTCTCATATGTAGATAACCCAAGTGCCCGAGAGATAGTGCCTTGCTGAAAAAGGAAATTGGCATATCCTCTTGCATTAGGACTGCCCCCATCCGTTTAGAACATGCATCAGTCTATTCTATAAGGTTTTATTCAAGTCTGCCAATGCTAACACTAGAGCACTAAATGTTATTTGTTTGAGGGTTTGAAATGATTGTTCTACTTCTTTATCCCAATGAGAAGAATTCTTCTTAAATATGTTGGTCAAGGGTTTACATATAACCCCATAGGACCGTATGAATCTCCTATAGTGACAAGTCAACCCTGAGAATCCCCTCAAAGCATTGATGGTTTTTGGAGTGGGGCAAGTAGCCATAGCCTTAATATTTTAGGGATCCCTAACAACTAATTTCATATTATGATTTGTCCCAACTACTCTACCTTTGGTTGGCCAAAGGGGCGCGTGGGCAGCATAGCAAAAAGTTGTTTCTTCCTAAGAATCTCTCTAAAATGTTTTACATGATCATCCATGGAATAGAGGTATATTAGGATATCATCAAAGAATACCAACACAAATATCCTAAGATAGGCTCTTAAAATATGGTTCATCAATAACTGAAAAGTAGCACGTGCGTTGGTCAACCCAAAAGGCATGTCCCTAAACTCAAATGGCCAAAGTGTGTCCTAAATGCAGGCTTGTAGATATCATTTCTTTCCCATTATTATTTGATGGTACCCAAGCCTTAGATCTATATTGGAGTAAATACATGATCCACATAACTTATCCATAAAATCATTAACTAATGGAATAAGAAATTTATCATTTGTGGTCATGTTGTTAAAGGCTCTAAAATCAATACAAAACCCTCATCTTCCATCCTTCTTTTTAACTAACAAAAGGGGATGAAAATGGATAATGGATGGGTTGTATAATCCCATTACTGATAATTTCACTCACTTGCTTCTCAATTACATTTTTCTAAAAGAACCTGTATCTGTAAGGTCTTATACTCGCAAGATTTACGTATGATTTCAGAAGAATAAAATGATCATAAGCCCTCTTTTGTGGTAAGGATGTTGGTTCTAGAAACACTTCTGGATACTGTTTCAGCGCCTTGTCAATAGCTACAAGTATTTCATTTCACTTTGCTGCTTCTTCAGCTGACAATGTAAAGAGATGAGACCAAATTGCTTGGACCTTTTTTAACAGTTATTTCACCTCATTTGATGACAAACTCTTCAATTCTTACTGGTTGTAGATTCTTTTGAGCTCCACACTATTTTATTTGTGAGTTACTTGCACCTTGTGCTCCACAAAGTCTAAGAGAACTAGGTTATGCCCCTTCGTCTAGTCACCCCTCATGTCCTTACCACCCAATATGGTGATTCTGGCTGCATCTTCAAACTCCACCCCTTGTATTTTCCATCTAATCTTGTGACAAATGTGCACACTCATCAAATAGTTCCCATTGGCCAAAGTGACTTTCATGGGTTCAGCCTCTGAAATGATGCATCATATTCTCTTTGATGCCTCTATATCTAAGAAACTATGTGTACCCCCTGAATCCAAAAGAATAGCTAAGGAATTATTCTTAGACTTACCCCTTACTTAATGGTGTTAGGAACCTTAGTCTCTGACAATGCATTTAGACTGATTGCCTCATCCACTATCTCCTTTTCTGGGACTACCATTTTTCTTTGTTTCTCCAAGAACTCCCTTGGTTCCTCCTCAGTAGAAGCAGACATAGAATTAAGTTGCCTCTGTTTACATTGATGCCCTGGATGGTATTTATCCCACACTTATAACACAACCCTTGTGCGTTTCTAATTTTAAAGAGCCTGTTATTTGAGGTACTAGAGGCATTGACTTGAGCCCTTGTAATCTGTAGAGAATAACCTATAGCTGGGCATTTTCCCCATAGTATTTTTCCCTCCTGATAACAACCTCTAATAAATTCTCCTTGTGCGTAGCCTTCTTCACTGCCTTATTGAAGGAATAAGGTTCCAACATCTTGACTTTATGCCTAATTTCCTCCCTTAACCATTCAATGAAAAATTCTAGGAAAAAATCTTCTGGTATAGTGGGATTTCTAATTGACACCCAAGCTTTTGGTTCCTCAAATTTCTCCAAATACTCATCCAAAGTACATGTTAATTCTATCCTTTTGAATTTCCCAATTAGGTTTAATCTTACTCTTGGATGCACCTTCAAATCTACTACAAATTTCAGTAGTAAAGTCTGACAATCTAACTACTCCTATACTTATATGGGAGGAAAAGAACTAGGATTCAACTGTACCATTAAAATGAAATACCGCCTCCTCCAATTTTTGATGTGGATTAGTGATGTTGTTATGCTGAAAGAACCTTTCACACTTCTTCAACTAGGCTCACGGATCCACCCCTTCTCTTGATTGTGAAGAGTGACCTTGGCTCTTACCCATTGGGAATTCTCTACTATCCCCCATCCATTGTCTATTACTTGCACTTTATCATGCCCCAAAAATCATGGGACACGACTGGCTCTCAACCGAGTAAATCTAACTGAGCAAGCAAGTTAGGTTTTATTCTACCCAACTTAGTTCATGAATAAAGAGCGAGTGTTATCCCATTTTATCAAAACCTTAAGAAATCTTCCATTAGAAACTTTCATTTCGTTTTCCATAATAACTTTATGTGATCAAGGCATTTAGTACACATAAGAGAACTAGGAGCATTAAACAGTTCGAATTCTTCTCACCCAATTAGTATACTAACCTTTATTTAAAATGTGACTCAAGGCTATACATTTTTGGTAGACAAACCACATTTAAACTTAGAAAAACAAAATGGGATTCACTTTCGAGAGAGAAAGTTTAGCCTACATATATTGATTGAGATTTCCTTAATTTCTACTATACTCCGAGACTCTTAGAACCCTCAATCTCTTCGGAACATGACAAATCGAACCAAAAGATAGAGAGGTGATCATAGTTCTACCTCCTTTGAACATATTTTCAAACACTAAGTGTGCATTATGCTTTTAAAACTATTTTGTGAAAGATCCTATCATCCCTCATCCCATCCTTAGCTTAAGACCTCACCAAATACTTTAAAAATTCATGCATGCAAGATATCTACTCTCATCCACATGGATTACCCCTCTAATGGTCTATACTAGTTATATCTAGTAATTAAGAGCTTGGGTCACAGAACCTTACCTTTTAGGAAGAAGACCTAGGTGCCTTTTTTGACAATCTTCAAGGTTTAAGCAAGATCTTAGAAGAAATGTTGATGAAGAACCTCTTTTCCCTATAGAACCCTCTCTCCCTCTCTCTCTCTCTCTCTTTCTCTCTCTAAATGCATCAGAAATAGGCCTAAAATAAAGAGTAGCATATAATATATCGACATGGGGCCGGGTAAGAAAATTAGAAATTAGAAGCCCCAAAATAGATCTGCGATAGCATAATTGACATGCGGCCCGAAAAAAGGGACCGCAAATGGCTTCCAAAAAATAAACAAATTGTCCGGGTATGTGACAAGAATATGGCCTACATACCTGTTCTGTGGTCGCACAATGCACCGCTAAACTTCCCTAGCGAAAATTCCAAGGAGATTATGCGATGACTATGCGGCCTGCATATTGATTTTGTGATCGCATAATTGGCCGCATAGTTGACCTAAAAATTAGCCATCATACTATCTCACTTTAAGGTAGATATGCGACCCGCATTGCTTTTATGCGGTCGCATAATGGGTCGCAAAAATGCAACCTTCCGAAAAACATTTTCCTTAACTTTCTAATGCACAGATCAATCCAAATGGTCCAAACTAGCTCGCCGTGAAGAATTTTACAAACTTCTAACACATATTCCTAACTTGACACTACGAGATATCGGGTTTTGAGCAAAACGTTATATGGGGTATTACACACTTGCATTTGGATGACCCTCCATTGGAGCACTGCCGAGTAACTCATCCTACGGAGGAAGAAGATTTTCCCCAACCAGTCTAATATCTCCCCTAGATCTTCTATTTTTGCATCACTTGTGGTCATGTAATGTTGAAGTTGTATCTCCAGTTTCTTTACAGATTATCTATAGATTTAGATTTCATTTCCGCTCATGTCATCTTGGATTGGCTAGGAAGAAGCTCTGCTACCAATTTGAATATACTTGTAAATTGTAAATGAAAATAGGGAGAAAAAAATAGAAATTTTATTAATACGAACTGAATTGCAAGCTTCAAGTAACGAATTGAATGTAGTTAGCTAAAAATGAGAAAGCTTCCTAATCTCCATGGTATTCCAACAATTACTCATGTAGATTAATGGAAGTGAATTAGCTGAGAATAAGTTAGAAAATGAAAGGAAATATAGAGAGAATTGAGAGAGAGAGAGAGAGAGAGAGTAGCAGAATTATATCGGTTATGAAGCTAAAAAAGCATCAAGAAAAGGACGCTCTATGACCCTCTAAGTTTTTTATTAACCCATGTTTTTCTCATTTACTTGAAATACCCTTCAGGCCCAATTTACTAACAAGTTGAAGCCCACTTTTTCTAATGCATAAATTTTCCTCTTCTTTGGACCCCCGATTTTTCTCTACCCAACGTATAGTTCGCTTCCCAATGTAATTTTTTTTCTCTTTGTACGTCCCCCCCAAAATTTCTCCTTTTCCCCACACCTTATAATTTTCTCTCTTTCACTTGCATTTATATTTTTTTTGGTTACTTAGTATTCCCTCCCTTCACTTTTAATAGTCAAGTATTCTAAGGATAAATTTTTGTTTTTACTTGTCACTTTTCACATATTAAGAAAAAAATAATTTATTTTTTCTATTTTTCACTTAGAATTAATTTGTGATGACCCAAAATATCCTCACTTATTTTAAAATAAAATTCTACATTCCGAAGCCTTAAAAACATCTTTCAATATTATTTGAATTTACGTGCCCAGTTCGGGCGCGTAGCCGGAAAACTATTACATGAAAAGTCAGTGAATATGATAAGTTTTGACTATTAAAAAAACTAAGATTATTTCGATTAATATTTTGGGTAGACGGACACGGAGCTGTGATTTAAGGTCCCAGAGGGTCCGCATGAAAAAATAGGACTAGGCATTTGCCCAAACTCGATTTCCGAGGTCCCAAGCGCGAGAAATGAATTTTAAAAGAAAATTATTTTCTGAAACTATTTATGAGATTTGGAAATTAATTTTAATTATAACTTGATGGTATCGGACCAATATTTTAGTTCCGGCAACTAGTACAGGTCTTATATGTAATTTAAGATAAGTTTGTGAAATTTGGGAAGAAACAGACTTGAAACGACATGAATCAGATCGTTTTTGAGAAAATTGAAAATTTGAAGTTCTTAAGAAGATTTCATGATTTTGATGCTAAATTCATAATTGTTGATGTTATTTTAGTGATTTGAATGCACGACCGAGTGTGTATGATGTTTTTAGGTTAGTGTGTATGTTTGGTTTGGGACCCAATGGCTCAAAGGAGTTGTGGATAGGCCACAGGGTGGATTTTAATCTTGGAAAATTGAAGATTCTCAGCTAGTGTGTTCAGGCATGCAGGCTTTGCCTTTGCGAAGCCTGGTTTGCAAATGCGAAGGCCTTGTCACAAATGTGATTAAAGGCCCAGGCCAACGACCTCACAATTTCGTGGAATTTTATCGCAAATGCGATACTCCCCCCTTTAACCAGTCGTCGCAAATCTGACGCCTTCTTCGCAAATTCCATCTCGAAAATGCGAGAGCTCCTTTGAAATTCCTAACATAGCAGAGGTCGGTTGCGAACGCCTGTTCATATTTTCCGTACCTTCAACCTACAACTTTTACACTTAGCCGAAAATCAACCATTTTTCATATCTTTTCAAAATAAAAAATCCCTAGGGCGATTTTCCAAGAACAACTCTTCTTCCAAATTGATTGTAAGTCAATTTTAACTCGTTTCCTTCAATCATTAACATATTTTAACATGATTTCAATCCAAAATCAATGGTTTTCATGGGGGAAATTGGGTGATTTGGGTAGAACCTAGATTTTTTTAAAACTAGAGATTTCGACCTCGATTTGAGGTCGATTTCAAAATCAATTATATATTTGGGTTCTAGGGGGAATGGGTAATTTAGTTTTGGTTTGAACTTCGGATTTTGACCATGTGGGCCCGAAGGTAATTTTTGACATTTTTGGTAAAACATGAGAAAACTCATTTTCATGCATTAGAATTGATTCATTTTGCATTTATTGATGTAATTAAGTAACTTCTGGCTAGATTCGAGCTAATTGGTGGTGGAATCAAGGAGTAAAGCGATAGTTGAGACGTGAATTGTGTTCGTGGAATCGAGCTAAGTGTTTGGTCTAACATTAGCTTGAGCGATTAGGAGTCAAGTCCTATTTGCTATATGGTAGTTGTTGAGTACGACGTATAGGCATGGCTATGAGTATCTATATGTTGGTGTTTAGCATGCCCATGAGTCTTATATGTGATTTCGTTGTATTATTCATGCCTTGGTGAAGATTTCTAATTATTGCGCAAAGTTTGTGGAATGAATAGTGACCTATGAACATTGAGGAGCGTGGGCTCAAGTTGTATAATGAATTCTGAAAGTATAAGTGGTAATTTGACCCTGAGAACGTTGGCTCAAGTTGTAAAGTGAGTTGTGAAGTAAAAGTTAAAAAGAGAAAGAATCACTATTTTGACTCCCTTTCCGGGAATGTTGTTGTTGTTTGATGTTTTCCCTTACCTTGACTTGTTGTTGAATTATTGTTCCCCTACCAGGATTCTTGTTGTAACTTTATTTATTTCCTTGCCCTATTTTTGGGGATTATTGTTTGGGTGAGGAAGAGAGTTAAAGCACGAAAAGTGATGTCATGCATTGTTCTGTGAGGAAAGAGTGTAAAATCACGAATGGTGATATCGTATATGGTTTGTGAGGAAAGAGTGTAAATCACGAAGGGTGATGTCGTGCCACATGATGTACCATTCTGTGCCTATTATATTGATTATATGGTGAGGAAAGAGAGTAAAAGCATGTAGGCTATTGCCGTGCACATTTTCATTACTTGATTTCTTTGGTGGGGACGAGAGAAAAACAAAGGGTGATGTCATGAACTTATTGATTTCTAGTTCTTTGTTGATATTCGAGATGTATTGTTTCTTTCAATTACCTGTTGTCTTTCTATTCTAAATTTATATCTCCCCCGCAGCATGCTACCCCTCTCATATTTAACTATATATCGATGTTCCTCTTTTTTTGTTGTATATAGTTGAATTTCACGGGTTTTTTTTGTAGTCTAGTCCTAGCCTCGTCACTACTTCACCGAGGTTAGGCTACGCACTTACCATCACATGGGGTTGGTTGTGATGATGCTACAGCTACATTATGTGCAGATCCCAGAGTAGCTTTTGGACTGTAGATCGGGTGGCTACCTTTAGTCCATGCCGAGATCCAAGGTTGACCTATAGGCGTCCATACGCCCTGGCTTCTCCTTCTATCACTTTGTTCCTATGCCATTTCCTTAGTTCAGAAACAATGTATCGTTTATTTTTAGACTAGGTATGTAGTACTCTTAGATCATCTGTGGTATTGTGACACCATTTCTGGATGGTCGAGGTTCAAATAGTTGTATTGGATTCATGTTCATATAGCTTATTGTTTTTCTTCCGCTTATGTTAAATTCCACAATTTAAATATTCTTATTTCATCATTATTAATGAATGTAAAATGGGTAAAAAGGTAAATTGTTCTAATAATTAGCTTGCCTAGCTCACGTCAGTAGGCGTCATCTCCCGATGGTGGACCGTTTGGGTCGTGACAAGTTGGTATCAGAGCTCTAGGTTACATGGGTCTCACATATTACAGACAAGCTTAGTAGAGTCTGAGGGATCGGTACAGAGATGTCTGTATTTATCCCTAGAGGCTTCAAAGTTAGGAAAAACCTTGCATTCATCACTTCCTGTCGTGCTGTTTGGTTTCTCAATGCTAATTGAATTTCTATTCTGTTATTTCGAAGATGGTGAGAACAAGCGCTTCCTCATCCACTGACCAGAAGCCCGAGCCACAAGGAACAGCTCCCACGAGGGCCAGAGGGTGACACCAAGGCCGTGCAAGAGGATGATGTAGAGGCAGAGCTCAGCCAAGGGTGGCAGCACCAGCATCGGAGCCTCAAGTTGACTTTGATGATGAGGTTCCAGCCCCCAGTAGTTCTGGTGGGCCCAGCTCAGGTCCTAGAAGGGTTTATTGCTACCCCACTACTTTAGGATGCTCTAGAAGATCTAGTGGGCCTTATGGAGAGTGTCACCTAGGAAGGCTTGCTTCCTGTAGCACCAGTCGTTTCTTAGGCTGGAGGAGGAGCACAGACTCCAACTACTCACACTCCGGAGCAGGTAGCTCCCCAGTTCCAGACTCCAACGGTTCAGCCAGTTGGAGCAGTTAAGTCAGGTATGGTAGCATAGACCGGTGATTGAGCAACTATGTCTGCCTATGCTTTATGGAGGTTAGATAGGTTCGCCAAGCTCTTCACTACTATGTGATGCATTTTTTGAGAATCCCCAGGATTATCTAGACAACTGTCACGAGGTTCTAAGGAACATCGATATAGTTGAGACCATTGGGGTCGATTTTGCTACTTTTCGCTTGTCTAGATTCAGCAAGACTTGGTAGAGAGATTATTGCTTGGATAAAGCATCCGGATCATCAGCTTTGACTTGGGAGCAATATACCCAGCTATTTCCAGAGAAGTTTCTCCCCATCACTCAAAGAGAGGCCTATCAGAGGCATTTTGAGTGTCTCCAATAGGGTTCTATGACTGTTACTCAGTATGAGACAAAATTCATCGACTTGGATTGCCATGATTTTAGCATACTTTCCACTGAGACAGAGAGAGAGAGAGTGAGTGAGGAGGTTCATTGATGGACTTATTCAGTCGATTCGTCTTCATATGGCTAGGGAGACAAGGAGTGAGATTTCTTTCTAGGAGGTGGCCAATGTGGCCCGAAGAGTTGAGATGGTTCTATCGCATGGAGGTGGTCAGCGGTCTGAAAAGAGGCCTCATCGTTTGGGCTGATTTTGTGGTACCTCGTCTGGAAGTAGGGATTTGTATAGTGGAGGCCATCCCCCTAGGACATTTCAGTCGGAACTTCAGGTTTCTCACGGTGCATCAGATGGTCGTGGTCCTCAAATGCAGTATTTTGATCACCAGTCCTACAGTGCACCACCAGCTCCTACCAGTGCACCACCACTTAAGAGTTTTTGGGGTGGTCATTTAGGTCGTCATTGTCAGCATTCTCAATAGCCGGAGGCTTGTTAAACTTGTGGTGATATGGGTCACATTGCTAGGTTTTTCCCTCGGGCACCGAGCAAATCTTAGCATCAGGGTTCCCGTGCCATGGTTCAGGCATCGAGTGTTCCACAGCCTGCGCAGCTAGCTAGATGTGGGGGTAGAGGTGCTAGAGGCAGAGGTAGAGGCATTAGAGGTGGAGGCCAGCCAGCAGCATGCCGTCCCAGATATGTAGTTTAGGATGGTGGGGCCAGCCCCAATGTTATGCTCTTCTAGCCTGTCCCGAGGTTGAGGCTTCCGATGCAGTAATCACAGGTACGGCTCTACTTTGTAGTAGGTATGCTTTAGTGTTATTTGATCCACGGTCTACGTACTCATATGTGTCATCTTATTTTGCATCGTATATGCTCATGCCTAGTGATTCTTTGAGTGCTCTTGTTTATATGTCTACTGGGTGATTCTATTATGGTATATCGAGTCCATCCTTCATTTATAGGGGTCTTGAGAGTCATGTACATTTGCTTCTTCTGGACATGGTTGATTTCGATGTCATATTGGGAATGGACTGATTATCACCTTATCATGCTATCTTGGACTGTCATGACAAGACTGTGACCTTAGCCTTACCGGGTTTACCTCGTTTAGAGTGGAGAGGGACTCCTGGTCATTCTAATCATAGTGTTATCTCGTATGTGAAGGCTCGGCGTATGGTCGAGAAAGGGTGTTTGGCCTATGTGGCATATGTTCGTGATTCTAGTGCTGAGGTTCCTTCTACTGATTTTGTGCTCGTCGTCGTGAGTTTTCGGAGGTATTCCCTTCAGACCTACCAGGTATGTCGCTGACAGGGACATTAACCTTTGCATTGATCTGGCTCCGGGCACTCAGCTCATTTCTATCTCGACGTATCGTATTGCCCCGTCTGAGTTAAAAGATTTGAAGGAGCAGTTCCAACACTTGCTTGAGAAGAGTTTCATTAGGCTGAGTGTTTTGCCTTGAGGTGCGCTAGTGTTGTTTGTTAAGAAGAAGGACAGATCGATGAGAATGTGTATTGATTACCAGCAGTTGAAAAAGGTTACAATCAAGAATAAGTACCCATTGTCGAGGATTGATGATTTTTTTTATCAGCTGGGTGCCAAGGTATTTTTGAAGATTAACTTGATATCTTGCTTCCATTAGTTTAGGATAAGGGCATCTGATGTCCCTAAGACAGGATTTCGCTCTCGGTACGGGCATTATGAGTTCTTAGTGATGTCATTCGGATTGAAAAATGCCCCAACAGCTTTTATGGATTTGATGAACCAGGTGTTCAGGGCTTATTTGGATTCATTCGTTATAGTCTTTATTGATGATATTTTGATATATTCCCGCAGTCGAGAGGAGCAAGACCAGCAGCTTAGAGTGGTTTTTAGACCTTGATTGATAGTCCGTGTTGGTCCAAGTTTAGTTGAAGTTTTGAAGATTGACAAATAAACTCAGGGATGGACCTAGTCCATCTTGGGAGACACAGTTTGTTATAACCATTGCACATGGGAGGCACGTGAGGAAGATATGCATTGAAGATCACACAGGAAATACCTTCTGAACTGATAGAAAAGATTGCATTAACGATAAGGAGGACAGTCTCCTTATGAGAAGAGAACACAATCTCAAGCCAGGATAAGGGTTGGATTTTGTATTGGTTAAGGACTTAAATCGACGAAGGATAAGCATTTGAGTATTGATCAAACTCTAATTGCTAATCTATTAAATAACCAAGTAGTTCTCTTTTACAGGTAATGCACATACGCAGAAGTAAAGCATAACTGAGAGCAAAAGAGCAAGCCTGGTCTGCAAGCAATATATGTGAGATAAAGTGTGTACGCCTGAAGTTGCTTGAACGAGATAGAAGAACTAGTTCCATTATGTTTATTTTTATTCTAGTTCAACTGTAGTAGGTGTTTCATATTGTACCTTTCAGCTTATTTAGAAGCAATTATATTAGGTATTTTGAGTATTCAAGTTAGAGGTAACTTAAAAGTGTCGCAACAGTTGAGGTTGTGTGCCACACTGGGATTATAGTTAATCCTTAGGTTTACAAAGAGTTTTCTAAATGCTATTTTTGGCTCAGTAATTTTAGTGGAGTTTGGAAAAATCCTACTGAATAATAAGTCCTAGTTTTCTCACCTTTTGAGCCAGGCGTTTTACACATAAAAATCTATGTGCACTTTACTTTCAGTATTTATTATTCCGCAAACTCGTGTAGTTAGAACACTTAGAAGAACATGGTTCTTCTAAAGCAAAAAATTAGGTACCACACAAATCACTCTCCCCCCCCCCCCCCTCTAATGCGGTATTGACGTTTATAACAACAATTGGTATCAGAGTAGGTTATCCTTGAAGAGCTTAACACCTTAGGAAAGATCAACGTGAGTGCACCACCTGGTAACTGGCAAGGACAATCCACTACTAGGCCTCCATTTTTCAATGGTCTCTACTACTCCTGGTGGAAAAATAGAATGAGAGACCACATCATGGGTGAAGATTATGAGCTTTGGGACATCATCATTGATGGTCCTTTAGCCACAACAAAGAAGACTGCTGAAGGTTTGGATGTTCTAAAGACAAGAGTCGACTGCACTGCTGAAGACTTAAAGAAGTGGGAAAAGAATACAAAGGCCAAGAAATGGCTAGTATGTGAACTTGGCCCAAATGAGTACAGCAAGATTCAAAGTTGTAACACTGCCAAGGAAATTTGGGACACATTACAAGTGGCCCATGAGGGAACACCTCAAGTGAAGAGATCAAGAGGAACATTGTTGTATTCTCAATATGAGAATTTCACTATGAAGGATGGAGAAACCATCCAAGAGATGTACACTAGGTTAACTACACTGACAAATGAACTTGAGTCTCTTGGAAGGATTATCCTTGAAAAAGACAAGGTTGAGAAGATTATAACTAGAGTTCTACCAATTGCTTGGCAAAGCAAAATCACAGTTATTCAGGAATCCAAGAATACTGCTACCGTAAAATTGGATAAACTAATTGGAAATCTTACTGCCTATGAATTGAGAAGGCAGACTATGAAGATGTATACTCCAAAGAAAGAAAAAAGCTTGGATCTCAGAATCTCAAAAGGATCAGATCTTCGAGATGATGAAATGGATATGATTACTAGAGAATTCAAAAAGCATCTTATAAGAGGAAAGGGTCCTTCTAGAGGAACAACATTCAACAAATCTAGGGCTCCTGAGAAGCAACTACCCAGTAAAATTCCACCAAGTGGGTATGGGGAGGGTAATGTGTACGCAGACCTTACCCCTACCCCGATAGGGCATAGAGGCTATTTACAATAGACCCTCGGCTCAGAAAGATGGTAATAAGAAACAAGAAAAGATAATTCATTAGTAATCCAGTAGAAACCGTAATAGTAACAGAAGCATAACAACCAAAAGATGAAGACATGCAATAACAGTAACAAGTATCTAAGGCTCGGTGCTAAGATAAGCAGAAATTATAGTGTGTATTCAACATAAACTGCAAGCCATCTAAGATCAACCTTAATCCATCCCCACTTCACCCCCAGTAGGAAGAAAGGAAAGTTCTACTGCCCACTAACCTACAACCCTAATGCTTGACCTCTAGACCTTCCTATCAGGGGCAATGTCCTCGAAAATCCGCAGTCGTACTATGTCCTGCCTAATCACCTCTCCCAATACTTCTTAGGCCTTCATCTACCTCTTCTCGTACCAACCATAACCAACCGCTCATACCTCCTTACCTGCGCATCAAGGCTTCTCCTTTACATGTGCCCGAACCATATGAGTCGGGCTTCCCGCATCTTGTCATCCACAGGGGCCACATCCACCTTCTTTCGAATATTGTCATTCCTAACCTTGTCTATCCTAGTGTGTCCGCACATCCACCTCAGCATTCTCATCTCTGCTACCTTCATCCTCTGGATATGGGAGTTCTTAATCGGCCAACACTCTGCCCCATACAACATGGTCGGTCTAACCACAACTCTATAAAACTTACCTTTGAGTATCAGTGGCACTTTCTTGTCACACAAAACTCCAGATGCAAGCCTGCATTTCATCCAGCCTGCCCCTATAGGGTGAATGGCGTCCTCATCGATCTCTCCCTCCCCCTAAATCATCGACCTAAGGTTCTTGAAGGTATCTCTCTTCGGGATAACCTGTGTTCCAAGCCTCACGTTCCTGCCTACTTCCCTCGACTCATCACTAAACTTACACTCCATGTACTACATCTTAGACGTGCTCAATTTGAAACCCTTAAACTCGAGGGTCTGTCTCCGAACCTCCAATCTTTCGTTAACACCGGCCTTTGTGTCATCAATTAGAACTATGTCATCAGCAAATAACATACACCATGGCACATCCCCTTGAATATAGCGTGTCAATGAATCCATCACCAAGGCAAATAAGAACCGGCTAAGCGTAGAGCCTTGGTGTAATACCATAACAACCGATAAATGCTTTGAGTCACCTCCCACGGTCCTAACCTTAGTCTTAGCTCCATCATGCATGTCCTTGGTCGCTCTTATGTAAGCTACCGGCACGCCCTTTGCCTCGAGACATCTCCAGAGCACCTCCCTAGGAACTTTGGCAAACGCTTTCTCCAATTCAATAAACACCATGTGCAAATCCTTCTTCTTATCCATGTACTGTTCCACCAACCTCTTAATAAGGTGGATAAGTTCCGTAGTGGAGCGACCCGGCATGAAACCAAACTGATTGACGAAAATAGTCATTGTCTTCCTCACCCTCGCCTCCACCACACTCTCCTGGACTTTTATGGTATGACTTAGTAACTTGATACCCCTATTATTGTTACAACACGGATATCACCTTTGTTCATATACAACGGTACCATTGTACTCGACCTCCACTCATCCGGCATCCTCTTCATCCTAATTATAAATATCAGTTATTTTTACATTATTAATTATAAATATATGATTACTAATTTGTGTATATTCATGAAAAAATATACATATTAAATACCAAATCTAATATCATTTATACTTATAAATAAACATTTGTTGGTATATATTCATTGTATTGACTTTGAAGTTTTGATAATTACTTTGTTTAAAATTTAATCTAACTGTATAATTACATTCGTGCAATCAATCAATATGCTTGTAATTATACTGCAATTACTTATGACAAACAAATAGGTCCTCACAATTATTAGATTGTTTAATTACTACCCTCGTAATTATACTAATTTTAATTACCGGGTGACTTTCCAAATATACTCTTTGTATTTAATGAAATTTTTTTGGTTAATATTAGTATTGATTTGCTTTTATTTTGGCTTTATTTAAGTTACTAATACTTATGGGTTGTAAGACGTATTGGACCATTCAAAAACTTGAAGTCCAAACTTGAAATAATACGTTAAAAGAGAGAATTATGGGAAAAAATATAAAATATTTATTAATTATATTATGAATGATATTTTTATGTATAAATAATTTTAAAAATTTGTATACATGTACGTTGGGTTAGTTCGGTTTCGAGTTAACTTTTTTTAGTTAGAATCAAATCGACCGAATTGTGGTCAGATCTTTTTTTCAACATCAAACCAAATCAAACCAAACTATAATCAATTTTTCCCTAATTTAATTCGAATTATCAGTTTGGCACGGTTTATAGGTATCCTGTGTACTCTAGTTTATACTACTATAGTTTTTGGCGTTTATTCTACTATATCTATGTTACATGCATCTTTTGTTTACCTAACAAAGATTGACATATTCATAGTGGTACGTCTTCTACTTATGTCATAGGGGAAAATAAACTAGTTTAGATATACCATTTCAATTTTCATAGGCATAATATTCTGGGAGCAATCTCAGAGATTGTGATTGTACAAAAGAAAAGCAATTCAAGATCCTTAGCGAATATAATATCATGTGCCAATCTTCCAGGGGCCAAACCCCCAGCTTCATTAATAAATGGTTGGCACTACAAATTAAAGACTTGTCAATACTTCTGTTACTAAAGCCTTAAAGGTATTTTCCAAACTAAGAGACAAAAAACAGAACAGCTATTCATTGATACTTCCACATTAAGATCTTGACACAATCAGATAAATAGACTTTGTAGTCTATGGCTCTATTGGATTAAACCAAACAAACTCTCGTTTGGAATATTTTTATTCCAGCCCAGCAGCCATCTGGTCCCGATATTGACCAACTGAAAGGGAAGTATCATGTCAGCTTAGTAGCAAGGTGATTCATTATATGTATTGGTTATTAACTACAGTTTCTTTTTTATTTTTTTTCCTGATGGTAGTGTCAAATAGCTTATGCACACTTCGCTTATTCCACCGAGCACTATATTGCTGCATCACTACAATTTCAATTTGAGTTTATATTTTGTGCAATGTGAAAAATTTATACATTATCAGATTAAATTGAGCTACAACAGCATATAGCTCGAAATGTATTAACATGCTATAACCGGTTAAACTGTATTGATAATATAAAAGAATCTTCACACTCTCGGTGCATTTATCTTAAACTCGTCAAATTTATGTACCTGTCCTTATATTGTGTCAACATTTTTAGAGCCAAACCAGCTGTGATGGTGGTAGGCAGCATAAAGCTGAGACTTCAATATAGTGCCATTAGAGATATTCCAAACTATAAGAGAAATGGGGTAAAACAAAAATTAAAAAGCTGTATATTGATACTTACACATGAAAGAGGATGAAACCATCAGAAATGCAGACTTTCTGATATTTTAATAGCATAGTTTAATTTATTAATGAGAAAAGTGATGCAGATCCTTCCTCAAATAGTTCTTCCACCATATCCCCTTCACAATAATCTTTCTCGATATTAGAAGATGAATCGGAAGGTTTTATGCGAAACATAGACTTAAATACTCTTTTCCATGACTTTTTGAGCAGCAGTGGGGAAGGAATTGGTTTTTCTGGGGGCTGTATGTCAATCACAATACAAGTCGTATCATCTCGAATGCCTTTTGGCTGAATGGCTTCCTGCAAACTTTAACAATTTGAGAAGCTGCAGTATCAGCAGGCATTCCGCGACAGCATTCAACAGCCATTTCTGCAAACAAAGCGCCTCAGACACCATCACTTGCTATTAAAAGTACTCCTCCAGCTGATGATAACTGTTTGAACAAAAATAATATTAAAAGAAAGCTTGTGTAGCGTTAAAACATTGAAAGATCAGACAAATTTAGAGGCTTTTATTCAAAGAAAAGAATTTCTTCATAGGAGGTTTCAGAGGGTTTGGGAAGCCAAAAAGTGCATTGTTTCAATTAAAATAACTTTATGTCTACAAATATTACCTTAAGTTTTACTTTGTTGGTATTCAGCAAATTCATCAATCATGTACTATATGAACAATTCCAGCTCCCTATTCTATCACTGAGTAATTGAAAATGGAAAGTATGACTAGACTATCATAATTTGCTATAACTTACACTTAAATACATAGGTTCAAAAAGATGTAGGGACAAATTGGATTTAGGAACAAGTATCCATCTAGCAACATCAGCACCTATCGTACTAGATGGAATGCCTTTGTATTATTGCATTGCTATAGGAAACAAAACCTAAATGGGGCAGCCCGGTACAGTAAGCTCTCATTATGCGCGGGGTCAGGGAAGGGTCAGTCCAAAAGGGTCTATTGTACGCAGTCTTACCCTACATTTCTGCATGAGATTGTTTCCACAACTTGAACACATGACCTTCTGGTCACATAACATCAACTTTACCAGTTCGCCAAAGCTACCCTTCAGGAACCAAAAGCTAAGGATTGCCAAAATCACAAGTCGTGAATATTATATCTTGCAATAAAAAAAAAAGGAGTAGAGGAATCATGACAAGACTCAACCTCACCATGAAAGCACAATCAACAAGGAGCCACGAGATTTCTAACTTTCAATTGATTTAGAGTAAAGGTTCAAACTTACAATTGTACTTTCATCTTCTAAAGTTTGATGTGCCATAACTGTAAAATAGCGGGTGAGAGGCACTTTACAGTTGACGTTCAGGCTTTGGCTAACCGGTTTGTGGGATTAGATATTTCAGAGCCCAATCGGGTATTGGCTTACGTGGTTTCTCGGTCCTCTTTATATGACCGCATTAGAGAGCGCCAATATGATGATCTGCATTTTCTTGTCCTCAAGGATAGAGTTCAGCACGGAGATGCTAGAGATATGACTATAGATGATGATGATGGTGTGTTGAGGATGCATGGCCAGATTTGTGTGCCCAATGTGGATGGGCTTAGAGATTTGATTCTTGAGGAGGGCCACAGTTTGCGGTATTCCATCCATTCGGGTGCTACGAAGATGTATCAGAATTTGAGGCAGCACTACTGGTGTATGAGAATAAAGAAAGATATTGTGGGTTGTAGATCAGTGTCTTAATTGTCAGCAGGTGAAATACGAGCATCAGAGGTGGGTGGTCTACTTCAGCGACTAGATATTCTCGAGTGGAAGTGGGAGAGAGTTACTATGGATTTTGTGAGTGGCCTTCCTCGAACTTCAAAGAAGTTTAATTCGATTTGGGTGACTGTGGATCGGCTGACCATGTCCATGCATTTCATTTCGGTGTGTACCACTTATTTTCCAAGTAGCTGGCAGGGATTTTTATTCGGGAGATTGTTTGGTTGCATGGCGTTCCAGTTTCTATTATCTCAAATAGAGGCACACAGTTTACTTCCCAGTTTTGGAGGACTTCTCAATGAGAGTTGGGTACACAGGTGGAGCTGAGCATAGCATTTCATCCTTAGACAGACGGGCAGGCCGAGCGTACTATTCAGATATTAGAGGACATGTTGCGTGCCTGTGTGATTGATTTTGGAGGTTCTTGGGATGAGTTTCTACCGCTTGTAGAGTTTTCCAACAACAACAGCTATCAGTCCAATATTCAGATGGCGCCGTATGAGGCCTTGTATGGGAGATGGTGTAGATCTCCAGTCGGTTGGTTTGAACCCAGTGAGGCTAGATTATTGGGGACAAAGTTGATCCAGGATGCCTTAGAGAAGGTGAAAGTGATCCAGGGAGACTTCGTATAGCTCTGTCGCGTCAGAAGAGTTATGCGAACCGAAAGGTTTGAGATGTATCTTATTCGGTGGGGAGAAGGTCTTGCTGAGGGTTTCACCCATGAAGGGGGTGATGAGGTTTGGAGAGAAAGGAAAGTTGAGTCCGTTTTTCATTGGGCCTTTTGAGGTACTTAAGAGGATTGGAGAGGTGGCCTATATTCTTGCTTTTCCACCAAGCTTGTCGGGAGTTCACCCGGTATTTCATATTTCCATACTCTGGAAGTATGTTGGGGACCCGTCTCATGTTTTAAACTTCAGCACGGTACAGTTGGATGAGGATTTGACATATTATGTGGAGCCAGTGGCTATCTTGGGTAATCAGATTCAAAAATTAAGATCAAAGGACATAGCTTCGATGAAGGTACAGTGGAGAGGTCGGCCCGTGGAGGAGGCTACCAGGGAGACCGAGCAAGAGATGCAGAGCAGATATCCTCACCTGTATGAGGCTTCAGGTATGATTCTTGACCCACTCGAGGACGAGAATTTGTTTTAGTTGCGGATGATGTGATGACCCGACCCGTTGGCTCATGTGTTACAGCCCCTTTTCCCCCGTTTTATGCTTCTTCATATTTCATTATATGCGTTTGGTGAGTTTAAGTTGTTTTGGATTGAGTTTGGTAGGAAACGGGACATTTAGTCTCTTTAAGGAAGGTCTAGTTTGGAAAAGTAAATTGGATGTTAACTTGTGAGTGAGAGGGCTCGGATGTAATTTTTGGTCATTCGGTTATCTTTGGAGAATGATTTGTGACTTAGGAGTGTGATCGAAATTGAAATTGGAGGCCCGGTGTAGAATTAGGCTTGAATTGGCGAAGTTAGCATTTTGGCGATATGTGGTTCATGGTGAGATTTTGATCCGAGGGTTGGAATGGAATTTTGAGAGTTGGAGTAGCTTCGTCAAGTGATTTGGGATGTCTGTGCAAAATTTCAGTTGATTCGGAGGTCTTTAGGTCGGGTTTTTGATCGACTGCGAGTTTCTGATGTTTTGGTTAAACTTTGGCTTTGATTTGATGAAATTTGATGATTTTGATGTTAACCGTAGTGTCTTGTTGATTCGATCAGGTTTGAATGAGGTGTTGGAACATATCTATGTTTTTGGTTGAGGGGTCCTGGGGTGGTTTCTGATGGTCAACAGGAAGAATATTGGATTTGTGTGTTGCTGAAGGTTGCTGGTATATGGTGTTTTCGCACCTGCAGTTTTGGGACCACAGGTGCGGTATCACGGAAGCGGATGGGTATCACAAAAGCAAAATTCGAGCTCAGGGCTGGTTCCACAGAAGCGGAAGCCTTTAATGCAGGAACGGTATTGCGGGTGCGAGTTTTAAACCACAGAAGCGGTAATGCCTCTTAAGTGAATGTCCGCAGAAGCGGAAAGAGACCGCAGGAGAGGTAACCGCAGAAGAGATTCTGTGGTCGCAGAAGCGAAAAGGTCTGGGCAGAAGCATCTAATTTAACCTTCGTGAATTTTTTAAAGAACAACATTTCTCACTTCAGACTAAAAGGGTTTATGGGCTATTTTGAAGAGGATTTCGAGGGCTTTCATCAGGTATGGATTCTTGGACATAGAATGTGATTTTATGGTGTCAAAACAAGGAATTAGACTAAAAACTCAAGGAATTAAAGGTCAAAAATGGTGGTCTAATGCTTGAACTTTAGAGGGGCTAAAATAAGGATTTGAGGGGTCAAATGGACTCCGATTCTGATAATTTCTATATGCATAGACTCGTGGTGTGATAAGGAATATATGGTGTAAAATTTTCTGACTTTTAAGAAGTGGGCCCGAGGTTCGAGTTTACGTAAATTTTGTGACTTTCGATATTTTTTGAGTCTTTTTGATTGTGTTATATTCCCTTAGCCTATTGTAACGTATTCGTTGTGGTTTTGGCCAAATTCGATGCATGAGGAGGCCAATCCGAGAGGAAAGGGCATTGTGAGCTAGTCTTTGGCCGGCTAGAGGTGAGTAATAGATGTAAATGCTGTTATCAAGGTTTGAAACCCTTAACTTCCACATCGTAACGCTATATTAAGGCATGACACGTATTTTAGGACGAGTGCGGGGTCGTTAACTATTGGGGATTGTGACTTTGTCCATCCCGAGTGTTATTTCTACTATATTGGTGATTGAGACGCATACTTTATTACTATGAATTGGGCTTATTGCCATGTTTGAGGCCTTGTGCCGACCTGTAGAATCCTGAGAGGATCTTCATTAGTTCTCCTCACTTGTTTTCATAAACTATACTCTCAGTCATGTTTTCAACTATTAAAAATATGATAAGAACTATATTTTTGAACAGGAATCATAAATGAAAAGAATTTGAGTTCTGAGATCCCTACAGTATGTTATGCCCGAGCAGCTATGAATTTCATTTGAGTGAGATGGGCAAAGGACTCGATAGTGAGGATGTTTTTCCTATGATTTGGATCGGGCTGCGTGTTGTAGCATTGTTATATTGATATTGAGGTAGAAATCCTATCTGATGCGTCGAGATGGCTGATATTGCGCTTGGGTTGTAGGAGCCTTTCCAGAGTCTGTACACACCCTAGTGAGCGCACTCGAAGATAAATAAGTGGAGCGGGCTGTATGCCCAGCGGGTACTAGAGTGTACCATTATATGTGTTGCATCTTTTCATGCATTATTTCCTTAATTGTCTTATTGTTTTACTGTTTCCATCGTTATTGATCTGAACTGCTAGGTATAGGTTACTTTACGCATTTTCTGCAATTTCTTACTTTTAGACTGTATTAATGTTTATTACTCACTAGGTCAGAGTACCCACTTTACTCCCTGCATCTTCCGTGCAGATCCAGGTTCCTCCCAGGTTGAGTAGATCCAGTTGGATTGAGCAGGGACATTTCAAGCCTTTTCGAGGTAGATGCATGGCGTTCGCAACCTTGGATTCTTCCGTTCTATCCCTTTTTTCTTTTGGTTCCGCATTTCTACTTTTCGACACACTCTTTAGTAGGTTGGAACTACATATTTCGATACTCAAACTCATGACTTCGGGTCCTAGTTGGACTATGTTCAGTATTATTGCTTAATTTCTGCACTATTCAATAGTAACTCTAGACTTTTATATTAATTTGTTAGTATTTCTCCTAAGTTATTTATCTGAAATCTGCTTTAGTATTGGGAATTATTGTAACAAGGTCAGGCTTGCCTAGTAGTGTATTGGGCGCCATCATGACCAGGTTGGGGTCGTGAGAATAGGTGTGATTTTAATATAGGGGTCGGAATAGAATTTTGGAAGTTTCGGTAGTTTCGTTGTGTCATTTGAAATGTGTGTGAAAAATTTCAAGTCATTAAGGTGTGGTTTGGTAGACTTTTTTTAATCAAAAGCGTAATTCGGAAGAATTTGGAACCTTAGGCTTGGATCTGATATGTTTTATTTGATTCGATGTTGTTCGAGGTGTTTTCAAGATTGGTATATGTTTCGATAGTAGAATAAGACTTGGTTGTGATTTTGGTTGAGGTTCCGGGGGCCTCGGGGTGATTTCGGATGGTTGGCAAAAAGTTTGGAAGTTAGATGTAGCAGCTGAACCTAAGTTTGTTGTCATAACCGCACAGGCGGCTAAGGGACCGCAGGTGCAGGCTCGCAGAAGCGTAGAGGGAGCCACAGATATGGCCAAGATGAGGATCATTTGGAACCGCAAAAACGATAAGGGAGAGCACCTTCTATAGCGCATGTGCGGGAATTGCACCACGAATGCGGATATTGGCGCATAAGTGAAAGCCGCAAATGTGGTGTCTTGGACCGTAGATGCGGCAGATGGACCCCAGGTGTGGATTCAATGGGTCAGAAAGTATATAATGTTTCCTTCACGAATTTTTGCTAAGTTCTCTATTTTTGAAGACGGGAAGTGGGCTAAGGCAGTGGATTTTAAGGGGAAATCGAGGAATATCAGTTAGGTAAGTTCCCTAAGTTTCATTACTTGAATTTATGATCATTTTTCCAATATTTAATCATGATATTAGCGGAAATTAAGGAAGTAAATTGAGGGATTAGGGCTTGGTATTGGGGACTTTGACTTGAGGATTTGAGGGGCCATTTGTGGTTGGATTTTGAGACTTCTGATATGTATGAACTCGTTAGGAGATATAGAATCTACTGATGTAAATTTTATAGAAATCCGAGATGTCGGCCCGGGGTAGGTCGGGTTTTGGTTAATTTTGGGATTTGTGTTGTAAATTAATTATTTTCACATGGGCTTAGTTCCCATAGTATATTTTGACGTTGTGATTCTGATTTTGGATAGATTCAATGCTAATTGGGGGCGATTCAAGGGGGAAAGGCATCACGGGCTAGAGTTTGGACCGGATAGAGGTGAATAATGATTGTAAATGTTGTCTTAAGAGTATGAAACCCCGAATTTCACATCGTTGTGCTATGTTGAGGTGACACACATGCTAGATGACGAGCATGGGTCGTACACCATTGTGGATTGTGACTTAGTCCGTCCTGAATGACTATTTTACTGCGTATTTGATTAGAAACTGTTTGCTATCATCATGTGTTGGGATAAATCCCATTTTTGGGTCTCATTCCAATTGTTTTGGACCCTTAGGAGATTTTTACTACTATTCCTCATTGTTTTGACTTTATACTAATACTCAGTCATGTTATATTCTACTGTTTGTATAATTCAGCCATCTTTACTTGATTTTGATATCTTAAATGATATCTTGGGCTGAGCATCATGTTTTACTGTTTCAAGAGTGGCTTATGAGATTCTGACTGAGTAAGGTCGAGGACCTGTGTTATGAGGATACTTTTGGGCCGGGCTGTACGCTGCAGCAGTGATATGTTGATTTAGGATTATGAAGCCGAGATCCTGAGATTTTACGCCAAAAATAGCTTGATATGAGGCATAGCCTACTGATTTTGCCACGAGATGACTTGATATTACGCTTGGGCCGAAAGGAGCCCCTCCCAGAGTGTGTACACCTCTAGTGAGCGCGGGTACCCATTGTGATATGAGATATAGCCCGACGGGGTGGTGTTGTTCCATATTATTGCCCGAGGGTTGATTTTGTCGATATTGTGCCCGAGGGGCGGATTTTATGCGTTTATCTTTTCTACATGCCGGTCATTCACTTGTTTAACTGTTAAAATGGTATTTTAAAGAAGCATGTACTGAACTAAGGTATTTTATGAGATTTCACTATTTTATTACACTTTATTGGTTTTACTCTACCTCTTTAGCATGTTGTTGTATTTTTACGTGATTTCTTGTCGCTCTGTCTTTATTTATTGTTGTTACTCACTGATTGGAGTACTCACTTTACTCTATGCACCCTGTGTGCATATTCATGAGCTTCAGGTCCCGCCAGTAAGGGTTGATTGCTCCCAGTAGGCCATTTGAAGTCCACTAGATAGTTGCTCGACGTTCACAGCCGAGTGTTTCTCCCTCCTATCTTACTTTCTATTTTAGTTCTGTAATAAACAGTATAAACTCTTTCAGACTTGTATATTTACTTTAGATTCTCATGACTGATGACACTTCGATGTTAGGTGGTGTTGGATTTTTTTCTCGCAAATTGTACTATTTCACTATTTCTTTTGGGATTTAATCATGTTAATGACTTAAATTTTGATATTTTAATTGTTTGAAATAAATTAGGTGTTGTGTTAGCTGGTCTTGTTTTCACGAGAGGCGCCATCACTATCGGATCCGGATTTAGGGCCGTGACACTATTAATATGCCATTCACATAAACAATGACAAGTATCAAGAAAAACTTCTTTAATAGCAGCCGCTATTGCAGGAGCTTGATAGGTAAATATAGTTTTGGGTGATATACCTCCCTTTGCCTTCAAAGAAGTACGGAATAGCCAAACAAATGAACTAGTTATTTCATCACTTAAGAATGCACATCCCAAAAAAAATCCAATGATTATTTACACCCACAAATGGAGCACAAATAATGTCATTGTTTTGTACGATATGTAGTATAAAAAATCATCACATCTCTAAAACACTCATAATGCAATTTAGATATAATGTATCTCCAAAAAAAGTTGCACATCCTTCCATCTTCATCAACTTGAAAAGAGTAAAAAGAAAATTTGAATCCTCTAATTGCATATGCATAAAACGATCCACAAGAGTTTGAGCATCTCCATGGTTAATCATATTTCTTTTACGTGCTTGTATGAAGTTATGGGCAACCTGTTCTAACATTTACAATACCACATATATCAATATTCTAACTTTTGACATTTTCTTTCTAGATAATTAGAATACAAAGGAGATTGCCCTTTACTAGAACAAAGAAATAAACGTCTTGTTAATTCGTTATTTTTGTTGTAAGTTTTTGCTCCGTTTGGGATACCAAAACCTTTTGCTAGGAATTGTATGCTCGTGTGATTCATCTTCAGAATCAAATTTCATCCAAATCTTAATAGCAAAGTCATTGTTGATGTTAGACACATTATGGTCGAATGTGGAACACTCTTGATAATCAACAATATAATCTACAATAATATAATCTAAATTAGAAGCACAATATTTACACATAAATAAAAAAATTAAATTACTTTTTCTATTAAAAAATTGTGAGCACTAAAATTAATAGACTTTAAAGTTCATGTTGCGTATTTTCACCTTCAAAATTAATATTTTCAGTAAACTGATCCTCCAAATTTTTTAGCATAAAGTGTATACTTTCTTCTTCACCGTAAAAAGGATGCTAAGAAATAATATTTTCAATAAAAAAATATTTTGATAAAGGCAGACCTAGAAATTGTTGATCTTCCTTAATTTTTTTTCGTTTTTTCTTTTCCTTTTATTGTCCATTAGTTAAGTCTCCAATTAGGAAAATTTAACAATCCAACCGGTCGTTTTGAGCTCCGGACGTTATTCAGCAGTCTGTGACCATGAGCAGCTTCATTTCAGGTATATTAACTTGTGTGTATGGTCAGTTAAAACTTAGGAAGTTTGGACTCAAACTTAAATGCAAATTCTCATTTCAGAAGCTTAAAATTGAAGAAATGAACTAGGATTAGAATTTGGAGTAAACGACCTCAGAATTGGGATCCGAAGGTTCCAGCAGGTTTGAATGATAATTTCAGACTTGGGAGAATGCCCAGATCGGGTTTTGGATAACTCGGGAGCGTTTTGGCGCCTATTATTGAAGATAGCATTTTAGAAGAAATTGCATTAGTTTGGCTTAAAATGCATTTTAGTGTTATCGATGTCCGTTTGGGATTCCGAGACTCGAAGTAGCTCTATATGGTGATTCTGGATTTGAGAGCACGATCGGAAGTGAATTCGGAGGTCCGTAGGTCATTTTGGAGTCGTTTAGCAAAATTGAAGGTTTTTGAGAAAATTTGACCGGCAGTGGAAATTTTGATATCGGACTCGAAATGCGAACTTTATTGTTCGAATAGCTTCATTAGATGATTTGGGTCTTAGGAGTGCGTCCGGAATATTTTTGCGATGACCGGTGTAGAATTAAGCTTGAATCGGCAAAGTTAGTATTTTGGCGAATTCCGGTTGATGGGTAAGATTTTGATCCGAGGATCGAAATGAAATTTCGAGAGTTGATGCAACTTCATTATATCATTTTGGACTTGTCTGCAAAATTTGAGATCATTCGGACTAGTTTTAACGTGTTTCAGCATCGGATGTGAAAATCAGAAGTTTCAAAGTTCATAGGCTTGAATCCGAATTTAGTATTTTTTTTCATTATTTTATGTGATTCTAAGGAACAACTAAGTTTGTGTCATATTATGGGACTTGTTAGTATACTTTGTTGGGATTCCATGAGGCTCGGAAAAATTTTGGAAGAGTTTTTGGAAGATTTTTGCCGTTTTGAGCATAAATGTAATGATCTAAAGGTTCATTTTTAGTTCTAGAGATCCAAATTTGATTCAAATACTTCCGGAATTTTGATAATGAATTATAGGACTGATCTGGAAATTTTAGTCTAATTTCATCAAGTTGCGATTGGATTTTTTGCGCGAAACATGAGTTAATTGTTTAACGAGTGAAATAGGTATTGAAATGAGAAAACGAGCTCCGAGTTGAGCTTTTATTGAAGGGTTGTTTTCATATTATTATTTGTGACTCATAGAAATAAGAATCGTCTAATTCCGATTTCGTATGAAGCAGTTAGAGCCTTTTTAGTGAAATTAAAGAGTGTTGGTGCATCAGGTCTGGTGTGGCACTTTTAGCGACCATATTGGCAATTTTAGCGATTAGTTTTGGGTCTTTAGCGACCACATTAGCTTATAAAGCTGCTGCACTTTTCTGATCGTTTTTTTCACCTATTTTCTTGTGAAATAACACGGCTTGGGGTGATTTTTGAGCAAGAAATCATGGGAAATCTTAAGGTAAGTCACTTGTGATTATTTCTACTCCATAATATTGAATTATTATCAAATAATCCGACTAGATTACATGTTTTTGAGGTGTAAATTGGGGAATTTGGACCTAGGATTTGAAAATAATATTTGAAGATTTGAGGGGTCATTTGAACTCAATGTTTTTGTAAATTTTATATGTACGGACTCGTGGCGAGACGAGGAATCCGGTGATGTGACTTTCATAATTTTTCGAGAAGCGGGCCCTGGGCTCAGATTTTGCCAACTTCGTGATTTTTAGTATTTTTTAAGTATTTTTGATTAGGTTATGTTTCTTTAGCACATAGTAATATATTTTTTGTGGTTTTGACTAGATTCGACGCGCGAGGAGGTCGATTCCAGAGGCAAGGGTATTGCTAGCTAGTTTCGGCCAGCTAGAGGTGAGTAATTGATGTAACTGCTGTGCTGAGGGTTTGAAACCCCAGACTTTCACATCATAATGCTATATTGAGGCGTGACATGCATTTCACGATGAGTGCAGGGTCGTATACAGTTGGGGATTGAGACTTAGTCCATCCCGAGTGATTATTTCTACTATATTGGCGACTGAAATGCATACCTTGTTATTGTGAATTGGGCTTATTGTCGTGATTAGGACCTTGTGCCGACCTGTAGAATTCTTAGGGGATTTATATATGTTTTCCTCATTTGTGTGCATAACATTAATTCTCAGTCATTTTTTTCAAATATTAAAAACAATATAATAACAGCGTTTAAACATGAACCTTAAATGAAAAAGATATAAGGGCAGAGATCCCTATTGTATGTCACGCCCGATTGGCTGTGGACTGTTTGACTAAGATGGGTCGGGGACACTGTAGTGAGGATGATTTCTTGATATGGATCGGGCTACACGCCGTAGCTGTTATTATATATTGATATTAAGGCCGAGAGCCTGTTTTATGCCAATATCTGGCTGATATTGCGCTTGGGCTGTAGGAGCCCCTCCGGAGTCTATACATACCCCCAGTGATCGCCGTCGACGTTAACTAAGTGGAGCGGACTGCACGTCGCAGCGGGAACTGGATTGTACCGTTATATGTGTTACATTCTGTCATGCATTATTCCTTAACTGTATTATTTATTGTGTAGTGTTTCCACTATTTTGGATATGAACTGCTACATATAGAGTACTTTGTGTATTTCCTATGTTTTCTTACCTTCAGACTTTAGTTATGTCTATTACCACTGAGTTGGAAGTACTCACGTTACTCCCTGAACCTTGTGTGCAGATCCAGGGCAGTCTCAGGTTGAGTGACTCCAGCGGATCCAGAGTTCTTTCGGGGAGTATTTGAGGTAGCTGCAGGGCGTTCGTAGCCGATGATTCTCGCTTCTATCTTTATTCTTTATTTCCGCATTATCAGTGTTAGACAGACTTTGTAGTAGGATATTATTCTGTCATTAGAGGCTCATGGTTGTGACACCAGGTCCTAGTTGGGCTGTTTCAGTATTTTGTCAGATTTTTCATATTATTTTTTTCAGTATTTTAGAGTTTGACTTAAATAGCTTTATCTTTACGTGTCTAAATAATTGGAGAATTTGCTATAAATGGTTGGTCTTTCCTAGTAGTGTGCTGGGCGCCATCACGACCGGGTTGGGGTCGTGACAAGTTGGTATCAGAACTCTAGGTTCCGGTCGGTCTTATGAGTCATGAGCAAGTCTAGTAGAGTCTCGCGAATCGGTACGGAGACGTCTGTATTTATCCTCGGGAGGCTGCAGGGCTGTTAGGAGTACTTCCCTTGTTGATTTCCTTATCGTGCGATATGATTCCTATGAAGCTTAAGCCTTTGTATCCTTCTTACTCATTCTAATGCAATGCGAAACACTTGTTACAAATCAAGAATTTAAGAATTTCGATGGTACTACAGATGTGGTATGAGATATTTCTCTCGGATTAGTTGATTGCACTATTATTGGCGCTCTATGGAAGGATGTCTTATTGATTCGGCTCAGTAGCGATACTCTGAGAGCCTTGAGGCTAGGTAGAGGTTGCCATGATGCTTATGATTGAGTTTCCACGGTATTGATATGATGGTAGGATGGTTTCCTACGTGTGGAGACAGTGAATGACTCGAATGGAGGTTTACTCAGTTCGTGATCTAGAGATTCGGCATTTTATTCCCCGCAGGGGAAAGGCAATCGGGCAGAGAATATTCAAGTTGGGTTGATGTCATTGTCCTTATGGAATTTGAGAAATTCGTCAGTGTTATGATCTTCTACAATTTTCCTTGGGGCAGGATATTGCGAGTCAATAATGAAGGAGAGAAATTCAGAGATCGCGGGATGATATGGTTCAGGATGGAATTGACGTTCCTAATATGATGGCTCGAGGAAGATGATCTTCAGACAGGTTTAAAGTTAGTAGCAGCTTGTGGCTTCAAGTGCTATGAAGATAGAGGCATGAGTTCCGCCAAAGTTGGGGAGCGGCGGATGTTGTATATAGGCTTGGTAGCAGGATGACTACGCGCCTTAAAGGGAGTTTGGAATGATTTTAGAATTTCAAATATTAAGTTATTGGAGCCCACGGAGCTAACTTGAAGCATGGGCCATTATGTAGCAAGAGATTTGGTAAAGCAAAAAAGAGCTGCCTGGAATGAAGAAGAATGCAACATAAATTTGAAATGTAAGGATATTGCCGCGTATTTAATTGATGTCCACGAGAATAAATGGACTGGCGCAGTCAGGGAGTGAGCTTGGACTCACGATAGGTTATTGGAGTCATGGTGACTGTACCCTGTGCGGCATCGTTAAAAGATGTCATAAGTGGATTCTACAAGTGGGTTATTCCCTATGAGCATGTTAGCGGTCGCATGGTTGGCAAAGCTTCTGCAAAGGAGTTTTATAGGTTGTTCAACAAAGAGATCGGTCGCGCGAATGTGGTTGATGATTCAGAGTTTTTACCGTGTGATTCCAAGAATTTTGGCGGTTGATTGCGCAAGGTTATGTCAATGAGAGAATATCCATGTGTTAAAAAATTCAGTGGAGTTGGTTGCATTCGGGGCCAAGTCGGAGCGGATAGCACTCAATAGCGGTCCTAGTTAATTCAAGAGGTAAAGTGTGGTGCCTAACGATTTTGAGTCTATAAGTATGGTTAAGAGTCAAGCTTTTGAAGCAGCTTATGAAGAAAGGCACGGAATGTTCTATAATTTTTTGACTTGCGGTGTAGCATTTGAGAGACATGAAATGGTCACGGTATTTGAGACAGCATGATCTCGTGATTTAAGGTCACTCAGGGTGAGTGCGATTGAAATAAGTTAGGTGTTAAATGGAGATATTATTATTTCTAAGGCAATCAAGGATAAAATGGAAGGAAGTAGATTATTAGCCATAGTTCAGTTGGCATATTGGTGTCAGTGATCGGTTCGTTCAGCGTGATCGAGTTATGCATGTGATTGTGGCGGTGCATGTGAGGCTTGTCGGCCACAGTGATTGATGTCATTCTTAAGGATTCTTTTGTTAGGGCTTATTATGAGTAGGCGGATCCTAGAAAGTGTTATAGTGGCTTGAACAACTACTTAGAGATTGGCATATTCGATGATTATGAGAATTCCCCTGTATGCTGCTACAGTTATCCTGAAGTGAGTTAAATGGAAAGTCTTATGTGATGAAGTATTAGCCTATCGGCGATTCTAGAGGTTTGATGGAAATTGCGTCTATCATATATTGGCACGTGAGGTGCAGTGAGTGGTATGGAATTTGAAGTAAGGACCAAGGTTGCAGTTAGGTCAATGACTGTGATGTCACGATCTCGGATGAGCAGGATATGAGTTTTAGTATTTTCAGTAAGAAGGGTATTGACGTCAGTATCACCTGATCTCCCTTCTATATTTATCCTTTATTTCCGCATTATCAGTGTTAGACATGTTGGAAACACGTTTCAAATGCAATATACTAAACGTGTGTTCTTTTGTAGGTTTTGATGAATGTCAAACAAAGCAATAAGCGATATATAGCAGTGCTCAAGGACAAGCACAAAATGGATGCATTACAAGAAGCTCAAGACAAAGTTTAGAAATGTTATAATTGAGTCAATATTAATTGTGATCTTGATTCCTCAATCTTGGCTCATAACATGGCTTCTCTACTAAAATTATTTTTCCAAAATCATGCATATCTAACTTAAGTGTCAAATGATTTTAAACTATGCATATTTATATTTGTTAAAATGTTTTTCAAACATGCCTCAAAAATCTGGGCTAAGATAATCGATTATGTACTTATGATAATCGAGTATCTCTAAGCCAAGACTGCATGACAATCGATTGTGAATTAATGATAATCGATTGTGAGTAAGTCAGTTAACATCAGGTTTTTGCAAACTGCATAACAATCGATTGTGTACTTTTGATAATCGATTGTTAACTGAGGCAAAGTTTTCAAAACTCAGAAAAATCGATTATGAACTAATGGTAATCGATTAGAATGAGAAAAATGTCTCCCAGTGTTTTTAAATAAATTAATAATCGATTGTGGCTTTTGATAATCGATTATATATGAGACAGAAAGTTTTGAAATTAATTAATAATCGATTATGGCTTTTGATAATCGATTATATATGAGACAGTAAGTTTTGAAATTAATTTATAATCGATTGTTCTATTTGATAATCGATTGTTGGAACTAACCGTTGTCATACATTTTCAAATTACCTTCAGGTAATCGATTGTTGATATTTAACAATCGATGTTTTGCGTAAAATCTGGAAAAGATTTTCTGAACGTTGTTAAAATAATCGATTGTTGATTTCCTGATAATCGATGTTTTATGCCAAAAATTGGAAAGGATTTTTTAACGTTATAAATAATCGATTATTGATTTGAAGTAATCGATTGTTGACGTAAAATCTGGGATTGAATTTTTGATCTGATAGGCAAACAATCGATTGTTTAGTCTTGACAATCGATTGTCACTGAGTAATTTCAGCAATCCTTAATTGGCAATTAGACAACGGTAAGACTGAGTTTTTCACCTATAAATACAGGCTTAACTCAGTGTTTTCACAACAACAACATATACAATTTAAGTATTTTCATTGCTAAAAGCTTTCTTACATTGATCATCATTTTCATTCATCCATAAAGCTTTTTGAAGAGCCATTCTATTGAGCTAAGTTGTTGTGATCTTGAGCGTACTATTTCTACTCATATCTACTCATTGAGGAGTACTTTGTAAAGTGAGTTTGTTTTGTGTTTGTAAGAGAATTGCGATTCTCGTTTGTTGAGGAACTTGTGATTCCTCAGTTGAAGTCTTTGGGATTGTTATCCCCGAGCAGTTGAAGTCTTTGGGATTGTTATCCCCGAGCAGTTGAAGTCTTTGGGATTGTTATCCCCGAGCAGTTGAAGTCTTTGGGATTGTTATCCCCGAGCAGTTGAAGTCTTTGGGATTGTTATCCCCGAGCAATTGAAGTCTTTGGGATTGTTATCCCCGAGCAATTGAAGTCTTTGGGATTGGTATCCCCGAGCAATTGAAGTCTTTGGGATTGTGATCCCCGAGCACCTAGGTGAGGCTTGTGTCCTCAGCTGTAACGGTTTGTTAAGCACCCGTAAGCTTGACAAGTTTAGTGGAAATCTCGAGAGAGTCTCTCGGGGACTGGACTAACCACGTTTGTGGCCAACCAGGATACATCATTGTGTAAGTTTATTTTACTGCACTTGTTTTAATTTCTGCAAAGTTTTTAAATTCCGCACTAAAACGCTTAATATTTTTAAAACGCTATTCACCCCCCCCCCCTCTAGCGTAAAGCGTTATTTCCAACAATTGGTATCAGAGCCATACTCTCTGAAAAACCTAACCGTTTGAGAGAACCATCCATGGCTTCTACTCTAAATTTCTTTGCAGGAATAGGTGAAGGAGAATGCAGCATGTCACCTCCAATATTAGACGAAAACGACTACTCAGTCTGGAAATATCGGATGCAAGTTTTTACAATGGCAAACGATTTGTATCTATCGCAAGCTATTAAACACAGTGATCAACTGACGACAAAAGTCGGGAAAGATAAGGTAAGTGAATACAACACTAAAGCTATGAATATATTTCATAACGCCTTGAATCAGGAACTTTGGCGAAAAATCTCCCACTATAAAACTGCTAAGGAAATGTGGGACAAACTTGAGGAATTGCACGAAAACACGCCTCAAAAAGCGGTCAGCACAAACGATGAATCAACTGGTCAGTGCCTCATGGCAGACGAAAAAGACGAGGTAAGTACATCTAACGATATACAAATTGCTTATAACAAACTGCATGATGAGTTGGTAAATGCTTCTAAGACTATTAAAGATTTACAAAGGACTCTTTCTCTACAAGGAGAGGATTTTCAAAAACAACTCTTTTTAAAAGACAAGGACTTCGAAGAACGTCTTTCTTTAGCTCAAAAAGGGGTTGAAAATCTGTCTCGTGATAACGAGAATCTTGCAAATGAAAATCAATTTTTGTTAAATGATAGTATAGAACTTAGACAAGTCATCAAGACCATGCATGAAGCCTCTTGTGTTGATAATTGTTTTACTTGTACTACTTGTGAGTCCTTAAAACTAGAAAACACAGAACTTAGGAAAACTTTAGAAACTCGTAGTAAAGAAGTTCTTAAAGTTGGTGAAAAAGAATCGCCTAAGAAAAATCAACGGCATAAAAACAAAAACTCCACTACACCACCTAGACATTATGCTAGAATGTATGAAAATAAGGGTAGAACTAACATCTTTAGACAACCTAGATCCAAATCTAGGATTCTTGCAAACAAGCCTACAAATAGTAATTTTCGGCAACCAAGAAATAACTCTAGGAACGAGCTTAGACCACCTAGACATGACACTAGGTCCTTCAACAAGTCTAGCACTAATGACTTTAGACCATCTAGATATTATACTAGAAATGGGAACAATATATCTAGTGTTAATCATTTTCATTCGCCTAGAACTTTGTTGGCTCAACCTAGGCATCAACACAACCCGAACGTAGTATGTCATTACTGCAATCGTATAGGTCATATTGCACCTATGTGTTTTACAAAGCATAGAGATTCTTCATATTATTATGGTCGTTATTTGCCTAACCCCCAAGGACCCAAAATGGTATGGGTACCTAAAGAATATTAATTTGCCTTGTAGGTGTGCTTGAAGGGATCAAGTGTACTATGGTACCTTGACAGTGGATGCTCCAGACACATGACAGGAGACGAATCCAAATTCCTTCAACTAGAGCACAAAGAAGGAGGAAGCGTTGTATTCGGTGACAACAATAAAGGACAAATTATTGGCATCGGATCGGTCGGTAAGAATGAAAAATCCTCTATAAAGCATATATTACTTGTCAAAGGTTTAAAGCATAATCTCTTGAGCATAAGTCAATTATGTGACAAGAGAAATCTTGCGTTGTTTGATTCAGATGAGTGTCTAGTGTTTAGACGTAGTGATTTCAAGATTATTCTACGTGGTTTTAGAGTTGACAATATTTACATGGTTGATCTTGAAAACTCCTCATCCGAGTATGTTGATTGTTTGTTGAGCAAAGATGATAATGTGTGGTTGTGGCATCGTAGAGTAGCTCATATGAACATGCATCTTTTAAATAAATTAATTTCTCAAAATCTAGTGATTGGTCTTCCTAACTTAAAATTTGAAAGTGATACTATTTGTGACTCATGTCAGAAGGGGAAGCAAACAAGAGCATCTTTTAAATCCAAAAATGTTGTTTCAACCTCTAGACCTTTACAACTATTGCATATGGATTTATTCGGACCATCCCGCATCGAAAGTCTAGGAAGAAATAGATATGCTTTTGTAATTGTTGATGACTTCTCTAGATTTACATGGACATTATTTCTTGCACATAAAAGTGATGCATTTCTTAGCTTCAAGCTTTTTCTTAAAAGAGTTCAAAATGAAAAGGAATCAACTGTCACTTCCATTAGAAGTGATCATGGGGGAGAGTTTGATCACAATCTCTTTGCGGATTTTTGTGATGAACTCGGAATCGAGCATACCTTTTCCGCTCCACGTACACCACAACAAAACGGGGTGGTGGAAAGGAAAAATAGGAGTCTCGAAGAGATGGCTAGAACCATGCTCGACGAAGCTAAGATTCCCAAACACTTTTGGGCAGACGCCGTGAGTACCGCATGCTATGTTTTGAATAGAGTAGCAATTCGGCCGATACTCTTAAAAACCCCATATGAACTCTACAAAGGTAGAAAACCTGACATTTCACATTTACGTGTTTTTGGTTGTAAATGTTTTGTGCATAACAATGGAAAGGACCAACTAGGAAAATTTGATGCAAAGTCGGATGAAGGTATCTTCATTGGCTATTCTTCTCGTAGTAAAGCTTATAGGGTTTTTAATAAAAGAACCCAAGTTGTAGAGGAATCTCCTCATATTGTATTTTCCGAAGATAATACTCGCTTGGCGAGAAAGGATTGTGGTCTTGATCTTTCAGGTATTCTGGAAAGCCTAAAGGACAAAATTCAAGAAGAACCACCAAGGAAAGAAATTGACAAAACGGTGGAACAACAAATTGAAGAAGCTCCTCAATCGGAAAATGAACCAAAAGAGCAAACAGAATGGAGGACAGTCAAAGACCATCCTCTCGATCAGGTAATAGGCGACGTTGGAGGAAAGGTAAGTACCCGGAGCTCCCTTAGAAATACCTTAGATCTTACTGCGTTTGTTTCTCAAATTGAACCCAAAACCATCTCTGAAGCAATTGGGGATGAATTTTGGACCTTGGCAATGCAAGAGGAGCTTAACCAATTCAAACGTAACAACGTTTGGGATTTGGTGCCAAGACCCGAAGGTCATACCATAATTGGTACGAAATGGGTTTTTCGAAATAAATTAGATGAAAATGGCATAATCACTAGAAACAAAGCTAGGCTTGTGGCTCAAGGCTATAATCAAGAAGAAGGAATTGATTATGATGAGACATATGCTCCGGTAGCTAGATTAGAGGCCATCCGTTTGTTGCTTGCTTTTGCATCTTCTATGAATTTCATTTTATATCAAATGGATGTGAAAAGTACCTTTTTAAATGGTTTTATCCAAGAAGAAGTTTTTGTAAAGCAACCTCCCGGTTTTGAAGACTTTAATTTTCCCAATCATGTTTTCAAACTCAAAAAGGCCCTTTATGGTTTAAAACAAGCTCCTCGAGCTTGGTATGAAAGGTTGAGTAAATTTCTTTTAGAAAATAATTTTATTCGTGGAAAAGTTGACACAACTTTATTTGTCAAGCATGAAAACAATGATATCTTGCTAGTTCAAATATATGTAGATGATATCATTTTTGGTGCTACTAACAATGCTCTATGCAAGGAATTTTCAAACTTAATGACTAGCGAATTTGAGATGTCCATGATGGGTGAGTTACAATTCTTTTTGGGATTACAAGTAAAACAAATGAAGGAAGGTACATTCATTTGTCAAAGCAAGTATTGCAAAGAACTGCTTAAACGTTTTGACTTGAACAATGCAAAGGAAATAGCAACTCCCATGAGCACATCCGATCATCTCGACAAAGATGAAAAAGGTAAGGAAGTCGACATCAAAAAGTACCGAGGTATCACCCTAAAGAAAAGGGGATCATAAAAAAAAAAGCATGACGCAAAATACTCAAGTATTCTACAGGAAAATCGCCGTCAAACAATCGATTACTGTATCAATAATCGATTACTTCCTCTATCTTAATTTTCCAATAAATAAACTTGTGTTTATTTCACATTTTTTTCATATTCTTCCCTTGTGTAAATTTTTGCTAATGGCAAAAGGGGGAAGAAACGGGATATCAAGAAGTATGCTATATCACTCTCAACTTCATTCATGCTTAAAGTGAGGGGGAACATGAATTGAGGGGGAACATCAAATTGCATACTTTACTCTTGTCTTGGATTATCAAAATAATTATTGCATATATCCCGCTTATGTTTGCCATTATCAAAAAGGGGGAAATTGTTGGAAACACGTTTCAAATGCAATATACTAAACGTGTGTTCTTTTGTAGGTTTTGATGAATGTCAAACAAAGCAATAAGCGATATATAGCAGTGCTCAAGGACAAGCACAAAATGGATGCATTACAAGAAGCTCAAGACAAAGTTTAGAAATGTTATAATTGAGTCAATATTAATTGTGATCTTGATTCCTCAATCTTGGCTCATAACATGGCTTCTCTACTAAAATTATTTTTCCAAAATCATGCATATCTAACTTAAGTGGCAAATGATTTTAAACTATGCATATTTATATTTGTTAAAATGTTTTTCAAACATGCCTCAAAAATCTGGGCTAAGATAATCGATTATGTACTTATGATAATCGAGTATCTCTAAGCCAAGACTGCATGACAATCGATTGTGAATTAATGATAATCGATTGTGAGTAAGTCAGTTAACATCAGGTTTTTGCAAACTGCATAACAATCGATTGTGTACTTTTGATAATCGATTGTTAACTGAGGCAAAGTTTTCAAAACTCAGAAAAATCGATTATGAACTAATGGTAATCGATTAGAATGAGAAAAATGTCTCCCAGTGTTTTTAAATAAATTAATAATCGATTGTGGCTTTTGATAATCGATTATATATGAGACAGAAAGTTTTGAAATTAATTAATAATCGATTATGGCTTTTGATAATCGATTATATATGAGACAGTAAGTTTTGAAATTAATTTATAATCGATTGTTCTATTTGATAATCGATTGTTGGAACTAACCGTTGTCATACATTTTCAAATTACCTTCAGGTAATCGATTGTTGATATTTAACAATCGATGTTTTGCGTAAAATCTGGAAAAGATTTTCTGAACGTTGTTAAAATAATCGATTGTTCATTTCCTGATAATCGATGTTTTATGCCAAAAATTGGAAAGGATTTTTTAACGTTATAAATAATCGATTATTGATTTGAAGTAATCGATTGTTGACGTAAAATCTGGGATTGAATTTTTGATCTGATAGGCAAACAATCGATTGTTTAGTCTTGACAATCGATTGTCACTGAGTAATTTCAGCAATCCTTAATTGGCAATTAGACAACGGTAAGACTGAGTTTTTCACCTATAAATACAGGCTTAACTCAGTGTTTTCACAACAACAACATATACAATTTAAGTATTTTCATTGCTAAAAGCTTTCTTACATTGATCATCATTTTCATTCATCCATAAAGCTTTTTGAAGAGCCATTCTATTGAGCTAAGTTGTTGTGATCTTGAGCGTACTATTTCTACTCATATCTACTCATTGAGGAGTACTTTGTAAAGTGAGTTTGTTTTGTGTTTGTAAGAGAATTGCGATTCTCGTTTGTTGAGGAACTTGTGATTCCTCAGTTGAAGTCTTTGGGATTGTTATCCCCGAGCAGTTGAAGTCTTTGGGATTGTTATCCCCGAGCAGTTGAAGTCTTTGGGATTGTTATCCCCGAGCAGTTGAAGTCTTTGGGATTGTTATCCCCGAGCAGTTGAAGTCTTTGGGATTGTTATCCCCGAGCAATTGAAGTCTTTGGGATTGTTATCCCCGAGCAATTGAAGTCTTTGGGATTGGTATCCCCGAGCAATTGAAGTCTTTGGGATTGTGATCCCCGAGCACCTAGGTGAGGCTTGTGTCCTCAGCTGTAACGGTTTGTTAAGCACCCGTAAGCTTGACAAGTTTAGTGGAAATCTCGAGAGAGTCTCTCGGGGACTGGACTAACCACGTTTGTGGCCAACCAGGATACATCATTGTGTAAGTTTATTTTACTGCACTTGTTTTAATTTCTGCAAAGTTTTTAAATTCCGCACTAAAACGCTTAATATTTTTAAAACGCTATTCACCCCCCCCCCTCTAGCGTAAAGCGTTATTTCCAACAAGACAGACTTTGTAGTAGGATATTATGCTATCATTAGGGGCTCATGGTCGTGACACCGGGTCCTACTTAGGCTGTTTCGATATTTTGTCAGATTTTTCATTTTTTTATTAGTATTTCAGAATTTGACATAAATAGCTTTATCTTTACATTTCTAAATAATTGGATAAATTCCTATAAATGGTTGGGCTTGCCTAGTAGTGCCACAACTCCAACTCGGTCGTGATGGTGCCCAACCCTAAAGCTGGGCAAGCCTTACCAACAATCGCTTTTAATTTAACACTAAGTCTCAAAACGGATAATTTAAGAAGATTACAACAATTTTAGAATAATAATCAAAAAATATTAATAGCATAATATGGAAAACTACGAAAACCGATAAACATACCCATAAGATCTGGGGTCACGAGTCTAGAGCCTCTATAAAAACTGGATAATAATATCTGAATGAAAATATAAAAAATCTTGAAATGTGTATTATAATAATGAACTGGAATATGAAGAGCAGCCAGGTCCTGCGAACGTCAAGCAGCTACCTCAAAATCTCTGAAAAATATCTGGAGACTACGAGTACCCAGCTGAGCCTCCGGTGCACCTGAATCTGCACACAAGGTGCAGGGAGTAGGGGTGATTACTACCGACTCAGTGACTAATAAGCATATATAATGTTTGAAAGTAATAAATCCACGAATTGCCACAAAACAAAGCTAAAACTAATTGTCCTATACCTTAACTATGAACTAACAGCAAAGCAATAACAAATATAACAGTCAAGTATCACATAATGATACAATGCAATGCACATAATACGTTGCGGCGTGCAGCCCGATCCGTTTAACGTCGACACCGCGCACTGGGGTGTGTACAGACTCCGGATGAGCTCCTTCAGCCCAACCGCAATATTATTATATCACCGTTGCGGCGTGCAGCCCGAACCATGCTCAGTCCACAGTATGCATATGAGTCACATAACAGATTTAATCTATTTTCCCATTTTTCCAAATTTTAAGGTGAATGTAATTTAATTAATCAATTTCAGAAATAAGGTGACTTAGCATTTAATAACAGTGATTAAGCACGGGATTGAGATCAACGATTATGCAAAACATATTATCACATGGATATCCACCCTAGACGAGTACTACGGATCGGCACAAGGACCCAAACACGGCATTAAGCCCAATTATAAACAACACAATATGCGTATCAGCCGCCAATAATTTATATTCAGCTCTCGGGATGGACCAAATCACAATACCCAATCACATACCATCCCGCACATGCCATGGGGTGCGGGTCACGCCCTAACATAACGTCAAAATTTGATAAACCGGGGTTTCAAACCCTCAGGCCATAATCTATACAAACTACACACCTCTAATCGGTCGTAGACTGGTCCACAATACCTTTTCCTTTTGAATCTCCGCCTACGCGCGTCGAATCTAGTCAAAATCACAACGAATACATTATAATAGGCTAAATAAACATAACCCAATTGAAATTATTCGAAAAACGCTAAAAACCACGAAGTTCCTAAAACCCGAGCCCCGGGCCCGTTTCTCGAAAAATTCTAAAAATCACATCATTGGATTCCTCATCTCGCCACAAGTCCGTGCATATAAAATTTACAAGAATCGGGGTCCATTTGACCTATCAAATCACCACTTTCCTCTCTCTTAGGTTTCAAGCTCTAACCACCATTTTTACCCTTAAAAACCTTGAATTTCAGTGATTAATCTACTATTTTACACCATATAGACATAATCCAAGGTCAAGAATCATTACCTGAAGGAAACCCTAGAAACCCTCTTTAAAATTGCCCAAGAATCGCCTATGTCCGAGTTCAAATATTTTCTCCCTTCTCTTTCAAATTTTGGAATCGCTGTTCACCAGGCTGATTTCCGCTTATGCAGTCAACCAACCGCACCTTCGATCACCATTTATGCGGCCACAAGACCGCCTATGCGATCTCACTTAAATCACACAGGACCGCTTCTGCAGTCAAAATGCCGCTTATGCGGTAATCGCATATGCGGTGCCCAAACCGCTCAGCGGTCCAAGCCGGCCCTCCCTCAGGCCACTTATGCGGTCCAAGTGTCGCATCTGCGGAACCGCCTATGCGGCCCCTTTTCTGCAGATGCAGAAACAACAGAAGCAGTAATATCAAAATCATGCAAAACTCCAGAAAAACTCCGTTCAACCATCCAAAACCACCCCGAGGCCCCTAGTACCTCAACCAAAAGCACAAATACATCATATTACTTTATTCAAACTTGATCATAGCATAAAAACACTATTATAAACATCAAAATTGTCAAATTAAGCCTAAGTTGAACTAAATCTTCCAAAACATGCATTTGATCCAAAACCCGACCTAAACACCTCCGAATGATCTGAAAATTTGCACGCTTATTCAAAATCATCTAACGGAGCTACTGCAACTGTCAGAATTCCATTCCGATCATCTGATCAAAATCTCACCTATCGACGGACTTCGCCAAAATTCTAACTTAGCCAATTCAATCCTAGTTCTACACCGGACCTCCAAATTCAATTCTGGTTGCTCTCCTGAGTCATAAATCACCACCCGAAACTAGTTGAATCATCAGAAATTCATTCCGAGCCCTCTAACTCATAAGTCAACATTCGGTTAACTTTTCCAAACTAACTTCCTTATAAAGATACTTATTATCTCATTTCTATCCAAACTCCATCCGAATTGCTTCAAACTCTCCAAACACATATAATGGAACATATATAAACATAAAACGGGGAAAAAGGGGAAGTAATTCACGGGACGACGAGTCAGGTCGTTACATCCTCCCCAACATAAACAAACGATCTTCCTCGAACGGGTCAAGAAGCATACCTGGAGTATCAGACAAGTGAGGATATTTGCTCGGTATCCCAAGTGGCTTCCTCCACGGGCCGACCTCTCCACTGCACCTTCACCAAAGTGATTTCCTTTGATCTCAGTTTCCAAACTTGATGACACAAAATGTCCATCGTCTTCACATTATAAGTCAAGTCTTCGTCTAACTGGATCGTGCTAAAGTCTAAGACATGAGACAGGTCTCCAACATATTTCTGGAGCATAGAAACATGGAACACTGGATGAACTCCCGACAAGCTAGGCAGAAAAGTGAGCATATAGGCCACCTCCCCAATCCTCCTAAGTATTTGAAAAGGCCCAATAAACCTTGGACTCAGCTTCCCTTTCTTTCCAAACCTCATAGCATTTTTCATAGGTGAAACCTTCAGCAAGACCTTCTCGCCCACTGCATAAGATACATCTCGAACCTTCCGGTCCGCATAGCTCTTCTGACGCGACTGAGTTGTACGAAGTCGCTCCTAGATCACTTTCACCTTCTCTAAGGCATCCTGAACTATATTCATCCCCAATAATCTAGCCTCGCCGGTCTCAAACCAACCAACCAAAGATCAACACTGTCTCCCATATAGGGCCTCATACGGCGCCATCTGGATGCTGGACTGATAGCAGTTATTATACGTAAACTCCGCAAGTGGCAAAAATTCAGCCCAAGAACCTCCAAAATCAGTAGCACAGGCACACAACATGTCCTCCAATATCTGGGTAGTACGCTCGGACTGCCCGACCGTCTGTGGATGAAATGTTGTGCTCAACTGTACCTGTGTGCCCAACTCCCGATGAAAAGTCCTCTAGAACTGGGAAGTAAAAACGGAACCACTATCTGATACAATGGAAATCGAGACCCATGCAACCGTACAACCTCCCGAATAAAAATCTCTGCTAACTTCTCTGCAGAATAGGTAGTGCATACTGGAATGAAGTGTGCGGACTTGGTCAGCCTATCCACAATAACCCAAATTGAATCAAACTTCTTCGAGGTACAAGGAAGACCACTCACAAAATCCATAGTAATAATCTCCCATTTCCACTCCGGAATATCCATCCGCTGGAGTACACCACCGGGTCTCTGGTGCTCATATTTGACTTGCTTATAATTGAGACACCGAGCCACATAATTCACAATATCTTTTTTAATTCTCCTCCACCAGCAATGCTGTCTCAAATCCTGGTACATCTTCGCGGCACCCGGATGAGTCAAATACTGCAAGCTGTGAGCCTCCTCTAATATCAACTCCCGGAGACCATCCGCATTGGGCATGCAAATCCGGCCTTGCATACGCAACGCACCATCATCACCGATGGTCACATATCTAGCATCATCGTGTTGGACCATGTCCTTTAGGACAAGCAAATACGGGTCATCATATTGACGCTCTTTGAGGCGGTCATACAAAGAAGGTCGGGAAACCACACTAGCAACATCCGACTGCGCTCGCAAATATCTAACCTCACCATCTGATTGGCCAAGGCCTAAACATCAACCGCAAGAGGCCTCTCCCCAACTGGAATGTACGTGGGACTACCCATTCTGATAGCCTTCCTTATCAAAGCATTAGCCACTACATTGGCCTTCTCATGATGATACAGAATGGTAATATCTTAGTCTTTGAGTAACTCAAGCCATCTCCGCTATCTCAGATTAAGATCCTTCTATCTATACAACTGTTGAAGACTGCAATGGTTCGTATATGCCTCACAAGATACACCATAAAGATAATGCCTCCAAATCTTCAAGGCATGAACAATTGCAGCCAACTCTAAATCATGAACAAGGTAGTTCTTCTTATGGGGCTTTGCATGACGAGAAAGATAAGCAATCACTATACCCTCCTGCATGAATACACAACCTATCCCAACTCTCGAAGCATCACAATACACCATGTAAGAACCCGAAGCTGATGGTAATACTAATACCAGAGCTGTGGTCAAAGCTGACTTGAGCTTCTGGAAGCTCTCCTCGCGTTCATCCGACCACACAAATGGAGCATTCTTCTGAGTCAACTTCGTCAAAGGCGAAGCAATAGATGTAAAGCCTTGAACGAACCTGTGGTAATAACCTGCTAAACCGAGGAAACTCTTGAATCTCAGTAGCTGAGGACGGTCTGGGCCAACTCTGCGCCGCCTCAATCTTCTTTGGGTCAACCTGAATGCCATCGCTTGACACCACGTGTCCCAGAAAAGCTACCGTACTAAGCAAAAATTCACATTTGGAGAACTTTGCATATAGCTTCTCCTCTCTTCATCTCTGCAAGACCACCCTCAAGTGTTTTGCGTGCTCCTCCTGACTACGCGAATACACCAGAATATCATCAACAAACACGATCACAAAAGAATCTAGGTAAGGCCAAAATACACTGTTCATCATGTGCATCAACGCGGCTGGGGCGTTAGTCAGCCCGAAATACATCACTAGAAACTCGTAGTGCCCATATCTCATCCTGAAAGCTATTTTCATAATGTCTGAAACCCTAATCTTCAGCTGGTGAAAGACTTATCGAAGGTCAATCTTAGAGAATACCCTTGCTTCCTGGAGCTGGTCAAATAAATCCTCAATACAGGTAGTGGGTACTTGTTCTTCACTGACACCTTATTCAACTGTCTATAGTCAATGCACATTCTCATTGTGCCATCTTTTTTCTTTACAAATAACACCGGTGCACCCCAAGGTGACACACTCGGGCTAATGAACCCCTTATCTAGAAGTTCCTGAAGCTGTTATTTCAACTCATTTAGCTCTGTTGGTGCCATACGATAGGGAGGAATAGAGATGGGATGAGTGTCCCGCACCAGATCAATACCGAAATCAATATCCCTGTCCGGTGGCATGCTCGACAAGTCCACTAGAAACACGTAAGGGAAATCCCTCACAATTGGAACCGAATCAAGACTAGGAGTCTCGGCTTCCACATCCCACACAAAAGCCAAAAACGATAGACAACCCTTCCCAACCATCCGTTGGGCTTTTAGGAAAGAAATCACCCTGCTAAGTACATAATTAGTCACGCCTCGCCACTCGATCCTCGAAATACCCGGAATAGCTAGTGTAACTGTCTTAGCATGACAGTCCAAAATAGCATGGTACGGAGATAGCCAATCCATACCTAGAATCACGTCAAAATCTACCATGCCCAATAATAACAGGTCTACTCGGGTCTCTAGACCCCCAATAGTCATCAGACAGGATCGATAAACATGATCCACAATAATAGTATCACCTACCGGGTAGATACGTGCACGGGCAAGGCAAGACAGCCACGGGTCGTACCCAAATGATTTGCGAAATAGGAAGATACATATGAATAGGTGGATCTAGGATAAAAAAAAATAGAAGCATTCATGTGGCAGGCTGAGATAATACCTGTGATGACTGCATTCGAGGAAATAGTGTCCCTCCTATCTAGAAGGGCATAGAAACAAGCCTCGCTACCGCCAGTACGGTCCTCACCCATGGGGCGACCTTTGGCACGGGTTCTCGCCATCTGCGAGAGAATAGAATACAGAAATTTAGTTTTCACGTTAACAAGCTGCACGATATGAATTTCAAGAAAGTGAGGTGTTTCCTAAAAGTTTTGTAGCCTCCTGCTTATAAGTGTGGTGCACGATACACCCATAAACAAGACTCTAATAAACCAGCTCATGACTCATGAGGCCTAGTAACCTAGGCTCTGATACCAACTTGTCATGACCCCAACCGGTCGTGATGGCGCCCAACCATAAAGCTAGGCAATCCTGACCAACAATTGCTTTCAATTTAACATTAATTCTCAAAATCGAAAATTTAAGAATATTATAGCAATTTTCGAATAATAATCCAAAAATATTAATAGAGCAATATGGAAAACTACGAAAATCAATAAACACACCCATAAGATCTGGGGTCACAAGTCCAGAGCCTCTAAACAAACTGGATAATAATATTTTAATGAAAATATAAAAGAAATATAGAAATGTGTATAATAATAATGAACTGGAATATGAAGAGTAGTCAGGTCCTCTGAAAGTCAAGCAGCTACCTCAACGACTCTGAAAAATATCTGGAGACTACGAGTACTCAGCTAAGCCTCCGGTGTACCTGAATCTGCATAGAAGGTGCAGGGAGTAGGGGTGAGTACTACCGACTCAGTGAGTAATAAGCATAGGTAATGTTTGAAAGTAAGAAATCCACAAATTGCAACAAAGCAAAGCTAAAACTAACCGTCCTATACCTTAACTACGAACTAACAGCAAAGCAATAACAAATATAACAGTCAATTATCAGATAATGATACAATGCAATGCATATGAATACGATGCGGCGTGCAGCCCGATCCGTTTAACTTCGACGACGCTCACTGGGGGTGCGTATAGATTCCGGAGGGGCTCCTTTAGCCCAAGCGCAATATCATTATATAACCTCTACGATGTGCAGCCCGACCATGCTTAGTCCACAGTATATATATGAGTCACATAATAGATTTAATCTATTTTCCCATTTTTTCCAATTTTTAAGGTGAATGTAATTTAATTAATCAATTTCAGGAATAAGGTGACTTAGCATTTAATAACAGTGATTATGTACGTGACTGAGATCAATGATTATGCAAATCATATTATCACACGTATATCCACGCTAGGAGGGTGCTACAGATTGGCCCAAGGCCCCAAACACGGCATTAAGCCCAATTATCAGCAACACAGTATACGTATCAGCCGTCAATAATTTATATTCAGCTCTCGGGATGGACCAAGTCACAATCCCCAATGACATACCATCCCGCACCTGCCATGGGGTATGGGTCACACCATAACATAGCGTCAGAATGTGATAAACTAGATTTCAAACCCTTAGGCCATCATCCATACAAACTACTCACCTCTAATTGGTCGTAAACTGGTCCGCAATGCCTATTCCTTGGAATATCCACCTACGCGCGTCGAATCTAGTCAAAATCATAATGAATACGTTCTTATAGGCTAAATAAACATAATCCAATTGAAATTATTCGTAAAACGCTAAAAACCACGAAGTTGGTAAAATTTGAGCCCCGGGCTCACTTCTCAAAAAATTATAATAATCATATCATAGGATTCCTTGTCTTGCCAAGAGTCCATGCATATAAAATTTACAACAATCGGGGTCCGTTTGACCTATAAATTCACCACTTTACTCTCTCTTAGGTTTCAAGACCTAACCACCATTTTTACCTTTAAAATCTTGAATTTCAGTGTTTAATCTACTATTTTAAATCATATAGACATAATCCAAGGCCAAGAATCATTACCTGAAGGAATCCCTCAAAACCCTCTTCAAAATCGCCCAAGAATCGCATAAGTCCGAGTTCAAATATTTTCTCCCTTCTCTTTCAAATTTTTGAATCGTTGTTCACCAAAACCAGGCCGATTTCCGCTTACGCGGTCAACTGACCGCACCTGCGATCACCGCTTATGCAGCCACACGACCACTTATGCGGTCTCACTTAAATCACAGCCGGCCCTCCCTCAGGCCGCTATGTGGTCCATGTGCCGCATCAGCAGAGCCGCCTATGCAGCCCCTTTTCGGCAGATGTGGAAACAACATAAGCAGTAAAACCAAAGTCATGAAAAACTCCAAACAAACTCCGTTCAACCATCAGAAACCACCCCGAGGCCCCCGGGACCTCAGCCAAAAGCACAAATACGTCCTATTCCTTCATTGAAACTTGTTCGTAGCATAAAAACACTATCATATACATCAAAATCGTCAAATTACCACGGATCCAAGCCTAAGTTGAACTAAAACTTCCGAAACTTACATTTGATCCAAAACCCGACCTCACACCTCCGAATATCTAAACATTTGCCCGCATATCCAAGATTATCTAATGGAGCTACTGAAACTATCAAAATTCCATTCCGACCCTCGGATCAAAATTTCACCTATCAACCGGACTTTGTCAAAATTCTAACTTAGCCAATTCAAGCCTAATTTTACACAGGACCTCCAAATTCAGTTCCGATTGCTCTCCTAAGTCACAAATCACCACCCAAAACTAGTCGAATCGTCGGAAATCCATTCCGAGCCCTCTAACTCATAAGTCAACATTCGGTTGACTTTTCCAAACTAACTTCCTCATAAAGAGACTAGTTATCTCATTTTTATCCAAACTCCATCCGAATTACTTCACTCTCCAAGCACATATAATGGAACATATATAAACATAAAATGGGGAAAACAGAGTGGTAATTCACAAGACGACGGGTCAGGTCATTACAAGTAGTGTATTGTGCGCCATCACGACCAGGTTGGGGTCATGACAATCAGCAACAGCCCAGCCCGCTAGTGATATTGTCTGCTCTGGGCCTAGGCCCTCACGGGATTAAAATGCATCACTAGGGTTTAAGGCTTCTTAACTTATATACCCAGCATCCCTCTTGTGTTTTGTTAATGTGAGACTATGTCTAAAGTTTGGGGTGTCACATACACCCCCTCTTATGGACTCGGCATCCTCGCTAAGGTTTGCCCCACCTCTTGGGATTTGCCTAGACTCAGCACTAAGGTTTGCCCCGCCTAATCGGGATTTGCCTAAACTCAGTTGAACTCTGACCCACTATCAACATGGCTGACACAAAAGTGGCTATGATACCATCAGTAACAGCCCATCCCGCTAGTGATATTGTCCTCTCTAGGCCTCGGCCCTCACTAGTTTAAAATGCGTCACTAGGGTATAAGGCTTGTTAACTTATATACCCAGCATCCCTCTTGTGTTTTTCCGATATGGGACTCTTTCAAAAGTATAGGGTGTCACAGAAAAAGAGTAGACCTAAATATTGACTTTTTAGCTTATGCTTTAAAATAAGTAAATAGGAATGCAAGTCCACTTGTCAGGAAATAAACTTGACTTACATAAATAATGTCAGTTATGTGATGTAAAGGGGAAATCAACAAAGTCTCACATGTATCAGATTTGTTTAGCAGCAAGTGTCTACAATATTTGGCATAAGAGAAATATGAGAGTTTTTCAGTAGAAAATTAAAAGGAAGGAAGAAGTTCTGTGAGCAATAGCACAGGATATACATTATTGTGGCAGTCAGTACAGAAAGTCAGATACAACATTACAGGAAATGAAGTCATACCTGAGATTTGAGTGATAGTATATTGCTAATAGTATTTTAAAGATATATTTTTTTGGTCTCTTTGTGTATGTAGATAGAAGAGGAGTACAGGGCTTGGGGCATGATGTCCAAGTGTCTGAAAATACAGACTTGTAAAGTTTGGATTCTTGGTTTGTGAAATAAAAAAAAAATTTACTTACCAAAAAAAATATCAGTTATCTGACTCACATATTAAAATTTTTCGTAATGAGAAAGACATAATTGAATGAATTTTTAATCCTAAAATAAATAAAAGTGACTTTCTTGAGTAATTTTCAATACTTGGATAATATTCTAAGGAATTAACTCATTTCCTCTTTTACACTTTCATCTTTTAGATTTTATGACAATAGGATGCTAAAATAGTAACTGCACCTATATATCGACATGTTTTTTTGGTCAAAATACAATTTTATTCAACCAAGTATAATATATACATCCACCAATTCTTTTTTACTCTAGAACTATTCTTAAACTTTATGTTAGTTACAATTACTCATACCCTCTATATATCTCTAAACTACTAGTCTATACTAGAATTGGGTATGAGTTCAAACTATCAAGTAATCTTTTCTAAATACTTCTAAGTTGTCCTTTACTGTGTAATATCTCTCTTTTTCTTGATACACATTCATGCTGTTGTTCTTGAAATCTTCTCGCATTGCGTTCATTCCAAACATGGTAGACAGTAGCAGCTAATAGCCATCCTAGCACCTCTACGTGTGCTCTGCTGTTACATTGTTTGGTAGTTAATCTCTCAATCTCCTCTTCCCAGGTCCATAGTTGCATGTTTACCCCTATCCATTGTAAGAGGGAGCTCCATATCTGTCTGGAATAATCACATTCAAAGAACAAGTGAGTGTGAGATTCTTCGATATCAGCACTTTATAATACACAATTCATAGGGACTTAAATTCCCCATTTATGTATGTCTGATGAACTAAGTCTCCTTTGGAGTGCAAGCCAGAGCATAAATTGATATTTTGGTACAGAACATGGAATCAAATTGAGGTTTCTCCGTATAACTCTCGGATATTGGGGAAGTAAGTGTTTATATGCCTTCTTGATCATGAACTTGCTAGCATGAGTGAGTTGTTGTAGATCTTCACACACAAGTCATTTTTCCCATACCATTTCCTTGCATCAAAGATTTTCCTAATAAGCCGATATGCTTGTTTAGGTGTCTCTATAGTATTGATGTTTCTACCCTTGATATAGAAACTCTGGACTCATTGCACCCAGAGAGTGTCTTTCTTTGCAGCGATAGCCCAAAGCAATTTTGTTATAGCTTCTTTATTCTATGTTTAAAATTCGATTATGTTCAAGCCCCCTGCTGATTTGGGCATACATAGTCTCTCCCATGCGACAAGGGCTCTTCTTGATGTTGCATATTGTCTAGTTCACAAGAATGTTCGACAGGCACTTGTTATTAGCTGCAGAACTTTCTTTGGAATCAGGAAGATCTGCGACCAGTAAGTTTGGATCTCAAAAAGTACACTCTTAATAAGTTATACTCTGCCGCTATATGATAAGAATTTTGTAGTCCAACATCTTATCCTTGCAATCATTTTTTCCACCAGAGGCATACATTATTGAATTGTTACTTTTTTTTAAGGCAAGGGGATACCAAGGTACTTGAAAGGAATCTCTCCCATTGCAAAGTGCATCTCCTCACATATTTGGTTCTGCTCCTGCTGATCCACCCCTGTTATATATAGAGAGCTCTTTTCCATATTTGCTTTGAGGCCCGAGACCGCAGAGAAGTGTTCAAATTCCTGCATCATCAACTGAATTGACATTTTATCAGCTCTGCAGTTCATTATTAAGTCATCTGCAAAACAAAATATGGGTTAGGTACAATTTCCTGCATCTTGGATGATGGTTGAAGTTTGGATTTTGATTCAACTGCTTCAAGGATCTGTTCAGATACTCCATTGTCAGAACAAATAGGAGTGGTGATATGGGATCTCCTTGACGTTGTTCTTTCTTTGCTTGGAATTTAGGAATGAGTCCTCCATTAAAGATAATAGAGTAGCTCACCATCGACACACACTCCATATTTGATATAGACATGTTTTCTTGCTGTGATTTGATAATTAAAGATATCGATTTGAAGTATTGGTAAAGAGAGTTATTTTTCTTTTCAAATAAGTTTCCGATGTAAATCGGGGTCTAACTGAATATCCAACATTGGGTGGGGGAAAAATTAGATGAAAATTAAATTATTTTATTGCATAGGGAAAGCCGGCTTAAGTCGGTCGGGCAATGGATAGCTGATATGCAAATTAAAGAATAGGAAACGGCTGACAACACAATAGCAAAGTACAAATTTTGATAAATTTGCATTTTCATGAAGGGACGTCACTCATCGTATAGGAGCGGGGTGGTCGAAGTGGAGGCTTGCATTAGGGGTCCTGTGCGACAAGAAAGTTCCTCACAAACTCAAGGGGCAATTCTATAGAGCCGTGGTTAGACCTGCGATGCTGTATGGGACGGAGTGCTGGCCCGTGAAGAACTCTCATGTTCAGAGAATGAAGGTCGCGGAGATGAGGATGCTTAGGTGGATGTGCGGGCACACCAGACAAGATAAGATTAGGAATGAAGTTATTCGAGAGAAGGTAGGGGTGGCCCCGGTAGATGAGAAGATGCGAGAAGCGAGGCTGAGGTGGTTCGGGCATGTTCGGAGGAGGGGTCCCGATGCCCCGGTGAGGAGCTGCGAGCGGTTGGAAATTGTTGGCGGTCGGCGAGGTAGAGGGAGGCCTAAGAAGCATTGGGGAGAGGTGATCAGGCAGGACATGACTAGAATGCAGGTTTCCGAGGATATGACCGTTGATAGGAGAGTCTGGAGGTCTAGGATCAGGGTTGTAGGTTAGGGGCTCCTAGAGTTCTTCGTAGTTACTGTATGATATTATTGCATGCGATTGTATTTAGGTTCCGTATGTTTAGATAATTATTTCCGCTATTTCTGCTATTTCTGCGGGTGATACTAATGCTCTATTGTTATTGTTTTTGTTTTTGTTTTTGTTTTACAGCTGATTTCCCTTTTTCCTTGCGCCGAGGGTCGATTGGAAACAGCCTCTCTGCCCTTCCGGGTAGGGGTAAGGCTCGTCTACATATTACCCTCCCCAGACCCCACCTGGTAGGAGTATACTGGGTAGTTGTTGTTGTTGCATTTGCATGAAGGGGTTAAAGACACAGTCCTCTACGAAGTAACTCTTCCGAGTTTTCAATTTTATACTCCTCCGATCCATAATAAGTGACTCTTTTACTTTTAACACGTCCATTAAGTAAATACTAAATCATATACAAAATTACCTAGTATGACTAAATTATCCTTATTAAATGTTGAGTACATAATTATAGTGGCATTTATTGCTCTTCTACACATAAGAGTAAAAGAGTAAAGACAAATTGAATTTTTTCTTAATTATCTAACTAGACAATTATTTTTAACCAAAATCAAAAAGTAAAAGAAACGCTTATTATGGATCGGAGGGAGTAATTTGAAGCCGGTTATTCAATGACAATATAGTGAAATTGGTGCTTTGTATTTTTGGAATTAAGTATATTATGAATGGAGGAGAATTAATGCTTTTCTTATTGTCACCACGTACTTAGCAGTCGAGACTTTTAATGTATGAAATTTTCTATAAGGTACAATATTTTCTTGTAATGAGGTTAAATTAATATCTTAAAAAGTAATGTACTTTTTTTTTTCCTTTAATTTACTTTAGGCATCAGTCAAATGACGCTCTACTTATAAATAGTATAATGATAGTATATTGCTTATTGGGAGTCTAACCTCATCTAATTATGGATATTGTTAAGATACTTAAGTACATAATCAAATGTTAAACTATATAATTTTTACGGTTTTATTTGTCTGAATTTTGTTGAAACAACATCAACTCATAAAAGTATGGTTTACATTGAAGCTAAATCAATATGGTTTATAGCTCTGCATACACACACATTTATAGGTGTATATTAATTTTAATAATGTCAAATTAAACGTTTAGTATGAAACAGTTTGGGGCAGTTTCATTTCAAGCCTAATAAAACCATGATAAATGAGGTGAAACTGCATATTTATTAACCACGGTTAAAAAATATCTTAAAAAATTAACCATAGTTAGATCATAAAAAGTATATATATGTATATATATATATATTCCGCATAGTTTTCCCCCCCTATTTATGTACTATTTCTTTAGAAAAAAAAATAACAGGTATTCCTATGGGTGTGCATTCGATTTATCGATTCGATTTTGACCCTTATCGATAATTACTTATCGATTATCGATTTGTACATATGCCTATCGTTATCGTTTCAATAAGGTTTCGATTTTTTCGGTTTCGATTTATCGATTTTTGGGGCTTATCGATTCGGTTATCGATTACACCAATAAGAAAATTTGTGGCATTCCACGGAAAGTATATCGATATAAAACACGCCTAACTAATATGGACAAAAAGAAACTAAAATAAGACAAACACCGTTTATAACATAAAAATTATGTCAACAGGCACATGCAACGAAACTAAATTAAGGGATCAAATGGATGTCACCAACACTCCAACGGTATTATAAAAAATAAAAATACATCATCACTGCTAATTCTATTTTTCATTAATTTGAACTCCATTCCCTTATCATTCCTTAAATGTGGTAGCTGAAATAATTAGGAGTGTGCATTCGATTATCGATTCGATTTTGACCCTTATCGATAATTACTTATCGATTATCGATTTGTACATATGTTTATCGTTATCGTTTCAATAAGGTTTCGATTTTTTCGATTCGATTTATCGATGAATCGATAACAAATAATCGATTCGATTTATCGATAAACCGATTCGAATGCACACCCCTAGGTATTCCAACCGTTTGTTCTTCTACGATCCCCCCCCCCCCCCCCCTTCTTAATTATCTACCGCTTTTCTTTCTTATTTCCTTCATCCTCGATTGTAGATAACTTTTATGTCTTTCTTGTATCCTTGAGACCTTTTTTGTTGAAAAGGTTGAAAATTGTACAATTAATTATTACTGCTCATCTATGTTATTTTTTTTCTTTCACTTTTTGTTGGTCTTAGTTTGGAAACATTGTAATTTTGAATTTTGAAGCTTTTCCCTGCTTTAATTACAGAAAATTAGAATACCATTATGCTTGGTGCGTTATAAGTTTCTGATGTTTTCTTTCTCCTTTTTATTTTTATTTTATTTCACTGATTTTAGTTTAATATTTTTTGCAAAGAAACGATGGTCAATTAGTTTTATATTTTTAAATTTATTTTTATTAATTTGCTTTACACCTAAACTATATAAAAGGATCTAACAACAAAATAAGTTTCTTCTATTATTTCTTACTTTTTGTTATAAAATAGAACTCTATTTAGAGTGAATGTCTAAGAGTTTTAGCTTGAAGCTAAGTCATTTCTCTTCCTATAAATAGAGGGGTCTTACCCCATTGTAGATCATCCCAAGTATTAATAAGAATACTTCTCTCTCTCCCTATTCTCTCTCTATATTGTTCTTATTCTTGCATTATTTTAGTTGTTCTTTACATTATTTCATAACACGTTATCAGCACGAGACTCTACCATCTCAAGAATCGCTATCGAGAAAAACTAAGGTATTTCTCTCTTCCTAATTTGATTTTCGATTATGTCTGACATTACGAAAAGAAAGTTCGTTGCCCTTGAAATTTCGGGCAAGAACTATATGACATGGGTGTTGGATGCTGAAATCCACTTAGATGTTATGGGTCTTGGAGACACAATTAAAGATAGGGATAAAGCATCCATCCAAGACTGTGCGAAGGCCTTGATTTTCTTGCGCCATCACCTTGATGAAGGTTTGAAGATTGAATATCTCACCGTCAAGGATCCACTCATCTTGTGGAAAGGCTTAAAGGAGAGATATGACAACCTGAAGTTGGTCACTCTGCCACAAGCACGATATGATTGGGCTCATCTGAGGCTCCAGGACTTTAAGTCCGTTTCTGAATATAATTCTGCAATGTTCAGAATTACTTCTAAATTGAAGCTATGTGGAGATAATATCTCTGATTATGATATGCTAGAAAACGTTTACAACGTTTCATGCCTCCAATATGGTACTGCAACAACAGTACAGAGAGAAAGGCTTCACAAAGTACTCTGAACTGATTTCTCTTCTACTTGTGGCTGAGCGAAATAATGACCTGCTCATGAGAAATCACGAAAATCGACCCACTGGGTCTACACCACTTCCTGAAGCAGATAAGGTGCACTCTCATTATGCCAATCATGAAAAAGGCCATGGTCGTGGTCGTAATCGGGGTCATAGCCGTGGACGTAGACAAGGAAGAAATATCCATGATGTCCGTCACCCCCGGAAGAGAGATAACCGCCGAAAGCAGAAATGGGATTATGAGGATCCTAAGGCAAAAGGTTCAGAAACTATATGTTATCGTTGCGGTGGGAAGGGGCACTGGTCAAAAGCTTGCCGTGTACCAAGACATTTGGTTGACCTTTATCAAGCATCTCGAAAGAGTAAAGGCCCGGAAACAAATTTTGTCTCTAACAACAACTTTGACATCACCCACTTGGACGTGGCAGACTTCTTTGAGCAACCCGAGGGGAAGATAGACCACCTAATCGGTGATGGATACGTGATGAAAGAAGATGGAGCTGTTTGATTTTATTTTACTTGTTTGTATTAGTTAATGAATAAACTAATAGCCATTAGTATTAGCTCGTATTAGTTAGTTCATGATATAATGTTAGTATTAGTTCTTTAGAAAGTATCAATATGCTTAAATATCAATAATATTTTTACTTTCCAGTAGAGGTAATCGACTAACCTGAAAAACTAGTCGGTTATCTCATATTTTCACATTAAAACTGCAAAACAATCGATTGTCTATGTTTGACAATCGATTGTCTTTAAAACAGTGTGATCTGGAATTTTTCAAAAATAGTCAACAATCGATTGTCTATGTTTAACAATCGATTGTCTTAAAACAGTGATCTGGAATTTTTCAAAAATAGTCAACAATCGATTGTCTATGTTTAACAATCGATTGTCTTAAAACAGTGATCTGGAATTTTTCAAAACTAGTCAACAATCGATTGTCTATGTTTATCAATCGATTGTCTTAAAACAGTGTGATCTGGAATTTTTCAAAAATAGCCAACAATCAATTGTCTATGTTTAACAATCGATTGTCTTAAAACAGTGATCTGGAATTTTTCAAAAATAGTCAACAATCGATTGTCTATGTTTAACAATCGATTGTCTTAAAACAGATGAATTTTTCAAAAATAGTCAACAATCGATTGTCTATGTTTAACAATCGATTGTCAATGCTCAACAATCGATTGAGTGTGTTTAACAATCGATTGTTTTATGAAAATGCTTAAACTGAAATTTTCAAACTGCATAGTAATCGATTATCGAAAACATATAATCGACTATCTGATTTTTTTGGTCAACTGTCCTCAGCAGATTTTGAAAATATTATGTGACACAAACGAATTGAACTTGTTTATTCTTATGTTCGTGTATTTCTTTTGTATGTCAAACCATGGGAAAGCAAATATGGATATCTCACAAAGCGAACTTGGATCAACGTCCAACTGTAAAAGTATTTGCCTAGTTGATTCATGTACTACACATACAATACTCAAAGAAAAGAAATATTTCTCTCAACTAAATATGTGTAAGGCAAACGTTACTACAATCTCTGGAAGTAGTAAATTGATTGAAGGCTCCGGAAGAGCAACTGTAACTCTACCCAAAGGCACGACGTTTATCATAGAGAATGCAATGTTCTCCTCCAAGTCTAAAAGAAACTTGTTGAGTTTTAAAGATATACGCCAGAATGGCTATCATATCGAGACAATAGATGAAGATAATCTTGAATATCTCATCATTACAAAGAATGTCTCCGGCCAAAAGAGGGTTATTGAGAAATTCCCATCTTTATCTTGTGGCTTGTATTGGACAAGAATTAGTGCAATTGAGGTACATTCCACAGTAAACCAAATGGTTACTGATTCCAATACTTTTGTACTTTGGCATGATCGATTGGGACACCCTGGATCGATCATGATGAGACGGATTATAGAAAGCTCAAATAGGCATCCGTTAAAGAATTTCAGAATTCTTTCAAATAATGAATATCCTTGCACTTCTTGTTATCAAGGCAAGTTGATTATCAGACCATCACCAACAAAAGTTGGGACCGAGTCACCCACGTTTCTGGAACGTATACAAGGGGACATTTGTGGACCTATTCACCCACCCAGTGGGTCCTTTAGGTATTTTATGGTCTTGATAGACGCATCCTGTAGATGGTCTCATGTGTGCCTGTTGTCATCACGCAACCTTGCGTTTGCGAAATTAATGGCACAAATAATTCGACTACGAGCACAATTTCCAGATAATCCAATCAAGTCTATTAGACTGGATAATGCTGCTGAGTTTACATCCCAAGCATTTAATGATTATTGCTTATCAATTGGGATAAAAGTTGAACATTCTGTAGCTCATGTTCACACTCAAAACGGTCTTGCAGAATCGTTAATTGAACGCCTGCAGTTGATTGCAAGGCCATTACTCATGATAACGAGGCTGCCCACTTCGGTATGGGGTCACGCCATCTTGCATGCAGCAATGCTAATTCATCTCAGACCGACGAATTACCACAAGTATTCCCCGTTGCAATTGGTTGGGTCATGAACCCAATATATCCCATTTAAGAATCTTTGGATGCGCAGTATATGTGCCTATAGCACCGCCATCCCGCACCAAAATGGGTCCGCAAAGAAGGTTAGGAATATATGTTGGGTTTGAATCGCCCTCCATTATTCGCTACCTCGAAACATTGACAGGAGATTTGTTTACTGCACGTTTTGCAGACTGTCGATTTGATGAGACACTTTTCCCAAAATTAGGGGGAGAAGTTGGTGAAACCAAACGGGAAATTTTGTGGAAAAATGCATCATTATCTCATCTTGATCCACATACCTCTATTTGTGAAAGAGAGGTACAAAAGATTATCCATTTGCAAAGAATAGCAAATCAAATGCCTGACGCATTTACGGACTTGAAGAGGATAACGAAATCCCACATCCCCGCGGAAAATGTTCCAATCCGTATTGATGTCGCTATTGGACAATCATCTAGTGTCATAACCAATGAGTCGAATGCACGCCTGAAGCGTGGCAGGCCATTAGGTTCTAAAGATCGAAATCCTAGAAAGAGAAAACCAAATGATAAAAGTGACACTACAAAAGAATCTCATGAGGAAATTCATGCTTTAACAAATTCTGAGATTCATGAAGAATCCATTGAGCCCGAGACTCTGGAAAATACGGAACTATCCATAAATTCAATTGATATTGAGGCAAATATTAATCGAGTGGATATAGTGGTGGATAATGTCTTTGCTTATAATGTAGCATCTAGCATTATGCAAGAATGTGAGGATCTCGAACCTCAATCTGTTGAAGAATGTCGAAATAGCCATGATTGGCCAAAGTGGCAAGAAGCAATTCAATCAGAATTGAATTCGCTGGCAAAACGTGAAGTTTTTGGCCCTATAGTTGAAACACCTAATGGTGTTAAGCCTGTTGGATATAAATGGGTCTTTGTACGCAAGAGAAACGAGAAAAACGAGGTACAAAGATATAAGGCACGCCTTGTTGCGCAAGGTTTTTCTCAAAGGCCTGGTGTCGATTATGAAGAGACATATTTGCCTGCAATGGATGCTATAACCTTTCGTTATCTCATCAGTTTTGCTGTCCTTGAAAAGCTTGACATGCATTTGATGGATGTGGTTACTGCCTATCTTTATGGCTCACTTGATAATGAGATATACATGAAAATTCCCGATGGACTCAAAGTGCCAAACGCTCATAATGCTAAGTCTCGGGAAATGTTTTCAATTAAATTGCAAAGATCCTTGTATGGTCTAAAGCAATCAGGACGAATGTGGTATAATCGTCTTAGTGAGTATTTGTTAAAAGAAGGCTATATAAATGACGCCATTTGCCCGTGTGTTTTTACAAAGAAAACAACATCGGAATTTTTTGTACTTGCCGTATATGTCGATGACATAAACCTTATTGGAACCCCCATAGAACTTCAAAAGGCAATTGATTATCTAAAGGATGAATTCGAGATGAAAGACCTCGGAAACAAAAAATTATGTCTTGGTTTGCAAATTGAATATTTGGCAAACGGAATTTTTGTTCATCAATCTACCTATACAGAAAAGGTACTGAAACGGTTTTACATGGATGGAGCACATCCTTTAAGTACACCGACGGTTATTCGATCACTTGATGTGAACAAAGATCCATTCCGACCACAAGAAAGGAATGAAGAGCTACTTGGTCCTGAAGTACCATATCTTAGCGCAATTGGCGCACTAATGTATCTTGCAAATACTACAAGGCCTAACATATCCTTTTCAGTTAATGTCTTAGCAAGATTTAGCTCGGCTTCCACGAGGAGACATTGGAATGGGATCAAACGCATATTGCGGTACCTAAAGGGGACTACCGATATGGGCTTATTTTATGGCAAGAATTGTAGTCCGGATCTTGTTGGTTATGCTGATGCTGGATATTTATCCGACCCACACAAAGCTCGATCTCAAACGGGTTATGTGTTTACCTGTGGAGACACCGCCATATCTTGGCGATCGACTAAGCAATCAATTGTGGCTACTTCATCTAATCATGCCGAGATAATTGCTATTCATGAAGCAAGTCGGGAGTGTGTATGGTTGAGGTCTATAATACATCATATCCAAGACAAATGTGGTTTGAAGTGTAATAAACTACCCACGACTTTGTATGAAGACAATGCAGCATGTATAGCTCAATTGAAGGGAGGATTCATAAAAGGAGATAGAACGAAGCATATTTCACCAAAGTTATTTTTCACACATGATCTTCAAAAGAATGGTGATATCAATGTGCAACAGATTCGTTCAAGTGATAATATGGCTGATTTGTTCACAAAATCTCTACCAACGTCAACCTTCAAGAAGCTAGTTCACAAGATCGGAATGCGGAGACTCAAGGATATGAATTGATGTTCTTATCAGGGGGAGTTAATGCGCGTTGCACTCTTTTTCCCTTACATGGTTTTGTCCCACTGGGTTTTCCTTGCGAGGTTTTTAACGAGGCAACCAATAGGCGCATATTCAAACATGTGTACTCTTTTTCCTTCTCTTTAATTTTTCCCATTGGGTTTTGGTTTTAAGGTTTTAACGAGGCACATTATTTGAATAGACATTCAAGGGGGAGTGTTATAAAATAGAACTCTATTTAGAGTGAATGTCTAAGAGTTTTAGCTTGAAGCTAAGTCATTTCTCTTCCGATAAATAGAGGGGTCTTACCCCATTGTAGATCATCCCAAGTATTAATAAGAATACTTCTCTCTCTCCCTATTCTCTCTCTATATTGTTCTTATTCTTGCATTATTTTAGTTGTTCTTTACATTATTTCATAACACTTTTCCTGTTTTCTTGTCTCTATAAAATAAATTTTAGGAGAATTCTTTTTGAAGAATTCCTTGCTATGGATTCTGGTCGATTTTGTAGTGCCCTGTGGAGAAAGGCTTCTTTCTTTTTGGTTACTGTTGGTACATTTTTGACCTTTTATACGAGTGATAGAGGCAAGATCTTCATGAAGCGGGTTCAGAGAAAAATTATACCTAGTGGGAATTGAACCTATAATCTTATGTAGATTTTGGATTTCCTTAACCATTAAACTATACTTTTGGGTCGTATTTAAGGTGTTGAATACTTAATATCTAGAGATAAAAATCAAATTTTACCTTATATATATAGTGTAATTTTTCGGCGAAGGGTGTTCGGATAAATATCCTTGCGCCACCCTAAATCCGCCCCTGGACATAATTGATAGTGCAATTTTGCTAAAATCTACTGCTTGTATACTTATCCAACAAAATTTTTGGTGTGATTATATTCGGAGATGGCGCAAATATTTTAATTTATAAATTCTAATCACAAATTTTTACTAACTGAGTTTTAAAATGAAAATAAAGGAGGTAATTATTAGCAAAAATTGATAGGAGCAAAATGCTATGTATGAAGAGTGTTAAAATAGAAAGCAACTTCTTCAGAGTTCACAAAAAATTAGCCGAAGGAAAATAAAGAATAAACACTAAGCTCACACCAAATATCATGTACTTAATAAATGCGTTCATCTCATTCATTATCATGAGATCGAGTTTTAAGCCATACAGATAGTCCCTCCGCTTATTGAGGTCGGGCTCAGGTCGAGCTCGATGAGCGGATTCCGCTAATAACCGTAGCCATTTATGCGTTAGGGACGATCGTAGTCCTTTATTCTTCGGAGATGGCCGTAGCCGTTTTCACTTTTAGAGATGGTCGTAGCCTTTTCAATCATTCAGGGAAGACCTTAGCCATTGTTAATTTAGAGGTGGTCGTGGCCTTTTATCTTTTGGAGATGACCGTGACCATTTTTTCTCTGAAGATGGTTGTAGAAATTTTTACTTTGGAGATGGTCGTCGCCATTTTATCTTTAGAGATGGCCCTAGCCATTGTTACTTTAGAGATGGTCGTAGCCATTGTTACTTTAGAGATCGCCGTAGCCATTTTGAATTTAGAGTTGGCCGTAGCCTTTTATCTTTTGGAGATGGCCGTAAACGTTTTTACGCATGCTCGGAGAGAGTACAATCACCCTTGCGTCGTATAAGGGCGACATCATGTGCATGCTAACGCATGGGGCGTGCCCATGGTCTCTTGAGGTCTTCATAACCGTTTCATGGGTACGTGCCGGTTGACGGTTGAATGACCGTTCAATAGTATCTTTCATAATGGTGCCCGTTACTGTAGTCCTGAACCGTTTTGCGGTTGGTCAGGTAGTTAATGGCGACCTTTGTGATTCGTGAAGGTCATTTATGCTTTATCTATAAATAAGGGATTGTATCGTTCAGTTCTCACTTTTCCGATATTTCTCTAAGTGGAATTCTGAGAGAGATAGACCTTCTTGCTTTCAGATTATCTAGTCTTTCACTCCTTGTTAATTCATTCGCCTTCATTTTCGTCGGATCTTCGTATTCTCTTGTTTTTCCGGTGAATATTGCCATTTATCTCTCGTTATACTGATAATGATGACCAGTTCACATTTTGATATAGCTCCGGTGGCGGTTGCAGCGGCTGAGGGCCCATCTACGGTGGTGGGAACCACCGATTCGCCAAATGTTGATCAGTTCCTGTCGGGGACTGACATTCTTTCCCTGCCCGGCGGTCCGGCCACCATTTTTACCGACCTCGAGGGAGAAGATCAAGTGGACGAGGCTCCACTGATGGGGGAAGTTGGCATTGCTCAACTGAAGGAGCAATGTGATATTCCTCGCTTCGCTGACATCGTCCTGGCCAGGAGCGGTGACAGGGTGCACGTCGACCACCGAGGTTACTGCGTCTTTTACGCCTACCCTTTCAAGCTGGGATTTAGGCTTCCTCTCCCCATGCTAGTGGTGGACTTTTGACGCTACTATAGGTGTACCCTGGTCAGCTCGTCCCTTCTTGTTACAAATTATTGGCGATGCTGATCAAATATGTAGAGTTGGCACGGAGGGAAATTACACTTTGGCACGTGTTGACTCTATTCTCCCCTCAGAGGATACGCGGCACCATGATTCGGTTGGTCCCTTGTGGGACCGTCGGCTTAACTACGAAGCTCGATGACGAGGTCGCTACCCGTCCTTAGGAGCATTTCTTCTACATCAGGACCGGGCACCTGGTGGCCTGCGCTACTAACTTCCCAGAGGAGTGGAACCATGCACGTAAGTTTATTTGACGTTGGCCTTGATTTCCTATGGTCAAATGCTCTGTCTATGTTCGTACGTACTGATCTTCTTTTTGTGCCGTAGCGGGAGGTGTGCCACCGGCTCCATTCTCTGGCATCCGTGAGTGGTTTGAGGCTGTGCTCCCAGTCACGATGGGGATTCGTACGTGGGCGTCTTTCTGGGAGGTTCATGGCCGTAGGTCGGCTGCTCGTGAGAGTCCAATTTGCTGTTATTAATCTTCTTTTGTAGTCATTAGTTTCTTTGGCTTACCCTTCTTCTTTGGTTGGTCAGGACAACCACAGCGCAGAAGGGCCCCTCAGCCGACTTTCCGCAGGCCGGGGGCGACTGTCCGATTGATTACAATGTCGGTGCCTCGCCCGGTCCTGCGGGAGACTTCATTTGAATACTCGGCTGCACAGTCTCCGGTATGGCCCATGCCCTGAGTTGAGGGGTCTCCAAGGGTCGTGCATTCCAGGGCGGAGCGATCACCAAATGAAGATGAAGAAGAAGACAGGAGGCCGCTGGCTCGGCGGAGGGTGGCGTTCACCCGAGCTCTTTCGCTGGTAATTAGTTTAGACTCTTCGCCATCGTCGGAGGGGGGGAACTGAGGACCTTGCCCCAGAGGGCGAGCGCTCAGTGGGGGTTTCCCCAGTTGGCTCAGGCCAAGGCAACACAATCGCTTCGGCGATTCAAGTTTCTATTCTTGTTGCTGAGAGGGATGGTAGTTCCTCGGCAACTGTTTTGGTGGAGATTGCAGGCACCGACGTTGTGGCAAATGCGGGCGATTCGACGTCTCGGGCGACGTAGGCGTCAACTTCTAGGGCGGCGGAAGGAAGGGCCGTCTCAGGAGAGGGGGACGATTCGGAGTCTGATATGGATCCCGAGGACGTCCGTCTTTTTCAGGAGGGTTATACCCGCCCAGCGATGCAGGCCGAAGGGATTGCTGTTATTTGGAGATCCCTAACGACCTGAACCTACTGCTCGAGGAGGAGAACCCGGTGACGTTTTTCGGGGTCCTGTGCTCGGAAGCGGAGAGCACGTCCCTGAGGGGCATCTCGGACGTCGGGTTGATGGGCGAGGTGGCCGCCCTGAGTATAAAGGTATGTATAAAAATTTTGTTTGTTTTCTTTCTTAGCATGTCTTTCTGTATTAACTGTCGCTCTATTCTTTGTAGACATTTTTTATGGAGTTGGAGAGCATCAGGCGAGCTAACGTCTTCTCGGCGGTATTTGTGCGGCTGTTGGAGAAGTGCCCCGCTACCGTGACCGGTGTCGTGGCTTGCGTGAACGCATAAGGAATGACCTGCAGAACCAGGAGCTGGTAGAAGAGCTGGCGTGGAGGGAGCTTCATATGCAACAGACCCTCAGCAGGGTAAATGCTCTTGAGGGGCAGCTCCGCCAAGCGAACGAGGGGATGGATGTTGAGAGAAGGTCGGATGCTAAAGGGGAGCGCCAAAATCTGGGTGCGACAGCAGAGGTTGCTGATGCTTTGACTAGGCAAGTGGCTGCCCTAGAGACTGAGGCCGCCATTTCAAGGAAGCGGGTGGAGGACGCCCTGGCGAGGGTTGAAACACTGCAGGCGACCAACCATGCCCAAGAAAGGGAGCGTGGATTACAGAGGGCCGCCGCTACCTTTCGATATGGGAAGTTGGATGGGCGTATTTCCATCTGTGAGCGAGACGCCCGTGCTGCACCGGACTGGATTGCGGCCTCAGAGGCCGAGAACCAGCGCCTAAGGGACCAGGACGCTTCTTTTTGTCCTGCTTGTGAGCTTTGGACGCATGCCGAGGCCCAGCTCGACGTGTACAGGCGCTTGTGGGAAGCCGGCGTCGTGTCTGAGGCCACTTATGAAGAGGCACGCCAAAAGGCTCGTGAAGCCCGCCTCGACTGTGGTTTTGATGCGTCTACGCCTGGGGGTGATGATGGCGCCGAGGGCGTTGATAATGCTGAAGGGGGCGCTGGGGGCGCCGAGTGAACAAATGAAAATATTTGTGATGTTTGTTTAGTTTTTGTTCTCTTTTTCTCTTTTTTCTTTTCCGGACTTGGGCCAATTTAATTGGGGGTAACCCCATGTAAATATTGTGAATTTATGTGGTTTTCTTCTTTTCTATTTGTATTGTGTCGAATACATTATATATATTTTTTGTGCCCGTTTGCAAGGGCTTTGCTTTAGATTTTCCCCCGTGGGCATGTTAATAGTCTCGACTGGTTAGGTGGTTTCGACCATTGTATAATCGACTTTTCGCCTTAGGAGGCGATTGATGCGGATGGCCTTGGCCGTAGATAGACGCTATTAGTCATCACATTCCTCCACTTAGGGGAGTGGGTTGTACCGTGTCTGGGCTGTGGCGGCACCTGGCCTTAGTCCCAATTCGGGCTTAGTTGAACTACTGGTCGTGGTAACGAAAAATGCAGCCTTGTAGTTTTGACTTGGGGCGGACTTTACGCGGGCTAATACTTTAGTTTCTAGTTAGTCGTACTTACTTGAATTGCGAGGGCGCCAGGCCCGACCCGGAGTTCGTTCGTGGTTGGGCATTTGGAGGCGTTTGTCCTCGCCTGATCACGGCCTGGATCATGGCCTCATGGACGTGTGTCATTGACTTTGATTTGTTCGTGGTTGAGTTTGTGGCTTTTGTGGCGGAGGCATGTAGCCTGAGTCCTGGTTTAACTCATAATTAAATACTTTTCTAATTCGTAATGGCGGGGGCACTTGGCTTGAGTTTTGGTCCAATTCGCAGTTGGACCCTTATGATATTTGAAGGCGCATAGCCTGGGTTATCATTCAACCGTAGTTGAACTTTTATAATTTTTGAAGGCGCGTAGGCTGAGTCGAAGGCACGTAGCTTGAATTGACGTTCAACCGTGGTTGAACCTTTGTAATATCTGAAGGCGCATAGCCTACATTATCGTTTAACCGTAGTTGAACTTTTGTAATTTTTGAAGGCGCGTAGCCTGAGTCAAAGGCGCGTAGTCCGTATTGACGTTCAACCGTAGTTGAACCTTTGTGATATCTGAAGGCGCATAGCCTGAGTTTTCGTTCAACCATAGTTGAACTTTAGTAATATTTGAAGGCGCATAGCCAAAATTACCATTCAACCGTAGTTGAACTTTTCTAATATTTGAAGTCGAAGGCACATACCCTGAGTTCCAGTTCAACCGTAGTTGAAATTTTTGGGTGAAAGCGCATAGCCTAGATTAATGTTCAACCGTATTTGAACCTTTTTAATATTTGAAGGCGCGTAGCCTGAATTGCCGTTCAACCGTAGTTAAAATTTATTAATATTTAAAGGCGTGTAGCCTGAATTGTCGTTCAACCGTAGTCGAACTTTTGTAATATTTGAAGTCGAAGGCACATAGCCTGAGTCCCAGTTCAACCGTAGTTGAACTTTTTTTTTTGGATGAAGGCGCATAGCCTGAATTGATGTTCAACCGTAGTTTAACCTTTGTAATATTTGAAGTCGAGGGAACATAGCCTGAGTCCCAGTTCAACCGCTGTTGAACTTTTTTGGGTGAAGGCGCATAGCCTTAATTGACGTTCAACCGTAGTTGAAATTTTGTAATATTTGAAGTCGAAGGCACATAGCCTGAGTCCCAGTTCAATCGTAGTTGAACTTTTTTGGGTGAAGGCGCATAGCCTCAATTGACGCTCAACCGTAGTTGAACCTTTGTAATATTTGAAGGCGCGTAGCCTGAATTGTCGTTCAATCGTAGTTGAACTTTTATAATATTTGAAGTCAAATTCACATAGCCTGAGTCCCAGTTCAACCGTAGTTGAACGCTTTTTTGGGTGAAGGCGCATAGCCTGAATTGACGTTCAACCATAGTTGAAATTTTTTGGGTAAACGCGCATAGCCTGAATTGACGTTCAACCGTAGTTGACCTTTTGTTTTCCCACATAGCCCGCTTCGTATTGGGGGTTGGGATTTGTTTCTGATTTCAGATCTTGCCTAACTTGCGCTTGTGGTATTTTCGACTGGCTCGCACGGGTTACCCCGTTACAGATCTCGGTTCGAGAGATGCTTTTGTGCTTTTCCCCCTTTTGGCAGGATCCTGTGTGAAAAGGGGGCGAGGTACCTTAGGCCTATTTTCCCCATATGGATGGGGGATCTGCTCCTTCTTCTTCTTCTTCTTTTTCCCTTTGCTCGGAGACGCGGGGATGTGGAAGCAAGCTCATCTCGAGGTTTTTGACTTCCTATGATCCGATATGCCGCTTGGGCTCGTTCGAGTTGGGTTGTTCATTTTCCTTTTTCAGTATAAGGATAAACTACATGATTCTGCTATGAAATCCCCACAGACAGCGCCAAATTGTTTAGCTCAAAGTTTTCATTTACTTTAGAAGCATAAAACAATCAAAATAAATGGAGGGCCAATCATAGCATATCGTAATAAATCCAAAGACCAAAGAAATAAAGTATAAGAGACAATAGTTATAGATTAAAGGGAGGAGGATGAGGATCTTTTATTAATGATATTGGTACGGTCTGCCGCTCCATGGAGAGGTTCAGAGCCTTACAATGATGTATTCTCTCTTCTTTTAGAAGGAGATGCGAAGAAGAAGAAGAAGAAGTAGCCCCCTTTTTAGGGTTCTTTCTCCTAGTACTTATAGCTAGGAGATCTGCCAGTTGGCGCCAAGGGGTTGGAACCACATAGCGGTGATGCCCTCGTGAGGACGGCCAGGCCATGACCTTAGTTGTCAAATTGGATAACTACCCGATAATCTTGTGAATAAATGGCCATACCATTTATTAATCAAAAATATGCTTTAATAAATGCGTTGATCTCATTCATTATCATGAGGTCGCTAAAGTTTCTAAAAGCATTTAATGGAGTTCTAAAATTAGTAGAAAATATTTTTCTCTATAATCTGTCTTCTCCTAGAACGAGAAGAAACTAAAATAAACTATTAATAGAAAAATAAAACTGAAATCTAACTTTTTTGTACCAATAGAAAAATAGCTTATTAGAACATGACTATTAAATGGGAGAACAAAAATCAGGTGTGTACGATGAATTGGTGGAGGCTTGTGAGGAGTTAGGACGAGAGGTTTTAACTTTGTTAATTCTGTAAGTATTCAATCGTTTAATTATTATTTTTTTCACTTCAATCCAGGAAAATGTGTATTAACTTTGAGACTTTTAGAGAGTGTGGTGCCAAATCTCTTCCAAACACATTTAGAAATATTTTAGAAGTATGAATGGTCATAATAAGGTAGGACGAGCAATTGATTTTTATCGAGACTTTATCTTATAAAAAAAAATGTAGGCAACAGAACTTTATGTCAGTGTTTACTTGCCTATATTATTATTAGTATGATATCAATAGACATTGACATTTCTTTTATGGATAATATTAATAACTCTCACAGTTTTTCTTCGTCTACCTCGATCCAATTTAACAACAACAACAAAAAGTCTCATAAACCCTTGAAATTTTTTACAAAATAAACAAATTCACTAATGTTGCTATTAATTTAGTGTTAATATTGGGTGTGGATAGTTTTTAACTCCATATGCACCAACTAGGGAGGAATTGGGAAAATCATTTACCTTCATTTGGCGTATGTATTAAGGTAATAAATATACTATATGTGTTTTTAGTATATATATTTTATCATTTGCATATTATTTTTACTCTAAATTCATTCTTAACTACAATAAATTAATGAGTACTGATTTAATGGATGACTGAGCAGCATTTTTGTTTTCTGATGTTGTATTCCAGTTAAATATATGTTTTAACTACATATAAATAGTTTAAGCTGAAGACAATTACAGGCACACGCTGCTTAATAAGTCACCCACTACTCGCCCTCTCTAATTACTCCCTTTAGATAGATCAACGAAATCTCACACCGTGCAATTGCGTGTCAGACTCGTAATGAAATTTGTCAAAAAGAAACTCTCTCTGTAATTTCATCAATTTTCTCTCCCTGTATAGAAAGGAAAAGTTGCTTATACTTTTATTTGGTAATTAAATAAATTATACAAAAAAAAAAAGAGAAAAAAGAAGAAGATAGTTAATTGGATGGATTAGTTAATAGTCAAATATTTTGTTCAAATTGATCCAACATGTTACGATCCGGATTTTTTACCCTCGGAAGTCGTAATGGCACATACTAATAGCAGCTAGACAAGCCAATTATCAAATACCTCTTTAACGAACATCGGCAATATTAACAACAATAAAACATTTAATAATAAAGCGGAAGTCTCAATTATAATTTACCGAATGAAATGCGGAAGTTTAACAAATCCTCTATTCAAGAGTGGTGTCACATTACTCACGGACGTCTAGAGAATACTAAATACAAGGCTCGAATGAAGAACTGTTTGCTATGAAACAATGATACCAAACTGGATGAAATAGAAAGGACTTTGGGCCTGCGGACATCAGCGAGGCTACCTTGAAAGTCCATGGACTGGAAGCTCGCTCCCAAAATGCTACTGCTACTCAAATGCTACTCCAATGCCTGGATCTGTGCAAAAAGATGCACAGAGTGTAGCATCAGCACAACCGACCCCATGTGCAGGTAAGTGCCTGGCCTAACCCCGGTAAAGTAGTGACGAGGCTAGACAGGACCTACCACAAATAAGTTGTGCAGATATATATACGAGAGCAAGAAACAATAACAATAAAATATAATGTAAAACTGGAAGGGGACATGCTATCGGGAAGTGACAAATAAGGAAATGAGATACCAGAAATAAACAGCCAAACTACCCCAAAAATTTCCATGATATATGTACAAAGTGGACGGCGTGCCACACGATCCCATAGTATAGTATATTAGTGGACAGTGCGCCACACGATCCCGTAGTATAGTATATAAGTGGATGGTGTGCCACATGATCCCAATTTATCACATATAAGTGGACGACACGCCACACGATCCCAATTCATCACATATAAGTGGACGGTGCCACGCGATCCCTTTTAATAATATATAAGTGGACGGTATGCCACATACTCCCATTTCATTATCAACACGATACAAAATATGTCACCGGCAACTAAGGCCAATAAGCATAATGAATAACAATTGTGATAGAGGTCCACTTGCTCCTATTTCATCATATAATTTGTGGTAGACGCACCACTCGCTCCCATTTCAGCATATAATCAGTGGTAGGAGTACCACTCGCTTCTATCCCATCATTAGCACCGTGCAAAATATGTCACCGGCATCTAAGGCCAATAACAATAATCAATATAAATCGTGGTAGGCGTACCACTCGCTCCCATTTCATAATGTGTGAGTGGACGGCGCGCCACACGATCCCAATCATAATATCTCGTGGTCGGCATGCCATGCGATCCCAATCATAATATCTCGTGGTCGGCATGCCACACGATCCCTTATCTTTCAACACAAAACACAAAGTAATCCCAACAAAGGAGGAAAAATATTATAATAGACTATCCCGGCAATGGAGATCCAACTATAACCAAACTCATTCAACTCCTACCTAACACAATTAAATCCATACTTAATCTCAACAATTACTGGCTCGGTATTAGTATTTTCAACCAATGCTTCATAAATGACAATTAAGAATTCGATAATTCAACAATTTAGGACTCACGGTCATACTCGAATCTGGTGTATAAATACTAGTCACCATGCCTATACACCGTAATCATCATGTAGCAATTAGAAAATAATACCCTAGTCCTATTCCCTCAAGACAAAGTTAGATCAAACACTTACCTCAAAAGCTCCAAGCTCAAATCACACCTCTAGAATAGCTTTACCTATGGAATTCGCCACAAACCCGCTCGAATCTAGTCACAAGTTACTCAAATGTATCAACAAATTCTAGTTAAATCAATTTGAATGCATATAAATGAATTTCCCACAGTTTTGCCCAAAAATTCCCAAAACTCCCCCGGGACCTCGTGGTGAAAACCCGAGGTTCGAACCAAAGCCTGGTTACCCATTTCCCCACGAGTTCATATCTATGATTTGTTTTAAAATCGGACCTCAAATTAATGTCCAAATCCCCAATTTTAAGAAAACCTAGGTTCTACCCTAAATCCCCATTTTCACCCATGAAAACCTTGATTTTTAAGATGAAATCATGATAAATGATGTTAAATATTGAAGAAATTGAGTAAATATTGACTGACAATTGATTTGGAGAAGAGGGAGTTCGTGAGAAATCGCCAATGGGTGTTTGGGTTTTGAAAATATGAAAAATAAGCTTTAAAATCATATAAGTACGAAAATGCACGTCTCTGATGTCGCAAATGCGAAAGTGGGTTCGCAAGACTTGGGAATTGCGAGTTAAATGTTCGCATTTGCGATCTAAGGCAGGAAGAACGGACTTCGCATTTGCGAACTCAGGGCTGGCAAAGGGGTCTTCGCATTTGGATGAATTCTTCGCATTTGCTAACACTGGGCTAAAGGGAGGGCATCGTAATTTCGATTATTTTCTTCGCATTTGTGAAATCAGCAGCCTAGCTGAGGTTCTCGCAATTGCGAGGCTTATGCAAAGCCTGTAGGTCAGGCATACCAGCAATTCCCAAACATGCAAAAATGAACTCGCAGCCTATTGAAAACTCTCCCGAGCCCTCGAGGCTCCAAAGTAAACATACCCACAACCTCAATAAAATCCCACGGACTTACTCGTGCAATCAAATCGCCAAAATAACATCAAAATCTATGAATCAAGCCTCATCTCATGATTTTTCGCCTAAGTTTCATAAACTTTCTAATTTGGAACTTATAGTCCGAAACACATCATACGACGTCCATTTTCAACCAAACTTCACAGGAAGTGCTTAAACAATATATGGGACTTGTACCAAGCGTCGGAACCAAAATAAGAGCCCGATACCATAGTCTTTTAATCAATTTTCATTTCCATTTTCCTTTCCAAATTCAGAAAAATAATTTCTTTCAATAATTCTTTACTCGGGCTAGGGACCTTGGATTTGGATTTCGGGAATACGCCTGAATCCCATATTTCCTATGGACCTCTCGGGAGCATCACATCACGGGTCCAGGTCCGTTTACCCAAAATGTTGATCAAAGTCAACTATGTCAATATTAATATCAAAATTCTTCAAATTTTTCACAGAATTCACATATTCTTAACATATAAATTTTTTGGCTCCGCACCCGAACTGCGAATGCAAATTGAGGTAAATAAAAGTGAGGTTTTGAAGACCTCGGAAGCGCAGAAAAAGGGAGAATTACGATGATGACCCTTAGGGTCGTCACATAACACATCTTGTTTCGAGCTAACGTTTTGATCAATTTGATCATCACCTATTTATTTACTCAAACCCATTTTTGCTGGGAATAAACCCCCCACAAAAAATAATATTCATTGTAATAACAACAGAATAATAACATAGTACCACGATACAATAATCAACAAGAATAATAAAGAGCAACAACAACACCAAGATTTTAACGTGGAAAATCCTTCTGAATAAAGAAAAAAATCAAGAGGAGCAAAACTATCTACTATAATGAGGTATTTTACACTTTATAGTCCGGAGTAAAATACTCCTACGGACCACTACACACTCAAAAGAATAACCTCTTTTGAGATTGCCACCCGTGAATGCCTTACACTGCTCTCAGACTCTCAAATTTTTTTTTTTTCTGAGATTGCCATGTGAAATGAAAAGTTGAAGCCTTCCTTTTATAGGAAGAGTGACCGCCCACTCCAATCAATCAAATTTATTGGTTTGCAAGATGTTGTTTCCAGCTTGCCGATTTGCATCTTACAAATTGTTTCCATATCAATTTAGCCATCAGATTTGGAATCTATTTCCTTCTTTACTTTTTTTGCTTTTTCTTTTATTTTATTTATGGCGATGGACCCCATAAATCTCCCCCCTACAGACTCATTCTCCTGAATGAGGCACCGCCAAAATACTTACTTGAGTACATGTTAACAAGTTCTTTGCACAACACGAACTTGTCCCTTGGTATGATATTGGTAAGCATATCTCTAGGATTCTCAGTTGTGAAAATGTTCAGAACTGGTAGATATTCACTCTCTACCTTTTTTCGGATCTAGTGATATCTGACATTGATATGTTTGGTCCTTTTATGGTACATAGAGTTCTTGCTCAAGTCTATTGTACTTTGATTGTCACAACAGACAACACACTCCTTCTAATACAAGGCAAGCTCTTGAAGGAAGCACTTCAACCATATTATCTCCTTGCTAGCTTTAGTAGCAACAATGTACTCTGCTTCAGTTCTAATGAGTGTGACACACTTCTGCAACCACGGATTCCATGACAAAACTTCCCTTGAAAGTGCAAATAAGTGTACAATAGTGGATTTTCTGTTATCAATATCACCTGCCATACCAACATATATATAGCCTTCAAAATTGGATCAGATCCTCCAAAGCACAAACAATCTCATGCAGTACCTCTCAGGTACGTGAGTATCCACTTGACTGCTTTCCAAATTTAGTTTCCAAGATTTTCAAGAAATTTTCTGACAATATTGGCTGCATGAGAAGTATAGGGTCTGGTACATACTATTGCATACATCAGACTTCTGACTGCTAAAGAATAAGGAACTATGGTCATGGTCTTTTTCTTCTCATCTGTTATAGGATATATATTCTTGCTCAACTTCATATGAATACTAGGAGGTGTGTTGAATGGCTTAACGCTCTTCATGGTCGAACCGTTCTTGTACACATTCAATGTACTTCTGTTGAGACAGCCACAAGTTTCTGCTTATTCGCTCTTGAATTATCTTCATCTCCAAATTTTTTTGTGTTGGGCCTAAGTCCTTCATATCAAATGACTTGAACAAATCTCCTTTCAAAGTTATAAGCATCCCCTTGTTTGTCCCACAATTAACATGTCATTCACATACAACAATAAAATAATAAAGTTGTTATTAGAAAATATTTTGAAGTATACACATGGATCAACATAGGTCTTCATGTAACTTTGACTTTTCATGAATGAGTCAAATATTTTGTACCACTACCTTGGTGCATGACATAACCCATAAAGACTCTTATTAAATTTGCACACTATGTATTTCTTTCCAACTACTTTAAATCCTTCTAGCTGCTTCATATAAATCTCCTCTTCCAAATCTCCATGAAAAATGAAATTTTCATGTGCAACATCTCCACTTCAAGATTTAGGCTATTTGCTAAGCTCAAAATTGTTCGATTAGAATTAGTTTGACAACATGAGAGAACAATTCGTCAAAATCAATATCTTTTTTTTCCAAAACCTTTAACACCAATTGATCTTTGTATTTGATCAGCTTGCTATTTCCGTCTTTCTTGAGTATAAAACCCATTTATATTTGAGTGGTATTTTACTATTTAGAAGTTTAACCAGCTTGTACGTGTCATTTTTATATAGAGATTTAATCTATTCTTGCATGACTTTCATCCACTGATTTTTTTACCTGGATGGGACAACACCTCCTTAAGACTTTCTGGCTCCCCCGCATCACCGATGAGGACATACTCTATGAAAGGGTACATGTATGACTCTACCTTTGGCTTTCTGATCTCCTTATAGGTTGAGGTTGTTCTTCTCCCTGAGTAGGTACTCCACTTGCTCGACATCATCATCAAGTTGCTCCTCCTGCTCAATAACGCACCAGGTTTCTCCCCTACTAGGCGACCTCTTCGGTCCTAATTTCTACACTAATGGGATTATCAGAAGTAGAAGGAATGGTAAAAAGGTTAGATACTATACCATTTTTTATCTTCTCCAACTGATCAACTACAACTCCAACTTCACTTTCTCGGAATATAGCATTTATACATCTGATGACCTTCTTATTTATAGTATCTCTTACTCGTACCCATACTCCTCATCTCCATACCCGGTGAATATGCAGGAACATATTTATCATTCTACTTTATTCTCTGCTCCTTTGTTACATGTGAAAAAGCTCTACAATCGAACATCTTTAGATGTGAGTAGGACACCTCCCTATTGGTCCAAACTCTCTTTGGAATAATAAACTTCAATGAAGCTAATAGACTCCTATTGATCAGGTAACATGTTATTTGAACTGTTTCACCCCAAAATGACTTAGATAGTTTGGCCAATCTGAGCATGTTTCTCGCATTTTCAACAATTGTGCAGTTCATTCTCTCAGCTAAACCATTGTGTCGTGGGGTTTCAGGAACTATCTTTACATGTCTAATCCTATGACTTAATAAGCACTCTTCAAATTCTCTTGAAATGTACTCACCTCCATTATAAGTTTGGAGACGCTTTAGATTTCGACCCGTCTCCCTTTCCACCACAGCATCAAACTTCTGAAAAACATAAAACACCTGATCTTTGGTTTTCAAGATATAAAACCACAATTTTTTTGAAGAATCATCAATTGAAGTAATAAAATATTTGTTACCACCCCGTTGATTCAATTTTCATTGGACCAGAAATATCAGAATATACCAAATCAAGTATACTCAATTTTCTTTAAGACAATGATTGAAATGAGATAATATGTTGCTTACCAAATAAATAATAGTCATAAAGTTTTACCTTTGTACATTTGGAAAAAGAGATGATTGATTTCCTGGCAAGAATCTACAATCATGTCTTGCTCATTTGACCCATTCTTTTATGCAACGAATCTGCAAAATCTCATCCTGTACAATGTTCGATTCACCTCGGTATATTTCTACAATTGTCTTGTACAACGTGCCATGAGCAACTCCCTTTTCAATTACCAATGATCTCTTGGCGAGTCTCCGTTTCTATTTGCAATATAGTTCTTATATATATCTCGGTCCAAATTTATTCTCGAGATTAAGTTCTTTCACAAATCAGGTAGATGTCGTACAACCTTTTTAACCAATGTACATCTAACATTTGTCTTTATATAAATATGGCTAATGCCCCCAATCTTTGAGTGACTCGTGTTACCCTGTAAGCTCCCGAAAAATTTCGCTAAGTAATCTAGGATTTCGTGGTGCAGCGTAGGCTAATTATTATATTTTATGTGCTATTATCACGGTGTACATCAATTAGACTAGGTAAATATGAGTATGTCTTATGATAAGTGATGCGAGATCCAAATGGAAGCCTAAGTGTATGCCAAATAGGAAAATTTTTGTAATAGACCAAGATTCCAAATGGATTTGCATAAGGCTCCACTTTCAACGATTATATATAATAATGTATAAGGTTTTATGCGGTGAATAGCATATCAAATGAAAGCTCTTTGAGTCTAGTTTCCAACACTTTAAACCGATCATCATTTGGACATTCCTACACAAAGTTATGATCTAATTACCAAAGTCTAGAAAATGCGATCCTGTGTCATGTCAGATCTGTGGTCCGCATTTTAGTTCTGTGGTCCGTATTTTGACAGAAGATTGAACCAGTGTAGCTCATTTTTGGGCACTGATTTTTCGGTGCATTCTGCAGCCTGCATGTTCATTCTGCGGTGCATTCTGCTATAGCAGAATTGACATCCGAGTGTTAAATTTCTAATTTTTATAACCTGACCGCATTTTGATATATAACCTTTAGGGCTTCATTTGGGGTCATTTCCTACTGATTTTAGATAGAGGTGAGAGTATTTTAGAGAGAGTAGGAGAAACCCAACATCTAAATCATCCAAACGTTGCATCAATCTTCAAGAATCAAAAAACCCAATCGCAAGGTCTTCATCTAATAGGTAAGATTATATATCCTAGGTTTTTAATTTCGAGTTTGAATTATAAGATGGGTTATTCAGGTATGATTCTTAGGGGTATTAGTATTATGTATGCATGCATGTACAACTTAGGCTTATTGGAAGGTTGTTTAACATAGATAAGTAAAGAGTGGGTTAGGGAATGACGGAAATCTTGAAAAAGGGATTTGAAATCAAGATGCTCATCTAGTATTTGATAAAATGCTCAAATGAGCTGAAACCATGAATATCTTTCTAATTTTTGCTCAAATTTGCTATATCTAAAAATAGATTGAAGTTGCTAGAATTTTCGGAACGTAGTAGTAACATAAGTAGAAGCTCTTCGAGGTATGTATGGCTAACTTTGATCTTTGTGAAATCTCCTTTTTTGGTGTACGAATGTTTGGTATGTGATAGCTACGTGGATTGTTTGTGAAATTCTTGTGATCGATTTGTTGGGTGTTTGATTGGTTTAATTGAGTGTTTGTGGTTTCATGGTGCAAGTAACTGACAATGAACTAAATGCGTGATTGTGAAAGTAATATGTGGCAAGAGTTGAGAAAAAAATGATAGAAGCAAAACCGTAAATAGTGCAATTGGAACAACTATGGTAATAACTTATTGGCTTCTTGTGGGTAAATATCGTTGTGACTTGAATTGCATATGAACAGTTGAATATAATGGAATTGGTACTGTTGGCTATGAAAACACTTGTAACATTGTTGTGGCTATGTCTTGAGAAGTATTGTTGTTGCTCTTCATGTGAGTTGTTGATTGTTGCTGTGTTGCTTATGATTTGTCCACTGCGCGGCAGGAACTGTTGAATATGATGGAAATGGTATTGATGGTTAAGGAAACACTTGTAACATCTTTGCGGTTATGTATTGAGAAGCATTGTTGTTAATCTTCGTGAATTGATTGTTGTGGTTGTGTTGTTTGTGAATTGAAACTGTACGGCGGGACCGGGTTACGCGCCGCAACACGAAGTTATAAGGTGTGGCTTGCGGTGATTAGGTTGGCCGAGGTAATAAGGGTGGAAAAGTGATCGAAATCACTGTTGAAATAAATACTTAAGTAATATTTTGAAATCATTGTAATGGAATTGTGGAAAGGGGAAAATAGGAGAGTGTGCAACCTTGTTTGGCTTGATTGTACTCTTTATGTGTGATTAGTTGTTGCTTCTGTTGTTGTCTTGTACTTGTGTATGGTTTGAGTTTACTTGGGACAAAGTTAGAGGTTGAAAACTTGTTTGGCTTGATTGTTCCTTTCATTGTGCATTTGATTGTTGTTTCTATTACTGTTATCTACTTGTGTATGGTTTGAGTTTACTTGGGACAAAGTTTATTCATACATACCAGTACAATTCAAAAATACCGACGTCCCTTTTATCGGGGGCGCTACATTCGTATTATGATTGTAGGTAGATCCATAGCAGTTACTTTAGTCCATCGACCATAGCTCCTCATCACTTCCCGTCAGCTGATTCGGCGAGCCCTTTTTCCATTCGGGGCCCTATGTGGATCACGCCACTTTCTGTTTTGGAATCTTGTTTTGATGTTGTATAAGGTATAGCCAGAGGCTTGTTGCTGGCATTTCCATATTATTCTTCAATTGTACTTAGAGGCTCCATAGACAGGTTGTGGGCAGTGTCGGGCATGGTAATTTAAAAGATAAATATTGATGTGTGGCAATGATGTATAAAAATTGGAATACCTTTATTATGGTGAATGAAGTTGCTAATGTAAATAAAATGGAAATTGGTATTGATATGCTTATAGAGTTTGGTTAATGGAGTCCATATCCTATAAATGGCTAGCTCACTTGCTTATTAGGTAATGAGAATTAGGGGTAACACGAGGGGATAGAAAAGGCACCCAGGTCCGCTTGACTGGGGATACCCGATCGAGCGCCGGTCATGTTCCTCGAATTTAGGGCGTGACAAACTTGGTATCAAAGCCTAAGGTTTTAAAGTGTCCAAGGATTTCTCGGAGCCGTGTCTAGTAGAGTCCTTCTTATCGGTGTGTTGTTGACTACATCTATAAGTTGGAGCGAAAATTGATTATTGCTCTTATACAGTTCGAACTATCTATGGAGTATTGGGCATCAAAATTTGGATATTTCTAGACGAGGAATAATTTACTACTTGTCTTTCCCTTCTATCCAATGATTGAACAAAAAAAGACAAATTCATTCTTTTTCTAATCAATCAAGGGGAACATTTATAATTCTTAATTCTATAAGGTTGAATAAAAATTCGATTGACCATTTGATATAATTGCTATGCTTAGTGTGTGACTCGTTGGTTTTTTAGGGTTAGGATTAAAAAAGACCAGCCCACATAGTATGAACTAAAAACTATAGAACTAATAACCAACCCATCACTTCGCATTATCTGGATCTAAAGAACCAGTCAAGATATGATATATAGGTCATATCTTTGTAGCAACTGAAATCTTTTGCATAAACAAAAAAGGAAATCTGATTCTAAGTTGTAAAGCAAAATAGACAAAAAAGATGTGGATAAATGGAAGGATGATAGAAAGAGAGAAAAAAAATACCAATGACATAAAATTCCAATATGTATGGTCTATGAGTAATCTCATAAAAGGCAGTGTAGTAAAGCATCAATACGCATTCATACCATAATAAAATGAATCTTCTTATAGAAATAGAACAAAAAATCAAGAGCTTCGAGCCAATAAAGACTGAGAAGATTGACTCAAGGACCAATTTCATTCTGAGCTCCATTGTAGAATTCGGACCTAACCATTAAGTAAGAAGTGATGGGAACGACGGAACTTGTGAATGCAAAAGATTCTATTGAAAAAGGAATCTTAATGATTCACCGGTCGGGATGGCGGAATGAACCAGAGATTTATTCATGTATTCGGAGATCTGAGAAGTCAGGAGTTAACCCTACAAATGAAATAGGGATTGAAAGAGTCAATATTCGCGAGGCTATTTGGAGATTTAAGAATTTCACCCTTCTTTGATAATCAATATCGTGAGATATAGCTCAAGATAGGGAGTTGATTTCCTCTCTAAGTCTTATTCTCAAGATTGGTAATTTTGATACCATAATCCGCGAACGTGAAGCTTGTAAGGAGGGATTGATCCAACCATTGAGTCCGAGTGGATTACCCAAGGACTTTTTAGAGGAATATGTTGAGCTATGGAGGGATTGGTAGAACTTGTTGTTAAGAAGAGTACCCTTGTTCCTACTAATATCACTGCACCACCATATCATATAGTATATTATCAGTATGTACGGCTAAAATCTCGTCTTTTAGAAATTAAGCTTCCATGGTGCCCGCATAAATGTTGTAAGTTCAAAATATAATTAATACAGTACTCGTTTGTTATGTTAAGCGAATTATTGTTGTGAAAATACACGTGGGAGGTACTTTTTCATGTGTTTAATATATTATTCTTGGTAAATGAGGATATGCAATGAATGTGAACTATGTGCTAAAATTCCTAAGCCTCAAGTCAAGTTTAAATTGATATTTTGATGCCAAATTTTGTGAGAAAACTTGTTATGGTTGATTCCTCCAAAATGTTCTTATGTGTACCAAAGGTATTTGATTGATTGTGTCTAGTTGTTGGTAACATATAAATATGTTTGGAAGTGAAGTAAGTGACCATGTAAATGTGGTAAGACTAAATGTTGGATTTTAGATGTGATTGATACTTTACATGAATGGGTGTTGTGACCCGATGTTTGTGAAAGATGCATTCCAATATGCTAATGTGCTATTATTGACAACTTAAAATGAGTGCAAGGAATATAAATCATGTATTGAAATGCGAAGGCCTTAAATTGAAATTGGAGCAGCATATATTAAATAAAACTGTGTGAAATCCTCTGTGTATAGAGATGTTGAAATAAGTCAATTGATTTTGAAAAATAGAGTATAGACAATGTGTCGAGAACTCGAAATGAAATTGTACCTAATGATACTTGTGACATGAGGGAATATGAAACAGATTATGATGTTGATGTGAAATATGCGGAATTGATATGAAATACGGGGAAGAAGAGACTGTGTTATGAAATATGGCCTAGTGCCAAGTCTGATGTGATAATTGTGGCCCCAAGAGCCGAAGGACTAAATATACGTAAAAAAGGGCATGATTCTTTTATTTGATAATGTGGTGATCATTTAAAGTGTTTTATTTGTACTTGTGATTTCCTTATTATTGTATGAAGCACATAGGAATACACTTTGATATGTGAACCTTATGGAAGGGCTATGAAAGTCAGCCTAGAGGTATGGAAATTATGTGAAAACTATGTGATCCATTTTATTTGGTAATGTGGTGATTGTTTAAACTTTTTGCTAAACCCTTATAACTTCCTTGTGCTTGCATAGATTTGTTCTTAAAAAGAATGTAAATTACAAAACATTTCATGCACTTGCTCTTTAAATGAGACGTATTATTTACAAAGTCTTCCGATCACAGTTCTAGTATTTATAACCTCCTATGGAGTTGAGCTCTATAAGTATGTTCCTGAATTGAGTTATAACACTATTGACACTTACCATTTGTTTTTCCTAAATTTTCATCAAGGTACTATTCCCAATGAAATCCTTATATAAATATTTTATTGAAATGGACAACATCTGCTCACTTATGACTATACATGCACCATCATAGAGTTTGTACATGTGGTGTCAAGTTCCATGCAAAGTATCCAAGATTTGTGATCCTTCTTGAGTCACTCTCTTACTCAGTTGTGTATATGGCTTATATGTCTTGAACAACCATTCCACTCTCTTTCAAGTAACATCATGAAAACCTTCTTACTATGAAGTAACATGAGAGCATGTGTCAACACTTATCCTACAAGTACATATCAATTGAAATGGTCACTGTGTGCATAAAATTTTCATGAAAATTGAGATCCTCACATCCCCATCATAGGAAAATCTTGTGTCACCATAATTTTCGTGTCCACTTGAGATATCCCGTAGTAAGTAGCTCACTTGATTTCTAGTATTTTGGTTGCCCATGATGTGGAATTGTATTGCAATTTGGAAGTTAGTATAGCATAAGCATGTCCAACTCATAACGAGTGATTATTTTCCATTTATGTCTCCACAATGTGTTAATTGTATTCCTTATTTAGTGAATTCGTTGTGCTAGTACCCAACACTTGTACGATAACCATGAGAGAACATGCCCCTCTATGCGTCACTATGACACCTCCTTTTTTTTCTTCAAGTCAAAACCTATGTAGATCCCATCATGAACATCTGCAAACCTTCATTGGTTATTGTGCACTGTCTCATTAAGTTTGGTTTTCTTTACATCCTCAACTTCTGAAATCATTGACTATGTCATTTTCATGTACGAGGAGTTATACTACCCTTGGCATCTCACCTTTTTGGCTGCATAGGAGTGTTATATTCCTTATCTCTAGAGCATCATGTTTACTATTAGAACCATCTAACCACTTTATGATTTTGTCCCAATATCAAGATTTCCTAGCTATGGAGTTTCACTCGTTATAGGTTTAGATTAGATGACTTCGGATTTTTGTACATATCATGGACATGTTGATTTGAATGACAAATGGTCATGTTTTTAGTTCCCACATATATGATCAATTACCAAGAAGGGTTAAGCTGTCTGGAATATGATAATCTCATAAGCGTTCAATTCTTTTCATCTGTATAGGCTTGTGGCATAGATTCTGTGCGTCAAGTAATGTTAAGAGTGTAATTCAAATTCATATATTTTAAAACCCATATCACATTCAAGGTGCCAGAGTATTCTTATTCTGGATTGAAGGATTTTTCCGTACACTCTAGAAAATAAGTAGTTCATGTACTTGAGTATTCCTCCTTAATGATTCCTATTTCCCATGTACTACTTACTCATATACCTCATTTGTGTGTTAATTGAGGTAGTCACAATGATTAACCATTTATTAGTAACTTTTTGTGTCTCGTAGTATATGACCTCATAAAGTACTCCACTCAGTGCATTAATGGATTCCTGAATAACTCCAGCCTGATCTTGAACTCTGTTGTTCCTTATTGTATTAGATCCATTGGGTATTGTAAGTTCAAACAAGTCAAGGATAAAGTTTCATAGTGTGATCATATATATATATATATATATATATATATATATATATATATATATATATATATATATATATATATTGGGTAGATAATTTTATGGTCAGTTTATGGTATCACATCTTAGAGTAACTATTAAGGGCCATCAAGGGTTTAGTGTCAGCGTTCCCATAGAGATTTAGAGGGGTTTTAGTGTGAGTGTTCCCATGAAAATGTTATGTGAGTTGATAATAAAGGTAAGATGAATATATTACTCATTAGGTTGTAATAGGAGTATGATATTCCCCATAACTGTTCCTCATGTACTTTGTGTTTCCATATGCTTATGTCTAAGAAGATAGTGAAAAGGGGGGTATGAATTGATTTGATTGAACTATATGATCATGGTAATATGCTATATGATGCACTACTAGAACAAATCATGATGGCTTGACTTCATATGGATTATTGATTGAAATGAAATTATATTCTTGTTGATGAACACCTTTGTGATTACATTAATGGCTGGTAAGGACTATTATGAACACATGATTGTTTGTTTACTATGAAATGACATCATTGATGGTATAATGCCATATTATGGAATTATGGGTTATTGTTGTTACCATGAATTGCAATATCCGGTGAAATGTAAATTGTACAGTGGAAATTGTTAATGGTAAATTCAATGGTTAGTTAACCCATGCAAGGTGCCTATCTATCATCTTGTTATGTTTGTTTGGGAGTTGATATTATTTCTGAGAATGTGTCATGACAAAACTTGTGAGTAGATAATGTTATCTGGAAAGCTGAAAGTGTCGTGGAAGGAAAATATTTTCGCTTGATTGAATACCAGTTAGTTTTGACTTGGAATGTACAATATAGGTGTTTTGATATAAAACTCTGCAGTCCATGTTCTGGTATCCTTATGTTAATGTAGTGCTTGTAATACTGGGATTAGGATTTTGGATATGTACATTGTGGTGCTATATATCGTTGTGGATGTGTTGCTGAGACGAATTTGGTGATTCTCTGACAGGTGGATAGGCCTTGTTACAATTGAGACTCTGCCGAAATTTTTGAAAAATTTGGGAGTTAGTGAAAATTTAGAGACTTGAGGTAGGTTAGAAAAGAGATGTGTGATGTTAAGGTGTTTGGGGAAGACTCTACTCCTCATTCGAGGACGAATGATCCTGGGGGGGGGGGGGATGTAAGCCCCCAAAAAATTTTGCCAAGTAATCTATGATTGTGCGGTGCTGCGTAGGCTAATTATTATATTTTATGTGCTATTATCATGGTGTACATCAATTAGACTAGGTAAATATGAGAATACGTCATATGGTAAGTGATGTAAGGTCAAAATGGAAGCCTAAGTGTATGCCAAATGGGAAAATTTTCGTAATAGGCCAAAATTCAAAATGGATTCGCACAAGGCTCCACTTAAAAAGGTCATATATAATTATATATAAGGTTTTTTATGGTGAATAGAATATCAAATGAAAGCTATTTGAGTCTAGTTTCCAACGCTTCAAACTGTTCATCATTTGGACATTCCTACATAAATTTATGATCAAATAACAAAAGACTGGAAAATGCGATCCTTTGTCATATCAGATCTGCGGTCCGCATTTTCATTCCGTGGTCCGCATTTTAGTTTTGTGGTCTGCATTTTGACCACAAATTGAACCAGTGTAGCTCAATTTTGGGCACCGATTTTGCGGTGCATTCTGCAGGCCGCATGTTCATTCTGCGGTGTATTCTGCTATAGAAGAATTGACATCGGAGGAATTTCAAATTTTTAACCGAACCCATTTTGATATATAACCTTTGGGGATTCATTTGGGGTCATTTCCTACTAATTTTAGAGAGAGGAAGAGGAACCCAACATCTCAATTATCCAAATCTTGCATGAATCTTCAAGAATCAAAGAACCCAATCGCAAGATATTCATCTAAGAGGTAAGATTATATACCCTAGGTTTTTAATTTCGAATTTGGATTATAAGATGGGTTATTGAGGTATGATTCTTGGGGGTATTAATATTGTGTATGCATGCATGTACAACTTAGGCTTATTGGAAGGTTTTTTAACACAAATAAGTAAAGAATGGGTTAGGGAATGAAGGAAATCTTGAAAAGGGGATTTGAAATCAAGATGCTCATCTAGTATTTGATAAAATGCTCAAATGAGCTGAAACCATGAATATATTTCTAATTTTTGCTCAAATTTTCTATGTCTCAAAATAGGGTGAAGTTTCTAGAATTTTGGAACGTTGTAGTAACTTAAGGAAAAGCTCTTCGAGGTATGTATGACTAACTTTGATCTTTGTGAAATCGCCTTGTTTGGTGTACGAATGTTTGATATGTGATAGCTACGTGGATTGTTTGTGAAATTCTTGTGATCGGTTTGTTTGGGTGTTTGATTGGTTCAATTGAGTGATTGTGGTTTCATGGTGCAAGTAACTGACTATGAACTAAATGCGCGATTGTGAAAGTGTTGTGTGGTAAGAGTTGAGAAACAAATGATAGAAGGAAATCATAAGTGATGCAATTGGAACAACTGTGGTAATAACTTATTTGGCTTCTTGTGGGTAAATATTGCGGTGACTTGAATTGCATATGAATTGTTAAATATAATGGAATTTGTACTGTTGACTATGAAAACACTTGTAACATTGTTTTGGATGTGTCTTGAGAAGTATTGTTGTTGCTCTTCTTGTGAGTTGTTGATTGTTGCTGTGTTGTTTGTGATTTGTGCACCGCGTGGCAGGAACAGTTGAATAAGATGGAAATGGTATTGATGGTTATGGAAACACAACATCATTGCGGTTATGTATTGAGAAGTATTGTTGATAATCTTCGTGAATTGATTGTTGTGGTTGTGTTGTTTGTGAATTGAAACTGTACGGCGAGAATGCGCAATGCACCGCAAAACGAAGTTATAAGGTGCGGGCTGTGGTGACAAGGGTTTCCGAGGTAATAAGGGTGGCCGAGGTAATAAGGTTGGAAAGTTATCGAAATCATTGTTGAAATAAATACTTGAGTAATCTTGTGAAATCATTGTTGTGGAATTGTGGAAAGGGGAAAAAAAGGAGAGTGTGCAACCTTGTTTGGCTTGATTGTACTCTTTATGTGTGTTTAGTTGTTGCTTCTATTTCTATCTTCTACTTGTGTATGGTTTGGGTTTACTTTGGACAAAGTTAAAGGTTGAAAACTTGTTTGGCTTGATTGTTCCTTTCATTGTGCATTTGATTGTTGTTTCTATTACTGTTATCTACTTGTGTATGGTTTGAGTTTACTTGGGACAAAGTTTATTCATACATACCAGTACAATTCAAAAATACCGACGTCCCTTTTATCGGGGGCGCTACATTCGTATTATGATTGTAGGTAGATCCATAGCAGGTAATCCAGTCCACCGACCGTAGCTCCTCATCACTTCCCGTCAGCTGATTCGGTGAGCCCTTTCCATTCGGGGCCCTATGTGGCTCACGCCACTTTCTTTTTTGGGATCTTGTTTTGATGTTGTATCAGGTATAGACGGAGCCTTGTTGCCGATATTTCCATATTATTATTCAACTGTATTTAGAGGTCCGTAGACATGTTGTGGATAGTGTCGGGCATGGTAATTTAAAAGATAAATGTTGATGTGTGGCAATGATGTATAAAAATTAGAATACCTTTATTATGGTGATTGAAGATGCTAATGAAAATGAAATGGAAATTGGTAATGATATGCTTATAGAATTTGGTTAATGGATTCCATATCATATAAATGGTAGCTCACTTACTTATTAGGTAATGAGAATGAAGGGTAACACGTGGGATAGAAAAGATACCCAAGTCTGCTTGACTGGGGATACCCGGTCAAGCGCCAGTCTTGTTTCTCGAATTTGGGGCGTGACATACCCATTCTCACAATGCTGGAATCACATGCTATATATCTGCAAAACGTTTCTCTTACCAGTGTGACATGGTAAGATGCTGCTGTATCAACCACCTATTCTGATTCTGGACCTGCCAAGTGCGTGCATTCCTCTTTCTCATTTATAAAGAGTACAACATTATTATTTTTTTGCACCATGGCAGTTTTGTTGTTATCATTCTTTTAGAAACTGCTTTCACCTTTGCCCTTTCATAAATTTGGGCAATCTATTTTGAAGTGAACCGGTTGATCTATAATTGTAGCAATTCATAGCTTTTGATTTGGATGTATTCTTGGACTTTCTACAATCTTCGGATTTGCCATAGTTGTTCGAACTTCTTTGGTAACTCTTGTCTCTATCTTCTATGATGAGAGCATGTCCTTAATTTTCATGTTTCTTTCTTATCTTCTCATTGAATAAAATAATCAATGTGACGTCCTTCAACTCAATAGTGATTTTACCTGCAGGATGGTTGTTGCCAAATTACCGTGCGATGATGGCACTGAGTTCAAGAGCAAGGTAACTTTTTCCTCTTCCTCGATCTTTATTTCGAGGTTGGCAAGCTGCATGATTAATTCGTTAAGTACATTTAAATATGATAAAAATTTTGTACCTTCGTCCATATGTAGGGCGTATCCCTACTTCTTCAGATACAATTTATTTGTCAATATATTGTATATTTATAGGCTTTCCAGCTTTGTCCAAATTCCACATGCAGTATCTTTATCAATAATGTTATTTACCATATTATCCTATACGTGCAACGTGAGTGCACCAGCTGCTTTTTCATCCAAGTCAGCCCAGTCCTCAACTTTCATGGTATCAGGCTTCTTGCATTATTTTCTAATACCTTGTATAATCCTTGTTGGATGAGTAAATCCTTCACCCTTCTTTGTCATGTTGAGAAACCGCTATCTCTGTTGAATTTTACTACCTCGTACTTTACTCCAGCATTTTTCTTACCGGATATAGTACTACTGATAGTGAATAATATTTTTATAAATGAGCAAAACTTGTGTTCTGATATCAATTATTAGGAATAAACCCTCCACATAAAATAATATTCAGGGCAATAACAGCGGTATAATAACGTAATACTGATATATGATAATCAACAAGAATAATAAAGAGCAACAATGAGACCGAGATTGTAATATGAAAAATCCTTCTGAATAAAAGAAAAAAGTTATGGGCCCAAGAGGAGCAAAGTAATCCACTATAATGAGTAATTTTACATCGTTATAGTCCAAATAAAGTACTCCATGGACCACTACCCACTCAAAAGAACAAGCATTGTTTTGAGATTCCCACCTCACTATAATATCCCTCACACTTTGTATTTGTCACAGACAAGAAATTTTATTTTGTGTCTCATACAACTGACACTAGTTGTATGAGGCTCTTTTTTGTCTCACAAAATTATGGATCCCACTTTTGGGTCCACATAATTGTGGGTCCACAAAACTGTGAGACAAAAGGTTACTTCATACAACTAATGTAAGTTGTATGAGACACAAAATAAAATTTTCCGTGACATGAGAAACTGAAGCCTTCCTTTTATAAGAAGAGTGTCCATCCACTCCAACCAATCAAGTTGATTGATTTGAAAGTTGTCGTTGCCGATTTGCATCTTGCCAAATGTTTCCAAATCTAGATTTGGTCGTCAGATTTGGCATCTATTTCCTTCTTTATTTTTATTTTCTTTTTCTTTTATTTCATTTATGGGGATGGACCCCCACAATTTTATCTCGTAAAAATAGTACGATATAGTTAGTTTTCGGATTGTGTGCATATGTGTATGAACTCCAGTATATTATGCTGGAACTCCATCATAATATACTGGAGTATTTTTTGGGTTTTGAATAGTGTTTTTGCTCAGATTTATCTTTACATGAAAAGAGACTAAATTTCGATTACTTTTGAAACTGGACTATTTTTGAACGACCAGTTGAAAATCTGGCTATTTTTGAATTTCACCCTTTTAACTCAGGTGGGGGAGCACAAGGCTATATAAACCACACATCAACATTTTATAGTATTGATGTGGAACTCAAGCCCCATTCGTTGCAATAGACCATAACAACCCACCACCCTCCGCATCTGTCATCCACGACGGCTATGCGCTAGACATTTCTAGCCCCAGGCTAAAATTACAATACCAACATCACCATCCAAGAAACAATGGGCACAGAAGGTGGTAGGTGGCTCTGATACTATTGATACAACTTAGGGAGAACCACACCCCAAAAGTTAGGTATCGAGGTGGAGAGTCCAAAGCAATATGAATCCCACATGAGTACTTTAAAGTACCTAAGCTTATGAGTTTTAAATTTACCATGGAATTCATTTCTCATCTTTGTTAATGGATTTATAATTAAATATTTATATATAGTTAATAGATTTCTTAATACAAATATAATGTCTAAGCAAAAATGACTATGTTTGGCCGACCCCAAACCTAATAGGCTAGCTCTAACCCTACCCTTGGCCAGACAAATATTTCACTTACATTTTGTCAATCCTCTTTTGTGAAAGTGTCGGTCCTTTATTAGAGAGACAACCTTGACTATGACAACCACCAATGTATAATTGATTGTACTGATTTGTGAATGCCCATAATAAGCAGAAATAATTAATGAACAATCAGGTTGTTCCACATAGCAGACGTAGAATTAAATAAGAAGATGAAATAAGAATCAGGGGCACCAATTCAAACCATCCAATACCTAATTAAAAATACTAAAGATCTACCTTATAACCTGCCATCAACCACTCTTTTTCCACACATAGTTTGGCACATCTGGAAATTAAGAAGCCACTATATATTCAATTGCCAAAGAACTAAACCAACCCCTCAACACAACAACTGCTCTCCTGGACGGCGGAATATTATTACCTTACTAATCATAACACAAACACACAAATAACTACACATACAAGTACTCAAATGCATGTCATATGGCACCCCAACTGTGAGCACAATTAAGTTTAACACTGATGGAGCAGCCAAGGCAAATACTTCTACCAATGATATTGGGGGAATATTCCGTAATATTGAGGGACATTGTTTAATGGGGTCAATCGGTGCAACTTCCACAGGCAATTCCACATGCATGGAATTAAAAGCCTTACTACAAGGCTTACACTAGCAAGGCAACATTAACTCACACTACTCGTAGTAAATGTGGATTCTACTGAGGTAATAATGATGCTCAATAATGATAATCTTCACTACTAATCCTGTTTAATGGATTGCATGTACTTACTTCACCAGCTGGGTAATCATACCATTGCCCACACATACCGAGAGCAAAACTACGTTGCACATTATCTAGCTCAGCACGGTTCGTCTAACCATGCTCCGGATTGCACAACTATCTTCACGCATCCACAAGATTTCTTGTTACCAGAACTACTACCTGATCAACAAGGCACTGCCTATCCGCGCTTAGTCAAATCCACCAGTACGCCGGATTTGTTCTACAGCCACCCCATTTTGGCACATGACCAATCAATTGATCACCATTTTGATAACTTCTTTTGTAATACTATGCAATTAGCTCCTTGTAATGTTACTGTTTAAATTAATATAAGTTCTTTTGACGACCCAAAAAAAAAATCAGGGGCACATCTATTGCTTTCAACTCGAAACATATATACATATAATACAAAGATAGATACACACATTAGTAGAAAACCTTTGAGTAGGAAGTGCACCCACGTTAGTGGACTTATCCAGCGCGAATTCATATTAGTTGGGCATGTTGGTGGCGAAAACCAAATGAGTAAAATCAAAACAAGTACAACAGTGATATACATGTCAAATTTAGATATTGCTACTACTAATGTGCAACTGCCTGCTAGGATGTAGGTCAGAATAAGATAAAGTTCTAAGTCAAGCTGTTTTTTAAGCACGTATAGATAAGCCATAGCCCATAAGGTAGTTTATTTGAGCAATTTAGACCTCCAGCCTGAACATGCAGGCTTCATTGGTTGAACCCTGTATAACTATTAACCCTTATTTGTAGAAGCTTCAGTAATCTCACCCTCTTTGGAAATTGTTTACCACTGTATATGCCTAAAAAGGAAAGACACAGGTATCACACTTGCAAGGAGATCAGAACAGAAAATAACAAGGGACACCGTACTTCCAAAAACTGCTTTCTGCTTCAAATACTCTCTTTTTCCAAATAATACGAAGCAGAACTGCAATCTCAAATCAAGTGAATTTTGTCCGCAAAAGAGGTCCTCTTGTAAATTAGCTATAACTAAAATGAAAAGTGATTGTGTATGTTCTTTCATTTATGTGGCAATTTAGGTGAAATCTTCAAGAAATTACAAGGCCCCAAACCTGAATTTTAGCATCACAACAATAGCTCGACAAAATGAAATATAAAACTGGGTATTGAGTAACGTGTATTCACAGTCATTTTAAGGATAATGTACACGTAACGAAACACCATACTCTTCATAAGATATAACATGTCAGTATTTAATCAATCCCAATCTCTTCAACCAGGGAAGCACCTCTGACAAACCTTCTTTCAAACTTCTCGGCTGGTAATCCAGTTCTGCCTTCGCCTTATCACAAGAGTAAGACCACTGATGTCTAAGCACGGAAACAGTCTGTTCAATATGATGTATAGAGAGGTAATACGAATTAAGGTCCAATGCAAGCTAATGACTTAGTAAAAAAGAAAAGAAATGTAGGTCAGCCAGAACCACAATGCATGGAACATGTAAAATCCCATCAATGTCATCATCTGATTTTGGGATGGGTGAAAAAATTAGGCCTGCTTATGTACTGATATAATTGTCTACTTTTGTTTGGTGCAGCAAATAATAAATCTTTTCGCAGCTTGTTAAGTAGCGAACATTTTCAAAAAAAGAAGACCGAGCAAAGAGGCACACATACTGCCCTAGTTATGCAAATGCAGAGTGCAGAAGTAGAGGTTTAGTTTGAGAAATAAGGAGTCAGACATAAGCAACATAACAATGGTTATCATACATATATATTAGATACATAGTATTATTCCTGTACATTTTATGACTAAGTAATAATCCCGAACTATAAGCTACGGAAAAGGTCTACTAGATATGCTAAGAAAACAATGTGTCACACACAGAGCCAAATGTGAAGGCGCCACTATCCACATCAGAGTAACAGATCTGCAGCAATTTAAGCAGGTAAAGTGGAAACAAATAACAATGCAGCCATTTGAACTCGATATTCAAGAACTAATTTGGCAGGTAGTAAAAGAAAAATAGAAAAGAAAGCTAAGCCCTATGTATCTTTCATTGTGCTATTGCTGCATTAAACCAATTCTTTCCTTTGCCGACTGTTGGGTATCGATTCTCAAACAACTTAAGACATACTCCATTAACAAAACCAGTATAACAACTAAAAAGTTGAAGTATCAATCTGTTTCTTACCGGAGGACTGATTAGAGGAAGCTTTCCTGTTAATTTGGAGAAAAGAACTGATATCCATCCGTAAGCTTCAATAATAAGTAGGGGGATGCCAAACAAAGGCTTCTTTGTCTGAGTGATCATGGCAGCTATGTTAAAAACTTCCTTAAATGATGCATTCTCCCCAGTAAGAAGATATCTTTCACCTGGTTTGCCTTTGTCCATAGCTGCAATATGCCCGTCAGCCACATCATCAACATGGCTAAAAGAAAACCTGTCATTTGCTTGGCCAATGTAACCAGGTAAACGCCCATTAAAGCGTTCAATTATCTGACAAAGCAATATCCGACAACTCAATATCACAGAAATTTCATATGTTTGACAAATAAAATTACAGCAGCTAATCAGTAAAATTGCTAAATACTACAATTGCAAGATGAACATTGACCTCAAAATTTTTGTTTGTTGCAACTTAATTTTTACCTTTTTAGTTGGTTAATACCCTTCAAATTTACACATTGAGGAAGTTTTCCCTTCGGTTAGATTTTATTTGATTCATCGGCAAATAGAAAACTCCTGTTTATCTCCTTTTTACCACTTCTACTCATCTTCTTCCTTTTCACTCAAAATTTCTTTTGTCTCAAAGCCATATTGGGAAACTTCATGCTTCATTTCTCCTCTTCATATTTTCTTCACAGATTCCTCTATCCTACTCCTTTCTTCTCTGCTCTTTCCCGTTACTTTTGTTTTTTTTTTTTCTTTTTATCCAAAGGATTCTCCACTTTCATTTTCCTTCTATACTTCTTCATCTTCTTCCTCCACCCATCTCCACTTTCTCATCAAACATTGTCTAGACTCTAGACAAGTCTAATGATGCACCTCTTCTACCCTTCTGCTACTTTCCAGCAACTTATTTCTATTTTCTATTTTGTATCTTCCTTCTTTCACTTACAACCAAAGTTGGTAAAAGAAATAAAAATGATTAGTTGAGGAAACTGAATTAAATACAAACCACCTCTCCTACCAAATGAGAAGTTCGGCATCATTGAACATGTTTAGTCTTGGGTGAAGCAGTCATTTTGCATGCAGTGATAAAACAATTCAAAGTTTTTAATCAACTACAAGAATATTGCCAGTGTAGCTATTACCAAAATCCATAACATCAAAAACGATTACTTTTGATCTCAACCATTAATTGAAATATAATTAGTTCCAAACATCATGCTCAATTAATGAAAGGGAGGAAAAAGGATGAAACATTTACCATACGCACAACGACATTTCCAGCTGTGACCTTTCCTGGACCATATATAACTCCTGGATAAACAGGCACTATTGGCATTCCTTCAGATGCAGCATCTAATGCAACTTTATCAGCAACAACTTTCGATTTCTCATACTCCGTACAGAAGAATTTTCCACTGTGGGTCTGTATTCAATAATATCTAGTCAAACTCGTAATAAAAGCACATCCAGACATTAATTTCGTCACTTAAGTGAACTGCCCATCTAGAACTAGAAGCTCCTCAACAACAACCCAGTATAATCCCACTTAGTGTGATCTGGGGAGAGTAGTGTGTACGTAGACCTTACCCCTACCTTGGGGTAGAGAGGTTGTTTCCAAATAGACCCCCGACATCCTTCCCTCCAAGAACTTCCCACCTTGCTCTTGGGGGACTCGAACTCACAACCTGTCGGTTGGAAGTGGGGGTTGCTTACCATCAGAGAACTAGAAGCTCAACAACAACAACTACAACAACAACTACCCGGTATAGTCCCGCACAGTGGGGTTTGGGGAGGGTAATATGTAGACGAGTCTTACCCCTACCCGAAAGGGCAGAGAGGCTGTTTCCAATCGACCCTCGGCTCAGTAAATGAAAGGAAAAACAAAAACAAAGACAAAAGAGCATTAATAACACCAGCAGAAATATCGTAAATAATTATCTAAACATAAGAACCATAAATAAAATAGCATGCAATAATATCAGACAGTAACTACCATAAATTACTACCATAAGGGAGGCACAATCCAATACACAAATCATCTATGGATAGCCCTGCCCAGCCTCACCCGACCTCGGGTGAGGAGTACGAAAAACTCTAGGAGCCCCTATCCTACAACCCTGATACTAGACCTCCAGACTTTCCTATCAAGGGACATGTCCTCGGAAACCCGCATACTAGCCATGTCATGCCTAATCACCTCTCCTCAATACCTCTTAGGCCTCCCTCTGCCTCGCCGTACGCCGACCACCGCCAGCCGCTCACAACTCCTCACCGGGGCATCAGGACTTCTACTCCGCACATGTCCGAACCACCTCAGCCTCGCTTCTCGCATCTTCTCATCCACCGAGGCCACCCCCACCTTCTCTCGAATAACTTCATTCTTAATCTTATCTAACCTGGTGAGCCCGCACATCCACCTGAGCATCCTCATCTATGCAACCTTCATTCTCTGAACATGAGAGTTCTTCACTAGCCAGCACTCCGCCCCATACAACATTGCAGGTCTAACCACAGTTCTATAAAATTTCCCCTTGAGTTTATGTGGAACTCTCTTGTCATACAGGACTCCTGATGCAAGCCTCCACTTTGACCACCCCGCTCCTATACGATGAGTGACATCCCCGTCAATATTCTGTCCCCCTGAATAACCGACCCAAGATATCTGACACTGTCCTCTTGGCGATGGGTCGAGATCCAATCATCACGTCCCTGCCTACTTCGCTCGGCTCGGCGCTAAACTTGCACTCCAGGTATTTTGTCTTAGATCTGCTTATTTTGAAACCCTTAGACTCGAGAGTCTGTCTCTATACCTCTAACCTCTCAATAACACCGACCCTCGTCTCGTCTATCAAGACTATGTCATCAGCAAATAGCATACACCAAGGCACATCCCCTTGAATATGTCGGGTTAGAGCATCCATCCCCAAGGCAAACAAGAGAGGGCTAACGCCGATCCTTGATGGAGCCCCATAACCATTGGAAAATGGTCTGAGTCGCCACCCACCATCCTAACCCTAGTCTTAGCTCCATCGTACATGTCCTTGATTACTCTAATGTAGGCTTCCGGCACGCTCTTCGCCTCCAAGCACCTCCATAGCACCTCCTTTGGGACCTTGTCATAGGCCTTCTCCAAGTCGATAAGCACCATGTGCAGGTCCTTCTTCTTATCCCTGAACTGCTCCACCAACCTCCTGACAAGGTGGATAGCTTCTGTAGTGGAGCGACCCGGCATGAAACCGAACTGGTTCACAAATATAGATGTCATCTCCCTTACCCTTGCTTCGATCACCCGCTCCCAGACCTTCATGGTGTGACTTATTAATTTGATTTCCCTATAATTGTTGCAGCACTGGATGTCCCCTTTGTTCTTGTACACGGGCACCACTGTACTCCACCTCCACTCCTCCGGCATCCTTTTGGTCCTGAAGATCACATTGAACAACCTGGAGAGCCACTCCACACCTGACCTACCCATGCATTTCCAGAACTCCACCGGGATCTCGTCAGGCCCGGTCGCTCGACCCCTACTCATCCTACGCAAAGCCCTCATGACCTCCCCCGCCCTAATGCGCCTGCAGTACCCAAGGTCTTTATGTTGCTCTGAATGCCCCAACTCCCCTATCTCTATGTTAGGATCCCCCTCCTCATTAAGTAAGTGTCGGAAGTACGTCTTCCACCTCTGCTTGACTTGAGACTCCCCCATCAGAACTCTACCATCCTCGCCCTTGATGCACCTAACTTGGTCAAGATCATGCGCCTTCCTTTCCCTTGCTTTCATTAACCGGAATAACTTCATGTCGCCGCCTTTCTCCCCTAATTCCTCGTACATGCGACCAAACGCCGCATTTTTAGCTTCGTAACCGCCAGCTTTGCTTCTCTCCTCGCCACCTTGTAGATCTTCCTGTTCGTTCCCCGTTCTTCCTCGCTTGTGCTCCCTGCCAACTTAGCAAACGCCGCCTTCTTCACCTCCACTTTTCGTTCTACATCGTTCCACCACCAGTCACCCTTATGTCTGCCTGAATAGCCCTTCGCTACCCCGAGCACATCCCGTGCTACCTCCCTAACAAAGTTCGCCGTCTCTGACCACATAGCGTCCGCTTCCCCAGAACTTCTCCAAGCTCCGCCCTCAGCTAACCTCCTCTCCAACTCCTGTGCTTTCTTCTTAGTCAAAACACCCCATCTAATCCGCGGTTGTCCCCGAGCACCCCTCCTTTTCCTCTTCACCCAGAGACCAACATCCATCACTAGGAGTCTATGAAGAGTCGGAAGGGACTCTCCCGGAATAACCTTGCAGTCCTTGCACCTACCCCTATCGCTCCTTCTAAGGAGGAGGTAATCAATCTGAGTCCTCGCCGCCGAACTCTTGAAGGTGACCAAATGCTCCTCCCTCTTCTGAAATGTCGAGTTCGCAATTAGAAGCTCGGAAGCCCTGGCAAGTAGAAACTCAAGATGTTAAAATATGAGAACATCTATTTATTTGAGGTATAGGTATGTAGCATGCCTACTAAACGTGTGGGCCTAGTTCTTTTTCGTGGGATAATATTAGTGTTTAGTGTTTAGTGCAGACACGAGGGGTTGCTCTGATGGTAAGCAACCCCCACTTCGAACCGAGAGGCTGTGAGTTCGAGTCTCCCCAAGAGCAAGGTGGGAAGTTCCTGGAGCGAAGGATGCCGGGGGTCTATTTGGAAACACCCTCTCTACCCAAGGGTAGGGGTAAGGTCTGCGTAGACAATACCCTCCCCAGACTCCACTAAGTGGGATTATACTGGGTTGTTGTTGTTGTTTATAGGTGAAGATGAAACTCAAGCACAAGACTTTTGCTTGCTGTGATATGTGAACCGTCTCATCCAAATCTTACATTGTTAAAAAATGGAACACATTTATTTATTATACATCTGCAACAAAAGTTGATCAGCTCTCATACCTGAGTTTCATCGGCAACATATCCGTCAGTTGATCCCAAGGCAAAAAACGATGAGGTGTACACAATTTTCTTGATAGTGCCCGTTTCTTTATAAGCTTGCAACACATTCTTCAGCCCTCCAACATTGACCTATAAATGCAATTGAATAACATTGTAAATTCTAAAAGCAGCTATAATGGATACTTAAAACCTAACCATTCCACCATCATCAGCTTCAATAGACATTATGGCCAATCTGTAGGAGTACTAAAGTATCACAAAAACCTAACCATTCCACCATCAGTTAGTACATAAAAATATCAGGAAAAACACTATTCTTATAGGCTATCATTCCATCATCAATTAATACTCAGAATTATCATAAAACACTGTTCTTATAACCTATTATTCCACCATAATCTACATTTTAATCTACCGTTTTAAACTTACACAATGGGTCCCCTAAAATAGGGGTGTTCATTGGGCGGATTGGACGGCTTTTTACTCTAACGGTTTGGCTTAACGGTTATCGGCTTTTAAATGTATTCATCCGTTAGCCACCCGATAAGATATCGAGCGGATTGGTATCGGGTTAGCTCTTATCGGGCGGTTACTGGGCGGTTTATCGATTTAATACCTAAGGGCTCAAATGTATTCTGTCCGCACACTGCATTCAATTTATAATGCAAGGCTGCAAGCTCAGTAGCTCACGCCTCACTGTCCAGTTTAGTACATCAGCTATGCCTTGTTCAATTTTAAGGCACAACTAATTTTTTGGTTTTTCCAAATGCGATCACTTGCAAAGAATAAAGAGAGCCCTCCAGATGGTTTTATGTGCCCTGGTGGTTGGAAGGTTTTGGTGGAATACTATGATAGTTTGACTCCAGCCGGGAACGACAGAGTTCCCGAACCTGTCCCAGTTTGAAAGTATCATCACTATCAAGGTGTACCCCAATGTGTTTGGGGGAAACCTTAAAATGTAATATGGGTCCTGATTTGGTGCACATTCCTCTCAAAGGACAAAACAATAATAATAGTGAGGCACTGGTATTGTGTGAGAAAAGTTGTCTCCATCTTGTAAATTATTAGTGCCAAACATGGCACCTTAACTTTGTCGACACATCTGTTTGCAGTTGTATCATAGGTTGTGCTGTCATGAATATGGTTTTAAGGTTTTCTGTTATATATATTTTTATATTTAATATATATAATTATATAAATAAAAATAAATTTTATATATATATATATATATATATATATATATATATATATATATTCTTAACGGGTTAACGGATTACCCGTTAAGAAAATTGAATAATCCGCCCCCAATCCGATAAGCCGTTAATAAAAAAATTTTAATCCGTTCCCCGTCCATTAAGCCGTTAAGCCGTTACCATTAAGCCATTAAACTTCGGTTCGGTTCGGTTTTCGGTTTCGGATCGGTTTTGAACACCCCTACCCTAAAAGGTAATTGCAAATAACTCTAATTAATATCATAAATAGGTAACCTCTAATAAATGGTAAATAACTAACTATAACATGTTAAATTACACAAAAGGTGTAACAAATCATTAGATTGTGTGTAAATAACCTAAATCCATCTAAATACCACATGTCACCTTCTTTTACACTTAAATAAATATTTTTCTAAGGAATAAAACAATATCTACGAAAAACATTTTCCGCCACGCCAATCACATTAGGAATTTGTGCTCACCAAGCTGAATCTAGAAGGATCCGGAAGCCAAGGCTCGACTAAAGCGGCAGCGTGAAATATGACGTGGCAACCGGAGCAAGCCAGAAGTAGTGACTGATAATCTGTAACATCTCCGAACACAAGCTCTAGAGTTCCGCCGCTGCTTCCGCCGTCAGTAGGCGGAGGTAGAGAAGAAAGGTCGCTTGTACGGCGGACGAAGGCTTTAACATGGTGTCCGCCGTTGAATAACTGGTTGCATAGCCGTCCACCTAGGTAACCGGAAGCGCCGGTCACCAGTACGACTCTCTTCTTCATATCCTGTTTACTTTTCAAGTTCTTAGTCAACCATTAGACATTTTTAGGCGGGGGACCAGGCTTTGAGTTTATATGCATGAATTTTGCAGTGAAGGGCTTTGATTTTGAATGTATATCGATTCAATCACCGCAGAGCTTTTATTTTGAGTTACAAGCACCAATTGGATCGGTTTTTTGCTGAAAACAAACTAAATCAAGTAAGTCAATTTTTTAAATATTAGAACCAAACCAAACCAATTAAGTTAGTTTTTCTCGATTCGATTTTTCGATTTTTTATCGGTTTTTTCTTAAATATAAGACATACACTACCAAATACATATTCCGCCAACCACATTTTCAACGTAACACTATCAAATAAATTTCCCTTTAAGAAATCTATTATTTACCGAGATATATCAATAATAATTGAATCGAATAGTGATGAATAATTTAAGGACTCAATTAAAAATATATTATTTTTAACACGAAATTGATTCTTACACTTAACGAAAGAAATTTACCAATCAAACTAGAATGTAAGGTACAGAATTATACTAAAAGTGTAAACTATTAAACATTTACCATTAAATTTTTAAAACTTTGTATAAAAATATGCATATGTATATAGGTGTAATAATAAATTTGGAATAGACACTCCTAGAGTCGGTTTAGTTCGGTTTTTTCTGATTGAAACAAAAATCAAACCAAATTTGATAAGTTTTTTAAATTCAAGACCAAAACCAAACTAAACCAAAAATGTAGGTTTTTTTTGGTCAGTTTGATTTGCTTTTCGGTTTGGTTCGTTTTTCGGATTTTTATGAACACCCCTAATGCCACCAAGTTAAAATGTTGATTCATTTTGACACAGTGTAACAATGTACCCACATAATTAGTAGAAAAGCCATAGTTATAAATATTGGCACCAAATAGCCAATAAATGTATATTACAATAATAATGTGTATATCAAAACGTATATCTAAACTCCATTTTCCTTCTTTGTCTATTTCATACAATATATATTAAAATTTTATTTTTCTTCTTTGAATATACCTATATGTATAACACAAAAAGAATTACATTATTTTGTATATCACCCACATATAATACATCAAAAATAATGGGCCAAATACATCTACATCCCATTCAACTTGGCCTTATTTTTTATTTTGGTACTCTATCTCCGCCTTGTTCTATTTTTTTTTTAAAGCAAATTATAGATTTTATTAATAGAAGAAAAAGATACCACAAATAGATGAATTACGAGTAAGGGAGTCAAATCGTCGGAGTTGTTACCCATATAACACAACCGGTCTAACCTTACCGTATTCGACCTATTATGATAATATTACAAAAAATAAAAAGAAAATTACAAGAAGATAGGTTTATACGATAAGGAGGGGGACGCCAGTATTGTCACCCATATAACAATAACCGGCAGCGACCTTACCTTATAAAACCTATCAAGGCCCTAAAAAGCCTCACGAAACAAAAAGCAAGAAAACGATGAACATTAAAGTGATGGTAAAGAAAGCGGATTTGCTTTCTTTTATTTATATTTGTGGACTGTTAGCTCCAATTGTCTTTAACCTTCACGCTTGTTCCTCGACCGAGTAAGTTTTAAGACGGATGGTTGCACTACTTGTTTTTGCTTTGCGATTCTCATCAGGGGCCTTCGAATGTTAGCATCTACGCCCATCCTGTTGTCGCAAACTCTGTCTCTTTCACAAGCTTTCTTATTTGCTTTACTATGCATTGGTGATAAATCACCATTTCTCGCCGCTTCTGTTCGGCAATGTGATAATATTTCTTCTTTCTCCCCTTCTTCATAGATATGTCTTCGTATTTCCTCATTTAGAAATTGGCTATTTTGGATGTTGACTTGTGAAGCACTTAACACAATCTATTGGAGTCCCTTCTCCAAGGGTGTGATTGACTTAGATGGTACAATCTGATTTTGAGCAACTATAAGCAATGATGTTGACTTTCGATTAGCAGTTACAGATTCAGCTGGTTTTGTAGTATTTTTTGGAAGAAATATCGGAGCATTATAGTTCAGGATTGTCCTTTTGTTTGCAACAGTTTTCATATTAACATTGTACTGGCCTGGTGATATATTCCTTCGACTTTTGTACTGATCGTCTTAATCCTCTCCATCTGTATCTTCTTCACATTCTGGATCATCTTCTGAGGAGGAAAAGGCAGCAAATCCTTCTCCCCAACTCTCTTCGTCATCATAGTCTCGATGGTCTTTCCATAATTTAGATTTAACAACTATGTCCCTCATAGGGATTTGTTTGTTAATTGCAGCTGACGTTGACTGATCTCCATAGGGATTTGTTGTTTCCTGTCGAGGTGAATTTTGCGCAGTATCATCTCACACAGTTATAGGTCGATCTGCAACTGATTGCATTTTAGATCCTATTTCTGGCAGAGAGTTGACTGCAGATACTGTTTCATTATGCAAAATTCTGTTGGAACTGTTATTCCCCTCTACGGTTTATGTTGTTGCTATGGAAGTGACAGCAGATTGAGTTGTCAAGCATTTTGAATCTGTAACTGCTTTGACAGTTTCTGAAAACTCTTTTTTGTATCAGTTGCTTTATCCACTAGAGGAGAATGCTGCAACATATGCTGCTGGTAGATCAAACTATGTTCCTATTTTTTGGCATTGTCAATATCTGTCTCAGTATAACAAGATACTATGTCATTTCCAGTTAATGCATTCAGTGGCTGTCTCAATGGGATAGAAGATGGCATTATACAATATTGTGGAATGTTATCATTTGGGGTCACAAGTGTTGGTGCAGCTGCTATTAATGAAGCAGAATCAGAATCTGTTTTAGAAACCACAGTACTACTATCCCCTTCAAGATGATCAGAATCTCCCTTATCGATCACAGTAGGATGTGTAGTGATAACAGTCTCCAAATTTGTATCAGTTGTTGGATCACATGAATGCTTTAACATGTGTTGCTGGGTGATTTCAGATAAATCAACCAAGGGTTGTCTCAATGAAACAGTAACTGGTAGCAGACAAGTCCGGGCAGTATCACCATTTGGTTTTGCAATAGATTCTGCATTTACATAAGTTGTACCAAAAACAGCATCAATTTTAAGAGCCACTGCAGTGCTAGCCAATTTAGAAACTCCCATATCCTTCACAGTAGATTAATTAGTGGCAACAGTTAATGCAGCATTTTCAATTGACTTCTATGCAAGATTGTAAGAGTCTTTAAAAAGATGAGCAGTAGACGAGTTTGTCATTGAAAATTCTATAGCATTCTTCAGTGAGGATTCTGTCGAGAGTAAGTCTGGACCTTTTGCATTTTCATCTGCTGATATAACTGATGCATCAATTGGATACTGCATTAACACATTATCCTGGTGAGTACATACATCTTTACTTTCAGCACAGTATGGAACTGCACAGGCAATCTGGTTAGTCATATCCTGTGATTCAACAGAAACAGCAATTGAATTTTTCTGGATCAACTGATGTTGCTGTGTATCATTATCCAGTACAGCAGACTCAGTCCTATCATTCACAGAATTTGTTGTAGGCTTCATCTCAACATTCATTTTCGTGGCATCCTTTACCATACTAGATTGTGTAACATAATCAGTTGGATCAACAACATCTTGCACGACTAATTCTGTGAAAGATAATTGAACTCCTGCATTATCCTTTTTTCTTGCAACTCTTTATCTCGCTGATCAGCTCTTTTGCTATTTAAAAAATCCCATGCATCCCCTTGTAATTTGTTAACTTTATTCACATCATTACAAGGCAACTCATTAGCCAGATTATTCTCTATCTCTGCTTCTGTTCCAGCCTTTTCTTTTCTGTTTCTGCAGGTCTTTACGTCGTGCCCTTGGTGTTTACAGAAATCACAATACTTTGGCAGATTGTCAAAAAAAAATTTTTGATGGAGCTCTACTGACTTGCCTGAGCCAGAATCTAATATCTGCAGCATTATCTTTTTTGGATGTTTATTCAAAAGGTCAACTATTACCTTAACTCTTGCCGCACTTGGTCTAGTTCTGTCCTGCGTCACCTTGTCGACTGCAAGAGGTTTTCCCACTGCTGAGGCTATAGACATTAACGATCTCTTAGCAAAGAGATTTGGAGGCAATCCTGGCAGTAATATCCACACGACTGCCATCGATGTCTCTTCCTTCGGATTGAAACCGAAAGTCCATGGAAATGTTCTGAAGAAGTATCCTTCACCTTTGGATTTAAGATATCCTGTCGACTTTGAAAGGAAACGAAAATTGTCATCATACAGATCAAATCTAATTAGCCAATGTCGATATTCCAACTGCCCGACATTATATTGAATATGAACATCAAATTGCGACGCGAGCGTCTTTCGCACTTCCGCTAAATCGGGTTTGCCATAAAAAAACTTTAAGACAACTGCCTGATGTAGTCCTTCTTCCTTAGTGAAGTTGTTGACCTCTTCCATTGTGAATTGGATTATAGGTTCACCATGATCATGTATTACTGGACACAACTCTATTTTTGTTGGAGTCGGTTGTTTAGCTTGTACCGTTGATGCATAAGACTGCTTGAATCTTTCATTTGTATCAAGATTCGAATTATTTTGGACAGCCTTTCCCACAGCCAAAAGCTGGGGAGAGGACCTCACAGACATGGCTGCCAAAATCAGTGAATGATGACACACTTCAAACAATAACAGGTTGATTCATCCATAATTCAAAACTGCTGGAAGTAATCAGATGATTCTTTGTGCTACAGTAATTTTAATCCAATTAAGATCTAGAAGAAATGGATATTGATTTGTAGATGAAACCAATTGGAGAGTATTCACAATGATAATGTGGTTGTTTTGACACCAAGATTGCTATTATCCACCGTCGGAATCCCGCAGTATGTCCGATGAATAGTAACGGAATTACTGTTCATTCGCTACAGTACTGTTATTGAGAGGATTTCTAATGGCCCTTGTTCTATTTTGGCCCTTTAACTCCATTTTATATATTCTATTTTGGCCCTCCAACTCTATTTCTTATGTTCCACTTTAACACAAAAGTTGAAATCAGTGCAAAAGATATAGCACGTGCATATACACAAATATGAGATGTAATAAATATCCAATTAAGTGTTGTTACCTTATTTTTTCATCCATGTCAAATGGGTCAATACAAAAATACCCCAACCTAGCCGTATTTTGTTCATCCACTATGGCTCTATCTTCATTCTCTAAGTTCCAAACCTTTCATCCACTGATTTTATACTGGCCCGTTCAGATGAAATAAACCCACAAAAAATATGACCGGGTTCAGATATTTTAGCATTGACCCATTTGATATGAATGAAAAAATCAGGTGTCAACATTTAATTAGATATTTATTATACCTCAGATTTGTGTATGCACATACGCTATATTTTTTATAATGGTTTTAGCTTTTGTGTTAAAGTGAAACATAATAAATAGAGTTGGAGGGCCAAAATGGAACATATAAAATAGAGTTGAAGAGTCAAAATGGAACAAAGTAGAGATAGATGTCACGACCCCAACCCCGGTCATGATAGCGCCCAACACATTGCTAAGCAAGCCGACCTTTCAACAACATTCCCCAATTTTTTGCACATAAAGATCACGGGAAAATTACAAATCGATTATATTAAAAGTCTTGGGATAATAATAAAATAGCGGAAGTTTAACAAAATACTGCAACATAGCCCCAAAATGGGATCCGATGTCATGAATCTGAGCCTGTAATACAAAATCACAACCTACTACAATGTCTATTTAGGAAATGTAGAATAAAAGATAGAGATATAGGGGAGGAATCGAGGCTGTGAACGCCATGCAGCTACCTCGATAATCCCAAGACACTGCATTGCTCAGCTAATATCCTCACTCAGCCTGTGATGCACCTGGATCTGCACACAAGATACAGGAAGTAATATGAGTACTCCAACCCAGTGAGTAATAAACATATAAAGGCTGAGAATAAGAAATTATGATAAAATACAAAGTAAACTATAACTGGCAATTCAGAGCATATAATAATGAAGCAACAAGCCAATAAAATAAGTGTACCGATACTAAGACAGGTAAAACAGGTAAAGAACAAATGTATGATTGAAATGCAATACATATGATGGTAAACTCTAGTATCCATTGCGGCATGGAGCCCGAGCCATCCATTTATTTATCATTGACGGCACTCACTGGGGGTGTGTACAGACTCCGGAGGGGCTTCTACAGCCCAAGTGCAATATCAAGCCATCTCGTGGCATCAACCAGGCTCTCGGCCTCAATATCAATATAATCAACCAGGCTCTCGGCCTCAATATCAATGTAATCAACCAGCCTCTCAGCCTCAATATCAATGTAATCAACCAGGCTCTCGGCCTCAATATCAATGTAATACTGCCGCCGCATGTAGCCCGTTCTATGCTCAGTCCAGAAATTATCATAAGCCCCTTGGGCATTTGTAAAACAGTAGTTCTCGGCCAAAAATATCATTTAGAAATATCCTTTAAGTTTTCAAATCTTAGAAAGATGGCTAAGTTTGCAAAACAATATTTAAAACCTTGGACTGAGATCAAATAATATGCAAGATATGCGAAAACAGTGATATCATTCCCTGAAAGATTCAAATAATTGGTATGAAGCCCAAATGTAACAATTAAATCTAAGTAGGATGATTCTCAAATAAGTTCTAGTAAAAAACACAGTAAAAACATCACTCGGGACGAACCAAGTCACAATACCCAATATCAAACGACCCCGTACTCGTCATAGAGCGCGTGTCTTGCCTCAATATAGAGTTACCATATGAAATTCCGGGGTTTCAAACCCTGAGGACATTATTTATATCTATTACTCACCTCAAGCTGGCCAAACGTCTAGCTCGCTATGCCTTTGCTTCTCGAATCAACCTCCTCGCGCGTCGAATCTGACCAAAACCACAAAAAATTCTTCACAATATGCCAAGGGAACAAAACCCAATCAAAATAAACGAAAAACAACAAGAATTCCCGAAATTAGCAAAGCCTGAGCCCCGGGACCACTTCTCAAAACACAAAAACTTTCACACCAATGAATTCCTTATCTCGCCACGAGTCTATACATATCAAAATCACAAAAATTGGAGTCCATTTGACCCCTCAAATCTCTAGCTTAAGATCTCATAGGTTCAAGCCCTAAACCACCATTTTTGACCTTAAATTCCTTGAGTTTTCAGTTGTAATCCATGTATTTACACCATAAAATCATGTTTTATGTCAAGAATTCATACCTGGTCAAAGCCGTCTTCAAAATCTCCCAAAAACTCTCTAAGTCCGAAGTGAAATATGATACTCTTTCAAAAATTCTCGAACAAGTCTAATTAATTAATCTGCCCAGTCAAACCGCATATGCGGTCACCATCTCGCTTCTGCGGCTTCCGCTCCTGCGGTCTCCTTCCGCTTTGTTGAAATTTCCAAAAATCCAAGGACCGCTTCTGCAACCTCATTCTCGCATCTGCGGCTTCGCAGATGCGGCTTCCCCAACCGCTTCTGCGGAAACAACACCCAGGCCAAAAGCCGCTTATGCGGTCCTCCCTTCGCTTCTGCGTGACCGCACCTACGGTCCCATAACCGCAGGTGCAAAAATACCAGATACCAGCAGACCTTAACCATGCAAAAATTTTGAAACTCTCCGTTTAACTATCAGATCTCACCCCGAGGCCTCCAGGACCTCAAACAAAAATGCCAATGCATCCTACAACGCTATTCAAACTTGTTCCAATAAAAAAACACATCCAACAACACAAAAATCTCCAATTCTCATCGAATTCAAGCCAAAGTTTTTCTAAAACTTCCGAACACGCATTCGATCAAAACCCCAACCAAATCACCCCCGAATCATCTGAAATTTTACACACACATCCCAAATCACCTAACGAAGCTACTGCAAATCTTGGAATTTCATTCTGACCATCGGATCAAAATCTCACCTATCAATCGGATATCGCCAAAATGCTAACTTCACCAATTCAAGCCTAATTCTACACCGGACCTCCAAATTTACTTTCGATCACACTCCTAAGCCACAAATTACTTTTAGAAGCTAACCAAATCACCAGAAATCACATCCGAGCACTCTAACTCATAAGTCAACATCCGGTTGACTTTTTCTAACCAAACCTCCCTTAAAGAGACTAAATGTCTCATTTCCTTCCAAAACCAATCCAAATCAACTCTAACACACCAAATACCAATAATGAAACATGAAGAAGCATAAAATGTGGGAAACGGGGCGGTCCTCATGAGATGATGGGTCGGGTCATCACATCCTCCCCAACTTAAACAAACGCTCTGTTAGAATATACGCTTAACGCTAGAGGGGGAGTGAATAGCGTTTTAATAAAAATCAAGATAAATTTGCGGAATTAAGATTGCAGGAATAAAGTAAGTGCAGTAATTAAAGTAATAAGGAGAGAACACACCAAATTTATACTGGTTCACCACAACGTGTGGTTAGTCCAGTCCCCGAGAGACTCTCTCGAGTTTTACACTAACTCCGTTAAGCTTGCGGATGCCTAACAAACCGTTACACTTGCTCGTAGATATACACTCTACAAGACTTCAACCTGCTCGAGGATACCTCACCTCAAGACTTCAAGTCAAGAAACTAAACTTTCCTTCTTACAACAAGGGATTAGAACTTCCCTTCAAGTGTATGCAAACACTTAACACTCAAGACAAGACTCTCTTACAGAGTAGATATGAGTAAAATTAATACGCTCAAGAACACAACAACTTTGTCAAGAGTTTGGCTCTCAAAAACTATGAAATGAATATAAAATGATTGGTGTGAGAGTATGTAAGCTTAAGCAAGAATGTAATCAGTTGTTGTACTTAAAAGAGTGATTTTGAGGTGTATTTATAGTCCTCAAAGTCACCAAGACCGTTGCTTAATTGCCAATCACTAATTGCTAATTTTGTGCTAGGATAATCGATTATCTGATTTGCATAATCGATTATCTGCAAATCGTTCAAAAATCATATGCAGATTTTAAGCAGAATAATCGATTATTCAAATTTCATAATCGATTACCTGATAACGTTTAAAAATCAGACGCTGATTTTATGCTAGCATAATCGATTATTGCCTTGTGCATAATTAATTATCTTTCAGCGTTTAAAAATACTTTGGCAATGGTCTTAACATAATCGATTATTTTGCTGTTTTGTATATTCTGGTTATATACTGTCTTAACATAATCGATTATCAAAAAGACATAATCGATTATTTTGCTGTTTTGTAAATTCCGGTTCACACTGTCTTAACATAATCGATTATCAGAAAAACATAATCGATTATTTCTGTCCAAATTTGAAAGACATGTTTAAAATTCATTTTGGCTAAAATAAAAATGTTTGAAAATTATTTTGTTTTAAATCAAAGATGCATGGTTTGATGAAAATGATTTTACGAGAGAAGCCATATCTTTAACTATTGTCGGATTAAGATCACAATATAAAACGACTCATGCATAACTTTGTTGCTTTACTTGATCTTGTTCTTTGTTTCTCTTGTGCTTGGACTTTGGCATATGTCAATGTTTCATGCGCGTCGGTTTGTCATTTATCAAAACCTACAAAGATGAACACACGTTTAGTTTTAGCGACTTGAGAACGTGTTTCAACAATTTTCCCCTTTTTGATAATGGCAAACCAATATCAGGATATGCATATAAATAATTGATAATGACAATCCAAGACAAGTATATAAATTTATGAATGAGTTCCCCCTCAATTTATGAATTCCCCCTTAATTTATGCCAATATGTATTAGTGTGCATAGCCCTTATTTTTCCCCCTTTTGACATTAGCAAAAACAATAATAAACTTTTATTGAGGAAACAATATTGAAAATACATAATGAGGCAAAAAAAGAAACAAAATATTATTCAACCGATACAAAAAAATATTATTCATTGTCAACATTAACATCCGCCTCGGCATCCGACACTTCTTCCGGAATGACAACTTGGGCATAGGGATAGCGGACGTGGTCAAAATAACCATGAAGCTCGTGGGATAATTGGGTGACATTCCTGTCAATACGAGTCATGGACGCGGACAAAGAGGCAAGTTGCTCAGAAATGATTTGGAGGGAAGCAACGGACGGGGCCTGAGGACGACGTCTTTGAGTTGGAGGAGGAGCCAGATGTTCACCGATATTGGGAAATGAAGATTCTTGAATTTCCCAGTGTTTAGTTGCCTTTTTGTGAGGACCGACTGAGGTGTCGATACCGGAGGCTTGAAAAAGAGCCATTATGACAAAAGCATAGGGGAGTGGCTTATCGTCCCCAATTGCATCATACATGTGAGTCATGACGAACTGACACCAATTGATGCGAGCCCCGGTAACAATTGCGTGCATGAGTTTTGTATCCTCATGAGAGAGAGTCATATGATTGAATTTGCACAGTTTTAGAACTCGGGTTATGGAATAAAGTATTAGACGATATTCCGGGAGCATGTTCGTAATGGTTGGGCGACGATGCTCCGGACTAGCAGTAAATTCGCCAATGCCAATTTGGTTGAAAAGAAGTTGTTCATCAAATAAAGCACCTTCTTCTCTAGTGTAAAGTGAAATATCTTCCCCATTTCATGGAAGTTTTGTGAGGAGTTGCATGTGTTCCTCATTTAAAAGAATTGGAACTCCATTGATGTTTGAGACTAGGTCACTATCTTCGTCCTTCCCGAGATTGGAATAGAAGGCACGAATTAGAGCAGGGTGAATGTAAGGGGATTGAAGATATATGAATTCAAGGAGTTGACTTTGTATGAGGATATTTGCTGTGGATGGAGGGGCGCTGTGGCTAAGGAATCGATCAGTGGAGAATCGAGGAGGAAGGATTTCTCGATTTTCAAAATTTTCGACGAATCGAAGGAGTTCAGGTTCAGTGTCGAAACGTAAGAAGGATCCGTCTTTTTAGTAGTGGGAGAGTGGACGAGCGACGGAAGAGGAGGCAATTTGTTTGCCGGAACGAGCGCGTTTAGAGTGCTTGCTTGCCATTAGTATGAAGAAATAAGAGCTGTTGCAAAAATTTGAGGGATTTTGAAGATTGTTTGAAGCTAAGAGTGAAGTTGGAGTTGGGAATTTGAAGGATGAAAACACCTATTTATAGAGTTGAGGAGGTGAGGCAATTTTTTGAACAAAAAGCTGCAGATTTATTAAGCCAAACGGTCAAAAACGGCAACAATTTTGATGAGCTGACCGTTGGTAATCGATTACTGAACCTTGGTAATCGATTATTGCTGCACAGTGTGTTATACGGACTTGGGGAATAATCGATTTTGATTTGGAGATAATCGATTATTCTTAGGCACTGCGATGAAAAACCGAGACGGTAAGAGGAAATCGATTATTCAGTTTTTAACAATCGATTATTTTATTAACACTTGTAAAACTGAACTTTCAATAATCGATTAGTAATGTGGATAATCGATTATTAAACATGATTGCCAGATTCCTGCAAAATCAAAATGTTAGATAATCGATTCTAGTATTCTGATAATTGATTAGTTTATTCTTCCAGTAGAATAATGGGAAAACATAAAGGAGTAATAATCAATTATTGACTAAGAAAACTCGATTATTTATCACCAGTGCCCGAGAATTCCCCCTGTCTTTGGGGTGATACCTGCAAAAAAGAGTTAGGCGCCTCCGACGCTCAAGTTATTAATTGTTAAAAGAAAAATGCAATGCATGTATTAGATCATCGTGGAGTCAAGAATTCCGAGTTCAATACGAATTCGGAAAAAGGACTCTTTCTCTAAAGGCTTTGTGAAGATGTCGGCCAATTGATATTTGGTTTCAACAAACTCAATTTCGACATCACCTTTGAGAACGTGATCTCTTATGAAGTGGTGCCTAATTTCTATGTGTTTTGTTCTTGAGTGAAGAACAGGGTTCTTCGTCAAGCTTATGGCGCTAGTATTATCACATCGAAGAGGGATATGATTGATATTAAGACCATAATGCGAGAGTTGTTGTTTCATCCAAAGGATTTGAGCACAACAACTCCCCGCGGCTACATATTCATCCTCGGTTGTGGATAACGCAACACTTACTTGTTTCTTGCTAAACCAAGAAACTAGAGAGCTACCGAGCAAATGGCAAGTGCCACTAGTGCTCTTGCGGTCCAATTTGCAACCCGCAAAATCGGAATCGGAATAGCCAACAAGTTGGCATGAAGAACCTTTGGGGTACCATAGACCCACATTTATAGTTCCGACAAGATACTTCATTATCCGTTTTACCGCAGTTAGGTGCGACTCCTTCGGACATAATTGATATCGAGCGCATAAACACACGCTAAACATGATGTCCGGTCTACTTGCAGTAAGATAAAGAAGGGATCCGATCATACCTCGGTATTTCTTGGTATCTACTTCTTTACCTTTCTCATCCTTGTCAAGATGGTCGGATGTGCTCATTGGAGTGGCCATTGCTTTGGCGTTGCTCATTTCAAAACGATTTAGCAACTCCTTGCAATACTTAGATTGACAAATGAAAGTTCCTTCTTTCATTTGTTTCACTTGTAACCCCAAGAAGAAGTTTAGCTCACCCATCATTGACATTTCGAATTCGCTAGTCATTAACTTAGAGAATTCCTCGCATAAAAAATCATTAGTAGCACCAAAAATAATATCATCGACATAAATTTGAACTACTAGAATGTCATTGTTTTTATTTTTGATAAACAGTGTAGTGTCAACTTTCCCCCTTTCGAACTCATTGTCCAAAAGAAATTTGCTTAAGCGCTCGTACCAAGCTCGAGGAGCTTGTTTAAGTCCATGTAGCGCTTTCTTAAGCTTGAAGACGTGATCGGGAGATTTAAAGTCTTCATAGCCCGGGGGTTGTTCAACGTACACTTCCTCTTGAATAAACCCATTGAGGAAGGCACTCTTGACATCCATTTGAAATAATTTGAAATTCATAGATGAGAAAAAGCAAGTAATAAACGAATGGCTTCTAGTCGTGCTACGGGTGCATAGGTTTCTTCATAATCAATTCCTTCTTCTTGATTATAACCCTTAGCAACAAGCCTAGCTTTGTTTCTAGTGATTATACCATTTTCATCTAATTTATTTCGAAAAACCCATTTCGTACCAATTATGGTGTGGTTATCGGGTCTTGGCACCAATTCCCAAACATCATTACGTTTGAATTGGTTAAGCTCCTCTTGCATTGCCAAGGTCCAGTGCTCATCCCCAATTGCTTCGGAAATGGTTTTAGGTTCTATCTGAGAAACAAAAGCCATATGCCCTACAGTGTCTTTAAGAAGATTTCGTGTACTTACCCCTTTCTCGATGTTGCCAATTACCTTGTCGAGAGGATGGTCTTTAGACGTCCTCCAAGCCTTAGGCATCATCGATTCTTCTTCTTGTGGTGGTACTTCTTCCGAAAGTTGTTCCATGACTTCATCTTGAACTTCCTTTGGATTCTCCTTTTGCACCTCGTCTTGAAGATTGATTTTGTTTAAAGTATCTGCAAGATCAACACAAGAATCCTTTCTCGCCAAGCGAGCATCATTTTCAAAAAATACTACATGAGGAGATTCCTCAACAGTTTTGGTTCGATTATTGAAAACTCTATATGCTTTGCTACGCGATGAGTAACCAAGAAAAATTCCTTCATCAGATTTCGCGTCAAATTTTCCCAAGTTATCTTTTCCGTTGTTGTGAACAAAACATTTACAACCGAAGACTCTAAGATGGGAAAGATTTGGTTTCCTTCCCTTGTAGAGTTCATAGGGAGTTTTTATGAGTATCGGTCTTATGACAGCTCTGTTTAAAACATAGCATGCGTTACTCACGGCATCCGCCCAAAATTGTTGGGAATCTTAGCCTCATCGAGCATGGTTCTAGCCATCTCTTCGAGACATCGATTTTTGCGTTCCACCACTCCATTTTGTTGTGGTGTACGTGGAGCCGAAAAGGTATGTTCAATACCGAGTTCGTCACAAAAATCCGCAAAGATATTATGATCGAACTCTCCCCCATGATCACTTCTTATGGAAGTGACGGTTGTGTTCTTTTAATTTTGAACACGTTTAGGAAAACTTTTAAAGGCTTGAAAAGCATCACTTTTATGAGCAAGAAATAACGACCATGTAAATCTAGAGTAGTCATCAACAATAACAAAAGCATAAAGATTTCCACCATGACTTTTAATTCTAGATGGTCCGAAAAGATCCATGTGTAGAAGTTGTAAGGGTCTAGTGGTTGAAACAACATTTTTGGATTTAAAAGAGGCTTTTGTTTGTTTCTCTTTTTGACATGAATCACAAATAAAATCTTTTTCAAATTTCATGTTTGGAAGACCAATTACTAAATCTTGTGAAACTAGTTTGTTTAAAAGATTCATATTTACATGAGCTACTCTATGATGCCATAACCACATGTCGTCTTCTTTACTCATAAGGCAATTTACAAAACTTGATGAAGAATTTTCAAGATCAACCATATAGATATTATCCATTCTAATACCACGAAGAATAACTTTAAAATTACTACGACGGATAACTAAGCATTCTTCGGAGTCAAACAATACAAGATTTCCCTTGTCACATAATTGACTTATGCTCAAGAGATTATGTTTAAGACCTTTAACTAGCAAAATATGCTTAATGGAGGAAGATTCGTCCTTACCGACCGAGCCAATGCCGATAATTTTTCCTTTGTTATTGTCTCCAAAAATAACATTTCCTCCTTCCGTGGGTTTTAGTTGAAGGAATTTTGATGCATCTCCGGTCATATGTTTGGAGCATCCACTATCAAGGTACCAAAGTACACTTGATCCCTTCAAACACACCTAAAAAAAAATTAATGAGATTTTGGTACCCAAGCCATTTTGGGTCCTTGTGTGTTAGGTGCAAAATAGTGGTGTGATTGACCTGCAGTGAAATGTCTATGTCTAGTGAAGCATGCGGGAGCAATATGTCCAATTTTATTGCAATAATGACAAATGACATTTGGATTGTGCATTCTTCTAGGATGATAATAATTTGGGGGTCTAAATTTATTCACTCTATTTTTAGGAATATAGTTTTGATGTAGTTTTCGAAAATCTTGTCTAGGTGGTCTATACATGCCAATATTTCTTCTAGCATTTGTTCTAGGATGAGTTGCAATTCTAGGATTAAAATTTCTAGGTTGAGTATTGACATTTATTTTGTTTTGCCTAAGTTGAGTCTTAGGTGGTTTAGGAATGGACTCAACTTTTTCTTTTGGCTCGTGTTTAAAGCCTATACCGTGCTTAGTGGATTTCAAATTTACAAGCACTTCATTGAGATTTTTGTGTTAAGAATTGAATTTGTGCAAAGTGCGTCTAAGACTTTCTACTTCTTCCTTTAGAGATTTGTAAGAAGTACAATCCTTATTTGAGCTTTCGGGTTTATCGGCGCTTCTTTTGCCATAAAACTTGTTTTCCTCTTTTAATTTCTCATTTTCAAGAGTTAGTTTTTCAAAATCCTTTTCTTTTGAAGAAATTTGTTTTCTTAAATCCTTTATAGATTTAGAGGCGCTAATAAACTCTTTATACAACTCATCAAATGCATCTTGCATTTCTTCTAAAGTGAAATAGTTCTTAGAAGTAGTACATACCTCATTTTGAGTTTCTTCGTGTGCAATAAGACACAAGTTTGCGGTCTCGTTTCCTTCTCCATCACTTGATTCGTCTCCGGAGTCGCCTCCCCAAGAGATGTATGATCTTTGTTTCTTGACGGGTTTCTTCTCCTTTTTGGTATTTGGACAATTTGATTTGATATGCTTGATTTCTCCGCATCCATAGCACTTTAATTGGTCTCCTTGTTGCTTACCTCTTCGTTCATACTTCTTTTGCATGAACTTGTGAAATTTCTTAATAACGAGTCCGAACTCGTTATCTTCGTCGCTTGAATCCTCATCATTTTGAGGTTGAGCCGTGCTTGCTTTAAGGGCGATTCTTCGTTTCCTTTGATCATCCAAAGGAGGGTTAAGAATAGTAGATTCATAGGTTTTGAGATTACCTCTAAGCCCGTCGATTGTGACATTTGTAATGCCGATTGACTCTTGAATAGCGTCAACTTTGGAGCGCCATTCCGGAGTGAGACTTCGAAGAATTTTATGGACAAGTTCCCTATCCGTGAAAGTCTTCTTAAGAGCATGAAGATCATTAACGATTTTTGAAAATCGTTCGAACATATCATCTATCTTCTCATTTTCCTTCATATGAAAAAGTTCATATTCATGGGTTAGAAAATCTATTTTAGCTTCACTTACCTGGTCCGTACCTTCGTAGGTAATTTCCAATTTATCCCACATTTGCTTGGCCGTGGTGCAACATGAGATTTTTCGATAATCATCAGGATTTACAACACAGTACATCATGTTAATGGCGTTTGCGTTGTTCCCCACCTTTCTAATATCGTCTGCGTCATACTCATCTTCCGATTTTGGCACCATTTCATTTTCTACCTTTTTGATTGGAATTTGCTCTCCATTCTTGATAATTTTCCACAGAAGAAAATTTTTTGATTGGATAAATATTCTCATCCTTTCCTTCCAATAAGTATAGTTTGTGCCATCGAATAGTGGTGGCCTTGTGAAGCATTGTCCTTCACCTAGTCCTGCATAAACGTTACGAGTAGAAGCCATGGATTGTTTCTCTCAAACTGTTAAGTCTTTCAGAGAGTTAGGCTCTGATACCAATTGTTAGAATATACGCTTAACGCTAGAGGGGGGGGGGTGAATAGCATTTTAATAAAAATCAAGATAAATTTGCAGAATTAAAATTGCAGGAATAAAGTAAGTGCAGTAATTAAAGTAATAAGGAGAGAACACACCAAATTTATACTGGTTCACCACAACGTGTGGTTAGTCCAGTCCCCAAGAGACTCTCTCGAGTTTTACACTAACTCTGTTAAGCTTGCGGGTGCCTAACAAACCGTTACACTTGCTCGTAGATATACACTCTACAAGACTTCAACCTGCTCGAGGATACCTCACCTCAAGCCTTCAAGTCAAGGAACTAAACTTTCCTTCTTACAACAAGGGATTGGAACTTCCCTTCAAGTGTATGCAAACACTTAGCACTCAAGACAAGACTCTTTTACAGAGTAGATATGAGTAAAATTAATATGCTCAAGAACACAACAACTGTTGGAAACACGTTCTCAAGGCTTTATACTAAAACGTGTGTTCTTATGTGTAGGTTTTGATGAATGACAAACGAAGCGCAAAGTGATATATGACGAAGTTCAAGTACAAGCGCATAATTGGTGGATAACGAGATTCAAGCACAAGACAAAGTTTTATAGTTTAAATGAGTCGTTCTTAATTGTGATCTTGATCCGACAACTTGACTTATGACATGGCTTCTCTCGTAAAATTATTTTTACAAAATCATGCATATTTAATTTAATGCTAAACGATTTTAAATCATGCATATTTACTTTAGTCAAAATGATTTTTAAACATGCCTCTAAAATCTGGACTAAGATAATCGATTATGTACTTATGATAATCGATTATGTTAAGCCAAGACTGCATGACAATCGATTGTGAACTAATGACAATCGATTGTGTTAAGGCAGTGAACATCAGGTTTTTCAAAACCTGCATGACAATCGATTGTGAACCTTATGACAATCGATTGTGATGAGGCAGTGTCCATCAAAGTTTTTCAAAACTCAGAATAATCAATTGTGAAGCTAATGACAATCGATTGTGATGAGGCAGTGTCCATCAAAGTTTTTCAAAACTCAGAATAATCGATTGTGAAGCTAATGAAAATCGATTATGAAGAGACAGTGTCCATCAGATTTTTAAAAGTCACAAAATAATCGATTGTGAACATATGACAATCGATTGTGTTGAGGCAGTGACTTCCAGACTTTTTCAAAATTATTAAATAATCTATTGTGAGTATATAACAATCGATTGTCACGAGGCAGTGTCTAAAATGATTTTCAAAGTCTGATAAATAATCGATTGTTAACATTGCACAATCGATTGTGAAGCTGACCGTTGTCGTAAAATTTTCAAATACCGTCAGGTAATCGATTGTTGATTTTGTACAATCGATTGTTGATATTGAAATCTGAGAAAGATTTTTTGATCGTTGCTGAATAATCGATTATTAATTTGGTATAATCGATTGTTTTACAAAAATCTGGAAATGATTTTTTGAACGTTGCCAATAATCGATTGTTGATCTTGGACAATCGATTGATATGCGTAAAATCTGGGATTGATTTTTGGAACGATTGGCAAACAATCGATTGTGGCTTCCTGACAATCGATTGACACAGAGTAAAATCAGCAATTCTTAATTGGCAATTAGGCAACGGTAATGCCAAGTTTTTCAACTATAAATACAGCTTCATTTCAGTGTTTTAAACACAACAACACACAACAACTGATCATTCTATTGCTATAAGCTTGCATATTATTGTTTATCATTTTATATTCATTTCATAAAACTTTTTAGAGCCAAAGTCTTGTCCATAGTTGTTGTAATCTTGAGCCTACTTCTTTTACTCATATCTAACCATTAAGGAGTGTTTTGTTTGAGTGCTTAGTGTTTTGTACACTTGTAAGAGAATTGTGATTCTCTTGTTGTAAGGAACTTGTGTTTCCTTGGTTGAAGTCTTGGAGTGTTGTATCTCCGAGCAAAGGTGTTAAGGCTTGTGTCCTTAAGTTGTAAAGGTTTGTTGAGCACCCGTAAGCTTGACAAGTTAGTGGAAAATCTCGAGAGAGTCTCTCGGAGACTGGACTAGCCACGTGTTGTGGTGAACCAGAATACATCGGTGCGTTCTTTCCTTTTGTTTATTTAACGCACTTAATTATTTCCTGCAAATTTTAATTTCCGCAAGTTTATGCTAAATTTTATTATAACGCTATTCACCCCCCCTCTAGCGTTAAGCTTATTATCTAACAATTGGTATCAGAGCCCAACTCTCTGAAGACTTAACAGTTTGAGAGAACCATCCATGGCTTCTACTCGTGACTCTTTTGCAGGAATTGATGAAGGACAATGCTCCACACGACCACCTCTATTCAATGGTACAAACTACACGTACTGGAAGGAGAGAATGAAAATTTTCGTTCAAGCAAACAACTTTCATCTCTGGAAGGTGATAACGAAGGGAAATCAAATTCCAACCAAAAAGGTTGAAAACGAATGGGTTCCCAAGTCCGAAGAAGAATATGACGCGGATGATATTCGAAAGGTTCAAAATAATGCTAAAGCAATTAATTTATTATATTGTGCTGTAAATGCTGACGATTACAGGAAAATATCGTGTTGCACAACGGCAAAGGAAATGTGGGACAAGCTGGAAATTACGTACGAAGGTACGGACCAGGTAAGAGAAGCTAAAATTGATTTCCTAACCCATGCTTATGAATTATTTCACATGAAGGAAGGTGAAAAGGTGGATGAAATGTTCGAACGATTTTCAATAATCGTAAATGACCTACATGCCCTCAAGAAGACATTCACGGATAGATAATTGGTTCGAAAAATTCTTAGAAGTCTCACTCCGGCATGGCGATCAAAGGCCGACGCAATTCAAGAATCCATTGGCGTATCAAATGTCACAATCGACGCATTAAGAGGTAACCTTAAGACCTATGAATCTACAATACTTAACCCTCTTGTTGATGATCAAAGGAGGCAAAGAATAGCGCTTAAGGCAAGCACAAGCCAACCTCAAGTTGATGAGGACGGAGACAACGAGTTTGGACTCGTTATCAAAAGATTTCAAAAGTTCATGCGAAAGGAGTATGAACGAAAGGGCAAAAAGCAAGGCGAGCAAATAAAGTGCTATGAATGCGATGAAACCAGGCACATCAAATCAAATTGCCCAAACATCAAAAAGGAGAAGAAACCTTTTAAGAAGCAACGTGCATACATTTCTTGGGAAGGAGACTCCGGAGATGAGTCAAGCAAAGAAGAAGAAGACGAAGCCGCAAACCTTTGTCTTATGGCGCAAGAAGACAAGCAAGATGAGGTATGTCAAATCTCTTCTAAAAACTTCTTTACTCTTGAAGAAATGCGAACTGCTTTTGATGAGCTATATACTGAATTTATTAAAGCTTCAAAAACTATCAAGAGCATAAAAGAAAATGCTTCTCTAAAAGAAAAAGATTTTCAAAAACAGCTTACTTTAAAAGAAAAGGATTTAGAAAAACTGGTTTTAGAAAATGAAAAGCTGAAAGAGGAAAACTAAGTTTTTCGGAAAAAGAAGCGCCGACAAGCCCGAAAGTTCTATTAAAAATTGCTCTTCTTGCATGCATCTTGAAAATGAGGTTGATAGACTTAAAGGTACCTTAGATAAGTTTAATTCTTCTCACAAAAACTTGAATGAGGTCCTTGTTAATTTGAAGTCAACCAAGCATGGCATAGGTTTTAAGAATGAGCCTAAAGAAAAGGTTGAAGCCAAACCCCAACCACCTAAGGCTCAACCTAGGATTAATAAAACAAATGCCTATCCTAGAAAGAGCAATCCTAGAACAAATATGCATGTTAGACCAAATGTTGAACATTTTAGAAGACCTAGAAATGACTTACCACCTAGAAAAGACTACCCTAGAAATGATGCATATTTTAGGCCAAACACTAGAAGAAGTTTTGAACCTCCTAGAACATCTAGACATGACCGTTACTCTAGAAACGCTGCTCATTTTAGAACTAATAGTAGGAGAAATGGCTCTCATGAAATGTGCAATAGTCATAATGAAAATAGAGTAATTCATTTTCGTCCATCAAGTTACTATGAACCTAGAAGGATGCATAACCCCAATGTGACTTGTCATTATTGTAGACGCATTGGTCATATTGCCCCTGCATGCTTTACACGACATAGACATATCACTCAATCGCATCATTATAATATGCCTAACCCTCAAGGACCCGAAATGGCATGGGTACCTAAAACGCATTAACTTGTTTTGTAGGTATGTTTGAAGGGATCAAGTGTACTATGGTACCTTGATAGTGGATGCTATAAACATATGACAGGAGACGAATCCAAATTCCTTCAACTAGAACACAAAGAAGGAGGAAGTGTGATTTTTGGGGATAACAATAAAGGAAAGATCATTGGCATCAGATCAGTCGGTAAGGATGAAAATTCCTCTATTAAGCATATATTACTTGTGAAAGGTTTAAAGCATAATCTATTGAGCATAAGTCAATTATGTGACAAGGGAAATCTTGCCCTATTTGATTCGGATGAATGCTTAGTGTTTAGACATAGTGATTTCAAAATTATCCTTCGTGGTTTTAGAGTGGATAATATTTACATGGTTGATCTTGCTAATTCCTCACCCGAATATGTGGATTGCCTTATGAGCAAAGAGGATGATACTTGGCTATGGCATCGTAGAGTTGCTCATACAAACATGCATCTTTTGAAAAAATTGATTTCTCAAAACTTAGTTATTGGCCTTCCCAATTTGAAATTTGAAAATGACTCTATCTGTGATTCTTGTCAAAAAGGGAAGCAAACAAAAGCATCTTTCAAATCCAAAAATATTGTTTCAACTTCGAGACCATTGCAATTGCTTCACATGGATTTATTTGGACCATCTCCCATTGAAAGTCTAGGAAGAAATCGTTATGCTTTTGTGATTGTTGATGATTATTCTAGATTTACTTGGACTTTATTTCTTGCCAATAAAAGTGATGCTTTTCAGAACTTTAAATATTTTCTTAAGCGTGTTCAAAACGAGAAGGAAACAACCGTCACTTCAATTAGAAGTGATCATGGGGGAGAGTTTGATCACAATCTCTTTGCGGACTTTTGTGACGAACTCGGTATCGAGCATACCTTTTCCGCTCCACGTACACCACAACAAAATGGGGTGGTGGAAAGGAAAAATAGGTGTCTCGAAGAGATGGCTAGAACCATGCTCGAAGAGGCTAAGATTCCCAAACTTTTTTGGGCGGATGCCGTGAGTACCGCATGCTACATCTTAAATAGAGTAGTCATAAGGCCAATACTCATGAAGACCCCTTACGAACTCTACAAGGGAAGGAAACCAAATATCTCCCATTTTAGAGTATTCGGTTGTAAATGCTTTATTCATAACAATGGCAAAGATCAATTGGGAAAGTTTGATGCTAAGTCCGATGAGGGAATTTTCATTGGTTATTCCTCACATAGCAAAGCATATAGGGTTTTTAATAAAAGAACCGAAACTGTGGAGGAATCCCCTCATGTTGTATTTGCCGAAAATAATGCTCGCTTGGCGAGAAAGGATTCCGGTTTTGATCTTGCATGTATTTTAGATAGCTTGAAAGACAAAATACAAGTGGAAACGCCTAAGGAAAATAAAGATGAAATCTTGGAACAACCAACGGAGGAAGCGCCACAATTGGAGAATGAAACGAAAATGCCTAACGAGTGGAGGACAATTAAAGATCACCCTCTCGAACAGGTAATTGGCGACGTCGGAGAAAAGGTAAGTACCCGAAACTCTCTTACGAACACCTTAAGACATACTGCTTTTGTGTCTCAAATTGAACCAACAACCATCTCCGAAGCAATTGGGGATGAATTTTGGACCTTGGCAATGCAAGAGGAGCTTAACCTATTCAAACGGAATGATGTTTGGGATTTGGTGCCAAGACCCGAAAATCATACCATAATTGGTACGAAATGGGTTTTTCGAAACAAACTAGATGAAAATGGTGTAATCACTAGAAACAAAGCTAGGCTTGTAGCAAAAGGCTATAATCAAGAAGAGGGTATTGACTATGAAGAAACATATGCTCCCGTAGCTAGATTAGAAGCTATTCGTCTATTGCTCGCGTTTGCCTCTTCTATGAATTTGAATTTATATCAAATGGATGTGAAAAGTGCTTTTCTAAATGGTGTTATACAAGAAGAAGTTTATGTTGAACAACCCCCCGGTTTTGAAGATTTTAAATCTCCCGATCATGTTTTCAAACTCAAAAAGGCTCTCTATGGTTTAAAACAAGCTCCCCGAGATTGGTATGAAAGATTGAGTAAATTTCTATTGGAAAATGATTTCATTAGGGGGAAAGTTGACACCACCCTTTTTGTTAAGCATAAACAATGATATTTTATTAGTTCAAATATACGTGGATGATATCATATTTGGTGCTACTAACAATGTCTTATGCAAGGAATTTTCCGACTTAATGACAAGCGAATTTGAGATGTCTATGATGGGTGAGTTAACATTCTTTTTGGGATTACAAGTAAAGCAAATGAAATAAGGTACGTTCATTTGCCAAGCCAAATATTGCAAAGAATTGCTGAAACGATTTGAAATGAACAATGCAAAAGCAATGGCGACTCCCGTGAGCACATCCGATCATCTAGACAAAGATGAGAAAGGTAAGGAAGTCAACACTAAGAAGTATCGAGGTATGATTGGCTCTCTTCTCTATCTTACTGCTAGTCGTCCGGACATCATGTTTAGCGTGTGCTTATGCGCCCGTAATCAATCGTGTCCGAAGGAGTCTCACCTTACTGCGGTAAAACGGATTTTGAAGTACCTTGTTGGTACTACAAATGTGGGTCTATGGTACCCCAAAGGTTCATCATGCCAACTCGTTGGCTATTCCGACTCCGATTTTGCTGGATGCAAATTGGACCGCAAAAGCACCAGTGGCACTTGCCATTTGCTCGGTAGCTCTCTCATTTCTTGGTTTAGCAAGAAACAAGTAAGTGTTGTGTTGTCCACAACCGAGGTTGACTATGTAGCCGCGGGGAGTTGTTGCGCTCAAATCCTCTGGATGAAACAACAACTCTTGGACTATGGCCTAAGTCTTGATCATATCCCTCTTAGATGTGATAATACTAGTGCCATATGCTTGAAGAAGAACCCCGTTCTTCATTCGTGAACAAAACACATTGAAATTAGACATCATTTTATAAGAGATCACGTTCTCAAGGGCGATGTCGAAATCGAATTTGTTGAAACCAAAGACCAATTGGCCGACATCTTTACTAAACCCTTAGAGAAAGAGTCCTTCTTCCGAATTCGTAGTGAACTCGGGATTCTTGACTAAACGTTGATCTAAGTCATGCATTGCATCTTTTTTATCTTACATGGTTTCTAACTTGAGCGTCGGAGACGTCTAATAAATTTTTGCAGGTATCGCCCTAAAGGTAGGGGGAATTATAAAGCATGACGCGCAATAATCAAGTCTTCTTCAGAAAATTCGGTCTCTGCCGTCTAAATAATCGATTATCTCGTATCAATAATCGATTGTTCTACTATTACTTGAGTTATTGTACTCTCTTTAAGTAATCACGTTTTCTTTCCAATAAATAAACAAGTTTTATTTACATTTTTGGCATCTTCTTATATTATTTTTGCTAATGGCAAAAGGGGGAAGATAACGGGTATGCACTCTCAATATTTATAAGCTTAAATTGAGGGGGAATTCATATATTGAGGGGGAACTAATCGCATACTTATTGTATATCTTTACGTGTCTTGAATCGTCATTATAAATTGTTTAAGTTGCATATCCCGCTTAAAGTTTGCCATTATCAAAAAGGGGGAAATTGTTGGAAACACGTTCTCAAGGCTTTATACTAAAACGTGTGTTCTTATGTGTAGGTTTTGATGAATGACAAACGAAGCGCAAAGTGATATATGACGAAGTTCAAGTACAAGCGCATAATTGGTGGATAACGAGATTCAAGCACAAGACAATGTTTTATAGTTTAAATGAGTCGTTCTTAATTGTGATCTTGATCCGACAACTTGACTCATGACATGGCTTCTCTCGTAAATTTATTTTTACAAAATCATGCATATTTAATTTAATGCTAAACGATTTTAAATCATGCATATTTACTTTAGTCAAAATGATTTTTAAACATGCCTCTAAAATCTGGACTAAGATAATCGATTATGTACTTATGATAATCGATTATGTTAAGCCAAGACTGCATGACAATCGATTGTGAACTAATGACAATTGATTGTGTTAAGGCAGTGAACATCAGGTTTTTCAAAACCTGCATGACAATCGATTGTGAACCTTATGACAATCGATTGTGATGAGGCAGTGTCCATCAAAGTTTTTCAAAACTCAGAATAATCGGTTGTGAAGCTAATGACAATCGATTGTGATGAGGCAGTGTCCATCAAAGTTTTTCAAAACTCAGAATAATCGATTGTAAAGCTAATGAAAATCGATTGTGAAGAGACAGTGTCCATCAGATTTTTAAAAGTCACAAAATAATCGATTGTGAACATATGACAATCGATTGTGTTGAGGCAGTGACTTCCAGACTTTTTCAAAATTATTAAATAATCGATTGTGAGTATATAACAATCGATTGTCACGAGGTAGTGTCTAAAATGATTTTCAAAGTTTGATAAATAATCGATTGTTAACATTGCGCAATCGATTGTGAAGCTGACTGTTGTCGTAAAATTTTTAAATACCGTCAGGTAATCGATTGTCGATTTTGTACAATCGATTGTTGATATTGAAATCTGAAAAAGATTTTTTGAACGTTTCTGAATAATCGATTATTGATTTTGTATAATCGATTGTTTTACGAAAAATCTGGAAATGATTTTTTGAACGTTGCCAATAATCGATTGTTGATCTTGGACAATCGATTGTTAAGCATAAAATCTGGGATTGATTTTTGGAACGATTGGCAAACAATCGATTGTGGCTTCCTGACAATCGATTGTCACAGATTAAAATCAGCAATTCTTAATTGGCAATTAGGCAACGGTAATGCCAAGTTTTTCAACTATAAATACAACTTCATTTCAGTGTTTTAAACACAACAACACACAACAACTGATCATTCAATTGCTATAAGCTTGCATATTATTGTTATCATTTTATATTCATTTCATAAAGCTTTTGAGAGCCAAAGTCTTGTCCATAGTTGTTGTAATCTTGAGCCTACTTCTTTTACTCATATCTACTCATTAAGGAGTGTTTTGTTTGAGTGCTTAGTGTTTTGTACACTTGTAAGAGAATTGTGATTCTCTTGTTGTAAGGAACTTGTGTTTCCTTGGTTGAAGTCTTGGAGTGTTGTATCTCCGAGCAAAGGTGTTAAGGCTTGTGTCCTTAAGTTGTAAAGGTTTGTTGAGCACCCGTAAGCTTGACAAGTTAGTGGAAAATCTCGAGAGAGTCTCTCGGGGACTGGACTAGCCACTTGTTGTGGTGAACCAGAATACATCGGTGCGTTCTTTCCTTTTGTTTATTTAACGCACTTAATTATTTCCTCCAAATTTTAATTTCCGCAAGTTTATGCTAAATTTTATTATAACGCTATTCACCCCCCCTCTAGCGTTAAGCTTATTATCTAACAACAACTTCGTCAAGAGTTTGGCTCTCAAAAACTATGAAATGAATATAAAATGGTTGATATGAGAGTATGTAAGCTTAAGCAAGAATGTAATCAGTTGTTGTACTTAAAAGAGTGATTTTGAGGTGTATTTATAGTCCTCAAAGTCACCAAGACCGTTGCTTAATTGCCAATCACTAATTGCTGATTTTGTGCTAGGATAATCGATTATCTGATTTGCATAATCGATTATCTACAAATCGTTCAAAAATCATATGCAGATTTTAAGCAGAATAATCGATTATTCAAAGTTCATAATCGATTACCTGATAACGTTTAAAAATCAGACGCTGATTTTATGCTAGCATAATCGATTATTGCCTTGTGCATAATCAATTATCTTTCAGCGTTTAAAAATACTTTGGCAACGGTCTTAACATAATCGATTACCTGAAGACATAATCGATTATTTTGCTGTTTTGTAAATTCCGGTTATATACTGTCTTAACATAATCGATTATCAAAAAGACATAATCGATTATTTTGCTGTTTTGTAAATTCCGGTTCACACTGTCATAACATAATCGATTATCAGAAAAACATAATCGATTATTTCTTTCCAGATTTGAAAGAATGTTTAAAATTCATTTTGGCTAAAATAAAAATGTTTGAAAATTATTTTGTTTTAAATAAAAGATGCATGGTTTGATGAAAATGATTTTACGAGAGAAGCCAAGTCTTGAATCTATTGTCGGATCAAGATCACAATATAAAACGACTCATGCATAACTTTGTTGCTTTACTTGATCTTGTTCTTTGTTTCTCTTGTGCTTGGACTTTGGCATATGTCAATGTTCCATGCGCGCCGGTTTGTCATTTATCAAAACCTACAAAGATGAACACACGTTTAGTTTTAGCGACTTGAGAACGTGTTTCAACACGCTCGTCCTCGAGCGTACCCAGAGTTGTCCTAGAAGCCAACAAATAGCTGAATGACCTTACCAAGCATATACCCGGGGGTGATCCCAAGTCACCCTATCTCACATAGGTCCGAGAACATAGCATAGCTGAAATTTCACATTCCATCTCATCCATAAACCCTAGAACCACATTACACTTTCCGAAATCATACACAAGACTAGAACCTCACATCTAATACTCAGAATAAGCCCGAACCAACTGTAATAGCCTTTAATCATGTGATATACTACATAATCCAAACACTCGAAACAATAACTTCTGTTCACAGAAGTTTCCTACAATGACCGAATATCGGTAGAAAACCTCTCATCAACTAAGGTCTTATTCCAACACTTTCATATAGTGCCAACGATAAATGAAACACGCAATAAACCGTAACCATTTCTCAGATCAACCGTTCATGAAACCACTTCCCTTTTGACTAATACCATAGTAGATTCCGAGCCAAACCTCAATATTATCCTTCCAACAAGCTGAAATCAAATCTGTTCATATTCATTAGTGACCCCAATGATCACCTTGAATCCAACACACCACTCTGGTGATATAACGACTCAATACATGCCTAAGTCACAACTTGCATAATGCGCGCACCAATAAGAAACGGTCTGAACATACTCAAATCATGAAAAATGATTCAAACGAAAGAGTTGTACCTCAAGCTCATCAGTACCACCATAATACAAGGCTGAGACCCCGTGTCACGTCATAGAAATAGAAAACCTGAATCTACGGTCATATCTCCACTTGGCCTCATTACAATGCGCGATCCTATCCAAACATTGTTACACATGAAACACCTCAAGCCACTATGCTCAAAATCAACAGCCACGCACAATTTGATGTCTGGAACCAAAGCAATTCACTACACCCATGGTGAAACAAAAAACATACGCCACGCAGCCCGATAAGTCATAACCACTACCCTATTTACCGAGCAACACCCAATTACTCTTCCCGCTTGACTTTCACTATGAATCCCCAATAGAACCGCGCACCACATGTGCCCATAAACAACAAATCATAACGTCTCACGACGCTAAAAAGCAGCTCATAGCTCTCCCCAGATCTCTAACAAGCTTAGTAACGATCGAATCAACCTATCCCTCAACAATACAATTCAGGGCAAACCAAGCCAACTCAAGCTAAACATGTATCCAGATCAGCCTACCAATGAACTCATTACCAAAAAAGCCTGAAGCTGCTCCTTCCACTACTATAACTTATGTCGGAGCCGTACGATACGGTGCCCGGCACCAAATCCATTTAGAAATCCCCAATCTCTCCCGGCAACATGCCCGGCCACAAGAAAAGCATTCAAAAAGTCCCTTAACACCGGAATGGAACCAATAGTAGAAACCTCTGCACTGACATCCATCGTGAATTCCCAATTAGGAAAAGCAATCCTTCCTAGCCGTTCACTGGCTCTTTGAAATATAAACTACTCTGCAAGAACATAATCCAATGCACCTTGCCACTCAACTCGTGGCTTTTCCGGCATAGCCCGTAGTGCAATAGTTTAGAATCACCTAACACTAAGACAACCAGTATGAATTTCAACATTACATCCAAAATCTTACATACCAGCAAATAAAGATCCACTCGACCCTCCAAATTCTGATTATTGCCAAATGGTGTCGAATACGTACGATCCACAACCACGACATAGCCTATACATGAGAACTCCTAATCTCTAACTCCATATAGCACACGAATCATCATTCCTGATCCCAATTTTGCCGTGTGAACGTATACCACACTTTAAATACCCCATCACTCCATGATAGATACATTAAAATTTCCTGTGCCACCAAGCAAACCTGAATACCACCAGTTGATCCAACAAGAAAATGCCGCAATACTACCGAAGTATCATCAGTTTAATCACATTACCCTTTTTCCGAGACATATACTCTTGTCAAATCGCTTCCAATAAGCAGCACCATTTCCTTGATTATTTGAGGCTACCCGTTGCCTAAGAGTTTTATGAACTTCTTTTTAGAACTGAAGTGAAACCTAGTACACGCAAATCTCGATCCTCCACAACATACATCATATACCATTCGATCCAAGGATAGCAGGAAAACTTTTATCTCCCTTCTGAGCCGCATACATCTATGCACTCAACTAGTCAAGCTCTTCCATTGATCCCATCTAGAAGAAAAATCATTACAAATTCCATAACTCTCATATTCGTAGAAAATGCACCTCTTCAACCATGGTAGAAATCAACAAGAACTCTCTCAATTCCGTTTGCATAAATTAAACTGCCAAGACGAAATCCTGCTAACTCGACCAAGCTAAGCAAGCCATCAAAAAGCCAAGAGCATTGTTGCAAAATACTTGTAAGGCTTATTGCCTCAAACACATACGAAGAACTAATCATATATTTACCATATTGATTCGGTCTACTATCAAGCTATTCCATCTATCTAATTTCCCTTCTGATTCGTCATCAACTTGATATTCCCCCTTGTTGTAGCACCATAGTTCCTCAATCCAAGCTCACTACACGAGACCTAAGAACAAGACCACACTGTCTAAGACCCATAGGCCATTGAATCCTCTCTCAATTATTCCCAGAAAATACCACATTCCAAAATACTTTACTCTGAAGAACTTCCTGCGAATCCAAATTTGTTACCTTTGTTTTCCAGATAGTGGTACATAGAATCTCATATTAACATAAAAATAGCATAAGTCTTGACCTCTTCCAATGGAGACTTGGTTCCTAATCACACATGATACTTTAGATACCCCATTGTTACATAAAGAATCTTGAATACATTAGAACTATTTTCGAGAGTCATTCACTTTATTCAACTTGCATTTAGCCTGCTCAACTAACAAAACCACATGTGCCTCATTAGCACTCTGACACCGCATGATACGACCTCATCCTAATACAAACAAACATCTTCCTTCTCTATACACTAAGCATTCTTTACGAACAACAGCTCAAGATATTCTTTTATTTTCACACATCTACGAAGCACCATATAGCCTTTATCAAAGTGTTCCTTCACTCGTGCTATCCTCGGCTCAATTTCCACAACCAGAACTGGTTTGCTAGCATGCATCAAATCGGAACAAACATAGGACACAACCGTACAATCAGCTAACCAATACCAAGCTCCCCAACTTGGCTCTAAGCCATAGATCAGAACACACAATGCTCATAGCACATATACTCTACTGCTGCCTTAATACCGTAGTGAGACTAACCTCAAATCTTTCGTAAGCCTGTGTAAACACATTTCACCTAGTACCTTTAACTTTTCGGCCGATCTCGCAACAGTTAAACTCTCTCTCTTTTGAGACCCAAAATTTCAAACTTCAACACTTACAATTCACTGGCACATGAGATCTTCTATCATTCATATAAGGGTCATACAACCCTAAAACACTTCGTAGGAGATGGCTCAATCGCTTTACCATCGGTTAACATTGTTGTATACCTTCCACCGTCCTAAAATGTACGCAATCGCTTAGAATTCCTGAGTCTGAACTTATACCACAACATAAACTTTTTACTTCACTCTCAATCACAAACATAAAAATATTCTTCACGCACCCATAAATCGGGTTATACCTCGAATCATAGTGGAATTCAAACACCTAATAGTTTTTGTATCATCCAGTAGACCTTTCTCATCACATCCAAGTCACATAGATACATCTCAGAGCACTAACATACTCACCACGTAGCTAACCAGCTGTCCCTCCCACTAATAGGGGCAATACTGAACATATAAGTTCGAAACACTTGCTCAGACAATCAGCACCTCTTTGCTCAAGCCATAGGCAAAGATCCAACCTCAAGTCCTCCAGACTGGCCCAACATAAACTCATAGGGATTACATCTCGCCCCTCGATCGGGGAATCACAAGCCATAAAGGCACATCTAATACCGAGCGCTCATGCGCGCGTACAAACACGTGGAAGGAAATTTATGAGTTTCTTTCCAAGTTAAATCAAGGACGCACGATAAGAATTCAAGAACGTGAAGTTTTCCTAAAGGTTCTGCAGCCTCTCGAGGATAAATACAGACGTCTCTGTACCAATCTGTGAGACTTTACTACCGGCTCATGAATCGCGAGACCAAGTTACCTAGGCTCTGATGCCAGCTTGTCACGACATCAACCCCGATCATGATGGCGCCCAACACACTACTAAGCAAGCTGACTTTTCAACAAGACTCCCTAATTTTTTGCACAGATAATAAATAAAGATCACGGGAAAATTGCGTATCCATTATATTAAAAGTCTTGGGATAACAATAAAATAGCATAAGTTTAACAAAATACTGCAACATAGCCCCAAAATGGGATCTGATGTCACAAATCTGAGCCTCTAATACAAAATCTCAACCTACTACAATGTCTGTCTAGGAAATGTAGAATAAAAGATAGAGATAGATGGGAGGGATCAAGGCTGCGAATGCCATGCAGCTACTTCGATGCTCCCAAGACACTGCTGCCCGGCTAATATCCTCACTCAGCTTGTGATACACCTGGATCTGCACACAAAGTGTAGGGAGTAATGTGAGTACTCCGACCCAGTGAGTGGAAAACAAAAATATAGGCCGACAATAAGAAATCATGAGAAAATACAAAGTAAAATATAAATGACAATTCATAGCATTTAATAATGAAGCAACACGCCGATGAAATAAGTGTACCGATACTAAGACAAGTAAAACATATAAAGAACAAATGCATGAATGAAATGCAATGTATATGATGGTACACTCTAGTATCCACTGCGGCATGCAGCCTGAGCCATCCATTTATTTATCGTCGACGGCGCTCACAGAGGGTGTGCACATGTCACGCCAAAATCCGAGGGCATGACCGGCACTCAACCGGGTATCCCCAGTCGAGTGGACTTGGGTGCCTATCCTATTCCCCACGCATTACCCCACATTATTCAGTGATAATTAGCCAAAAGATACGAAATTTTGCAAATGAAAGAACATATGATTTCTCTTTTATAACCACACATTATGATTAACAGGGAACATCTTTTACAAAACATGCATTATGATTAACAGGGAATGTGGTATACAAGTTTTACAGCGCCCAAAACATACACCTTTATACATAAGTTCTAACCCACATACCACCGTCTTGGAGCCTCTAAGAGAAAGATAGTACAACACTTTCCAGTGACAAGGCCCCAGCTATAACTTTACAAAAAAAGACACAAGATTCCAAAATACAACAACATAGGTAGCATGAACCACACAAGGCCCCAGAAGGAAAGGGGCTCCCAACACGAATACCGCCGGTAGAGAGGAGGAGGTGATACAAATGGTGGACTGGAGTGCCTGCCACTGATCCACCTACTATCATTACACGAATTTAGCGCACCCGACAAAAGGGACGTCAGTACATTTGAATTGTACTGGCATGTATGACCAAACTCTGTACCAAGTAAACTCAAGCCAAAATGCATATACAAGTGTAAGACCACAACAATAGTACAATTATATCCATGGAGCAACAACCAAACATCTCACAACAACTAATTCAAGTAGTCATACAAAGGGACAATCAGTGCCCCACAAGTTACAAACTCTCCTGCTGTCTCCTTTCACATTTCCACATTTATCATTTCATGATTCATATTCATATCAATAGTAATATTGGATCACATTTTCAACCCTTATTGCCTCGTCCACCCTTATTACCTCGGTCACCCTTATCACCCCAACCCACACCTTATTTCACTGTGTTGCGGCACGCAACTCGACCCCGCCTGACAGTTTTCAATTCACAACAACAGACAGCATCACAACAAATACAAGAAATCAACAATGGGACATTATTAACATAGATCCACAACAAGGGTAATGCAATTCCACAACTAGCAACAACAATTCATTAAGTTCATCATTTATGTACACAATTTAGATCATCACAACAATTATTCACAACTAATCACACACGTTATTTCATAATTCTTACATTTCCACTATTCCACATTATTCCCATTTCGATAGTTCTACATTGTTCCATTTTCATTGTTCCACATTGTTCCATTCCCATTATTCCACATTTTTTCCATTTTTGTTGTTCCAATTATAAATCCCACAACATTCATCACAAAGTATTACCACACAATCATACAACACAAAAGCCTCACAATGATTTTCACATGAATATCTACTATCAACAGTTTCACAACTAGCATAGGGCGATTTCACAAGGATCACAGTTAGCCATACATACATGGAGTTGATTTATTCCATTTGAACCTTTATCCCAATTCACCAAGCAATCAAGAAGTCAATCTAGTCCATGAACAACACTTAGGTTTTAGAAATTTAAACTCATAGTTACTACCCAATCCTCTTTTTACAAGATTTTAGGGTTTTGAAGACATGCATGAAGATTTTATGAAGAAATTTCAAAGCTTAATTTCGAAAGTTGGGGGAAATGGGTTAGGGATATTACCTGAGAAATCAATAGAGAAGACAATGCACCAAGAATTTCCCAAGCTCCAATGATTTTGAAAGACTAGATGATGAAGAATTCACTTTCACTCTCAAGAACCCTCTCTCCCTCTCTTATTTTTGATCAGAAGTGTGTTAAATTGAGAGAGAAGGTGTTTTAATAAAAGGTGGGTCGGGTCTAAAATATTAGAAAAATACCAGGCGAGTTCGATCTGCAACACAATCTGCAATCGCAAAACAGACATACGGTCTGCAGAATGGACCGTAGAATTGGCCCAAATTTCAAACCTCTCGGGTTGGGAATGTGGTGAATATGTGGTCCGCATTTGAGTTATGCGGTCGCAGAATGCACCGCAGAACTGACCTTCGAATTTCCTCAAGGACAATATGCGATCACTCTACGGTCCGCATATTGATTATGCGATCGCCGATTTGACCGCATTTTCAACATCAAAGATTAGTTGCTCTCTTATTCACTCTGCGGTAGGAATGCGGTCCGCATAGCTGATCTGTGACCACATTCTGGACCTCATTTTGACCATTTTCTGGAAAAATTTTGATTTCACATAAACAGTAAAAAGAATCCAATCCATGTAGGTAGACTCGACTTTATGAGCTGCTAACATCTGAGCACTCATTTTCACGGGGCCTTACATCCTTCCCCGCTTAGGATCGTTCGTCCTCGAATGAGGACTTGGGAACCAAATGAGTTTGAAAACATGATATGCAAGTATCTACACTTTTATTAACTTTCAAGTTTGTTTTAGAAAAATTTTGCTAGAGTTTCCTTTATAATATGGACATAACCACCTGTCAAAGAACTTCCAAAACACATTCCCAAGCTTTACTCCACAACTTGCTACCTTTACAACAGTTGCAAAACGCATAATCTTCACTCTTGCACATATTCAACCTCTTGATACACTTTTAACCATTTTGCACACAACATATAATCAAATTAAGCATTAATCGTCTGCACTATTAAAGCCAATTACCTATCACAAGGGTACAACACAGTTATTCATTTAAATACAATTCCTCCATGCAAAACTAATTATTACACAATTAGAACACTTTGATACACAATCTCCATGCAAAATTAATTATTACTTCCAACATCACCTTACCATGATAGCACAAAACTTCCATTACAAAAAAGGCTGCACATTGTTCAAATAACCACAACACATAAACTTGGTTGGCACAACTTGAAGAAACTACAACAATAAGGCACTTGGAAAGAGAAGGGATGAGTCTTACACCTAACGGAACACAACATTAGCTCTCATAGGGACAAGATTCACACGATCATTTCTAACTTATTCAAATAGATGTGGGTATTTTATCTTCATCTCATCTTCCGCTTCCCATGTGGCTTCCTCGACTTGTTGACTTCGCCACAACACTTTAACTGAAGCAATCTCCTTGTTTTGAAAGTTTTGGACTTGCCTATCTAGAATAGCAACTGGAATCTCCTCATAATATTACTCTTCTGTAACCTTGATGTCTTCCACGGGCACAATTTTCGATGGATCACCCGCAACTTTCTCAACATGGATACATGATACACCGGGTGCACTAGAGACATTTCAGGGGGAAATTCCAACTTATACGCAACTTGACCGATCCTTTGAGTGATTTGATAAGGCCCGTACTGACTTCGTTTTCCCTTTTTCACAAAGCGCACGACTCCTTTCATAGGACACCCTCAAGAATACCCAATCTCCTTCTTGAAACTTCAATCCTCTTCGACGCACGTCCGCGTAGAATTTATGATGACTTTGAGCAGTCTTCATTCTCTCCTGAATGATGCTTACCTTTTCCATGTCCTGGTGCACGAGATCTGGCCCTATTAATTCCGTTTCACCAACCTCGAACCATCCGGTCGGGGACCTACACCTTCTTCCGTACAATGCTTCGAATGGGGCCATTTGGATGCTAGCATGGAAGCTGTTATTATAAGCAAACTCTATAAGGGGTAGGTGATCATCCCAATTACCTTTGAAATCCAAGACACATGCCTGCAACATATCCTCGAGTGTCCGAATAGTCCGTTCTTCTTGGCCATCGATCTGCGGATGAAAAGTTGTGCTGAGATTCACTTGAGTACCCAAACCTTGCTGAAATCTCCTCCAAAAGTTAGGTGTAAACTAAGATCCTCGATCCGAAATGATAGAAAGTGGCGTACCATGAAGCCTCACTATCTCCTTGATATACAACCGAGAATATTGTCCCGTAGTATCGGTGGACTTGACCGGCAAAATGTGAGCTAATTTATTGGGCCTATCCACAATTACCCAAATTCAGTCGAACTTATGCTGAGTATGAGGTAGTCCTGTCACGATGTCCATATTGATCATTGCCCATTTCCACACCGGTATTTCTATAAGCTGAGTTAACCCTCCCGGTCGCTGATGCTCGACCTTCATTTACTGGCAATTTGGACAATTAGAGACAAAGTCTGCTACACTCTTCTTCATACCACTCACCAATAGGTATCCTTGAGATCGTGATACATCTTTGTAGATCCTGGGTGCACTGAATACCTGGAATGATGAGCCTCCGCCATTACCCTCTCTCGAAGATTATCCACATTTGGGGCAGATAACCTGTTGTGGAACCGTAGCACACCATCATTGCTGCCGAGCAAAAATGCTGAAATTTTATTACTTAGAGTCTCCTCCTTTAATTGTGCCAATGCTAGATCAACAAACTGCTTTTGTTTAACCTCTGCCTCAAGCGACGATTCTGCTATATTATGCACCATAAGATCCTTCTCATTCGGGGCCGAGATACAAACCCCAAGGCTGGCCAACTGATGTACCTCCCGAGCTAGGAATCCTTGATCTGCTCTCAATTGAGCCAAACTACCCATGGATATCCGACTGAGGGCGTCGGCCACGACGTTCGCCTTCCCTGGATAGTACAAGATGTCCATATCATAGTCCTTAGGCAGTTCTAACAACCTCCGCTACTTCAAATTTAGCTCCTTCTGCTTAAATATATATTGAAGACTCTATTGATCTGAAAACACATCTACATGAACCCCATAAAGATAATGCCGACATATTTTCAAGGCGAACACAACAGCTGCAAGCTCCAAATCATGCGTCGGATAATTTTTCTCGTGATTCTTGAGTTGCCCTGAAGCATATGCTATAACCTTCCCGTGCTGCATCAGAACACACCCTAGACCAACCCTGGAGGCATCACAATAAAACACAAACCCCTTTGTGCCTTCTGGCAAGGCTAATACTGGTGCCGAAGTCAACCTTGTCTTTTATTCCTAAAAACTTTTCTTACAAGCTTCTGACCACTGGAGCTTAGTTGATTTCTGTGTCAATTTGGTCAATAGGGAGGCGAGGGTGGAGAATCCCTCTACAAACCTCCGATAATACCCTGCTAACCCCAAAAAGCTACGGATCTCCGTCGGGGTCGTGGGTCTAGGCCAATCCTTCACCACTGCAATCTTCTGGGGGTCAACCTAAATTCCCTCACTGGAAACAATATGACCCAGAAAAGCGATGGACTTCAAGTAAAATTCACATTTGGATAACTTGGCATACAGTTGGTACTGTTGTAGAGTCTGCAAAACCGCTCTGAGGTGGCTTTCATGATCCTCCCTGCTCCGCGAATACACGAGGATGTCTTCAATGAAAACAATCACGAAGGAGTCTAAAAATGACTTGAAGACCCGATTCATAAGATCCATAAAAGCTGCCGGGGCATTGTTTAGTCCAAAAGACAAGACCAAGAACTCAAAGTGGCCATAAACGCAGCCTGAAAGCGGTCTTAGGAATATCCTGCTCCCTGATCTTCAATTGGTGGTACCCGGACCGCAAATCAATTTTGGAGAAGAACCTTACACCTTGCAATTGATTGAAGAAATCATCTATCCGAGGCAACATGTACTTATTCTTGATGGTGACTTTATTAAGCCTTTGATAATCGATACACATCCGAAGTGACCCATCCTTCTTTCTGACAAAAAGAACTGGAGCACCCCATGGCTACACACTTGGCCGGATAAACCCCTTCTCCTATAAATCCTTCAACTGCTCTTTTAACTCTCGCAACTTTGTTGGCGGCATTCTGTACAGTGGAATAGATATTGGCTGAGTATCTGGAAATACATCAATCCCGAAATCAATCTCCCTATCTGGAGGGATTCCTGGAAGCTCATTTGGAAATACCTCAAGAAACTCATTCACAACTGGAACAGACTCGGGGGCAGGAACCTCTGGAGTTGTGTCCGCCACCCGGATTAAATGATAAATACACCCCTTCCTGATCATCTTCGAGCCTTGAGGTAGGAAATAAACCTACCCTTCGGCACCACACCATTCCCTTTCCACTATACAACCGACTCATTAGGGAACTCAAGTCTCATGCCTCTCGTCCAGCAATCAAATTTGGCAAAGCACGAATAGAGACAATCCATCCCCATGATTATATCAAAATCCACCATCCCAAGCTGTATTAGGTCAGCCGTGGTCACACGACCACCTACCATGACAACAAAATTCCTATAGACCGCACTGCTGTAATAGAATCACCAACCGGAGTCGATACAGAGAACGACTCAAGAAGATGATCGACTTATATCCCAAAACTCGAAGCAACAAATGGGGTGACATAGGACAAAGAGGACCCCGATCAATAAGAGCATAACAATCTAAGTTCTGAACAGATAGGATACCTGTGACAACATCTGGGGAAGCCTCAGCACTCTAAAGGCCACTCAATGCATAAAACCTGCTGGGTCCGCCTCTACCACGAGCTCCACCTCCGGCTGCACCACACCCTACTGGGGTTGGAGGGCGTATCGATGACGTAGCAACTGATGAACTGGATGGCTGAGCAAGTCCCCAACCCATGCCCTGTCTGGGCGCACGGCAGTCCCACTGCATGTGACCTCTCACCCACAATTGTAACACACTGGAGCATCCAAGTAACATGCCTCTGTATGAAATCTCCCACACTTGGGACATATACCTCCCTGCTGTCGAGGTCTCATCCCCGAATGACTAAACCGGCGGGACCTCCTGCCGTCTGAACATGGACCCGAAGGGCTACCCTACTGGAAATGGTGCACAATGACGGTGCAATAGATGAGGACTGAGCATAAGACTGAGATGGTCGACACCAACTGAGGAGCATACTTGGACAACCTCACGAACTCCATATGATACTCTTAAACACTCATGCTGCCCTGCTTAAGAACCTCACACTCGGTGGTACGGGCTGCCATGGTTTCCGTAGGAAAAAAGTGGTCCATGAAGGCATCCACGAACTCATCCCGTCTAGCCGGAGGGCTCCCCTCCTTATTGGAATCCTCCGACATTTCAAACCACGAAAGCGCTGCCCCTTTCAACCTGTATGAAGCCAATTCTACCCCCTCTATCTCCGTAGCCTTCATCACTCGGAGGGTCTTGTACATCTCATCAAGGAATTCTTGCGGATCGGCCTCTGGTATGTTCGAGAGAACTCTGGAGGATTCAATCGCAAAAACTGATGAACTCCGGAGCTGGAGGAATCTCCCTGTCTACTGGAGGACATAGGGGCATCATGAGATCTCTGGGCCTGGGCGGCCACTAGGTGAGTCAGCATACGGATAGCTCCCCTAAGTTCTCCATCAGAAATCTCGGAATCGAAAACTGGAGAAACATCAGGATTAGGAGCATTGGCAGGAGGGATAGTAGCATCCTCGGCCACTACTGGAACATGAGCAGGAATCGATTGAGCAGGCAAATTCAGAACGGGGGAATCACTCTCACCCACGGCAGTCGGCACATGATCCATTGCTGCACAGGAAGTGGCATTGTCCCCTAGGCTGAGTCTAGCTTTCTTCTTAGGTGCCATCACTAAAAATTCGAAATAGAGCACGAATTAGACACAACATCACTTCACCGCACGAACTTGGAATAACAAAGAAGACGATCATTTTTCCTAATTGCCCATGTAGCCCCCAATTTATAGATGTGGTCGACAACACACCGATAAGAAGGGATCTACTAGGCACGACTCCGAGACATCCTAGGACTTCTTTAAAACCTTAGGCTCTGATACCAAGTTTGTCACGCCCCAAATCTGAGGGCATGACCAGCACTCAACCGGGTATCCCCAATCGAGTGGACCTGGGTGCCTTTCATATTCCCCACGTGTTACCCCACATTATTCAATGATAATTAGCCAAAAGATACTAAATTTTGCAAAAGAAAGAACATATTATTTGTATTTTATAACAACACATTATGATTAACAGGGAACGTCTTTTACAAAACACGCATTATGATTAACAGGGAACGTGGTATACAAGTTTTACAGCGCCCAAAACATACACCTTTATACATAAGTTCTAACCTACACACCACCGTCTACGGAGCCTCTAAGAGAAAGATATTACAACACTTGACGGCGATAAGGCCCCGGCTATACCTTTACAAAAAGAGACACAAGACTCCAAAATACAACAACATAGGAGGCATGAGCCACACAGGGACCCGAAAGGAAAGAGGCTCACCAACACGAATACCGCCGGTAGAGAGGAAATGGAGCTCGAACGGGGGACTGGAGTGCCTGCCACAGATCTACCTACAATGATAACATGAATGTAGCGCCCCCGGCAAAAGGGACGTCAACACATTTGAATTGTACTGGCATGTATGCACAAACTCTGTCCCAAGTAAACTCAAGCAAAAATGCATATACAAGTATAGGACTGAACAACAATAGTATAATTACAACCATGGAGCAACAACCAAACATCTCACAACAATTGATTCTATTATTCATACAAATGGGCAATCAGTGCCCCACATGTTACAAACTCTCCTGCTGTCTCCTTTCACATTTCCACATTTATCATTTCATGATTCATATTCATATCAATAGTGACATTGGATCACATTTTCCCCTCTTATTGCCTCGTCCACTCTTATTACCCCGGCCACCCTTATCATCCCAACCACACCTTATTTCACTGTGTTGCGGAGCGCAACACGATCATGCCTGACAGTTTTCAATTCACAACAACAAACAACACCACAACAAATACAAGAAATCAACTATGGGACAATATTAACATAGATCCACAACAAGGGTAATACAATTCCACAACTAGCAACAATAATTCCTCAGGTTCATCATATTGGTACAACAATTTAGATCATCACAACAATTATTCACAAGTAATCACACACGTTATTTCATAATACTTCAATTTCCACTATTCCACATTATTCCATTTCCATTGTTCCACATTGTTCCATTTCCATTGTTCCACATTGTTCCATTCCCATTGTTCCACATTACTTTCCATTTTCGTTGTTCCAATTACAAGTTCCACAACATTCATCACAAAGTATTACCACACAATCATACGACACAAAAGCCTCACTATCATTTTCACATAAATATCTACTATCAACAATTTCACAACTAGCATAAGGCGATTTCACAAGGATCACAGTTAGCCATACATACCTGGAGTTGATTTATTCCCTTTAAACCTTTAGACCAATTCGCCAAGCAATCAAGATGTCAATCTAGTTCTTGAACAACACTTAGCTTTTAGAAATTTAAACTCATAGTTACTACCCAATCCTCTTTCTACAAGATTTTAGGGTTTTGAAGACATGCATGAAGATTTTATGAACAAATTTCAAAGCAAGTGTATGGGGTTCTCTTCCCAAGCTTAATTTCGAATTTGGGGGAAATGGGTTAGGGATTTTACCTGAGAAATCAATAGAGAAGACAATGCACCAAGAATTTCCCAAGCTCCAAAGATTTTGAAAGACTAGATGATGAAGAATTCACTTTCTCTCTCAAGAACCCTATCTCCCTCTCTCTTATTTTAGATCAGAAGTGTGTTAAAATAAGGGAGAAGGTGTTTAATAAAAGGTGGTTTGGGTCTAAAATTTTAGAAAAATACCAAGCGAGTTCGATTTGTGACGCAATCTGCAATCCCAGAACATACATGCGGTCCGCAGAATGGATCGCAGAATTCGCCCAAATTTCAAACCTCTCGGGTTGGGAATGCGGTGAATATGCAGTCCGCATTTGAGTTATGCGGTCGCAAAATGCACCGCAAAACTGACCTTCGAATTTCCTCAAGGACAATGTGTGATCACTCTACGGTCAGCATATTGATTATCCGATCACAGATTTGACCGCATTTCAACATCAAAAATTGGTTGCTCTCTTATTCACTCTACGGTAGGAATGCGGTCCGCATAGCTGATCTGCGACCGCATTCTGGACCTCATTTTGAACATTTTCTAGAAAAAGTTTGATATCACATTTTCAAGTTCAAAACAGTAAAAAGAATCTGATCCATGTAGGTTGACTCGACTCTATGAGCTGCTAACATCTGAGCACTCATTTTCACGGGGCCTATAGTATAGACTTCGGAGGGGTTCCTACAGCCTAAGCGCAATATCAAAGCCATCTCGTGGCATCAACCAGGCTCTCGACCTCAGTATCTATATAATCAACCAGGCTCTCGGCCTTAATATAAATGTAATCAACCAGGCTCTCGGCCTCCATATCAATGTAATCAACCAGGATCTCGGCCTCAATGTCAAAGTAATACTGCTGCGGCACGCAGCACATTCCATGCTCAGTCCAGAAATTATCATATGCCCCTTGGGCATTTGTAAAATAGTAGTTCTCAGCCCAAAATATCATTTATATTTTCAAATCTTAGAAAGATGGCTGAGTTTACAAAACAGTATTTAAACCTTAGACTGAGATCAAATAATATGCAAGATATGCAAAAACAGTGATATCAATCCCTGAAGGATTTAAAGAATTGGAACGAAGACCAAATATAACAATTAAATCCAAGTCGGATGATTCTCAAATAAGTTCTAGTCGGAAACACAGTAAAAACATCACTTGAGAGGGACCAAGTCACAATCCCCACTATCAAACGACCCCGCACGTGTCATAGAGCGCATGTCTCACTTCAATATAGCCTTACAATGTGAAATTTTGGGGTTTTGAACCCTTAGGACATCGTTTACATCTATTACTAACCTCAAGCCGGCCAAATGTCTATCTCGCTATACCTTTGCCTCTCGAATCAACCTCCTCGCGCGTCGAATCTTACCAAAACCATAACAAATCCGTCACAATATGCCAAGGGAACAAAACCCAATCAAAATAATCGAAAAACAACAAGAATTCCCCAAATTAGCAAAGCCCGAGTCCAGGGCCCTATTCTCAAAACTTAGAAACTTTCACACCAAAGGATTCCCTATGTCGCCATGAGTCTATGCATATCAAAATCACAAGAATCAGAGTCCATTTGACCCCTCAAATCCCTAGTTTAAGCTCTCTTAGGTTCAATCCCTAAACCACCATTTTTTATCTTGAATTCCTTCAGTTCTCAGTTCTAATACATGTATTTACACCATAAAATCATGATTTATGTCCAAGAATTCATACCTGGTCAAAGCCCTCAAAACCCTCTTCAAAATCACCCAAAACTTTCTAAGTCCGAAGTGAAATATGATACTCTTTCAAAATTTCACGAACAAGTCTAGTTAATTAATCTGCCCAGTCAAATCGCATCTACGGTCACCATCCCCCTTCTGCGGCTTCCGCTGCTGCGGTATTCTTCTGCTTTTGAAAAAATTTTCAAATATCCAAGGACTTCTTCTACGACCTCATTCTCGCATCTGCTGCTTCGTAGATGCAGCTTCCCCAACCGCTTCTGCAGAAACAACACCCAGGCCAAAAACCCCTTATGCAATCCTCCCTTTTCTTCTGTGTGACCGCACCTTTGGTCCCATAACCGCAGGTGCGAGAATACCAGATACCAGCAAACCTTAACCATGCAACAATTCTGAAACTTTTTGTTTAACCGTTCGATCTCACCCCGAGGCCCCCGGGACCTCAACCAAAAGGCCAATGCATCCTACAACGCTGTTCAAACTTTTTCCAATCATAAACACACACCCAACAATACAAAAATTCTCAATTCTCATCGAATTCAAGGCTAAGTTCTTCTACAATTTCCGAAAGACACATTCGATCAAAAACCCAACCAAATCACCTCCGAATTATTTGAAATTTCGCACACACATCCCAAATCACCTAGTGAAGCTACTGCAACTCTCAAAATTCCTTTTCGACCCTTGGATCAAAATCTCCCTATCAACTGGATATCGCCAAAATGCTAACTTCGACAATTCAAGCCTAATTCTACACTTGACCTCCCAATTCACTTCTGATCACACTCCTAAGACATAAGTTACTCCCCGAAGCTAGCCGAATCACCGAAAATCACATCCGAGCCCTCTAGCTCATAAGTCAACATTCGATTGACTTTTTCAAACCAAACCTTCCTTAAAGAGACTAAGTATCTTATTTCTTCCCAAAATCAATTCAAATCAACTCTAACTCATCAGGTGCCAATAATGAAACATGAAGAAGCATAAATAAGGAAAACGGGGCAATTCTCATGAGACAAGGGGTCGGGTCATCACAATAGAGTACCAAAATAAAAAATAGTGCCAAGTTGAATGGGTTGTACATGTATTTGGCCAAAATAATGTGTATATCACAACTTTTATCAATTTTATTTTTATTCTTTGTATATCAAAATGTTGATCAAAAAATTGCTTTTCTACGTTAGATATCTCATTATATAACACATAATGTCCTGTAGATATGCACAAGTATATATATGCTAAAATTTATTTTCATTCTTTGTATGCACATTTTTCCTCCTTTATGATATTTAAAAAGTAGTAGCCCACTATCACTGAGATACATAGTGATATAGAGCCCTTGCCTTCCTTCCTATGACAGAAACATGTAAATCCAGTCCAAATGTGGCCTTGAGAAATGAAAAAAATTTCTTTTGACTTGAAATAATATGTTCATGATTTGGAATAGCCTCAACTAATTTTCTCTTGTTCTGAAATACTTAACTATGGTGGATGTCTACTCTAATACTAGTGGAGTTATGATTGTAACTCCATAACCTCCTCCAGATCTCATATGCTTAATGACATGTTTATAGTATTCTTTGGTATACCTCTATGTACTATAAATAAAGGATGGGAAGTGATATTTTATATGCTTGAAAAATACACTTGATTACATGAATGAAATAAGAATCTCTCCTCTCTTTCTTGCTATGTCGCTTAGATTGTTTTCCTTATTCTATATCGTTACTTTAAACATAGTTTTATAGCACATTATCGGCATGAAATTTATAACCTCAAGGTTAAATTCCACTTCTGGTGAGGTATATATCGATAATCTATTATCAAAATTATCAACCCTAATATCTTAATTACCTCCTCCTTAGAAGGTGTGATTGAGGATTGTGCAAGGATTGCAAGGTTAAAATAAGGATAAAGCCTAGGAGTTGAAGGGGAGGTTATATTCTATGAGAGCATGGAAGAGTATGAGTACACCTGCGCTATGTGGACTACAATGACAAACTATGTTAGGGAGGCAGCGAGAGAGGTGCTAGGGATATCGAAGGGTCATTCTGGAAGGCATCAAGGCGACTGGTTGTGGAATGACATAGTCCAAGGAAAAGTGAAGGCGAAGAAGGAAGTGTATATGAAGTTGGTAGGGAGCACATGCGAGGAGGAGAGGAGAGCGAATAGAGAGAGGTACAAGTTAGCAAGAAAGGAGGCTAAAATTATAGTGTTTAGCCGACTGTACGAGGAATTAGGGGGAAAATAGGGATAAGAAGTTGCTTCGGCTGGCTAAAGCGAGGGAGAGGAAGGCTCGAGATCTTGATCAAGTGGGGTGCATCAAAGATGAGGATGGTAGAATCTTGATGTGGGATCCCCAGATTAAACAGAGATGGAAGATGTAATTTCAAGGTCTTCTAAATGAGGAAGAGGACGGTGATATATTGCTAGGGGATCTAGGGGCATTTGCAGAGTCTCCGAGACTTTGGGTATTTTAGGCGCATTAAGTTGGAGGAGGTCATGGGGGCTATGCGTAAGATGAGTCGGGGGAGAGCGATCGGGCCAGATGAAATTCTGGTTGAGCTCTGAAAGTGTGTTGGTAGAATAGGCTTGGAGTGGCTGACTGGAATGTATAATGTTATTTTCATGACAAAGAGGACGCCAGATGAGTGGAGGTGGAGTACAGTGATTCCGTTGTACAAGAACAAAGGTGATATCCAGTGCTGCAGTAAGTATAGGGGTATCAAGTCACTAAGTCATACCATGAATGTTTGGGAGAGAGAGGTGGAGGTGAGGGTGGGGAAGATAGTATCTATATTTGACAACCAATTCGGGTTCATGCCGAGTTGCTCGACCACGGAAGCTATCCACCTTATTAGTAGGTTGGTGGAATTGTACATGGATCGGAAGAAAGATCTGCACATGGTATTTTATTAACTTGGAGAAAGCGTATGACAAGGTCCATATGGATGTGCTATGGAGATGTCTGGAGGTAAAAGGTGTGCCGGTATCTTATGATAGAGTGATCAAGGACATGTATGATGGAGCTAAGACTAGGGTAAGGACTGTGAGAGGCAACTTAGAGCATTTCCCTATTATTACGGGGTTACACCAGGGATCTGCGTTATCCCATTATTAGTCGTCTTAGTAATGGATGCAATAACATACCATATTCAAGGAGAAGTGCCATGCTGTATGTTATTTGCTGATGACATAGTTTTGATTGATGAGATGCAGGATGGTGTTAACGAGTGGTTGGAGGTTTGGAGACAAGATCTCAAGTCTAAGGTTTTCAAATTGAGCAGGACTAAGTCAGAGTACTTGAAGTGCAATTTTAGCACCGAGTCGAGGGAAGTAGGCATGGATGTGAGGTTTGGATCACAGGTCATCCCCAAGAGAGGTAGTTTCAAGTACCTTGGGTCAGTTATTTAAGGGGATGGAGAGATCGACGAGGACGTCAGTCACCACATAGAAGTGGGGTGGATGAAATGAAGGCTAGAATCTTGAGTCTTATGTGACAAGAAAGAGCCACCGATAATTAAAGGTAAGTTTTATAGGGCGGGGTTAAACCGGCCATGTTGTTTTGGGCAGAGTGATGGCCAGTTAAAAACATTCATATCCAGAAGTTGAAGGTAGATGAGATAAAGAAGATGAGGTGGATGTGCGAGCACACTAGGATAGATAAGATTAGGAATGAAGATATTTGCGAGAAGGTGGGTGTGGCCTCTGTGGATGATAAGATGTGAGAAGTGAGGCTCAGATGATTTGGGAACGTGCGGAGGAGAAGCCTGGATGCTCCGGTGAGGAGGTGTGATTTGTTGCCTTTAGCGGGTGCGAGAAGAGGTAGAGGACGACCTAAGAAGTATTGGGGAGAGGTGATCATGCAGGACATGGCACGATTGCAGATTTTCAAGGACATGTTCCTTGATATGAAGGTCTGGAGGTCGAGCATTTGGGTTGTAGGATAGAGTGGTATTCGAGCTTCTCCTTCTCCATTTTACGGTTGAAGCGAGTTTGAGTAGGTTGGTCCTAGACGGCCTGTGGTTAATGTAGATTTGACACCAGCCTTACTATTTTTCATAGTATGGACCTTAATTGCGGGTCGTTGTTATAGCATGTCATCTATTTTATAATTTTTGGATGCTGCTATTATTTCTGTGGTTATGTTGACAATATTGATGAATTGTCATTTCTTGTTTTACTATATCTTTCTAAGAAGAGGGTTTATCGTAAACAACCTCTATACCCTATCGGGGTAGGAATAAGGTCTGCATACACACTACCTCTCCAGACCCCACTTAGTGGGACTTTAATGTGTCGTTGTTGTTGCTGTTATATTTTAATATCAGATATGCATATGAGTATATTCTGTCGAATGAATGTTGTTTCCTTCATTTTTGTTTTGTCGTAAATTTTCATCATAATATAAACTACATTATTTTGTTCATGAATATAGTATTATTAAATTTTCATGAACAAAATAATATGTGGGATGCTGCAGAAGAAAAATCTACAAAAATTATACTTTATTATTTATGCTTATGGTTTTACCTTATAATACAATTTTAGTATATCTAGTATAATGATTATATATTAATTTACTGCCAAATATAATATAATAATGATAATACTCATTAATCTTTTATTTTAAAAGATAAAATATTAGTACAAGAAGTATATACTACACCAAAATTTTCATTGATGAAAGTTCTTATCAAATTAACACGCGAAATCATTCCTATGTGGAAAACATATAATAGTAGATAGTAGACAGAGATTTGCCTACTATTTCTTTGATTTCCTGATTGACTTAACCAAATGACACGGACCGCAGCGCTTTGCGCCCGAGGCGTCCCATACTGCCCCGGACACGCCCGTCCTGCCAGTTCGCGCAGACTGGTTTCGCCCTGCCGTGGGCTCATCAGGGAAGCGGCAATAGCTCCCGACCAGCTGTGCCCCTCGTATGCTTCGGCTCCCTTCATAGTCATGTCCAAGACAAGCGACATGCTCCCCAAACTTAATCGGGTCGGCATGCCTAACTCGGCCAAGCCAATACGCAACTAGGGCAGAGCGCCTTAATGGCTAGAGACGCCTCCCCTCTCCAAGGCAGTTTGATGCCAATCCACACGCTTGTGTTGTATCTCTTTATTTTTCTAGAGAGGATAATATTTTATTTCCACAAAAATGCATGGTAACTAGTATTACTATTATTCTATTTGATATATTATTTTTTCTTAATGTGTTGGTTATATCACTTTCATCTTGAAGTGTTCTTATTGCAGCAGAGACCACTTGTGAATTTTAAATATTATTTTGTATTTTTATATATCCGTTTGACACTTAGTACTTAGCTGATTTGAGTAAATGAAAGATTATTGTTGAGAATTATATCAAAGTGATATTATGAAGAGCTTAACTCAAGAAGTAAGCATTTCCTTCGTATTTGAAATTGTTTTGTATTTTGCTGTTAATTATCAAACTTCAATTAGTTCAAGACGTAATGCATCACGAGGGTAAGACATTGGGATTAAGTCCTGATGCTCCACGATGATAAAAGTTGGGTTTGAATCCTAATTCATTATGACCTAACATGTCTTTATATTGCTAAGGCATTGATTTTGAGTCAGTGTCACGATCCTAAATTTAACTAGTCGTGATGGCACCTAACTTAACCCGTTAGGTAAGCCAATCAACAACTATCCAAATTAAAAATATTTATCAAGACAAAAGTGATAATACAATTGCTTCTATACAAGAATTTATTAAGAACTAGTAATATAAATCACGAGCTTCCAAGATTAATTACAAAGATGTTATGAAATAAATACATCATCTATTCGAAACATACATAAACAGATTTTTATATTCTAGGCTACAGTAAACGAAAGGTAGCTATAACCGGAACACAAGTACATCTTTAGATCCAGCTCCTATTGAACAAAACAACATCAGCATGTAAGGTGCTGAAGTGTAGTATGTGTACAACCAACTCCATGTACTGAATAAGCAACAAACCTAACCTTAGGTTGAGAGTAATGACGAGCTGGAATAAAGGTCGGAGTCCAACACCGATAGTCAATAATATTTCATAACAATTTAATAAAAGAAGTAGCTTAGATCATTCTCAGTTCCAGAAAAAATAGGCACGCTTTTCAAGTATATTAGTGAAAGTCGGAATCTTTTACCAAAATCGCCAAAAAATATGAGTAAGTTTGAAATCAAAAATTTTTTCGAAAAGGTTTTAACAGATAAATGTTTCACTTTCAAATGGAACGAGGAAAGTACATATTTATGCCTATATTTTAATAGGCGTGAGAAGTCATGAATGTGATACCGTACAACACGAGAAAAAATGTATCTTTATATCTGTATGTCAAGTGTGCATGTCAAATGCGATATGACTCAGTGATAAAAATCATATGCATACAATTCAGCTTTATACCTATATGTTAAGTGCGCATGTCAAATGCGATGGGAATCAGTGATAAAAATCATATGCATACTCTTAAAGTATCAATTCACTCAGTTCTCCCAGTCATGCAATTCTCATAGCCACTCAGTCCTTACAGCCACTCAATCCCCACGATCACTCAATCCTCCTAATCACTCGGCACTTGGTACTCGCACTCTGTAGGTAATTGTGCTCACTGGGGGTGTGCATAGACTCCGGAGGGAGGGGGGGGAGGTAATTCAGCCCAAGCGCTATAACAAGTCAATATTGGCATAAATCAATAAAACATACTGCAGCGTGCAGCCCAATCCCATAAATATCCTCACCATCAGACCATCGGCCTTACTCAGTCATCGATCTCTCTAGTCTCTCTTGGCTCTCAATGTCTTGAAAAATCAGCCCAAAAATAATGATGTGATATATCAATAAATTATAACAGATACTTAGATATGATATGTATATGAATGCGTATGAGTTAGTATGTAATGAAATGAAAGTAGATAGCTCAATAGCAGAAATAACCTCAATGGGTCCCAACAGGATAAGTATGTAGCTCAGACATGATTTCTAACATGGATCACAACTCAATAGCTCTAATACATAGAGATTTCATTGTTACAGATAAGATCAGGTAACTACATAGTACCACAGGAATAAAGGAGTCACAATTCACACGGTAAACGCCCACACGCCCGTCACCTAGCATGTGAGTCACCTTAACACCAATCAACATAACATGTAATTCGGATTTTAATACCCTCAGCACCAAGTTTATAAGTGTTACTTACTTCGAGCAAGCCAAACCCAATACCGAGCAAGCCAAATGATGATTCAAAAATGCCATCTCTCGCGTACCAACATTCGAACGGCTAGAAACTAGCCAAAAGCAACTCAAGAATATCAAATAATGCCTAAGAAAACAATTACAACCATACTAGTTCTACTCAAATCCGGCTCTAAATCGATGTCCAAACTCAAAAATTTACTTTTTGAAATTTTAGACAAAATCCCCAAAATTTTACTTTTGAAATCATAAACCAATTGCTGACAAAGATATTCATGAAATATAATAAAACTGAGTAGAGAACACTTATCCCATTCCTTGTGGTAAAAACCACTTCAAAAATCGTCCAAATCCAAGCTCCCCAAATCAAAATATGATCAAATGAACAAACCCTTGATTTATATGATTCTACCCAGCTGTTCTGCCTCGTTTCTCATGCTAAATGATCCCGACACTCATTTTTGATACCGCCGATGGATTTCTTGTGAAATGCCAGTCAAGTTAGGCTTTTGAATCACTCCATTTGACCTTATAGTGAATGAGATATATTGATTTCAATATTTGAAAATAGTGTAGATTTTTAAATACGAATTGAGTGTTAATTTTGTAATTAAATTGAAAAATTTGGCAACACAATTCTTGGTAAAATGATCATAAATTCCTCATACGATGTCGAAACTTGATGATTCTAGTTGCTATAGTTCCAAAATTACGATATGGATCTAATGTTCCTAAGGTGTTAACCTGTTCAAGGATAACCCGCTCTGATACCATTGATGTTCTATACTTTAATACCATACAGGGGGAGGGGGGGGGGAAGGGGGAGAGAGTGATTTGTGCGATACCCAATTTTTCGTTTAACCGCATAATAGAAAGACGTGGTACTTCTATGTGTTCCAGCTATTACTGTTGCAGAGTTATAAATACAGAAGTTATAGAACAGAGAGATTTTACATGGAAAATACCTGGCTCAAAAGGTAAAAAAACTACGACCAACTTTCCAGTAGGATTTTTCCAAACTCTCCACTAAAATCACTGAGCCAAAAACTACAGTTATAAAAATGCTTTTGTAAACCCAGGATTAACTCTAATCCCGTTGTAGCATACAACCTCAACTGTTGTGACAACTTCAAGTTAACTCTACTTAAAACTCTGAGTACCTAATACAATTGCTTCTAGATAAAGCTGAAAGGTACAATATGAAAATACCTACTACAATTGAACTAGAATAAAAGATAGACACTTGGAACTGGTTCTTCTATCTAGTTCAAGTAGCTTCAAGATTGCACGATTGAATCACACATAAATTGCTTGCAAAATTACATTTATATTTTTATCTAATTCACGTTTAACTTCTGTTTATGTGCATTACCTGTAAAAGAGAAGAACACTGATATTTATGGAGTTAGTAAATAGAGATTGACTAGAATATTGATGCTACTCTTCCTTGGTGGAAGAGTTCTTGCTGGTCTGATATTCTAACTCTATCCATCTCTTAAACCGTGTTCTCTTTGTGTAAGGAGTCTTTCTCCTTGTTCAATATGCAACTTTTTCGATCAAGATCAGGAGATATCATTTCTAGTAAGTAAGGTTTATCTTCTTCACGTGCATTTCACACGCTTGAGTTGACCATATATGTTGTTCATTAGGATAGACCTGGTCCATGTCTGAGTTCTTTTCAATCTTCAAAACTCTCCTTTACTTGGGCCAACATGGAGACTTCAGATAGAGATTGGGTTTTAGTTTAGTTACAAAGGAGACCCTAGTAAAAAATTTGTAAATAAAAAGTTAACATTCAAGGACGAATGTTTCTAAAGGGGGGAAGGATGTTACATCCCGTTCTTTTTTACAGAGGATTTGTGACCGTAAGACCCCATAAGTTTTGCAACCTTGATACTGTTAGATACATTTTGATATGGTATTTATATTATGTGGAATATTTTTGTAAAAAATTGAAAAATACGATTTAATATAGTTATTAATATTACTACTTTTGAATATGCTTTAAATTATACACATAATATGAGATAATTTATGAGATTTTCTTTATTGTAAAGATAGAAATAATTTTCTCACAATAAAAGAAGATTATATTTTTACCAGTTTAAGAATTAAGCGCACAAAAAATTGTACTCTTTATATGAGATTAAAAAAATTAGAAGTTGAGAAAATATATGTATTTTTACATGAATGTTTTTGTAAAATAATAGTATATATATTGATTTTATATGGTATCGAATGACCATGATAATAAAGTATCCTATAGTAAGATATATAATGTGTATTAAAAGTGAATAGTAATTTAAGTAATTTGAGATAATACTTCATTGTGTGAGCATTAATTCACGTTTAAAAAGCTAGAATGACTAAGCACTGCTTAGTAGGTGGACGTGGATGCTTGACAACATAATAGATCTAAAGGGTAACACATGTGTCAACAAGAGTTACACATAATCATGGCCTTAAGTTATACATATGTCCAGATGATTGGTGTTAGTTCCATTTTCTCAGATTCAGTTGTTTACTATTCTTTCATATTCATAAAGAAAATATGTAAATCTTTCCTTTCTCCTGCATCTTGTTGAGAGATGTATCTTCATCATCTTTTGCTGCTGGTTAAAATAATAACATTTCTGACTACTATGCTGCCGCCCACTGAAGGAATACAGGTGAGGGGCCCTTTGAAGTTCATATTCGACCTCACGTTACTATAGTGACGACAATCTTAGATTTGTAAGAAATTTATATAAAATTATACTGCATAATGACAACAGGATTTTGCAAAATTATAAGGGAATACAGTGCAATATTTTCAAGAATATTATACGAATTTTTTCTTACTCCAAGTATGTTAAGGTTATCCCTTTTGTCTTTTGGCATGATCCAGGTAACGATACGTAAATATAATGATATTCTATAAGTGGCTCTACTTTTAACAGTTAAGAATGTCTAAGTTATTCATTCCCATAAAATAATATTCAAGCATATCTAAGTATGCATCTAGTAGTATTTGATAAAGAGGTTAATGTTAAAAATTTAGTAATACCTGCATCTTCATGCATATGCATTTATCACCGAGCTACGACCGGTAGGGCAGTTACATATTTACCACCGTACTACGGCCAGTTGGGCAGTCATGTATATTCATTTATAATCGTACCACGGCCAGTTGGGCAGTCATGCATCTTTATTTACTACCATGCTACGACTAGTTGTGCAGACATGCATTTACCACGGGCTATGGCCGGTTAGGCAGTTGCCACCGGTTGGTCAGTTATATATCATTATTCGACACCAGTTGGCCTGTCATACACTTACCATAGTGCGATAACCGGTCGGACAGTTAGCACTGATCTGTTGAGCAGTCATGCATTATAAGATATGGATAATAGTTTCAAAGAGGAGCATTGTATATATATGAGTATCATAAGTACGCATATACAGTGTTACTTCAGATATTCAGGTTGATTCTTATATATCATTAATTAATGCTGACTGATTGTTATGTTTCAGTTATGCCTTACACTACAAGAAAATTGATCTTTAACGACCACTTCTTAACGAAGGGATGCGAATCCAATCGTTATAAGTGTACTAATCTCATCTAATTTCTTCTCCGGTCGTTAGATCCTGAATTAAAACGAGGAAAAAATATTGTTCCTTTAAAAGTATATAATAATCATTACATACTCAGTATATTATTCGTAATGATGTCCTTTTGTTGGGGACGCTGCATTCACGCCTTCAGGTATAGATAATCAATTTGACAAGTCCCTCACAGTAGACTAGATTGGCATTCAACGAAGGATCAGTGAGACTCCATCTTATTTGGAGTGTAGCCGAGTCTATAAGTTATCACATCAGAGTTTTGCTACAGACTTATGGGTAGGCCATAAGTTACCGTATCAGAGTTTTGTTACAGGCTTATGAGTAAGTCGGCACCTTGTCCCATTTGATGTCAAATAATCTTAGAGGCTTTGTAGACAGAGGTTCATTTTGTATAGTATGTCAGAGGCCTTGACGATCCATATGTATTCATATTGTCACGAACCAAACTGGAGGTCCATGACTAGCACCCGACCATACTTGCCGAGTACCAATGTATATTTTATCTAACCTTCTTTATTATCTTTTAGAGATGACGAGATCAATATAAATGGTAGACATGGATCATGAAAAATCAATAATAAAATATGATGGCATGAACATACATAACATGGGATGATCAGACAATTAAGAAACTATATATAAGGTACGAGCTACCACACTACCATGAAAGACTAAACAACAAAAACCAGCCGACAAGGCATACAAAACTATACATGAGTCTACACTTGTATATGAGCCTCTAAAGGAACATATGTGCTGCAATATAGCCAGAACAGGGCCCTGACATGCCCATAATATCTATAACAAAAATGTATACCAAGACTAGGGCAAGTCCGGAGAAGGGATCTCGTCAATTACCGCTGAACTGGACCGCCTATGGTGGTGAGGAAGTTGCACCTGCATGTTTATCAAAACATGCAGTATGACATGCATCGTCCACAAATAAAAGAATGGCACTACGAATAAAGTACTAAGTATGTATGTAAGGGAACGATAAATACGAACAATAATGTAAGTAGGGATAGAAAATATACAACCTGTAACATCTGAGTACCTCTGAGTCCTGCTGACATGAAATGCATGATACATATGTATAAATACATAAACTTTTAAAACATACGCCTCTATGGGCATTATCATCATCATATCGTACCCGACCATAATAGGCTGGCCCAACCATCATAAGGCTCGATAGAATCGTACCCCGCTACGTGGAGCTCGGTAAAACCTAACTGATCAATTGCTGCATAATAGGTGTCTTACCTGACCAATTTTTGTGCGGCTCGGTAGAGTAAAATAGATACATATATAATACATGCTCGACTCATGGAATCACATTCTAAACCTTTCGGAATGACGTAAGGTCGGTATCCCCTGTACACGTTATTAAGACTAACTCTTGACTATGAACCTTATAAGAATCAGGAAGTACCAATAACATTGATAACATAAGAATAAGAGAAGGAACAATAACATCAATCGTTCCATAAGAGGATAAACAATGTAAGTACTGCTAGCTTCTAATAGTAGAGTATCTTTTGAAGTTCGTTCATTATATTATGTACAATCGGAGTCGTGCAAAAGAAGGAATGGGATAGCCTAACATACCTTGTATATACTGCCCTAATCTCAAGCTATGCAATTTTCATAACTCATTAGTCTACAATAAGAGAAACAATACTATCATTATCATTTAAGCGTCCTAACTATTATGTATCGATCACAAACTATTTTACGATGAAACGGACATCACCTCCCCTATATATATATGACTTCAAACCATTCAAAAAAATCACCAAACAGCCCAAACAACATCAATAATAAACATATTGAGCCTCCTAATATAGTCCACGTACAACCGAATCACTTCATACATACGATAGCCACCGTAGTCATGTCAAACGACCAGAAAATATTATGAATAACTATCAGCCCACAACCTTACATTTATATGGTGGTTTCCCACACCCTTCCTCCTCCAAAACGTACGCATCCCAATAGCAACACAAAAAAGTCCACAAAATAGTCCGCTACAAGTTAATAACTCGAACTCACGATTTCTGATCACCACACCGCGAGGTCTTACATGTATAGAAGGAATTACCATGAATTCACAGTAGACAAATGTATGAAAGAGGGCAGTAAACTTACCTTACTTGTTGGATAACTCATCCTTTCTCTTGGTTCTTTAAACTATAGGTTTTACCCCCAATTAGCACTTGAAAGAGAGGAAAAATCAATTAGCGTTTGTGTGGGATTTTTCGGGAGTAGTTGCAGGGGTTAGCTTATGTTTTGAAGGTCTGAAATATGGGTAAAATAACTGAGATTATAATCCCTTAAAAGTCCTCTCCCGGCCGACTTAGGTCTTTTAATTTTGGTCCTATCATTTTGGCAAGTAGTGATGCACCTACTTGTCATCTATCAATCTGTGTGGGCTTGCAAAAATATTAATATCTCTATACTCCGAGATCTTATTTATAAATGGTTTAACGCGTTAGAAACTAGAATCATAGATATTTAATTTGGTGGATAGATCACCCCATAATTTGTTGTAAATTTGGAAAAAACATAGAAACATATGACCTGATATTTAAGAAAAATTATGAACCTATGTTGCGACAATATTTGTCAACTTTTGTTTCATAACTCTTTTGACTTCAAACTTATGATACATATATTATATGATTTAAATACCTTAATACATGACCTCTTGAGTGTATTAAGAACCTCTAGGTTTACCTAAAAATATACGAGTTACAACATTCTTGATTCGTTTAACTTCTAATACTTGTTAATCACCTTTATACACCCTTGTATCATTTTGAGACCAATAGTATTAATTTCTTATCATCTCAAAGATAATTCCTTCTTGGATTTATGTTAACTAATATATGGAATGAACTAATGCATGTGGATATGGGTTGTAACACCCTCTCCCCCTTAGTAACATTCGTCCATGAATGTAAGGGTTCATGGGGAGTTTAAATCATCGTGGATTCTGAAAAAATTTCTCCCATAAATAGAGGACGAACTTGCATGCCGTTAACTCAAGATATGGCCCTACAAGATTATGCAAAGCACTATGGACATGTACATTATCTACATATCACCATTTTGTATTAAGAAAGTGTATTCTAAAGCTATTGCTTACCTCATAGAGTTGTTCCTCCTTTTAATCCATCTTGTTTTCCCCTAGCATCCTCATTAACCTTATTCGGGAATAGGTAAGGGTATTTAGACTTCATCTCCTCGTCTGCTTCCCATGTCATTTCTTCCATATTCTTCTTCCTCCACAATACTTTGATGGAAGCTACATGTTTTGTTCTCAGCTTGTGGACTTGTTGATCTAGTATAGCCGCTGGCACTTTTTCATATGATAGATCCTCTATAACTTGTAAATCCTTGATAGAAATGACTAGAGAAGGGTATCCAATACATTTCCTCAACATAGATACATGGAACACCGGATGGACAAATTCCAATTCGGATGGCAATTTTAACTCATAAGCAACATGCCCAATTTGTAGAAGAATTTTATACGGACCGACATACCTTGGACTAAGCTTACCTTTTTTTCCAAAATGCATAACACCCTTCATTGGAGAGATCCCTAGGAAAACCCAATCAGCAACCTCAAACTCCAGATCCCGAGATCGGACATCGGAATAAGACTTTTGCTTGCTTTGTGCATGTGATGACCCGACCCGTCGTCTCATATGTTGCCATCCCATTTTCTATGGTTTATGCTTCTTCGTGTTTCATTATCTGCGTTCGGTGAGTTTGGGTTGCTTTGGATTGAGTTTGGTAGAAAATGAGACACTTAGTCTCTTTAAGGATGCTTTGGGTTGGAAAAGTCAACCAAATATTGACTTGTGATTTAGAAGGATCAAATATGATTTTGGTGATTCGCTTAGCTTTAAGGGATAATTTAAACTTATAAGCATAATCGAAAGTGAATTAGGAGGCCGGTGTAGGATTAGTCTTGAATTGGCAAAGTTAGCTTTTTGGCGATATTCGGTTGATAGGTGAGATTTTGATCCAAGGGTCAGAATAGAATTTTGAGAGTTGCAGTATCTTTGCTAGGTAATTTGGGATGTGTGTGCGAAATTTTAGTTGATTCGGAGGTGTTTAGGTTGGATTTTTTATCAAATGCGTATTTTGGAAGTTTAAAAAGAACTAAGGCTTGAATCCGTTGCAAAATGATGATTCTATTGTTGTTGGATGTGTTTTGATGATTAGAGCGAGTTTGGATGATGTTTTAGAGTGGGTTGGCACTATTGGTTGAGGTCCTAGGGGCCACGGATTATTTCGGATGGCTAACAGGATGAAATTTAGAGTTTAAGGACTATTGCTACATCTGGTATTTGGTGTTTTCACTTTTGCAGTAATGGACCGCATAAGCGAAGGTCAAGTTGCAGAAGTGAAAGGTGAAGCCTGCGGATTTTCCGCAGAAGCAAACATGTGGACCGCAGAGGCGGTATCGCTTATGCGAGTGGTGGACCGCAAAAGGTCTCATGGGCAAACCGTAGAAGCGGTAAGGAATCTGCAAAAGCGGTGTCGCAGAAGCGATAATTTCATCACAAAAGCGGAAAGGCCTGTTCAGAGGTATTAAAATTCTATCTTAGCGAATTTTTGAAAGAACCCAATATTTTCACTTCGGACTTGGTCCATCCCGAGTGATGAATCTACTGTATTTTGACTGAGACTTAATTAATATCATTACATTCTGAGCTAGTTTCCATGTTTGGGGCCTTGTGCCGACCTGCAGAACCCTTAGGGGCATTTGTACTGGCTGACCTTACTTTACACACTGAAATCATATCCTCAGTCCTGTTCTTAACTGATTAACATAAAAGTGATCTGGCTTTAGAAAATGGTAAATCCTAATAAGAATAACAGTTGGGTTGGGAACCTCGTATTATCTTAGTTTTCCTGTGAGGCCAAATCTATATTGACCGAGAGGGGTTGAGAACCCCTATTGTGAGGATATTTGATATGCTATGGATTGGGATGCACACCGCAATAATGTGTGTGTGTGTATATATGTATATATTATATATATATATAGATCGATCTGCACGCCGATATAGTATAGTTATGAATTCGGTTATCGTAAAAAGTTAATGAGATCAATACTGGCTTAAAAAGGGGTTTTAACTGACTTTCCTCATTCAGATGTTGTTAAAAGTTCCATTACTGTTTCATTATAGAACTGCGTGGTGTTTTTATGAGTTTCCTTCCTTCAGCCAATATTTATTGCTATTACTCACTGAGTCGGAGTACTCACTTTACTCCCTGCACCATGTGTGCAGATACAGGTATCCCGGAGGCATAGTTGAGTCTCTGCTGCTATCCAGATTATCACCGGAGTCATCGAGAGCTGCATGGTGTTCGCATGACCGGATTTCTCCCCTTATCCTCTTTACTTTTCCGCATTATGATGTGCAGGAGAATTTCGGCACATTTCAATACTAATTGCTTAGATTCTAGATTGTTTTAATGCAATTATAATCGGTACTTATGTTGATTTGTTGTTTTTACAGGTCAATAGGAAGGGAGCCTAAGGACACGCAAATGGAAGCAAAAGGTTGAAAGAAGAGCTAAATATTGCACAGGCACTGGTCCGCGGTCCACTATGCGATCGCAAATGAGATATGCGGACCGCAGAAGTGTGCCACAAATCGCATAATGAGGCAGAGTTTTGATCTAAAAATCAAGTCAAGATTGCGGTACACTATGCGACCGCAGAACCAACATGCGGACCGCATAATGCACCGCAAACCAAACATAAAGACAACTGAAGATCAAAAATTGCGATGCAATCTACGGTCGTATAACTCAAATGCAGACGCAGAACCGGAATGCGAAGATGACATGAAGACTAGGGTTTCACTCTGCGGTAGCGATTCTCAGAATGCGGACCACATACTTGCTCTGGGACAAGAATGTAGTCGCAGACGTGACCTTAAAGGGCAATTTTGTCCATTTTCTGTCCTGATTTTCACCCCACTATAAATAGTTTTATGATGCCCTTGTGGGCTCATCTTGTCTAACTTTAGAGCTACATTCCATGACATAAATATTCCTTCTTTTTGGAAGCTTTTAGGTGAATATTCTCTTCTTTGTAAGCATTTATGACATTAAATATAGGTTGGTTTTTGTATTTTATCATGTGTAGCTAACTCTAAATACTAGGGTTATGGACACTAAATGGGTGTGATGTTAGTGGGTGTTTAACAATGAATATATGCATAATGGTTGGTTGATATATATTTACTTCTCATTCTTCATTTGTTGTTGATGGTTGGAAACATTAACAAAAGCCATTACAATCTATCTTTGCTTGGGAAAGTGGGTTAGAAGTTGGTAGAAGTAAATATCAATGATTCAAGGCTTTAAACCTTGTTTAATAAAATCTCTTAGGGATAAGTGAGTTTTAATTGGCATTTATCGATGATTCTTAATTGCAACTCCTTTACATTTGGGAAAATTATAAAGGGGAAATACTACTAATTTATTGGGAAATAATGGGTAGTAACTTAGACATAATTTGCATATCATAAGAACCTTCCATTAGAAGTATATCTTATTAGAACCTGTAAACATTCTATTTCATTAAAGGGGACACAACCTTGGTTGCTTTAATCTACTTGTTTACTCATTAGACATTGCAATTAGTTGTTACTTCTAACAAACATCATACATACACTTGTCACTATGAATCATTTCCTGTTATTCATAACTGAATAGAGATAGAACTTTAGTCGAGTAACACACTGGACAAGTAATATTTTCACACCTATTCCCTGTGGGATTCGACCCCAACCTTGTTGGGTTATTATATTTGACACCGACCACCTTGCACTCATTATTAAAGTATAATTTGAGCGTATAAAATTTTCGCACCGTTTCCGAGGCATACAGTTCTTGACATTACTATTTAGTGTGTAATTTACTTAAGTTTATTTCTATTCCATTACACTTTGCCTGCTTTGCTTTGTGTTGATAGGAAACATGTCAGACTATGGTGATGATGTGGAGGGAGAAATGCGAGAAAATCCTTTTGCAGACATTGAAGAATACATTGAGGACACCAACGCCATTGTGCCTCCGGCCGTTGGAGCAACTACATTTAAAGTGGAACACGGACTAATCCTGATGCTTAGGCAGAAGGATTCTTCAGAAATTCCACCAATGATGATCCAACGTAACACCTTTGAAATTTCTTGGGTGCGTGCGCCATGCCAAGTAGAACAATGTCATCCATGATGCCCTGAGGTTGAGATGCTTTAAGTATTCTTTAGCTGCCGATGCAAGGAGATGGATCCATAATCTACCTCCTAACTCAATCCATTCATGGCCCGAGCTTGTTCGGGCATTTCTGTCTAAGTGGTTCCCGTAAAGCAAAAAGTCTGAATTGCGGGACAAGATTTTCTTCTTCATGCAGATGTAGGGGGAGCAGTCGTATGAGGCATAGGATCACTTCAAATTATACTTGGTGAGGCCTCCAAACCATGGTTTCCTAGATTCCATGTTGTTAGAAAAATTTTACATGGGTTAGATCCAATGAGCCAAGCCATCGCCAAGAATGCAGCTGATGGATCTTTCATGGACAAATCATTTGCTAGGGTGACTCAAATTTTGGACCAAATGGCAAAGCACAACCAAGCATGGCATTCAGAGGATACAACTGGAGGTATTTCATATTGGTCCCCTTTTTTCACCAATTTGATCAAGGAAAATCAGGAGAGGGATCAAGTGATTGTTGGGCTTGCTACAAATGTGAATGTGCTAACAAAGATGTTTACCGAGAATCAAACAAAGAAAGAAAATGTAGTGGAGGATGTCCAACTCAACATGGAGGAAAATTGTGAGGAGGCAAATTATATCAACAACCCTTAAGGAGGGTATGAAAGTCAACCCTACCATGGTCAAGGGCAACAAAACCAGTGGAGGCCAAACCCGCAAGAGCAAGGCAACCAACTATGGAGAAATGATCATGGTAACTCGTACCAAGGAAATTGGAAAAACCACAACAATTTTGCAAACCGGAGTTCAAACCCTTATGTTCCACCAAAGGGTCAATATGCAAATCAAGGATCGTCAAGTGAGTACAAGTTAGAAAGCATGCTAGAACGAGTGTTGCAAAACCAATAGAAGTCTGATGCATCCATGAGAAACATGACCAAATTTGTTAGCTCTCACACCGCATTTATCCAAAAGATATATATGCAAATGAGAGACCTTTCAAGAGATCAAAACCCAAAGAAAAAAGAGCAACTTCCTAGTAATACCATTGCGAACCCGAAGAGTGGTGGAGGTGGCTCAACTTCTCAAGCCATAGAAATAACTACTAGACGTGGGAAGGTCTTGCAAGGTGACATTGAAAATGAGCTTGTCGGGGAAGAAGTCGAGCAATAAGTCAACGCCAAAGAGCAATAGGTTATTGAAGTTGAAAGGGTGCTGGAAAAAGAAAGGGTGCAAGAAGTGATCCAAGAAAAGGTGAAGGAAAAGGAGAAGGGGACATCAAAAGCTCCACCTCCAATTCCTAGACCTCCTCTTCCTTTTTCTCAAAGACTTATTAGAAGGGTTGATGATAGCAATATTGAGAAATTCTATGATATTTTAAAGCAATTGTCGGTGAACTTTCCGTCCTTGGAAGCCTTTCAACAAATGCCAGGGTTTGCCAAATACTTGAAGGATTTAATCACCAAAAAGAGGACCACAAAGAATGAGGTGATGAACATGACTCACCAGGTGAGCTCCATCATAGCCACAAGCCCCGTCCAAAAGAAAGCTGGACCCAGGAGCATTTACTATCCCATGCACTATCAGAGAGCATGATTTTGCAAGAGCTCTTTGTGACAATGGGGAAAGCACTAACTTGATGCCACTTCGCATCTACAAGAAAGTGGGACTAGGGATGCCAAGGCCAACAAGCATGAGGTTACAAATGGCGATCAATATATTAAGCGAGCGGTAGGAATTGTTGATGATGTGCTTTTGAAAGTTGGAAATTTTCATTTGCCCACCGACTTTGTGATTCTTGATTGTGCTATCGATAAAGAGATCCCTATCATTTTGGGGAGACCATTCCTAGACACGAGAAGAGCACTCATGGACTTGGAGCAAAATGAAATTAAGTTTTGGGTGAATGATGAAGAAGTCACCTTTCAAGAAAGCAAGGAAAATGAAGTTACCCCATGAGTATTAGAGCATTTTCGTGATAGAAGTGGTGGATGAAGTTGAAGATGCCGTCGAGTTAAAAATGGAAGAACAATGCCTTGGTGAGCATTGGAGGCTATATTGGTGAATTGTTATGGTGAAGACATGGAAGGATACATGGAGTCGGTGAATGCGTTGGAGGGTATTGGATCCTACCGGCAAAGCTTTCTGTTGACTTGGAGAATAGGACCACACCTCCTGCCAAGTTATCAATCATTGAGCCACCACTACTAGAACTCAAACCTATTCCTCCACACTAAAGGTATAAATTTCTTGGCTCTAATTATACTTTACCCATAATCATTTCATCTTTGTTAAATGAGGTGCAGGTAAACCAATTGTTGGAGGTCTTGAAAGAACACATGCAAGCTATTGGATGGACTATTGCGGACATCCATGGGATCCCCGTGGAAACTCGTGAACACAAAATCCAATTGGAGAGCGAGACAAAGCCATGTGTGGAGCATCAAAGCGGTTAAATCCATCAATGCAAAAGGTCTTCAAAAAGGAGATTATCAAGTGGTTGGATGTCGGGGTAGTTTACTCTACTACGGATAGTTTATGGGTGAGGCCAGTACAATGTGTGCCAAAAGAGGGTGGCATGACCGTGATCGAAAACGAGAAGAATGAACTCATCCCAACACGAACTATCACCAGATGGCGAGTTTGTATGGACTATTGGAAACTTAACACTGCAACTTACAAGGGCCATTTCCCCATGCCTTTTATTGATCAAATGCTTGATCAGCTAGCGGGGAGGTCATTCTACTGCCAGCTACAATCAAATTAACATCGCTTTGGAGGATCAAGAGAAAACCACCTTCACTTGCTCGTATAACACCTTTGATTTTAGTCAGATGCCATTTGGTATATGAAATGCTTCGGCCACCTTCCAATGATGTATGATGTCTATTTTCTCCAACATGGTTGAGGATTTTCTTGAAGTCTTCATTGATGACTTCTCGGTGGTTGGTGATTCATCGAGCATCGTCTTAACAACTTTATACAAGTGCTAAAGAGATGCGAAGAAACCAATGTTGTGCTAAATTGGGAGAAGTGTTACTTCATAGTTGATGAAGGTATCGTGCTTGGGCACGAAATTTCGAAGCATGGCATCGAAGTTGACCGGGCAAAGATTGAAATCATTTCAAAGCTTCCTCCACCGACTTATGTGAAAGGCGTTAGAAGTTTTTTTGGGGCATTCTTAATAGACGCTTCATCAAGGACTACTCCAAGATTGCAACCCCATGTGCAAACTCCTAGAAAAAGATGCCAAGTTTGTGTTCGATGAGAAATGCCTTAAAGCATTTAAGGAGTTAAAGGAAAGGCTCACCACGACACCCATTATTGTTACACCCGATTGCTCACTTATTTTCGAGCTTATGTGTGACGTTAGTGGTATAGCCATTGGGGCAATTCTTGGCCAACGCTGCAACAGAATTCTTCACACGGTGTACAATGAAAGCAAGACTCTCAATGGGGCACATATGAACTATACAATGATTGAGCAAGAACTTCTTTCTATTTTATATGCCTTTGAGAAGTTCCGGGCATATTCGTTGGGGTCCAAGTTGATAGTTTACACTGATCATGTAGCTCTTCGTTATCTCGTGGTATAGAAAGATGCAAAACCTTAATTGATTTGTTAGGTCTTGTTGTTGCAAGAATTTGATTTAAATTTAAAGATCGCAAGGGAACATAAAATTAAGTGGCGGATCATTTTTCAAGGCTGGATGAAGCAGGGAGAATAAAGGGGGATCTTGAAATCAATGATGCATTCCCGCATGAGAACATATTGGCATTGTGTAGCACCTTTGCTCCTTGGTATGCCGATATTGCTAATTATTTGGTGAGTTACCTTATCCCTAACGTATTGGAATCATATCAAAAGAAGAAATTCTTAAGAGACTGCCGGAAATACTACTGGGAGGAACCATACTTGTTCCGTGGCTGTGCTGACAATATTATCAGAAGGTGTGTTCCCGAAGAAGAGGTTATGCCAATTCTCAAGGCATTCCATGACTCACCGGTCGGGGTTCATCATTGAGGAAATCGGACAACGTCTAAAGTTATTAAATGTGGATATTATTGGCCTTCCATCTACCATGATGCCAATCAAATCGTCAAGGCGTGTGACCAATGCCAATGACAGGGCTCAATTTCCAAGTGGCATGAAATGCCAATGCACTTTGTGATGGAGATAGAGATATTCGACGTGTGGGGAACAAACTTCATGGGTCCCTTTATGAGTTCTTGTGGGATGAAGTACATCTTAGTGGCTGTGGACTACGTTTCCAAATGGGCTGAAGTCGTTGTCTAATAAAACAATGAGGCAAGAAGTGTGACCGCCTTCCTGAAGAAGAACATATTCACTTGGTTTGGCACTCCTAGAGCAATTCTTAGTGTTAGTGGATCTCATTTCTATAACAAAGCTTTTGCGGGGCTACTCGGGAAGGATGGTGTCAAGCACAAGGTAGCCATACCTTATCATCTGCAATCAAGTGGTCAGGTTGAGGTTTCTAACCGGGAGATAAAAAATATCCTAGCAAAAACTGTGAATGCAAATAAGACCGACTAGTCAAGGAAGCTAGATGATGCATTGTGGGCATACCGCACGGCCTACAAAACCCTATTGGTACTTCTCCTTATCGGTTCATTTTTGGCAAAACAAGTCATCTACACGTGGAATTGGAACACAAGCCACGTGGGCATTGAAAAAGTTGAACCTAGAATGGGCTGAAGCTGCAACTTTGAGGTTGAAACAACTCAATGAACTGGATAAATTTAGGTTCCATTCTTATGAAAGTTCTGAGGTGTAAAAAGAACGGATGAAGTTTGTCCTTGACAAGAAGATCTTGAAAACAAGAGTTTAAGGTAGGTGATTCGGCTTGCTCTTTAGTCCGAGGCTCAAATTATTTTTGAGCAAGCTTAAATCAAAATGGTCCGGCCCCTTCAAGGGGTAAATGTCTCTCCGTATCGAGCGGTGGAATTAGAGTCAACAGATTGATTCTGGACATTCAAGGTAAATGGTCAACGCAAGCATTATCTGGGTACTGATGGTGAAAAACATTTGGAGGAGCAGCTGGCTCTCAAAGATGGTCCATGCCCGACCACTGAGTGAATTCGAAGGAGCATTAATCCCGTCGTTCCGCGACATTTAATCAAGCGCTTCATGGGAGGCAACCCATGGGTGGTAACACCCTTCCTTTACATTCTTTGTACTTTTCATTTTTGTGTGTGTTTAAAGTGCTTGTTGGAGTGCAGAAGGTTCAAAAGATCTCAACACTTGGTGAAAATGTATGAAAAACTGAAGAAGAGGCCCTAGGTGAAATATGCGATGGAAATGCGGTCGCATTAATGCTATGCGGACCGCATTTTGACTGCAGACACATGCACAAAGGAGAATGAAATGGCAAGCGAAAATGCGGCAAAATGGTGAATTCTGCGATCTGCATTTTGGTTATGCGACTGCAGAATGCACCGCATCTGTGACCCTCAAAACTCATTCATGCACCACAGCGCATAGCACCTATGCGGTCCATAATATGCTATGCGGTGCACAGTGGACCGCAAAGTGTACCGCAGATCTCACAGGTAAGTCATTCTATAATATTCACTAAAATAAAACAAAACAAATGGATAAAACAAAAACAAAAAAAAAGAAAGGGGTATTTTTGAAAAGGAACGATTCTATCGAACCTGGGCAAATGCAACAACCAAGCTCACCGACATTTTCTCGTGTGATGTCCTGTTCCCCATTTTGGTATGCAACTACTTCTCTCTCTCATTTTTGTGCATAAATCGTGTGCAAATGTTTGGTCTTAAATGGTTTAAGTAGTTGTTTCGTGCTAAATATGGTCGACTGTAGGTTAAGAATGATGTGGGGAACTGGGTTGAGCAAAACTAAGGTATCCATTGTTAGACCTTAGGGCTTTTGTGAAAAACGATGAAGTCTATGGTCCGCATGTTTGAAATGTGGACCGCATTTTGGTCGCAGACCTAACCCTAGGTCACTTGATGAAGATGATTAAATGCGGTCATAATGCGATCGCAAACTTGATATGCAGTCTGCAGAGTGACTGCATAATTGACCCCACAATTGTCTGTAGAAAGTAGTGAAAATGCGGTGGAAGATGCAGTCACAGAACTGATCTGCGGTCCGCAAATCCTCCGCAAAGTTGAGCAGAGACCCTGTAAATTAGCTTTTGAAAATGTTCATTCTATGAAGATTATGCGGTCCACATAATGATTATGCAATCACATAATCTTTCGCATAATGAACAACTTGTGAGGCCAGCACTTCTGCGGTCCGCATTGTGGTTTTGCGACCGCAGAATTAACCGCATTTTGAGCTTCTCCTCTTGATTTTCATTCTGTGTTCTCTCCCAATGTACTGATATTATCATTCACATCTAATCCTTGTGCAGACATGGCTCCTCGACAAAAACAAACCCTACCAAGGCCACCAAAGGCAAAACGCCAAAAGGTAGAACATGAAAAGCAACATCCCTCCCAGTCTGAAGAGGAGGAGCCTTTAGCTGAGGTTGATTTGAGGGCTGAGGCAAGACGTAAACATGGGGTTGAGTTCCACCTCTTCTAGGGAGTACAGGGGGCCAGAGAGAGATATAGAGAGGTGCTTGAAAAGAGAAAACTCCTACTGGAGAACTAGTTGAGTTTACATGGGCTGAAGGAACAACATCCATACATCCTGGAAAACATAAAGCGTAGGAAATGGTTGTCCTTTATTGAGCCGCCGGGTGAATACAATGAGTCGCTGGTTCGTGAGTTTTACGCATCATACGGGGCCTCGAGAACCAAGCACCATAAACACAATCGGATTTACATGGACAGGGTGCTAGTTCGAGGATACTCTGTGTTTTGTAGCGAAAATGCAGTCAATGAACTATATATCCCGGATTGGAGTGAGGGCACAACAGAATACAATGAAAAGTTTGCGAAAAGGGAGGGTGAATGTGGATGGATTGTCTCTATCATTACTAAAGGAACTCCTTCTTGGATAAACCCTGGCCAGAAGTTTTTTAAAGAGAGTTTTTCACAGGGACGTCATTTTTGGTTGGCGTTCGTCATCTCTAGATTGATACCAACGAAGAATGAAATAGAAATCTCTATCGAGAAGGCACTTCCAATTTCCTATATCATGGAAGGTATCAAGATATATTGGGGGATATAATACATCAAGAAATAAGGATCAGGGCCACTCAGCATGCCAGTTCTCTATCGTTGCCTTCCTTGATCACAACACACTATCAGGCTGTGAATGCCCCTATAGATCAATGAAAAGTCAAAAAGGGAAAGGAGCCAGGGGTGATTGATATCACTAACCTTGGTGATGCTATGATTCCTCCTGTAATGCTAGATTAGGAACAAGATACCGAGGACCATTCACAATCCCAACCTTCTACAACTCATTCAGTTGATGTTGCAGAATCTTCAACTCCTTAGCCTTTGTCTTAAACTACCCCTTCGAAGCCCACTCCTACTACTCCATCTATCTCGAAGCTTGGTCTACTGGCCCAACATGCCAATGCTAAGGTAGACCAACTTCTGAAGACACTGCCTAACCTGATCAAGCAATCACTGACTCTCATGCAAGCAGCAGTGTCCGATATCCACAAACAACAGTCAGCCCATGCGGAACGTTTGAAGCAATTGGAGTTGTGAGTGGAGAAAATAGAGAGGGGTGAGGTGAGTGTGCTTCCGGATCTCAAAAATGAGATTGACTCTTTGAGGGTCGAATTCCAAAAGATGCAAAACTTTGAATTTGACCTCTCATACTTTCTTCCAACGGACGGTGAGCAGGGTACTAATACAACTTCTCGAGATTTGGGACTTGATTTCTCGATATTGATGTCAGACCCAGTACTTCCTACTCCTAGATATTCCCAACCTAAGGCTCCGTCAATTCATTTTGAGATTACTTTTGAGGAGGAGGCTCGAGGTACGGGTAAATTAAAAGATGAAGAATATGATGAGGAGGATGATGAAGAGAGTTCTGTATAAGCACCTCCGGAAAAAGGAAAACAGATTGTAGAGGCATCTACTGATAATGCTACTCGGGAGGAAACTACTCGTGATGAGTCGTGACGAGGTGGAGAGGCAGATTTTCAAGAGGCCATCCAGATATCTTTGATAGATAGATCAATTTCAGAAGCTCCTATGGCACTTCCAGCATCCGTTGGCGCATCTAACAGCTGCCATGCTCCATCAGTTCCTGATATAGTACCAGCTCCAGCTAAAATTCTAGTTCCCTCTCCTTCCCTAGAGCAGCCTGAGGGTACTACGCCATTGGAGGAGACCACAACTCAAACTGAGCTATCATCATTCTCCACTGTCACAGCTGAAGGTGATCTCTCCTGTACCCAGCCGGCTGCCAACTCCCATAGCACTTAGCGTGCCTTAGGGAGCTACTCTCAAACTTTTCTCTTTACTTATATGGATTGGGGACAATACATCATTTTCAGTTGGGGGTGAAGGGTAGCGTTGTATATATTTTTGTATATATATCTTTACACTCATGTACTTATGCATATTGTGTATCTGTGTACATTGGTATAACTTCAGCGCATGAGTGGTGTTATTTTTGTGTATATACATCAGTGTTTACTTCGTGTTCATTATAGTGTTGTTAATATTAGTATTTACTGTTATTATAAAAATATAAACAAGTAGATAGTGATTAGGAATCAATTCCCCTTTGTTTTTCTTTCTCTGGTTCTTTTCCAAAGGTGTAATAGTAGAATAAGGATCGTAGGATGAATCATCTTGACTGGGTTGGTGTAAGTGCAAGTATCAAGCATGTGTCTGTGCAGAATATATACCCTTTCGCATATATATATATATATATATATATATATATATATATATATATATATATATATATGCGTGTGTGTGTGTGTGTGTATGTGTGTGTGTCCTTTTTGTTGACTTGTCTCAATGATAGACGGATTGACAACTTTCTTATGGGAATTAGTCTCTTTGATCAACATTGTGAACCTGAGGCTCACTCTCTGACTCTATGGTGACCCAGAGTTATACATGTGTTTATGATGAAATCCTCGAGTCGTCGAGAATTTACTTAGAAGCATTAAATTACGTAAATGAAATAGTTCGTGTACCATTTTTGTGTGAGTTCTTTGTGTATATATAAATCTTGTCTTTACTTCTATCATCTAGAACTTGCCTTGTTGGTTTTTGAATGCTAATGCTAGTATGTTTGGTTGGAGAAATGATCTTAGGCAGTCTTTGTTTCTATTTACAAAACCGAGTTTGCGTTTCGAGCCTACTTGTGCATAAATAATATCACTAGAACCCAATTTGAGCCTTTAACCTTTTCTTTGGGCCAACTCATTACAAACCTTTCCCCTTTTGAAAAATAATTTCCTCTCTTGAACTCTTCCCTATTTGAACATTGAGAATGATGCTAAAAGTCTAAGTTGGGGGTGGTGTCGAAGTAGAGGTTGGTAAGGTTGTATGGTGAGGTTAGGACCACATGCCTCAAAAGTTTGTATGTAAAGTATTCAAGCTCCGAAAAGAAAAAAAGTGATGAAAAATAGGTTTGTGTGTGTATATATATATATATATATATATATATATAATGGTGAAAATATATGTATGTATATAGAATATGGAGTCTTGAATAAATACTAGAGGAGGTAGATGAGGTGGTTCTATATTGGGAAGTAAATGAAAGTGAGGCTATGGGGGTTTGAAAAGGAGAAAAGTGCAAAAGAATGAAAAATTGTGAGTAGTGTTCAAAGAGGGGGAAGTCACTCGTACCTAAATATTTATCCAAACCTTACCTAATCTTATGTTACAAGCAAAAAAGTCCTTATGAGACCTCCAACCGAACACTCTTGAATAAGCAGCGAGTTAAAATAAGGGCAAGGCTATGGTATGACATGTAGTAACATGAAATTCTTTTTGAGAGTGAGTGTATTTGAAAATGCTCCCTTTTTGTCTTCCTTTCAAATATTGTGATTTTGGGACCTTCCTTCTAGTGAGGGTATATGAACTGTGGAATTGAACAGAAGTTGAGTTTTTGAGTCAAATGAAATTGCACTCAGCTGAGGGTAACATCTTGTTGCATTGTCTGAGGCTCAAGGTTCACAGGTTGATTAATTTTCCTTGTATGTACTATTAGTTCAAGAAGGGTACAACAATTGTAAACATATTCTTGTGGAACTAGAAATGAACACCGTCATTAGTCATTATTGAATCGTGTCTTGCTAGTAGATGTTAGATTACGCTAAGTATGTTTTGGACAAGCAATAGATTAAGTTGGGGGTGTTGATGTGCCGGAGAAGTTCGGCACATTTCAATAGTAATTGCTTAAATTCTAGCTTATATTAATGCAATTGTGACCAGTACTTATGTAGATTTGTTTTTTTTACAGTGCAATAGGAAAGGGAGCCTAAGGACTTAAAAATGGAAGCAAAAGCACAATAAAAGAGCTAAATATTGCACAAGCACTGCTCTGCGTCCACTATGCGATCGCAGATCAAACATGCGGACCGCAGAAGAGTGCCACAAATTGCATAATAAGGCAGAGTCCTGAGCTAAAAATCAAGTCAAGAATGCGGTACACTATGCGACTGCAAAACCAACATACAGACCACATAATGCACCGCAAACCAAACATGAAGACAACTGAAGGTCAAAAACTGCGATGCAATCTGCAGTTGCAGAACTCAAATGCGGACTGCAGAATCGGAATGCAAATATGGCCTGGAGATTAGGGTTTCATTCTGCGGTAGCGATGCTCAGAATGCGGACCACATACTTGCTTTGCGACAAGAATACGGTCGCAGACATGACCTGAAAAGGCAATTTATCCATTTTTTATCCCGCTTTTCACCCCACTATAAATAGTTTTATGATGCCCATGTGGGCTCATCTTTGTCTAACTTTAGAGCTACATTCCAAGACATAAATAGTCCTTCTTTTTGGAAGCTTTTAGGTGAAGATTCTATTCTTTGTAAACATTTATTACATTAAATATTGGTTGATTTTTGTATTTTATCATGTGTAACTAACTCTAAATACTAAGGTTGTGGACCCTAAATGGGTGTTATGTTAATGGGTGTTTAATATTGAATTTATGTATAATGGCTGGTTGATATGTATTTACTTCTCATTCTTCATTTATTGTTGGTGGTTGGAAACATTGAAAAAAGCCATTACATTCTATCTTTGCTTGGGAAAGTGGGTTAGAACTTGCTAGAAGTAAATATCAATAACTCAAGGCTTAAACCTTGTTTAATAAAATCGCTTAGGGATAAGTGAGTTTTAATTGGCATTTAACGATGATTCTTAATTGCAACTCTTTTACAATTGGAAAAATTATAAAGGGGAAATACTACTCATTTATTTTGAAATAATGGGTAGTAACCTAGACATCATTTGCATATCATAAGAACCTTCCATTAGAAATATATCTCATTAACACCTATAAACATTACATTTCATTAAAAGGGATACAACCTTGGTTGCTTTAGTCGATTTGTTTACTCATTAAATATTGCAATTAGTTGTTACTTCTAAAAAAAAAATCACACATACTCTTTCACTATGAATCAATTCCTGTTTCTCTTAACCAAATATAGATAGAACTTTGGTCGAGCAACACGCTGAGCAATTAACTTTTTCACATCTATTCCCTGTGGGATTCGACCGATCCTTGTTGGGTTATTATATTTGACACCGACAGCCTTACACTCGTTATTAAAGTGTAATTTGAGTGTATCACATTCTAGAAAACTCTATGAATAGGTTGCTACTCAGACTTGTATTAGAAGCTCGTGACACCAGATCAATGGGATTAGTATTGCTATTTTCTGGTTTTCCGCATTGTTTAACTACTGTTTCAGGATTATAATCGTGTTAATTTGGCATTAATTCCTATTAATTGGAAATATTTTCTACATAAGGGATTGAGAGTGATAAATTGGTCGGGCTTGCCCGGCACTGTGTTGGGCACCATCACGACCGGGGATTTGGGGTCTTGACAAGTCGGTATCAGAGCCTAGGTTACTAGGTCTCGCGAGTCTTGAGCCGGTACAGAGACGATTATATTTATTCTCGAGTGGCAGCGGAACCTTTTGAAAAACTTCATATCCTTGAAATTCTTGTCGTGCGACTTTGTTCATCCACAAACAAAAGTTTTGTATTCTATTTTCACACAGATAGCAAGAACCCGTGCTACTAAACGTGGCGACGACCACCTATACCACCTACTGAGGCCACTAGAGGCCGTGGACAAGGTTGTGGTCGAGGTAGAGCCTCGAGGGCAGCGCCTGTTGACCCACCAGTTGCCCCGGATCAAGTTTAGGTTTTTGCGGTAGAGACTCCAGCAGCACCTGTTAAGGCAGCAACTGTACCTATTGTGATTCCGGGTCTTCACGAGGCCCTAACTCAGATTCTATCAGTTTGCACTGGCCTAACTCAGGCAGTCTCAGCCACTACTGCAGTAGCTACTTCGCAGGCTGGGAGAGTCAATCTGACCCCCGCTGCTTGCACACATAAGCAGGTAGTGCAGGGTTTGCAGACACCAAAGTCACCACCAGCTCAACAAGTTACACCAGTTCAAGATTTTGTGGTTCCAGTTATGCCATATGACGAGCAGTGTCATCTTGAGAGGTTCAGTAGGCTTCAACCTCCTTCTTTCAATGGTGCACATGGCGAGGATGCTCAGGGTTTTCTTAACAGGTGTCAGCGTATGCGTAAGACATAGGGGATTCTTGATTCTAACAGTGTGGCTTTTACCACATTTAAGTTTTCTGGGGCGGCCTTCACTTGATGGGCGGCGTATGAGCAACATAGGCGGGCAGGTGCAGTAGATTTGTCTTGGTAGGAGTTCCCCACTCTCTTCTTGGAGAAGTGGATACCGCAGTCTCAGAGGGAGGATTTGTGTAGACAGTTTGAGTGGCTTCGCCAGGGATATGACAGTGTGTCAGTATGAGGCGAGATTTGGCACACTATGTTACCTAGAGGGTCCCGATTGATCGGGAGAGGATTAGGAGGTTTGTGGATAGACTTGTTTATCCCATCTGTATTCTGATGACCCGAGAGAGGACTTTGAGTCATACCTTCGAGGATGCAGTTGATACTGCTCGTGATATTGAGACGACGTACCATCAAGAACAAGAGGAGAAGGAGTCCACGAGACATCGAGGCTCGGGTAGTTTTAGTAGTGCTCCGTCTAGGGGCCAATCTCAACAGAGCGGGGGTTTTTCCTTCAGGCCCGCTCAGTCAGCTCGACCCGAGTACAGAGGTGGATCTTTTGGTCGAGGTTATCAGGGTTCTCGGCGGAGTTAGCCATCTCTCAGCGCTCTTCCAGCATATAGTTCATTTCGTGCTCTATCTGTTTAGAGTTCTTTCAGGACGAGTGCATCAGTTAGTCACTCTCGTGCGAGGGGTTCCCTTCAGTCCCAGTTCCCAGCACTCGGGAGATTCTACGGAGGATGTGTCCTCGCCTTGTTGTTAGTTCATCTCAGCAGAGGGGTCAGTCTTCATCTTCTGGTCCGATTTCTTCAGCACCTTCCCCTCCAGCTAGAGGTGAGGGACATGAAGCTAGGGGACGCACTAGAGGGCGAGGCCGATCGGGCGGAGGTCAGGCTCTTTTTTATGGTCTTCAGGGTAGGACAGATGCTATTGCCCCCCATGCTGTTATTACATGTATTATTTTAGTCTGCCATAGGGATGCCTCAATTTTATTTGATCCCAGTTCCACAAATTCCTATGTGTCTTCATATATTGCTCATCATTTGGGTACGACCCGAGGGTGTCTTGCCATACATGTTCATGTATCCACCCCAGTGGGTGATAGTATTATTCTAGACCATGTGTATCGGTCGTGCTTGGTGACTATTGAGGGTGTGGAGACCCGAGTTGATTTATTGTTATTGAGCATGGCGGACTTGATGTTATTCTGGGCATGGATTGGCTATCTCCATGTCATGTTATTCTAGACTGTCATGCTAAGACAGTCACTTTGGCGTTGTCGGGTGTTTCGAGGATCGAGTGGCGTGGTGTGTCTGATTATGTCCCAAGTAGAGTGATTTCTTTCCTGAAAGCCCAGCGTATGGTTGGGAAGGGTTGCCTGTCATATTTAGCTTTGTGCGGGATGCCGGAGCCGAGACTCCTAGTATTGATTCAGTTTCACTTGTGAGGGATCCCGATGTTTTTCCCGCAGACCTGCCGAGCATGCCTCCGGACAGGGATATTGATTTTGGAATTGATCTGGTGCCGGGAACTCATCCCATTTCCATTCTTCCATATCGTATGGCACTAGTGGAGCTGAAAGAGTTGAAGGACTAGCTTCAGAAAATCCTAGATAAGGGGTTCATTCGGCCTAGTGTGTAATCTGTTGAAACACGTTCTCAAGGCACTATACTAAACGTGTGTTCATATTTGTAGGTTTTGATGAATGACAAACTATGTGCAATGGACATATGACGAGGTCCAAGCACAAGCGCGCAATTGATATATAACGAGATTCAAGCACAAGACCAAGATCAAGCAAAGATATAAAGTTATACATGAGTCGTTCTTTAATTGTGATCTTGATCCGATAACTTGACTCAAGACTTGGCTTCTCTCGTAAAAATATTTTTATCAAATCATGCATATTTAATTTAAAGCAAAATGATTTTAAATCATGCATATTTACTTTAGTCAAAATGATTTTTAAACATGCCTCTAAAATCTGGACTAAGATAATCGATTATGTACTTATGATAATCGATTATGTTAAGTCAGCTGCATGACAATCGATTGTGAACTTATGACAATCGATTGTGTTAAGGCAGTGTGCATCAGATTTTTCAAATCTGCATGACAATCGATTGTGAACCTCATGACAATCGATTGTGTTGAGGCAGTGTACATCAAAGTTTTTCAAAGCTACAAAATAATCGATTGTGAACTTATGACAATCGATTGTGTTGAGGCAGTGTCTATCAGACATTTTCAAAGTCATAAAATAATCGATTGTGTACCTTTGACAATCGAGTGCATTAAGGCAGTGTCTAATTGATTTTTCAAAGACTGATATATAATCGATTGTTCTCATAGCATAATCGATTGTGTAATTGACCGTTGCCAAAATATTTCCAAACACCGTAAGGTAATCGATTATAGATTTCTAATAATTGATTGTTTTGAATAAAATCTGAAAAAGATTTTTTGAACGTTGCCAAGTAATCGATTGTTTTAAATAAAATCTGAAAAAGATTTTTTGAACGTTGCCAAGTAATCGAGTGTAGATTTCTGACAATCGATTGTTTTAAGTAAAATCTGGAAATGATTTTCTGAACGTTGCCAGTAATCGATTATTGATCTTAGATAATCGATTGTTAAGCGTATAATCTGGGAATGATTTTTGGAACGATTGTAAACAATCGATTGTGGCATTTTGACAATCGATTTTCACTGAGTAAAATCAGCAATTCTTAATTGGCAATTAGGCAACGGTAATGCATGGTTTTGCAACTATAAATACAGCTTCAAATCAGTCTTCCAAACACAACAACTGATCATATTATTGCTATAGCTTGCATACTCTATTGTTCATCACTTTCTATTCATTACATATGTTTTGAGAGCCAAAATTCTTGACGAAAGTTGTTGCGTTCTTGAGCGTATCTGTTTACTCATATCTACTCTATTAAGAGAGTCTTGTTTAAGTGAGTGCTAAGTGTTTTATACACTTGAAGGGAAGTGTTAGTCCCTTGTATTGTAAGAAGGAACTTGTGTTTCCTTTGGTTGAAGTCTTGGAGTGTTGTATCTTCGAGCAAAGGTTGTTGAGGCTTGTGTCCTCAGTTTGTAAAGGTTTGTTGAGCACCCGTAAGCTTAACAGTGTTAGTGGAAATCTTGAGAGAGTCTCTCGGGGACTGGACTAGCCACGGGTTGTGGTGAACCAGGATACATCGGTGCGTTCGTTCTTATTTATTTACTTATCGCACTTATTTCTTTCCTGCAATTTTTAAATTCCGCAAGTTTACGCTAATTTTTATTATAACGCTATTCACCCCCCCCTCTAGCGTTAAGCGTATTTTCTAACAATTGGAATCAGAGCCCAACTCTCTGAAGACTTAACCGTTTGAGAGAAACAATCCATGGCTTCTACTCGTGATTCTTTTGCAGGAATAGGTGAAGGACAATGCTCCACCCGACCACCACTATTTGACGGTACAAACTATACATACTGGAAGGAGAGGATGAGAATATTTGTTCAATCAAATAGTTTTCATCTTTGGAAGGTTATAATGAAGGGAGAACAAATTCCAACCAAAAAGGTTGAAAATAAAGATGTTCCAAAGTCCGAAGATGAATACGATGCGGATGATATCCGAAAGGTGCAAAACAACGCTAAAGCCATTAATTTATTATATTGTGCTGTAAATGCTGATGATTACAGGAAAATATCATGTTGCACAACGGCGAAGCAAATGTGGGACAAGCTGGAAATTACGTACAAAGGTACGGACCAGGTAAGGGAAGCTAAAATTGATTTCCTAACCCATGCATATGAATTGTTTCACATGAAGGAAGGCGAAAAGGTCGATGAGATGTTCGAACGATTTTCAAAAATCGTTAATGATTTACATGCTCTTAAGAAGACCTTCACGGATAAGGAACTTGTCCGAAAAATTCTCCGAAGTCTCACTCCGGCATGGCGATCCAAGGCCGACGCGATTCAAGAATCTATTGGCGTTTCAAATGTCACCATCGACGGATTTAGAGGTAATCTTAAAACTTATGAATCTACTATACTTAACCCTCTTGTTGAGGATCAAAGGAAACAAAAGATCGCTCTCAAGGCAAGCACAAGCCAACCTCAAAATGATGAGGACGGAGACAACGAGTTCGGACTCGTTATTAAGAGATTTCAAAAGTTCATGCGAAAAGAGTATGAACGAAAGGGCAAAAAGCAAGGAGATCAAATAAAGTGCTATGACTGCGGAGAAACCGGGCACATTAAATCAAATTGCCCAAATGTCAAAAAGGAGAAGAAACCCTTCAAGAAACAACGAGCATACATATCTTGGGGAGGCGACTCCGGTGACGAGTCGAGTGAGGAAGAAGAAGACGAAGCCGCAAATCTTTGTCTCATGGCTCACGAAAACAATCAAGAAGAGGTATGTCAAATTTCTTCCAAAAATTTCTACTCTCTTGAGGAGATGCAAAATGCTTTTGATGAGTTGTATAGTGAATTTATTAAAGCTTCCAAAACTATTAAAAGCATAAAAGAAATGTTTCTTTAAAAGAAAAGATTTTGAAAAATAACTCTCTTTGAAAGAAAAGGTTTTGGAAAAACTGATTTTGGAAAATGAGAAGTTGAAAGAAGAAAACAAATTTTTCGGCAAGAGAAGCGCCGACAAACCCGAGAGCTCTAGTAAAAATTGTACTTCTTGCATGCATCTCAAAAATGAGGTAGAAAGACTTAAGGGCACCCTAGATAAGTTTAATTCTTCTCATAAAAATTTGAATGAAGTCCTTGTTAATTTGAAGTCGACCAAGCATGGCATAGGTTTTAAAAATGAGCCTAAAGAAAAGGTTGAAGCCAACCCCCAACAACCTAAGGCTCAACCTAGGATTAATAAAACAAACGCTCATTCTAGTCATAACAAACCTAGAAATGGCTTTCAAAAATCGCAACCTAGAAATAATCATTCTAGAAATAACGCATATTCTAGGCCAAACACTAGAAGGAACTTTGAACCTTTTAGAACACCTAGAAATGCCTTTCAACCTAGAAATAACTATTCTAGAAATGCTGCATATCCTAGAACAAATAGTAGGAGAAATGATTTTCATGAATTGCGCAATAGTCATATTGTCAAGAATAGAGTAAATGAATTTCGTCCGTCCAATTACTATCAACCTAGACGAATGCATAATCCTAATGTTGTTTGTCATTATTGTTGACGAATTGGACATATTGCTCCTGCTTGTTTTACACGACATAGACATAACACTCAATCACATCACTATGATTTGCCTAACCCCCAAGGACCCAAAATGGCATGGGTACCTAAAACTCATTAATCTGTTTTTTAGGTGTGTTTGAAGGGGTCAAGTGTACTTTGGTACCTTGATAGTGGATGCTCCAAGCACATGACTGGAGACGAATCCAAGTTCCTTCAACTAGAACACAAGGAAGGAGGAAGCGTTATTTTTGGTGATAAAAACAAAGGAAAAATTATCGGCATTGGATCGGTCGGTAAGGATGACTCCTCTTGCATTAAGCATATATTGCTAGTTAAGGGTCTAAAACATAATCTCTTGAGCATAAGTCAATTATGTGACAAGGAAAATCTTATTTTATTATATTCAAATGAATGCTTAGTTTTTCGCCGTAGCGATTTTAAAATTATTCTTCGTGGATTTAGAATGGATAATATCTATATGGTTGATCTCGAAAATTCTTCATCTGAATATGTAGATTGTCTTATGAGCAAAGAAGATGATACGTGGTTATGGCACCGTAGAGTAGCTCACATCAACATGCATCTTTTGAACAAATTGGTTTCACAAAATTTAGTTATTGGTCTTCCAAACATGAAATTTGAAAAAGACTCTATTTGTGATTCTTGTCAAAAAGGGAAGAAAACAAAAGCATCTATTAAATCGATAAATATTATTTCAACTACTAGACCTTTGCAATTACTTCACATGGACTTATTTGGACCATCTCGCATTGAAAGTCTTGGTAGAAATCGTTATGCTTTTGTTATTGTTGATGATTATTCTAGATTTACATGGACTCTATTTCTTGCTCATAAAAGTGAAGCTTTTCATAATTTCAAATATTTTCTTAAACGTGTTCAAACGAAAAGGACACAACCGTCACTTCAATAAGAAGTGATCATGGGGGAGAGTATGATCACAATCTCTTTGCGGACTTTTGTGAAGAACTCGGTATCGAGCACACCTTCTCCGCTCCACGAACACTACAACAAAATGGGGTGGTGGAAAGGAAAAATAGGTGTCTCGAAGAGATGGCTAGAACCACGCTCGATGAGGCTAAGATTCCCAAACATTTTTGGGCGGATGCCGTGAGTACCGCATGCTACGTTTTGAATAGAGTAGTCATAAGGCCAATACTCATGAAAACCCCTTATGAACTCTACAATGGAAGGAAACCAAATATCTCCCATTTTAGAGTATTCGGTTGTAAATGCTTTATTCATAACAATGGAAAAGATCAATTGGGAAAATTTGATGCCAAATTCGATAAAGGAATTTTTATTGGTTATTCCTCACGTAGCAAAGCCTATAGAGTATTCAGTAATAGAACCGGAACTGTGGAGGAATCCCCTCATATTGTCTTTTCCGAAAATAATGCTCGCTTGGCGAGAAAGGATTCTGGTTTTGATCTTGCAGGTATTTTAAACTCACTAAGTCCTCAAGACAAAGTACAAGAGGAAACTCCGAAGGAAACTCAAGATGAAATCTTGGATCAATTATTGGAGGAAGCGCCACAATTGGAAAAAGAAACGAAACTACCTAACGCATGGAGGACAATCAAAGACAATCCTCTCGAACAGGTAATTGGCAACATTGAACAACAGGTAAGTACCCGAAACTCTCTTAAGAACACCTTAGGACATACTGCTTTTGTTTCTCAAATTGAACCCACAACCATCTCCAAAGCTATTGGGGATGAATTTTGGACCTTGGCAATGCAAGAGGAGCTTAACCAATTCAAACGGAATGACGTTTGGGATTTGGTGCCAAGAGCCGAAAATCATACCATAATTGGTACGAAATGGGTTTTTCGAAACAAATTAGATGAAAATGGTGTAATCACTAGAAACAAAGCTAGGCTTGTAGCAAAAGGCTATAATCAAGAAGAGGGTATTGACTATGAAGAAACATATGCCCCCGTAGCAAGGTTAGAAGCCATTCGTTTATTGCTTGCTTTTGCCTCTTCTATGAATTTCAATTTATATCAAATGGATGTAAAAAGTGCTTTTTTAAATGGTTTTATTCAAGAAGAAGTTTATGTTGCTCAACCCCCGGGTTTTGAAGATTTTAAATTTCCCGATCATGTTTTCAAACTCAAGAAAGCCCTTTATGGCCTTAAACAAGCTCCCCGAGCTTGGTATGAAAGATTGAGCAAATTTCTTTTGGAAAATGATTTCATTAGGGGGAAAGTTGACACCACTCTTTTTATTAAGCATAGAAACAATGATATTTTCAAATCTATGTGGATGATATTATATTTGGTGCTACTAACAATGCTTTGTGCAAGGAATTTTCTGATTTGATGACAAGCGAATTTGAGATGTCTATGATGGGTGAGCTAACATTCTTTTTGGGGCTGCAAGTAAAGCAAATGAAAGAAGAAACTTTCATTTGTCAAGCTAAATATTGCAAAGAATTGCTGAAAAGATTTGAAATGACCAACACAAAAGCAATGGCCACTCCCATGAGCACATCCGATCATCTAGACAAAGACGAGAAAGGTAAGGAAGTCGACACCAAAAAGTATCGAGGTATGATTGGATCTCTCCTTTATCTTACTGCTAGTAGACCGGACATCATCTTTAGTGTGTGTTTATGCGATCGTTATCAATCATGTCCGAAGGAGTCTCACCTTACTGCGGTGAAACGGATTTTGAAGTATCTTGTTGGTACTGTAAATATGGGTCTATGGTACCCCAAAGGTTCTTCATGCCAACTTGTTGGCTATTCCGATTCCGATTTTGCTGGATGCAAATTGGACCGCAAGAGCACTAGTGGCACTTGCCATTTGCTCGGTAGCTCTCTCGTTTCTTGGTTTAGCAAGAAACAAGTAAGTGTTGCGTTGTCCACAACCGAGGCTGAATATGTAGCCGCGGGGAGTTGTTGTGCTCAAATCCTTTGGATGAAACAACAACTCTTGGACTATGGCCTAAGTCTTGATCATATCCATCTTAGATGTGATAATACTAGTGCCATATGCTTGACGAAGAACCCCGTTCTTCATTCAAGAACAAAACACATTGAAATTAGGCATCATTTTATAAGAGATCACGTTCTCAAAGGGGATGTCGAAATTGAATTTGTTGAAACCAAAGATCAATTGGCCGACATCTTTACAAAACCCTTAGAGAAAGAGTCCTTCTTCCGAATTCGTAGTGAACTCGGGATTCTTGACTCCACGTTGATCTAAGTCATGCATTGCATTCTCCCTTTCACATGATTTCTAACTTGAGCGTCGGAGACATCTAACGAATTTTTGCAGGTATTGCCCTAAAGGCAGGGGGAATTATAAAGATTGATGCAGAATAATCGATTTCTCCTAAGGATAATCGATTTTTTTTGTATATAATCGATTACCTCGTATCAATAATCGATTATGTTGATATTATTGCTTTTTTATGTCTTTTACTTTTTCCATTTTTGCTAATGGCAAAAGGGGGAAAAATAAGGGATATGTACTAATATTTATTGGCATAAATTGAGGGGGAATTCATATGTTGAGGGGAAACTAATAGCACATCTAGAGACTTGCTGCATATTGTTGCATATCTTTACTTGTCTTGAATCGTCATTATGAATTATCAAATATGCATATCCCGACTAAAGTTTGCCATTATCAAAAAGGGGGAAATTGTTGAAACACGTTCTCAAGGCACTATACTAAACGTGTGTTCATATTTGTATGTTTTGATGAATGACAAACTATGTGCAATGGACATATGACGAGGTCCAAGCACAAGCGCGCAATTGATAAATAACGAGATTCAAGCACAAGACCAAGATCAAGCAAAGATATAAAGTTATACATGAGTCGTTCTTTAATTGTGATCTTGATCCGATAACTTGACTCAAGACTTAGCTTCTCTCGTAAAAACATTTTTATCAAATCATGCATATTTAATTTAAAGCAAAATGATTTTAAATCATGCTTATTTACTTTAGTCAAAATGATTTTTAAACATGCCTCTAAAATCTGGACTAAGATAATCGATTATGTACTTATGATAATCGATTATGTTAAGTCAGCTGTATGACAATCGATTGTGAATTTATGACAATCGATTGTGTTAAGGCAGTGTGCATAGGATTTTTCAAATCTGCATGACAATCGATTGAGAACCTCATGACAATCGATTGTGTTGAGGTAGTGTACATCAAAGTTTCTCAAAGCTACAAAATAATCGATTGTGAACTTATAACAATCGATTGTGTTGAGGCAGTGTCTATCAGACATTTTAAAAGTCATAAAATAATCGATTGTGTACCTTTGACAATCGAGTGCATTAAGGCAGTGTCTAATTGATTTTTCAAAGACTGATATATAATCGATTGTTCTCATAGCATAATCGATTGTGTAATTGACCGTTGCCAAAATATTTTCAAACACCGTCAGGTAATCGATTATAGATTTCTAATAATCGATTGTTTTGAATAAAATCTGAAAAAGATTTTTTGAACGTTGCCAAGTAATCGATTGTAGATTTCTGACAATCGATTGTTTTAAGTAAAATCTGGAAATGATTTTTTGAACGTTGCCAGTATTCGATTATTGATCTTAGATAATCGATTGTTAAGCGTAAAATATAGGAATGATTTTTGGAACGATTGGCAAACAATCGATTGTGGCATTTTGGCAATCGATTGTCACTGAGTAAAATCAGCAATTCTTAATTGGCAATTAGGCGACGGTAATGCATGGTTTTGCAACTATAAATACATCTTCAAATCAGTCTTCTAAACACAACAACTAATCATATTATTGCTATAGCTTGCATACTCTATTGTTCATCACTTTCTATTCATTACATAAGTTTTGAGAGCCAAAATTCTTGACGAAAGTTGTTGCATTCTTGAGCGTATCTGTTTACTCATATCTACTCTATTAAGAGTGTCTTGTTTAAGTGAGTGCTAAGTGTTTTATACACTTGAAGGGAAGTGTTAGTCCCTTGTATTGTAAGAAGGAACTTGTGTTTCCTTTGGTTGAAGTCTTCGAGTGTTGTATCTTCGAGCAAAGGTTGTTGAGGCTTGTGTCCTCAGTTTGTAAAGGTTTGTTGAGCACCCGTAAGCTTAACAATGTTAGTGGAAATCTCGAGAGAGTCTCTCGGGGACTGGACTAGCCACGGGTTGTGGTGAACCAGGATACATCGGTGCGTTCGTTCTTATTTATTTACTTATCGCACTTATTTCTTTCCTGCAATTTTTAAATACCGCAAGTTTACACTAATTTTTATTATAACGCTATTCACCCCCCCTCTATCGTTAAGCGTATTTTCTAACATAATCGTGGGGTGTACCTGTCCTATTTGCGAAGAAGAAAAGATGGCACAATGAGGATGTGCATTGATTATAGGCAGTTGAATAAAGTAATAATGAAGAACAAGTATCGCCTATCTCGTATTGATGATTTATTCGACCAGCTTCAGGGAGCGAGGGTGTTCTCCGTGATTGATCTGCATTCAGATTATCAACAGGTGAAGATCATGGAGTCAAATATTATGAAGATTGCCTTCAGGACTCGATATGGGCACTATGAGGTTCTTGTCATGTCTTTACGGCTAGCTAATGCCCCTGCAACGTTCATGCATTTGACGAACACTGTATTTAGACCATATTTGGATTCATTTGTTATTGTGTTTATTGATGATATTCTGTTGTACTCGCATAGCCAGGAGGATCACGCACAACATTTGCGGGTAGTGTTGCAGAGATTAAGGGAGGAGAAGCTGTATGCAAAGTTCTCTAAGTGCGAGTTTTGGCTTTGGTCAGTGGATTTCTTGGGGCATGTGGTGTCTAGCAAGGGTATTCCAGTCGACCAAAAGAAGATTGAGGAAGTACAAAGTCTGCCTAGACCGACCTTAACCACATACATTCGTGGTTTCCTCGGTTTGGCTGGTAATTATTGCCGGTTCATTCAAGGTTTCTCATCTATTTCCTCGTCCTTGACCAAGTTGACTCAGAAGGGTGCTCCATTTGTATGGTTGGACGATGCGAGGAGAGCTTTCAAAAGCTCAAGTCAGCTTTGGCCACAGCTCAGTATTGGTCTTGCCATCAGCTTCAGGTTCTTATACTGTTTATTGTGATGTTTCGAGAGTTGGGGTTGGATGTGTGTTGATGCAGGAGGGTAGAGTGATTGCATATGCTTCTCATCAGTTTAAGCCCCACAAGAAGAACTACCCTGTTCTTGATTAGAGTTGGTTGCTATAGTTCATGCTTTGAAGATTTGGAGGCATTATCTATATGGCGTATCTTGTGAGGTATTCATCGATCATCGCAGTCTTCAGTATTTGTTCAAGAAAAAGGATCTTAATTTAAGGCAGTGAAGGTGGCTTGAGTATCTAAAATATTATGATATTACCATTTTGTATCATCCGGGAAAGGCCAATGTGGTGGCCGATGCTTTGAGCCGAAAGGCAGTTAGCATGGGGAGTTTGGCATATATTCCAGTTGTGGAGATGCCCTTTGCAGTTGACTTTCGGGCTTTGGCCAATCGGTTTGTTAGATGAAACATATTGGAGCCCAGCTATGTATTTGCTTGCGTAGTTTCTCTGTCTTCTTTATCTGGTCCCATCAGAGAGCGCCAGTATGATGATCCACATTTGCTTGTTCTCTAGGACAGAGTTCAGCATGACGATGCCCGAGATGTGACCACTGGTGATGATGGTCTATTGAGGATGCGGGGTTGGATTTTTGTGCCCAATATGGATGGGCTTAGATATTTGATTCTTGAGGAGGCTCATAGTTCGCGGTATTCCATCCATCCGGGTGCCGCGAAGATGTATTAGGACTTGAGACAACACTACTTGTGGAGAAGAATGAAGAAAGATATTGTGGGATTTGTTGCTCGGTGTCTCAACTGTTAGCAGGTGAAATATGATTTGAAGAAGTTCAATTCGATTTGGGTGATTGTGGATCGGCTAACCAAGTCTGCGCATTTTATTCCGATGTGTACTACATATTCTTCGGAGCGCTTGGAAGGAACCTTTATTCCGGAGATTGTTCGGTTGCATGGAGTTCTAGTTTCTATTATCTCGGATAGAGGTACTCAGTTCACTTCTCAGTTTTGGAGGGAATTTCAGCGAGAGTTGGTACATAGGTAGAGCTGAGCATAATGTTTCATCCTTAGACAGACGGGCAGTCCGAGCTTACCATTCTGATACTGGAGGATATGTGGCGCGCTTGTGTGATTGACTTTGGAGGTTCTTGGGATGAGTTTTTTCCGCTTGCAGATTTTGCCTACATAACAAATATCAGTCCAATATTTAGATGGCACCGTATGAGGCCTTTTGTGGGAGGCGGCTTAGATCTCCAGTAGGTTGGTTCAAGCATGGCAAGGCTACGTTGTTGGGGACAGATTTGGTCCAGGATGCCTTATAGAAAGTGAAGTTGATTCAGCAGAAACTTCATATAACCCAGTCGCATCTGAAGAGTTATGCAGATCAGAATGTTCGAGATGTGTATTACATAAGGGTGAGAAAGTTTTGCTGAAGGTTTCGCCCATGAAGGGTGATATGAGGTTTGGGAAGAAAGGGAAGCTGAGTCCGCGGTTCATCGGACCTTTTGAGGTGCTTAGGAGGATTGGAGAGGTGGCCTACAAGCTTGCCTTGCCACCCAGCTTATCGAGTATGCATCCGGTGTTTCATGTGTCTATGCTCCGAAAGTATGTTGGGGACCCGTCTCATGCATTAGACTTCAGCACGGTTCAGTTGGATGATGATTTTACTTATGATGTGGAGCTAGTGGCTATTTTGGGCCGTCAGATTTGGAAGTTGAGATCAAAGGATATAGCTTCGATGAAGGTGCAATGGAGAAGTCGCCCCGTGGAGGAGGCCACTTGGGAGATCGAGCGGGAGATGCAGTACAGATATCCTCACCTATTTGAGGCTTCAGGTATGTTTCTTGACCCACTCGAGGACGAGAATTTGTTTAAGTTGGGGAGTATGTGACGATTCGACCCGTCCTTTTAAGTGTTACCATCCTGTTTCCCCGTTTTATGCTTCTTCGTGTTTCATTATCTAAGTTTGGTGAGTTTGCATTGGTTCGGATTGGGTTTGGTAGGAAATGTGACACTTAATTTGTTTAAGGACGCTTTGGTTTGGAAAAGTCAATCGGATGTTGACTTGTGAGTTAGAGGGCTCAGATGTAATTTCCTATAATTGGGTATACTTCGGGGGATGATTTAAGGCTTAGCGACATAATCAAAAGTAAATTTGGAGGCTCGGTGTAGAGCTAGTGTTGACTTGGCGAAGTTAGCATTTTGGCGATATCCGGTTGATAGGTGAGATTTTAATCCGAGGGTCGAAATGGAATTTTGAGAGTTGCATAGCTTTGTTAGGTGATTTGGGATGTGTGTGAAAAATTTCAATTGATTCGGAGGTGTTTAGGTAAGGTTTTTGATCAAATGCGTATTTTTGAAGTTTAGGAAGAACTTAGGCTTGAATCTGCCGCGAAATGATGATTCTAGTGTTGTTGGATGTGTTTTGATGATTGGAGCGAGATTGGATGATGTGTTTGAATGGTTTGGAACTTTTGGTTGAGTAAACGGGGGCCACGGGGTGATTTCGGATGGCTAACGGGATGAAATTTGGAGTTTAAGGATTGTTGCTACATCTGGTATATGGTATTTTCACTTTTGCAGAAATGGACCGTAGAAGCGTTTCCGCAGAACTGAAGGTCAAATCGCAAAAGCGAAATGTGAAGCCTGGGATTTTCCGTAGAAGCGGATATGTGGACCGTAGAGGCAGTATCGCTTGTGCGACTGGTGGACTGCGGAAGCGGTCTTGGGCAAGAGTTTAGAAACCGCAGAAGCGGAAGGGAATTCGCAAAAGCGATGTCGCAAAAGTGACAATTTCATCGCAGAAGCGGAAAGGCATGTTCAGAGGTATTAAAATTCTATCTTCGCGAATTTTTGAAAGAATCCAATATTTTCACTTCAGACTTGGAGGCTTTTGTGGGATTTTGGAGAGGGAATCAATGTACTTCATTGGGGTAAGAAATTTTGAGCCTAAATCATAAATATAACGTTTTACATGAATTAAGGGTGAAAAATTAAGGAATTTGGGATCAAAAATGGAGGTTAGGGCTTAAACTTAAGAGAAAGAAAAATGGGGATTTGAGGGATCAATTGGACTCCGATTCTACTTATTTTTACATGTATATACTCATGGCGAGATAAAAAACCCAGTGATTTTAAATAGTTTCACTTTTGAGAAGCGGGCCCGGGGCTCGGGTTTTGCCAACTTCGTGATTTTCGATAATTTTTGAGTCTTTTGATTGGGTTGTATTCTCTTAGCCTATTGTACGTATTCCTTGTGGTTTTCATCAGATTCGGTCCTCGAGGAGGTTGATGTGCGAGGCAAGGGAGCAGCGAGCTAGAATTTTGGCCTGCTTGAGGTGAGTAATGGTTATAAATGATGTCTTGAGGGTTTGAAACGCCAGATTTGCACAATGTAGCGCTATGTTGAGATGAGACATACATGGCATTATGAGTGGGGGGTACGATATTCTTGGGGATTCGGACTAGGTCCATCCCGAGTGATGAATCTACTGCATTTTGACTGAGACTTAATTAATATCATTACATTGAGCTGGTTTCCATGTCTGGGGCCTTGTGCCGATCTGTAGAACCCCTAGGGGCATTTTTACTAGTTGACCTTACTTTACTCATCGAAATCATACCCTTAGTCACGTTCTTAAATGATAAACATGAAATTGATCCGGCTTTATAAATTGGTAAATCCTAATGAGAATAACAAATGGGTTGGAAACCCCGTATTTTCTTAGTTTGTCCATGAGTCCAAATCTATATTGATTGAAAGGGGTCGAGAAACCACATTGTGAGGGTATTTGATATGCCATGGATCTGGCCGCATGCCACAATAGTATGTATATATATATATATATATATATATATATATATATATATATATGTATATATATATATATATTTATATATATGGATCGGCTGCACGCCGCAATAGTATAGTTATGAATTCGGTTATCGTAAGAAGTTAATGAGATCAATACTGGCTTAAAGAGGGTTTTTAGCCGACTTTCCTCATTTAGATGTTGCTAAAAGTGCTTTTACTATTTTACTATAGAACTGTGTGGTGGTTTTACGAGTTTTCTTTCCTTCAGCCATTATTTAATGCTATTACTCACTGAGTCAGAGTACTCACTTTACTCCCTGCACCATGTGTGCAGATACAGGCATCTCAGAGGCATAGTTGAGTCTCTGCTACTATACAGATTATCACCGGAGTCATCGAGGTAGCTGCATGGCGTCCGCAGGACCCGATTTCTCACCTTATCCTCTTTACTTTTCTGCACTCTTGATAAATGTATGTATAGGTTGCTACTCAGACTTGTATTAGAGGCTCGTGACTTTTTGACACCAGATTTGTATTGCTATTTTATGGTTATCCGCACTGTTTTAACTACTATTTCAGGGTTATAATCGTGTTAATTTGGCATTAATTCCTGTTAGTTGGAAAAAAATTCTACATAAGGCATTGAGAGTGATGAATTGGTTGGGCTTGCCTAGCACTGTGTTGGGAGCCATCACGACCGGGGATTTGGGGTCGTGATAGTGTCATCCTCAACCATTCCTGTATCACCTTAAGCTTCTCAATGTCTTGGTTAATCAAATCTGGCCCATATAATTCTGTTTCACCGACTTCGAACCGTCCAACTGGTAATTTACATCTCCTCCCGTATAGTGCTTCGTATGGGGCCATTTTAATACTGGAATGGTAGCTATTATTGTAGGAGAAATCTATGAGCGGAAGATAGTCATCCGAATTTCCTTTAAAATCTAGAACATATGCTCGTAGCATATCTACCACTATCTGAATGGTACGTTCAGCGTGTCCTTTCAGTCTGCGGATAAAATGCAGTGCTGAGATTTACTTGTGTGGCTAAAGCCTTTTGAAAAGACCTCTAAATGTTAGCCGTAAATTGAGGTCCTCAGTTTGACATAATAGATATCAGCATACCATGAAGCCTAACAATCTCCTTGATATATAACTTCACATAATCTTCAGCCGTGTAAGTTGTCCTAACTGGCAGAAAATGGGCACATTTTGTATGTCGATCAACAATCACCCAAATGGAGTCAAACTTATGATAAGAGCGAGGTAATCTAATAACGAAGTCTATATTAATCGCCTCCCATTTCCAGGTAGGAATCTCTATATTCTGAAGCAATCCACCGGGTTTCTGATGTTTTATCTTTAGTTGTTGAAAATTGGGACACTGGTCTACGAATTATGTAACTTCTTTATATTATCCCACCAATACTGCTCCATGAAATCATGATACGTCTTTGTTGAGCCGGGATGGATGGAATATCGGGATTGATTAATCTCATTCATAATCTTCCCTTGCAACCCTACTGCATTAGGCACACAAAATTGGACCAGGTATCTCAGTGCCCCATCTCTTCCAATCTCAAAAACCATAATTTTACACTGCTGAATGCTCTCTCTCAATCGCACTAAGATAGGATCTTCATATTGTCGTGCTTTTACCTCGGCAACTAAAGATGACTGTGATGTATTATGTACAGTAACACCTTCATCATCACAGTCTAACAATCTGATTCTCATATTGTCTAGCAGGATGCTCTTTTGTCAACCCTCATCTACCTGCCTCAATATGTACTAAACTTCCTATTGACTTACGAGTGAGAGCGTCTGCCACAACATTTGCTTTACCGGGATGATACAATATCTCGACGTTGTAGTCTTTCAATAATTCAAGCCACCTATGTTGCCTCAAATTCAACTCTTTCTACTTGAAGATGTATTGTAAACTCTTGTGATCTGCGTAGATGTCAACATGGATGCCGTATAAGTAGTGTCGCCTTATCTTCAAAGCATATATGTCACGCCCGGAACTCGAGGAACATGACCAGCGCTCGACCGAGTATCCCCAGTGAAGCGGACCTTGGTGCCTTTTCTATCCCACGTGTTACCCTTCATTCTCATTACCTAATAACTAAGTGAAATATCCATTTCTAAGATATGGACTCCATTTAATATTTTTTATAAATATAACAATAACAATTTCCGTTAGCAACTTCATTCACCATAATAAAGGTATTCAGATTTTTATACATCATTGCCACACATCAATTATTATCTTTTAAATTACCATGCCCGACGCTACCCACAACCTATCTACAGAGCCTCTAAATACAATTGAAGAATAATATGGAAATACCTTATACAAACATTAAAACAACATCTCAAACAGAAAGTGGAGCGAGCCACACAGGGCCCCGAATGGAAAGGAGCTCGCTGAATCTGCTGACGAGAAGTGACGAGGAGCTATGGTCGGTGGACTGGAGTACCTGCTATGGATCCACCTACTATTATAACACGAATGTAGCGCCCCCGGCAAAATGGACGTCAGTACATTGGAATTTTACCGGTATGTATGAACAAACTTTGTCCCAAGTAAACTCAAGCCATACACAAATGTATAACAGTGTTAGAAACAAAAAGCAAAGGAACAATCAAGCCAAACAAGTTTTCAACATCTAGCTTTGTTCCAAGTAAACTCAACCATACACAAGTAGGAAACAACAACAGAAGCAACAACCAAACACACATAGAAGGTACAATTCGCCAAATTAGTGCCCCACAGGTTACAAACTCTCCTGCTGTCTCCTTTCATAATTTTAGATCAATGATTTCACAATTTTTGTTCAAGTGTATATTTTAATAGTGATTTCGATTATTTTTCCACCCTTATTACCTCGCCCACCCTTATTACCTCGGCCACCCTTATCACCACAACCTGCCACCTTAAAATACTGTGTTGTGGCGCGCAACCCGACCCCAGCGTACAGTTTTAGTTCACAACAATCACTTCACAAATAAGAATAGTAACAACAATACTTCTCAAAACACAGCCACAACAATGTTACGAGTTTTTCCATAGCCAATAATACCGATTCCACTATATTCAACAGTTCATAAGTAATTCAATCCATCGCAATAATAACCCAAAAGAAGTCAAATATGTTATCACCACAGTTTTTCCAATTTCATCATTTACGATTTCTTTCTATCATTTGTTTCTCAACTCTTACCACATAACACTTATTCAAACACCCAACAAACCATTCACAAGAATTTCACAAAAATCAACATAGCTATCACATACCAAATATTCATACACCAAACAAGGCGATTTCACAAAGATCAAAGTTAGCCATACATACCTCGAAGAGATACAACACTCCAAAAACTCTAGCAATTTCAATCTAATATGATACATAACAAAATTAAACACATATTAGGAAGATATATATGAAACTAGCTCGTGTGAGCATTTTATCAAACACTAGTTGAGCATCTTGATTTCAAATCCCATTTTTAAGTTTTCCTTCATCCCCTAACCCAACCTTTACTAATCTATATTAAACAATCTTCCCATAAACCTAAGTTATACATGCATGCATACACAATACTAAACTACCCAATAATCATACCTCAATAACCCAACTTATACTCTAATCTCAAATTAAAACCTAGGGCATAGAATCTTACCTCTTAGATGAAGAACTTGCGATTGGGTTATTTGATTCATGAAGATTGATGCAAGATTTGGATGATTTATATGTTGGGTTCCTCCTTCTCTCTTTAAAATACTCTCAGCTCACTCTAAAATCAGTAGGAAATGACCCCAAATGAAGCCCCAAAGGTTATATATCAAAATAGGGTCGGGTTTGAAAATAAAAAGTAACCCTCCTATGTCCATTCTGCTATAGCAGAATGTACCGCAAAATCGGTGCCCAAAAAAGAACTACACTGGTTCAATTTTCGGTAAAAATGCGGACCGCAGAACAAAAATGCGGACCACAGATCTGACATGACACAGAATTATACTCATACTTACCAAGTCTAAGTGATATCCACCATGTTAATAGTATATAAAAGCATTTTAATAAGCCTGTATGACACAATGAAATCCTAAATTACTTAGAAAAATTTTTTGGGGCCTCACAATATATTACTGCATCCAATTCCAAATCATGGGTTGGATAATTCTTTTCATGCTTCATTGATTGTATTGATGCATAGGAAATAATCTTCCCATGCAGTATCAATACGCACCCTAAAACTATACCCGAGGCATCACAGTATACCACGTAACCTTCTGTTCCTTCAGGGAGAGTGAGCACTGGTGCGGATGTCAATCGATTCTTCAGCTCCTGAAAACTACGTTCACAAATGTCATACCACTGGAACTTGGTAGCTTTCTGTGTTAACTTAGTCAATGGTGATGATATAGAGGAAAACCCTTCTACAAACCGCCTATAATATCCTGCTAGCCCCATGAAGCTGTGGATTTCTGATGATGTTGTAGGTCTCGGCCAGTTCTTTACTGCATTGATCTTCTGAGTGTCGACAGTAATAACTTTTTCATATATCACATGGCCAATGAATGATATTGAGTTTAGCCAGAATTCACATTTGCAGAGCTCAACATATAACTTACGATCCTGAGGCATCTGTAATACTATCCGTAAGTGGCCCGCATGTTCCGCCTCCGAACGAGAATACACCAGAATGTCATCAATGAATACAATCATGAACATATCAATATAGGGCCTGAATAGTATTCGTGAGATCCATAATAGCAGTTGGGGCATTTGGTAGCCCGAACGACATCACCCAGAACTCAAAGTGCCCATATCTTGTCCGGAAGGCCGTCTTTGGAATATCCTTCTCCTTAAGCAAAACCTAATGACACCCTATACGTAAGTCAATCTTGGAGAAATACTTAGCACCCTGGAGTTGGTCAAATAAGTCGTCAATTCTAGGAAGTGGATACTTGTGCTTATAGTAAACTTATTCAATTGCCGATAGTCGATACACGTCCGTAACGATCCATCTTTCTTCCTCACGAATAGGACTGGTGCACCCCAAAGTGAAGTGCTAGGCCTAATGAAGCCCTTATCTAGGATGTCCTTCAACTGCACCTCTCGCAACTCTGCCGGGGCCATTTTGTATGGAGGGATAGAGATTAGTTGAATGTCAGGCAACACATCAATGCTAAACTCAATCTCCTTTTCAGGAGGAAGGCCTGGGAGTTCATCTGGGAAAACATATGGCAATTCATTGACCACGGGGATTGATTTTAGAGTAGGCGGCTTCGCCTCCGCATCCCTAATACGAATGAGATAATAAATGTAACCTTTTGAGATCATTTTCCTTGCTTTAATATAGGAAATGAATCTACCGTTCGGTGTAGAAATGTTCCCCTTCCATTCAATGACGGGTTCACAAGGAAATTAAAACCTAACCATCTTGTTATGACAGTCAACATTTGCATAGCATGAGGCCAACAAGTCCATTCCCATTATCACATCAAAACCAACCATAACTCAAAAAAATTCCCAAGGTTTGACGACTACAAATCATCACAGTGCAACCTCTATACACCCTTCTAGCAATCACAGAATCTCATACGGGAGTAGATACCGTAAGGGTTTACTTATCAATTCAGGTTCAATGCCAAACGTATTAGCCACAAATGGTGTAACATATGATAATGTAGATCCTGGATCAATCAACGCATATACATCATAAGAAAACACAAACAATATACCTGTAACAACATTTAGAGATGACTTGAGATCCTGTCGACCTACTAAAGCATAGGTTCAATTTTGAGCACCACTCAACCTCGGTACTACACCTCTACCACTACCATGACCTATCGACTGCAGAAAACCTCATGTTGGAGGTCGAACTGATGAGAAAGAACTAGACACAAATCAAGTTGGCTGAGCCTTACCATCACCTCCTCTTTTAGGATAATTCCGCATCACATGGCTAGGTTGTAGAAAAGAATAACATACATCAGAACCTTGATGGCACACTCCAAAGTGGGCCTTGCCGCACTGATCTCAATGTGGTGTTGTAGGTCTCGTCTGATTGGTATCCCTGTGTTGTTGCTAACCCGATGCCTGTGAACTCTGACCTAGACCAAAATAGGTAAATTTATCATATCGAGGCCTCTAAAATGTGAAGAATAACTAGCTACAGATAGCGCCAAACTCCTCGAAGACTTGGATCTAACGCTACCTCTAATGTCATCAGAATACCTTGTAAATCTCGCTTTCTTATGCTGGCCCCTATCCCGCTCCCTGTCTACCCTCTGCAGGCGCTTACGATCCTCTAAGGTCTGGGCATAAACCTGAATACGGGAAATATCCATACTATCCACCAAGGAGGTTGTCGTGCACTTATTTATCATATGTAGTCCCAACCCCTTCACGAAAACATTCACCCTATAACTAATCTCGGCCACCGTATGGGGAGCATACCTTGCTAAAGAATCAAACTTCACAGTGTACTCTCGCACACTTATATTACCTTGTCTAAGGTTCAACAACTTATCAGCTTGAGCTTGTCGTATCTTAACTGGAAAGTAGTAACAAAAAAAGGCCTCAGAAAATTCCTTGCACAAAACTTGAGGAGGGTTCAGAACCCTGGATCTCTCCCAATTATCATACAAGAGAACCGCTAATTCCTGTAGCCGATAAGAAGCCAACTCTACTACCTTTGTATCACTAACATGCATAACTCGTAGTGTACGAAGAACCTGGTTAATAAAAGTCTGCGGGTCCTCCTTGGGGTCTGATCCGGTAAACACTGGAGGGTCTAAATTAATAAAATCACGAACTCTCGTACTAACTAGTTTATCAGAAGCACCTGTATTCTGCCTCTAATCCTGAGCAGCTACCAAGCTAGTCAATAACTACAAAGCACTTCGTATATCCTGGTCTGCAGTAACAGACGGAGGAACTGGAGGTGCGGGGTGCCTCCTAATATCCTCTGGAGGAAACGTAGTAGATGAGGTATGAGACAGAATCTCACTCTAAGCCTCACTTTGGCCTGCTCTGGCTTAGGGCACCTGACTGGTACCCTCTCCCGCAACTGTATCAAGCCGTCTACTAATTGTTTGCTTCCTAGTCGAAGGCATCACTAAAAGAAAACAAGTTGAATATTAGAGAAGAGAACATAAAACTCAACTCTACGCACGATTTAGATTCAGGAAGAAGGTAACCACCCTAGATGTCAAATAGCCTCCTAATTATATATGTGGCGCGCTACACATCCATAATTAACACTCTACTAGACACGGCTCAAAGACAATCCCTAGGACAGACTTGCTCTGATAGTAAGTTTATTACGACCCAAACTCAGGAGCCATGACTAGCACCCAGCTATACTTGCCGAGCACCAACGTACATTTTATCTAACCTTATTTATTATCTTTTAGGGCTGACGAGATCAATATAAATGATAGATATCGATCATGTAAAACCAAAAATAAAATATGATGGCATGAACATACATAACATGAGTTTACCAGATAATCAAGGAACTATATATAAGGTACAAGCTACCGTGCTACCATGAAAGACTATACAACAAAACTAGCCGACAAGGCATACCAAACTATACTTGATTCGACACCTGTCTATGAGCCTTTAAAGGAACATAAGTGCTGCAACATAGCAGGAATAGGGCTCCAACATACCCATAATGTCTATAACAAAAATGCAGATAAAGACCAGGGCAAGTCCAGAGAAGGGATCTCGCCAATCATCGAAGAACTCGACAACCTACTATGGTTGGGGAACAGCACCTACCTGTCTATCAAGACCTGCAGCATGAAATGAAGCGTCCATTTCATGCCAGTATGAAACTAAGTATGTAAGGTAGTGAACCACAAATACAAACAATAACGTCAGCAGGTATAGAGAATATACAACATGTAACATCTTAGTACCTCTGAAGGCTGCTGACATGAAATGCATGATACATATATATAAATACATAAACTTTTAAAACATGCACCTCTGTGGGTATCATCATCATCATATCATACCCGGTCATAATAGGCTCGGTAAAAAATATACCACGCCATCATAAGGCTCGGTAGAATCGTACCCGGCCATGTGGAGCTCGGTAAAATCCAACTGATCACTGGTTTCACAATAGGTGCGGTACTTGGCCGACTATAGCGCAACTTAGTAGAGTAAAATAGATACATATATATAATGCATGCTCGACTCGCAGAATCACGTTCTAAACCTTTCAGAGTGACGTAATGTCGGTATCCTCTGTACACGTTATTAGGACTAACTCTTTACTATGAACCTTATAAGAATTAGAAAGTACCAGAAACCTTGATAACATAAGAATAAGAGAAGCAACATTAACATCAATTGTTCCATAAGAGAGGAAACAATGTAAGTATTGCTAGCTTCAAAGAGTAAAGTATCTTTGGAAGTTCGTTCATTATATTATGTACAATCGGAGACATGCAAAAGAAGGAAATGGATAGCCTCACATACTTTGTATATACTGCCCCAATCTCAAGCTATGCAATTGTCACAACTCTTTAGTCTACAATAAGAGTAACGATACTATCGTCATCATTTAAGCGTCATAACTATTATGTATCGATCACAACCTATTTTATGATGAAACGGATAGCACCTCCCCTATATATATGACTTCAAACCACTAAAACAATCACCAAACAGCCCAAAAAAAATCAATAATAAAAATATTGAGCCTCCCAAAATAGTCTACGCACAACCTAATCACTTCATACATATGATAGCCACCGTAGTCGTGTCAAACACACGGAAATATTATGAATAAATATCAGCCCACAACCCTACATCTATGGTGTTTCTCCACACCCTTCATCCTCCAAAAATCCACAAAATAGTAGTAAAATATGCGGGCCAACAGCAACACAAAATAGTCCACAAAACAGTCTGGTACAAGTGAATAACTCAAACACACGGATTTCGATCACTGTCCCGTGAGTTCTTACATTTGTAGAAGAATTACCATGAATTAACAATGGAAAAATTGTATGAAAGTGGGCAGTAAACTTACCTTACTTTTTTGGATAACTCAGCCCTTCCCTTGGTTCTTGAAACTCTAGGTTTGACCCCCAATTAGAACTTGAAAGAGAGTAAAAATCGATTAGGGTTTGTGTGGGATTTTTGGGGATGCGTTGTAGGGGTTAACTTTGGGTTTGGATGTCTGAAATATGGGTGAAATAACTGAGATTATAATCCCTTAAAATTCCTCTCTCGACCGACTTGGGTCTTTAAATTTGTCTTATCATTTTGGCAAGTAGGTGATGCACCTACTTGTCATCTACTAATCTGCGCAAGCTTGCAAAAATATGAATATTTCTATACTCCGAGATTGTATTGACAAACGGTTTACTGAGTTAGAAACTAGACTTATAGATCTTTTAGTTGGTGGGTAGATCACCCCATCATTACTTGTAAAGTTTGAGAAAAACATAAAACGTCTGACATAATATTTAAGTAAAATTATGAACCTATGTTGTGACAGCATTTGTCTACTTTTGTTCCATAACTCGTTTGACTTCAAGACTTACAATACAGATACTATATGATTCCAATACCTTAATACATGACCAATTGAGTTATATTAGGCACCTCTAGGTTTACCTGAAAATACGAGTTACAACATCCTTGATTCTTTTAACTTCTAAGACTTGCTAATCACCCTTCTATACCCTTGTATCACTTAAGACAAATATGATTAACTTCTTATCATATCAATGATAATTCTTTCTTGAATATATGTTAACTAATATATGGCATGAATAACGCGTGTTGATATGGGTTGTAAAACATATTTAAAGAAAATTTGTTCAGTGAGACCGTGTTCTATAGTTATACATTACGAGGTGTAGCCATGTTGGTCCATGATAGTTACAAAGAAAAGAGTGGCAGAGTGGTTCTCTCGGGTTAGTTTGGCACCAGGTTCCAGCCACGCCTCCCCAAGTTTGGGGCGTGGCATTTAGTAACTTATGGGATGTAGTAAAAATGGGGGAGGTGCTGTCCATTTTCTTGTAGAAAATTGTTTTTGAAATATAAGAGTTACAACGCTTATATGATGATGACAAAGTTAGTTTACTTATTGTAGCTGTAAGAAGATAATATTGATATCAGTTGACGATTGGAGAGCACATTTCAAGGGTTTAAGGCACTTCCTTCTTTCTTTTGGCATGATCTAAAGTAAAATGAACGCCAATGATACTTTATTCCATAGAGATTCTACTCCTAGCAACCAAAGGTTATTCATCTTGTTCTTTCCTTATAAAGTCATTCGGAACATGTATGTATGACGCTTCAATTCTATTGAGGTTTGTATTGATGGTATGATGTCCATAACGTTATTAGACGGTACAAAAACCATACCTCACTCTAGAAGGTCTAAAACGTGATTCCGTGAGTCCATCATGCATTATATGTGCATCTATTTTACTGTACTAAACCTCCCTATAGTCGTCCAGGTATGGTACCTATTGTGCAACCACGAGTAGTTGGATTGTGTTGAGCTCCACCTGGCCGGGTATGATTCTACCGAGACTTATGATGGTCGGGTACATTCTTACCGAGTCCTCTTCGAGGCCGGGTAGATTTGATGATGATGATGCCCACTGAGGCGTATGTTTATAAATGTTTATGCATATACATGTACCATGCATTTCATGTTAGTAGCCCTCAAAGGCACTCAGATGCTATTGGTTTTATCTCATATATCTCTCTTTATATTAATGTTCTTATTTATGCTTTCCGGCCTTACTTACTCGATAATTTATTCGTATTTACATCCCTTTTTCTTGGGGATGCTGCTTTTCATGCCTGTAGGTTCCAATAGATAGGTTGAAAGTCTTCCTAGTTGGTTATCAGCTCAGCAGAAGGTGTTGGTGCACTCCACATGATTTGGAGTTGCCTATTTGGTCAGTATGATTTGGAAAAGTATTGATTAGTATGGCGGGGCCCTGTCGCAACCTTTATGACATTTATGTACTCTTAGAAGCTTGTAGACAGATGTCATGTATATGGATACTTGTATGGCCTTCATGGCCAATGTTATAAGTGTATAAATGATTATGTCGACCTTGTAGGCCCGCATGTCACATGTATAATCTTATATATAATTTTGAGTCGTCCTATCTCTAGTAATTCCTTATGGTTTATTCTGGTAATCTCATGACGATACTTCTGGCGTAGTTACTCATGATAGTGTGATAAGAAAGATACGTTATATTGGTATTCAGTTGACTAAGGGACCGGGTGCCCGTCGCAGCACCCCGATTTGGGTCGTGACATCTCCATCATCACAGAGTAAGCATTTTTTAGAGTCAGGAGTGTGGTCAAAAGTTGAAATGTACAGACCACACTTCCTTTGTGCAGTTGCACAACAAATTTATGTGGACCGCAGACCCCTTTACCTACAGGCATGTGTTATATTTATCTCCCTACTGTGAATAATTATCTCTCCCTTACCTACATAAGTTCCGAATATGTTGAACGATGAAATGCAACTAACAATGCTCTTTCCTTTGCTATAGACAATGGTTCAATCGAGAGGCCAAGGCAACACTTCAAAAGGAAAGGGTGAATCTTCCCGGGGTCGAGGTAGAGGTACCTTGCCCTTTGGCCAGCCTATATCTATCAGAAAGAGAACCACAACTCGTATAGGGAGAGGTGCAGACCTCTCAGCGTCTAGATCCTATGTCTCATCTAGGGAAGTGTTAGAGGGAAACTCATCCTCTATTCAAGAGGAGCAGACTGCCACACAATCGAGGCCACTGGGGAGGTACCAGCTAAGGGATGTGTCTTCTTCATCGCACAACACCACTGAAGGGTCGGAGAGTGTTAGCCAGGTACTGAGCCATCAACTACTTCAGTCGCACAGTCATAGATTATACATGAGATCCTCGATGATGTTAAAGGGGGAATGGTACAACCACATATATTGAGAGATCTAACAAGAAAAAAGTCTGTGGATAGGTTTGTCAACTTGGCCACTTTCACTAGTAATTTTATGTGGTGTCCAGTGAGTTCTTTGACTCTTCAGAGACAATTTCTATTGAAAGATTTAGAGATATACAACCCGATAATATTGAGGCAGTTCAGAGCATGAAAGGGTTAGATGTGTTTCACTCAGAGATTTGAGCATTCTAAAGAATACCTCATCCGAGAATTCTATGCTTATGTTGCTCATATAAAGAAAGGGACAAAGGTGACCAAAGTGCGCAAACTCAAGGTGAGGTTTGATCAGAATACGCTAAACGCGTACTTGGGCTTCGAGGATGTTGAGCCAAAGAAGTATCTGATGAAGTGCGCAATGAAGAGGAAGTCCGACCTTGGCTTGATGAGATCTTAGCACCGTTGGGGCCACACCACCATGGATTACCGCTAGGGTTCCCATCCACTGGAGCAATTTGATTTTTGAGGCAAAGGGGTGGAAAACCATTGTCTACAAAAGATAGGAACCAAGCCAGAATGAGACTCATTTTTCTATTCCTCGGGTAGTGCTTGTGGATTCGATCATTGCCGGACACCCACTTAATGTGGATGTCGTGATGTTGACCAATATTTCTTTGATAGAAGAATAGGATAAATCAGCCTACCCTTATCCAAACACAATCAAAGAGTAGCTCGCTGATGCAAAGGTAGAGCCGGGAGATTTTGACACTAATGTGAAGCTGAAGAAGCCATTCAATTGGTATTCACTGATAGATGCTGGCAACCCAAAGAAGAAAGTCCACCCTTCTACCCCCACATGCTAGTCTGATGAGCCAGCAGCGATAGGTTCCGAGATAACTGATCTTCCTTCCACATCTTCTTAGCCTTCTTCTAGTAATGCTTCTATGCCTCCACCATCATCCTTAGCTCCTACCACAGCCCCTAGGGTAACTCTGAGACCAGTGCCCATGCCCAGTGCTCCATTATCTACGCTGCAAGTCTCCCAGACATTAGCGAGTCTCAACAACTTGATGCAGATAACTATTGCAAAGATGTATGACTTACCTAGTACTGTGTAGCGCAAGCTACTAAACATGCACCACAGGCCCCATCTGACATTGATAAGACACTGAAGAAGACTCTGGACAAGCAGAAGATGATAATGGACACCTTGGTACAACACAGGTCAGTTATTGAAGAGCTGTGAAAGGAAGTGAGAAGATGAGGAAATCCCAAGCAAGCAAGAAATCAGTGGAAAAGCTCATAATGGAGGTGACTAGACTTGTTACACTTGGGGACCTTCCTTTTGATAATCTACTTGACCCCTACCAGTAGCACCAGCTGGCCAGTTTGAGGAGCCATACCTTGCTTCCGACACTACTAAGGCAGTGCATGCGATGTTTGCCACTCTCGATATGCCTAGATATGATGATGATGAGAATTAGTTGGCTGACCCTAAGGGAGATGATATTGCTAGGGGCACTGAGATATCCAAGGATCCTTAGGGAGTTTTCTTTACCCTCTCTTCTTTCACTCTTATTTTGCTAAGCATCAAGGACAATGCTTACTTTTATTTGAGGGAGGGGGGAGGGATAGGTGAGGGGTGGAGTTTATTTGATACATTGACACATATTGGATACATTTAGTCTACAATAATTTGATGATACTATCACGACCCGAATTTTCTACCGTCGGGACCGTGATGGCACCTAACATCGCTCTCACTAGGCAAGCCAATTTTAACGTTATATTAACCTTATTCCTTTACCTTTTATAATAAAATTTAACAAAATTAAATCAACGGAATTAAAATCAGAAGTAGATAGTTAAATAATTTTCCTTGCACTATTAATATACCGAAATAGTTACCACCCAGAAACTGGTATGACAACCCATGAACATTCTATGCATATCTACAAGTATTGGTCTGAAAAAAGTACATTTGTCTCGAAATAAAATAAAATAGAAATGTAGAACATAGGAGGAGACGCCAGCACATGCGTACGCCTACTGGACTACCTTGGATCTCCTAGACGAATGCTTGCAACCAACCTCTCGATCAGCCATAACCGGCTCCAAAATCTGCACACAAAGTGCAGATTGCAGTATCAGTACAACCGACCCCATGTACTAGTAAGTGCCAAGCCTAACCTCGACGAGGTAATGATGAGACTAAGGTGGTGCATTTATAATATAACCTACATACAGTTGATAATAAAGCAAAAGGGAGTACGGAGCGAAATGGAACAGTAACTTGCAGTAAAATAAATAGGAAACTCATTTATTTTTCCAGTACTCAGCTATAACCAATAATTAAGAGAGTTATCACAGCAGAGGAAGAATACATAAACAACAAAATGATGCGGTGCGCATCCCGATCCCACCATATAATCAGTAATAATATGAACATTCACCTTTATTACTCCTTGTTGCGGCGTGAATCTCGATCCCACCACTCCACCCTTATTACTCATCAATAGTTCACCCTTATTTCTCATGTTGTGGCGTCCAACCCAATCCTACCTGTCCACCCTTATTAATACTTGATGCAGCACACAACCCAATCCCACCAGACAATCACATTTCAACCTTATTCCTCATGTTGCGGTGTGTAACCCGGTCCCACTATATCAGTACCAATCACAATAGAATAGAAATTTTATGGTATAGCTCAAAAACCCTCCACAATATTTAAACCTCAAACCAAGTCAAACAGAAGACTATATAATTTTGAAACCTCACTTCGTTATTGCTACACAATGAGACCAACCAAAATATTTCAGAAAACACCAACAAACCAACTTAAACAAAAAATGTAATACAATGAAACTACGAAACAATTAATATCTTCAATAAAGAAAACAACATCTAACAACAAGCAACTAGACATGGAAGCATCAATAAGCATGTAGCAGTTAAGAAAGAAGACAATATATTAGAAACGGGGAAGGGAACAGGCTAAACAAATAATTTGACGATGTATAGGTACTCGTCACCGCACCTATACGCCACGCACGTGGAATTTCACATAGAAATTAAGTCAGAGATCCCTAATTCCTCGAGTAAAAGACAGAATAAACACTTGCCTCAATCCAACGACAATTCAAAGCTCAAATACTGCTTTACCTCTCGATTCCACCTCCAATCAACTCGTATCTAGTCATAATTAACTTAATAACATCAATTATCTCTAAAGAAATCAATTCCAATACATAATTATAGATTCCCCAATATTTTCCGCAAAAAATCAAAAATCGATCCCGGACCTACTTGGCCAAAATCTTAAATTCGGACCAAAACTCGATTACCCATTTACCCACGAGCCCAGATATATAATTGGTATAGGAATCTGACCTCAATTTGAATTCCCTAAGTTCTATCCAAAAATTTCTAATTTCACCATAAGAAATCTAGATATTACAATGAAATGTTGTGAAAAGAAGTAAAAGATTGAAAGAAATAAGTTAAGAATCATATACCTATAATCTAGGAAAGAACTAGCCTTTGAAAAATTGCCTCTTGAAGTTTAGGTTTAGAAAAATAGGAGAATGAATGAAAATTCCCGTCTAAGTCCAAAAATATCAGCTGCAGATGTCGCATTTGCAACCTGAGCTTCGCATTTACAAAGCTCGCAAATGCGAGAAAGTTATCGCAAATGCGAACCCCTCAATTTTCTATTTCCTTCGCAAATGCAAAGTCCCAGTCGCAAATGCAAATAATGAATATTCTTTGCAAATAAGAGGCTCGCATTTGTGAGACAAACCTCGCATTTGCGAGATCTGTAGACCTCAACATACCGGCAAATTTTTCTTTAACTCCAAATCACTCTGCAGCCTATCCAAAACTCACCCAGGCCTTTGAGGCTACAAACCAAACATGCACGCAAGTCTTACAACATTAGAGGAACTTGTTTGTGCGATCAAATCGCCAAAATAACATCTAAAACTAAGGATTTAACACCAAAACCTATGAAATTTTAAAAATAGTTTGAAAACTTTTATGCTCTCAACCCAAGGTCCAAATCTCGTTAAATAAACTCCGTTTTCGTCAAATTTTACAGATATGACCTAAATATTATATTAAACTTGTACCGAACTCCGCAACCAAAATACGAGTCTGATATCAATGACATCAAATATTAATACATTTCTTTAACCCCTTATATTTTCAGTCTTACAATTTTCATCAAAAATTCATTTCTCGGGCTTGGGACCTCAGAATTCGATTCTGGGCATATGCCTAGATCCTATATTATACTGTTGACCTACGAAGACTGTCAAAATAAGGGTCCGGCTCTGTTTATCTAAAATGTTGACCGAAGTCAACAAAAATCAACTTTTAAGGCAAGAAATCATTATTTCATCAATTTTCCATATAAAGCTTTCCAAAAAATATGTCCGGACTGTGCACGTAAATCAAAGAGAGATAAAATTGGGTTTTAAAGGCCTCAAAACATGGAATCAAGTTCAAAAACAGAAGTTGACCTTTTGGGACATCACATTCTCCGCATCTAAAACAACGTTCGTCCTCGAACGGACATAGAAAAATACCTGAGCCGGTGAAAATATTAGGATATATGCTCCATATATTGGACTCAGAGAACCAGGTAGCTACCTCAACAAGCTGACCTCTCCATTGCACACAAACCGAAGGGTAACTCTTCGGTCTTAACTAAAGAACCTACCGGTCTAGAATAGCTATCGTCTCCTCCTCGTAGGTCAAATCCTTGTCCAATTGGACAGTGCTAATGTCTAACATGTGGGATGGATACTAAAGTCTAACATGTGGGATGGATCGTCATGATACTTTTGGAGCATGGACACTTGGAATACCAGATAGACTGCTGATAAATTGGGTGGCAATGCGAGCTCGTAAGCCACCTCACCTACTCTCCGAAGAATCTCTAAAGGCCTAATGAACCTAGGGCTTAACTTTCCCTTCTTCCCAAACTGCATTACACCCTTCATGGGTGACACCCGAAGCAACACTCTCTCTTCGACAATGAATGCCACATCACGAACCTTACGGTCAGTATAACTCTTTTTTTCTAGATTAAGATGTACGAAGTCTCTCCTGAATGATCTTAACCTGATCCAAGGCATATTTGTACTAAATGTGTACCCAACAACCGAGCCTCCCCCGATTCAAACCATCAGAACGACAATCCACAAAATCTACCATATAACGCCTCATAGAGAGCCATCTAGATGCTTGACTGATAATTGTTGTTCTAGGAAAACTCTGCTACTGGTAAGAACTGATCCCAAGTATCTCCAAAGTAAATGATACAGATGTGGAGCATATCCTCCAAGATCTAAATAGTATGATCGGATTGGACGTCCTTCTGAGGTTGAAATGTTGTGTTCAACGTGACCAGCATGCCAAACTCATGTTGTACTGGTCCGAATTGATAGACACGAGCACACCATGAAGACAAATGATCTCACAGATATAAATCTTTGCCAACTGCTCCAAAGAATAGGAAACTGCCACAGGAGTGAAATTCGTTGACTTAGTCAGCCTATCCATAATAACCCATGCTGCATCAAATTTCCTCTAAGTCCGTGAGATTCCAACAGAAAAAACCATAGTGATACACTCTCACTTCCACTTAGGAATCTCAATCTTCTGAAGCAAACCATCAAGTATCTGATACTCGTACTTTACTTTCTGACTATTCAAACACCGACCTACATATGTTATAATATTCTTCTTTATTCTTCTCCACCGATAATGCTGCCGCAAGTCATGATACAACTTAGCAGTGTCTGGATAAATAGAATACCGGGAATTATGGCCTCCTCTAGGATCAACTCGCGAAGCCCATCCATATTAGGCACACAAACATGACCCAACATCATTAAATCTCTATTATCTTCAATTGCAACCTTCTTGGCATCTCTGTGCCGCACTGTGTCCCTAAGGACAAAAAATGAGGATAATCATATTGCCACTCCCTAATACCCTTAAACAAGGAAGACCGAGCGATTGTGCAAGCTAAAACACGGCTGAGATCAAAAATATCCAACCACAAAACTTATTTGCCAAAGCCTGGACATCTAATACAAGCAGTCTCTCACTGACTTGAATATGCGCAAAGCTACCCATACTGGCTTACTTCCTACTCAAAGCATCGGCTATCACATTGGCCTTCCCGGGTTGATACAAGATGGTGATATCATAGTCTTTCAATAGCTCAAACCACCTTCGCTGCCTCAAATTTAGATCCTTCTTCTTGAACAAATATTGCCAACTCACATGATCTGTGAACACTTCACACAACATGCCATATAGATAGTGCCACCAAATCTTATGCGTGTGAACAATGACTGCTAGCTCCAATTCATGAATTGGATAATTCTTCTTGTGAATAGTCAAATACTGTAAAGCATATATAATAACCTTGCCATTCTGCATCAACACCACACCAAGTCCAATACAAGATACATCACAATATACTGTATATGGCCCTGAACTTGTGGGAAACACCAACACCAGCATTGTAGTCAAGGTTGTCTTAAGCTTTTGAAAGCTCGCCTCATACTTATTTGATCATTTGAATGGGGAACCCTTCTGGGTTAACCTAGACATTAGGGCTACAATAGGTGAAAAACCTCCATAAACCGACAGTAATAACCCGCCAAACCCAAGAAACTCTAGATCTTTGTAGCTGATGTGGGTCTAGGCCAGTCCTTAACTGCCTCAATCTTCTAAGGATCCCCTTACATACCCTCTGCTGATATAAGGTGACCCAAGAAATCAACTAAACTCAACCAAAACTCACATTTTGAAAACTTAGCATATAATTGGCTATCTCTTAGAGTCTGAAGAACGATCCGAAGCTTTTGCTCATGCTCCTCTTGGCTGGGAGTAGATCAAGATATCATCAATGAAAATAATCACGAAGGAATCCAGATAGGGCTTGAACACCCGGTTCATCAAATCCATAAATGTTGTTGGGGCATTTATCAAGCCAGATGACATCACAAAAAACTTATAATGCCAATATCGAGTCTGATTAGCTGTATTAGGGACATCATATGCCCTAATCTTCAATTGATGGTAGCCATACCTCAAATCAATCTTTGAAAACACCTTGGCACCCTGAAGCTAATCAAATAAGTCACCAGTACTCTGCAATGGATACTTTTTCTTGATGGAGACTTTGTTTAACTACCGATAGTCTATGCACATCCTCATCGACCCATCCTTCTTCTTGATAAACAACACCGGCATACCCCAGGGCAACATACTAGGTCTAATAAAGTCCTTATCAAGCATATCTTGCAATTTTTCCTTCAGTTCTTTCAACTCGAGAAGGGCCATATAGTACAGAGGAATAGAAATGGGCTGAGTGCGCGGAGCCAAATCAATGCAAAAGTCAATATCCCTGTCAAGTGGCATCCCCGGTAGGTCTGCAGTAAATACCTATAGACACTCCCAAATAACTGGTATAGAATCCATGGAAGGAACCTCTACACTACAATCACGAACATAATCCAAATAAGCCAAACACCAATTCTCGACTATACGCCAAGCCTCCATATAAGAAATGTACGTGCTGGTAGAATGACCAAAAGTCCCTCTCCACTCCAATTGAGGCAACCCCGGCAATGATAAGGTCACGGTCATTGCGCGACAATCCAATATAACATGATAAGGTGACATCCAATCCATCCCTTAAATGATACCAAAATTAACTATATCGAGAATTAAGAGATCTACGCTAGTCTCAAGACCCCCAATAATAACCTCACACGAGCGATAAACATGATCTACAATAATATAATCTCCAGGCAATGAGGACACTTATACAAGAGACCTCAAAGAATAACGAGGCACAACAAATTATAAAGCAAAAAAAGAAGAAATATACGCTTATGTGGATCCTGGATAAAAAAAACTGAAACATCGATACTGCAAACCAAAACATTACTTGTAATGAAAACATCGGAGGACTCAGCCTCAAGCTTGGCTAGGAAAGCATAACATCGATGTTGGGCCCTGTCACTATAAACCATATCCCTAAGACGGCCTCCTGCTGGCTGGACTCCACCTCCAACGACCTGACCTCCACCTCTAGGGGGCTTACCCCTGCATATGGCTCCCTAACCCTTACCTCTAGCTTCCTGAGTGGGCGATTCTCGGATCATGGCACGAGAACCCTACTGCTGTTTCTGAACACCCACCAATCATTGACGTGTCCTCCAGATATGCCCATGCTCACCACACTCGAAACATTAATCCTGATACTTTGGATGAGAAAGTTGAGACTGACCCTCACAAGCTGGCTGACCATGGTAATAACTCTGAATAGGAGGTTCTCTGATAGAAGTTGGCGGTGCACTATAAGCTGGATGCCTTGAAGGAGGCACATAAGGACCACAAACCCCTGAAGCTCCATGGGATATCTGAAGTGCTCAATGAAATAGCTTGGGAGGATGGCCCATACCAAAAGTACCCTAGCCTCCATATGAGGCCCCACTGAATCAACTGGTGTGACGAGGCCTCTTGTCATACCCTTGGCTACCTCCCTGAGCTAAAACCATCTCAACTCGGCTGGCCACATTGGCTGCATTCTGGAAAGCGGTCCCACTCCCTTACTCTCCCCCTCTCTCTCTCTCTCTCTCTCTCTCTCTCTCTCTCTCTCTCTCTCTCTTGTGGTGGGAAGTATTAGAATAGCACGACGGTCCAAGTCAAAAAATCTAGTCTCGTACTGAGTGACGATGATAGAACCCTACTGAAGGCACTCTTACTACCTCCAATAGTCCTCTATCTAAGTGATAGAAATATACTTCTCCATAAATTTCTGAGAGGACTGGTCCCAAGTAAGATCTGGTGACCCATCAGGTCTGTCCAAACAATAATCCCTCCACCATTTCTTGGTAGTAAGGTCAACCCCATTGATCTCCACTATTCCCATGTTCCACAACACCTCATGACAACTATCTAGATAGTCCTCGGGATACTCTGAAGATGTACCACCATAGGTAGTGGTGAAAAGCTTGGTGAATCTATCAAATCTACATAAGAGCTTTGAAGACATAGATGATCCATTGCCGATTTGTGCTACAACACCCAGCGAAACTACCCAAACTTGCTGAGCTACTGGAGTTTGAAATTGGGGATCCATTTGCTCTAGAGTGTGAGTAGCGGGAGTCTATGCTCCTCTCCTACCTCGAGAGACAACTGGTGCTATAGGAAATGCCCTAGCCTGAGTAACACTCTCCATAAGTCCCACTAGACAGACCAAAGCATCATTAAATACCGGTCATGGCCGGAGCCTCCTCATCAAACTCTACCCGATGCTCTGTCGTTGGAGTTGCTACTCGAGCTCTAGGCTGACCCCTGCCCCTACCTCTAACACAGTCTCCGCCTTATCCTCTCCCGCCCGTAGGAGTTGTCGCGGGGGCTCCGGCTATTGATCAGCTAATGAAGTGGTACGCGTTCTTGTCATCTGCGAAGGAACATAGTAGAGATTTCATTAACATTGAGAGATCAAATCATACGACAGAGAAGAATAGAAGTGCAATTGCTCCCTACTCTGTAGCTTATGGGTGGATAGGCACCGATATCTCCGTACGGATCCCTCATACTCTGCTAAGCTTGTCCGTGAATTATGAGACCTTGGCAACCTAGTGCTTTGATACCAGTTCGTCACGACCAGAATTCCCCACCATCGGGACCGTGATGGTGCCTAACATCGCACTCACTAGGCAAGCTAATGTTAGAATTTTATTTACCCTTTTCCTTTGCTTTTTATAGCTAAAATAAAACAAAACTAATTCAACGGGAATAAAATCGAAAGAAAAAAGTTAACTGATTATCCTTATACTATTAACAAACTGAAATAATTACCACCCATAATCAGATGTTACAACCCCCAAACATTATATGAATATCTACAAGTATTGGTCTGAAAGAAAAGTATATCTGTCTTAAAAGAAAATAAAAAAAATGTAAAACTTAGGAGGGGATGCCAGGACCTGCGAACGCCTGGAGGACTACCTTGGGTCTCGTAGATGAATGTTTGAAACTGACCTCTCGATCAGCCACAACCAGCTCTAAAATCTGCACAGAAAGTGTAGAATGCAATATTAGTACAACCGACCCCATGTATTGGTAAGTTCTGAGCCTAGCCTCGAGGAGGCAGTGATGAGACTATGGCGGGGCATTTACAATATAACCTACATATAGTTTATAATAAAGTAAAAGGAAGTGTGAAACGAAATAGAACAATAACTTACAATAAAATAAATACGAAACTCATTTATCTTGCTAGTGCTCCGCTATAACCAATCCTTAAGAGAGATACAATGCTACAGAATAAAATCATAGTAGAGGAAGAATACATAAACAACAAAATGATGCGTCGTGCATCCTGATCCCACCACATGATCAGTAACAATATGAACATTCACCCTTCTTCCTTCTGTTGATATCCAATTTTTTCCTATGTACTTTTATATGTAAATAATTTCAAAATAGCATGTACATGCCTATATAAGCATGCCCAAGAGTGTTTGTATTTTTTCTTAATTTTTAATGATTTTAAAATCAATTTATTGTCCATTTTTAGCAGTATAAAATCCAATAGTTACTCCCCAAGATTATCATTTTGGTGAATATTATATTTCTAGTCGCATGTTTACATCAAAATATAATTAAGGTTATTTTTTATATTTTTCAATATTTATTTAGTATTTTTAAAGCTAAATTACATATAATTACAATTATGGCCTATTTTACGATTAATAGTATTTTTATAATTATAAAAAAAAATTCAGTATTTTTAGATCAATATTTATATAATATTTGTTGGCTCAGTATTTTTATTTACTTTTAAAATTATTATTATTATTTTTATTAAATAAAAAGGAAAAAATTGGCTATTTAACATTTAGCCCATTTCTATTTTAATTACAGCCTCATTTCCTTTCAATTATAGCCCTTAAATTGATCCAATTTCTTTCCCAAATTAAAACCAGCCCAATTCCTAAATTACTCGACTGCTGACCCGATTTAAAAACCCACCTGGATCCCCATTGATCCAAACTGTTGATCATTTTGATCAACGTCAATAAATTTCCTTTGTCTTTTTTAATTCCAAAACCCCCTTGACGTAATTCATTTTCACCTGAGACGTCTCCTTTAAAACCTTTTCGTCCCTCAAACTCTCTCGAACCTCTCCGAAACCCTAATTGTTTCCCACCTTATCTACCCATCTTTCTGTTGAAACACGTTCTCAAGGCACTAAACTAAACGTGTGTTCATATTTGTAGGTTTTGATAAATGACAAACGACGCGCAATTGACATATGACGAGGTCCAAGCACAAGCAATTGACACATAACGAGGTTCAAGCACAAGACAAACAAAGATCATGATCAAGCAAAGAAATAAAGTTATACATGAGTCGTTCTTTAATTGTGATCTTGATCCGACAATTAACTCAAGACTTGGCTTCTCTCGTAATATCATTTTTATCAAATCATGCATATTTAATTTAAAGCAAAATGATTTTCAAATATTTTATTTTAGCCAAAATGATTTTTAAACATGCCTCTCAAATCTGGACAAAGATAATCGATTATGTACTTTATGATAATCGATTATGTTAAGACAATGTACACCAGATTTACAAAGCTGAACAATAATCGATTATGTACCTTATGATAATCGATTATGTTAAGGCAGTGTACATTAGATTTTTCAAATCTACAAGATAATCGATTATGTTGAGGCAGTGTCCATCAGATTTTTCAAAGCTATAAAATAATCGATTATGCACATTATGATAATCGATTATGTTGAGGCAGTGTCTATCAAATTTTACAAGACTGTAAAATAATCGATTATGTACTTTATGATAATCGATTATGTTAAGACAGTGTAGTCCGAAGTTTTCAAAATATAAAAGATAATCGATTATCCTTATAGCATAATCGATTATGCAAATGACCGTTGCCAAAGTATTTTTAAACTCTGAAAGATAATCGATTATACACAATATGATAATCGATTATGCTAAGTAGAATCTGCATATGATTTTTTGAACGTTGTCAGGCAATCGATTATACACATTCTGATAATCGATTATGCTAAGTAAAATCTTAATATGATTTTTTGAACGTTGTCAGGTAATCGATTATACGATTTGGATAATCGATTATTCTGCTTAAAATCTGGGAATGATTTTTGAACGATTGGAAAATAATCGATTATGCAAATCAGATAATCGATTATCTTAGCACAAAATCAGCAATTCTTGATTGGCAATTAGGCAACGGTTGTGGGGATTTTGAACACTATAAATACAACTCAAAATCAGTCTTCTAAGTACAACAACTGATTATATTCTTGCTAAAGCTTGCGTACTCTCATATTCATCATTTTCTATTCATTCAATAAGTTTTTGAGAGCCAAACTCTTGACGAAAGTTGTTGTGTTCTTGAGAATATTTATTTTACTCATATCTACTCTTAAAGAGAGTCTTGTCTTGAGTGCTAAGTGTTTGTATACACTTGAAGGGAAGTGTTAATCCCTTGTGGTTGTAAGAAGGAACGTTTTCATTACTTCGGTTGAAGTCTTGAAGTGTGGTATCTTCGAGCAAAGGTTGTTGAGGCTTGTGTGACTCAAGTTCTCAGTTTGTAACGGTTTGATAAGCACCCGTAAGCTTAATGAAGTTAGTGGAATCTCGAGAGATTCTCTCTGAGACTGGACTAGCCACAGTTTGTGGTGAACCAGGATAATTTCGGTGCGTTCGTTCCTTATTATTTACTTACCGCACTTATTTCAATCCTGCAATTTTTAATTCCGCAAGTTTATATTGTTTTTTATTATAACGCTATTCACCCCCCCCCCTAGCGTTAAGTGTACATTCAAACAATTGGTATCAGAGCCCAACACTCAGAAAGACTTAACCGTTTGAGAGAAACAATCCATGGCTTCTACTCGTGACTTTAATGCAGGAATAGGTGAAGGACAATGCTCCACCAGACCACCACTGTTCGACGGCACAAACTATACGTACTGGAAGGAGAGGATGATAATATTCATACAATTGAATAATTTCATCTATGGAAGGTTATAACGAAGGGAGAACAAATTCCAACCAAAAAGGTTGAAAATGAATGGGTTCCAAAATCCGAAAATGAATACGATGTGGATGATATCCGAAAAGTGCAGAACAACGCTAGAGCCATCAACTTATTATATTGTGCTGTAAATGCTGATGATTACAGAAAAATATCATGTTGCATAACGGCTATACAAATGTGGGATAAGCTGGAAATCACGTACGAAGGTACGGACCAGGTAAGAGAAGCTAAAATTGATTTTCTAACCCATGCATGTGGACTGTTTCACATGAAGGAAAGCGAGAGGATCGATGACATGTTCGAACGATTTTCAAAAATCGTCAATGACCTACATGCTCTTAAGAAGACCTTCACGGATAAGGAACTTGTCCGAAAAATTCTCCGAAGTCTCACTCCGGAATGGCGCTCCAAGGCCGACGCGATTCAAGAGTCTATCGGCGTTTCAAATGTCACCATCGACGGACTAAGAGGTAATCTTAAAACCTATGAATCTACTATACTTAACCCTCCGTTTAATGATCAAAGGAAACAAAGAATCGCCCTCAAGGCAAGCACGACTCAACCTCAAAATGATGAGGACTCAAACAACAGAGATAACGAGTTCAGACTCGTTATTAAGAGGTTTCAAAAATTCATGCAAAAAGAGTATGAACGGAAAGGCAAAGAACAAGGAGATCAAGTAAAGTGCTATGGATGCGGAGAAATCGGGCACATTAAATCATATTGCCCAAATGTCAAAAAGGAGAAGAAACCCTTCAAGAAACAACGAGCATACATATCTTGGGGAGGTGACTCCGGAGACGAATCAAGCGATGATGAAGAAGACGAAGCCGCAAATCTATGTCTCATGGCACACGGAGACAATCAAGAAGAGGTATGTCAAATTTCTTCAAAAAATTTCTTTTCTCTTCAGGAAATGCAAAATGCTTTTGATGAATTGTATAGTGAATTCATTAGAGCTTCCGAAACTGTTAGAGACGTAAAGAAAAATTCTTCTTTGAAAGAAAAAGATTTTGAAAAACAACTCTCTTTGAAAGAAAAAGATTTGGAAAAATTGATTTTGGAAAATGAGAAGTTGAAAGAAGAAAACAAATTTTTCGGCAAGAGAAGCGCCGAAAAACCCGAGAGTTCTAGTAAAAATTGTATTTATTGCATGCATCTAAAAGATGAAGTAGAAAGACTTAAGGGCACCCAAGATAAGTTCAATTCTTCTCATAAAAATTTGAATGATGTTCTTGTCAATTTGAAATCGACCAAACATGGCATAGGTTTCAAAAACGAGCCTAAAGAAAAAGTTGAAGCCATCCCCAACAACCCAAGGCTCAACCTAGGATAAAAAAATAAGTATTCATCCTAGAAATAACCATCCTAGAATCAATATGCATCCTAGACCAAACACTAGAAGAAACTTTGAACATTTTAGAACGCCTAGAAATGGCCTTCAACAATCGCAACCTAGACATATTCGACCTAGAAACAATTATTCTAGAAACGCTGCATATCCTAGAACAAACAGTAGGAGAAATGATTTTCAAGGATTGCGCAATAGCCATATTGTCACAAATAGAGCAAACGATTTTCGTACCTCCAACTACTACCAACCTAGAAGAATGCATAATCCTAATGTCATTTGTCACTATTGTAGTAGAATAGGACATATTGCTCCTGCTTGTTTTACTAGACACAGACACTTAACTGCATGTCAAGCACAACAGCATTTTACACCTAACTCTCAAGGACCCAAAACAGCTTGGGTACCAAAAACTCATTGATTTGTCTTGTAGGTATGTTTGAAGGGATCAAGTGTACTTTGGTACCTTGATAGAGGATGCTCCAAACACATGACCGGAGACACATCCAAGTTCCTTCAATTAGAACACAAGGAAGGAGGAAACATTATTTTTGGAGATAACAACAAGGGAAAAATTATCGGCATTGGCTCGGTCGGTAAGAATGAATCTTCTTCCATTAAGCATATATTTCTAGTTAAAGGTCTAAAACATAATCTCTTGAGCATAAGTCAATTATGTGACAAGGGAAATCTTATTTTGTTTGATTCGGAAGAATGCTTAGTTTTTCGTCGTAGTGATTTTAAAATTATCCTTCGTGGTTTTAGAATTGATAACATCTATATGGTTGATCTTGAAAACTCTTCATCAGAGTATGTGAATTGTCTTATGAGAAAAGAAGATGATATGTGGTTATGGCATCGTAGAGTAGCTCATATCAACATGCATCTTTTAAACAAATTGGTTTCACAAAATTTTGTTATTGGTCTTCCAAATTTGAAATTTGAAAATGACATTATTTGTGATTCTTGTCTAAAAGAGAAGCAAACAAAAGCATCTTTTAAATCTAAGAATATTGTTTCAACTATAAGACCTTTGCAACTTCTTCACATGGATCTTTTTGGACCATCTCGCATTGAAAGTCTTGGTAGAAATCGTTATGCTTTTGTTATTGTTGATGATTATTCTAGATTTACATGGACACTATTTTGTTGCTCACAAAAGTGAAGCTTTTCAAAATTTTAAATGTTTTCTTAAACGTGTTCAAAATGAAAAGAACAACCGTCACTTCCATAAGAAGTGATCATGGGGGAGAGTTCGATCACAATCTCTTCGCGGACTTTTGTGACGAACTCGGTATTGAGCACACCTTCTCTGCTCCACGTACACCACAACAAAATGGAGTGGTGGAATGGAAAAATTGGTGTCTCGAAGAGATGGCTAGAACCATGCTCGATGAGGCTAAGATTCCCAAACAATTTTGGGCGGATGCCGTGAGTACCGCATGCTACGTTTTAAGCAGAGTAGTCATAAGGCCAATACTCATGAAAACTCCCTATGAACTCTATAAGGGAAGGAAACCTAATCTCTCCCATCTTAGAGTATTCGGTTGTAAATGCTTTATTCATAACAACGAAATTTGATGCCAAATCGGATGAAGGAATTTTTCTTGGTTATTCATCACGTAGCAAAACATATAGAGTATTCAATAATAGAACCGAAACTGTTGAGGAATCCCCTCATATTGTGTTTTCCGAAAATAATGCTCGCTTGGCGAGAAAGGATTCTGGTTTTGATCTTGCAGGTATTTTAAACACAATAAGTCCTCAAGACAAAGTACAAGAGGAAAACCCAAAGGAAATTCAAGATGAAATCTTGGAACAATCATCGGAGGAAGCGCCACCACTGGAGAAAGAAATGAAACTGCCCAACGCGTGGAGGACAATTAAAGACCATCCTCTCGACAAGGTAATTGGGGACATTGAACAAAAGGTAAGTACTCGAAACAATCTTAAGAACACCTTAGGACATACTGCTTTCGTTTCTCAAATTGAACCCTCAACCATTTCCGAACAATTGGGGATGAGCATTGGACCTTGGCAATGCAAGAAGAGCTTAACCAATTCAAACGAAATGACGTTTGGGAATTGGTGCCAAGACCCGACAATCATACCATAATTGGTACGAAATGGGTTTTTCGAAATAAATTAGATGAAAATGGTGTAATCACTAGAAACAAATCTATGCTTGTAGCAAAAGGTTACAATCAAGAAGAAGGAATTGACTATGAAGAAACGTATGCACCGGTAGCAAGGTTAGAAGCTATTTGTTTATTACTTGCTTTTGCCTCTTCTATGAATTTCAATTTATATCAAATGGATGTAAAGAGTGCTTTTCTAAATGGTTTTATTCAAGAAGAAGTTTATGTTGAACAACCCCCGGGCTTTGAAGATTTTAAATCTCCCGATCATGTTTTCAAACTTAAGAAAGCCCTTTATGGTCTTAAACAAGCTCCCCGAGCTTGGTATGAACGATTGAGCAAATTTCTTTTGGACAATGAGTTCATTAGGGGGAAAGTTGACACCACACTATTTATTAAGCATAAAAACAATAATATTTTATTAGTTCAAATCTATGTGGATGATATTATTTTTGGTGCTACTAACAATGCTTTGTGCAAGGAATTTTTTGATTTAATGACAAGCGAATTTGAGATGTCTATGATGGGTGAGCTAACCTTCTTCTTGGGGTTGCAAGTGAAACAAATGAAAGAATGAACTTTCATTTGTCAATCTAAATATTGCAAAGAGTTGCTAAAACGATTTGAAATGAGCAACGCCAAAGCAGCCACTCCAATGAGCACATTCGATCATCTTGACAAAGATAAGAAAGGTAAGGAAGTCGACACCAAGAAGTATCGAGGTATGATCGGATCCCTTCTTTATCTTACTGGTAGTAGACCGAACATAATGTTTAGCATATGTTTATGCGCTCGATATCAATCAGGTCTGAAGGAGTCGCACCTAACTGCGGTTAAGCGGATAATGAAGTATCTTGTTGGTACTATAAATGTGGGACTATGGTATCCCAAAGGTTCTTCATGCCAACTTGTTGGCTATTCCGACTTCGATTTTGCAGGTTGCAAATTGGACCGCAAGAGCACTAGTGGCACTTGCCATTTGCTCGGTAGCTCTCTTGTCTCTTGGTTTAGTAAGAAACATGTAAGTGTTGCGTTGTCCACAACCGAGGCTGAATATGTAGCCGCGGGGAGTTGTTGTGCTCAAATCCTTTGGATGAAACAACAACTCTCGGACGATGGACTAAGTATCGATCATATCCCTCTTAGATGTGATAATACTAGAGCCATAAGATTGATGAAGAACCCCGTTCTTCATTCAAGAACAAAACACATTGAAATTAGGCACCACTTTATAAGAGATCACGTTCTCAAAGGTGATGTCGAAATTGAGTTTGTTGAAACCAAATCTCAATTAGCCGACATTTTCACAAAGCCTTTAGAGAAAGAGTTCTTTTTCCGAATTCGTAGTGAACTCGGGATCCTTGACTCCACGTTGATCTAAGTCATGCATTGCATTTTTTTTTCATTACTAACTTGAGCGTCGGAGGCGCCTAATTCTGTTTTGCAGGTTCGCACCAAAGACAGGGGGAATTATAAAGCACTGGTGCAGAAAAATCGATCTCTTTTAAGAATAATCGATTTCTCTTAAGTACATAATCGATTATCAAGTATCAATAATCGATTATGTTGACATTATATTGTCCCTTTTATAATTGCGATTTTTTGTTAATCAATAAACAAGTTATTTACTAATGTTTTTTTTGCTAATGTCAAAAGGGGAAGAATAAGGGCTATGAACTTAATATTTATTGGCATAAATTGAGGGGGAATTCATATGTTGAGGGGGAACTAATTGCATATCTATATACTTGTCTTGGATCGTCATTATGAATTATCTAATATGCATATCCCGATATTGGTTTGCCTTTATCAAAAAGGGGGAAATTATTGAAACACGTTCTCAAGGCACTAAACTAAACGTGTGTTCATATTTGTATATAAATGACAAACGACGCGCAATTGACATATGACGAGGTCCAAGCACAAGCGCGCAATTGACACATAACGAGGTTCAAGCACAAGACGAACAAAGATCATGATCAAGCAAAGAAATAAAGTTATACATGAGTCATTCTTTAATTGTGATCTTGATCTGACAATTAACTCAAGACTTGGCTTCTCTCGTAAAATCATTTTTATCAAATCATGCATATTTAATTTAAAGCAAAATGATTTTCAAACATTTTATTTTAGCCAAAATGATTTTTAGACATGCCTCGACAAAGATAATCGATTATGTACTTTATAATAATCGATTATGTTAAGACAATGTACACCAGATTTACGAAGCTGAACAATAATCGATTATGTTCCTTATGATAATCGATTATGTTAAGGCGGTGTACATTAGATTTTTCAAAGCTACAAGATAATAGATTATGTACCTTATGATAATCGATTATGTTGAGGCAGTGTCCATCAGATTTTTCAAAGCTATAAAATAATCGATTATGCACATTATGATAATCGATTATGTTGAGGCAGTGTCTATCAAATTTTACAAGACTGTAAAATAATCGATTATGTACTTTATGATAATCGATTATGTTAAGACAGTGTAGTCCGAAGTTTTCAAAATATAAAAGATAATCGATTATCCTTATAGCATAATCGATTATGCAAATGACCGTTGCCAAAGTATTTTTAAACTCTGAAAGATAATCGATTATACACAATATGATAATCGATTATGCTAAGTAGAATCTGCATATGATTTTTTGAACGTTGTCAGGTAATCATTATACACAATCTGATAATCGATTATGCTAAGTAAAATCTTAATATGATTTTTTGAACGTTGTCAGGTAATCGATTATACGATTTGGATAATCGATTATTCTGCTTAAAATCTGGGAATGATTTTTGAACGATTGGAAAATAATCGATTATGCAAATCAGATAATCGATTATCTTAGCACAAAATCAGCAATTCTTGATTGGCAATTAGGCAACGGTTGTGGGGGTTTTGAACACTATAAATACAACTCAAAATCAGTCTTCTAAGTACAACAACTGATTATATTCTTGCTAAAGCTTGCGTACTCTCATATTCATCATTTTCTATTCATTCAATAAGTTTTTGAGAGCCAAACTCTTGATGAAAGTTGTTGTGTTCTTGAGCGTATTTATTTCACTCATATCTACTCTTAAAGAAAGTCTTGTCTTGAGTGCTAAGTGTTTGTATACACTTGAAGGGAAGTGTTAATCCCTTGTGGTTGTAAGAAGGAACGTTTTCTTTCCTTCGATTGAAGTCTTGAAGTGTGGTATCTTCGAGCAAAGGTTGTTGAGGCTTGTGTGACTCAAGTTCTCAGTTTGTATCGGTTTGTTAAGCACCCGTAAGCTTAACGAAGTTAGTGGAATCTCGAAAGAGTCTCTCGGGGACTGGACTAGCCACAGGTTGTGGTGAACCAGGATAATTTCGGTGCGTTCGTTCCTTATTATTTACTTACCGCACTTATTTCAATCTTGCAATTTTTAATTCCGCAAGTTTATATTGTTTTTTATTATAATGCTATTCACCCCTCCCCCTCTAGCGTTAAGCGTATATTCTAACAGTTTCCACTGGAATCTATGGCGTCTCCGGCCATGGACGGTCTGTACTCACCTTTTCACACCATCAGACCTAAGATATTCAAGGTTTGAATCTCAACTTCAATGGCCCTCTTCAGATCCTTCTCAGACCTGCATATATATGGCTTCTCTTGCCATTATTCCGGCATGTTCAATCAATATGAGTCTTTTCGACTCAGAATCTGACCTCCTCAAGACCTTTCTCGTTTTTATGGTTTTCTTTGCAAGTCTAAGCCGTATGAGATTCTGTACTTGCTTATTTTCTTAGATCTGTGATAGGTGTGGGCTTTACTTGACATTTAAAATCTTTTTCCCCAAATTTCCTTTTCAAAATCAATCAATTTCGGTCTTAGTGTTTTTGAAAAGGTTTCATCAAATATTTTTCTGATTATTTCTGTTTTTCCTTCATGTGTGTGTACATATTTTATGCTCATGTGCTTTCATTTCTACTATGCTTGAGTTTGCTCTTTATATCTCTTTCTATTATGCAAGATTCATCTATTTTTGTTGTTATTACTATACTCGCATGTTAATCCGTGTTGCTTTCCTTATTCTTTGCTATATGTGATTATTGTTGAGTTCTTTGATTTTATTTACTTTAATGAAATTATTTTGTGTCCCTGCTAAGCATATTTCATCTACTTTTGCTTAAAACTTGTATCTCTTTCTTCTGAACATGTTTAAATTTCGAGTTTTCTCCAACGTCTTCTCAGGACCTTGAATCTGTGATTCTTTTTGTGTGTGTTTGTCTCTCATAAATCCTTGGAAAAGACTTCTGAGCCTCTTTCAATGATATGTTTTCTCACCTCTATGTCTGACTCAATTCGAAACCCTCGGATTTGGGGGTTTCTTTGGCAAGTGGTATTAGGGTTCCACTTTGGGACCCTAGGCTTTCAGACCCACTATGAGTTTGTAACTGAACGCGAATCCCTTTTGCTTGTGACTCTAAGGCGTTCAATGTTATACTCTTTTTCGAATTAACCTGACGATTCCTTTTCTTTGATTGATATGCTTTATATATGAGAAATTTCTATTTCAAAAGGTTTTTACCTTCTAATTGATTGATTCTGAGATCCTTTTAATGAGGCTGACAAATTGTCACTAATTTTTCTTCGATTGATTCTTCTTTACCTTTCCTAACTTGGTTAATTCAAATTGAACTTGTAATTGTGGTTTCGTGGCTGTTTAATTGATTCCATTGCCATATTCGGCATAAACAGTGTACTATTGATTGTTTTCCTTAAATAACTTTTATGTATTTACCCCTTTTGTGCTACTTTGAAAGGTTTTAATTAATATTTCCTTACCTTTCTTACTTATTTCTCTGCACTATAAAAGGGACTGTCTTTCTGTACATTTAGGGCGACTTCATCTTCACACAACCTTCACACTACTAGTCCTTATATTCCAATTCAATATTTGCACACTTGCAATACTATTTTGAATTTAATACCCTACTTTTCTTGAGATCTTTTGGAACTGCTTTTCCTGAAACATGGTCTTTTCAAGACTACTATTTTTACTTGTTTTCCCCTAAAACTGATACGTTTCGATCTAATTTCCTGCCTCATACTTATTTGTTTACTTCATAGCTTCAGCATTTCTGTTTACGTTGCTATTGTTGTACAATGATTAAACTATGTATGCCCTTTCTTTGCATCTGTTTCTATTATGAATCCCTACCCTTTATTCCCTTATATGTGTTTGAGTTAAGGTTCTTGGCCTGGCAGTACCCAAACTATTGTCTAGGTCATAACCTGATCCACAATGGATCCTAACTCTTAAGACTTGGCTAACTGGCTCGTCAGGGGTGTGCCAGCATTCTCAAATGCTGGGCATGACCACCAGCCTACCATGTCTTTCCCTAATTCCCTCTATGCACTCACACTTATTCTTATACTCTTATGTTCTGCCCCCTCTTATGAGCCATGCTTTGGGACCTTGAGTTCCCTTCCACACTACTACGATCTTAATTTTGCAATGTGTTTTGGTTGTAAGCACTGCCTGAAGCCCCTTTGAGACTCTTGGGAACTTTGACACATCCCAAGTGTGAGAAAGGCTTTTGGAAATCCGATCCCAGATGTTGGTTTATGTCATTTTGTTGGACTTTGAGTTTGAATTAGGCTGTTTGGTTGTACATGGAACTTCTTATGTAAATTTACCTTTTTTTCTTATTTATTTTGGTCTGTAATAATTTGTAATAACTATTGGGTATATCTGGTGGAAAGGTATGGAGATGAATGCATGCTAAGGGTAGAAATCTTGCCTATAGGATTTTCTGATTTCTGCATTCTCATCTTAGAACTCATGCCTATAAGTTTTTCTTTCACTTCTGCAATATCATCTTAGAAACCATGCCAATACGTTTTCATGCATATAGAAATCTTGTCTCTAAGATCTTGCATTTCTGCATATAGAAATCCTACCTATAAGTTCTGCATTTCTGCATATAGAAAATCATGATCATAGTTTTCCTGCACTTCTGCATGTCATTAGTCAAAAATCATAAGTTTAATAATAATCGACTTCAATCTAGATACCATGTCTATGGAATCGTTTAAAACCAATAATTCTTAGATAACTTGCATATGGGAGTAATCAATTGAATCAGCTTCGTCTATTTCATCTATGAGTCTAAAATCAGTTATAAGGTCGTTTATAGTCTGCAGATCTTTTTGTTTATAAAACCAGTAATACTTTATTGAAAATTAGTATACTATATTAGATATCATACCTATAGGTCTCACTTAGGCAAACCATTAGGTAATTAATTAGTTGTGTGTCAGTTTTTGATAACTACAACCAGACAAGGCTAATTCAGACTCCTCATCTGAGAAATATGTGATAAGTCAGACTTTCCTAACTCTATTAAATTTAATTCAGACCTAACCAGTACTTGAAGTCATGTTATATATTTGCCTTTAAGTGAGGAGGCATGTTTAAGCCTTAACTGCTATTTGCTTTTCCCCTAACTACTTATGTGTTTTGTTTTTCTCCTAGAGTTTTATCATTTTAAAAACTCTGAAAATCCACAACTCCCTCCCCTATAAGATTAGTAGTCTGTCTCCAGGACTGATAGGATCGGGATGGGTAATAGAATGCAATAAGTAACGATACTATTATGCGCGTTAATACCTTTATGGGGTGGGAAGGGTAGATATGGATATGACGATCGGTGCGCTAATTCCTTATGTAGCCTCTCTCCTGAGGCGTGATTGCTGGATATTGCATTTATGTGATCCATATTAATCATAAACCTAGGACCCCTCTACCCTTTACCTGCTTTCATCTATTTCTTTCAGAATTGTTTAAATCTTTTTCTTAAAATTTCTGCCCTCTTTACTCTTGCTCAAATTTTAACTTATTTGCAATATTCTATGAAAAATCCTTCTACTTGAAGCCCTTATTTTCATATGTGAAGTCAACATTATAATATGATCGGCAACCATAATTGTGGATCTTGAAGAGTGCCTAACACCTTCCCCTTGAGATAATTTCTAGCCTTTACCCAAACACTGGTTCTTCAAACTCAAACCCTTCTCAGTGTCCTAATGCATTTAATCATTAGGTGGCGACTCTTCAAATTCAAAAATCCAATTCCTAAAAAGGAACGAGTTGTCCTCCCAAATGTCATAAACCTGATGTCGCCTTAGAAAAAGGGGGCGCGACAGCATGGTGACTCTGTTGGGAATTTCTTTTAGGCTTGTACCATTTCAAGTTACTTGTGACTTTACTGTTACTTTATTGCCTTTATTTAATTTCTTCATCTCTTTTCTACTACGAAACTAACTTGGCTCCTTGTTTCTTTCTTTAATGTTTTCTTTTACATCTTTCCTTCAATACTGTTCCAATTATGAGCAATTATTATAACCATTACCTTACGAACATGCAAATACATGACAACTTATTTCATTCTTCTAATTGCATCCTCAACATGATATTCCACTCATACCAAACAAAATAACATAGCAACACTTATAATGAGTGGTTGTGCCCTTCCAATATTATCACCCCCTAAAATTGGCAAAGGCGTATTTGTGGTAAAACCATCGATCAGCGTTGCAGTCGAGGTTCCGTGACTTTCCCTCTTGAGTTGTCCGCTCAAGGGTACTGGTCTAGTACCTCATAGAAACCTTACTCTGTTCAATTGTGCATGCATCACTGTCAACTAGTCGAGTCAATTATGTTGTCCGCATAATGACTCTTTAAGATAGCCTTGTCCAAAGTCCACTGGGTTCCTTGAACCCAAACGGACATTACAACGTCTGTGCATTTATTTGGAGAACTAAATGTTGCTTACACTAATTATTAATATTTAAATAGTCTAGTTTGGAGGGGGTAAGAGTCTAAAACTTTGTTTTGCAGAAAATGAGGCACAAAGTTCCCAGATTCGGCATGGTAACCAACATCCACCAAAAGTTGCTAAGCTGGTAGGAAGACCTTCACTCCAGTGATCATACCCCCATCCGTAAATATTTGGAAAATTTTCCTTCTCTCTTAGGAATCCAACCCGACAACAAAATCATAGAGGCTGCAACTCTATTATGGGATAATGATAGATCAGTGTTCCGCTTCGGGGACATTTAAATGGAACCTCTTCCAGAGCAAATAGGAGCATTAGCTGGTATTCCATGGGAGACTCCGGGGTTACTTATGTTGGAAAATCTCAAGGGTAGGGGTTTTCTCAAAATGATGGGACTAAAGAAGAACACTGACTTGACCTACATAAAGGATTCCTTCATTCCTTTCGACCATATGTACGAGAGGTACGACCATAGAAGGTCCTACCATACTTATCCAGATGAATTCTCCCTCACATCACTAGGCCACATCCACACAAGAGCCTTCATCTTTATGTTCTGCCTTTTGGGAATGATAGTATTTCCTATGAAGAAGGCTAGGATCCATACCAGACTGGCCATGGTTACCAAGACTTTGTTGGAAGGAATTGGCGGGCAGCCTTTTAGCATAGTACCTATGATTATTGCGTAAATATACTGAGCCCTGGAAAACTGTCAACAAGGGGCCAAACACTTTGAGGTTTGTAACTTACTACTCCAACTCTGGCTCATGGAGCACCTCCAAAAGGGTGAATATCGGCAAGTTTGCACAGAGACTGGGATGATCATATCGCCTTCTATCAGCCAAGGCGAATGAACTATATGCCTAACATATTTGCTCAACCAGAAGATGCCAATGGGTGGGTAGAGTTGTTCGAAAATATTAAAGAGGACCAAGTGCAGTGGATGTTCGAATGGTTCCCTACTGAAGATGTCATTGTCCGATCTCAGGATGCACATTTCTTATCCTCATTAGTCTGAGAGGAACTTATCCTTATGTTCCTCTCCGAGTCATGAGGCAGACAGGAAGAAAGCAGGTTATACCAAGGGTTGACAAAATGAGCCACATTAGATCCGACTTTGAAGACGACAATAATCCATAAAACTGTCAAACTCAACACATGTGGCATTGCAAAATCATCCTGGGAAAGGATTCCATAGAATCCAAGTTGGTTGGAAGACGATCATAGTAGGTTATGACAACCTGGGCTTGTTCGAGGTCACAAAATCGTCGTTGAAAAGGCTAAAGTATAGGTTAAGTATAACCAATTGTGCAAGAGGAACCGGGAATACGAAATCGAGCATCGGGATATTCAAGAATCCCATCAAAAGTTTATTGAAAAATGGAAAGATATGGCTGTCAGCGCCAACAAGCGATTGGGGTATTTGGAGCAGGGTTTAGTGGAGCTAGAAAGGAAGTTCATCCAGAAGATCGAAAGCTACCAGAATGCTGAGGGAAACAAAGAAGGACACTTGACTAGAGCCTACTTGATACTGGGACTACATGAGCAGGTGAAGTTGTTGGACTGAGCAAAAGATGTCGAGTCTGGGGAAGGTCTTTCTATGACCAAGTAGTTAGGATTCTTTTCTTTTTGATAAAATGTAATAAGGCAAATGGCCATTAGTGTAATTTTATATTCTGCTATTTTAGTGTCACTTTGGGATTCGACTTATTTTTATCAATAAAATTAGGCATTTAGCATTATAAGTTCTCCAAATCAACTTGTCGCTAGGCCTACCTTGCGCACAACGAGGCTCTCAAATGAGGACACGATTTATATTCTTGCACTATGTGTTTAAATATTGCATCATTTTCTTCTCATAATCCGCACTAACTTGATATATTTTTGTTCATAATTTTATTTTATTCCCCTCCCCAAAATTTAGTTCGTGCATTCTAGCATCATCATCTTACTCCACAAGATCCAAGGGTCCTCCACGTCCTCCTCCTCCGAGTCCTATCAGGAACAGGAACAAGGGAAAATGAAAGACTTGAGCAACATCAGAAAGGAGAACTCAGTTGGAAGTGTAGAGGTTCCTCAGGGTATCAGGTTTCGAAGAAAAGTGCCTCCCAGCTCGAACAAGAGTTATTGAAAGTTCAGAAAGAACTAGACAAAGTTCACAACTTAGCAAACTTGTCATTTTCCCTCACTACCCCAGATGTCAACTTTCCTAACTCTCAAAACCCCATACCTCCACAAAACATCCTAAAACCACAAAAACCACCTGCTCATCATCAACACTGCAACACATGCCACACTTTAAACAACACCCCACTGCTCGTCCATGAACCACTAAACTCCACAAATGATAATCTCCACATCACACATATATATGTGAAAACCATACCACACTATGCTCAACCTACTTCCAGTATACCCGAGTCTGATGACAAAGACTCTCTTATCAGGAATCTGGCCGCGGAACTCAAGAAGATGACTAGACGAGTTCAAGGTGTTAAAGGAAAAAGGGGGATCACGGGATTGAATTACAAAGACCTTTGCATTTAGCCAGATGTCGAACTGCCTGAGGGGTATAAACCTTCCAAGTTCGAGATGTTCGATGGCACCGGGGATCACAAAGTTCATTTGAGGACATACTGCGACAAGTTGGTCGGAGTAGGAAAGGATGAAAAGATTCACATGAAGCTCTTTAGGAGAGGTCTGAAAGGGGATGCTCTATTTTGGTACATTAGCCAAGACCCGAAGAAGTGGTCGAATTGGGTGGGTATGGCGTCTGATTTCATGGATAGATTAATATTCAACACGGAGAATGCACCAGATGTATTCTACATCCAGAAGAAGAACAAATGAACAGGTTTTTCATCCGAGCTCAAGACCCACAATATTATGAGAGATTGACATTGATTGAAGGCCTGAAATTTTCGACATTATTAAGCTAGAGGAAAGGATCATGGAATGTATTGAAAGTGGTATTGTCACAAACTTTGAAAACATTACAGGCCACCAAAAAGGCCCTACAGTCTTGTGGCATGTCCAAGAAAAGGGATGTGAGTGTAGTGATGGTTACACAGAGAACAAAATTCCCAATCAAATACCAAACCTACCCATTACCTCCTCTCACATATCAGCCTACCCCAAATTACCAAGAACCCTTGCCCTCTTACCAAGCAACACTGCCTTCTTACCAATCATCTCCACCTCTCACATATCAGCCCAGTTCACCTTGATACTCTCATCTCGCACCTATCTACCAAGCCTACATTACTCAAGAAGCCACTATCAATCGCCTCCCCCTCACCAAAATTTCTCTAGAACCTGACTAAACTTCGACCGCAGACCCCCAAACAGTATACCGCCATTGCCAAACATATCGTCCAGCTGTATAAAAGGCTCAAAGCTGCTAGTTACGTCACCCCTATCCCTGCCATAAACCCCAAAAACTCCTCACCATAGGTCAACCCGAACAAAACCTGTGCATACCATTCCGACATGAAGGGGCATACCATTGATGAGCGCCGCTCTCTAAAAGATAAAATCCAAGATTTAAGTGACAAGCTTGCTCTGAACGTCCACACCAACCCTCTGTCTGACAACAATGGCGGAGGCATTCCCATGATTGAGATAAAAGATGATTGGGACCCCAATGGATAGAACGGATTGATTGCTGAAGGCGACGAGCCAAAGAAACCAACAGTCAACCTTAACCCAATTGTGGTCAAGATGTAACCTTCTGGAGACGCCGAAGTGAACATGTCCATACCACTTGACCTCAATCAGTATAGGCGTCAATTGGTATTAGCATCAATTGGTATTCTCCATTCATTTAGTCGAGCAGTGCTAGTAGTCGACTCCAAACGTTGTTCCGGAGTGTTGTTGCTAATTTGTTCAGTCGACTCGACTACATCTGTGGGACTAGTTGATTCCTGTTATTTTACTTTGTCCAAAACTTCTTGAGTTTGATCTTCGTCACCTGTATTAATGCCTTTCTTGACCAAGGTATTATTTTCATCGAAAATAACATGAACTAATTATTCAATACATAGAGTACATTTAGTAAAAACTCTAAACGATCTGCTATTTAAGGAATAACCAAGAAAAATACCTTCATTACTTCTTGGATCAAATTTTCCGTGATCTAGTTTTAGTGATGGTTGGCCGGCCCAAGACCTGCCTACTTGATTATGACGTGCTCCGGATATAGACCCCACCAGTTCTTATAATACCTTGGCTGAGTCAAGTAGGCATGCCATGGGCCGGCCAACCACCACTAAAACTGGATCACAGAAAATTTGATCCAAGAAGTGATGAAGGTATTTTTCTTTGTTATTCCTTAAATAGCATATCGTTTAGAGTTTTTAATAAATGTACTCTATACGTTGAATAATTAGTTCATGTTATTTTCGATGAAAATAATCCTTGGTCGAGAAAGGCATTAATACAGGTCACGGAGATCAAACTCAAGAAGTTTTGGACAAAGGAAAATCACAGGAAGCAACTAGTCCCACAGATGTAGTCGAGTCAACTGAACAAATTAGCAACAACACTCCAGAACAACGTTTGGAGTCGACTACTAGCATTGCTCGACTAAATGAATGGAGAAATGAAACTGAATACCCACAAAAATATATCATAGGGGATCCAAACGAAGGAATAAAGACCAGGGTTGCCTTTAAAAAGAAAGCGAACATTGCTCTAATTTCTCAAATAGAGCCAAAAAAGGTAGAAGAAGTCTTGAAGTACTCAACCTGGGTAAAATCCATGCAAGAGGAATTAGATCAATTTAGCAAGAATCAAGTATGGAGGCTGATACCCAGACCTGAAAATGTTTCTGTCATTAGAACAAAATGGTGTTCAGGAAAAAATTGAACGAAGAAGGACAAGTGATAAGTAACAACACCAAATTAGTTGCTCAAGGCTATTCTCAACAATAAGGAGTCTACTACAGTGAAACTTTTCCTCCAGTAGCTCGACTAGAGTCTATACGAATCCTGTTAGCATATGCATCATTTAAAGGATTCAGATTGTTTCAAATGAATAAGCGCTTTTCTTAATAGATTTATCGAAGAAGAAGTTTTTGTAAAACAACCCCCAGGTTTTGAAGACTCAAAATTTCCTTATCATGTGTACAAGCTTACCAAGGCGCTATACAGACTGAAACAAGCTCCACGTGCTTGGTGTGACAGGTTAAGTACCTTTCTTGTTGATCATGGGTTCACCAGAGGTAAAATTGATACTGCACTATTTATTAAACGATCAACAGAAGGTAATCTCATCATTCAAATTTATGTTGATGATATTATTTCTGGTGGTGCTAATTCTCTTATGTGCAAGAAATTTGCAAGCTCATGTAAAGTGAATTTGAAATGAGCATGATGGGTGAACTCACATTTTTCCTTGGACTTCAAATTCATCAATCTAAAGAGGGAACTTTCATCTGTCAAACTAAATATACCAAGGAGTTGATCTAAAAGTTTGGCATGGGCAATGCAAAATAAATTAGGACTCCTATGATTCCAGCCACAAATTTAGATAAAGACGAACAGGGTACTCCAGTTGATGAAATAAAATAAAGGGGAATGATTGGATCTCTACTGTATCTGACCTCTCGTCGATCAGATATTATGTTCAGCATTTGTAAATGTGCCAGGTTTCAGTCGGCTCCAAAGGAGTCACATCTAATTACTGTAAAAAGAATTATTCGATATCTTATTGGCACAGTATCTCATGGATTGTGGTATCCCCGCTCTAACTCCTTTAAATTGGAAAAATTTTCATATGCAGATTTAGCATGTGATAAAGAAGACGAAAAAAAAGCACAAGTGGTACTTGTCAATTACTAGGAAAAGTTGTAATATCCTGGAACAGTAAAAAGTAAGCATCAGTCGATTTATCAACTGCTGAAAGTGAATACATAGTGGTTGGTCAATATTGTGCACAATTTCTATGGATGTCTCATCAATTGGGTGATTATGAACTTTTGTTTAAACCTATATAAATCTTTTGTGATAATTCTAGTGTAATTTGTCTTTCAAAAAATCCTGTTAGTCACTCTAGGAAAAGCATATAGACATTAAACATCATTTTATTAGAGATCATGTTCTTAAAGGGATATCTAGATTTTGTTGGTACCTATGCCCAATTAGCTGATATCTTTACTAAACCATTGCTAGAAGATAGGTTTTGTTCTTTTAGAGAATTACTTGGCATTATTTGTTTTTCAAAACATTCTTAGGACTAAAGTGTTACTTTCCAAAAAACTTTGTTGAAATTGCTCTTTTTTAGTGCATTAATTATGCCGTCAGTCTTTTTCCACTCTTTTTAGCCTTATTCCATCAGTTTGCAGTCGAAGTTGGAAAGACAATCATCATATCGATTCATCTAACACCCCTTCCTTTTATGTACTCAACCGTCAAATCTTCTCTCTTTAAGTTAGTCCTTTTCCATCTCTTTCATCTCCACCATCTCCCTCATCCTCTACCAACTCCCTTTTCAACCTTTACCACTTCTCTCTTCTCCCATGGCAAAATTCTCCAAAAACCCCTCTGCTTCCACCGGGAAAAGTACCTACTCAAAAACTAAACCCTCTTCCACACCTCCTGAGCAAGTAGACTTAGGGTCTGACCGTTCTGAGGGTTGTGCCTCTTCTCAAGGAGGGTTCTCTGAGCACTCCCAACTTTGAGGTGACAAAGCCTCTAGAAAGCGTCCCATGGATGATCCTCCTAGTTCTACTCCTAAGAAATCAAAGTTCGATTTCTTTGCCTCTCTTGAATAAGACTAAATTTCTAGGACACCCAAAATAGGGATTTCTCTGTTTCTCTTAAGGACAAGCCCATCGCCCCTGGCAAAGTGGTAGATCTTGATCTTATGGAGTCTCTCAACTGTAAGGTAGAGGATCTTTTCATGTATCAAGGGTGGGAAAAATTTCTCTCTATTTCTCCGCCTACCGTGTATGAACCCCTTGTCTATATGTTTTATACAAATCTTTGCTCTAGTAAACCTGATAGGCTTGAAATTCTTGTGCTTGGTATACGCATTATTCTTCATTGTGGTTTTTTTTACTCCCTCTTTCTCTATCGTTGCTCTGGGTTTCCAACTATCTTTAAGAATGTCTGGGCTAAGGATTTTGAAATCACCTTTGATCAGGCTAAATAGTGTATTGCAGAACATCCTTCTGAAACCCTTCCAAATCAATTAGGGCCTAGTGTTGTTAGCTTTGAAACTTGAATTCTTGCCTACATTGTTGCCACCATTCTCCTCCCTAGAAGTTGTTCCTTTTCAACCCTCTCTCAACGGAACACCTACTTTGCCTACTATCATATCTCCAACCTCAAAATAAAGTTGTCCTCTTGGGTCATAAATTTTATGAGTGGGAGTGTTGGAGATCCAACCAGTCTTCCTTATGATATGTCCATCACCCACATTCTTGAAGCTCATCAATGGTGCTTGTAGCTTTTCCTATTTCGGCTTGGATTGAAAATACTGGACAGGAAAGGAAAATTCTCTGTCACTTCAAGACTGCGAGCCTATTAACTTTGAGCTGAAACAGACGCTGTCCGTAAAAGCTAAGTCCTTACTTTACACAGAGTGAAGCTTCTGGCAATGCTTCAACAAGAGCCAAAGCTACCCGGGCCTGGGAAGAAGAAAAATTGAATAGAGGAAGAAGTGGCCATGTAACTGGCTAGGTTCAGCTTTGGTACACTAATAGTATACTAATAGGGTTGAAAGATTATCGGCTGATTCTATTTCCTGCCGATTAGCGAAACTTTTTCGGTAAAGCGAAGCAAATCGCATGGCAAAGAAGCAGCCAGCTGCCTGCCCCCTTCCACTCGGCCTTTCTTCACTGTGTGAATAAGGTCTTAGTCTGTATGGGCATTCTGGGCAGGTCGCAATAAGTCGCTAGTCGAAGGTTTAGACCAATCGCAATTCATCACCATCTTGCCCGCTTCCTTCTTCGAGCTCTGGTTATGGAAGAAGGAACCGAGAAGAAGGTATCAGCAACAACTGGTTTTATTACGGGGCAACTCATGATGTTCATATCGATCTATTATGCGCCTCTGCATCTAGCATTGGGTCGCTTGGTAAGCGTAAGCTATATTTAAGTAGGCTCGCAGCTTCGCTCAGCAGAAGAGCCTGACTTTGGAATAATCCAGCAAAATTAATAGCAATTAGCAACTTCCCAGATTCAATTACTATCTGCAGCTGATGCCTCTTCCCCTGCTTTAAGTTCAGCTCCGGTTAGCCGGATCATATTAGTCGCCAAAAAAAGGAATGCATTTCTTTGGTTTGGAAGTTCCAGAATGTTGTCTGTGGATTTCTATAACAAAGGAAATCCTCCCACCCTAATACTATGCCATTTGATTGAAACAAGTTTCGTGCAGGTCACCACTCCTAGAGGCCAAGGACGGGGTCGAACCGTCATTCGAGGATTTGCAGTCTGATACATTTCCATTATGTTACCTAGCCAAACCCGCCGGTCCCCATTGGTTAATTATGTCAACATATACAAGGAGTACCGCTGGACTATCCGACTCACGATCCTACTTCAACGACCTTCTCGTAATACGTAAAAAAGAGTATCCCGATCCTGTAGGAGTGACATCCAATTCGATGTATTACGCACAGTGGAGATTTTCCAAAGAATAGGAATCGAGTGAAGAGAAAATGAATTTCAATTCCGAGTCAACCTATTCGGAATCAACTTTAATCAGATCGAAAGCCTTCGTGCTCCTCAAACTCCGACTCCCATTCCAGCTTTAACTCCAAGTTTTATTCAAATCTACTTTCTTCTGCTTTGATACTTTGATAAAAGGGGGCCTTTCTTACGGGTACCTTATGGGATCGAATGAGTCGCTTAAGAGGTAATTCTTACGCTTTTATTAAGGAACGAGGAATAAATGGATCAGACATGCGAGTGCTTTCCGGGAAGGCAGGTTTGGTAGAAGAAGGGCTAAAGATAAACTTCCATATTTTCGTATAGCAAAGGTTTTTTTTCGGGGATGAAATTTCGATCTAAACCCGGAAACCCATATCTTTATATACGAAATTACTTCGTCATTTTTTAGCCCTTTTTTCATTAGGGGGGTCTCCTTACCTTCGATCTCATTCAAGAACTGATCAAGGGATTTCCCCTTTTTACTTTTGGTGTATAGGAAATTCAGAAAAAGATTGGAAAGTAAGGAAGGAAGTGCTCGACCGAACAAGCAACGGCTAACGAGATAGGGGCGCGCTAGTGCTCAAGCCTCCGATCGAAGAGTTCTCCTATTATATTATTTATTCCCGCCTGCCCTCTTTCGTTTGTCTGTCTGATAAGAAGTTATTAGTGAATCTCCGCCATTTCCTTCGGTTCATGAGAATATAGAATATTCTCAACCAAAGAACAAAGAAGGGTTCAGAAGTTTGAGTTCTTAATGAAGGGCATACCAACACTTCTTTAACTACTGATTTTCCTGCCAACGAAGACCTTAGAGAACAAATATTGGACCGGGAAGAAAAAAGAGGAAAAAGTAAACTATAAGCGCATATGGCACGAAAATAAAATCCTATTTCGGTAAGACTTGATCTGAATCGTAGTTCAGATTCAAGTTGGTTTAGTGAGGGCGACCGCGAAAGTCAGTGAATGGGTCAGTCTTTTACTTTGCAAATCAACTCTTTATATAGAATGCAAATCAACACATTCAATAGAGCAGCCAGTATGACAGACAAGCTACTTTCTTATTCTAAGACTGGAAGATCCTCTATCTATTAGCATACTCGTAACGGCAGTTAGACTAGCCCTCTCCCCAATCAATCGCATTAACTGGCTGTAAGAGAGCTTAGTGTCTACTATCTATGTCATGCCTTGGCATGGATTCTTCTTTGATTGAAGGAATGGGACAGAAGTGAACTAGAACCATATCCTTCACACATTCAGTCTGATTTTCCTTCTTCTTCATCAATCAGAAATCAAGACAGAAATTAATCGTTCGATGTCTGCTCGTTCTCCCCTCTTCAATTCCCAATGAACAACATGATCTTGACCTAGCGGGCACTACGGTAAGGCATGAAAACACCCGATCCCTTATACTTTCAGACTACCCCTTTGTTCCTGTGAACAAATGCTACAACTCTAGAGCATTCTCAAGTATGGGGTATGTGAGCATCAAGGGTGCCTGGGTCAAAAAGGGTGATACTGATGCAAAGCCTACCCCCGTGGAAACCAACCATCCGTCTACTATTCTTCCCTCTCACATTCCTGCAGACCTAAATGAAAAGCTCAGCTCCATTGACTCTCAACTCTCAGACATCAAGACTCTTTTGTTCGCCACACAGTCGACTGTGGATACTATTCATGATATTTCTAAGAAAATAGGGTCCGATGTGTCTAAGATCTGGCTGGCTGTGCAACGGGTAAGGGAAAGTGCAGTTAAAGCCTTCAAAGAAGTGCATGATAGGCTGGATGGAACAAGCATTGCTAACTTTGACCAGTTGAAGGAGGTCATCTGTAATACTCTTTCCTACTTTCTGCGTCGATGAAATAGATGTGGTCTACAGACAACTTTCTTTTTTGTTTTAAATGTGCTTTGGCTATGGTTGGGCTATGCCCGTGGATGATTTTTTTTCTTTTTCTTTTTTTTTTTGGTTTGTGGATGATAAATTTTGAAGCTCCCCCTTTGCTGATACCAAAAAGAGGGAGAATATTTCTGAAATATTAACGCTCTATGTGTAGGTTCAAGTTGATTCTATATATTACTTCGTATATACTCCCTATTCGTTATACAGGTTACTGGAGATCATACCTGATATTCTTTAAGCTGGTTAAGTCAACTATGATACCCATGCATAGATGCTAATATACAGGTACAAGTCGACTGCACATATTGAGGGGGAGATCAAGTTCAGTTGACTACACATTTGAGGGGGAGCCAAGTCAACCTGTTTCATACAAGGAAGTCAACTGTTATTTATCCCTTTACATATTTATTATTTTGTCATCATCAAAAAGGAGGAGATTGTTAAAATATATTTTAGTGATACAAATTAATATGCATGTGCAGGAGTTCAAAGGAGCTATATCAAACAAGGAAGAACATTCTTCTCAAAGGAAGCTGAACTAAATTCTCTCGGTACTCAAGGAAAACGAGATTATGTCCATGATAATAGGAAGATAGATAAGGCCTCAATGGAACACATATTCCACGCAATCTGTGATTGATGAGTCAAAGCAACTTACTGAAGACCAATCAATGCTAGAGGATCAATTATTGAAGACCAATTAATGATGATAGCAATCAAGATCGGAAGGTCCAAAAGTCAATGATGAATTCTATCAATCTCGCCATTTGCCAAAGGAAAAAGATCTAAAGAGACGCAACGGCTAGTACTTTATTCCTGGAAAGAATCAACTCTTTCCAAGGATCAAAAACCTTGGGTTGTCGAGCCTTCACCATCCACTTTTGTATGAATTCTTAGTGCAAACCCATACTTTGATCGAACCAAAACAACTATCTTCAATTTATTGTAAACAAGCATAGTAGCTCATATAGTTCTGTTGTGTAACAAGTCAGGGATAGAAAGAGAGCGTACAACTGGTGAGGCATTGTATCAACGAGTTCTAGAAATCTGAGCGACAAACAATAAATTTGTACTCGAAAGAAAACTTATTTGCTTGTAGAGAAATCCCTTGCAACCCAAGGGGACTAGATTAGGATTCACATTGAATCTGAACCAGTATAAAATTTCTGGTGTCATTAATTTCAGCATTTACTTTCTGCTTACTACTTCTAATTTCTCTATCTGCGAAATTGTCATATTCAGTCGACTTCTAAAGTTTTAGTCAACTTTTTACGGTTAATTTTAAACTATATACAATTCACCCCCCCTCTTGTACTTTTAATATATATATATATATATATATATATACATATATATATGTATATATATATATATATATGTATATATATATATATATACATATATATATATACATATATATATATATATATACTCCTTCCGCATAAATTTTTTAAACTGTGTATTATTCTGAGAACCATAAAAAGAAGATATAATAATATGTCACATGGGATATTAAGAAAATAGAGACCCCTAATATTTATATGAATAGAGTCATTTATAAGAAAAATTTACGCTTCCGTGTTTTTTCTGTATAACTTGGATCATGCCAAAAAGAAAGAAGGAATAGACATAATATACTTGAAGTAGGTAAATCTCTATATAATATTCTTGATGAAGATTACACCATACTCTTTTAGAACCGTAAAATTTTATGTTCGCTACGATTATGACAATTCTCATTGGAATTGAATTTAGAACCGCAAAAATTGATGGAATTAAGCTTCTGTTCTTTGAAGTATTTTGAACTAGGAAAATGATGTATGTTTCTACCTTTTGGATTATGGACGTTTGGTTCTTGTCCTAATGAAATAGACTAGACTTGTAATTAAGTCTTACTAGTGAAATTCTAATTGTCCCTAGATAGCCACCTAGACATGGAATGATTAAGAATATTTGTGGCCTCCTGCCACGTTTTTTGGGGGTGGGGTGGGGGTGGGGGTGGGGGAGGGGGAGGGAACTAAACTATATCTCATATTTTAATAATTAATTTGGTAATGTCTCGTTACTCGATAATTAATTAATTACTCGCATAATTAAGAATTATCTTAAATTGCCTAAAAATACTACTCATCTTTTTTAATATACTTTATACATCATATTATCACAGTCATATGGTACCTTGTATGGTACTAGTCCATAAATATCGGGTATTATCGCTCGACCTGTATTTTATCCCAAATCGACAAGTTCCAACAAAACTCATTTTTTTTAATTCGTCTACACGTTATACTTCATGACACTTATCGCTTGTTATAAATAGTATAAATATGTTAATATCAAGATAATCTCATCCCTGAGTCTACACCGATTAACAGAAAATGAAACTTTAATGTACGAAAACGTGAGATGAATAATTTTTTCCTCGTGAATGAGATCGCAGGTCCTTACATGCACGAACCGCCTCATCCAACCTCGGCCCCTGTCCTCATCATACATGCAAAAAAGGACTTTGATGATCGGCATTGAATCTTGATTAATCCTCGATAAAGTCGAGGTCGATACAGCCGTATGAGGTGGCTGAGGGTGAATTCCAACCCCTCGTCCTTACCCGAGAAGAAGCAGAGCATAATCTCTATGCGCTAGAACGAGGGATGCACCTGGCCGAGGGTAACCTGGTACGTCTTACAAAAGTCGATGATAATTGGGTCATGAGGACCCAATGTGAGGGGGTAAGTGTAATCACATTGGTGATACTTTCTTCGAGGGTGGGTATCTACACCACGACCTCCGGACCCCAATTGTAGTCTTCCTTCACGACTTCAAGTTGTTTCACTATAATCGAGAAAATATATATCGATACGTGTTCACAACGGCCAAGGACCGACGGAGGGTTCTCGACTTTAACGTCGTATTTTAGGACACAAGGATAGGGAACAATCTCATGAAGGTGTGGTTCTGCCACTATTTTATCACTGGCCGGCCGGGAAGAAGAAGAAGAGGTTTTCTCCTTTTGAGGGATGATTTTGGAGGTTTTCACCATTGAATTAGATGAGATGAAGATGAAAGAGGTGGAATTTGGTATTTTGGTCCTAAAAGATTATATTAACGGGCGATGGAAGAGAATAAATGGAGAGAGGAAGAGACTTAGAGAAATTGGTGAAGATGAAAGTAAAATTTTGATTCAAATGTGAAACCTGAATTTTTAGGTTCACGGTAACGGTTTGGTGGCATTAGTGGCCGACCGTCATTGGAAAACATTTATTATTTTGGGGAACCGAACCGATGGGATGTTTCGATCACCTCGAGTGCTTACGTCACGAGGATGATGTCATTGTCGGGCCTATAGAAAATCGAGGCTTGAGTCGTTTCTCATCATTTCATTCTGAAAAATGTGGGGACTATGTGTATACAGTAGAAATTGGGGCTACCCGATTTTGTCCTTCGATGGAAAAAGTAATACCACATCGAAAGTTCATGACGTCGAGCTCGAGGTTGAAATTCCTTTCCAAGGTCGAGGTTGATAACACTTACTGATGTTAGAAGAAAGTATGCTTCGAGATGGTGCCAGTATGATTCAGTAACGAAAAGAGCGAGATATTCGCAACAGGACGGGGATCATGACGTAAATTTCGGAATGGATTGATATCCGGCGAGTAAACAATTTTCAAATATGATTTTTCACTATTATTAGAAGTGTGCCTTATATAGGACTCCCCTATTATATAAAAGGGATCACATTCATTTATAATACATTCATTATTATTCACTCATAGGAAAGATACGCACATTGCTCTTTTGCTTTTTCGCTTACTATTCATCAGAGTTGATTTATCATTTGTATTTTCCATTTTCTTACCTCGAGATTGTCACAAGTCGAGATCGAGATTAAGCTTACATGCTGGTTTGATTTACTCTATTTTTGAACTTATCTGTTTGATTTCTGATGTGGTGATTTTACCACTTATTCTAGTCTCTTTTCCTTAGCTTTTATGTCTTTTTAATTATAGAATAAGGTTGTTTATGGCGGTTGTTGTTAGATTTTAATGTAAATGATGCTACAAAGTAATTCTAATAGAATTGAAGTTAAATTGAGCAAAAGAAGGTAAAAAAAGCAAAAACTCTCTAGTGATTTCTGTTTTTGCGGAAGTTTGGTTGCAGAAGCGGTCCCGCTTCTGCAGGAATTTGACCGCTTCTGCGATGGAGGCCTGGATTGCTTTTTTCGCTTCTGCGGAGGAAAAGACGCAGAAGGAATCACGCTTCTACGAAAAGAGAACCGCATCTGCGGTGGCAGCCCAGTTGACTATTTTCGCATCTGCGGTTTGAGTGTCAGCTTCTGCGGAACTGCATCTACGTGAACTGTTCCGCAGATGCAAAAATCGTGCATCAGACCGGGGGTAGAGTTGACATTTTATATTTTCTCATCCCAAAGTCATTTTTATACTCATCCAAGCAGATCTTTGGCATATCTTTAGCTTATTTTCAGTTTGTATAGACTACAGAGAACAAGTATTGAATCTAGGGTTTTCCACACATACTTGGGTCTTGAAGATTAAAGCTTGTGGCTATGATTTTCTTACCCATTTATGTTTTTTTTCTTTATTTTCTTGCTTTGTATTGAATATTTAATTGTGTAGTACTTTATTCAATACTTGAATCTTTTTTATGGTAATATTCATAATTAAAGTGTGGATTTAATACCTTATTGTGCTTATGTATTAAATGATTTTATCCTTTAATGAAGTGAGTTATTATTACTTTAATTATTCTTGTTCTTTAATATTTCCAAAGGGATTAGCTAACCCTAGGACTCACGCATTATCTCCGAATTGATTTTGGAAAAAATAGTTTGGGGTTGGGAAAGATTAATTAACAAGAACTTGAGGCGTTAACCTTCTTGTTATAGATTCTACCAAGGGATAGGATTGAATTACTTGTAGCCTTCCGGGTGTGATTAATCTTCTAAGTGTTTTAGGAATAATTCAATTAGGAAGTCTTATTGGTCTTCAGAAGAAGTTAATTAAGAATTATCCATGGCTAATTAACATAAATTCGTTCATATTTATAAAATCATGAAATACATTGGATCATTACATGAATGTAATTCCCGATGTATTCATACTTGAAGCCATTGATCTTTTTACTTGTTTTCTAGTTTAGTTTATATTTTTTCATTTTGATATAAAAACCTTTTCAAACCAAAATTCTTAGTATTTGGCACTGCGCAACTAGCGATAATTTCTTGCATTCATAATCGCCTACACATTGTTGTCTGTGAGGTTCGACCCCCACTCATAGTTGGGTAAATTATATTGCATGTGACCATGTCTATTACTTTTTAGTAGTGGATTTGGACCTCATCAAAATTGGCGCCATTACCAGGGAATAATTTGACGTAATTTAGATTGTTTGAGAAGTAATCGAAAGTGCTTTGGTCCAAACTCCTATTAATCTATGTACGTTTATGTTTGCATTTCAGCTTTTGTCTTAGAAATTCGTATATTTGTGTAATATAGCATGATCGTAAGCGCACATGTATTTCATAAAGCTTATCCTAACACGCTTAATTGATATTTTTCAGGCTTATAGATATAGAAGGCATTTGTCTAAGCTTATTATAAGCTGGTCAAATTAGCTTATAAATCATTTTAGTTTATCTATGCATTTGGTAAAGTTTATGAACCAAGTGCTCATATATAAAAAGTAAGCGAAAAGACATAAGCTAGTCACCCCAGCTTATGAATTTTTATCTTATAAGCAATTTAAGTTTGAGCAAGATATTTATTATTTTATTCTTAAAATATTTTTAGAACAAAACGCTTACATTGATACTCATTGCCTCAAGTATTGTTTCAACCTAAACCCCTTCTCCTGCCTCTTCAAGTCTGCAATTCTCATGGACTATTTAAGATAAGTAAATTCTCTATTCCGTTGCATATTTGTATCTATGTGATTATGTATTAATCTTTGAATTGTATATAATGAATGAAGGCATATCAAATTTTTGGTGTATTGCTTTCTAAGTGTTGTGGTGATGAAGATAGAGTTTGTTTCTCATCAAATATTTTGTCTTATTTAGGTTTATTTTTTACTAAGAAATTTTTGTCAATTTATTGATTATAATAACTTATGATTATATGCTTAGCTAAATAAATTATATTTATCATAAAAATTATCTTATCTAAGCACAATTGTATTTAAATCAAAATGATAAATAGAATATTTTGTGTTTGAATCGATCAGGAATCTTAAATTTTGAAGAAATTACGCCCTTATAAGTGTAAATAGTTCTAAGGTTATTTAAGTCAATTTACAGAAAAAAGCTTATAAACACTTTTTTTATAAAACTGCAGCAACTTACTATCAATTTCAACACTTATATCCAAACGCATAATTGCTTATTTTTAAAATCAGTTTAAGCACTTAAAAGTGCATTTCAGCACCTAATGCTTATCAGCTAATCCAAGCGGACTCATAGAGAGATCCTTGTAGCTTAATTTGATATAGAAAAGCCTTATAATATATATGTATGAAATTGGTAAGGTGGGACTTCTTTTTTCAATTGGTCCAGCATATGTGAGCACGTGATTTTTGCCCTAAGCTAATTATTCCCCGAAATTCAAACAAAATAATTTCTTTATTATTTTACAATTTTTGTGAATTTTGTATTATTTTCTGGTAATTGTTGTACTTTATCTATGCATTCTAATTCATGCGGAAAATAAAAAATATATATTTGGCATTTGTTTGAGATTTAATTTCACATTTTTAGGATTAAGCAGTAGTTAAATTGCTTGAATATGAAGAAAATAATAAAATAGTTCACGTTTGCATTTTTAATTATTTTAGTTGTGAATTCATCACGAAATAGATTTTAAACAATTTTAGGAGTTAATAGTTTAACTTTTAAATATATTATGACTTTTTTTGGTTTTTATATTTTTATAAAATCAGAAAAATACAAAATACAAAATAAAATACAAAAATAAATAGAAGAAATAAAAAATAAAAAAAGGGGCAATGAAAAGAGGCTTGTCCTGAAACCTAATTTGGGACATTTTTGTTCGTATATTTTAATCCAAAACTAAATCAAATAACCCAATAGCAACCCAGCCCAACCCCCCAGATCCGGTCCGTCTCAGTAGTAAACAAAACGATGCAGTTTGGTGTCGACCAATCAAGGTCGTCGAGGTAATGGGATCTAACGGCCACAAATCCAACCCCACTTAATATATAAATGTCCGAAAAAGAACCCCCCCCCCCCCCTCAAACCCCCCTTAGTCGTCTTCGTCATAGACTCTCAGAAACCCTAAATCGTGCCGCAACCAATTTCCACCATCTCCGGTGGTGGTGCCGGCCCTTTTCTTCCCAAATTAAAACCCTGACATCCCCTCTTCTCCCTCTTCTCAAATCCACAATCCATTTTCCCCAAACCCCACCCAAACGTGTCAACTATTCGATTGGAAACTCCGGCCAAGACACAAACATTGATGACCCGGCCCGTTGTTACGTGAGTTACTGCCCTGTTTCCCTCATATTATGTTCCTCTATGCTTCATTATTGGTATTTGAGGTGATCGAGTAGAATTGGATTGGTTTTAGATGGTAATGAGACACTTAGTCTCTTAAGGGAAGCTTGTTTTGGAAAAGTCAACCGGAAGTTGACTATTTAGTTAGAGGGCTCGAATGTGAATTCTGGTGATTCTGTTAGCTTCGTCGGATGATTTGTTATTCAAAAGTGCAATCAGAATAGAATTTGGAGGTCCGGGTGTAGAATTAGGCTTGAAATGACGAAGTTAGAATTTTGGCGAATTCCGGTTGCTAGGTGAGATTTTGATGTGGGGATCGGAATAGAATTCCGAGAGTTCCAGTAACTCTGTTAGTCTATTTTGGATATGTGTGCAAAGTTTTAGGTCATTCGGAGGTGTTTAGGTTGGGTTTTTATCAGAAGTCCATTTTGGAAGTTTTGAAGAAACTTAAGCTTGAATCTGATGTAATATGATGATTTTAGTGTTGTTTGATGTGTTTTGATGATTGGAATAAGTTCGTATGATATTTTATGATATGTTGGTGCTTTTGGTTGAAGTATCGGGGGCCTCGGGTTGAATTTGGATGGCTAATCGGATGACTTTGTACTTAGAACATTGCATAAAAGTGCACAGCTGTTGCAGGCCACTTTTGGCCTTCGCGTTCGAGGAAGGGTCTTCGCGTTTGCATATTTTTGTTTTCTGGGCCATCACGTTCGCGTGAGTGGATTCGCATTCCCATAGAAGGGCTTGGGGTCCTGCCTTGTTTGTTAATCGCGTTCGCGTTGAGGCTGTCACGTTCGCGTAGGAGGAGGACACAAAGCATCAAGTTTGCGTTCAAAGTTGCGTGTTCGCGTAGGATAAAATGTTGGTCAGCAAAGTTTGTTCATCACGAATGCGGGGGTTGACCGCATTCGCATAGAAGGAAAATCGGGAGTCAGAAAGGTTTAATTATTATATTTCATCCGCGGCCAATTTATCATTTCCTCTATTTTTGAACCACCTTGAGAGCTTTTTGGTAGAAATTAAAGTGGGTTTTGACGGGAATCGATTGGAGGTAAGTCTCGTGACCAAGAAACGGTATTTTATTGAAGAATCAACCTTTAATTCTTTTAAAAATTGGGTGAAAAATTGAAGAACTAGGGCTTGGGTTTCGAAATGAGAATTTGGGATTTGAGGGAGCATTTTAACTCCGATTTTGGTAAATTTTATATGTACGGACTAGTGGCAAGACGAGGAATCCGGTGATGTAAATTTTGTAATTTTTGAGAGGTGGTCCCGGGGCTCGGGTTTTGCCAACTTCGGGATTTTTGGTGTTTTTAGAGTATTTTTGATTGGGTTGTGTTTCTTTGGCACATTGTAACGTTTTCGTTGTGGTTTTGGCCATATTCAACGCGCAAGGAGGTCGATTCAAGAGGAAAGGGCATCGCGAGCTAGTCTTCGGCCGGCTAGGTCTGAGTAATAGATGTAGATGATGACCTGAGGGTCTGAAACCCCGAAATATCACATTGTGATGCTATATTGAGGCGAGACACGCATTCCAAGATGAGTGTGGGGTCGTTGTGATTTGGCTTAGTGCACCCCGAGCGGTGTCCAAGTTGTGCTTTTGACTATCGACCGATTCGTAAACATCCTACTTGGATTGATATGATATATTAGGGTTGTGTGCCGACTATTTAAATCCCTTGGGGATTATTATCACTGCTTCCATGATTCTTAGCATGATATATGATATCAGTCCTGAGTTTTAAACACTGTTTCGAAATGCTTAGTCACATTCCTAAGGTTTTAAAAACTTAAACCATATCTTTCCTAATAATTTGAACATAAAACTACAATTTGACATTGTTGTGTGACTCACGTGCATATTCTAGACTGAGTGTAGATCAGGCTTCACGCCGCAGCGATCATACGATGACATTTTGGGCTGTAGGAGCCCTTCCGGAGTCTGAACCCCCACAGTGAGTGTGGGTACACAAATGGATCGGGCTGCACGCTGCAGCAGTCATGTGCATTCCATTGCATTCATGCTCTGTTGTTTATCTAATTTATCTAATTCTGTTTTTTTGCCATTTTACCGTTAATTATGCTAAATTGCTAGTTATAGCTTTCCATTGTGTTGTTTTTTGTGGATTCTCATCTTCAATTTTTAAATATGCTTATTACTCACTGAGTTGGAAGTACTCACTTTTACCCGATGCACCATGTGTGCAGAATCAGGTGCGTCTGGAGCTTAGTTGAATAGTTTTCTGTCTATCAGAGTTACTTCGGAGTTGCCGAGGTAGCTGTCTAGTGTCCGTAGGACCCGACTTCTACCCCTTATCCATTTATTTTTCCGCATCCTAGACATATGTATTTTGAGGATTTATTACTCAGTTGTATTATAGGCTCTAAACTCGTGACCCCAGATTTGTTAGGAGTTGTTTTGACAGTTATTCGGATTTTCTGTATTGTTTCTATTTACTATAGGATTATGAATCTTGTTAACAGCTAAATTATTTAATTAATTGGTAATGAGATTTCGTATTTGGGTTGAGAGTTTTCAAATGGTCGGGCTTTCCTAGCATTCATTTTGGGCGCCATCATGACGAGGATTGGGGTCGTAACTAATTGGAATCAGAGCCTAGTTTACTAGGCTTCATGAGTCATGAGCCAATTTAGTAGAGTCTCGCGAATCGGTACGGAGACGTCTGTATTTATCCTCACATTCTTGAAGTTCTTGTCGTGCGAATTTGTTGATCCGAGAACTAAACTTCTGTATTCTACTCTCTCGCAGATGGCAAGAAACCGTGCTACCTGACGTGACAGATGACTACAGTTACCACTCGCTAAAGGTCGTGGGCATTGTCATGGTCGTGGTCAAGGAAGCCTAGTGAGGGTTGTACCTGTAGATCCACCAGTTTTCCCGGTTCAGGACCAGCCTCCAGCTGTAGATGCTCCAGTAGCACCTGTTCAGGCATCGGCAGTGCCCATTGTGATTCCTGGCCTCCAGGATGTCTTAGCTCATATATTATCCGTCTGCACTGGCCTGGCTCAGGCAGTATCAGCCACTACTGTAGCAGCTACTTCTCCGACCAGGGGTGGTCATCAGAACCCCGCTGCTCGCATACCCGAGCAAGGTGTTCAGGGATTGCAGACACCGGAGTATCCCCAGCTCAGCCAGTTGCATTAGTTGCACCCATTGCACCAGTTTCCCCAGTTGCGTCAGTGGCGCCAGCTCCAGACTTTGTGTTCCAGCTAGAGGAGACGACGAGCACCATCGACTGGAGAGGTTTGGTTGGCTCAAGCCTCCGTCGTTCAGTGGTACTGAGGGCAAGGATGCCCAGGGATTTCTAGACAAATGTCAGCGTATGCTTCGTACTATAGGGATTTTGGAGTCTAGTGAAATGGCTTTTACTACCTTCCAATTCTCTGGGCCTGCATTTACATGGTGGAAGGATTTCGAGAGGCGTAGGCCTGTTGGAGCAGTGCATGTTACTTGGTAGTACTTCTCTACTCTCTTTCTAGAGAAGTATGTATCGCAGTCTCGTAGAGAGGAGCTGCGTCATCCGTTTGAGTGATTGATTCAGGGGGACATGACTATGACCCAGTATGAGTTAAGGTTTATACAACTAGCTTGGCACGCTACTTGGATTATCCTGACATATCGAGAGAGGATTAGGAGGTTCGTGTATGGCCTTAACTATCCAATCCGCATTTTGATGACTAGAGAGAGGGTTATCGCCGCCTTGTTTGAAGAGGTAGATGACATGGCTCGACAAATTGAGATAGATCGTCGTCAGGAGCGTGAGGAGAGAAAGGCCAAATAGCCTCAAGGTTCAGGTAGCTTCAGTGGTGCTCCGTCTAGGGGCCATTTCCAACGTGGCAAAGGTCATTCCTTCAGGCCTCCTCAGTCAGGTCATCCAGAGTACGGTGGAGCTTCTTGAGGTCGTGGTCATCAGGGACATCAGCAGGTCCACTCTTCACTTAGCGCATTTCCATCTCAGAGCTCTAATCCTACCTCTTCAGCCTAGGGCTCATCTGCAGCGAGGGGTTCCCTTCAGTTTCCTTCTCCAGCTCTGGGTAGTTGCTATGAGTGCAGTGAGTTTGGTCACATAAAGAGACAGTGTCCTCGGCTTTGTGGTGGTTAGTCTCGGCAGAGGGACCAGCCCTCATCTTCTTCTCTTTTTCATCAGCACCCACTTAGTCAGCTAAGGGTGCAGGCTAGGTAGCCAGAGGCCGCCCCAGGGGTGGAGGGCGGACTAACGATAGCTAAGCTCGATTTTATGCTCTTCCAGATAGGAGGGACGCCATTGCATCAGATGTTGTTATCACATGTATTATCTTAGTCTGCCACAGGGATGCTTCTATCTTATTTGATCCTGGATCTACATATTATTATGTGTCTTCATATTTTTCCCATCATCTGGGTAAGACCCGTGGTTGTCTTGCCTTGACTGTGCACCTATCTACCCCGGTGGGTGATACTATTATTGTGGATCATGTATATCGATCATGTCTTATGACTATTGGGGGTCTAGAGATCCGAGTTGACTTGTTATTGTTGGGCATGGTAGATTTGATGTGATTCTAGGTATGGATTAGCTATCCCCATACCATGCTATTCTGGTCTGTCATGCCAAGACAGTTACGTAGGCTATTCTGGGTAATCAAGGGATTGAGTGGCAAGGTATGACTGATTATGTTTCCAGCAGGGTGATTTCTTTCCTAATGGCCCAGCGGATGGTTGGGAAAGGTTATTTATCGTATTTGGCATTTGTGAGGGATTTCATATGTGAGACTCCTAGTCTTGATTCGGTTCCTGTTGTGAGAGATTTCCCTGATGTGTTTCCAGCAGACCTGTCGGGTATGCTGCCGGACAGAGACATTGATTTCGGTATTGATCTGGTGCCGGGCTCTCAACCCATCTCTATTCCTCCATATCGTGTGGCGCCAGATGAGTTAAAGAAGTTGAAGGAGTAGCTTCAGGAACTCTTAGATAAGGATTTCATTCGCCCGAGTATGTCACCAAGGGGTGCACCAGTCTTATTTGTGAAGAAGAAGGATGGCACAATGAGAATCTTCATTGACTATAGACAGTTGAATAAGGTGACAGTGAAGAATAAGTATCCACTACCCCGTATTGAGGATTTATTTTACCAGCTTCAGTTGCAAAAGTATTCTCTAAGATTGATCTCCATTCAGGCTATCACCAGTTGAAGATTATGGATTCAGACATTATGAAGACGGCTTTCAGGACGAGATATGGGCACTATGAGTTTCTGGTTATGTCATTCGGGCTGACTAATGCCCCATCCATATTTATGCACTTGATGAACAGTGTATTTCGGCTATATCTGGATTCATTTATGATTGTGTTTATTGATGACATCCTGGTGTACTCGCGTATCCAGGAGGAGCACGCACAACATTGGAGGGTGGTATTGCAGAGACTGGGAGAGGATAATCTCTATGCAAATTTCTCCAAGTGCGAGTTCTAGCTTGGTTCGGTGGATTTTCTAGGACACGTGGTGTCTAGTGATGGTATTCAGGTTGATCCAAAGAAGATAGAGGTGGTGCATAGTTGGCCTAGACCGTCCTCAGCCACTGAGATTTAGAGTTTCTTCGGCTTGGCAGGTTATTATCGCAGGTTCATTCTGGGTTTTTCATCTATTGCTTCGCACTTGAAGAGATTGACGCAGAAGAATGCTCTATTTGTGTGGTCGGATGAGTGTGAGGAGACTTTTAGAAGCTCACGATAGCTTTGACCACAACTCTGATATTAGTATTGCCATCAGCTTCAGGTTCTTACACGATGTATTGTGATGCTTCGAGAGTTGGGATCGGATGCGTATTGATGCAGGAGGGTAGAGTTATTGCTTATGCTTCTCGTCAGTTGAAGCCCCATGAATAGAACTACCTTGTTCATGACTTAGAGTAGGCTGAAATAGTTCATCATTTGAATATTTAGAGGCACTATTTATATGGCATATCTTGTTAGGTGTTCACGGATCATCATAGTCTTCAACATTTGTTCAAGCAGAAGGATCTTAATTTTAGGTAGCGGAGGTGGCTTGATTTACTCAAGGATAATGATATTACAATTTTTATATCATGTGCAAGGCCAATGTAGTGGCCGATGAAGGTGGTTAGTATGGGTAGTTTAGCGTACATTGTAGTTGGGGAGAGGCCCTTTGTAGATGAGGTCCAGGCTTGGCTAATCGGATGGTGAGACTAGATATTTATGAACCTAGTCGGGTGTTGGCTTGTGTGGTTTCTTGATTCTCCTTGTATAACCGCATTAGAGAACACCAACAGGATGACTCGCATTTGCTTGTCCTAAAGGACAGGATCCAGCACGATACCCGCATTTGCTTGTCCTCAAGGACATGGTCCAGCAGTATGATGCCAGGGATGTGACTATTGATGATGATGATGGTCTGTTGAGGATGCAAGGCTGTATTTGCGTGCCAAATGTGGATGGCTTTCGAAATTTGATATTAGAGGAGGCCCACAGCTCGCGGTATTCCATTCATTTGGGTGTCGTAAAGATAAAACAAGATTTGAGGCAGTACTACTGGTGGAGGAGAATGAAAAAGGATATTATGAGTTATGTAGCTCGGTGTCTCAACAGTCAGCAGGTCAAATATGAGCATCAAAGGCCCTGTGGTGTACTTCAGCGGATGGATATTCCAGAGTGGAAGTGGGAGGGGATTACTATGGATTTTGTAAGCAGTCTCCCTCGTACCTCGAAGAAGTTTGATTCGATTTGGGTGATTGTGGATAGGCTGACCAAGTCTGCGCACTTCATTGTGGTGTATACTACCTATTCTTCGAAGCGGTTAGCGGAGATTTTCATCCGAGAGATTCTACGGTTCCATGAGGTCCCATTTTCCATTATCTCATATAGGGGTACTCAGTTTACTTCCCAGTTTTGGAGGACTTTTCATCGATAGTTGGGTACACGGGTAGAGTTGAGCACCACGTTTCATCCTCAGATGAACGTGCAGTCCGAGCATAATATTCAGATATTTGAGGACATGTTGCGTTCCTGTGTGATTGACTTTGGGGGTTCTTGGGATGAGTTCTTTCCACTTGCAGAGTTTTCCTACAATAACAGATACCAATCCAGTATTCAGATGGCACCGTATGAGGCCTTATATGGGAGAGGGTGTAGATCTCCAGTTTGTTGGTTTGAGCTCGGTAAGGCTAGACTATTGGGGACCGAGTTAGTCCAGGATTCCTTAGAGAAGGTGAAAGTGATCCAGGAGAGACTTCGTACAGCACTAGAGCTCAGTCGCGTTAGAAGAGTTATGCGGACCGGGAGGTTCAAGATGTATCTTATATGGTGGGCGAGATGGTCTTATTGAAGGTTTTGCCTATGATGGGCGTTATGAGGTTTGGGAAGAAAGGGAAGTTAAGTCCACATTTTATTGGACCATTCAGATAATTAGGAGGATTTGGCAGGTGGCCTATATGCTTTCTTTGCCACCCAGCTTGTCGGGGGTTCATCCGGTATTCCATGTTTCTATACTCCGGAAGTAGGTTGGGGCATGTGTTAGACTTCAGCACGGTTCAGTTGGATGAGGACTTGACCTATGATGTGAAGCCAGTAGCTATTTTGGGTCGTCAGGTTCGGAAGTCGTGATCCAAGGATAAAGCTTCGGTGAAGGTACATTGGAGAGGTCGGCCCGTGTAGAAGGCTACCTAGGAGATCGAGCAAGAGATGCGGAGCAGATATTCGCACCTATTTGAGGCTTCAGGTATGTTTCTTGACCCGCTCAAGGACGAGCGTTTGTTTTAGTTGGGGAGGATGTGACAACCCGGCCCGTCGTCACATGAATTACCACTATATTCCCTCATATTATGTTCCTCTATGCTTCATTCGGTATTTTAGGTGATCGAGTAGAATTGGATTGGTTTTAGATGGTAATGAGTCACTTAGTCTCTTCAAGGGAAGCTTGTTTTGGAAAAGTCAACCGGAAGTTAACTATTTAGTTAAAGGGCTCGCATGTGAATTCCTTGATTCGGTTAGCTTCAGGGAATGATTTGTGACTTTGGACTGTGATCGGATTTGAATTTGGAGGTCCAGTGTAGAATTAGGCTTGAAATGGCGAAGTTAGAATTTTGGCAAATTCCGGTTGGTAGGTGAGATTTTGATCCAGGGGTCGGAATGGAATTCCAAGAATTCAAGTAGCTCTGTTAGGTGATTTTGGATATGTGTGCAAAGTTTCATGTCATTTGGAGGTGTTGAGGTCGGATTTTTATCGGAAGTGCATTTCTGAAGTTTTAAAGAAACTTAGGCTTGAATCCGATGTGAATTGATTAAATTAGTATTGTTTGACGTGTTTTAACGATTGGAATAAGTTCATATGATGTTTTGGGATATTTTGAGCTTTTGATTGAGGTCCCGGGGGCCTCGGGGTGATTTCGGATGGATAAACGGAGGATTTTGGACTTAGAACATTGTAGAAAAGTGCACAACTGTTGCAGGCCACTTTTTTCCTTCGCATTCATGGAGAGCTCTTCGCGTTCACGTAGTTGTGTTTTCTAAGCCATCGTGTTCGCGTAAGTGGCTCCGCGTTTGCGTAGAAGGGCTTGGGGCCCTGCCTGGTTCTTTCATTGCATTGACGGCGTCGCATTCGCGTAGTGGGAGGACTCAAAGCATCATGTTTGTCTTCACTGTTGTGCGTTTACGTAGGGTAAAATGTTGGTCAACAAAGTTTTTTCATCTCTAATGTGGGGGGCTTGACCGCGTTCTCATAGAAGGAAAACTGGGCATCAGAAGGGTTTAATTATGATATTTCATCCGTGACCCATTTATCATTTCCTCCATTTTTGAACCACCTTGAGAGCTTTTTGATAGAAATTGAAGAGGCTTTTGACGGATATTGATTGGAAGTAAGTCTCATGACCTAGAAACACTATTTTATTGAAGAATCAACCTTTAATTCTTGGAAAAATTGGGTGAAAATTGAAGAACTAGGACTTGGGTTTTGAAATGAGAATTTGGGATTTGAGGGAGCATTTGAATACGATTTTGGTAAATTTAATATGTACGGACTCGTGGCGAGACAGGGAGTCCGATGATGTAAATTTTGTAATATTTTGATAACTGGTCCTGGGGATCGGGTTTTGCCAACTTCGTGATTTTTGGTGTTTTTCGAGTATTTTCGATTGGGTTGTGTTTCTTTGGCACATTGTAATGTATTCGTTGTGGTTTTGGCCAGATTCTACGTGCGAGGAGGTAGATTCGAGAGGAAATGGAATTGCGAGCTAGTCTTCGGCCGGCTAGAGATGAGTAATAGATGTATATGATGACCTAAGGGTTTGAAACCCCAATATATCACACTATGATGCTATATTGAGGCGAGACACGCATTCCATGACGAGTGTGGGATCATTGTGATTGGGGATTTTGGCTAGTCCACCCCGAGCGGTGTCCAAGCTGTGCTTCGGACTATAGACTGATTTGTAAACATCTTACTTGGATTGTTATGATATATTTGGCCTGTGTGCCAATCATTTAAATCCCTTGGAGATTATTATCACTATTTTCATGATGCTTGAGAGTGTTCAAATGGTCGGGCTTGCCTAGCATTCGTGTTAGGAGCCATCACGATCGGGATTGGGGTCGTGACACAAACTGTCCAGAATTCCCCAAAAATCACGCTACACAATCCCCTAATCTCCCTCTTCCTAAATCCATGACTATTTTCTCTCAAATCTCACCAGGCCATGTCAAAGTTCGAATCTAGGGTTTTCAAATTTTAGCTTTTTTGGAGTTTCAAGAGTTTGGTTGGTTTTTAATTAATGTTATAGGTTTTATTTTGACAAAATAAACCTATAACATTAATTAAAAATCGATTCAAAAATCAATCAAGTTGAAGCATGAAATCAGTGAGTTTTTCTAAGTTCTTCTTGTTTCTTTGTTTAAGTTCTGTTGTGTTCTCATAATTGTTAATTGTTGTTTTAATTTTTGTTTAGTTAACCTTGGTTCTGATTCTGGGTCTATTTTTATTTTTTGTTTGATTTTCCTTTTTATGCTTGGGTGATTTAGTTTAATTTGGTTCCTGATTCCAGTTTAGTAATTTCTTTTAGCTTAATGGTAGTTTTGTTAGTTCAATTGTGATTATGATTTTTTTTGTCGATGTAGTAGAGTCTGTTTTCATTCATTTCAGTATCACTTTTATAAGGATAATGGATCTTTACTAATTTTTGTTAAGCATTTGTTTGATTTTATTCTATATTTGATAGTTCTTTTATTAGTTATAGGTAATTGGTTATAGCTTAATTAGTGTTGATTAATCATACCCCAGTTAAAAGGATAGAATAATAATGACTTAGGAAAGTAATTGTAGGGGGTATTCAGGGATATATGGGTAATTTGAGTTGGATGGGAATGCTATAGATCACACTAGAAGATCTTAGATTCTTCTAGGATCGGATTTTAGTGTACATTTCAGGAATGATAGGGTGTATACTTGAGTAATAAGTTAGGAAATGAGGACTCACATGAGGAGGTGTATATAGAGATAGCACCCGGATAAGGAATGAAAGGGGAGTCACATAAAGTAAGCAGATTGAAGAAAGCTTGTATGGGATTAAAGTGTTAAAAATAAAGTTTGGGAGCTGCAGTTGATTTTTCCTATATAGGGGCAGCCTTCTTTACTTCATGGACAAGTTTTTGAGCCCAAAATCCCCTCCCCCCCTCCCCCCAAAAAAAATTCCTCTTCATGTTTCAGATCCGAGAATTCAAATCTGAGATCAAAATCTTCTTTAAGTTCTTAGTTAAAACAAAAAATCCAAAAAAAAAAACAGAAAAAATGCAACAAAAATCAAAAATAGGCACTGTTACATTGATCTTTGGTTAATTTTGATCAAACTCTCTTCTCTTCTGATTGCTAAGGTTCCTCTGAGGTTTACTGGTTGGTTTTTCGAGTGGTTTTGGGTTTATTCAAATTGATTTTGAGTTGATCTAGTAGATCTGATCGATTTTAAAATATTTTTGGGTCATCTGGTTGTGATTTTGAGTTTCTGCGGGTGTATTCAAGCTGATTTTTGAAATTGTTCCTGAATTTGCAGGTTTGAAATCATTATTGGACAGCTGGTTTATTTTCTGAGCTGGTTATTGCTGCATTCTGTTGTACTAAAAGTTATTCCTACTGCTGACCTCCTCTTCTTTATTTCATTTTCATATCCAGGTACTCACCTTCAATTGATGTAATTCTGAGTTGAAGTTGAAATAGAATTCATTCACGATTTGGCAGCCTGATTATGTACTCATTTGGATTGCTACTGTCAACACCTAGACACATGCTAATTACTATGTAGTATTTTAATCTAGTTTTACATGATTTGTGTAATTAGGATTGTTAATTAGTGGACTGTTAAAATGATTGGACGTGTTCCTGAGATGTGAAAGATCTATAGTTATTAATAGTTTAATTTGTTTGAGCTGGTGTTGCTAATATAATGAAGAGTTTCAGTGAAATTCATGAGAACTAAGCACATAACTGTTTTCAGTAGTGCGTTTCAGTAGGTTAGTTCAATAATTTAGATATGATGTTAATAGCATATTGAATAATGTTGGTAAATAATATAAGTCTTCAAATTGTGAGTTAAGGTTAGTTTAAATTTCAATAATTGTAAAACTGAGTTCTAAATGATTCTGAATCTCACGTAGTTAATTCCAATAGTCTAGTTTATCTACTAATGTTAGTTTGAATTAGTTTGAGAATTTCTATATTATCTTCAACTTTAGTAATATGCATCAATAAATCAAGAAATAAGAAAATATGATCATGAGTTGAAATGTAAATGGATGTTGGATTGCCAATTCAGGGATTCGATCATCTGATCCTCCCTATGCGGTCTGATTTAGCTTGTTCAATTTGGGCTAACTTCAGGCCCAATGACTGTGGCTATAGGAAATTTAGGCTAACATGCACTCATAGTGTGGCTTGGGCTCTTTGGGCCCAGGACTGAAATTCCCTTCTTATTGTTTTGTTGTTTGAACTTGAGTTTGAACTCGAGGCCTGAAATTTACAATATTAACTAATTAGGATTTTTTTTAAAGAATTAATTTCCATTTTATGTATAGATCAGAAAAAATACAAGTTTATCCAGCAGCCGCTGACTTGCTACTTTCCACTCATTTCGATACATTATCACTATTCTATGCTATAGATACATTCATTTTAAAGAAGAGCATAGATTCTAGGGGAAGTGATCCATTCTTTACAAAGTTCTTCCAGTGTTTAAGAGATGTTCCCTGCGTATGCATATGAATTGCTATCTCTTTGCATGTGTCATTTATAACTATAGTGCTGCCCTGGAATCTAATTTTATTCCTTTCTCGCAAGAGACAGTAGACTAACATTCCAAACACACTGGTGGTTATTTCCGCTAGTCCGTTTCTCCTTTTTACAATGTTGCTTATCCATTCTACTTCACTGTTTCAATCAAGAATGGTTCTCTGGTATCCCAACCATATGAGTAATCTATTCCATAATTCCCTTAATGTCGGGCAGGTAAAAAGATAGATGGTCAAAAGATTCGTCTGCTTGCTTGCAGAATACACATTGTTGCAGAATCTTTATTCCAAGATGCACTAGACGCTCCACTGTTGCAAGTCTTCTACGTAAAGCTAGCCGGACTACAAATTTGAAACGTAGATGTAGTTTAGGCTGCAATACTATGCTTTTCCATTGTACTTTGGGGAGGAGAGGGAGTTGGAGTTTGTAGAGTTTATTGATGTTGAATTTTCCACCACTCTTTAATTGGATCAATCTACATTTCAGGTCCCCCTGTACACCCTGTGTTTTTTATCAATGATGTGGTCTCAAAAATCTTCCTCACAGCCCAGGTCGCTAATTTAGGAGTAGGAACATCCTCTACATCCTTGTTCTTAATGTAGCATGTGTGCATCCATTTGATCCATAGGCTGTCCTTTTTCATTGTTACTGCCCAAAGATGCTTTGCTACCGCAGCCTTGTTCCAGATTGATAAGTTCAAATCATTTAGTCCCCCAGCACTATTTGGTAGACATATAGTTTCCCAAGCGACTAGTGCCTTTTTGGACACAGTTGCTGCTCCAGTCCATAGAAATGATCTCCATATTCCTTCAATCATCTTCATTACCTTTTTCGGTAGTAGGAAGATTTGAGTCCAATATGATTGCATACCAAATAATACTGATTTGATTAACTGGAGCCCGGCCGCATAAGATAGAAGTCTTGATGTCCAGCAATTGATGTTCTGTGTTATTTTCTCCGCTATTGGCCAACATTGAGCAAATGTTAATTTTTTGGAGTCCATGGGGACCCCCAGGTATTTGAAAGGTAGGGACCCTTCAGGGAATTCCAGAACGTGCAAGATTTCCTCCCTTGTCCAGTGTGAGACTCCTGCTATATAGACCGCACTTTTATCTGCATTTGCTTGTAGTCCTGAAGCTTCCTCAAAGTTTTGGAGCGTCTGTTTTATAAGTCTTATAGATTTTGTATCGGCCTTGCAGAATAGTAAAAGGTCATCCGCAAAGCAGATATGTGCCACTCCTAACTTCTTACATCTGGGATGAAATTTGAAATCCTTCCTTGCTGTCATATCCTTGAGTTCCCTATTCAAATATTCCGTGACAATAACAAAGAGGTACGGGGACATTGGGTCGCCTTGCCGTATGCCTCTTTGTCCTTTAAAAGGTGGTGTCAATCCACCGTTGAGATTTAGTGAATATGTGACCAACGAGATGCATTCCATTATCCACTTTGTAATTTTGAGAGGGAAACCCATATCCAGCAACAGTCTCTCAATGAAGCACCATTCGACTGTATCATAAGCCTTACACAGGTCAATTTTTAATACGCAGCAAGGGGAGACACCTTTCCTGTTGTAGCCTTTAAATAATTCTTGTGTAAAGAGAATGTTGTCCGTTATTCTCTTGCCCTCCATAAAAGCTGATTGGAAATTGCTTACCAAACCACCAATGACTGTTTTGATTCTTGATGTGAGTATTTTGGTGATTATTTTATACAGTGTTTTGCAACAAGCAATTGGTCTGTAATCGTTGACAGTAGTAGGATTATGTACTTTTGGAATCAAGGAAATTGTTGTACTGTTATTCCTTTATGCATTCTGCCTGTTATAAAAAATTCCTGCACTGCATTGCATACATCATCTGCTACTGTATTCCAATGTCTAGTAAAGAACTCAACTGGAAATCCATCTACCCCTGGGGTTTTGTCAAGTGGCATGTCACTTATTGCCTGAAAGATTTCCTCCTTTGTAATTGGCCTGATGAGTGACTGCTTCTGTTGTATGCTGATACATGGCCCCTGTTGGATTATGGATGTGTTTGGACATTGACAGTATGTTTTTTTTCACCTAATATCTTCCTGAAGTTGCCCAGGAATTCTGCTTCTACTAGCTCTGGATGAAACAGCCTCTCACCTGATTCTGTGTATATGGAACCAATTGTGTTCATGTTTGTCCTTTACTTCAATTGTGCATGGAAGTATTTTGAGTTTGAATCTCCACATGTGATCCACTGTGCTCTTGATTTTTTGTGTAGAATCTCTTCCTCTATGTTGCTCCATTTCTCAATTTCAAGGTGATCCTTTCCTGATCAATCAGCTGCTGATCCAAACTTTGATTCCTCAAGTCAAACTGAATGGTTTCCAGTTTATGTCTAGCTGCACTGAGGTGGCTTCTATATGCAGCTATGTGCATATTCAGTTCTTTCAGCTCCCTTTTCAATTCTTTAAGTTTCATCCATATGTTGTGCATGCTTCCAGTAACATTGTTCCTCCTCTGTGTCCAGACTTTTTCCACCATAGCATTAAACTCAATATGCTCCATCACAGGTTTGTACAATTTAAATGGTTTTGGATGTAGATTGTTCCTCTGCATTCCAGTTTTGCATTGTAGAAGAATAGGGGAATGGTCTGATGTCCCCGGATTCAAGTAGTCTGTTTCAATGTGACTATAATACTGCATCCAAGACCTATTGCAAAAGGACCAATCAATCCTACTGTACACCCTTCTGCTGGGTTGTTGCTTATTGCACCATGAGTAGTAGCAGCCCAGACTCTTCAATTGAGTAAGGTGAAGAGTGTTGATTGCTTCCTGGAATCCTTTGATTTTAGTTTGTGTTACTGGAGATCCTATTCTGTCTGATGTATGCAGAACATTGTTGAAATCCCCACTAATCAACCAACTTTGATTTACAGAAGCACCAAGCAGCATCAGCCTATCCCATAACTGCTGTCTTTTGGAATTGTCATTACTTGCATAGACCACTGTAAGCAGTGTTTTGAAAGTGGTACCCCTTTATTGAACTTCACAGTGTATAAATTGCTCATCAGTTATCAAAATATTTAGTTCAGTACTATGTTTCCATAGTAACCAGACCCTACCATTATAGTGTTCACTGTAGTTACATCTGCTTCTCCACTCCCCATATACATTGTTTAGTATTCTCCTTGCTTTTCCTTCCTTTACTCTTGTTTCCAGACACCCTATAACATCAATCTTATTCTTCCTCAGAAAGATGTTTAAATCTTTCTGCTTATCAGCCTTGTTCAGGCCCCTTATATTCCATGTGCAAATTATCATCTAGGGGTGAAGCTGGAAGGGCCAGCGTCCCCAGTAGTATCTTCCAAGTGTAAAGGGAGAAATTTGTTGCTTGAGCTGATCTGACAAGTTCCTGGTTGCTGTGCAATAGTCCCATTTTGTTCATCAATTGCTAATGCCTCTGTACCATTTGTGCCTTCAGTTCCCTTCCTTTCCTCATTCTTGTTTGGCTGTTGAGTTGCCTCATGTTTTGGTTTTTTTATTGGAGTCCATCTCTTGGCATTTCTGGTCTGTTTTTTCCATTGTCCTGGCTTTGGCTTACTATTGTCTTCCTTTGATAATTGTTTCTCTTCATTATACCAACAGTCTGCTGAAGTATGCCCAAATCTTATACAATGTTCACAGAATTTTGGCTTCCATTCATAATCAATTTGTTGTATAATGATACCCCTTTTGGTTTGAAGCTCTAAGCTGTCTGGCAAGGGCTTGGATATGTCAGTTTCAATCAGGACTCTGGCATAGGATACTTTCTCCAAGTCTACAATGATCTTATCTGTGTAAAGAGGCTTTCCAACCACACTTGCCATTTTGCTAAGTGCTGCATTTGACCAGAAATCTAATGGCAAGCCCGGGAAGTTTATCCACAATGGAATCACACTGATGTTAGCAGGATCAAATTTGAAGTTCATTTCCCATTGCTGCAGTACCATTGGCTTATTATGGAATGTGTAAGGTCCTGCTTGTAACACTCGATCTTTGTCCTCCGCATTGTCAAATCTGAATAGATAGTACCCATCGTCATGGTACATTATTTGAGGCATATTGACAAAATTCTACAACTTTGTGACATAATTTTCCATAGCCTTCTCATACGGGGACTCACCAAGAACAGAACCTATCAATGCATTACTCCAGTAACTCTCTAATTCCTTAGTATCAACATCTTCAATTTCGACTACAAATCTGCCAACCCTTTGGGCAGGGGTAATATAGCTTAGTGTATTACCTTTTTGAGGGCTTCTATTGAAGACCTTGCTTTTCCCAGCCTCCCCTGTATCTGCTATCTGCTGCTTGCTTTGGTCCTTTTCTGCATGCGCCGAGAACTGTAATCGTCTGTGCATTGGTAAAGTACCTTTTTCTTCCTTCCCCTCTTCAATTTCATCCCTAGTAGGTTGAAATTGCTTAGGCAGAAAACTTCCTAGAGTTATCGGTAACAAACGCTGCTCAATTTCGCATTCTGGTGTCACTACCACATCACTTTGCACAGTATCTATTTCTGGATTGTGGAACACTGTAGGAGCTGATCCCATTCCAATTAACCATCGATTTGGTCGTGTTAGGGCTGGATTGGCTTCTAGTGCGTCTTCTCCCTGTAATTCTGGTGTCGATTGGTGCTTCTTCCTCGTCTTATGGTTGAGGCGTACTATAGCTTCCTGCTAACATGCGCCTCTTCGCTAGTATGTAGGGTTTTCTTGGCTTAGGATTTTTTTTATTAGAGACAATAATATATAAAAATTATAACTTATTTTAGGGTGGACCTTTAAATAAAATGAGATGAGCCTCGCCAAATAAAATGCAAATTGCGGGGTCCCCCTCAATAAATAGTTATATTAAATACTTAGAATTCGGTATGGGCCGTTTAGCAAATTTCACGGCCTTCCCAAAAGATAATAACGCGTTAGTAACTTTAGGCGCGATTTTAATAAAATTACATTCTTAAAACCGGGTGTGCATTTCATGTGACCCAAATCAAATCCCAAAACGTTTAATATAATGTGTTCAGGATTGCGGGTACATTTCATGTGGCGCAATTCAAAGGAACATTTTAAATGACGTTCAATTTTCTTTAAAAATTAAATAAAAAGCGGTTAAAAGTAAAATCGGAACATAAGTTCATCATGTAATAAAATCAGATAAATAAGCTAAACACGACAGTTGAGCGACCGTGCAAGAATCACAGAACCCGAGAATGCCTAACACCTTCTCCCCGGTTATCAGAATTCTTTACTCGGATTTTTGGTTCACGGACTGTTAACATAGTTATATTTTCCTCGGTTCGGAAATCAACCGGTGACTTGGGACACCATCTCCAAAGTGACGATTCTGAATCTTAATAATAAATGTCGTTCCGATTGTTCTTTAATTGAAAAAACTCCTTTACGCCCTTGCGAGTGTAGTGAAAAAAAGGCGTGACACATATAATAATCTCACTTTTGGTTATACCTATAACTCCTCTATATTTTATTAGTAGAGTAAATCTTAGTGAGGGAGAAAGCAACAATTTAGGACAGGACCAAGAAAAGAAGGAAAAAGAAACAGAAGGAAAAAAAGAATCTGGATATGTCTTTTTTTTCTTTCATGTTAATTTCTACCCTTTTTCTTATTCTTCTTTTTTGAAGCTTATTTTCCATTTCTCTTTCCTTTATCATTAATACATTTTTTAAAAAATACAACAAAAAACAAAAAACAAAAAGAAGAAGTTGTACATTGAATTTTACATAATTCAATATATGTATACGTATATAACTGAAATTTATATTCTAAGATGTAGCGGAAAGAAATAAAGAAAGAGGAAAAAGAGAATCAAATAAGAAAATAGTGGTAGAATTGCAACTTGATTCTGTAATTGAAAATTTGTGGCCGAACACTTTGAGAAAAGTGTGACGTAAAATTGGGATTGACTTAATATATCCTCTATTGTGAATTGCCTTCACATCCTCCATTTTACATGACTCACATCACTCACATATAAACAACAACAACAACAATAACTCAGTATAATCTCACTTAGTGCGATCTGGGGAGGATAGTGTATACACAGACCTTACCCCTACTCTTGGGTAGAGAGGCTGTTTCCAAATAGACCCCCGGCATCCTTCCCTCCAAGAACTTCCCACCTTGCTCTTGGGGAGACTCGAACTCACAACCTATCGATTGAAAGTGGAAATTGCAACCCCTCTTGTCTAATGATATCACTCACACATAAAAGAGTGATCAAAATGATACTTTCCATTGTTCATTTTAGTAATGGAGAAGTGAAAGAGAAATTATAATTGAATAAATTACTTATGGTCGTCTTCAATGGAGATTATAATGATGCATGGTGGATATATAACATTATATGATGATTTAAAGATTAATTAATTTATCTAAGGAAAAAAACTTTGTAATCTAATGACAATAATGACAACGCAATTTTAACAAGTATGAACGACAACAAAGCTTTTTATCTATATGCTTTACTTTATTAATGTTTATTACTTTTACTAAGAAAATATTTGTTACTATTGCATACATGTAAAGTGATTAAATATATATAGTTGTAGTCTTAATACAAATTTTTTTGGCCTTTAAATTATTTTGGGCAACTGATAATATGGCACGTGTTGGAGTTAGCCAAAAAATAATATTAATATGTATAATTTATTAAACTTATATAAATAAAATAATAAAGAACTTTTTATAAAAGTCACTGATTTATTTTTGCGACCGCATAAAGCGCGGCAAATTCACTAGTGAACACTATAATTCTGGAGAAAAATATTAGTATTTGTTAGTACTCAATCAATCCCAAGCTCTTCAACCAGGGAAGCACCTCGGACAAACCTTCTTTCAAGCTTCTGGGGTTGTAATCCAACTCTGCTTTTGCCTTCTCACAAGAATAAGCCCGCTGATGTCTAGCCGCGGAAACACTCTGTTCAAGATGATGCATAACGAGGTGATAAGGATTAAGGTCTGATGCAAGCAGAGGCGGAGTCAGGCTTTAAACTAATGAGATCGGGATTCTATTTTTGAATTTTCCCACATCGGAGGAAATTGAGTTCCTTGATCTCCTTATATGCCTTGGGCAATCCTCACCTCATAAGCTAGCTTTTGGGGTTGAGTTAGGCCCAAGGTCAGGATTGCCTGAGGATTGCCCAAGCCATATAAAGAGACCAAGGACCTCAAATCCCTCCGATGTGGGACAACTCAACACCTCCCCTCACGAAGCTTTTGGGGTTGAGTTAGGCCCAAGGTGAGGATTGCCTGAGGATTGCCCAAGCCATATAAAGAGACCAAGGACCTCAAATCCCTCCGATGTGGGACAACTCAACACCTCCCCTCACGAAAAGAATGGACATTGGGCCTAACTCAGCCTCAAAAAGCTAGCTTATGAGGTGAGGATTGCCCAAGCCATATAAGGAGACCAAGGAACTCAAATCCCTCCGATGTGGGACAACTCAACACTATTCCTTCAAAGTTATTGGTTTCTAAATGGATAATTCATACATATTCAATAAATTTTTAAAAACAAATATAGAGTTTGGACAAAAGCTACTAGGTTCGGCCGAACGCTTATCCGAAAGCTACATTTCCCTAAAGAAAAACTAGTATTATAACATAGGAAAGCTTGAAATGTCAATCTGTTTCTTACCGTAGGACTGATTAGAGGAAGCTTTCCTGTTAATTTGGAGAAAAGAACTGATATCCAGCCGTAAGCTTCAATAATAAGTGGGGGAATTCCAAATGAAGGTCTCTTTGTCTGAGTGATCATGGCAGCTATGTCGAAAACTTGCTTAAATGACGCATTCTCCCCAGTAAGAAGATACCTTTCACCTGGCTTGCCTTTGTCCATAGCTGCAATATGCCCTTCAACCACATCATCAACATGACTAAAAGAGAACCTTTCATTTGCTTGCCCAATATAACCAGGTAAACACCCACGAAACCGTTCAATTATCTGACAAAACAATTATGTGAAAATTCAATGTTTGCACACAAAAATAAAAATGCAATCACATACAATTAAAAAGAAAAAAAATTACTCTATTGATAAACATTGTAGTTTACAAATGTGTTTATCGCGTGATTATTTCTCCAATTTGTTATCCATAATTCGAGCGTCTTAGTGGTACATTTCTCGAAGGTAAAATGGTATGAATCTCCTTGATATATTTGATGATCAAGAACTATGTAGAATTTCGGAGATCATTTATTTTATCTTTTTTTGCATATTCCAAGAGTTTATAGAATTGTTGAGATTAGTGGCGGATGCACCTGGTAGTTGAACCCGCTTCATCAAAAAAAATAATACTATAAATATGTATAAATTACGATTAAAGATGCATAAATTTTGTATAAAAATTTTATTTGACCCACTTGACAACTACTCCCTCTATTTCATACTAAATGAGATACTTTCCTTATTAATCTGTTCCAAAACAAATGATACATTTCTAAATTAGGAAATAATTCAACTTTAATCTCTTTTATTTTACTTGTTTACCCTTAATGAACATTTTTTATTGTCACACAAGTGACATGGCCCACAAACTTTTTACCCTTAAGCTTTTAAGACCACAAATTCCAAAAGTCTTATCCTTTTTTTTGAAACACTGTATCGAGTCAAATTACCTCATATAATATGAAACTGAGGAAGTACTATTTTACGACTAAAGTTATTTACATTTAAGATTGAATTGAATCTGTTAGCACAAAATTCTGGAGCCGCTACTAGTTGAGATGACCACAATTTTTGAAATCCTTTTAAAAGGGAAATTTTTTATAGGATGGGCCTAAGGTTAAGATAGAATAGCCTCCAAGTTATAGCAGCTAACAACTAGGTAGAATTTTATAGGTGGGGTATGAAGAAACTAGTGTGTATGCGATCCTTATCCCGATCTCGAAAAAATAAAAGAGGAGAAAAATAGTTTAGTTGGTTAATAATATCCTTCAAAAAAATTCATCGAAGAATTTTTCCTTTAGTTCGAAATTGGTTTAATTCACAGGCAAAAATGCAAAATTCCTGATTATTTCCTTTTTACCAGCTTTCCTCGTCTTCTTCCTTCTCATTTGAAGGAAACAGAATTAATTAATAACCACGCCTCTTACAGAAATAGCGCTGGCAAAATGAGCCCATATTTTATCAATTCACCTATATTTTAGTGGATTGGATGAGTAGTATTTAAATTGGGTAAAATTTGAGCTTCATCTCATATTCAACCCATAGAAATATGGGCATTCATGGGTAAAATATGGGTTAGCTAATTGGGTTATCTTCTAACTTTTGCTCACTCAAAATACATACTATTATTTTTTAAACCAAAAATGCTATAAATGTTATAAACTAAAGCAAAAGACAAGAACAATAGAACAAGAACAATAGCAATAGAGAGAAGAGTAGAGAGAGTTCTTCTTATTGAGTTGAGAGGGGTCTCAAGGGATGATTTACAATGGTAGGGGGCACCTCTATTTATAGGGGAGAGGAAGATTTAGCTACCACTAATAGAACTCTAAAATCTCTCTAATTAAATACATTAAAGACATTCACCTTAAATAGAAGTGTAAGAATCTTCTATTTCATAACACTCCCCCTTGAATGTCTATTCAATGATGTGCCTCATAAAACCTTAAAACCAAAACCCAATGGGAAAAATTAAAGTAAGGAAAAAGAGTACACATGTTTGAATATGCGCCTATTGGTTGCCTCATTAAAAACCTTGCAAGGAAAACCCGGTGGGACAAAACCTTGTAAGGGAAAAAGAGTGCAACGCGCATTAACTCCCCCTAATGAGAACATCAATTTATATCCTTGAGCATTTGCATTCCAACCTTGTGCATCATCTTCAAAACGATCTTTGGTAGACGTTTGATAAGTAAATCAACCATATTGACTTGAATAAATATTCCGCACCTTGAAATCATCATTCTTGATAGATATAAACATCTTCATATAATGTCGTGGAATAGCTCTTCAATATCTCCATAGATGCATTCTCAATGCCATCATGCTTATAGTTATAGCAAGATACATATGTACACAAATTGTACTTAGGATGCGGTACTTCAGGACCAAGAATTGCATATGCTTCAAGCAACTTAAATCTTTCAAGTTAAGTCATGTAAGTCGCATAATAGACTTTAGCTGCATATCAATCTTTCATTAGTGATACTAAACAAATAAGATATCGAAAACTGACTATACATACCTTTGACTTTTATCTTTCAAGCATTTGAACTATAGGTTCAAAACTACATGTCTTTCATATGGAATCAATTCTTCTTGAATTGTATCTCTTCCATTTAGTTACTTTCTTTGGGTCAGCAAATGCGTATAGCATGCTTTGCAATATGTTGCAATTGCATTTCCCTTTTTATGAACTACAGGTTCATATCATGATATTCGGGGATATACATATACAAATGAAAATTCATCCCATGTAACACTTTCTCAAGTGTTTATCATGTCTCCCCCTCATGTTAGTAAAGCTAACATGTTTCCTCAACTTTGGGAAATCATCTTTGTGCATTATGTCAATATACATAGCACCTTAATAATAAGATGAAATTATTTTGGTTCCTGACCCTGAACCACTTTTGAGGGGAGAATATACTCTTGTATACAACTTATATCAAACTGATATATACAACTTCGTTCTCATAAGGAACAGTTTAGCTATTAAGTGGAAGCACTCAATAATTATCTTGCTAAACCAACTTTGATATAAACCAACTTATCAAGATTAACTGTCTTGAGTAGAGAATCTGGAAACTATGCTCGAAGTTAGATTACTGAGCGTTTTACCTCGCAAGCACGGCCAGGCTGCGGGTTAATAACAATTGCGCATGTAACCATTCCATAGATGCATCATATGTGGTATACATGGTGGGTGAATGAGCCCATATTCACCTTTGATATTTCCAGAATTTAGGGGCTTCAACCCGAACTTTTTAGTTGGTCAGTTCATTACTGAGAACAAGAACTTCTAGTTCTTTGATATTCACCTATGTGAATTTGCACATCATACTTCAAATGAGATGGCTAACACGAATGTCAACTGAATAAATTATCAATATTGGTAAACTTCAAATTTACACCATGACATGTGCACTTATCAATAAACTTCGGGTTTATTATGACATGGGTTTTATACCAATAGATATCCACTTTATTGTGGCATTCTTTCGTTTGTGTAGTACAAACTGGAGAACAAAGCGGGTAGCTTTTCATATACAAATTACCCCGCTACAAGTTGTAGTAATAGGAGAATCAAAGCCTTCCTTTATTTATAGTCTCAATATAATCAATCGCTTTCGCGTGTACTTTGGAAACTGAATAAGTTTCTTTGAGACTTACTACAGCACAATACTCAATTGTGTTTCTCCAACATAGTAATAATTGGCTCTTCGAGAGCTCTAAATTAATTTTGTACTACCACAGACTGAGGTTCGAGATCCTCACATTCTTGCATTCCGTATTTTCAAGAGTCTCAGGCTCAATAGATTCTTCGTGAATCTCGGAATTAATCAAATCATGAGCGTCCTCATGTGATTCTTTCATAGTGTCATTTAGATCGTTCTTTTTCCTCTTTCTAGGATTTCGATCTTTGGAACCTAATGGTCTGCCACGCTTCTGGCGTGCATTTGACTCATTGGATATGACACTAGATATTTGTCCAATAGGGACTTCAATACGGATCGAAACATTTTCCGTGTGAATGTGGGATTTCGTTATCCTCTTCAAGTCCGTAAATGCGTCAGGCATTTGATTTGCTATTCTTTGCAAATGGATAATCTTTTGTACCTCTTTCTTTCAAATAGAGGTATGTGGATCAAGATGAGATAATGATACATTTTTCCACAAAATTTCTCATTTGGTTTCACCGACTTCTCCCCCTAATTTTGGGAAAAGTGTCTCATCAAATTGACAGTCTGCAAATAGTGCAGTGAACAAATCTCCTGTCAATGTTTCGAGGTAGCGAATAATGGAGGACGATTCATACTCAACATATATTCATAACCTTCTTTGCAAACCCATTTTGGTGCGGGATGGCGGTGCTACAAGCACCTATACTGCGCATCCAAAGCTTCTTAAATGGGATATATTGGGTTCATGACCCAAAACCAATTGCAATAGGGAATATTTGTGTTAATTCGTCAGTCAGAGACGAACTAGCATTGCTGCATGCAACATGGCGTGACCCCAAACCGAAGTGGGCAGCCGACGAACTAGCATTGCTTCATGCAAAATGGCGTGACCCCAAACCGAAGTGGGCAGCCGACAAACTAGTATTGTTGCATGCAAAATGGCGTGAACCCAAACCGAAATGGGCAGCCTCGTTTTCATGAAGAATTCAAGATTATTCTCATCTATTATCCATTAACTTTGCAAACGCAAGGTTGCGTGATGGCAACAAGCACACATTAGACCATCTACAGGATGCGTCTATCAAGACCATGAAATACCTAAACTACCCACTAGGTGGGTGAATAGGTCCACAAATGTCCCCTTGTATACGTTCCAGAAACTGGGGTGACTCAGTCCCAGCCTTTGTTGGGGATGGTCTGATAATCAGCTTGCCTTGATAACACGAAGTGCAAGGATATTCATTTTGAATGATATCTTTAAAACTCAACAAGTTCTTCTTAGACTTGGAGGAGAATATTGCATTCTCTAAGATAAACGTCATGCCTTTGGGCAGAGTTACAGTTGCTCTTCCGGAGCCTTCAATCAATTTACTACTTCCATAGATTGTAGTAATGTTTGCCTTACACAATTACTCTTCTTTTCTTTGAGTATTGTATGTGTAGTACATGAATCAACTAGGCAAATACTTTTACAGTTGGACGTTGATCCAAGTTCACTTTGTGAGATAACCATATTTGCTATCCCATAGTTTGACATACAAAAAAAATACATAAATATAAGTATAAACAACTTCAATTCTTTTGTTTCGCGTTTAAACAGCGTTTTAGGAAGCAGTTATTTAGGATATTCGAATATTGTATTCTAATATTTGAATATAATGCCTTGCGGAAAAAATAATACTTTAATGCGAAAAATATTAGATATTCGAATATTTAAGCACATATTCTAATATCTTGCCAGATATTCGAATATAGGAATTCTGATATTCGAATATCTGGCCCAGATATTCGAATATCAGACTCTGATATTCGAATATCTGGCCTGGCGGAAAAAAGTTCGTTTTATTGCTAAATATTAGACGATCGACTAGTTTTTAGGTTAGTCGATTACCTCTACTGTACAATAAAACTATTTGAGCATATTGAAACATTCTAAAGGGCTAATACTAACATCATATCATGAATTAACTAATACGAGCTAATGCTAATGACTATTAATTTATTCATTGACTAATACAAGTAGAATCAAACAGCTCCATCTTCTTTCATCATGGTTCCATCACCGATTAGGTGGTCTATCTTTCCCTCGGGTTGCTCAAAGAAGTCTGCCACATCCAGGTGGGTGAAGTCAAAGTTGTCATCAGAGACAAAATTTGTTTCAGGGCGTTTTCTCTTTCGAGATGCTTGATAAAGGTCAACCAAGTGTCTTGGTATTCGGCAAGTCTTAGACCAGTGCCCGTTTCCACCGCAACGATAACATATAGTTTCTGAACTATTTGCCTTAGGATCTTCGGGATCCCATTTCTGCTTTCGGTGGTTATCTCTCTTTGTGGGGTGACGGCCTTCTTTGGAATTTCTTCCTTGTCCACGTCCTTGGCTTTGACCCCGTTTATGACCATGACCATGGTCCCTTTTATGTTTGGCATAATGAGAGTGCACCATATCTGCTTCAGGCAGTGGTGTAGACCCAGTTGGTCTATTTTCGTGATTTCTCATGAGCAGTTCATTATTTCGCTCAGCCACTAGTAAGAGAGAAATCAGTTCAGAGTACTTCGTAAATCTTTTCTCTCGGTACTGTTGCTGCAGTACCATATTGGAGGCATGAAACGTTGTAAACGTTTTCTCAAGCATATCGTAATCGGAGATGTTATCTCCACATAACTTCAGTTTAGAAGTAATTCTGAACATAGCAGAATTATATTCAGAAACGGACTTAAAGTCCTGTAGCCTCAGATGGGCCCAATCATATCGTGCTTGTGGCAGAGTGACCAACTTCAGGTTGTCATATCTCTCCTTTAAGCTGTTCCACAAAACGAGTGGATCCTTGACGGTGAGATATTCAATCTTCAAACCTTCGTCAAGGTGGTGGCGCAAGAAAATCAAGGCCTTCGCACAATCTTGGGTGGATGCTTTTTCTTTATCTTTGAGGGTGTCTCCGAGACCCATAGCATCTAGGTGGATTTCAGCATCCAACACCCATGTCATATAGTTCTTGCCCGAAATTTCAAGGGCAACGAACTTTCTTTTCATAATGTCAGACATACTCGAAAATTAAATTAGGAAGAGGGAAAATACCATGGATTTTCGAGAATGGTACTTGAGACGGTAGAGTCTCGTGCTGATAACGTGTTATAAACTAAAGCAAAAGACAAGAACAATAGAACAAGAACAATAGCAATAGAGAGAAGAGTAGAGAGAGTTCTTCTTATTGAGTTGAGAGGGGTCTCAAGGGATGATTTACAATGGTAGGGGGCACCTCTATTTATAGGGGAGAGGAAGATTTAGCTACCACTAATAGAACTCTAAAATCTCTCTAATTAAATACATTAAAGACATTCACCTTAAATAGAAGTGTAAGAATCTTCTATTTCATAACAATAAAGGTGTTCAAACTCCTCTTCCTTCGTTTTTTCTTTTACCTCCCAAAAGTGAATTCTTATGTTAGACAAATATAATATAAGTTACTTTTCTACTATCTAGGATATTCAAATCAATTAAAACTTTGAGTATTAAATTGTACCTTATTGAATTAGGTAGCAAATATTTAGCAAAGTAAAATAATTAAAATTTTACAGTGTAAAAGTAAATTTGGAAAAAGTTAGTATCGTTTCAACTTGTTTTATAGGAGCTCTAATTAATCTACCAAGTAAGAATCATTTACATTAAAAATACTTTATACAATATAAATGCAATAGGTAAATAAGAGACATAGTATGTAAATTGTTTCGTCTATATATATATAACAATTTTATTTTCTGTGGCTACCCATATACACCTGGTAATAAAGTATAAATATGATATGGTTTGTAATATTACCTTGCATATTATGTCCACGAAGGAATCTTACGGTATCTTGTTAATTAAAGTTACATATTATCTTGTTCAATATTGACGCTAAATTATTAATAACACTTATTTCCACTTTAAATTATCACTTAATTATGATAAATTAGTATAGTATAATATTTATATATTGACAGTGATTCTTTTTTCTTTTCAAAATATTGACAGATAACTAGCTTCTGTATGCCACTTTCTTTTTTTATTGTACTAAGAAAATATTACACTTATATAATATGGGGTTAACTCATATTCAACCCGTCCATTTGACACCCAACTCATTTTTGACTCGCGTAAAATATGGACGGGTTAAGACCTAACCCGTTTTTGCTTAATCCATTTTCAATCCATCCAACTCCGACCCAACCCGTCTATTTGCTACCACTGTACAGAAATGAGAAGTTTGGCATCGTTGAAATGTTTTTGTCTTGAGTGAATGTAGCTATTAAAGTCATTACGCATGAATTGACAGAACATATTAATGTTTTTAATTGACTACAAGAACATTCCCAATGTAGCTATGTCCAAAATCCAATAACATTAAAACGAGTTATTTTGATCCTAACCATCAATTATAATACAATTAGTTCCAAACATCAAGTTGATTAATCCATGAAGAGGAGAGGAAGAAGGATGAAATATTTACCAAACGCGCAACGATATTTGCATCTGTGACCTTTCCAGGACCATATATGAATCCTGGATAAACAGATACTATCGGAATTCCTTCAGACGCAGCATCTAATGCAACTTTATCAGCAACAGCTTTCGATTTCTCGTACTCCTTACAGAAGAACTTTCCGGCATGAGTCTGTATTCCAAAATATAAGTCAAACATTGTAAAGATTATTGATTTTCATGGATGAACAGATTATTATTTTCAGATGAAGAAGAGAGAGAAGAACCGAGAGCCTTTCATTATTGTTCTTGAGTGAATGTTACAACTGTACAAAGAAGCTTCCCGAACCTCTGCCTATATCAAATGTATATACAAAATATCTACTATATATATATATATATTGTATGATGGTGGTGCTAGCTTTCGGGCCTCTTCTTTTGGGACTAATAATAGTTTAGAGGTGACGATGAGACTAAAAAAAAAAGACTGCTCTTGCTCTGAAACGTGAACTGTCTCAACTAAAGAAGGAATAAATCTAGTTATTAATATGAGATCATTAACACAGGCAATCAGCTATTGTACCTGAGTTTCATCGGCAACATATCCATCAGTTGATCCCAAGGCTAAAAACGACGATGTGTACACAATTTTCTCTATAGTTCCCGTTTCTTTATAAGCTTGTAACACATTCTTCAACCCTCCAATATTGACCTATAGATGCAGTGCAATAACATTGATAAGTTTAAAAGAAGCTCCAAGTATCACATAAAAAAATTCCACCATCATTAAATAGCTCAGTAATATTAGAATAGACTATTATTATAGGCTATCATTGCACCATCATTTAATTCATCTATATTTATAATTATCTATATTATATTAAAAGCACAAAAACCTTAATAAAATATCATTCGCTTTCTTTATGGTTTAAAACAAAAATACTACACACTAAACAAAATAGTCATTTAACTATTCTCCTACTAATAGTTAATTACTTTCCTACTATTTAGGATTTCTTTCTCTTTCTTTTAGGTTTAAGCCTATTTTCATAGATATGTAATTTAATGCGGTTTCACATTTCATCAAAGCAAAGCTAAATGATGATTCGGTAAATTCATTCTTCTGCCAAATTTTAAAAAGTACTTAAAAATTAAAGAACTTTAAGTTGGATATTACAAATATTGTAATAGATATTTATTATAATCATACAAATATTTTGTGCTTGTTTTAGATCACAAATTCAAGAAAGAAAAATTCTTGGTTTATTTATATTCTATATCTATATTTATATACTATATTAAAAGCACGAAGACCTTTAGTGAAATGTTGTTCGTCTTTTTTACCCTTTAAAAGTAGATTTTATGTAGGACAAAATTGTAATTTAAGTTTTTTCTTTAATTTTTCCCTAATATATAAAAAAAAAGTTGTTTCTTTGCGTTTTTAACTCCTTTTCAAATCGATTCTTCTGCTGCCTACAGGCTATATGAATATATTTTTTAGCGCATAAAATTATATTAAAATTAAATTTTAAAATTGGAGATGAACAATATTAATAATTTAAATCAACAAGGAAATAAATTATTTCCTTCAATGTCGACAATGAATTATTAAATCTTTGAATTAATTAGTTAGCTTAAAATCTAATTCAAATCTTTTCTAAACATAAATTGAGAATACCATGTGAGCAGAAATTTTACATCCTAATAAAAAAATTATTTTTATACCACTATTATTCCACCGTCATCTACTTGTATATGTCTAAGAGCCCGCTTGGATATAAATTTTTTTTTCCTTTTTTTCAATGTTTTTTTTACTTTTTTTCGAAATTAGTATTTGTTCATAGAATTTTAATTTTTATTTGAAAATGTATTTTGAAAATTTAAATATTTTAAAAAGTAATTTTTAAATTTTTTACTCAAATCACTCACAAAAATTCAAAACAATCCAAATTATATTCATATTCAAACATAACTCTGTTTTTAAATACCATTTTCCTTTGAAAATTCTTTTTATCTTTTTTGAAATTTTACAATTTCTCTGCCCCAACACTGAAAATTGATTTTTTTTAAGTAAAACATTTCTACGAATAAAAAACTTTCTACAGGCGAAACGCATTATATATTGTGCTCACTGAGAATAATGTAGATGGATCAGGAAACCATAGCTCGACCACTGCAGCAGTATGAAAGATGACGTGGCAACCGGAGCAGGCTTGAAGGAGTGACTGATAATCTGTAACATCTCCAAACACAAGCTCTAGGGTTCCGCCGCCGTTTCCGCCATCAGTAGGCGGAGGTAGAGAAGATAGGTTGCTTGTATGGCGAACGAATGCCTTAACATGGTGACCGCCTTTGAATAACTGGTGGCAGAGCCGTCCACCCAGGTAACCAGAAGCTCCGGTTACCAATATCACTGTCTTGTTCATATTCTGTGTACTTTTCACGTTCTTAGCCAACCATTAGACCAGAGGTCAGTCTTTATTTATAGCTCACCAAGTTGGTATTCGTACCTCCCGAAAAGTACTTTGGTGATCAGTAACCAAAGAAAAGAAAGGCAGGAAAATACAAAGAACATGTGATGAAATGAGTCCGAAACCTAAATATTGTATATTTGGACTCAAAATATAAGTGAAAAAAGTACATATCTATGTATAGCGTTTAAATACAAGACGTTATACCTTAACAGTAACTTTTTCCGTTAATGTACACTATACTGATAGGTGATTTGACTGCCACACTATATATAAAGTATGAAAATACTACATTATACATGAAACCATTGAGCAGCCTTATGGTTGGAGGGTAGTTTTGAAGATGGTTTTGACCTTGCGGTACAAGGTTCGAACCTGACACCAACATTCCTGTATTTTTCTATTCGTCTTTCATTTTTTGTTTCTTTTAATTATTTGGTTTAAGTGTTTAGATATAAATATTTTTTTATAATTAAATTTTATTACCTGGGAAAAAGAATACATTTGAGGATAAAAGACCCATCTCTACCTTATAGTTGGACATACAGCCCCAACTAGAAGTACTATATCAGCTAGAAAATCAACTTTGCTATCTAAGGATAAAAATTTAGTGTCTTTAGCTTCCCCTCTAAACTAGTGCTCATACTTCCTCAATAGTGAATATCTTGGATTATCAGTCTAACCAGGTCCTCAACTTCCCTTTTTTGCTTTCGAAAAATCCTCAAATTCCTTTCCTGCCATATGTGGTACACAGTACATGCAAACATCAGTCTATATAGTACTGCCATGCTCTTCTTCATATTGCAAACTTTATGGCCATGTCGATTTCTTCATTCCAATTCCTGGCAACTCTTCCTACTCCAGCCCACTTCAGTAGCTTCTTCCATACTGTTGCTGAAAACATACACTTAAAAAATAAGTGTTAATGATTCTCATCATTTTCCTCGCACAATATACACTCAGCACTTGTTATACTTCCACATCTCAAGAACCTGTCCTTAGTGTATAGTCTGTTTTGAATTGTTATATAAACAATGAATAGCCATTTAGGGCAGATATTATTGTTACATAGCTCTCTTCTCCATGGAACCTTTATGAACTCACCCCTTAGCTTGTTATAGACATCTCGAATGGAATAATTATTCCCACATCACCTCTGCCACACTGATATTAGCTTCTGTCAAGTATTTCTCAGCTCCTAATTTTTTTTTTTGTCAACCATGCTGCTTGCTTAGCTTGAACATTCCATATTATGTCTTGCTTTATGTAATATGTGTGCATCCACTGAATCCATAGTCGATCCTTCTTTTTGCATAAGTTCCAAAGTTGCTTCAAGATTGCTACTTTATTTCAAGTGATCATGTCTGTTGTATTGAGCCCTCCTACAGTCTTTGGCAAACATAAATGTTCCCAAGCAACCAAAGCCTTCTTGCTCCCATCTGTTCCCCCTATCCACAGGAATCTTTTGCATATTCTTTCAATCTGCATCGGGATCTTTTTTTGGCAAAGGGAAGATCTGTGACCAGAATGATTGAATAGCTATAATCACACTCTTTATCAATTGTAACCGACCTGCGTATGATAGAAATCTTGCTGTCCAATGTTGTACTTTTGCTAGGATCTTATCAAGGAGTGGTTGACACTTATTTACTGTTAGCCTTTTGACACTTAATGGCACACCAAGGTATCAAAAGGTAAGGATCCTATTGAGAATCCCAAACTATTCAAAATCTGCTGTTGGACTTGTAATGGTACTCTACCAAAGTATATACAGCTCTTTCCTTGGTTGACCATAAGCCTTGATGAGGTAGAGAATTTCTGGAAACAATCATCTAATATCTGAGTAGAAATAAGATCACCTCTGCTAAAAAGTAGAAGATCATCAGCAAAGTTTAACTACACTATGTTTATCCTCTCACACCTTGGGTGAAAATTAAAATCTGGTTTATTCTTCAAGGTTTTCATCAGTCTTGTTGAGTACTCCATAGCTAACACAAAGAGGTAAGGTGATAAAGGATCTCCTTGTCTCACCCCACGTTTAGCATCAAAGGGAGTTGTTGGCTTCCCATTGATCACAATTGAATAGGAGACAGTAGAGACACAAGTCATAATCCACTTCAGGAACTGACTAGGAATGTTCATTGTTGTAAGTACCTACTCTAGGAATACCCACTCCAAAGATTCATATGCCTTCTCCATATCTATCTTGACCATACATCTAGGGGAGACTTCTTTCCAACCATAACCTTTCACAAGCTCATGTCCTAGCATAATGTTGTCATTCAGTAGTCTCCCTGGTACAAAAGCTGCTTGACTTTTGTCAACCAGGAAGTTCATCACACTTTGTAGTCTACTGGAGAGAATTTTTGAGATGATCTTGTAAAGGATAGTACAACATGAAATAGGTCTATATTTCTTGACTGACTCACGATTCTTCACCTTTGGGATGAGCGTAACTGAAGTACTATTGATTGATTTATGCATTATACTTTCCTTGCAGAAATGAAGCACTGCTGCTGTGACATCCTGCTCAATTATATGCCATGATTTCTTGAAAAAAAACAGCATTAAAGCCATCACCTCCTGGAGCTTTTGAGTAACCAATTCCTTGTAGAGCTTTGAATACATCTTCTCCTGCGAACTGAGCTATTAATTTCAGTTGATGTTTCCTTGTTAGTACAGGTCCTTGCTTTATTACATTTGGATAAGTTACAGGTAAACTCTTAGCTGATTTACCTAATTCATATATAAACTAGTCACTTCCTGTTCAATTCCTGTGTCAGTTGTTAGTAATTTCCCACCCTCATCTTTAATTTTTATATGGTTCTATGATGTTCTTCCCTTCATACTTGCAAAAAAGAAACCTGTGTTAGAATCCCCTAGTTTCAGCCATTGTATCCTTGACTTCTGCTTGTATATACCCTCCTCTATCATGCACCATTTCTCAAGTTCTTTCCTATCCTTCTTCTCTGCTTCGAACATGTCAGGATTTGATGTGGTATTTCTCATTTTTGCTTGAATATCTACCAGTTCATGTCTCATATGTTGTATCTTCTTAGTTGTCCTAGCATATTTCTTTCTATTCAGCATTTTAAGAGCAACTTTAACCTTCTTTAAATTCTGCCATATGCCATCCATCTTGTCACCCATGTATACCCATCCTTCCTGTAAAATTTTACCAAAGTCCTCATGATCAGCCAAACAATTGTAGAATTTGAAGGGTCTTTTCTTGTTGTCCATTTTTTTTTCCATCTCCATGCATAAAGGAGAATGGTCTGAGAAGTGTCGATCCATTACTTGTACTTGCATTGGGGAAATTTGTACCATCCATTGAGCATTTAGAACCACTCCATTTATCCTGCTATATACATGGCTGTTAGTCCAAGTATAGGTTTTTCCCATAGTTGGTAATTCTGTCATTTGGCAGTCCTCCATGAATTCTCTGAAATCCTTTACTTCACTTATCTGTATTGTTGTACCCTGAGTTCTATCATCCAGATCATTGATTGCATTGAAGTCCCCCATGATTAACCAAGGAATTTTCATCTGCTCCTCCAGTTCTCTTAAAGCTTTCCATAGTTCACATCTATGAGCTATAGTATGCAAACTATAGACAGCAGTAAAGGCAAATTGGACAGTTTTAGTAGAATTCTGTACTACCATGAATGAATTGTTGATGGCTCTCTAACTGAGTGAAATTGTTGTTATTAGAGTCCCACGTTCGCCATATCCTTCCTTTACCATTTAAAGAGCTACCTGAGTACCATTCCCATCCAACTGCTACTTTGTTAATAGTATTTCTAATTCTATCATCCTTTATTCTATGTTCTATAATTGCTATCATAGTTATTTTATTTACCCTCAAAAACTCCTTCATATCCTTTTGCTTATATACTTTATTAAACCCCCTTATATTCCATGTAGCTATCTTCATGCTTGTGTGAGTTGATGAGGGTCCTTTTCTGTAGTCTCCTGTAATTTCTCTTGTTCTTCCACTTTTTCTGTGCAGCTGGTTTCCACTTTTGAGTCTCCTCTCAGTGGAGTGAACCCATCAGTAGTTAAAAGAATGTATTGTTGGGGGCTAGGTTGCTTTGTTTGTGAGGCTCTTCCACTAGCTCTCTACCATGGTGTTTTATCATCTTCTTTAGCTACCTCCTGATGTTGCGTTGACTGCTTTTGTTTCACCTCATCAACCTGCTTATTCTGCTCCTTTTCTACCCATTGAACTGCTGGTTTTTGGATCTTAGCTTGCTGCATAGGTCCCACTATTTTTGGTGATGCAGTCTTATGATTCTGTTGTTCATTCCTCTACCTCCTTCCTTGCGGCTCCTCATGCTCTTGTAAGCTATTGCAATCATGACCAACCATACAACATTTTTGATAGTACTTAGGCACCCAATCATACTTAACTGATTGCTCAAATTCATTCCCCAAAGGATCCTGCACCATAATGCTCTTTGGTAGCTCTTTAGATATATCTATCTCGATTAGTACCCTAGCATAGATATTCTAGTTGTACTAGATGTGCATTCATTAGCATATATTGGTCACCCTAATGCACTAGCTATTCTACTTAACGTGATCTTTCCCAACAATTTAGAGGTAAGTTTGGAAGACTCACCACAGTGGAATATTTTTCAACACCTCATCATAAAAATTAAAATCAGCAGTCCATGATTTGAGAATGATAGGCTTATTACCTATAGTGTGTGGAGTTGTATAAAACACTTCATTTTTTTCTTCAATTGTATTGAATAGCACGACAAAGTACCCTCATTGTGATAGTAGATTATGGGCTTAGCAGCAAAATTCCAGTGGGAGGCTATGAATCTCTCATTAGTTCCAATTGATGGTGAAGCCCCAACTACATACATAATAACCGCCTTCTTCTATTTTTCATTTTCTTCTTCCATTTCCTCTTGTTGTAATTGAACTTTTTTGATTCCATCCTGTATCAAAGGAGGAATGTAGACGAGGTACATTCCCTTTTCTGCTAGTCAATTGCCTACAAACAAATTCACCCATGGCTTTTCTAACTTCCCTTCGTTCTTCTCCAGTTTAGTCTCTTTCTCTTCATTTTGTTTGATTGTTTGCTCGTGCTAGCTCCTAACTTTGAAGAGGTAAGTTGATTCTCCTTCACAACAGATCCAGCTACAGTAACCAATGGAACAGTAGTACTTCCTGAGTTCAGAGCTCCGATCATCCCATGTGATGACCCGACCCGTCGTCTTATGTGTTACTGCTCCGTTTTCCTCTTATTGTGTTGCTTCATGTTTCAATATCAGTATTAAAGTTGATCGGGTGTAATTGAATTGGTTTTGGTTGAAAATAAGGCACATAGCCTCTTAGACATAAGCTTGTTTTGGAAAAGTCAACCGGAAGTTGACTTGTTAGTTAGAATGCTCAGATGTTATTTCCGGTGATTCGGTTACCTTCGGAGATGATTTGTGACTTAGGAAAGCGATCGGAAATGAATTTGGAGGTCCTGTGTAGAATTAGGCTTGAATTGGCAAAGTTTGAATTTTGGCAAATTCCGGTTGATAGGTGATTTTTTTAATCTGGCGGTCGGAAGGAATTCCGACAGTTGCAGTAGCTCTGTTAGGTGATTTTGGATATGTCTGCAAATTTTCAGATCATTTGAAAGTGTTTAGGTCGGTTTTTGGATCGAATGAGAACTTGGAAAAGTTCTAGTTTGACTTAGGCTTGAATTTAATGAATTTGGTAATTTTTGATGTTAATGTTAGTGTTTTTATGGCCCGAGCAAGTTTTAATGATTAGTCATGTTGGTGCTTTTGGTTGAGATCCCGGGAGCCTCGGGTGCGTTTCAGATGAGTACGGACACCCCGGAACTTAGAAAAATGGAAGGGACAGCAGTGGTGGTGCGGACCGCGCAGCTTTTCGCACGGCCGCGCAGGGGAAGAACCCGCAGCTTCACTGGTCCTGTTTCGGAAGCTCATAACGTTTTATCTACAAGGAATTTGGGTTTGCTTCAAAAACAGAAGTTCTAGATCTTTGAATCTAGTTTTCAGAAACATATTATAATAGCCATTTGGACATCTTTAGCAAAAGTTATGGCCAAAATACTAAAGCTTGTCACAACAGTCAAAAGCTGCGCGGCCGCGGCCATTTTTGTGCGGCCGCAGAGCCTGGGGCGCGGACCGCGGTCATTTTTATGCGGACGCACATGTGAAAATCTGGGGGTACATGTATAAATACGAAATTTTAAATTTTATTTGATATTTTACCCGTGGGAGCTCGGATTTTTGCGATTTTTCGAAAGTTTTCAAGAAATTCATCGGGGTAAATGATTCTAACTCAGATTTGGTTAGAGTACATGAATATATCATTAAATTCATCATTTTTTTTTGGCAATCCACTAGGCAAATGCCTAGGGTTAGTTTTCATTAATAAAAAGAAAATGAAAATTACAACAGATAGGACATTACGATAAGGGGGAGGCACCAATATTGTCACCCATATAACAATAACCGGCGGAAACCTCACCTTATAAATCCTATCGAGGCTCGAAAAAGCCTCAAGAAATAAAAAGCAAGAAAAACGAAAATTAAAGAAATCAAATACATACATGATCATCACAGAGTTTATAACGAACTCTGTGATGATAATACAACGATGAATACTAATGTGATGGTAAAGAAAGAGGATGCTTTCTTTTTTCCATATTTGTGATCAATTTTCTCAATATGATTTTAAAAATCACGCTTGTTCCTCGAACGATTAGGCTTTATAACAGATGGTTGCATGACTTGTTTTTGCTTTGCGATTCTCATCAGGGGTCTCCGTATGTTAGCGTCTACACACATCCTGCCATCACAAGTTCTATCTCTTTCACGAGATTTCTTACTTATTTTACTATGCATTGGTGATAAATCTCCATTTCTCGACGCTTCTGCTCGACAATGCGATAAGATATCTTCTTCTTCCCCTTCTTCATAAATATGTCTTCCTATCTCCTCATTCAGAAATTGACTTTTCTTGAGGTTGACTTGTGAAGCAGTTAACACAATCTGTTGCTGTCCTTTCTCCAATGATGTGGTTGACTTAGATGGTACAATCTGATTCTGGGCAGCTATATGCATTGATGTTGCGATTCGATTAGCAATTTCACCTGGTTTTGTAGTATTTCTTGGAAAAAATACTGGAGCATTATGGTTGAAATTGGTCCTTCTGTTTGCGACTGTTTTCATATTAGCAGTGCACTTAGCTGACGCTAACTTCCTTTGATTTTTGTACTGATCCTCACTATCCTCTCCAGCAGTGCCGTCCTCAAAATCTTGGTCATCGTCTGAAGACGAAAAAGCAGCAAATCCTTCTCCCCAGCCCTCCTCGTCGTCATAATCTCGTTGGTCTTTCCACAATTTTGATTTAATGACCATGTCCCTCATAGGAACTTGTTTGTTAATTTTAGAGGATGATGATGGATCTCCATAGCATTTGCTATTTGTCGGCTTCTCTCCAGTCATGGTTCCCTTCTCAATATTCAATTTGAAAGTGCAGGAAACGAATTTGAGTTTGTATGTGTAGCTGGCCACTTTTCAGACATATGCATTTTGTTTTTGAATTGTGAAGTTGGATTTCTGTTGGATATCGATGGGAAGGTATTTGTTTTATGTTGAACAACTTCACGTGTTTGTTGAGAAACATCCTCAATCTGTAAATGCAAACCACTTTGAATTAAATCTTCATTAGAAATTATAGCTGCTGAAGAAGTGACCTGGCTGCCTTGTTGAGTAATTTCAAATTGATGAGAGATATGTTGATGATCTGAATTTGAGCACCCTCATCTTCTGTAAGACTTGTTGATTGTCTTACAGCATCAAAATTAGTATTCCCAGCTTTAGCTCGATCAACAGGATATTGCAAAGGATTTTCCAGTTGTAAGGAAATAGAGTGTGTATCAAGTGGTTCGTTATTTATCGACCTGTTGGAACTGATGTTGTCCTCAGCAACAACATCTATTTTGGTGTGCTTAGCCAAATCAGATGTTTTACTCAGCTCTGTGTGATGTTGTCCTGGATTTTTTGAGCTATCAATTACATTTGTTACTGTCGACATCTCCCTTGACTTAATTGACATAACATTTTGATTAGCATAGAAGTGATGAAATCTGATGCCTCCATATTATCTTCTTTTTCTTGTCCAAACAGTGAGATGTTATTGACGTTAGAGTTCTGCACTATCTGCTGCTGGTCGATCACCTTCACTTGACTTCTTTTTGCATTGTCAGTTTCACACTGGGCAAACTCACCCTTTGGACTTGGAAGGGATTGTGCAGGATCGGAATCAGTTTTTAGGCTCCTAAAATCTGCCTGTTGCATCTGATAAGTTGTCCTTCAAGAGCAACCAACTGCCCAGCTGTGCATTAGGAATTTTTTGGTCTGCTATAATCTGCATTGCTCTGCAGAATCATATCGAGCACAAACTTCCTTCACCTCTGCATTATGTTCTACAGTCGCACCTATTTGTCCAGTTCTTAGCACATTGGACTCAATTACATTGGCAATATTGACAGTAGGCTGAGCTACTGGATTAGACAATTCACTACATTGTTGTAGTCCAGTAATTTGTGAAACGTCACAGTAACTTGGAGCTTTTAAATTCTCCACTGGTTCAGATCAAGCACCAGTTGGATCAATAGTAACATTCAAAGCCACAGAATCTTCTATGTTAGTACCATTTGCTTTGTCAGACAATGTACTCTTGTGTTTGTTATCAACCTTTAACAATAACTGGTGCTCGATGGTTTTATCTTGCCTACAAACATCTACCAAATTCTGGACAGAATTATTTTTCGATGAAGCACAAGTTGGATCAGTACTAACATTCAAAGCCACAGAATCTTCTATGTTAGTACCATTTGCTTTTTCAGACAATGTACTCTTGTGCTTGTTATCAGTCTTTAACAATAACTGCTGCTCGATGGTTTTATCTTGCCTACGAACATCTACCAAATTCTGGACAGAATTATTTTCGGTGTCACCTACTGCAACAGAATAGGCAGCATAAGGTTTCATAATTGACATTCCTTTACCAGATTGGTTTTCACTTACACCATTCAAAGGAGTGTGTAATGGTACTGTATTTTGCCTTTTGGTAATCTGCATCCCGTCACCATTTGGAGTTGAACTAACTTTAACAGTTTGGAAACCAGAGCCCGAAATCTTTGACTGTCCTATATCATGAATCACATTAGGTAGCATCCTATCAGTTTGTCGACCTGCAAGATTAGCATTCAAGTAGTCCCTGGCATCACCTTCTAATTTAGACAATCTGTCCTTACCATTTGAATCACTAGTATGAACTGCCGCTCCATTTTCAGAAATCCATCGACACGATTTAACATTATGTCCTTGGTGATTACAATTCGTGCAGTATGCAGGGACATTTTCAAAGACGATCTGCTGGTCGAAATCTGCTACTTTTCCAGATTTTGAGTCTACTATCTTGACCTTTACTTGTGATGGATGTTTGTCCAGGAGATTGATCAAATACTTTAACTCTTGCCGTACTTGGTCGCGTTCGATCTTTAGTAGCTTTATCTACTGCAATTGGCTTTCCTACTGCTGATGCGATGGACAGTAAAGATTTTTTGGCAGACAGATTTGCAGGCAGATCGGGAAAGGAGATCCATACCACAGCTTTTGACGTTTCTTCTCGCGGATTAAATCCCATTGTCCATGGGAATGTCCTAAAGAAGAACTCGTCTCCTTTAGCCTTTACATAGCTAGTTGTTCTTGACACCACCTGATCATAATCTTCAAATAAATCAAATCTTACAAGAATGTGACGATATTCTAGCTGTCCGATGTTGCAACTTCCTTTAACACCGAGTTGATTTGGCAGAATCTGCCTCAGCTCCTGAAGTTCTGGCTTTCCGTATGAAAATTTGATTATCACAGCTTGTTGAAGACTTTCCTCCCTTGTGAATGAATTTACTTCATCCACTGTGAACTCAACTATCGGCAATCCTTGCTCGAATGAAATTGGACAGAGCTCTAGCTTTGATTTTGTCTCCGCAGTTTGCTGTCCAGCAAAAACCGATGCATATGACTGTTTGGATCCATGTCCAGTTTGATTTTCTGAGATGATTTTAGAAGCCTCTCCCACAGCACAAGGCTGGGGAGAGGGCGACGCTTCCATTAGATTCAATACTCAGAACTCAAACAGAAATCATTCCTTCCATGAAATCGGAAAGGAATTGAGCTGGAAATATGGAAATTGATGAGGTTACTGTAGATCGAAAATAAGCTCTAAGATGTAGAAGAAATGGTTACAGATATGATGAAAAAATCAATTTAGGATTGTTCGCAAGAAGAAGGGGATTATGTGACTCCAAAATTGCAACAATCCACCACTGAATTCCGGTGATAATAGTGACGGATTCACTATTCCGATGAACAGTGCACTGGAGAGAGTCGATTCAAGTTTCATAAGTTTAAATTCATCATTTAATTAGTGATTTGGGATGAATTTGGGAAGAAATTTTGGAATATTTCAAAAATGTAAAATAAAGATTTGAAGGACCAAATGGTGTCGAAATTGGATACATTTGGTATGGTTAGACTCGTGGCGAGATAAGAATCGTATTTATGTAAAATTTTCTGAATTTCGAGAAGTGGGCCGGGGCTCGGGTTTTGCCAACTTTGTATTTTTGGGTGTATTTCTATTGTTTTTGATTGGGTATTGTCCCATTTGCATATTGTGATGTATTCATTCTATTATTTGGCTAGATTCGACGCGCGTGTGCCAATTTGAGGGGCAAAGGCGTCGCGAGATTGAGATTTCGCCGGTTCGAGGTGAGTAATACCTGGGAATGATATCCTGAGGGTTTGAAACCTCGGATTTGCACATCTTAGTGCTGTATTGTGGTGACTTGCACACTGGACCTGAGCGTAGGGTAGAGCACCGTTAAGGTTGTGACTTGGTCCGTCCCGGTTGTTGGTTTTTACCGCTAAATTATAAATGTTTTGTTATTATCACTATGACTTGGTCTCATTGCGATACTTGGGGCTTATTGCCGATTATTTGAACCCTTGTTGAACTATCATCACTGTTTTTCCTCACTATTTGAAATATCATTGAACTCAATCCATGTGATCTACACTGTTTATTGAACTCAGCTATATTTTTACTCAAACTTGGAGTTTAAAACGATACTTGAACTATCATTTGAGCTGAGTATAATTGTTTACGGATGCCCGAGGGGCTTTTGACTATTTTGGACTGATTGAGGCTGAGGGCCATATGTGATGGTATGAAGATGTTGTAAGGAGGCTTTCATGCCTCGAGTTTTGTGTGAGCATGTGCATATACATGCATGGATTGGACTGCACGCCGCAGTAGCATATTGCATGGATCAGGCTGCACGCCGCAGCATTATATATATTATATTGGATCGGGCTGCACGCCGCAGCATTATACATATTGGATCGGTATGCAGGCCGCATCATTTTTGCGCTTGGGCTGAAGGAGCCCCTCCGGAGTCTGTACACACCCCCGGTGAGCACAGGGTACCTATGGATCGGGCTACCTGCCGTAGCGGTCATGTGCATTGCATTGCATTACATTGTATTCACGCATTTACTCTCGTTTGTACTACGTGGCACGACATTTAGCACTCATATATCATTGACATACACACTGCTACTTGCCTTGTTCACCAGATACCCTGGTGTTATATGTTAAGGAGTGCTGAGCCCGAGAGGTTGATGTTATATGTTGTGAGTCGGGAGTGAGCCCGTGGGGCTGATACTGTACTGCGAGGTTGATGTGGAGCCCGAGGGGTAGGTTTCTGATTATTTCCTACCTGTTGAAATTACCTTTGCAATTATTGAAAAAACATATTTTCAAAAGAGATTCTTGAACTGAACTTGGGATTTTCTAAAAGGATTTTCACCGTACTTCGGTTTTCTCAAAAAAGGGTTGTTCTATCTTTTATAGCAGTTTGGTGTGCTCATACGTGTTTTCTTATCGCTCAGATATTATTCTCTCTTATTACCACTGAATCGGAAGTACTCACTTTACTCCCTGCACCTGCGTGCAGTTGCAGGTATTGTTCACCCGGTAGCGGGTTATTAGCAGGACCGAAGGCCATATTCTGGTAGTTGAGCAAGGTGACCGCCAGCGTTCGCGGCACCACACTCCATCCTTGTATCCCGATTTTGCCTTGTATATTTATACATGTTTGGTCCAGTAGTAGTAGTGTCCCTACTCGTTAGATGCTCGTGACTTGTGACACCCCGGTCGGATTGTATTGTGATGAAATTTCATAATTAAATGCTATTAATTAGTATTTCCATTCGTTTATGTTTAATAGTTGTTTCAAAAATAATTTTGGGTTGTTGGCTGGCCTTGTCTTCACGAGAGGCTCCATCACGACCTTATATAAAATTTGGGTCGTGACATCCTAATTGTAGCTGCAGCTGTTAAATTCTGAGTACTACTATTGCTATTACTTACAACTGTCGGTGAATTCAACTTTGTTGCATCAGACCCAGTTAAGCGTGGTATCATCCTTCTTTTCCCTTTGTCAGCATTTAGGCTTTCCATTGGAGAAGAAACCTTACCTTACTGCTACTAGCTCCTATGAACTATGCCAGCTGCATCTTCGTCGCATTCCGTTTTGGTCGTCACTACAAGAAATTCGCTATTTTCCTACTACCAAAAAAGTCGAAAAGTAGTCGGAAAAGTACCTATTCCGACTACTTTCCGACTGATTTAGAGTAGTCGGAAAAAGATTGGTCGAAAAATATTTTTCGACTACTGTAGTCGGAAATTTCCGACTATAGTAGTCGGAAAATATTTTCTGCCAAAAATTAAAAAAGCATCTATTTTCCGACTAAAGTAGTCGGAAAATAAGAAAAAATATTATTTATTTAAAAAATATTTCCAACTACTGTAGTGGGGATATTATACAAATAATAATTATTTATTAGTTATTTATTATAATTTCCGACTAGAGTAGTCGGAATCTGTAATATTGTAGCCTCCCTTTCTGATTATCGTAGCCGGAAAATCATTATGCTGGACACATTTTCGACTATGTAGTCGGAAAACAGGGTTGCGATTTGACAGCATGCTGCCATTTTATTAGCACATCAGCTGTCAAATGCAAAATACTATGACCAACCAATTCCAACATCAACAAACAAACATTCAAATCTCATAATGTCAACCAAAATATTACGTAACGTCGAAATATTTAATATAAAATTTGAGTAGCTAATACATATCAACACTAATATAATAAAGTCTAAACATATATATATACCACATCATTCAATATTCTTTTGCATTTCTCCAATTTTTTCCTGATTAGGAGCATCCGAAACTAATGGCGATGGACAAAAAGAGGAAGGCCGTTGTACTCCAAGCCCGTAAACTCTTCCTTTGGACACACCACCTGCTACATCCGTCCATATTGAAGTCATAAAATCGGGTGACGGTTGGATTGGAGTACCATCATCAGAAGCAGACTGCATCTGACACCATTCATCCAAGCTTCTATGAAATCCATCCTGAAATAAAAGTAATAAGGATTAATAGCAGATGCATGACCTGCTGCAACAGAGATTATGGTAGCAGCTGATTTAAATGATGCTGGTGTTAGAGGATCTGTTGTTAAAGGGGCTGAGCAAATTGATAATGACAAAGGCAGGAAAAGGATCAACAAAGTATAAAAGTTACAATTACAAGCACTCCTGCTAGTACTGAAGTGATTTCAGCTGCCTTGCATGGGAAATCATTAGTTTATGCTCAAAGCCAGAAGGATCGAGCTGTTGTTAATGGGTCACAACAAGCTGCTGCTAATGCCCAAACTCAACATGTACGTGAAATAATTGGCAAAACAGCAGTTGGGCAGATTTTTCAAAGTGATATGGATGCCTCCGTTGCTGCCTTAAAAACAAATAAGGATCAAGTGTTTGTTTCTGTTGAACCGTTGGAGAAATCTACAGGGCAGTCCAACCTTCGTATAGACACAGCTAACTCCTCTTCTACTTTGGTGAGCAAGAAAGGCTAAAGCACCAATGATCCTTTATTTTTTCCTACTGGGCAGCAGCAATCTTCAGCAATTATTTTGAAGGATCTGCCCAATGCTAAGGGAAACAACAAGTCCTTAATTCCAAGTGGTAAGACAATTTTTGGGGATCAACAAGCAATACAAAATGTGCAAGACAGAGTTACTGTGCAGCAGCGAATTGGGTATGTACATCAGCTATTTCGGCAGAAGATCTAAGGCTACTGGATGCTTTGGCAGTAGAAGCAGCAGTACAGCAATAGCTGATTGAGAACAAATGCAGCACACACCAGTTAAGTACAACAAGCTCAAAGACAACAACAGGGAAGAAGAAGAAGAAAAAGGTGCAACAAAAGCAGATTGATGTACCTCGAGGAAGTATGCGGACACAATTAGATCTACTCCCGAAGATAAGGGACAATTTTGGCTAAAAACTCTGAAAATAGTCTTAAAGTTATGATCTTACCTATTGTTCCGATGCACGCGTCTCAACCCATCCTTACCTTGAACCGTCTTTCTTCTTTTTCTTATGTGTCTCCGCAAAAACCTCAGCATCAGACAGTGATTCCCATTTTAAATTTTCCTGCAAATAAAATGTAATTTTTCTAGTGATGTCCAAATAAATACCACATCGGTAACATTGTGTCTCAAGCGAAGAGTGCATAATGCGACAATAGTGAAGAGAAAGTGTGTATATATTATATATATATATATAAGGATTAACTAGTAGTGACTATTAGGAGTATAACTTATGTGATAATTAAGGAGAATAACTTATCAGAATCTTGGAAATATAGAAAAGTACAACTGAGAATTTATTGTAGTCCAATATAAGATGTGACTTATTTTTGTGTCTGGCTTGTCAATTGGTAAACATTAATTGACCCTCTTATTTTCTTGTGCACAATCAGGGGAAAGTATAATAAAATATTTAAACAAGTGTAGATCACGGATTGTATTAATTATAAATGATGAAATGCACACTTCGTAAAGTAAACAAGGATGCAGCTGTCAGCACAGAGAAGATAAATTCATTCTTATTGAGAAGACCAACACAATCCAACTAGGCATGATGAAACACAAATAGTAATTTTAACAATCTGATTATAGCTAACCAAACAACTTGCTGATTCTTGTTGTGTCACCAAACAAATTTTAAGTTCATTAGTAGTAGAAGAACTGAAGGTTTATAGATTACTTAAAATTCTGTAACTATTTAAGAATTGGAGTATCACATTATTCTCCTGTCAAAACCTTTATGTCTTTGTTAACCTGATCCTAGGATTTCATCAATCCATGAAGTGATGGATTACACTTCTGCTGTCTACTAGAAAGCACATTCGGACAGTCAAAGGATTAATAAAGAATACTTAAGACTCCATGCAATAGTAAGAGAATCTCTTAAAAGTTACACCAGGATAAATCCATTGTAAGAGCATGACATTACTAATTAACTATTCACAGAGATCCATGAAGACAAAAAATCACAGCAAAGAAGTAACACAAAAATGTTCAGCTCGATGATCACATGCACATAATAAATACGGAGTATGATAAGAGTTAAAAACATAAATCGCATCCAAATAAATTATCCAAGGAAACTCTTGAGAAATCTAGAAGTGATGCTTCTGATGTAACAGAACAACTACAGCAGTTGAGGCATCTTTGCTCTAAGTTTGAAGCTGAGGTTTCTAAACTTCACATGGAATTAGAGGAAACAAGGACATTGGTACAGAGGAAGATTGATGAGACAAAACGTGGTGCAGAGCTCTTATCTGCGGAGCTGACCACTAGGGAACTTCTAAAGAAAACAAATGAAGAAATGCACACCATGTCCAATGAACTAGCGGCTGTTACTGAAAATCGTGATAACTTACAGACGGAGCTAGTTGATGTCTACAAGAAAGCAGAACGTGCTGCTGATGAACCGAAACAAGAAAAGAATATTGTCGTGACACCGGAGAAAGAGCTAACATTTTTGGAGGATCAAATTACAATAGAGAAAGAGTCACGGAAGAATCTGGAAGAAGAGTTGGAAAGGGCTACTGAATCACTTGATGAGATGAACCGAAATGCTTTGGCACATGTCCAATTGACTAGTTATATTTGCAACAACAATAATATTCGGAGAAAGTGCAGTTAGTATAACAACAACAACACAACGACCTAGTATAATCCCACTTAGTGGGGTTTGGGGATGGTTGTAGACTCGAACCCACAACCTCTCGGTTGAAAGTGGGGGTTGCTTACCATCAGAGCAACCCATCTTGTCTGATATTGTAGTACTATGCTAAATATTGTAATAATTACATAGTATTATTTCATTATTTCATTCTAACTTAAAGTGAAATGAATAACATGTAAATACAAATTACTATTTAACCCCTAGCATCAAAGTGAAACTAAAATTTCAAATTCACACAAATAAAACCCAACCATTTAATTATTGGCAAGCAAGGAAACGTGAAGAATGAGACAAGTCCTATGACTTATATAAAGATATATTTTCAGAAACATATATTTTAAAAAAAATGTTATATAGATATACCTGTCGCAGCAAGGACGAAACTAAAAAATAAAAGTCAAAATGGATGATGAACCGGTAGTGCCAACCTTCCTTTAGTTATCAACCTTTGTATTTTTAGACTTCTACAAAATCAAGATGACTTGTATGAGTGAACGTAGCTATGGGATGAGAACATAAGATTTTTTTTTTCTATCTACGTATTACTAGGATTAACTAAGATCAAACAGAAAAAGGAGCATTTAAGTGAACTACATATAACACAAATGTATTTAGTAGACTACAAACAACTCTAAGTCAACATTCGGTGTACTTTTCTAAACTAATCTTCTTATAAAGGGACTAACTGTATCATTTCTACCCAAACTCTATTCGAATCACTTCAAATTCACCAAACACATATAATGAAACATAGAGAAGCATAAAATGGGGAAAACATGTCAGAGATACCTAAGACGATGGGTCAGGTCGTTACATCATCCCCAACTTAAACAAACGCTCGTCCTCGAGCGTGCTCAGAGTTGTACTAGTGGCCAACCAATACCTAAATGACCTTACCAACCATATACACATGGTGATCCCACGTCGGCCTAACTCACATAGGCCCGATAATACACCACAACTAAAATTTCACAGTCCATCCAGACCATAACCGTAGGACCACATTGCGCTTTCGAAACCATGCACAAGATCAGAACCTCACATTTATACTCAGAATAAGCCTGAACCGGCTGTAATAACCCATATCTGCAACCTCAAGTGCACTCACCTGATATACCGCATAATCCTAAGACTCGAAACGATAATTGATATCCACAGTAGATGTCCACAACAACTATGTACCGAATAGAAACCCCTTATAAGCTGGAGTCTTATTCGGATACTGCTAATCTCTATCAATGATAATGGACACACAGTAGTCCATAACCATTTGACAGATCAAACATTCACGAAGATATTTGGCTAACACCACAACAGATCTCCGAGCCGAGCAACCTCCAATACGGACTTTCTTCAGAAACCAAGAAACAAGGCATACAAAGTAACACACAGAAACTATCATCAATGTCACACTGTTGCATCGCGCAACCCGATCCAGATAACATACCCTGTGGCGGCATGCCACCTGATCCACTCAATTATCTCACATAGGGAGATGCACATCGAGCCGAATTTGCTCATAATCATAGAATACCGAGTATCGGTCGCAAGCACACTGAATGCTTAATCATATCTACTTATGGCGATGTAAGCTACAAAACTCAACTTCCACTATGAATCTCGATAGCGCCACACCATATGTGCCCATAGTCCGTAAATCATAACGTCTCACAACGTAGAAAATAACTCATAGATCTCTCTAGATCGCTGATAAGCTCAGAAATGGTCAAGTCAACTTATCTATCGACAATAAAATTCGGAGCCAGCCAAGTCGACTCAGACTGGAACACGCATCCGAAAAGTTCCTTAATGCCGGAACTGAATAACTGGTAGAAACCTCTAAACTGCCTCCCCCCTCAAAGGCCAAATTAAGGAAAGCAACTCCTACCAGCCGTCTGCGGGTCCTTGGAACACAACCACTCCGCTAGAACATAGTCTGATGCACCTCTCCATGCAACCTATGGCATTGTATTGACCTATCCCATAGCACAATAGTCTAGAATAACCCAACACTGAGACAACCAGTCTACCCCCAACATCATGTCAAAAATCTAACATATCAACAAATAAAGATCCACTCGGGCTTCCCAATCCCAATAGGTGCTTATGGTGCCATCGCACATGATCCACAACCATTACATAGACTGCATCGGAGAACTCCAAGTCTCCCACTCCATATAACATACAAATCACTATAACTGGTCCCATATTCCGCCGTAGGAATACATATTACACATCAAGTAACCATTTATTCCACGAAAATATTCTAAAATTTCCCCGTGCCATCAACAGACTCATATCCTAACAGTTGGTCCAATAGGAAACTGCAGCAATCCCACCGAATTTTTATCAGTTTACATCACATTCCCCTCTTACTGAACATATAGTCCCGTAAAATTACTAGAATAGTAATACCATTTTCCTTATTCATATGAGGGTCGCTTCTTAAATCACATGCAGGTGCCCGAGCTGCTTAAGAATTTAATGACTTTCCATTCGGAACAAAACCGTACCTTACACACACAATTCCCAATCCTCCACAATAGACCGCACATACCATACCATACTACGGTAACCTGATAACTCCATCTCCTTCTTCCTAACCACAAGCTATACTGGCCAGGACTAAATCCTTCTATCCACACCATCCTAAACAAGTTGTCCGAGCTCAAAAGCTCTACAATACCGATTCAGTCCGCTAACAAGCTACTTCATCTGTCTAGATTTCTTTCTGATTTATTTTCAACTTGATATACTCTTTTGCTGTAGCACCACAATGTCTCAACCCAGGCTTACCACACGAGACCTGAATGTAAGACCACACTGTATAAGGCCAATAGGCCACTACACTCTCTCAAATGTTCCCAAAAAATACCACTTCTAAAATACCCTACTTTGAAGAACTTCCTGTGAATCTAAGTCCGCTACCTTTACTTACCAGATACTGATACATAGAATCCCGTAATTGACGTAAAATACCACAAGTCTTGACCTATTCTAATGAAAACACTGACTTGATCACATACTCAACCATAAAACATCTGAGTGCTACATATAGAATCTTCAACACATCAAAATCATTCTCAAGGGTCAACCACTCTTATACCCATTGCAAATTACTTGACTTAACGAATCGAACCACTCATGCCTTATCAGCACTCTGAAATCGTAGGCATGATCTTATTCCAATACAACCAAACAACTTCCTTCTCTTTACACTAAGCGTTCCTTATCCACAACTCAACATCCTATTATCTTCTCACTTGTACGAAGCACCATATAACCCTTGTCAAAATATTTGCTTCACTCGTTCCATCCTCAGCTCAATATCTGCAACCAGAACTGATTCACCTGTATGCATCAAATCGGAGCTAACATAATACCTAATCGTACAATCAGCTAATCAACGACAACCTCCCCAACTTAGCCCGAAGCCATATATACCACAACACATATATATCTTTTGCTGCCGTAATATCATGGTGAGATTAGACTCACTCTTTTATAAGCTTGTGGAAACACGAATCATCAAAAATTTTAACTCTTCTGCAATTCTTGCATTCATTCACATAGCAGTTAAGCCCACTCTTTCAGTGACAAAATTCTTTACAAAGTCCCAGACTTTTCAAAAATTTCGGCAGAGTTTCCTTTGTAATTGGGCCGATCCACCTGCCAGAGAATAACCCAAGACCATCCCAACAACACGTCCAAAACTTGACAAGGCATCACAATGTGTATCAACAACATTAATCTCAATACTACATGTATTGTATTATCAAAATTGATATATGGACATGCGTTGCACCTATTCGAATCGTAACACATAGAAAATACCTTTCAATTACACATGAAATCTTCTCACGATATACATAAGAATCGCATCACTTCAGAACACTCCGTAGGAGATAACCCACCAGCTTCACCTCAATATAACATCTCTGCATACCCTCAATCGTCAGACACATTACACAACTACTTAGTCTTCCTAAGTCTAAACTCATACCGTATCATGCAATTTACTTCACTCCACTAAGAGACTTTAAAAGATTCTTCATGCGCATATATTCGGGATACACATCGAACCACAATAGGAAACAAATCGATTAACAGTTCATCCATAATCTAGCAAACTTCTTTGTCACTACCAGGTCATATAATTGCATCTCGCAGCACTAGCATACTCATCGCATGGATACCAAACTGCCATTCTGGATAATAGCGACAATAACAAACTTCTATGTTTTAAACACTTTCTCACACGATCAGCACCTCAGTGCTCAAGCCCTAGGCAATATCCGGCCTCAAGACCTCCAAACTAACCCAACATCACCTCACGAAGATTACATCATTCCCCTTGATCGGGGAATCACAAGCCATCGAAGTACATATAATACCAAGTGCTCATGCGTGAAGTAGAACACGTGGAAAGAACTTCAAGAGTTACTCTTTCAAGCTGAATCAAGGACACACGATAAGATTTCAAGAAAGTGAGGTGTTTCCTAAAAGTTCTATAGACTCCTGCCTGCTTATAAGTGTGGCGCACGACACACCCATAACAAGACTCTACTAAACCATCTCATGACTTGTGAGGCCTAGTAACCTAGGATCTGATACCAACTTGTCACGACCCAAACCCGATCATGATGGCACCCAACCCTAAAGCTAGGTATGCCTTACCAACAATCGCTTCAAATTTAACCTTAAGTCTCAAAACTGACAATTTAAGAATATTATAGTAATTTTAGAATAATAATCCAACAATATTAATAGAGTAATAAGAACAAATATGGAAACCCATAAACACCCATAAGATCTGGGGTCATGAGTCTAGAGCCTCCAAACAAAACTGGATAATAATATCTGAATGAAAATAATAAAATCCGAAATGTATGTATAAATAATAAACTGGAAAAATAAAGAGCAGCCAGGTCCTACGAAGGTCATGCAGATACCTCAACGACTCTGGAAATATCTGAAGACTATGAGTATCAGCTAAGCCTCCGGTATACCTGAATCTGCACACAAGGTACATGGAGTAAGGGTGAATACTACCGACTCGTGAATAATAAGCATAGAAAAATGTCTGAAAGTAAGAAATCCACGAAATGCCACAAAGCAAAGCTAAATCTAACAGTCCTATTCCTTAGCCACGAACTAACATCAAAACAATATAAAATATAACAATCAATTATCAGATAAAGATGCAATGCACATGAATATACTGCGACATGCAGCCCTAGCCATCCATATTTATTTATCATTGACAGCGTTCACTGGGGGTGTGTACAGACTCCGTAGGGGCTCCTTTAGCCCAAGCACAATATCGGCCAGGTGTTGGCATAAAACAGGCTCTCGACCTCAATATCAATGTATACAATTGCTACGGCGTGTAGCCCTATCCAATGTTATAATCGCTACAGCGTATAGCCCGATCCATGCTCAGTCCACAGTATGCATAGGAGTTACATAATAGATTCAACTTATTTTCCAATTTCCAATTCTTAGGAAGAATATAATTTAATTATTTAATTTCAGGAAAAGTTACTTAGCATTTCATTATAGTTATTAAACACAGGACTGAGATCAATGATTATGCAAATCATGTCATCACACAGATATTTACCCTAGTCGGGTACTACAGATCGGCACATGGCCCCAAACATGGCATTAAGCCCAATTATCAACAACACAATGTGGGTAACATCTGCCAATAATTTATATTCTGCTCTCGGGATGGACCAAGTCACAATCTCCAATCATATACCATCCTGCACCTGCCCTGTGGTGCGAGTCACGCCCTAACATAGCTTCACGATGTGATAAACCGTGGTTTCAAACCCCCAGGCCATCATCTATACAAACTACTCACCTTTAACCGGACGTAGACTAGCCCGCGATGCCCTTTCCTCTTGAATCGACCTCCTCGCGCGTCGAATCTATCCAAAACCACAGCAAATACATCACATTATGCTATAGGATAAATACCCAATCGATAATAATCGAAAAGCATCAACAATATCGAAATTGACAAAACCCAAGCCCCGGACCCAATTCTTGAAACTCAAATTTCTTTAAAGAAAAGTGTTCTTCATCTTCTGGCGATTCCGTACATATAAAGAACACCAAAATCGAAGTCCGTTTGACCTCTCAAATTGACCCCTAAAAATCTCATAATCTCAGGCCCCAAAATCCTATTTTTCTACTGTTTTCATGATTTAAAGGCTGTGATTATGGTTTATAATCACCTATAAACGAGTTTTAATAATCAAATAACTTGCCTCTGCGATACCCACTGATTTTATCTCTTAAAAATCGCCTCGGAAGCTTCTTCCTGTTCAAAAATTTGAAGAAAACTCGACCTGCTCATTATATGTATACTGTTCACGCGTTTAATTGGACCCAACAGATTCCTTGTGAAATTCTAATGAATTTAGGCTTTTGAATCACTCCATTTGACCTTATAATGAAGGAGATATGTAGGTTTTAGGATTTGCAAATAGTACAGGTTTTTAATATGCCGTTAGGGGCAATTTCATTATTAACTTAAAAAATCTGGGCAAACCTCGGTAAAACGGCCATAAAATCCTCATACGATGTCCAAATTCGACGGTTCTTTTTGCTATTGGTCCATAATTACGATACGGATCTAGTAATTCATTCAAAACAGTAATCATAGCTTATTTGTTCAATATAATATCATTTATGCTTGAAGAAACGACGTCGAAGCATAAGAAAATCGAGTACAACACATCCCAAACCTATCCCAAACTCACCCGAACTCCTTGGGACCGCATACGAACATACTAAATCATCACATATGATCATTGAAACTTATTTTCACTCTCAAAACACCAAAACTAACATCAAACACCAAATTTACATCAGATTCAAGCCCAAGTTCTTCTAAAACTTCAGAAACACACATTTGATCCAAAACCCTACCTAAACATCTCCGAATGATCAGAAAATTTTACGCATATCAAAAATCACCTAAAGGAGCTACTGCAACCGTCGAAATTCCTTTCCGACCCCGTATCAAAATCTCACCTATCAACCGGACTTCGCCAAAATTCTAACTTAGCCAATTCAAGCCTAAAACTACATCAGACCTCCAAATTATGTTCCGATTGCGCTCCTAAGTCATATATCACCACCTGAAACTAGTCGAATCGTCGAAAATTCATTCCGAGTCCTCTAACTCGTAAGTCAAAATTCGGTCGGCTTTTCCAAACTAACCTTCTCATAAAGGGACTAATTGTCTCATTTCTACCCAAACTCTGTCCGAATTACTTCAAATTCACCAAACACATATAATGAAACATATAGAAGCATAAAACGGGGAAAATGGGGCGGAGATACCTGGGACGACAGGTCGGGTCGTTACAGCAGCCCGATCCATAGATATATATAATCCTCACAGTCAGGCCCTCGACCTCTCTCAATTATTTACCTCACCATCGAGTTCTCAGTCTATCTCAATCATCAACCTCACAATGAAACCCTCGTTCTATCTCAGCCATTAACTCACGATCACTTGGACCATAGATAAAACATGGAACACAGCCCAAACAGTTTTCAAATTTTTAAGAATATAGTGATATTGCCAGATTTAAGAAATAACAGGTAAAATATAACTGAGGATATGCTTTCAAACAAATAGAGTGAGGAATAATAGTAAAGGTGCCCCTAAGGGTCTCTGCAAGTCAGCACAAGGCCTCAAACATCGCATACAACCCAAAAATATAATAATACACAACAATTTGCTAGCAAACACATATTAAAATAATCATTCGGGATGGACTAAGTAACAATTCCCAGTGGTGCTCTACTCCACGCTCATCATCTAGCATGTAAGTCACCTCAACATAGCACAACGATGTGTGATCCAGGGTTTCAAACCCTCAGAAAATATTTACAATCAATACTTACCTCGAACCGGTTAAATCTGTAGCTCTCGGCACCTTTTCCCCTAAATTTGGCCTCCACGCGCGTCGAATTTATCCAAAATTAGAACGAATACATCACAATATGCTAAGGGAACAAAGCCCAAGCAAAAAAATCGGAAAATACCAAAATTCCGAAATTACCAAAACTCGAGCCTCGAGCCTACTTATCGAAACTTAGAAATTTTTACATCATTAAATTCTTCATCTCCCCACGAGTTCATACCTATCAACAACATCAAAATCGAACTTAAAATGGCCCCTCAAATCCCAAATTTACAATCTCCAAATTCAAGCCCTAATTCCTCAATTTTTAGGCTTAATTTCCATTGATTTCAAGCTTATAATTATAAAATTCATCATAGAAATAAGTTTAGGGTCCAAAAATATTACCTCCATGAAACCCTCTTGAATTTCCTTTTCAATTAGCTCTCCCAAGCTTCAAAATTGCCCAACAATGGAGGTTCTTAGCCTCAAAATAGCGGAATAGCCCTTTTAAAACATTCGGCCTTGCACTTAGAAATCCTTCTTCGCGAACACGGTCAAAGTCTCGCGTTAGAGAAGCATAAAAATCCCATTGACAAAATTTCCTCTTCATGAACACGAAACCACAATCTCAAACGCGATGCCTCAGCTTCACCAAACTACGCGAACATGACCCTGACTCACGCGATCGTGATGCTTACAAACCAGCCCTTCGCGAACTCGGGACTACCCATTGCGAATGCGAAGGAAAATCCTGATGCCTCCTCCGATGGCCCTTCATGAACGCGCGGATCCTCTCGCGAACGCGAAGACGAAAGCACCTGCAATAGCTGAATCATTTTTCTGCAATTTTCTTTAACTCAAAATGATCCGATTGAGCAACAAAACTCACCTGAGGCCCCCAGGATTTCAACAAAAAGCACCAACACATCCCAAAACCTTATTCAATCTTGTTCCAATCATCAAAACACCTCAAACAATATCAAATTACCCAAAACTCATCAGATTCAAGCCTAAGTTTCTAAAATCTTCCGAAATACACTTTTGATAAAAAAATCCAATCAAACCACGTCTGAATGACCCGAAATTTACACACACAACCCAAATGGCATAACGGAGCTACTGAAACACTCATAATTTTATTGCAACCTCAATATCAAAATCTCACCTATCAACCGAAAAACGTCGAAATTCAATTTTGCCAATTCAAGCGTAATCCTTCCACGGACTTCCAAAATGCATTCCGATCACGCTCCTAACTCCCAAATCACTTGATGGAGCTAATCAAATCATAAAAATTCCCATCCGAGATCATATACAAACAAATCAAATCTTGATCAAACCTTTCAAATTTGAAGTTCAACTAAGAACTATTTTTTTCTTCGAGATTCATTCTGATTACCCAGAAAACCAAAACGAATGATCTACATAAGTCGTAATACATCACACGGGTAAATCATACCTGAGAACTGGCTATCAAAGTGCAAAAGCTCAAAACAAACGGTCTGGCTGTTACATCCTCAACCCACTTAAACACATGTTCATCCTCGAAGGTTCCTCGAGTTGTTCCAAAAGCCAACCAATAGCTATATAACCTTTTCATGCACATACTGGGGGTGATCCCACTTCACGCTATCACATATAGGTTCGATAACACAATGCAACTGAAATTTTAGAATCCAACCTAGCCCATTAACCTTGGAACAACATTTCCACTTTTGAAATTATCAATCCCACATCTATACTCCGAATCGTCCCGAACCAGCTGTAATAACCCATACCTGCAACCTTAGGAGCAATTGTATGACATAACACATAACTTAAACACATGTAGCGATGACTTCTAATTATAACAGCTACACTCAACATCCAAATACCGGTAGGAAACCTTTTATCATTATAGTCTCTTTCCAACACTTCCATATATTGCCAATGATAAATAAAACACAGAGTAAGCTATAACCATTTCTCAGGCCAACCATTCATGAAGCCACTTCTCCTTTGGCAAAGAGCATAGCAAACTTCTGAGCCGAACCTCGATATTATCCTTCCAACATGCTGAAATTGGATTCCTTTGTATTCATTAAAGACCCCACTGATCACATCTAATACAACACAATTACTCTGGTGACATGACACATCAATACTGGCTGAAGCCGCAAATTGTGCAATCCGCACACTAATAAACAAAAATCTAAACACACTCAATTCATGAAAATGACTCAAAGGAAAGAGCTGCACCGCAAGCTCACTGGTAATACCACACACAATGGCAAGAACCCGACACACATCATGGAAGAAGAACACACGAATCTAACCCGTATGATCATACCTTCATCTAGCTTCGCTTCAATACACGACCTCATCCAAACACTAGTCCACATAAACACATCAAGTTACTATGCTCAAAATCGACAACCATCCGTAATATGCTGTCTAAGACCAAAGCAATCATCATAACCACCACGAAGAAATTTACATACATTACACATACCAGAAAGGAATTAACCGTTACAGCATCCACCGAGCAATAAGTAGTACTCTTCCCGCTCGAATTCCACTATGAAAACCCTATGGAACCGCACCACTTGTGCCGATAACCAACAAATCCTAACATCTCGCAACACGGAAAGATAACTCATAGATCCCCTTAATTTCTAATAGCTCAATAACAACCAAATCAACACATCCCTTGCCAACAGTAACTCGAAGTCAATAAAACCATCTCGATGCTAGACACCTATCTATATAGGTCTACCAATAGACCAGACATCAACTCTAGTTACCTACAACAGATAAATAATCCTTCGAAGGTTCACAATGACTAAATGATTGCACATACGAACATCTGACTAACTTACCCACATTTTGCAATCCACAACCACGAGCCAACCTATATATGAGAACTTCCAGTCTCCAAATCCATAAAACACACAAATTATCATATCTGATCCTAATTCAGACACCCGCATATATAACTCTCTGCCATTACTCAATACTTCCATGGGAGATACTCTAAGATTCTTTTGTGTTGCCAAGCAAACTCAAACATCAGCAGTCGATCTGACAAGAAGTGCTGCAATACTACCGAAGTACCATCAACTTAATCACATTGCCTCTTCCTGAAACATATACTCTCGTCCAATCTCCTCAGTTAGCATTACCATTTCCGTAATAATCTGAAGATCATTTCTCAAATCATGTGAAACTTATTTCTCTAATTATATGAAACTGCCCGCTACCTAAGAGTTTATGACCTTCCATTTAAATATGAACCGTGACCTTACATATGCAAATCTCAATCTTACAAAACATACTGCATGCACTGTACCACTCTATCATAACTGCGAGAACTTCACATCCCTTCTGAGCCACAACATCTACGTACTTAACCAGTCAAGAACTTCCCATTGGTCCTATCTAGAAGAAAATCACTATATATCCCATGCTATGCATGCCTATAGAAAATATACATCTCCAAACCGCGGTAAAAACCATCAAGAACTCTGTGAGTTCCCCTTGCACAAATTATACCTTCCAGGACTAAATCCTTTTAACTCGACAAAGCTAAGCAAGCCGTCAAAACCTAAGAGCATTGCCGCAAAATACCTTTAAGAACTCATCACCTTGAATACATACAAGGAACTAATCATACCATTACCATACCGGTCCAATCTACTATCAAGCTTCCCTATCTATCTAAATTTCCTTCTGATTCATCTTCAGCTTGATATTCCCTCTCGCTGTAGCACCACAATTCCAAAATATCTTACTCTGAAGAACTTTATGCGAATCTAAATTTGTTACCTTTATCTTCCTGATACTAATATATAGAATCCCATAATTAATGTAGAAATACTACAAGTCTTTACCCCTTCCAATGAAAACTTAGTTTCTAACCACATTTATAACTTTAAGATACCCAATTGTTATATGTAGAATCTAGAACATATTAGAACTATTATCGAGAGTCATTCACTCTATTAAAACTGCAATTAGCCTGATCCAACGAACAGAAGCATCTGAGCCTCATTAGCACTCTGACACCCTGGAAGGTGACATCATTCCATAACAACCAAACAACTTCCTATTCTTCGTATCGAGCATTTTTTACCAACAACGACTCAAGATGTTCTAAGATTCTTTTACACCTTTGAAGCATGACATGACCTTTGTCAAAAATTTCCTTTATTCAAGGCATCCTTGGTCTCAATACTTTTATGCCATAACTGATTCACCCACATGCCTCAAACTGGAACTGACATAGCACATAAACGTGCGATGAACTAATTTGTAGCCGACTCCCTCACTTGGCTCGAAGCCATAGATCAATATACACTTAATAAATCATAATGCATATACTCTATTGATATCATAATACCATAGTGATAGTAAACGCAAACCCTTTATAAGCTGGTGGAAACAAAAATAATCTAGATTTTTCACTCTTCTACAACTCTCGCATTCACTCTCACAACAATTGAACCCCACTCTCTTAAGAGACCCAAGTTAAATTGCAACACATATATTACACTTGCAAGCGAGGTCTTCTAACAGGCAACATGAGGATCACACAACTTCAGAATACTTCGCAGGAGATAGACCACCTGCTTCGCCTCAAACTAAAATTTCTGTATACCTTCTACCATCAAGAACATTTTGTAGTCACTTAATCTTCCTGAGTCTGAACTCATACCACAACATCAAATATACTTCATTCACAACTAGGAAACATGAAAAGACTATTCGCACCCATAACTCGAGGCTCTACCTGCAATCGAGATGAAAATCAAGTTCCCTTCTCATCATTTCCAAATCCCACAAATACTCATCACATAGCCATGTAGCCGTCACTCTCACTAATAAGGACAATACTGAATATATAAGTTCAAAGACACTTGCTTAAACAATAAGCACCTCGGTGCTCAAGCCATATGTAAAGATTCGGTTTAAGTCCCCCTGACTCGCCTAACATTAACTTACAGAAATCACATATCGCCCCTCGATCCGGGAAATCACAAGCCATGGATGCACATTTGATACTGAGCGCTCGTGCGCTCATACAAATGCGTGGAGGGAATTCAAAGAGTTATATTTCAAGCTGAATCAAGGATGCACGATAAGAATCCAAGAATGTGAAGTTTTTCCTAAAGGTTCTACAGCCTCTCGAGGATAAATACAGACGTCTCCGTACCGATCTGCGAGACTCTACTAAACCTTCATGATTTGTGAGACCTATATAACCTAGGCTCTGATACCAACTTTTCACGACCCCAAACCGACTCGGTCATGATGGCGCCTCTCGTGAAGACAAGGCTAGCCGACACAACACTCACATTAACCTTTTAATCATTAAGAGTCATTTTAAGCCTTTGATTTAACAATATTTTATAATATAATTCTGAAAGAATAGTATGGAATAAATATACAAGCTTAACATTGGGGTGTCACTAGTCATGAGCATCCATCAAGGTCTGAGTACAACAAGAATATGAAAATGTACTAAATACAGTAATAGAAATGAGAGGAAGGAAACGGTGCTGCGAACGTCGTGCAACCACCTTCTGGCTCTGATGACTCCGCGTCTGAGCAATCAACACCAGTTACCGGATTCCAAAATACTTGAATTTGCACATAAGGTGAAGGGAGTAATGTGAGTACTCCAACCCAGTGAGTAATAAGAGTAAAAAAAGACTGAGCAGTAGGAAACAACGAATCCACATTTATGATAAACTCAATGAGCACAACGTGCTTTCAATTCAGAATACGAGTCCATCCTCTCATTTAAAATCTAGCTTTTTGGTAAAAATCATTTAAAATACCTTCCAACAATTTTAAGTAGGCGTTCAATACCATTTGTAATAAAAGAGATGAAAAACATAATATGCCCCTCGGGCAAAGCATAGTTCGTAAAACAACCCTTCGGGCAAAAAAAGTAATTATAAACACCTCATAACTCGAAAATATCAGTGGAAATAACCAATGCCAAATCAGTGATTAAACTATGATCATCTCATAAATCTCAGTTTCAATGAAAGCTGTTGGGAAAATGCATAAGTACCCCCCTGATCTATACTCGAAATTTCAACTACACACATTTTGTTTGCAAAAATCCTATTAGCTCTCTAAACTTATTTTAAATGAAATTATTTGCACCCTTAATGCTGACAACCAAACTCTTGGAAAGTGGTGAGCTACACGCGCCCTCACATGTATTTTAAGTACTTTTTTATTCTTTCTTCTTTTCTTATCCTTTTTTCTTATTTCTTATTATACTCATAATTTTTGGTTATTTCATTCTCTTTATTTTTGTTTATGTCACCGGCGACATAAAATGGTGGTCGTCGGGATTTCATAAATACTATTTTTTCTGAAGAATTGTTTTTCCGGCGATAGATTTTTATCCCGATCTATGTGTGTTTTGTTTACACACACACACACACACACACACACACACACACACACACACACACACATATATATATATATATATATATATATATATATATATATATATATATATACACACATATATGTATATATATTGTTTCAAGGTGTAATTTATGTGTGGGAAAAATAGAAAAAGAAATAAAAATGAATATACGCTGAGAAAAATTTTTCCAGTTAAATATTAATACATCATTTTTTTCCGGCGTGGGAAAATTTCCTGATGATAAATTTTTCCCCCCCAAATCTGTGTGTATTTTGTTTTTTATATGAATTGATCTTTTTGAGAGTTTAATTTGTGTGTGAAAACAAAAATTAGAAGAAAAACGAATAGATAAAGTCGCCGGTGAATGAATATTCACTAGAATCAGATGAGAAACAAAAAAAAGTAAAAGAAAAAAGACAAAGAAAAAGGAAAAGGGAAAAAAGTAAGAAAAAATATTAAACAAGAAGAAAAGGAAAAGGAAAATAAAGTAAGAAAAAATGGTAAAAAAAATAAAAAATAATTTGAAACTTATTTTTTCTTGCTTCTCACTCTCCTTTGTGTTGGACAATACGCTTTACGCTAGAGGGGGGGGGGGGTGAATAGCGTTTTTAAAAATATTAAGCGTTTTAGTGCGGAATTTAAAAACTTTGCAGAAATTAAAACAAGTGCAGTAGAATAAACTTACACAATGATGTATCCTGGTTGGCCACAAACGTGGTTAGTCCAGTCCCCGAGAGACTCTCTCGAGATTTCCACTAAACTTGTCAAGCTTACGGGTGCTTAACAAACCGTTACAGCTGAGGACACAAGCCTCACCCAGGTGCTCGGGGATCACAATCCCAAAGACTTCAATTGCTCGGGGATACCAATCCCAAAGACTTCAATTGCTCGGGGATAACAATCCCAAAGACTTCAACTGCTCGGGGATAACAATCCCAAAGACTTCAACTGCTCGGGGATAACAATCCCAAAGACTTCAACTGCTCGGGGATAACAATCCCAAAGACTTCAACCGAGGAATCACAAGTTCCTCAACAAACGAGAATCGCAATTCTCTTACAAACACAAAACACACTCACTTTACAAAGCACTCCTTAATGAGTAGATATGAGTAGAAATAGTACGCTCAAGATCACAACAACTTAGCTCAATAGAATGGCTCTTCAAAAAGCTTTATGGATGAATGGAAAATGATGATCAATGTAAGAAAGCTTTTAGCAATGAAAATACTCAAAGTGTATATGTTGTTGTTGTGAAAACACTGAGTTGAAGCTGTATTTATAGGTGAAAAACTCAGTCTTACCGTTGTCTAATTGCCAATTAAGGATTGCTGAAATTACTCAGTGACAATCGATTGTCAAGACTAAACAATCGATTGTTTGCCTATCAGATTAAAAATTCAATCCCAGATTTTACGTCAACAATCGATTACTTCAAATCAATAATCGATTATTTATAACGTTAAGAAATCCTTTCCAATTTTTGGCATAAAACATCGATTGTCCGGAAATCAACAATCGATTATTTTAACAACGTTCAGAAAATCTTTTCCAGATTTTAAGCAAAACATCGATTGTTAAATATCAACAATCGATTACCTGAAGGTAATTGAAAATATATGACAACGGTCAGCTTCAACAATCGATTATCAAATGGAATAATCGATTATTAATTAATTTCAAAACTCTCTGTCTCATATATAATCGATTATCAAAAGCCACAATCGATTATCATCTTATTTAAAATCACTGGGAGACATTTTTCTCATTCTAATCGATTACCATTAGTTCATAATCGATTTTTATGAGTTTTGAAAACTTTGCCTCAGTTAACAATCGATTATCATAAGTACACAATCGATTGTTATGCAGTTTGCAAAAACCTGATGTTAACTGACTTACTCACAATCGATTATCATTAATTCACAATCGATTGTCATGCAGTCTTGGCTTAGAGATACTCGATTATCATAAGTACATAATCGATTATCTTAGCCCAGATTTTTGAGGCATGCTTGGAAAACATTTTAACAAATGTAAATATGCATAGTTTAAAATCATTTGACACTTAATTTAAATGTGCATGATTTTGGAAAAATAATTTTAGTAGAGAAGCCATGTTATGAGCCAAGTTGAGGAATCAAGATCACAATTAATATTGACTCAATTATAACATTTCTAAACTTTGTCTTGAGCTTCTTGTAATGCATCCATTTTGTGCTTGTCCTTGAGTACTGCTATATATCGCTTTTTGCTTTGTTTGACATTCATCAAAACCTACAAAAGAACACACGTTTAGTATATTGCATTTGAAACGTGATTCCAACAATTTCCCCCTTTTTGATAATGGCAAACATAAGCGGGATATATGCAATAATTATTTTGATAATCCAAGACAAGTGTAAAGTATGCAATTTGATGTTCCCCCTCAATTCATGTTCCCCCTCACTTTAAGCATGAATGAAGTTGAGAGTGATATAGCATACTTCTTGATATCCCGTTTCTTCCCCCTTTTGCCATTAGCAAAAATATATACAAGAGAAGAATATGCAAAAAAATATGAAATAAACAAAAGTTTATTTATTGGAAAATAAAGATAACAAAAGTAATCGATTATTGATACAGTAATCGATTGTTTGACGGCGATTTTCCTGTAGAATACTTGAGTATTTTGCGTCATGCTTTTATGATCCCCTTTTCTTTAGGGTGATACCTGCAAAAAAGTGTTAGACGCCTCCAACGCTCAAGTTAGAAATTATGTAAGAAATAAAATGCAATGCATGACTTAGATCAACGTGGAGTCAAGGATCCCGAGTTCACTACGAATTCGGAAGAAGGACTCTTTATCTAAGGGCTTTGTAAAGATGTCTGCCAATTGGCTTTTTGTTTCAACAAATTCAATTTCGACATCGCCTTTTAGAATGTGATCTCTAATAAAATGATGTCTAATTTCAATGTGTTTTGTTCGCGAGTGAAGAATGGGGTTCTTCGTCAAGCATATGGCACTAGTGTTGTCACATCTAAGAGGAATGTGGTCAAGACGTAGGCCATAGTCCAAGAGTTGTTGTTTCATCCATAGGATTTGAGCGCAACAACTCCCCGCGGCTACATATTCAGCCTCGATTGTGGACAACGCAACACTAACTTGCTTCTTACTAAACCAAGAAACTAAAGCGCTACCGAGCAAGTGGCAAGTGCCGCTAGTGCTCTTGCGGTCCAATTTGCATCCAGCAAAATCGGAGTCGGAATAGCCAATAAGTTGGCATGAAGAACCTTTGGGGTACCATAGACCCATATTGGTAGTACCGACAAGATACCTTAGAATCCGCTTTACCGCAGTAAGGTGAGACTCTTTCGGACATGATTGATAACGGGCACAGACGCACACGCTAAACATGATGTCCGGACGACTAGCAGTAAGATAAAGAAGAGAGCCAATCATACCTCGGTACTTTTTGATGTCGACTTCCTTACCTTTTTCATCTTTGTCGAGATGATCGGATGTGCTCATGGGAGTTGCCATTTCCTTTGCATTGTTCATATCAAAACGTTTAAGCAGTTCTTTGCAATACTTGCTTTGACAAATGAATGTACCTTCCTTCATTTGTTTTACTTGTAATCCCAAAAAGAATTGTAACTCACCCATCATGGACATCTCAAATTCGCTAGTCATTAAGTTTGAAAATTCCTTGCATAGAGCATTGTTAGTAGCACCAAAAATGATATCATCTACATATATTTGAACTAGCAAGATATCATTATTTTCATGCTTGACAAATAAAGTTGTGTCAACTTTTCCACGAATAAAATTATTTTCTAAAAGAAATTTACTCAACCTTTCATACCAAGCTCGAGGAGCTTGTTTTAAACCATAAAGGGCCTTTTTGAGTTTGAAAACATGATTAGGAAAATTAAAGTCTTCAAAACCGGGGGGTTGCTTTACATAAACTTCTTCTTGGATAAAACCATTTGAAAAGGCACTTTTCACATCCATTTGATATAAAATGAAATTCATAGAAGATGCAAAAGCAAGCAACAAACGGATGGCCTCTAATCTGGCTACCGGAGCATATGTCTCATCATAATCAATCCCTTCTTCTTGATTATAGCCTTGAGCCACAAGCCTAGCTTTGTTTCTAGTGATTATGCCATTTTCATCTAATTTATTTCGAAAAACCCATTTCGTACCAATTATGGTATGACCTTCGGGTCTTGGCACCAAATCCCAAACGTTGTTACGTTTGAATTGGTTAAGCTCCTCTTGCATTGCCAAGGTCCAAAATTCATCCCCAATTGCTTCAGAGATGGTTTTGGGTTCAATTTGAGAAACAAAAGCAGTAAGATCTAAGGTATTTCTAAGGGAGCTCCGGGTACTTACCTTCCCTCCAACGTCGCCTATTACCTGATCGAGAGGATGGTCTTTGACTGTCCTCCATTCTATTTGCTCTTTTGGTTCATTTTCCGGTTGAGGAGCTTCTTCAATTGGTTGTTCCACCATTTTGTCAATTTCTTTCCTTGGTGGTTCTTCTTGAATTTTGTCCTTTAGACTTTCCAGAATGCCTGAAAGATCAAGACCACAATCCTTTCTCGCCAAGCGAGTATTATCTTCGGAAAATACAATATGAGGAGATTCCTCTACAACTTGGGTTCTTTTATTAAAAACCCTATAAGCTTTACTACGAGAAGAATAGCCAATGAAGATACCTTCATCCGACTTTGCATCAAATTTTCCTAGTTGGTCCTTTCCATTGTTATGCACAAAACATTTACAACCAAAAACACGTAAATGTGAAATGTTAGGTTTTCTACCTTTGTAGAGTTCATATGGGGTTTTTAAGAGTATCGGCCGAATTGCTACTCTATTCAAAACATAGCATGCGGTACTCACGGCGTCTTCCCAAAAGTGTTTGGGAATCTTAGCTTCGTCGAGCATGGTTCTAGCCATCTCTTCGAGACTCCTATTTTTCCTTTCCACCACCCCGTTTTGTTGTGGTGTACGTGGAGCGGAAAAGGTATGCTCGATTCCGAGTTCATCACAAAAATCCGCAAAGAGATTGTGATCAAACTCTCCCCCATGATCACTTCTAATGGAAGTGACAGTTGATTCCTTTTCATTTTGAACTCTTTTAAGAAAAAGCTTGAAGCTAAGAAATGCATCACTTTTATGTGCAAGAAATAATGTCCATGTAAATCTAGAGAAATCATCAACAATTACAAAAGCATATCTATTTCTTCCTAGACTTTCGATACGGGATGGTCCGAATAAATCCATATGCAATAGTTGTAAAGGTCTAGAGGTTGAAACAACATTTTTGGATTTAAAAGATGCTCTTGTTTGCTTCCCCTTTTGACATGAATCACAAATAGTATCACTTTCAAATTTTAAGTTGGGAAGACCAATCACTAGATTTTGAGAAATCAATTTATTTAAAAGATGCATGTTCATATGAGCTACTCTACGATGCCACAACCACACATTATCATCTTTGCTCAACAAACAATCAACATACTCGGATGAGGAGTTTTCAAGATCAACCATGTAAATATTGTCAACTCTAAAACCACGTAGAATAATCTTGAAGTCACTACGTCTAAACACTAAACACTCATCCGAATCAAACAACGCAAGATTTCCCTTGTCACATAATTGACTTATGCTCAAGAGATTATGCTTTAAACCTTTGACAAGTAATATATGCTTTATAGAGGATTTTTCATTCTTACCGACCGATCCGATGCCAATAATTTGTCCTTTATTGTTGTCACCGAATACAACGCTTCCTCCTTCTTTGTGCTCTAGTTGAAGGAATTTGGATTCGTCTCCTGTCATGTGTCTGGAGCATCCACTGTCAAGGTACCATAGTACACTTGATCCCTTCAAGCACACCTACAAAGCAAATTAATATTCTTTAGGTACCCATACCATTTTGGGTCCTTGGGGGTTAGGCAAATAACGACCATAATAATATGAAGAATCTCTATGCTTTGTAAAACACATAGGTGCAATATGACCTATACGATTGCAGTAATGACATACTACGTTCGGGTTGTGTTGATGCCTAGGTTGAGCCAACAAAGTTCTAGGCGAATGAAAAAGACTAACACTAGACATATTGTTCCCATTTCTAGTATAATATCTAGATGGTCTAAAGTCATTAGTGCTAGACTTGTTGAAGGACCTAGTGTCATGTCTAGGTGGTCTAAGCTCGTTCCTAGAGTTATTTCTTGGTTGCCGAAAATTACTATTTGTAGGCTTGTTTGCAAGAATCCTAGATTCGTATCTAGGTTGTCTAAAGATATTAGTTCTACCCTTATTTTCATACATTCTAGCATAATGTCTAGGTGGTCTAAAAGAATTTGTTCTAGGCTTGTTTAATACCTTAGAGTTATTTCTAGGTGGAGTAGTGAAGTTTTTGTTTTTATGCCGTTGATATTTCTTAGGCGTTTCTTTTTCAACAACTTTAGGAACTTCTTTACTACGTGTTTCTAATGTTTTCCTAAGTTCTGTGTTTTCTAGTTTTAAGGACTCACAAGCAGTACAAGTAGAGCATTTATCAACACAAGAGGCTTCATGCATAGTCTTGATGACTTGTCTAAGTTCTATACTATCATTTAACAAAAATTGATTTTCATTTGCAAGATTCTCGTTATCACGAGACAGATTTTCAACACCTTTTTGAGCTAAAGAAAGACGTTCTTCAAAGTCCTTGTCTTTTAAAAAGAGTTGTTTTTGAAAATCCTCTTCTTGTAAAGAAAGAGTTCTTTGTAAATCTTTAATAGTCTTAGAAGCATTTACCAACTCATCATGCAGTTTGTTATAAGCAATTTGCATATCGTTAGATGTACTTACCTCGTCTTTTTCGTCTGCCATGAGGCACTGACCAGTTGATTCATCGTTTGTGCTGACCGCTTTTTGAGGCGTGTTTTCGTGCAATTCCTCAAGTTTGTCCCACATTTCCTTAGCAGTTTTATAGTGGGAGATTTTTCGCCAAAGTTCCTGGTTCAAGGCGTTATGTAATATATTCATAGCTTTAGTGTTGTATTCACTTACCTTATCTTTCCCGACTTTTGTCGTCAGTTGATCACTGTGTTTAATAGCTTGCCATAGATACAAATCGTTTGCCATTGTAAAAACTTGCATCCGATATTTCCAGACTGAGTAGTCGTTTTCGTCTAATATTGGAGGCGACATGCTGCATTCTCCTTCACCTATTCCTGCAAAGAAATTTAGAGTAGAAGCCATGGATGGTTCTCTCAAACGGTTAAGTTTTTCAGAGAGTATGGCTCTATACCAATTGTTGGACAATACGCTTTACGCTAGAGGGGGGGTGAATAGCGTTTTTAAAAATATTAAGCGTTTTAGTGCGGAATTTAAAAACTTTGCAGAAATTAAAACAAGTGCAGTAGAATAAACTTACACAATGATGTATCCTGGTTGGCCATAAACGTGGTTAGTCCAGTCCCCGAGAGACTCTCTCGAGATTTCCACTAAACTTGTCAAGCTTACGGGTGCTTAACAAACCGTTACAGCTGAGGACACAAGCCTCACCCAGGTGCTCGGGGATCACAATCCCAAAGACTTCAATTGCTCGGGGATACCAATCCCAAAGACTTCAATTGCTCGGGGATAACAATCCCAAAGACTTCAACTGCTCGGGGATAACAATCCCAAAGACTTCAACTGCTCGGGGATAACAATCCCAAAGACTTCAACTGCTCGGGGATAACAATCCCAAAGACTTCAACCGAGGAATCACAAGTTCCTCAACAAACGAGAATCGCAATTCTCTTACAAACACAAAACACACTCACTTTACAAAGCACTCCTTAATGAGTAGATATGAGTAGAAATAGTACGCTCAAGATCACAACAACTTAGCTCAATAGAATGGCTCTTCAAAAAGCTTTATGGATGAATGGAAAATGATGATCAATGTAAGAAAGCTTTTAGCAATGAAAATACTCAAAGTGTATATGTTGTTGTTGTGAAAACACTGAGTTGAAGCTGTATTTATAGGTGAAAAACTCAGTCTTACCGTTGTCTAATTGCCAATTAAGGATTGCTGAAATTACTCAGTGACAATCGATTGTCAAGACTAAACAATCGATTGTTTGCCTATCAGATTAAAAATTCAATCCCAGATTTTACGTCAACAATCGATTACTTCAAATCAATAATCGATTATTTATAACGTTAAGAAATCCTTTCCAATTTTTGGCATAAAACATCGATTGTCCGGAAATCAACAATCGATTATTTTAACAACGTTCAGAAAATCTTTTCCAGATTTTAAGCAAAACATCGATTGTTAAATATCAACAATCGATTACCTGAAGGTAATTGAAAATATATGACAACGGTCAGCTTCAACAATCGATTATCAAATGGAATAATCGATTATTAATTAATTTCAAAACTCTCTGTCTCATATATAATCGATTATCAAAAGCCACAATCGATTATCATCTTATTTAAAATCACTGGGAGACATTTTTCTCATTCTAATCGATTACCATTAGTTCATAATCGATTTTTATGAGTTTTGAAAACGTTGCCTCAGTTAACAATCGATTATCATAAGTACACAATCGATTGTTATGCAGTTTGCAAAAACCTGATGTTAACTGACTTACTCACAATCGATTATCATTAATTCACAATCGATTGTCATGCAGTCTTGGCTTAGAGATACTCGATTATCATAAGTACATAATCGATTATCTTAGCCCAGATTTTTGAGGCATGCTTGGAAAACATTTTAACAAATGTAAATATGCATAGTTTAAAATCATTTGACACTTAATTTAAATATGCATGATTTTGGAAAAATAATTTTAGTAGAGAAGCCATGTTATGAGCCAAGTTGAGGAATCAAGATCACAATTAATATTGACTCAATTATAACATTTCTAAACTTTGTCTTGAGCTTCTTGTAATGCATCCATTTTGTGCTTGTCCTTGAGTACTGCTATATATCGCTTTTTGCTTTGTTTGACATTCATCAAAACCTACAAAAGAACACACGTTTAGTATATTGCATTTGAAACGTGTTTCCAACACTTTGAAAGAGTGAAATACATACACTCTATCACGTCAGTGATAAGGGTGCAAATAATTCCATTTAAAATAAGTTTAGGGGGTAATAAAATTTTCGCAAAGAGAAAGTGTGTAGTTGGGAATACAGGTGTAAGTCAGGGGGTACTTATGCATTTTCCCAAAGTTGTTTTAAAAATATTTATCTAACATTTTTCGACAGAGGCTCAGAATAAAGATGAGTGAAAACAGTCACTAAATCAATATATTCGATAGAACTCACTCTAAAGAGAAGTGAAAATCAATATGTTCATAATCAGGATCCTCAAACAAACATCACTCATGTGTATGTATATATATCTATCACCCCTCGGGCTATCCTATCAGCCACTCGTGACTCAACTCCTACCAATCAGCGTTCACACTCAGCACTCACGCTCAATAGGTACCATATAGTAACCATTGTGGCGTGCAACCTGATCCATATAGCGCTGCAGTGTGCAGCCCGATCCATATATCTCGTTGATGTTGCTCACTGGGGGTGTGCAAACTCTGGATGAGCTCCTACAAGCCAAACGCTATATCGATGCGGTGTGCAGCCCAATCTAAGATATCGCTGAGGCGTGCAGCCCAATCCATATAAGTATCGCTGAGGATATGCTTTCAAACAATGAGAGCAAGGAAAAATAGTAAAAACACCCCTAAGGGTCTCAACAAGTCGACACAAGGCCCCAAACATTGAATACAACCCAAAATATAATAATACTCAAAAATTAACTATCAAATGCGCATTAAAATAATCATTCGAGATGAACTAAGTTACTATTACCAATGGTGCTCTACCCCACGCTCGTCATCTAGCATTTAAGTCACCTCAACAAAGCACAACGATGTGTATTCTGGGTTTCAAGACCACATGGCAGTACTTACAATCATTACTTACCTCGAACCGACTAAATCTCTAGCTCGCGACGCCTTTGCTCCTCAAATCGGCATCCACGCGCATCGAATCTATCCGAAATCAGAATAAATACGTCACAATATTCTAAGGGAACAAGGCCCAAGCGAAAACAATCGGAAAATACCAAAAATCCCGAAATTAGGAAAAGTCGAGCCCCGATCCCACTTCTCATAACTCAGAAATTTTTATATCATTATATTCCTCATCTCCCCACGAGTTCATACCTATCAACAACATCAAAATCGGACTTTAAATGGCTCCTCAAATCCCAAATTTACACTCTCCAATGTCAAACCCTAATTCCTCAATTTTTAGGCTTAATAATGGATTTGCTTAAAATGATAAAATTCATCAAAGAAACAAGTTTAGGATAAAAAAAAAAGCTTACCTCCATGAAACCCTCTTGAATTCCCTCTTCAATTAGCTCTCACAAGCTTCAAAATCACCCAATAATGGAAGTGCTTAGGCTCAAAATTGCGAAATAGCCCTTTTAAAATATTCGGCCCAGCACGTAAAAATCCTTCTTTGCGAATGGGGTCAAAGCCTCGCGTTCGCGAAGAACAATAATCCCGCTGACTAAACATCCTCTTCGCGAATGCGACACCACAAGCGCGAACGTGATGCCTCAGCCTCACCAACCTACCAGAATGTGACCCTGACTCATGTGATGGCGATGCTTACGGAACTAGCTTTTCGGGAATGCGAGACTACCCATCGCGAACGCGAAGGCCAAACCTGACGCCCCTCTTGACCTTTCGCAAATGAGAATACCAAAGAACCTGCAACAGTTGAATCGTTTTTTGGTAATTTTTCTAAACTCAAAATGATCTGATTGAGCACCTGAAACTCACTCGAGGCCCCCAAGACCTCAACCAAAAGTACCAACACATCCCAAAACCTTATACACACTTTTTCCAATCATCAAAACAGCTCAAACAACATCAAATGACCCAAAACACATCAGATTCAATCTTACATTTCTTAAATCTTCCGAAATATGCTTTTGATCAAAAAATCAATTAAACCACGCCAAAATGACCCAAAATTTTACACACACATCCGAAATGGCACAACGAAGATTTTGCAACTCTTGGAATTTCATTCCGACTTTTATATTAAATCTCACCTATCAACCGAAAAACGCCGAAATCTCAATTTCGCCAATTCAAGCCTAAACCTTCCATGGAATTCTAAAATGCATTCCGATCATGCTCGTGAATCCCAATTCTCCTGATAGAGCTAACCAAATCATAAAAATTCTAATACAAAATCATATACAAAAAAGTAAACTCTTGGTCAAACCTTTCAAATTTCAAGTTCAACTGAGAAATGTTTTTCCTCTAGATTCATTCCGGTTGCCCTGAAAACCAAAACCAAAAATCTATATAAGTCGTAATACATCACACGGGGCAGTCATACCTGAGAACTGGCGATCAAAGTGCAAAAGCTCGATACGACCCATCAGGTTGTTACAACTCGTCACCATGACAAAACCTTGTACACAACAAGAAGCATATAAGAAATAGTACACATCTCTTAATCCCTCAAGCTAAGGTTAGACCAAATACTTACCTCGAACTTCCATGGCTAAGTCAAGCCTCAAACACTGCATTTCCTTTTGAACTGGGCTCCAAATCAATTGTATCTAGACATAATCGACTTAATAACATCAATAAATTCTAAATAATCCAATTCCAATGCTTAATTATAGCTTTCTAATCATTCTTCCCAAAAATTCAATAATTGACCCCGAGCCCCCTTGGTCAAACAATGAAGTTTGGACTAAAACACGATCACCCATTAATCCACGAGCCCGAATATATTATTTGTTTTGAAATCCGACCCCAAAATGAGGTCAAGTTCCCAAATAATCAAAAGTCCCTAACTCTACCCAAATCCCTAATTTTCAATCATTAATCTCATGTTTTAGGCCTAAAAATCTAGTGGGTGTTGATAAAAATGAAAGAAAACGAGCTTAGGATTACATACCTATTAAGCTATGGTGAAGTTCCTCTTTAAAAATCGCCCAAGGGGTGTGGAGAAGATGAAGTATATGACAAATGGTGGAATTCCCGTAATGCATTCTATTTTTGAAACTTAAAATAACTGAGCAAAATTTGTCTTCGCTCTCGCGACAGGCTCATTGCATTCGCGATGAGTCAACCCTGAGAGACCTTCGCATTTGTGTAAGTGGGCTCTTGTTTGTGGAGATGTAAGACCGCGAGCCTTTGCGTTCCCGTATTTTTAATATCCCTCCCCTGCCCAGGCTCACAAACAATCGCATTAACGTGTGTTGTGTCGCGTTCGCGAAGGGTACCCCCTTAGCCTCGCATTCACAACTCCAGCCTCGCGTTCGCGAAGAAGAAGTGTGGCACCTGGGAGTATTGCCTTACGCGTTTGAGAGTGAGTCCATGCAAACGCAAAGAACAAAATCCCCGGGCAACTGAATAGAAAAAAACTACAACATTTAATAAGTCCAAAACCTTCTGAAACACACCCGAGCCTTCAGGGCTCCAAACCAAACATACGTACTAACTCAAAAAAACCATATCAATTTATCAACGATCAAATCGCTAACATAACATCATTAACATCGAATTAAACTCGAAATCAATGAATTATTTTAAACTTCTTAAAACATCAAATTTTGCAATTAAGGTCTGAAACACGTCAAACGGATTCAGTTTCTTACCAAACTTTACAGAATTATCTCTAAACCACATATAATACTTGTACCGGGCACCAGAACCCAAATATGGGCCCGATACCAACATTTTCTGATCGAAATTCATTTCCAAATCCTTTAAATAATATTAGAAACAACTTTTTAAAAAAATTAGTTCTCAGACTAGGGATCTAGGAATTTGATTCCGGGAATACACCCAAGTCCCATATTTTCCTATGGACCCTCCAGGATCGTCAAATCACGGGTCCGGGTCTGTTTTCCCAAAATATTAACCAAAGTCAAATTATCATTATATGATCTTTCTAGCTATGCGCTCAGACTGCGCACACAAATCGAGGTAATGCTAAATAAGGTTTTAAGGCCTCAGAACATAGAATTCAATTTAATAGCAAAATTCTCCACCTCAAAACCTACCATTTTTCCTCGAACGAACATAAGAAGGAAGTTCATGAGTCGGGGAAAAGATGGGGATAACGGCTTTGTATATCGGACTCAGACTCCTAATCGATGCCTTAGGATGCTGACCTCTCCACTGAACACGAACAGAAGGAAAAATCTTTGATCTCAACTGACGAACCTGCCGGTCCAGAATGGCTACCGATTCCTCCTCATAAGACAAGTCCTTGCCCAACTGGATAGTTTTTAAATCTAACAAGTGGGATGGATCGCCGTGATACTTCCGAAGCATGGATTCATGAAACACTGGATGCACGGCTGATAAGCTCAATGGCAATGCAAGTTTATATACCGTCTCTCCCACTCGATCAAGGATCTCAAACGAACCAATGAACCTAGGGCTAAGCTTGCCCTTCTTCCCAAATCTCATCACGCCCTTCATAGGAGATACTCGAAGCATTACCCGCTCACCAACCATGTAACCCAAGTCTCGAACCTTGTCGTCGGTATAACTCTTTTTCCTGGGCTGAGCCGTATGAAGCCAATCCTGAATGATCCTGACCTTGTCTAATGCATCCTGAACCAGATCCGTACGCAACAACTGAGCCTCTTCCGGCTCAAAAAATCCAATTGGAGACCGACATCGCCTACCATATGAGGCCTCACAAGGAGCCATCTGGTTACTCAACTGGTAGCTGTTGTTGTAGGCAAACTATACTTAAGGAAAAAACTGATCCCACGAGCCTCCAAAGTCAATGGCACAAGCTCGAAGCATATCATCCAAAATCTGAATAGTCCGCTCGGACTGCCCGTCCGTTTGAGGATGAAATGTTGTGCTCAATTCAACTGGTGTGCCTAACTCTCGCTGAACTGCTCTCAAGAAACGTGAGGTAAACCGCATACCTCGGTTCGAAATGACAGACATAGGCACACCATGAAGACGAACAATCTCCCGAATATAGATCTCACCTAACCTCTAGGATAAATAGGAGACTGCCAGAGGAATGAAATGCGTTGACTTGGTCCGCCTATAAATAGTGACCCACATTGTGTCGATGTTCTTCTGAGTCTGGGGGTTCCCAACAATAAAATCGATAGTGACGCACTCCCATTCCACTCGGGAAGCTCAATCCTCTAAATAAACCACTAGGCCTCTGATGATAGTACTAAACTTGCTGGCAATTCAAACACCAAGCCGCATATGCAACGATATCCTTCTTCATTATCCACAACCAATAACGATCCCGCAAATCTTGGTACAAATGCGTGGCGCCCGGATGAATAGAGTACCAGGAGCTATGGGCCTCCTCTAAAATCAACTCCCAATGTCCATCCACATTAGGCACACAAACTCGACCCTACAATCTCAAAACTCCATCATCATCTAAGGTAACCTGCTTGGAACCTCCATGCTGCATCGTGTCTCTAAGGACAAACAAATTGGGATCATCATACAACCGATCAAGGATATGCTCCAATAATGAAGAACGAGCAATTGTGTAAGCTAGCTCACGGCTGGGCTCAGAAACATCCAACCTCACGAACCGATTGGACAAAACCAGAACATCCAAAGCATGTGGTCTCTCACTGATCAAAATATAAGCAAGACTGCCACACTGGCTGACTTCCTACTCAAAGCATCGACCACCATATTGGCCTTTCTCGGATGATATAAGATGGTAATATCATAGTCCTTCAACATCTCCAACCATCTCCTCTACCTCAAAATCAACTCCTTTTGCATAAACAAATACTAAAAACTCTTGTGATCAGTGAACACCTCACATGCCATGCCATACAGATAACAACAACAACTACCCAGTATATTCCCACCAGGTGGGGTCTGGGGAAAACGACCGACTTGCTTTGAAGGTGTATATTAGGAAGTATAACTTCCGTTGAGAGCCATGCCATACAGATAATGCCTCAAAATCTTCAATAAATGAACAATGGCTTCCAACTTCAAATCATGAACCAGATAGTTTTTCTCATAAACATTCAACTGCCGCGAAGCATAGGCAATGACCTTGCCATCCTGTATCAATACTACACCAAGTCCAATATAAGATGCATCATAATAAACTGTATAAGGCCATGAACCTGCAGGCAAAACCAACATTGGTGCCGTAGTCAGAGCTAGCTTTTGAAAGCTCGCCTCACACACATCCGACCATCTATACGGGGCACCCTTCTAGGTCAACCTGGTCATCGGGGCTACAATGGATGAGAACCCATCCACGAACCGACGATAGTAGCCTGCCAATCTTAAGAAAATCCGAACATCTATAGCTGATTCCGGTCTAGGCCAGTTCTTGACTGCCTCAATTTCTTCATATCAACCTAAATACCCTCAACTAACACAACACGACCCATAAATGCAACTGAACTCAACCAGAATTCACACTTCGGGAACTTAGCATATAACTGGCTATCCCTCAAGGTCTAAAGAACCACCCTAAGATGCTGCTCGTACTCCTCCTAGCTGCGGGAATATATTAAAATATCATCAATGAAGACTATAACGAATGAGTCCAAATAAGTTCTGAACACTCGATTCATCAAATCCATAAAAGTTGTTGGACATTTGTCAACCCGAATGATATCACCAAGAACTTATAGTGCCGTACTGAGTGCGGAAAGCTGTCTTAGTAAGAACACATGCCCTAATCCTCAAGTGATGGTAGCCATATCTTAAGTCAATATTTGAAAATACATTGTCACCCTGAAGCTGATCAAACAAACTATCAGTCATCGGAAATGGATACTTATTCTTGATTGTAACGTTGTTGAAATGCCAATAATCAATACATTATCATCGACCCATCCTTCTTCTTAACAAACAACACCACAACACCCTAGGAGAAACAACGTGTCTAATGAAACCCTTCTCAAGCAAGTCTTGCAACTGCTCCTTCAACTCTTCCAACTCAGACAGGGCCATATGATATGGCATGCTAGAAATGGGCTGAGTGCCCGGAGCCAAATCAATGCAAAAGTCAATATCCCTATCGGGTGAAATACTCGGCAGTTCTAAAGGGAATACATTAGAAAACTCACGAACAACGGCCACATAATCAATAGAAGGAACCTCAGCTCTAGAATCACAAACATATTCCAAATAGGCCAAACACCCCTTCTCGACCAAACGCCGAGCCTTCACATATGAGATATTACTATGGGTTGAATGCCTAGTAGTCTTTTTCCACTCTAAACGAGGAAAAATCGGTAAAGCTAAGGTCACAGTCTTGGCATGACAGTCCAACATAGCATGGTAAGGTGATAACTAGCCCATCCCTAATATGACATCGAAATCGACCATGTTAAGAAGCTAAAATTCTACACGAGTCTCAAGACTCGCATCACAACTATACAAGAGCAATGGACTTGATATACCACAATAGAATCACCCACTGGTGTAGGCACATAAACATGAGCAGTCAATGGATCACTAGGCATGACTATATACATTGAAAAATAAGATGACATATACCAGTATGTAGACCCTGGATCAAATAACATTGAAGCATCTCTATCACAAGCCAAAACAGTACCTGTGATAACTGCATCGGATGCCTCATCCTCAGGACTGGCTAAAAGGGCATAACATCGAGGTTGGGGCCCACCACCCTGGACTATATCCCTTGGACGGCCTGCAGCATGCTGGACTCCACCTCTAGCGATCTGAGCTCCACCTCTAGCAACTCTACCTCCACCTTTAGCACCTCTACCTCCACCTTTAGCACCTCTAGCCCCATCTCTAGCTGGCTGGGCAGTTTGTGGAACACCTAGTGCCTGGACCATAGCACGCGAACCATGCTGGTGCGACTGAGTACCCACCAAGCTCGGACAAGCCCTCCAGATATGACCATACTCACCACACTCATAGAATCCACCTGAGTGTTGCGGCTGAGGAAACCGAGACTGGCCCCGGCGACCTAACCTGTATGACAACCCCAAAAACTCTAGAGAAGCGGTGCACTCATAGGAGCTGGTGGTGCACTGTAGGACTGCTGATTAGAATACTGCATGTAAGAACCACGACCACCTGAATCACCGTGAGAAACCTGAAGTGCTGACTGAAAGGGCCTAGGATAATGGCCTCTACCATACGTATCCCTGCCTCAAGACGAGGCACCACTGAATCTGCCTGAACGATGGGGCCTCTTATCCGACCCATGACTACCTATCTGTGACAGAACCATGTCCACTCTCCTAGCTACATTGGCCCCTTCCTACAAAGTAATCTCACTCCAATCTCCCCAGCCATCTGAAGACGAATTGGTTGAATAAGCCCATCAATGAACTTCCTGACCCCCTCTCTCTCGGTGGGAATTATGACAAGAGCATGACTAGCCAAGTCGATTAATCAGGTCTCATACTGGGTAACCGACATGTAACTCTGCTAGAGATGCTCAAACTTCCTCCGATTGGCCTCTCTCTGAGTGATAGGGAGAAACTTTTCTAGAAATAGCTGTGTAAAATTCTCCCAAGTCAAGGATGACCATCCAGCTGGTCTAGCCAAGCAATAATCTCTCCACCAAGTCTTCACAGATCCAAACAAGCGAAAAGTGGCAAAATCGACCCCATTGGTCTCAACTGTCCCCATGTTCCTGAGAACCTTGTGACAGTTGTTTAGATAATCCTAGGGAACCTCAGAAGAAGCACCGCTAAAAGTAGTGGTGAAGAGCTTGTTGAACTTGTCCAATCTCCATAAAACATCGGCAGATCTAGCTGCACCATCGCCGGTTTGAGCTACCACACCCGGCTCAACTGCTCCAACTGGCTGAACAACTGGAGTCTGAAACTGGGGAGCTAGCTACTCCGGAGTGCAACTAGCAGGAGTCTGGGCTTCTCCTCCAGCCTGAGAGATGGTTAGTGCTACAGGAAGCAAGCCTGCCCTGGTGACAATGTCCAGGCCCACTAAAAAGACCAGAGCATCCTGAAGAATTGGGGTAGCAATAAACCCCTATGGGAATTGAGCTGGGCCCACCGGAACTTCTGGGGCCAGAACCTCATCATCAAAGTCAACGTGAGGCTCCGCTGCGGGTGATGCTTCCTGGGTTGAGCTCTGCCCTTACCTCGGCCTCAAGCACAACCTCACCCTCTGCCCTTCATTGGAGCTGTTACTGGGGCTTCGAGCTGCTGATCGGTGTATGAGGAAGTGAGTGGTCTCTCCATGTGCGAAATAATAGAGTAGAAATTCAATAGCATTGAGAAATAATACTGCACGACAAGAAAGAACAAATGTGAAGTTTTTTCTCTAAGTCTGTAGGCTCTAGAGGATAAATACAGGCATCTTCGTACTGATCCCAATCCTACTTAGCTTGTCCATGAATTTTAAGACCTATGTAACCTAGAATCTGATACCAACTTGTCACGATCGAGATTTTCCACCTCGGGGAGTCGTGATGCCGCCTATTCCTGGAAGCTAGGCAATCTCCAAAATATAGAAATCACTAACTCTTTTATTTTTACCCTTTTTAATAACTTAGATTAACAAGTAATCAATATTAAATATTAAAGATAAACAGTAAACGCGGAAGACTTCAACATATAAAAATAACCAAAGTCAGCACTGCAATGCTATTATACTCCTATACCCAAAATCTGGTTTCATAATATCACGGACAGACTAAGATTACTACAATAAATGTCTGAAAGAAATACAATCTATCTCGATATCTAATGAAAACATAGTACATAATAAAGAACAAAACAATGTCGGGCCTGCAGATGCTTGTCAGACTACCTCGGGATCTCTGGCTGGACTGAAAGCAGACTCCCCAAGTGCTACTTTCCAAATGCCGCTCCGGTATCTGCACATAGTGTAGAGTATAACATCAGAACAACCGACCCCATGTGTTGGTAAGTGGTTGACCTAACATCCAGCGAGGTAGTGAGAGGCTAAGACCTGACTCCATATAAATCTGTGTAGTTATATAGTATATATTGGAAAATAAACACGAATAAATGGGTGGAGGGTACATGCTACGGGGAAAGTATCAAATCCAGCAAAAACTTAAGAGAAATATGAGAGAACAATTAAAAATATACAACAAAACAATAATAATGCTGTTGCGGCGTGCAACCCGATCCCTCGTCATTTAACACTGTTGCGGCGTGCAACCGGATCTAATATAAATTGGTTACAGCGTGCAACCAGATCCAATATAAATTTGTTGCAGCGTGCAACCCGGCCTAATATAACATTATTGAGATGTGCAACCCGATCCATATATGGATTATTGTTGTGGTGCGCAACCCGACCCATATATTTATATACCTTAAACTCAACCATATCACGAGTCCCGGCAAGGGATCAACAATGAACTACCCTATCCTGGCGAGGAATTCAATAGTAAAAGTAATTACGTCCTGACAAGGGAGAAACAACTCTAACCAATATTAATCCAACATCTATTCATCTCAGCTAACACCAATACTCAGTCATAAATAACTTTCACGAAAACAAACTAAATCCTTGCTCAATACCGAGAATCGTCAATTAAAGCATCCATAGTGCTATTTAAGAACACAATAAATTGCAATTAAGACTAACAGTCATGCTCGATACCAACATATAGATACTCATCACCATTCTAATACTTCGTACTAACAGTGAGTATATAACAAATAGGACACAACTCCTACTCCCTCAAGCTAAGGTTATATCAAACACTTACTTTGAACTTTCACGGCCAACTCAAGCCTTAAACACTGCCTTTCCTTTCGATCTCGGCTCTAAATCAATTGTATCTAGACGTAATCGAATTAATAACATCAATAAATGCTAAACAATTCAATTCCAATGCTTAATTATAGCTTTTTAATTATTCTTCCCAAAGAGTCAAAAATTAACCTCCGGGCCCGCTTGGTCAAAATATGAGGTTCTGACCCAAAATCGATCACCCATTCACCCACGAGTACGAATATAAAATTTGTTATAAAATTCGACACCAAAACAAGGTCAAATTTCCATATAATAAAAAATCCCTAACTCTACCCAAATCCAAAATTTTCTACCTTAAGCTCATGTTTTAAGCCTAGAAATCTAGTGGGTATTGATAAAAATAAAAGAAAACGAGCTCTGGATTATATACCTATGAAGCTGTGGTGAAGTTCCTCTTCAACAATCACCCAAGAGGCGTGGAGAATATGAAGTTTATGAACAATGGTGGAATTCCCGTAATCCATTATGTATTCGAAACTTAAAATAACTGGACGAAATTGATCTTCATGTTTGCGATAGGCTCATCATGTTCATGATGAGTCAGGCCTGAGAGATTTTGCATTCGCATAAGTGGGCTCGCGTTCGTGGAGGTGTAACTGCTCGAGCCTTCGCGTTCGCGTCAAGATGGTCGCGTCCGCGTTCATGTAGGTTTAATATCCATCTCCCTTCCCAAGCTCACAAGCCATTGTGTTCGTGTGTGTTGTGTCGCGTTCGCGAAGAAGAAGTTTGGCACCTAGGAGATTTGCCTTACGAGTTCGCGAGTGGGCCCACGCGAAAGTGAAGAACAAAATCCCAGGCACTGAACAACAAAAACCTGCAACTTTTTATAAGTCCAAAACCTACCAAAACACATCCGAAAGAAACCCGAGCCCTCGGGGCTCCAAACCAAACGTACGTACTAACTCAAACGCACCATATATACATATCTGTGCGATCAAATTGCCAAAATAACATCATTAACATCGAATTAAACCTCAAAATCATTGAATTATTTCAAACTTCTTAAAACATCAAATTTCGCAATTAAGGTTCGAATCATGTTAAATAGATTCCGTTTCTTACCAAACTTCACAAAATTATCTTAAACAACATATATGACATGTACTGGGCGCCGGAACCAAAAATACGGGCCCGATAGCAAAATTTTCTGATTAAAATTCATCTCCAAATCCTTTAAACAATTTCAAAAAATAATTTTCCTTAAAAAATTATTTCTCGGGCTTGGGACCTCGGAATTCGATTTCTGGCATAGTTAAAGTCCCATATTTTCCTACGGATCCTCCGGGATCGTTAAATTATAGGTCCGGATTCATTTTTCTAAAAAGATTGAACTCAAATTAATTTATTTTATAGTCAAAATTTATCTTTTTTCAAAGATTTTCACATATAAGCTTTCTGGCTACGTACCCGAACTGTGCACACAAATTGAGGTGATGCTAAATGAGGATTATAAGGCCTCGGAACACAAAATTCAATTTAAAAGAAAGTGATGATTTAGGTTATCACAGAGGATCTATTGAAAACAACCTCTATATCCTCACAAAATTATGGTTAAGGTTTGCGTACACACTATCCTTTGATCCCCGATCCTACGATGTGAAATAATACTGGGTATATTATTGTTATTGTTGTAGTTATTGTTACGTATGAAGTCCTAATATTTAGGACATTAAAATTTATTAAGAGTTTTATCTTATATAAATAATTTTCAAGAATTCCGGTAGGGATGAAGCGGGGTGCGGAGATGCACCACCATATTTAATTTTTTTTTCTAGAGTTCTTGTGGAGATGAAGCATAGAGTAGAAAATTGCATCACCCGTATTTAATTTATAGTTTTTTATTTTTTAATAATTATATTTTAAACTACAAGGAATCTGTTATTCTTTTCTTCTTCTTTGTCCTCTTCTCCCATTTGGTTAGTGTTTTAGGAGAATGAAAAGGGTATCAAAAGAAGATATTAAAAGAGTTACGTGGTGAAGTTGTTGAACCAATGCTATTGTGAAAAGGATTATAAAAGTTGCAAATAAAGGGTCCTACGTATCTACCCATGACGAATCATAACATATATGGCTTAAGACAAAAGTGATACCCATATAAGGTCCGAGGAAGCACAATGTTAACTCCTGGACAAAAACAAGTTTTGAAGACTATATTGTAAAGAGTCTATTCTGGTAACGAGTTACTTTAATTTGATTTTGGGATTTTGATTAAAAATTCGACCTTTATAAATTGGATTTGTTTTCTTTGGCATTATTTGATGCTCTTGAGTACTTTTGGCTAGTTTTGAGCCGTTTGGAGAACGGTACACACATGATGGCATGTGTCGATCATCGTTTGACTTGCTCGGTATTGGATTTGGCTTGTTCGAGGCATGAAAGACTTCTAAGCTTAATGCTGAAGGTATTAACCCCTGAATATACATTTTATGTGTTGGTTTTTACGTGACACGCATACTAGGTGACGGGCGTGTGGGCGTGCACCATGTGAATATGACTTGATTGATTCAGTGGTACTGTGTAGTGACCTAATCTTGTTTCTATTCATGAAATTGTTACATGCTAGAGTAATTGAGCTATGATACATGTTAGAAATCATGTCTAGGCTATATGTTATCTTGTTGGAACCCACTAAGGTCATTTCTCCTGTTTAGTTATTGCTTACATTGCAATTACATACTCAGTATTATGCATTAATTTGAATAGCATATCTCAGTCTCTATTACTATTTATTAATATATCATATAATCATTTTGGGGCTGACTTTTATGACATTCTGAGTCCGGGAGACTAGAGAGATTGATGACTGAGTGAGGTCGAGGGCCTGATTGTGAGGATTTTTATGGGATCGCGCTGCGTGTCGCAACAGGTATTATTGATTCATGATGGGATCGAGCTGCACGCCCAACATATATTATTGATTCATGCAATGATTGGCTTATTATATCGCTTGGGCTGGATCTACCCCTCCAGAGTTTGTACACTCACAATGAGCAAAGTTGCTAATGATTTTTGGGTTGGATATGCCATGTACAGTATCGAGTGCGATTGTCACGTGCGAGTGCCGAGTGACTGGGAGGATTGAGTTATTAGAAGGGCTAAGTGAGTGGATACACCGAAATTATGCATATAGTTTTATCTCTGTATTATATTTTAGTTGGAATACATACATTGACATGTAGACATAGAGATGTACTTTTCTCATACCATTTGATAACGAAACATCTTACATGTTGTTGAAAATTTTTAGAAAAAATCACAGTTTTCAAACTTACTCATATTTTTTGTATTTTTAGTGAAGGATTTGGGATTTAATTTTATACTTGAAAAGCATGCCTATTTTCCATAAATGTGAATGAGCTTAACATCATACCTGTGAGTTATTTCTTGTATCATTTTTATTACATTGTTATGAACTGTTGCTGGTTATTGGTGTTAGACTGTGACATTTGTCTCAGCTCGTCACTACTTTCAACTAAAAGTTAGGTTTGTTACTTATTAAGTAAATTTGGTCGATTGTCATCATACTACACTTTTGCACCTTGTGTGCAGATGTTGGATGTTTATGTTGCTGTGTCTGGCAGGAGCTGGATTTGAAGATGTACCTGCATTCCGGTCATAGCTGCCTCCTATTCTTAATAGCTTTAGAATTTTTATTTTGTTCATGTATATTTCAAATAAATGATGTATTTATTTCATACAAACTTTGTAAACTGTAACTTATGATTTATACTATAAGTCTTTGGGAAATATATAAGGTTCATATATTTTATATTTTATTTGTCTCAATAAATCTCAAGCGTCGCATGCACATCAAACACAATAAAAACATGTAGCACAAGTGCCCATATGCTACAATTTAGGAAAATTAACATTACTGAAGTTACCACAACATATAGCCCACGACTCAAGCATAATACGAACAAGAATTTCAATAACAACAAAATGAGTGAGAATTTCTCAACAAGGAATGATATTTGAATACTCAACAGCTTCAAACAAGAACAACCCAACAATAAAGGAGGTAACATCGCAACAAGAGAAATAACATAGGAATTAAGGCATATAAGAGCATATTTTACAATAAAGGATAGAGCATGTAATAACAAAATTAAAGCATGAATGAGTAACTTAACAATGGAAGATCTAACATGATATTTCAATTTCTAATTAAATTCATGAAAGAGTCTAAAATCCTAAACCGGTCGAAATACCATATATAAGACCATGTACACACTCGTCACATCATTTACACGTTTTAGCATAATCCGAACAACACAATTCAACCCATGTCCTAAGGGGTTGTCCCCCCCCCCCCCCCAAAAAAAAAAAATTAGATAAGAGATTAATTTTGATCAGCGATTCATAGCTTTGAAATTTTTATGTGTGATTTAAGGCCTCGAATAGGTCTATGTTATGTTTTGAGACCTATTGGTATGTCTGGATTGGATCCTGAAGGGCTCAAGTGAGTTTCGGGAAAGTTTCAAGCCATTTCTAGGCCATTTTTAGTTGCTAATTTTATGTCACAAGGGTGTTCATCGCGATCACGGATTTTGGGACGCCTTTGCGAAGAGAAAATTTGTTGTTTGGGCACTGTGAATCACGATCACAAAATCCTTCTCATGATCGCGTAGAGAAAAATTATGTTGTCACTAACCCACTTTAGAAGCTTATATCTTATAATCTATAAGGAAATTTGGAGATGATCCAAAAATAAAAGTTGTAGCAATTTATGTCTAGTTTTCAGAAAACTAAAACATTTGTTATTTGGTGATATGTACAAACGTTATGTCTAATACACTACAGGCTACCTAAGAAGAGTTTGGGAAGGGTTAATGGAAGTTTGGCCATCGCAATCTCTGGGAAATAAACGCGATCGCATAGGGTAAAAATTATGCTAGATAATTTTGTAATCGCGATTGCGAGGTTTGTGATCGCGGCCATGAAGGGTATATATGAAACAATGTATAAAGTACTATATTTTGAATATTTCAGATCTTTTTAGCATATTTGAGTTTAGGAGCTTCGATTGAGCCGAGTTTCACCACATGGATTGAGTTTCGAGCCATTCGAAGATTGATATGCATGGGATGACATTTCTAGAGTGTCGTCTTGCTTATTCAATATATGTCTTAGCTTATTTGAAACCTTTGTGATGATGAGTTGTGTATGGCGAGGGATGACATAGATGATTGTACATGTGTTCCAGTTATGGGTATTACTTGTCCTTGGTAGCTTTAGATTCGAATTCTGTTCATATACATTTAAAACATATGTTGTATTTATTTCATTTTCATTTTGTAAATATCAGTTTTAGTGGCTCATGGCTTATATTACCATTCCTTGGGGAAATGTAGAAAAGCTTAGTTATTTTATCATTTGTCTTTCTGAGTCAATCTCATTTGAATTGGATTATTGTTATTTGACTTACCTAGAGGGTTAGGTTAGGTGCCATTACGTTGGGTTTGATTTTGGATCGTGATAGCCAAATCCTAGTATCACTCCGACCGCGATATCGATAAAGTCAACCCTCGGTCAAACATATCAACCTTCAAAACCATCAACCTTCCGATCTTTCGCCAAAAAGACTCAAACCAACCTACAGACCTCCAAATTAATATCTGAACATATGCCTAAGCCCAAAATCGCTCCCCAGCCCCGCTTGATGTCTGAGCACCGCCACCTTCACTGGTTTTACACAACAACATAATCACTAGACGAAGTCAGAACCATCAAAGCTACATTCTGGAACCGTCTATACAAAAGTAAAACTCCGGTTAACTTTTTCAACTTAAGCTCTGGAACTCACCTGAAACTATACCAACTACCCTGGCGAGTCACATAACCAAAATTGTATATAGAAGTGGATATAAATAGGGTAACGGGGCTAAAATATTCAAAACGACCGATCGAGTTTCATCCATTAATGTTTGTTTGTATTTAAATATTTTTTAAAAATTTTAATATAAAAATACTCCTAAGTACTCGTACCGCATTCTTAAGTACCCCTAGAACCGGCAGGGGCACTGGCAGGGTACCAATAAAAGTACCCTTACCACGTAGCTTTAAATCCCCTTAATGAAAGTGCCCTTAAGGAGCCCCACCTCCACCTCTTACCGGTACGCTTCCGTACCCTTAACTCTTAAGGAACCAGTACCCTCTCCTTAGACATCCCTATTTTGTGTGTATGAAATTCTATAACCGAAAGATATTAAAAAAATATTAGAAAAATAATTAAATGACTATTCTTAAGTAGTAGGAAATTAGTAAATTACTATTCCTAAATTATAGAGAATTAATCAAATGACTATTTTGTTCAGTATGAACTCGATTTAAAAGGGTAAAAATAACGAATGATATTTTGTTAAAGTCCTTCGTACTTTTAATATATACTAATCTCTGTGTACGTGTCTCGCACTTAACTTTTTAGAATTCATAAAAGAAAAAGTACTATTAGATTGGAGTAGATATTCAGACTATTGTTATACGCACCTAATAGTGAATGAAAGAAAAGAATGGGTTCAAAAAATGTTTTACATCATAGAAAAAGATTGACATTCTAGTGCCTTTTGGAATCTCCTGGTATAAAATCATGACTCCGGCACTTGCTACAAAGAAATTTCTACTTAATATAAATAAAAGAAGGAATATTATAACTTATAATTAGTTTTACATTGTTGAATATATACATATAGACATCGGATAATTATACTAATATCATAAAAATTTATAGAAGTTATATGCGTCAGAACATTTTAAATCAAGCAACCATACTTTCACTTTTATTGTGATCAACCCAAAACTCTTGCTTGGTAAATGTTTCTTTATCGTGAAATATTATCAAAAAGATGAACATCCATTCCTCATTCGTAGCTTCAAATAAAAAATTGAACGAATTTTGAAATAAAAATCAGTTATTGTCAGCTGTAGCGTTTTCTGTACTATCTTGCCGGATAAGATGCAATGTGATACCTACATTCTCACCGAAAAGGATTGGCAAAATACGAGTATAGTCTGAGATAATATTGGCGTGAATAGATGTGGAGCCAAGATTTTAAGCTTATGTGTTTGAAATCCTAATCTTTTTAAGTTACTGAGTTCTAAATTAATAATTTGCACAAATTTAATAAAAATTGTAAGAAAATTGCTGTGACGACCCGACCTGCCGTCACGTGAGTTACCGCCCCGTTTTCCCCTTATTGTGTTGATTCATGTTTCAATATCAGTATTAGAGTCGATGACGTGTAATTGGATTGGTTTTGGTTGAAAACGAGGCACGCCTCTTAGAAGAAATCTTGTTTTACAAAAAGTCAACCGGAAGTTGAAATATGGTTAGAGGGCTCGGATGTGAATTCCGGTGGTTCGGTTAGCTTCGAGGGATGATTTGTGACTTAGGAGTGCGATCGGAATCGAATTTGGAGGTCCAGTGTATAATTAGGCTTGAATTGGCGAAGTTGGAATTTTTGAGAATTCCGATTTATAGGTAAGATTTTGATCGGAGGGTCGGAATGGAATTCCAAGAGTTGTAGTTGCTCATTAGGTGATTTTGGATATGTCTGCAAATTTTTCAGATCATTCGGAGGTGTTTAGGTCGGATTCTGGATCAAATGCAAGTTTCAGAAGTTTTAGTTTAACTTAGGCTTGAATCCGTGGTAATTTGATGATTTTGATGTTTATGATAGTATTATTATGTTACAAGCAAGTTGGAATGAATTAGAACATATCCATGCGTTTGGTTGGGTCCCAATGGCCTCAAGGTGATGTCGGATGATGTAAACGAGAATTTTTGGAGTTGCAACAGGTCTGTTGCATAAAGCTCCTGATATTTCAGCGAAAGCGGAAGAAGCTCCGCAAAAGCGGCTACCGCGAAAGCCTTAAGAGACCGCAGAAGCGGTCATGGAAGTCATGAGGGAACCGCATAGGCAGTCATCGGATCGCGAAAGCGGGGACGCAAACGCGGCATTTTGACCACAAAGGCGGTCCCGTGTGGTTTAAGTGAGACCGCATAAGCGGACGTGTGGCCCCGTAAGCGGTGACCGCAGGTGCGGTCATTTGACCGCGTATGCGAAAATCGACTAGAGTTTTAAGTGAACAGTGTTTCCGAGTTTGAAAGAGAAGGAGAAAATATTTAGAACTCGGGGAAGGCGATCGTTGGGCGATTTGGTAGAGGGTTTCGAGGGTTTCCTTCAGGTAATGATTCTTGGCCTCGGATTATATTTATATGGTATAATCATGTAGATTAAACACTGAAACCTAAAGATTTTAAGGCTAAATATGGTGGTTAGGGCTTGAAACCTAAGAGACGTTAAGTGATTTGAGGGATCAAACGGACTTCGATTCTTGTAATTTTTATATGCACGGCCTCGTGGCGAGACGAGGAATCCAAATGTGTAATTTTCAGAAATTTTTGAGAAGTGGGTCCGGGCTCGGGTTTGCTAGTTTCGAGATTTTTGTTATATTTTTATTGTTTTCGATTAGGTGTTGTCCCATTAGCATATTAAGATATATTCGTACTGATTTTGGTTAGATTTGACGCGTGTGGAGGCCGGTTTGAGGAGCAAAGGCATCACCGGCTAGAGTTTTTGCCTGTTCGAGATGAGTAATACTTGAGAATGATATCCTGAGTGTTTGAAACCCCGGATTTACACATCTTTGTGTTGTGTTGTGGGGACTTGAGCGCTGGACCTGAGCGTAGGTTAGATAACCGTTGGGGATTTTTACTTGGTCTGTCCCCGTTGTTGGTTTTTACCGCGAAATTGTAAATAATTTGTTGTTATCATTATGACTTGAGCTCATTGCCATACTTGGGGCTTATTGCTGATTATTTGAACCCTTTATGAATTATCATCACTATTTTCCTCACTATTTGAAATATTATTTGAACTCAGTCCGTGTGACTTACACCGTTTCATGAGCTCAGCTACATTTTTTTCAAACTTGGAGTTTAACTAATATTTGAACTATTATTTGAGCTGAGTATTATTGCTTTACTCATGCCGAGGGGCTTTTGACTATTTTGGACTGATTGAGGCAGAGAGCAATACGTGAGGGAATGAAGAGTGATGTAAGGAGTCTTACATGCCTCGAGTGTTATGTATGCATACGCATATACATGCATGGATTGGACTGCACGCCGCAGTAGTATATTGCATGGATCGTACTGCACGCCACAGTAGTATATTATATGGATCGGACTGCACGCCGCAGTAGTACATTGCATGGATCGGACTGCACGCCGCAGTAGTATATTATATGGATCGGACTGCACGCCGCAGTATTATAGCGCTTGGGCTGTAGGAGCCCCTCCGGAGTATGTACACACCCCCAGTAAGCGCAGGATACCCATGGATCAGGCTACGTGCCGTAGCGGTCATGTGCATTGCATTGAGTTCACGCATTCACTCCTGTTTGTACTACATGGCATGACATTTAGCACTCATATATCATTAGAATACATACTGTTACTTGCCTTGTTGACCAGATATCCTTGTGTTATATGTTAAGGAGTGTTGTGTCCAAGGGCAGACTTATGAGCCGACTTGTTTTATCTGATATAACACTCATATGCTGGGCTATTGGAAATAAAAGAGACTTTGTAAAGGAGATTTTGAACTGGTCTTGAAATTTTCTAAAAGGATTTTTCACAGTATTTCGGTTTTTCCCAAAGGGTTGTACTGTTTTTATAGCATTTTGGTGTACCCGTACGTGTTTTCTTATCGCTCAGATATTATTCTCTCTTATTACCACTGAGTTGGAAGTACTCACTTTACTCCATGTAGCATGTGTGCAGATTCAGGTATTCTGGAATTTTAGCTGAGATAACGACTTTAGAGTTTTATTAGAGTTGTCGAGGTAGCTGTCTAACGTTTGCAGGACCCGACTCTTTCCCTATTCCCTTATTATTATTCCCGCAGTTTTGAGCATTTGCATTATTGGAGTCTATGTTACTCTGCATTGTTAGAGGCTCTAGACTCATGACCCCAGGTCTTTGGAAGATTATCCAGTTTGGTTTTTATCTATCGGTTAAGATTTGAGCTTTATTGTCGATAATGATATTTAAATAACTGATTTTGAGCTTCATGCTCGGGTTGAGAGTATAAATGATTGGGCTTGTCTAGCAGTTGTATTGGGTACCATCACGATCGAAATTGAGATTGTAACAAATACATTATTTAAATAAAAGGTACTAAATTCGGCCGAACTCATAGGTGACATTGGGCTCTGCCTCTGGACGTGAAATTCAAGTATCCACAGCTTCCTTCAACAGTGTTCTACCAGTTTCTTTACCCTTTTGGTAAATTATTTTAGATTGGATGCTATATGGACATACAAAGTTTGCGCATCGATCAGTGTCTCAAAATTTAGACTCAAGTACAACTAAATTTTACTTGGTTGTTTGGAATCTCTCATATTTCTTGGGATTCGGGAGCAAACTTACTAAAACTTTGTGTTTCTATTATAGAAAAAATAAATTTATCCTAATTTTTCTGCCTTTAGCCGACCATAATGTGGAATCAAATTTGCTCCGTGAATCCTTCGTTAAGTTTGTACTACTTTCACACATTAAAAATGTAAAGAAAAAATAAAAATAACCCACAAAAATCAAGACAAAAGTGAAGATCCCCATCAATTTACCGTATCAATAAGGTCTAAAGCAAGTTCTCCGTTTGGTTATAAGAATTTAAAAGATAAGAAGACCTGTAAATCTGTCTTCAAAATTAATTAATTTGCTCGGCATATCATGCCTTTGATAGCATTGATCGTCATCGATCTTCAAGACTCCTATACAATCAATGCACGTAGAGAGCATATAAAATATTATTACTTCCTGACAAAAATAATATCCAAATTAAACATTAAATAAGAACATATTTAAGATAAGTTGTTTTTTTACGTTCTTCAATTCTTTTTATATAGAAAAGTCCTATTATGAACAAAAATAATATCATTTTGGGCTCTTTAGCAATGGGCCAATTATGAATCATTGAACACAATCTTCTAGATGAAAAAGAAGATAATTATTACATCTTAATGTGCCCGGAGTACTACTTGTTCAGCTTTCTTAGTTAAAATTAAAATTTAAGTCCTAATATTAGGTAAAAGATAATGTGACATTGTGACATATGGACCTTAATGCCGGTAGTATTCATTGCCTGACATATCCTAATTAAATCAAAGTACTAATACTAGGCAAAATCGATATGACGATTTATCATACATGAAATCGTTTCATTGAAGAATATTATAGCGTTATAAGAGTATAAAAATCGAGCAGTATTTTAAGAATATTTTCGTTATTCAACATAAAAATCCTATTATGAACCAAAAAATATATTTTTGGTTCTTTACCCGCGGACCCATTATGGATCATTGATCACAATCCTTGTAGATGCATAGGAAAACATTTTAATTATCTTTATGTGCCAGTAAGACTCCTTAATGAACTATCTTAATTAAAATTGAAGTCCTAATATTAGGTAAAAGTGAATTTGACGTGTGGACCTTAATGCTGGTAGTATTCATTGCCTCCTATATCCTAAATAAATGAATGTCCTAATATTAGGCGAAGGCGATATGAAATTTATCATATATGAAATCGTTTCTCCGAAGAATATTACAGCGTTAGAAGGGTAAAAAAATTCATAAATATTTCAAGAATATTTTTGGCGTTGAACATAAAAATTTTATTAAGAACTAAAAGAATATATTTTCGGCTCTTTAGCAGCGGGCCGATTATGGATCATTGATCACAATATCTTTATGTGCTAGTATGACTCCTTGTTGAACTATGTTAGTTAAAATCGAAGTCCTAATATTAGGCAAAAGTGAATGTGACATGTGGACCTTAATGCCAATAATACTCATGGCCAGAAATGTCCTAATTAAATCAAAATCCTAATATTAGGCAAAGTCAATGTGATGATTTACCATATATGAAATTGTTTCTTTGAAAAAATATTATAGTGTTAAAAGGGTATAAAAGTTGATCAATATTTTAAAAATACTTTTTTCGTTCAACATAAAGTACTATTATAAACCAAAATAATATATTTTTGGCTCTTTAGTGGCGGACCCATGATGGATCATTGATCCCAATCCATGTAGAGGAATAAGAAGATAATAACAATATCTTTATGTGCTCTTTAGGGTTTATTTTGTAAATTCAAGACCTATTTGAACTCTTAGTTCAAATCGAATTCCTAATATTAGGCAAAAATGAATGTGACATGTGGACCGTAATGCTAGTAGTATTCAGTGCCTGAAATATATGAAATCATTTCTTTCAAGAATATTATAGTGTCAGAAGAATATAAAATTCGATCAACATTTTAAGGATATTTTCATCGTTTAACATAAAAGTCCTATTATGAACCAAAATGATTTATTTTTGGCTCTCAATTGTCACTAGCCTTATAGATGAATAAGAAAATAATTAATATATCTTTATGTGCAAGTACGACTCCTTGTTCAACTATCTGTTTAAAATTGAAGTGCTAATATTAGGAAAAAGTGAATGTGACATGTGGACCTTAATACTAGTAGTATATTAAAATATAATTGTGTGTATCTTTTTATTATTGGTAGAATATTCTCTCATTATTGTACAGTCCTATAGTTGGTAGGATTTGGTTTCCTTATTGTACAGTTCTATAGTTGGTAGGATTTGATACCCCTGTACTCTATATATACTTTTGTGAGCAATAGGAGAAAATTAATTCTCCCAAAACTCTCTACATGATATCATACGCCAGTGGCTTATCGCCAAAGAAACCCTAATACTAACCTACCCACGCTGCCGCCGCTGCAGCTGCTCTTATCGGCAGCCCGTCGCCAATGCTGCACTAATCGGCAGCCCTCTCTCTCTCGACATCGATCAGCGCCTCCTCTCCTTTGTCTCGCGCTTCATGGCCACTACGACGTGAAAACGAGCTTCTACAGCAGATTGCCATCAATGCATCGGCTCAGATCCCACTCAAATTGGATTCCACTAATTACCTGGCGTGAAAATACCAATTTTGAACCCTTCTTACGGGTTACGACCTCCTCGGCTTCTTGGACGGATCGAAGCCGTGCCCACCAGCCACTATCGTCGACAAGGAGGTGACTTCCCCCAATCCAGCATATCCCTACTGGATTCGCCAGGACAATCTTATTCTCAGTGCAATCATCTCGTCGATCACACCGACGATCATCTCCTTTATTGCCGCTACGGAAACCTCTAAAGAGGCCTGGGACATCCTTTCGTTACATACGACACCGCCTCTCGCGGTCGTATCATGGCTCTCAAACAACAGCTCCATAATCCAGTAAAAGGTTCTAAATCTGTTACTGATTTTATGCACGATATTCGCGTGATTGTGGATGAATTATCTCTCCTGGATGTTACTGTTGATTCTGTGGATCTTGTCATTAAGGTTCTAAATAGTCTTGATGATCCGTATATGGAATTCTCTCATGCCATCCAAGCCCGCGAATCTCCCATCTCTTCTGCTGAATTACATGACAAGCTGTTAAGCATGGAGGCTCAGATTACTGCTCGTGTGCCGGCCACCTCCGCCGCATCTGATTTGGCTCCGTCGGCTGCCTTCATCGCCGGACACTAATAAGGCCGTAACCGCTTCGGTAGCCGCTGGCGCGGCCGTAGCAGCCGCGGTTCAGTCTCCGATCGCGGTGGTTACTCCATCAATGGCCAATCTCGCGGGTACAATGGGAAGTGCCAGCTCTGCAGTGACTTTGGCCACTCCGTGCCCCGCTGTCCGTCCTATCCCATCTCCGGCGCCAATCAGCCCCCTTACGGTGGACCACTGCCGCGGCCAACTTATGCTTCGCCGCCTTATCCGGCTGCTCACATAGCCCATCACTCTCCGATGATTCCCTCTACATCCAATTGGATCCTGGACTTTGGTGCTCCCATCACATAACCTCTGATCTTGCCAATATGTCTCTTTACAGTCCTTACACTGGTTTCGACAATGTGATTATTAGTAACGGTGAAGGTTTGACAATTACACATACTGGGCAACTTAATAGTTATTCCTCTCTCTTATTACCTGGGGCCCTCTGTGTTCCACATATGCGTAAAAATTTGATCTCTGTTGCCTAATTATGTCGTCATAATAATGCTAATGTTGTTCTTTCTGATACTTATTTTCAGGTGAAGGATCGTCGCACGTGGGCAACACTCGTTCGCGGCCCACTTAGGGGCAACACCTACTACTGGCCGGCGGCTTCCAGTCCCCCGTCCGCCCTCAAGGCTCAAAAGCTCTCTGCGTCATTGTGGCATTCTCGGTTTGGTCACCCGTCAGCTAAAATCCTGCGTCATTTAGTGTCTTCTAGCAGTATAGTGTCCAGTAATGTGTCTGATCTAGCTTGTGTCTCTTGCAAACTTCATAAGTGTCATAAGTTACCTTTTTCTGAGTCAAGTTTATCTTCTACTGCTCCGCTGGAGCTTATTTTCTCCGATGTATGGACCTCTCCAATTATTTCTAATGAAGGATTTAAATTTATGTCATCTTTGTTGATCATTTTTCTAAGTATGTTTGGTTTTTTCCTTTACGCCGTAAATCTGATGTCTTACAAACCTTCCCCATCTTTAAATCCATTATCGAAAAATATTTCTCTGCTAAAATCATTACTCTGTATACTGATAGGGGGGCGAATTCCTCGCTTTACGCTCTTTTCTTGCCTCCAATGGCATCTCACGTCTCACTTCACCTCCTCATACACCTTAGCACAATGGCTATGCTGAACGCCGTCATCGTTATATTGTTGATACTGGTCTCACTCTCCTTCATCATGCCTCTGTACCTCTCATTTACTGGTCTTATGCCTTTGCTACAGCAGTCTATCTCATTAATCGTCTTCCCAAGAAAAATCTCTCGATGCTCTTCTCCTTTGAGTCTCTCTTCCATAAGCGCCCCAACCTTGCCAAACTACGTGTCTTCGTCTGTCAATCCTTCCTTTGGCTCCGGCCCGACACCTCACAAAAAATGGAACCCAGACCTCGTGCTTGTGTCCTCTTCGGCTACTCTACTACTCAAAGCGCCTATCTATGCTTTGATACCTCAACGTCTAAAATCTTCGTCTCGCGTCATGTCACCTTCCATTAAGATGTCTTCCCGTTCTCCAAACTTTCTAACCCCGCGTCTCCTCCTGTACAAACTCTGGTCTCCCTAGAAGCCCTTCCGCTGCCGCCACCAGTACCTGCCACCGCTCCCACTAGCGATCCTTCACTGGACGCACTTCCGGCGCCACTGCCCGCGCCACCAGCGCCCCTTCCGACACCGCCAGCGGCCCTTGCCGCCGCTACACCCATTATGCCGCCACCTACATCCTCTCATTGTGGTCATCATATGCAAACTCGCAGCAAAAAGTTTGGTATGTCTGCTGTCACGTCTCCAGCTGTTACTGAACCTCAGACTTTATCTAGTGCTATGTCTGATGAGCGCTGGCGCGCTGCTATGTCATTGGAGTTTGATGCTCTGCTACGGAATGGCACCTGGGATCTTGTTCCACCTGATTCTTCACAGAATTTTGTGGGATGTAAGTGGGTTTATTGTATCAAACGAAAGCCTGACGGTACTGTGGATAAGTTCAGAGCTCGACTTGTTGCGAAAGGCTTTCATCAGCGACCAGATGTCGACTTCCAGGAGACTTTTAGTCCGGTTATTAAGCAGGCAACTGTGCGTTTTGTTCTCAGTTTAGCTGTATCCAAGGGCTGGCCACTTCGTCAAATGGATGTGAACAATGCCTTTCTTCACGGGAGGCTTACAGAGGATGTCTATAATGGCACAACCACCGGGTTTTGTTGACAAAGCCTATCCATCTTTTGTCTGTAAGTTACAAAAAGCTATATTTGGTCTCAAACAGGCACCCCGGGCATGGTACAGTGAGCTCCGCCAGTGCCTTTTGGCCATGGGTTTCGTCAACACTACCTCTGACACTTCGCTCTTCGTCTTTCAGCATTCTGGTATTACAGCCTATTTTTTGGTATATGTTGATGATCTCATATTGACTGGTAATGACTCTGCCTTCTTAAACCGTGTGATTGACTCTCTTGGGACTAAATTTTTTCTTAAAGACATGGGTGATCTAACCTACTTTCTTGGTGTTGAGGTTCTGCGCAGCTCCAAGGGGTGTTTTCTTTCTCAGCGTAAGTATGTTGTTGATCTTTTGACACGTCATAATATGCTGGAATCCAATCCTGTTCAGACGCCAACAGCGGCATCCACCCGCCATCATCTGGCCGACGGCTCGGCTCCTGCCGATGCATCCACCTATCGATAGGCCCTTAGGGGCCTCTAGTATCTCTCCTTCACTCGTCCTGATATCTCCTTTGCTGTGAATAAACTCTCATAGTTCATGCACGCTCCTACTGTCACTTATTGGGGTGCAGTTAAGCGCCTCTTTCGGTATCTGAATGGGACGCGTGACTTCGGAGTCTGGCTGCATCCTTCATCTGCTATACCTCTGCATTGTTTCTCTGATGCTGATTGGGGTGGAAACTGTGATGACCGCTCCTCAACTGGTGCCTATGTTGTCTTTCTGGGGCCTAATCCTATTTCGTGGAGATCCAAAAAGCAGTGTTCCGTTGCACGGTCTTCTACTGAGGCTGAATATCGTGCCATTACTTCTGCTGCCGCCGAAGTTCGTTGGCTTCATTCCCTGCTGCGCGAGCTTCATGTCCCTCTTCTGGTTGTCCTGTCATTTACAGCAACAACATTGGCGCCACCTTACCTGTGTGCCAACCCTGTGTTTCATTCGCGCATGAAACACATCTCCATTGATTATCATTTTGTTCGTCAACGTTCAGAATGGGTCTCTTCGTGTTGCTCACGTGTCCTCTGCTGATCAGCCTGCTGATGCTCTCACAAAGCACTTATCACGTCCACGGCTTCTTCTGCTGATGTCCAAGATTGGCGTGTCCTCCGGCCCTCCATCTTGAGGGGACGTATTAGAATATAATTGTGTGTGTCTTTTTATTATTGGTAGAATATTCTCTCATTATTGTACAGTCCTATAGTTGGTAGGATTTGATTTCCTTCATTATTGTACAGTTCTATAGTTGGTAGCATTTGATACCCCTGTACTCTATATATACTTTTGTGAGCAACACGAGAAAATTAATTCTCCCAAAACTCTCTACATAGTATTCATTACCTGTAATATCCTAATTAAATCAAAGTCCTACTATTAGGGAAAGTTGAAATGACCATTTATCATATATAAAATCGTTTATTTGAAGAATATATCACGAACCAAATTCCCTACGTATCATAATTGCGCCTAACACATCGGCAAGCCCCACCGAAACATGATAACGAAGGCAACAAAATAACGAAAATTTACAGAAACAACATAAGTATGAGGTTTTAATACAATAAATCTGCTAATACTAAAGTAAATCCCTAGAAACTGACAAGTACCGAATCACGAGTTTCTACAATGGAATAAAGTCCAAAATTAAACAATAAATACACTATTTGAACTGTAGAAACATTGTGAATAAAAAAGACAAGTCAAACTGCGACCAAGAATGCATCTCTACCTCGCCTCTAGCAGATAGTCCAACAAGCACGCCTACTGATCCCCATATCCTGTTCTCCACAACTATGTGTAGAGTATAGTGTGAGTACAACTAATCCAATGTACTAAATACGTATCGTAAATAAATACGGCAAGGTAAGAGAAGAATACATTATCAACCATGCCAGCTATCACCTGTGTAATTTCATGATTTAAACTGGTACTGAATAATATTGAAATCAAAACATAAAGTTTAGTATGAAATAACTGAGTGTTTATGTGTACGATTTCTCAAGTAATCAGCTCAGACAATATCTTGGCGTATCCTTATAGATGAAAAAGAAAAATATTACAATATCATTATGTCCTATTAAGCCTCCTGTTGAACTATCATAGTTAAAATCGAAGTCCTAATATTAGGAAAAAGTCTATGTGACTAGGGGTGCTCATCGGGCGGATTGGGCGGCTTTTTACTCTTAGCGGTTTGGCTTAACGGTTATCGGCTTTTAAATGTTTAATCCGTTAGCCACCTGATAAGATATCGGGCGGATTGGTATCGGGTTAGCTCTTATAGGGCGGTTAATGGGCGGTTTATCGGCCTAACATACATGTTCACTAAATATCTCTTATTCTCCTCGTCTTAGAAATAGTGAATTGCCATAAAAAATAATATTTTAGAGGCAATATGATGCATTCAATTTTCTTTGCCGGAGCCACTCAATTCGATTTCCGTGATTAGGAAATTAGCTTTAGCATCTCGGCATGTTGCCAAACAGGAGGATTACAACCAAAAATAAATTAAAAATAGAACCAAAAAATTTCTAGATCCCGAGAATAAAAATGCTTAGAAGTAGAAATAAACTTTTGTTAATCATTTTCAAGGGTTTTAGTTTGTTTATATTTAATACATGTAAATAAAAATAAATTTTATATATATATATATATATATATATATATATATATATATATATATATATATATATATATATATATATATATATATATATAACTTATATTCTTATCGGGTTAACGGATTAGCCGTTAAGAAAATTGAATAATCCATCCCCAAACCTATAAGCCGTTAATAAAAAAAATTCAATCCGTTCCCCGTCCGTTAAGCCGTTAAGCCGTTACCAGTAAGCCGATAAGCTTCGATTTGGATCGGTTTTCGGTTTCGGATCGGTTTTGAACACCCCTATATGTGACACATGGACCTTAATGGTAGTAGTATTCATTGCCTGAAATATCGTAATTAAATCAAGTAATACAATAGTGAAAAATAAAAATGACGATTTATCATATATGAAATCGTTTCTTTAAATAATATATGACGATCCAAAATCCCTACCTATTATGATTGTATCTAACACGCTGGCTAGCCAAGTCAAAATAATAATGAAGGCAACAAAATAACAAATATTTATAAAAACAACATAAGTCTGAGGTCTGAATACAATAAAACTGCTAATACCAAACTAAATCCCTAGAAACTGATAAGTACAAAGTCATAAGTTTCTACAATGGAATGAAGTCTATAACTAAGAATAAATACACTATCTGAACTGTAACAACAATATTAAAAGAAAAAACAAGTCAAACTGCGACCAAGGATGTATCTCTACCTCGCCTCTAGCAGATCGTTCCAACGAGCAAGCCTACTGCCGAAAACTGGTCCCCACGCCTCGATCTGCACAATTAAGTACAGAATATAATATGAGTACAACTGACCCAATGTATTAAATAAATATCATAAATAAATACGGTAAGGTAAGAGAAGAACATATTATCAATGATGCTGGCTATCACCTAATTAGTTTCATCATTTAAACCGGTAAAGAACAATATTGAAACCAAATCGTAAAGTTTAGTACAAAAACAGTCGAGTCTGTATGTGTACAATTTCTTAAGTACCCAGCTCAAACAATATCAAAGTAGAAATGGTATATATGTTAACCCCTAGATAGTCAGCTGAGTTGAAACTCGATTGTGGTTTTGAAAAACTACTTCATTGACGATTAATGAAAATCTTTAATTATCTAAAAAAAAACAATATCTTTGCGTATAGAGGTGATATCTTGGCTTATAGACGTCACAATTCTTATAGATGAATAAGAGAATAATAACAATATATTTTGTGGCTAATACAACTCCTTGTTGAACCAACTTAGTTAAAATCGAAGTCCTAATATTAGGAAAAAGTGAATGTGATATGTGGACCTTAATGCTAGTAGTATTCGTTGCCTAAAATATCCTAATTAAATAAAACCCAACTATTAGGCAATGTCCAAATGACGATTTATCATATATTAAATCGTTTCTTTGAAGAAAATATCACCACCCAAAATCCCTGCCATTTGTGATTGCGACTAACACACCGGCTAGGCAAGCCGGAACATGATAACGAGAGCAACAAGATAACGAAAATTTATAGAAACAACATAAGTCTGAGGTCTTAACACAATAAAACTGCTCATACAAAAGTAAATTCACAGAAACCGATAAGTACAGAGTAATGAGTTTCTACAATGGAATAAAGTCTAAAACTAAATAATAAATAAACTGTTTGAACTGAAGCAACAGTATGAATAGAAAAGACAAGTTAAACTGCAACCAAGGATGCATCTCTACCTCACTTTTAGCAGATAGTCCAACAAGCAAGCCCACTGCCAAAAATTAGTCCCCACACCTGAATAAGCACAATTAAGTGCAGAGTATGGTATGAGTATAACTGATCCAATGTACTAAATATGTTTCGTAAATAAACATGGCAAAGTAAGAGAAGAACACATTATCAATGATGCTAGCTATCACCTGTGTAGTTTCATCATTTAAATCGGTACACACTAATATTGAAATCAAATCGTAAGGTTTAGTACAAAAACAACCGAGTGTGTATGTGCAAGATTTCTCAAATACTCAACACAAACAGTATTGGCGTATAGAGGTCACAATCCTTATAGATGAATAAGAAACTAATTACAGTATCTTTATGCCCTAGTACGACTCCTTATCGAAGTCGTAATATTAGGAAAAAGTGAATGTGGCATGTGGACGTTAATGCTAGTAATATTTATTGCCTGAAATATCCTAATTAAATCCAAGCCCTACTATTAGGCAAAGTCGAAATGACGATTTATCATATATGAAATCGTTTCTTTGAAGAAATTATCACCACCCAAAATCCCTATCAAGATTGCACCTAACACACCGGCTAGGCATGCCGAAACATGATAACGAAGTCAACAAAATAACAAAAATTTATAAAAGAGTCTGAGGTCTCAATACAATAAAACTGCTAATACAAAAGTACAACAACAACAACAACAACAACAACTACCCAGTATACTCCCACCAGGTGGGGTCTGGGGAGGGTAATATGTAGGCAGTCTTACCCCTACCCAAAAGGGCAGAGAGGCTGCTTCCATGCGACCCTCGGCGCATAGGACAGAATGAAAAGCTGCATTGGAAAACAACGACAAAATTAGTAACCAAGGCAAGACAAAACAAAATAACAAAACAAAGCATAAGTAATCCTGCAGAAATAACGTAAATGGTTATGTAAACATAAGGAACATAAATACCGTCGCAACCAAGAGGGGACCTAGGCTAAAACACTAGACATCGATGGGTAACCCTACTATCCCACACCCAACCCCGGGTGAGGCGAACGAAGGACTCTAAGAGCCCCTATCCTGCAACCCTGATTCTAGACCTCCAGACTCCCCTATCGAGGGTCATGTCCTCGGTAACCTGCATTTTAGTCATGTCCTGCCTAATCACCTCTCCCCAATGCTTCTTAGGCCTCCCTCTACCCCGCCGACCACCAGCAATCTCCAGCCGCTCGCAGCTCCTCACCGGGGCATCGGGACCCCTCCTCCGTACATGCCCGAACCACCTCAGCCTCGCTTCCCGCATCTTCTCGTCCACTGGGGCCACCTCTACCTTCTGACGAATAACTTCATTCCTAATCTTATCCAGCCTGGTGTGCCCACACATCCACCTAAGCATCCTCATCTCAGCAACCTTCATTCTCTGGACATGGGAGTTCTTCACGGGCCAGCACTCTGCCCCGTACAACATCGCTGGTCTAACCACGGCTCTGTAGAATTTCCCTTTGAGTTTGTGTGGGATTTTCTTGTCACACAGGACCCCAGAAGCAAGCCTCCACTTCGACCACCCTGCTCCTATCCGATGGGTGACGTCCCCGTCAATCTCTCCGTCCCCCTGAATCACAGACCCAAGATATCGGACACTGTCCCTCTTGGCGATGGCCTGAGAACCAAGCATCACATCCTTGCCCACCCCACTCGGCTCGTCACTGAACTTGCACTCCAGATATTCTGTCTTAGATCTGCTTATCTTGAAACCTTTAGACTCGAGGGTCTGTCTCCATACCTCTAACTTCTCACTAACACCGGCCCCGTCTCGTCTATCAATATTATATCATCAGCAAAGAGCATACACCAGGGCACATCCCCCTGGATATGACGGGTTAGAGCATCTATCACTAAGGCGAACAACATGGGACTCAGCGCCGATCCTTGATGGAGCCCCATTACCACAGGAAAATGGTCTGAATCCCAAAAATTGCCAATACAAAAGTAAATTCCCAAAAATTGATAAGTACGGAGTTATCATTTTCTACAACGAAATGAAGTCTAAAACTAAATAATAAATACACTGTTTGAACTGAAGCAACAATATAAAAAGAAAAGACAAGTCAAAGTGCGATCAAAGATGCATCTCTATCTTACCTCTAGAAAATAGTCCAACAAGAAAGCCTACTACCGAAAACAGGACCCCACACCTGAATCTGTATAATTAAGTGCAGATTGTAGTATGAGCATAACTGACCCAATGTACTAAACACGTATCGTAAATAAACACGGTAAGGCAAGAGAAAGAAGAAATATGAATGAAGCTATGTATGACCTATGTAGTTTCATCATATATACCGATACAGAACAATATTGAAATCAAATCATAAAGCTTAGTACAAAAACAACCTAGTGTATTTGTGTATGATTTCTCAAGTACCCAGCTCAGACAATATCTTGGAATATAGAGGTCACAATCCTTATAGATGAATAAGAAAATAATTACAATATCTTTATGTCCTAGTACGACCTCCTTGTTGAACTATCTTAGTTAAATCGAAGTCGTAATATTAGGAAAAAGTGAATGGGGCATGTTGTCCTTAATGCCGGAGGTATTCATTGCCTGAAATATCCTAATTAAATCAAAGTTCTACAATTAGGCGACGTCAAAATGACGATTTATCATCTATGAAATCGTTTCTTCAAATAATATATGACGATCCAAAATACCTATCCATCATGGTTGCGTCTAACACACCGGTTAGCCAAGTGAAAACATGATAACGAATGCAACAAAATAACAAAAATTTATAGAAACAGCATAAGTCTGAGGTCTTAACACAATAAAACTGCTAATACCAAAGTAAATCCCCAGAAACTGGTAAGTACTGAGTCATTAGTTTATACAAAAGGAATAAAAGTCTAATACTAAATATTAAATACATTGTCTGAACTGTAACAACAATATGAAAAGAAAAAATGAGTCAGATTGCAACAAAGGATGCATCTCTACCTCGCCTCTAGCAGATAGTCCAACGAGCAAGCCTACTGCCGGAAACTTGTTCCCATACCTGGATCTGCACAATTAAGTACTATGTGTAGTGTGAGTACAACTAACCCAATGTACTGAATAATTATCGTAAATAAACATGGAAAGGTAAGAGAAGAACATATTATCAATGATATTAGCTAACGCCTATGTAGTTTCATCATTTAAACCGGTACAAAACAATATTGAAATCAAGTCATAAATTTTAGTACAAAAACAATCGAGTGTGTATGTGTATAATTTCTCAAGTACTCAGCTTAGACAATATCTTGGCGTATAGAGGTGATACCTTGGCGTATAGACATCACAATCCTTATAAATAAATAAGAAAATAATTACAATATTTTTTGTGCTAATACGACTGCTTCTTGAACTATCTTAGTTAAAATTGAAGTCTGGCAACTGAATTTTTAACTAATGATATCCTGAACACAAGTCAATCTTGGAGAACACAATGGTACCCTGTAACTGATCAAATAGGTCATGAATGCATGGCAACGGATACATGTTCTTCACTACAACCTTGTTTAAATGCCGATAATCAATATAAATTCGCACAGAACCATCCTTCTTCTTTACGAATAATATGGGAACACCCCAAGGCAATACACTAAGCCGAATGAAATCCTTGTCAAGCAACTCTTGCAACTATTCCTTTAATTCTTTCAACTCTGCTGGGGCTAGGGCCATATAATAGGGTGGAATAGAAATAGGTTGAGTGTCCCGTAACAAACTAATACCAAAATCAATATCCCTATCGATTGGGATGCTCGGAAGATCCGCTGAAAATATGTTGAGACAATCCCTCACTATCGGAATTGTCTAAATGACAGGAATATCAACACTGACATCTCTCAGGAAGGCTATATAAGCATTACATCCCTTCTCAACTATCCACCTAGCCCTTAGAAATGAGATAACTCTGCTAGGAATGTAGTCTAATGCACCCCTCCACTCTATCCATGGTAGACCCACCATAGCCAACGTCGGAGTCTTGGCGTGACAATCGAGAATAGCGTGCTAGGGTGACAACTAGTCCATGCCCAAAATAATATCAAATCACCATACTGAGCAACAATAGACCGGCTCTGGTCTCAAAATCACCAAGAATACTTAAACACGACTAATACACATGGTCAACAATAATAGAATCTCCCACAGAGTTGGAGACACAGGCATGAGAACTCAATAAAATAAAGAATACACCCAAATATGAAGCAAAGTAAGATGATACATAGGAATAAGTGGAGAATGGATCAAATATAGCTCGTGCATCTCTATGACAAGCCAGAACAATACATGTGACGACTGAGTTGGATGTAATCGCCTCCATCCTAATAGGAATAGCATAATATCTATCCTCGCCTCACCTCGCCTCCCCCTCTAGGGTGATATACACTTGCCCAAACTCCACCCCTGACTGGTTGTGCAGTTTGAGTGGCAACTGGTGCGGTAACCACCGCTAAGAAGCTTGAGGACCATGTGAAATACATGGGCCTAAGTGATTTGTGGAAGTGCACCCCCTGAGTCTAAGGCAATCCCTCACCATACAACGAGTGTCACCACACCCAAAATAAGCTATCAGAGGACGTGGATGGTAGAATTTGCTCGATCTTGGTCGATTAGACTGACCGCTGAAAGCTCGCAGTGCAGGAGGTTCACTAGATAATGGCGGTGCACAATGCAGAACTTGAGGCTTGGGAGTGGCTGGAATACTGTTGGAAGCTGGAAAATTTGAATGAATGGGGTGACTCACATAGCCCTTACCATGACGGGCTACAGCTAGGGCATAGGCACCACTGTATGTTCCAGAATCGTGAGGCCACTTGGCCTCCCTCTCCTCTCTCTTTCGGGCCTACATACCATCCAATCTCCTTGCAATATCCACTACCTGCTAGCATGGGATTTCCATCTCTGACACTCAAGCCATGTTGAATCTAATACTAGGGTTGAGATCCTCGATAAATTAACAAACGCACTCTCTGGCAGTAGCAACCTAGCTAATGCATGCCTAGACAAATCATCGAACTAGACTTCGATACAGTCATAGCACCCAGGCGCAACTACTATTGTATCGAACTAGACTTCGATACAATAGCACTCCTCAGGAAAGCCCTGGGCATCCTCTGACACCAAATCACTGAAATTGGAGAGTGGAACTTCTTGTACCTCTCGAGCCCGTGGTGTTCCCTCTCAGAAGTCATTGCCTTAACTTCGGGCTGGATTGGGATGACTGGCTACACTGGTATAATCTCTTGTATGGGCAGCGGGAGTCTGTACCCCTACCCTGGCCTAAGATCTGGTAGGAGCAAGTGGGATTAACCCTACCTAAGCTAGAGTGCCAAACATGCTCAAAACTATGCGAGGGTCTCATGAAGTGCACGGGCAGTAAAAGCCGCATGAAATGTCTGTCCTCGGACGGAAGGTACTGGTGGCTCCTCTCTTGCAGCTCAGGCTGGTGCTCTAGTTGTACCACATTCCCATCCTCAGCCTCTACCCCGGCCCTATCCTTTCATGGCTCTAGCCGGGGGTACGGGTGATTGATCGTCCGATCCAGCTGTATGTGTCTGTTGATACCCATTTTTTCCATATGTATTTTTTTACCCAAAATACTCACAAATAGTGTATAGGTTCATATACAAGCACACTCCGGAGTTTTGGCATTTTACGATTTTTAAAACCAGTTTATTGCACATTTTGTACCACAAAAATTTCAAAATTATTCCCAAAATTATTACTTTGGTGAATAACTTATTTTATCCTTATATTTATACCAAAATATAATTAAAGTAATTTTTGCATATTTTTACAAATTCATTGGACATTTTTAAAGCAAAATTGCATATAATTGCAATTATAGCCTATCTTGTAATTTATAGTATTTTATAATTATAAAATTAACCCCATTATTTATTAAAATTAATATATATATATATATATATATATACATATATATATATATATATAATATTTATTTACCAATACTCTTAATTAGCTTCTAAAACTGTATTAATGTTTTTATAAAAAATTAAAAATAAATTGGCTATTTATGATTTAGCCTCAACTACATTGCAATTATAGTTAAATTGGCACCCCATTTCAGCCACGAATCAGGCCCAATCTTCCCAACCCAGCCACCCAATTAACCGAACTGGCCCGTGCCTTTTTAATTTGAGTCGCTGATCATTTTGATCAACGACCCAGATTCCCCCTTACCTTAATTAATCCCAACGACCCCCTAACCCCATCTCATTTCTTCAAACCACCACCCCCAAATGCTCTCGTCTCTCGAGATCTCTTAAAACCCTACCCGCCTCTCTCCAATTACCACCTAAAGTCGCATGAATCCATGTCTTCCAAAGCCGTTAAAGGCCTCTACCTGCCCCCAATGGCTCATGCATGCCTGTTGTTTGAAGAATCGAGGCTGGACCTCTAGGGTCTTCACTCATATCTTCACTTATTTGAAGATCCTGGCCATCTCCAGCCTTGCTCCGGTGGCTCTTGGTCTTTTGAGCCCGATTTTGATGTTCTCTGGCTTAGTTCGTGACTTCTCCAGGCCTTTCTCGCTTCAAGGGTTCTTCTGAAACCCTAGCCTTTTGATGTTCTCCTGATTTCTCTAGATCTGTTCTAGGTCCATGTTTATGTTAAGGTTTTAAATGATTTCTCAAAGTTTCTTTCAAAAACTTTGCTTTCAAACCGCTCATCTTCTCCGACTTAGGGTTCTTTGATTTTACATACTCTACTGTGATTCTTATGTGTCTTCCTGTTGTGTTTCTTCTATTGTGATTCTTATGTGTTTCTTCTACTGTGTTTTTCTCCTACCTTGTTCTTACGATTTCTTCTACTATATTTGGTTATTTAATTATGTTTTCACGGAGTTTCCTTTACTGAAGAATACATACTTAAGGTCTCAGTTCCTTTGGGTTTTCTGAACTTATTTTGTTGTTATTCCTGGCTGATTTACTTGCTTTCGTATCTACACTCGATTCATGGTAAAAATCCTAGAATTTGGGGGTTTTACTCGAGTTTTGAGGCCACTTATTAAATGATTTGTTTGTGTCTTATCTGTGAACGTGTTTGATTTCAAAACCCTAATCTATGGACCTATTTGAGCTCCTGAAGTTGTTTTCATCTACTGCTGCCTTTGTTTCAACTTTGTTTCTTCACGTGGTTCTGACTTCTTGCTAAACCCAATAAGACCCCTTTTACTTGACCTTCCGCATGCTATATGATATTCACTCTTCTCTATAACTGACCACTCGCTAATTTTGATTGCATGACATTTTTCTTTGTTTTAAATCCAGTCTCACATGTTTAATTTTAGGCACTCTTTATAGGTTGAATTTCCCTCTAGAATGACATTTAATTCTGGGACTGATTTCAGACTTCCTTGTGTAAGCCTGATTGATTGCTTTCCTTGTTTATTTGAAAACTTTCTTTAAAACCTTTCGATTCCCCTATTTCTGTCTTGGTTCATTAGTGATCTTTGGATCCTTGATTCCCTGATTCACTATGTTAATTAATTTGCTGTGTTCTTGACTTATGTGTACTTGAGCCTTAGACCTTGGTCTGGCAGTGTCCTAATCACTGTCCAGACCATGGTCAGATCTTCAATAGGTCTGCTCTTATTTGTTGACCAAATAGGTAGGTCAGGGGTGTGCCAACCTGCTTTTATGGTTGGGTGCGACCACCAATCTATCATGGCTTCCCCAACCCCTTTTACATTTACAATCATTCTTAGTAATTAAGTTTTGCCCCTCTCTTGCAAGCCTTGCCTTGGGACCCTTGAGCTCCCTCTGAACTTGGATGCTTGAGGACTGGATCTTTCATACTGCACTGTTTCTGTTCTAATGGTATCTTGGGTGTAAGCAATGTCGGGTATTCCCGAAATTCCTTGGAACTTTGAAACACTCAAGATAAAGAGAAGGCTTTGGAAATCAGGATCCTGGAAATGGTTCAATCACATATTATTAGACATTAACTCTGAATTAGGCTGCTCGGATCTAGCTGTTAGCTTCAAACATATTTTTCTTTATTTTTTTGGGTCTGTAGTAACTTGTATAAACTCGAGGAACATAGCGAAAGGGTGGAGATCTTTACTTTCCTGCATTAAAGGGTAGAAATCATGTTTCAAGGATCTTTACTGTTTATATCACATGGAGATCATGCATATAGAGGTCAATGTTTAAACTTTCTACAATCTTGCATATAGATATCATGCCTATAGGAATGTGCATATTCATGACGCTAGGCTAGCTTTTAGAATTAATCGAATCAGCATCAGTTCATAACTTTATTAACATTTTTTAAAACCAATGACTTGTATATATCATGCCTATAGGAGCTTTAAATCCAAACTCGCCTCGCCTGTCTAAAAGCAGTAACAATCGATTAAAAATACTCAATCCTTCATGCCTAGATCAATATATCTTTTCTAAAACTTAATCATTTGATAAACCTTTCTCTAATCAGTGCATACTCGTTTCCTAAAATATAATCTTTTAAACTCGCATGTTTTCTTTCTGGAACTGCCTTTCTAATAATCTGACGAAAAAATTTGTTTTCCAACTAAGTCCCATTCTTTGAACGTGTCGTCTTAAATCAGTTCTGCAGTTCACTTATTTTCCTTAAACAATCTGCCTCTTCTGGATTTGTTTAAATTACTCTTTCTGTGTTTAACTATAACTAGGCAGTTCGTCTCTCTTTTGAACTCATTTCTAAACCATTTTCTAAGTCGGCAGCATACCCTTTTCTTCAAAACCTTCCTATTGTTATTTATTAATATCATTAATCTTACTCAATTCGGGTGCTGCTTAATCTAATTTAAGACCAAACCACTATTTGCAAAGGCATGCTAAACTATGTGACTATCTTATTTCAGGGGTTTATTTGAGCCTTATTTGCTTGCTTGCCCTTCCCTTGTTTGATACATGTTTTGAATGTACATCTAGTATTTTGTCCTTTAAACTCCATAAAGTCCCCCCCACCCTTTCTCCCCTTTAGTATTAGAAGTCCTAATACCCCGGGGCTGATAGGATTGGGACGTGTACTAGCATGCAATAAGTAAATGAGACTAATCGTGCTTTAATACCTTAGTGGGGTGGTAAGAGTAGAATATGGATATGATGACCGGTGTGCTAATATCACATGCGACCACTCTTTTGAGGAGTGTGCGCCGAGAATTGCATTGATGTGATCCATATTACATATAAACCTAAGATCCTTTTTCCTTTCACTTGTAATGTTTCTTTTAGTTTTGTTTCTTTTAATTTACTTTTTTCCTAAAACCCTCCACTTCCTTTCTCTTTTAAACTTTTGAACTTTCTTGCAATAATCATATGAAAACCTTATTTTCTTCTACCTTCTAAAGTCACAATTGTAGTATGGCCGGGAACCACACTAGTGGATCTTGAAGGGTGCCTAACACCTTTCCCTTGAGATAATCTCAAGTCCTTACCCAAACTCTGGTTCTTTCTCAAATCCTTTCTTTAAAAGTGTCCTAATGCACTATAATCATTAGGTGGCGACTCTTCAAATTCTAAAATCCAATTCTCGCAAGGGAATATGAGTTGCCCTCCCATAATGTCATGTACCCGATTTTTGAACTCCGATTTGGATGGAAAAGGGGGCAGTCGACAGCATGGTAACTCTGCTGGGGATTTCTTCAGGATTTTACCATTGCATGCTAATTGTGAATTTATTATCTCTTTAATACTGTCTTGATTTCCTCTACTACGAAACTAACTTGGCTCTTCATGTCTTTTCTTACCTTACTGCTTTCTATATTGTTTCATCATTTCAATACCGTTGTAATTTCTAGAAATTATTGTAGTCATTTATCTTATCAACATAAAAATACATGTCAATTTGTTCTACTCTTGTAAATTGCATCTTCAACATCATATCCCACTCGTGCCAAAAAAATCCTATAGCAACGCTTATAATGAGTGGTTGTTCTCTTCCAACGTTATCACCCCCTAAATTTGGCAAAGAAATATTTGCGGTAAAACCAGTCGATCAACGGTGTAGTCGACAGTTCCGTGCCTTTCCTTCTTGAGTTGTACACTCAAGGGTACCAATATAATACCTCAAGTAGAAACCTTACTATGTTTAACCGTGCATGCATCATGGTCAAACCTCACCGAGTCATTTATGTTATCCGCACTATGAATCATTAAGATAGCCTAGTCCAAAGTCCATCTGCTTTCCTTGAAACCCCAAACGGACACCTCCATGTTCTGTGCATTTATTTGGAGAACTAAATGCCTATTATGCTAATTATTGATTTAAAAAATCGAGCCTTGCGGGGTAAGGTTCTAACGCTTTGTTTTGCAGAAAATGAGGCACGAAGTCCCCAGATTCGATATGGTAACCAACGTTTACCCAAGGCTGCTAAGCTGGTGGAAGGACCTTTATGCCAGTGATCGGACTCTTGTCTGCAAATACTTAGGGAATCTGCCTTCGCTTCTGGAAATCTAGCCTGACAACAAAATCGTAGAAGCTCCAACTTTATTCTGGAATAGTGACCGATCAGTGTTTTGCTTTGAGGACCTTGAAATGACCCCTTTTCTCGATGAAATAGGGATCTATATGGTTTTCCTTGGGACACTCTGGGTCTGCTTATGCCGGAAAATTGCAAAGGTAGGTGCATCCTCAAAATGATGGGACTCAAGCAAAACCCATACTTGACTTGCTTGAAAGATTCCTACATCCCATTTGATTACTTGTATGAGAGGTACGACCATAGTAAGTCATACCGTAACTACCCCGAGGAATTTGCTCTCACCTCCTTAGGGCATATCCACATAAGGGTTTTCGTCTTCATGTTCTGTTTTCTAGGGATGGTGATATTTCCTATGAAGAAGGCTAGGATCCATACCAGACTAGCCATGGTAACCAAGACCCTGATGGAAGGGATTGAGGACAGTCTTTCAGCATAATGCCCATGATTATCGTTGAAATATATCGAGCCCTGAAAAATTACCAACAAGGGGCCAAAACTTTGAAGGTTGTAATCTATTGCTTCAACTATGGCTAATAGAACACCTTCAGAAAGGTAATTACCGATAAGATATCATACGCGGAGATTGGGATAATCATATCGCTTTCCACCACCCAAAGCGAAAGAATTTCATGCCCAACATGTTCGCTCAGCCAAAGGACACTAGAGGATGGGTAGAGCTATTCGAGAATCTAAAGGAAGATCAGGTGCAGTGGATGTACGAATGGTTCCCAACATGGGAGTTCATTGTTCGTTCTCGGGATGCACCATTCCTCATACTCATTGGTCCGAGGGGAACTTATCCCTATGTCCCTCTCCGAGCCATGAGGCAGGCAGGAAGAAATCAAATCGTACTAAGGGTGGACAAATGAGTCACTTCAGGACTGACTTCCAGGACGATGATAGCCCTCATAGGTGTCAAGCCCAGCACATGTGGCATTGCAAGCTCGTTTTGGGAAGAGAATCTATTGAGCTAGACAAGTATCACACCGGGTGTGTGCCACACTACTCGGGCTGGTTGGAAGACAATCACACTGGTTTGGGTCATCCTAGGTTCATCCGAAGTCATAGGCTTATTGATGAAAAGGCGGAAGCAAGTTAAGTACAATCAATTGCACGAAAGAATTCGAGAATGTGAAAATGAGCATCGAGAAATACAAGAAGATCATCAAAAATTGATCGACGAATGGAAGGATACGGATGTCAATGCCAATAAACGGCTAGGATATCTGGAACGGGGTCTAGTAGAGCTGGAGGGGAAGTTCTTCATGAGGATTGAAGACTGCCAAAATGCTGAAGAAAATGGAGGCGGACATCTCGCCCAAGCCTACTTGCTGCTAGGACTACGCGAGCTAATGAAGCTGTACGTGAGTGACAAGAATACCGAATCTGGGGAAGGTCCTTCTGGGGCCAAGTAGTTGTCACACCCCTTTTTAAAAAACAAACTCTCCACTAAATCCTCTTAAATAAATAAAAAGATTTAATAAAGCTTGAAAGGGTTTTCAATTTTGAAAGTGACAAAGATTTGTTCAAAAAGAAATAACTTAGAGTCGCCACCATTTTTTTCTAAAAATAATAACCTTCCTTTCAAAATACTTTAAACTCTAAAAATGAGTCTACACAAGAGATTGGGGTAAGGGGGTTCATTTGACTCAGGGAGAAGGTGTTAGGCACTCCACAAGTCCCGTGAAGGTCACGGTTGCGTACTCGATCTAATTGGCTTTTAGAATATTCGAATTGAGAAACAAACATAGAAAAAGCAAACACACAAGAGGTTCGAGGTCGCTCCCACCTAATAAAAGAAAAATAGAACTAAAACTACAAATACTATGAGTTTAACTTTACACCTCCAAATACAAGTACATCGGGGCATTCACCGGATAAACTTAACTAAGGGAGGACCTCTCGTCTTGAAACCAAAAGCAAATAAAAAAATCCTTAGATTGCCTAATCAAGTGATGACAGCCTAGCATGCTCCTGCGAATAACATCATCAGAAAAGGAAAAGAACTAAATAAATGAAAACTTCAGTTCATGCTCAAATTTCCTTTTTAACTTTTCATTTTTTTTAAAGTCAAGCTCGACACCTAAAGCATGTGAACAAATTAATCACTAATGGGGTTCGATCTTTCCCGCGCCCACTGTTCAAAAATCATACAAAACATTTCCATACCAGACAGCCAATTGAAGAGATAAACATCCACCAACAAACATCCAACCCGTTTAAGGAATATAGAATCTAAGGAAGCCAAGATATTAACAAGAGCATGTGAATCGAAACCCAAAGGGAGCTGCTTAAAGATTTTCTATCATCGTCCCAACAACCCCAAATAAACAAGTCATGAGTCTTGCGAAGCACTCCAATTACACTACGGATGACAATAGTACACCTAAAACAATCAAATAACGTTACAAAATGAAACGCTGCATTTCACTCTAGTGCATTAAGCTAATGAGATTCTGTAGATGGAAAGCCAAAATTCTACATATTTACTAAACTTCAAACCACGCCAAATGATGTAAACTAATTCCGGACAGAATTTCAAGCAGAATGCCAAGCTTTTCTTTACAAATATAACATAGAACCAGTAGAGAATTTTAAAATGCTAAGAGCATATTAGCTAAACATTAGGTTGATAAACCCCTTTTTAAAAGAAAAACATTAAAACAAGTATTGATTTGCATAAAAGCAGACCTACTGCATAAACCCCATGTTTTCATTTTCAGTCATTCAATAGCATAAAAACATATTGTAAGGTATCATTTCCATGTCACTTTTAGGAAAAAACACTAATATTTAGCAAAAGAAATTGAGGGTGGCAGGAAGATTTAAAAGGCATCGGGTTTTAACACATTCCGAAATATGAACCAAATGAACCAAAACAACTAAGGAATGGCGAGCAAATATCAGCAACATGACTTGAATATACATTTCTTCTCAAACTAAATTACCAACCAAACAGACGCGACGCTGATTCAGACCACAAATACATCGCATCACTGATTCATGATTCATTTAGTTATCATAGGATTAGAAAATAAATCCCATTATCCAGGAGGGTCCTCAGAATATTAATAACTAAATATAATTATCTAGGAGTGTCGTAAGAATTTTTAAAAACTAAATCCCATTATCAAGGTGGCTCATGCGAGTTTTAAAAACTAAATCCCATTATCCAAGAGGATCCTGAGAATTTTAAAAACTATATCTCATTATCCAGAAGGGCTATAAAAATTTTAAAAACTAAATCTCATTATCTAGGAGGGTCGTTAGAATTTTTAAAACTGAATCTCATTATCCAAGTGAGTGTTGAGAATTTTAAAAACTAAATCTCATTATCTAGGAGGGTCCTGAGAATTTTAAAAACTAAATTCCATTATCTAGGAGGGTCGTGAGAATTTGAAAATGTAAATCACTTTATCTAGGAGAATTTTGAGAATTTGAAAAAAAAAATTTAATCTCATTATTCAGGAGGGTCCTGCAAATTTTAAATACTATATCCCATTATCTAGGAGGGTCATGAGAATTTTAAATACTATATCCCATTATCTAAGAGGGTCCTCAGAATTTTGAAAACTAAATCGCATTATCGAGGAGGGTCTTGAGAATTATAAGAATAAAATCCTATTATCCAGGAGGGTCCTGAGAATTTTAAAAACTAAATCCTATTATCTAGGAGGGTCCTGAGAATTTTAAAAACTAAATCTCATTATCCATGATGGTCCTGAAAATTTTTAAAACTAAATCCCATTATTCAGGATGGTCTTGAGAATTTTAAAAACTAAATTCTATTATCCAGGAGGGTCCTGAGAATTTTGAAAATTAATCTCATTATCTAGCAGGGTCCTGAGAATGCTAAAAACTAAATCCCATTATCTACGAGGGTCCTTAGAATTTTAAAAACTAAATCTCACTATCCAGGAAGGTCCTGAGAGTTTTTAAAAACTAAATCCCATTATCAAGGGGCATCCTAAGAATTTTAAAAACCATATCTCATTATTTAGAAGGGTTCTCAAAATTTAGTAACTAAAACTCATTATCAAGGAGGGTCCTGAGAATTTTAAATACTGAATCTCATTATACAAAAGGTTCCTGAGAATTTTAATAACTAAATCCCATTACCTAGGAGGGTACTGAGAATTTTAAAAACTAAATCTCGTTATCTAGGAGGGTCGTGAGAATTATAATAAGTAAATCCCATTATCTAGGAGAGTTGTGATAATTTTAAATACTGTATCACATTATCTAGGAGGGTACTAAGAATTTTAAAAACTAAATCTCATTATCCAGGTGGGTCGTGAGAATTTTAATAATTAAATACTACTATCCATATTATAAAAACTAAAACTCATTATCCAGGAGGGTCCTCAGAATTTTAAGAACTAAATCGTATTATCTATGAGGGTCCTAAGAATTTTAACAACTAAATCCCTTTATCCTGGAAGGTGTTGAGAGTTTGAAAAACTAAATCTCATTATCCATCAGGATCTTGAGAATTTTAAAAACAACATCTCAATATCCCAAGAGGGTCCTGAGAATTTCATAAACTGAATCCCATTATCCAAGAGGGTCGTGAGAGTTTTAAAAAGTAAATCCCATTATCTAGGAGGATCCTAAGAATTTTAAAAACTATTTACCATTATCCAGGAGGGTCCTGAGAATTTTATTAACTAAATCTGATTATCAAAATGGGTTTTGAGAATAATAAAAACTAAATTCCGTTATCCAAGAGGGTCCTGAGCCTTTTAAAAACTAAATCCTATTATCCAGCAGGGTACTAAGAATTTTAAAAACTAAATTCCATTATCTGGGAGGGTCCTGAGAATTTTAAAACTAAATACCATTATCCAAGAGGGTCCTGAAAATGTTAAATACTAAATCTCATTATTCAGGAGGGTCTTAAGAATTTTAAAAAACTAAATCCCATTATCCAGGAGGGTCTTGAGAAATTTAAATATTAATCTCATTATCCAGGAGGGTTCTGATAATTTTAAAAACTAAATCGCATTATTCAAGTGGGTCCTTAGAATTTTACCATCTAAATCTCATTATCCAGGTGTGTCTTGAAAATTTTAGAAAACTAAATCCCATTATCACGGAGGCTCCTGACAGTTTCAAAAACTAAATCCCGTTATCCAGGAAGATCCTGAGAATTTTGAAAACTATATCCCATTATTTAGGAGGGTTCTCAAAATTTTAAAGTCTAAATCTCATTATCTATGAGGGTCCTGAGAATTTTAAAAACTGAATCCTATAATCCAAGAGGGTCCTAAGAATTTTAATAACAAAATCCCATTATCTAGGAGGGTCCTGAGAATTTTCAAAACTAAATCTCATTATCTATGAGGGTCCTGAGAATTTTCAAAACTAAATCCCATTATCCAGGAGTGTCGTGTGAAATTTAAAAAGTAAGTCCCATTATCTAGGAGAGTCTTAAGAATTCTAAAAACCTAAATGTCATTATCCAGGAGGGTCTTGAGAATTTAAAATACTATATCTTATTATGCATGAGGGTCCTGAGAACTTTAAAAGCTAAATTCCATCATCGAGGATGGTCCTGAGAATTTTAAAAACTAAATCTCATCATCTTGGAGGATCCGAGAATTTTAAAAACTAAATCCTATTATGCAGGAGGGTCTTGAGAATTTTAAAAACTATATCCCATTATCCAGGAGGGTCCTGAGAATTTTAATAACTAAATCTCATTATATAAGAGGGTCATGAGAATTTTAAAAACTAAATTCCATTATCCAGAAGGGTTTTGAGAATTTTAAATATTAAATACTATTGTTCATGAGGGTCCTGAGAATTTTGAAAACTAAATCATATTATCCAGTTGGGTCCCGAGAACTTTATAAACTAAATTCCATTATCCAAGACAATCTTGAGCATTTTAAAAAACTAAATCCTATTATGAAGCAGGGTAATGAGAATTTTAAAAACTAAATTCCATTATCTAGGAGGGTCCTGGGAATTTTAATACTAAATCTCTTTAGCCAAGAGGGTCCTGAAATTTTTTAAAACTAAATCTCATTATTCAGATGGGTCTTGAGAATTTTAAACACTAAATCCCACTATCCATGAGGGTCTTGAGAATTTTGAAAATTATATTATTATTAGGGAGGGTCCTCAGAATTTTAAATACTATATCCCATTATCTAGGAGGGTTCTCAGAATTTAAAAAACTAAATCTCATTATCCAGGAGGGTCGTGAGAATTTTAAAAATTAATCCTATTATCCAGGAAGGTCCTAAGAATTTTAAAAACTAAATCCCGCTATCCAAGAGGGTCATGAGAATTTTAAAAACTAAATCCTATTATTTAGGAGGGTCTTGAGAATTATAAAATCTAAATCCCTTTATCATGGAAGGTCCTGAGAGTTTTAAAAACTAAATCTCATTATCCATGAGTATCTTGAGAATTTTAAAAACTATATCTCAATATCGAGGAGGGTCCAGAGAATTGTTTAATTGAATCCCAATATCAAAGAGTGTAGTGAGAGTTTTAAAAAGTAAATCACATTATCTAGGAGGATCCTAAGAATTTCAAAAACTATATCCCATTATTCAAGAGGGTCCTGAGAAATTAATAAACTAAATCTCATTATCCAAGAGGGTCGTGAGAATTTTAAAAACTAAATTTCATTATCCAAGAGGGTCCTGAGTATTTTAAAAAACTAAATCGTATTATCCAGTAGGATACTAAGAATAAAAACTTAATTCCATTATCTAGAAGGGTTCTGAGAATTGTAAAACTAAATTCCATTATCCAAGAGGGTCCTGAAAATTTTAATAACTAAATCTCATTAATCAGGAGGGTCTTGAGTATTTTGAAAATTAATAACATTATCGAGGAGGGTCTTGAGAATTTTAAAAACTAAATCCCATTATCTAGGGGGGTCCTCATATTTTTACAAACTAAACCTTATTATCCAGGAGGGTCCTGAAAATTTTAAAAAACAAAATCTCATTATCAATGAGGCTCCTGAGAGTTTTAAAAACTAAATCCCATTATACAGGAGGATCTTGAGAATTTTAAAAACTAAATCACATTATCTAAGAGGGTCCTGAGAATTTTAAAAACTGAATCCCATTATCCAAGAAGGTCCTATGAATTATAAAAACTAAATCCCATTATCTAGGAGGGTCCTCAAAATTTTTTAATACTAAATCTCATTATTCAGGAGGGTCGTGAGAATTCTAAAAAGTAAATCCCATTATCTATGAGAGTCTTGAGAATTCTAAAAAACTAAATTCCATTATCAAAGAGGGTCTTGAAAATTTTAAAAGCTAAATCTCATTAGTCATGAGGGTCTTGAGAATTATAAAACTAAATTCCATTATCCAGGAGGGTCTTGAGAATTTTGAAAATTAATAACATTATCAAAGAGGGTCGTGAGAATTGTAAAGACTTAATCCCATTATCTAGGAGGGTCCTCATAATTTTACAAACTAAATCTCATTATCTAGGAGGGTCCTGAAAATTTAAAAAAACTAAATCCCATTATCAAGGAGGCTCCTGAGAGTATTAGAAACGAAATCCCATTATACAGGAGGATCTGGAGAATTTTAAAAACTATATCCCATTATCCAGGAGAGTCCTCAAAATTTTAAAAACTAAATCTCATTATCTATGAGGGTCCTGAGACTTTTAAAAACTGAATCCCATTATCCAAGAGGGTCCTAAGAATTTTAAAAACTAAATCCCATTATCTATGAGTGTCCTCAGAATTTTTAACACTAAATCTTATTATCCAGGAGGGTCGTAAGAACTTTAAAAAGTAAATCCCATTTTGTATGAGAGTCTTGAGAATTCTAAAAAACTAAATCCCATTATCCATGATGGTTCTGAGAATTTATAAATACTATATCCCATTATCCAGGAGGGTCACTTGAATTTTAAAACCTAAATATCAGTGTCCAGGAGGGTCTTGAGAATTTTATAAATTAAATCCTATTAATTAGAAGGATCCTGAGAATTTTAAAAACTAAATCTCATTATCCAGGAGGGTCCTGAGTATTTTTAAAACTAAATCCCACTATTCAAGAGGGTCCTTAGAATTTTAAAACCTAAATCCCTTTATCTTGGAGGGTCCTCAGAGTTTTAAAAACTAAATCTCATTATCCATGAGGATCTTGAGAATTTTAAAAACCATATCTCAATATCAAATAGGGTCGTGAGAGTTTTAAAAAGTAAATCTCATTATCCAGGAGGATCCAAAGAATTTTAAAAAATATATCCCATTATCTAGGAGGGTCCTGAGAATTTTATATCTAAATCTCATTATCCAAGAGAGTCATGATAATTTTAATAACTAAATTCCAATATCCAAGAGGGTACTGAGTATTTTAAAAAACTAAATCCTAATATCCAGCAGGGTACTAAGAATTTTAAAAACTAAATCCCATTATCAAGGAGGTTCATTAGAATTTTAAAAACTAAATCCTATTATCCAGGAGGGTCCTGAGAATTTAAATAACTAGATCCCATTATCTAGGAGCGTCTTAAGAATTTTAAAAACTAAATCCCATTATCCATGAAGGTCCTAAGGATTTTAAAAACTAAATCCCATTATCCAGGAGGGTCCTGAGAATTTTAAAAGCTAAATTCCATCATCGAGGATGGTCCGTAGAATTTTAAAAACTAAATCTCACCATCTAGGAGGATCCTGAGAATTTTAAAAACTAAATCCTATTATGCAGGAGGGTCTTGAGAATTTTAGAAACTATATCCCATTATCCAGGAGGATCCTGAAAAGTTTAATGACTAAATCTCATTATCCAAGAGGGTCATGAGAATTTTAATAACTAAATTCCATTATCCAACAGGGTCCTGAGCATTTTAAAAAACTAAATCCTATTATCCAGCAGGGTACTGAGATATTTAAAAACTAAATTCCATTATGTATGACGGTCATTTTAAAAACTAAATTTTGTTATCTAGGAGGGTTCTGAGAATTTAAAAAACTAATTCCCATTATCGATGTGGGTCATGAGAATTTTAACAACTAAATCTCATTATCTAAGAGGGTCCTAAAAATTTTAAAAACTATATACCATTATCCAAAAGGGTCTTGAAAATTGTAGAAACTGAATCCCATTATCCAGGAAGGTTCTGTGAATTTTAAAAACTAAATCGTATAATCTAGGAGGGTCCTGAGAATTCCAATACCTAAATTCCATTATCTAGGAGGGTCCTGATATTTCTAAAAACTAAAGCCCATTATTCAGGAAGGTCTTGAGAATTATAAAAATTAAATCCTCCAGAAGGGCCCTGAGAATTTTAAAAATTAATCACATTATCCAAAAGGATCCTAAGAAATTTAAAAACTAAATCTCATTATCAAGGAGGATTATGAGAATTTTAAAAACTAAATCCCATTATCCAAAAGTATGATGAGAATTTTAAAAACTAAATCCCATTATCATAGAGGGTCATTAGAATTTTAAAAACTAAATCCTTTTATCCAGGAGGGTCCTAAGAATTTTAAAAACTAAATTCCATTATCTAGGATGGTCCTGAGAATTTTAAAACTAAATCTCATTACCTAAAAGGATCCTAAAAATTTTACACACTAAATTCCATTATTCAGAAGGGTCTTGAGAATTTTAAATACTAATTCCCATTAACTTGGAGTGTCGTGACAATTTCGAAAACTAATCTCATTTTCTATGAGGGTCTTGAGAATTTTAAAAACTAAATCTCATTATCTAGGAGGGTCTTGAGAATTTAAAAAACTAAATCCCAATATCAAGGAGGCTCCTAAGAGTTTTAAAAACTAAATATCATTTTTTTATCCGTAACCATTTCATTTCATCAAAAAAAAATACTTACAAAGCATAGATGCTGACCATCTATTGTTCGTATGCTATACATAATCACTAACCTATTATCTATTTAAGAAGTAAGCAGTACATACAAAGATAATACGTGTGATACAGTTTCGTGATTTATGCCATCTCATTTGACTAGGGAAAATGATCTAAGCTATGAAGAGTCGCCCTCCTTTTGTGTCTAGAAGCTCCTCTGCAATGAAGATGGACCACGATTTCCTTACACATGATATCCCTCATCAACCTGTCACCTTGGAATCTCATGTTATTCCGTTCTTTCCATATCGTCGGCACCAAAATCCCAAACAGGGATGCTGTAATTTCTGCTAAGCTATTTCTCCTCTTTGCCAGCTTACTAATCCACGCACACTCCTCCTCCCAGTCAGCAATGATACGCTTATGACCCAGCCAGTTAAGGAGGCGATTCTAGAGCTCTTTTGTTTTCGAACATTCAAAATACAAATGCTCAAAGGTCTCCTGATCTACACCACAGAATATGCATTCTTGCGGAACCACTATATTAAACTTTTGGAGTCGCTCCACAGTTGCGAGTCGCTTATGTAAAGCCAGCCATAATATGAACTTATACCTGGGATGAAGTTGAGGTTGTAATATGATTGATTTCCATTGAACTTTGCTGCATTGAGGGAGAAGTTGTCTCTAGAGTTTATTGATGCTGAACACCTCACCCTGTTGCACCTGCCTCAGCTTATTCACTAGATTCCCAGTTAATGTTGCTAAACTGTTAACCAGAATTCTAGAATCAAATATTTTCCTGATTACCCAGGCAGCATTCCCTGGGACCATCATGTCATCCAAGCATTTGTTCTTGATATAGAAGGTATGGACCCATTTGATCCATAGGCTATCCTTCTTCATTGTTAAAGCCCACAAATGCTTTACTACAGCTGCTTTGTTCCATTTAACAAGGTCCAACACATTCAGCCCCCCTGCACTATAAGGTAAGCACATAGTGTCCCAAGCAATAAGAGCCTTTCTTGTTACTGTGGCAGCTCCGGTCCACAAATAGGATCTACAAATAGCCTCTGTCATCTTCAAAATCTTTTTGGGTAGCAAGAAAATCTGGGACCAGTACGCTTGAATACCAAATAATACAGATTTTATCAATTGAAGCCGACCAGCATACGATAGAAGCCTTGATGACCAGCAGGTGACTTTCTGTGTAATTCTCTCCACCAAAGGCCAGCATTACAGACAGTTTCTTGGAATCCAGTGGCATCCCCAAATACTTGAATGGGAGGGTACCTGCTGGAAAGCCCAGTACCTGAAGTATCTGTTGTTTCTGCCAATTATTCACCCCAGCCAAATACACTGCACTCTTGTCCACATTTGCGTGAAGACCAGATGTCTTTGAAAATTCTAGCAGAATCTGTTTAAGTAAGTTTACTGATTGAAAATCAGCCTTACAGAATAAGAGAAGGTCGTCCGCAAAGCAAACATGTGCTACCCCCAGTTTTTTGCATTTAGGGTGAAACTTGAAGTCTTTTCTCAGCATCACTTGCAAGAGCTGTCTATGTAAGTACTCCATTGCCAGGACAAAAAGGTAAGGTGACATCGGGTTGCCTTGTCGCAGCCCTCTCTTCCCTTTGAATGGAGATGTGAGACCCCCATTAAAGTTGAGAGAGTAAGATACAGTTGAAATGCATTCCATTATCCACCTAACAAATTTGGAAGGAAATCCCAGCCCTTGCAGCAGTTTACTCAGAAACACCCATTCAACAGAGTCATACACCTTCCATATGTCTACTTTTAGCACACACCTAGGAGAGAGACCCTTCCTAGAATAGCCTTTGAATAACTCTTGTGTGAACAACATGTTATCAATGATGCTCCGACCCTCAATGAATGCAGATTGTGATCTGCCCACTAGAGTATCAATGACCTTTTTCAACCTGGCAGTAATGATTTTTGTGAGGATCTTGTATACTGTTGTGCAGCACGCAATTGGCCTGTAATCTTTGACTGTGGTTGGATTCTGTACCTTTGGAATGAGAGTCAGTGCAGTGCTACTAACTCCAGCATGTAATTTCCCTGTTGCAAAGAAGTCTAGCACAGCTTCACAGATATCATCCCCCACAATGTGCCACTGCCTAATGAAAAACTCCACTGGGAACACATCGACCCCTGGTGCTTTGTCATGTGGCATGTCCTTTATTGCCTGCATTATTTCCTCCTTGTTACTGGTTGGACAAGCTCATCCTTCTGCTGTAGGGTGAGGCAGTGCCCCTGCTGTATGATTTTTTCAGTGTTAGGACATTGGACAGTGCTGTTGTTTCCCCCCAGAAGAGACTTGAAACAGTCCACAAACTCTGCTTCCACCATCCTGGGATCTGTTAGTTTAATCCCTCCATCAGTATATATGGAAGTGATTGTATTAAAACTGGTCCTCATCTTTAGTTGGGAATGAAACTATTTGGTGTTGGCATCACCACAGGCTATCCATTGAGCTCTGGATTTCTGATGCAGTACCTGCTCCTCAATATTGCTCCACCTCTCCACCTCCATAAGCAGCAACTTCTCCTGGTCAATCAACCATTTTTCAAGGCAATTTGATTGCAGTTGGACTTGAATGGTTTCTTAGTTTCTGCCTTGCCTCATTTAGGTGTATTCTGTACTTAGCCATATGTGAATTCAGCTCCTTTAAATCCAGTTTTAGGGTCTTCAGTTTACTCCATATTCTGTGCATTGGACCTCCATGTTGGTCTGTATTCCAAGAACTTTTCACAATGTCAGAGAAGTCAGCATGGTTCATAATAGAAGCATAAAGTTTGAAAGGTTTTGGGTGATTGTTCCTTCTCTGCTGCATACTGTTACATTGCATTAAGATAGGGGAGTGATCAGACACTCCCGGGTTCAATACATCTGCTTCAATGTGGCTATACTTCTGCATCCATTGAACATTTCCAAAGGCCCAATCAATTCGACTATAGACTCTTGTTTCAGACTTCTGCTTGTTACACCAGGTATAGAAACAGCCCATGGTCTTCAGCTGCGAAAATTGAAAGATATTAAGGGTATCCTGGAATCCCTGTATCTCCTGTTGTACAACTGGAGCTCCAATTCTGTCATCCGAGTGAAGTACATTATTGAAGTCACCACTTATAAGCCAGCTACCCTGAATATTAGCCCCCAGTGCCACCAGTTTTGCCCACAATTGCTGCCTCTTACATAAGTCATTATTGGCATATACCACAGTTAGCAGTGTTCTGAAAGTAGTACCCCTCGCTTTAACCTCACAGTGGATAAATTGCTCGTCAACCATCAGGACCTGTAACTCCACATTTTCCTTCGATAATATCCATATTCTACCATTAGCATGCTCACTATAATTGCAGTATGCCTCCATTCATTGCCTAGCTTTGTTACAATCTGATTTACCCTATCTACCTTAACTTTTGTTTCTACGCAACCAATACAATCTACCTTATGTTTATTTAGAAAGAGTCTGAACTCCTTATGTTTATGGGCCTTATTTAGGCCCCTTATGTTCCATGTGCAGATAGTTATAGTTGGGTGAAGCTTGAAGGGCCAGCGTCCCCTGGATCAACTCCTCTTTGCAGTACATCAAAACTGTTGGTTGTATTCAGTGGAGCATCAACAAATTGTTGTACAGCCTTGCCTTTTAACGATCCTCTGTTGTTTACCCTGTTATCCGCATGTTCCTTTTGTTTTCCAGCCTCCTCTGATTCTACAGTTGTTATCATTGCATTGTCCTTCCTTGTTTTAGGTATCCACTGCCATATATCAGTCTGTGCTTTCTGTTTAGCCGCAGCAGCCTTGTGTCGGACCTTTGCTTCCTGCTCATTGCCTTGCCTCTTCTTATACCAACATTCCTCAGTACAATGACCAAACCTAACACAGTCACTACAGAATTTGGGCCTCCATTCATAGTCAATCTCTGGTACAAGAACCCCCCTCTTGGTATGCAATTCCAGTGTCTCTGGCAGAGGTTGGGAAATATCTGTTTCCACCAGCACTCTAGCAAAGGAAATCCTCTCTTGTTCAGTCGTGATCTTATCAGTATACATAGGCTTTCCCACTACACTTGCCAGCTTCCCAAGAGCTTCACTAGACCAGTATCCTAGAGGTAAACCAGGGAATGTGACCCATAGGGTTACTACACTCACATTTCCTGGTTCATATTTATAGTCCATACTCCATTGTTACAGCACCAGTGGTTTATTATGGAAAGTGTAAGGGCCAGCTTGGAGAACTCTATCTCTTTCTTCATCAGTATCAAATCTAAAGATAAAGTACCCTTCGTCATGATGCAGAATCTGAGGTTTCGGGACAAAATCCCAGACTGTTGTAATGAAATTCTCCATAGCGCGCTCATACGGATCTTCTCCTAGTACAAACCCCATCAAAGCATTTCCCCAGTAGGACTCCTGTTCCCTAGTATCATCTTCATCAATTTGTACCACAAATGTACCCTCTCGCATTGCAGGTGGTACATAGCTTAGTGATTTCCCTTTTTGAGGGCTTCTGTTCTGATGCATGGTGCCTTTACTGCCATTTTCAGTCACAGGAACTCCTTCTGTTGGTTCATTCTGAGTTAACTTTAGTTGCGCAGTGAACTGAAGTCGACGATGAACTGATTCGACTTGTTCCTTTTCCTGCAAATTTCCATCGCCTTCAACAAATTCCTCTCTGATAGGTTGGAACTTCAATGGTAGAAAGCTGCCAAAAGTTACGGGTATCCTCTGCTGGACACCAATTTCCGGCGTTATCTCCGTCCTGGTTCCTCCATTTCCGCTAGGGTTCTGAAACACTGTCGGTGCCGATCCCATTCCCGGTAGCCACTGAGGATGTTTAGGCACAGCTGGTGTTACCTCCTTCGCCATCTCCGGTGATACCTGGTTCACCGGATTTCTTTTCCTTCCCCTCGCCATTGCTGGAGGCGTAAGTTAGTGCCCTGCTAACATGCACCGAGAGCTATTAGAGACAGAAAGTCCCAATTTTTCCACCCTCTCCTCTCATATTCTATAAAAAAAACTAAATCTTATTATCCAGGAGGATCTTGAGAATTTTAAAAACTATATCGAATTATCCAGGAGGGTTCTCAAAATTTTAAAAACTAAATCACATTATTGAGGAGGATCATGAGAATTTAAATAACTGAATCTCATTATCCAAGAGGGTCCTGAGAAATTTAAAACTCAACTCCATTATCTAGAAGTGTCTTGAGAATTTTAAAAACTAAATCACATTATCCAGGAGGGTCGTGGGAATTTTAAAAAGAAAATCCCATTATCTAGGAGTCTTGAGAATTTTAAAAAACTAAATCTCATTATCCAGAAGGGTCCAGAGAATTATACATACTATACCCCATTATCGAGAAGGGCCCAGAGAATTTTAAAAACTAAATCTCATTATCCAAGAGAGTCTTGAGAATTTTGAAAACTAAATCCTACTATCTATGAGGGTACTGAGAATTTTTAAAACTAAATCCCATTATCAAGGAGGGTTCAGATAATTTTGAAAACTAATACCACTATCCAAGAGGGTCCTGATAATTTTAAAACCAAATCACATTATCCTGGAGGGTCTTGAGAGTTTTAAAAACTAAATCTCATTATCCAGGAGGATCTTGAGAATTATAAAAACTATATATCTGAATATCCAGGAGGGTACTGAGAATTTTACAACTTGAATCCCATTATCCAAGTGGGTCGTCAAAGTTTTAAAAAGTAAATCCCATTATCCAGTAGGAACTTGAGAATTTTAAAAACTATATACCATTATCCAGAAGGGTCCTGAAAATTTTAGAAACTGAATCCCATTATCCAGGAAGGTTCTGTCAATTTTAAAAACTAAATCGTACAATCTACGAGGATCCTGAGAATTTTAAAACCTAAATTCCACTATCCAGGAGGGTCCTGATATTTCTAAAAACTAAAGCCAATTATTCAGCAAGGTCTTGAGAATTTCAAAAATTAAATCCCATATCCAGAAGGGTCCTAATAATTTTAAAAATTAATCCCATTATCCAAAAGGGTCCTGAGAATTTTTAATACTAAATCTCATTATCAAGGAGGGTTCTGAGAATTTTAAAAACTAAATCCCATTATCCAAAAGGGTGATGAGAATTTTAAAAACTAAAGCCCATTATCATAGAGGGTCATTAGAATTTTAATAACTAAATCCTTTTATCCAGGAGGGTCCTGAGAATTTTAGAAACTAAATCCCATTATGTAGGATGGGACTGAGAATTTTAAAACTAAATCCCATTATCCAAGAGGGTCCTAAAAATTATACACTCTAAATTCCATTATTTAGAAGGGTCTTGAGAATTTTAAGAACTAAATCCCATTATCTTAGAGTGTCCTAACAATTTTGAAAACTAATCCCATTTTCTAGGAGGGTCCTGAGAATTTTAAAAACTAAATCTCATTATCTATGAGGGTCGTGAGAATTTTAATAAACTAAATCCCAATATAAAGGAAGCTCCTAAGAGTTGTAAAAACTAAATCCCATTATCCCGGCGGATCCTGAAAATTTTAAAAACTATATCGCATTATCCAGGAGGGTTCTCAAAATTTTAATAACCAAATCTTATTATTTAGGAGGGTCATGAGAATCTTAAAAACTGAATCTCATTATCCAAGAGGGTCCTGAGAATTTTAATAACTCAATCCCATTTTCGAGAAGTGTCTTGAGAATTTTAAAAACTAAATCACATTATCCAGGAGGGTCGTGGGAACTTTAAAAAGAAAATCCCATTATCTAGGAGTCTTGAGAATTTTAAGAATTAAATTTCATTATAAATGAGGGTTTTGAGAATTTCGAAAACTAAATCCCATTATCCAGAAGGGTGATGAGAATTTTAAAAACTAAATCCTATTATCCAGGAGGGTCTTGAGAATTTTAAAAGCTAATTCCCATTATCTAGGAGGGTCCTGAGAATTTTAATAACTAAATCCCATTATCCAGGAGGGTCTTGAGGATTATAAGAACTAAATACCATTATCTAGAAGGGTCTTGAGAATATTAAATACTAAATTCCATCATCTAGAACGGTCCTGAGACTTTTAAAAACTAATTCCTATTATGCAGGAGTGTCTTGAGAAATTTAAAAACTAAATCCCATTATCTAAGAGGGTCATGAGAATTTTAAAAACTATATCTCATTATCTAGGAGGGTCCTCAGAATTTTAAACACTAAATCTCATTATCTAGGAGGGTCCTGAGAATTTGAAAAACTGAATCCCATTATCTAGGAGAGTCCTGAGAATTTTCAATACTAAATCCCATTATCCATGAAGGTCCTGAGAATTTTAAAAACTAAATCTCATTATCCAAGAGGGTCCTGAGAAATTTAAAAACTAAATCCTATTATCCAAGAGGGTTATGAGAATTTTAATAACTAAATCTCACTATCTAAACGGGTCCTGAAAATTTGAAAAACTAAATACCTTTATTTAGGAGGGCCTTGAGAATTTAAAAGACAAAATACAATTATCTTGGAGGGTCGTAAGAATTTTGAAAATTAATCCCTCTATCCATGAGGGTCTTGAGAATTTTAAAAACAGAATGGTCCTGAGAAGTTTTATAAACTAAATCACATCATCCAGAAGGGAGCTGAGAATATTAAAAACTAAATCTCATTATCCAGGAGGGTCTTAAGAATTTTAAAAACTAAATATCATTATCTAGGAGGGTCCTGAAAATTTTAAAAACTAAAATCCATTATTCAGGAAGGTCGTGAGAATTTTTAAATCCCATTAGCTAGGAGGATCCTGAGAATTTTTAAAACTAAATCACATTATCCATAAGGATCTTGAGAATTTTATAAAACTAAATCTCATTATCCAAGAGGGTCCTGAGAATTTGAAAAACTAAATTCCAATATCCAGGAGGGTCCTAAGAATTTCAAAACTAAATCCCATTTTCCAAGAGGGTCCTAAAACTTTTACACTTTAAATTCCATTATTCAGAAGGGTCTTGAGAATTTAAAAAACTAAATCCCATTATTTTGGAGTGTCCTGACAATTTTGAAAACTAATCCTATTTTCTAGGAGGGTCTTGAGAATTTTAAAAAATAAATCTCGTTATCTGTGAGACTCTTGAGAATTTTGATAAACTAAATCCCAATATCAAGGAGGCTCCTAAGAGTTTTAAAAACTAAATCGCATTATCCAAGAGGATCCTGAGAATTTTAAAAACTATATCGCATTATCCAGGAGGGTTCTCAAAATTATAAAAACCAAATCTTATTATTTAGGAGGGTCATGAGAATCTTAAAAACTGAATCTCATTATCCAAGAGGGTCCTAAAAATTTTACACTCAAAATTCCATTATTCAGAAGGGTCTTGAGAGTTTTAAAAACTAAATCCCATTATCTTGGAGTGTCCTGAAAATTTTGAGAACTAATCCCATTTCATAGGAGGGTCCTGAGAATTTTAAAAACAAAATCTCATTATCTATGAGGGTCTTGAGAATTTTAATAAACTAAATCCCAATATCAAGGAGGTTCATAAGAGTTTTAAAAACTAAATCCCATTATCCCCGAGGATCCTGAGAATTTTAAAAACTATATCGCATTATCCAGGAGGGTTCTCAAAATTTTAAAAACCAAATCTTATTATTTAGGAGGGTCATGAGAATCATAAAAACTGAATCTCATTATCCAAGAGGGTCCAGAGAATTTTAATAACTCAATCCCATTTTCTAGAAGTGTCTTGAGAATTTTAAAAACTAAATCACATTTTCCAGGAGGGTCGTGGAAATTTTAATAAGAAAATCCCATTATCTAGGAGACTTGAGAATTTAAAAAACTAAATCTCATTATAAAGGATGGCTTTGAGAATTTAGAAAACTAAATCCCATTATCCAGAAGGGTGATGAGAATTTAAAAAACTAAATCTCATTATCAAGGAGGGTTTTTAGAATTTTAAATACTAAATCTTATTATCCATGAGGGTCCTGAGAATTTTAAAAGCTAATTCCCATTATCTAGGAGGGTCTTGAGAATTTTAAAAACTAAATCCCATTATCAAGGAGGGTCTTGAGGATTATAAAAACTAAATATCATTATCCAGAAGGGTCTTGAGAATTTTAAATACTAAATTTCATCATCTAGGACGGTCCTGAGACTTTTAAAAACTAATTCCCATTATGCAGGAGGGTCTTGAGAAATTAAAATACTAAATCCCATTATCTAAGAGGGTAATGAGAATTTTAAAAACTATATCTCATTATCTAGGAGGGTCCTCAGAATTTTAAACACTAAATCTCATTATCTAGGAGGGTCTTGATAATTTGAAAAACTAAATCCCATTATATAGGAGAGTCCTGAGAATTTTCAAAACTACATTATGCATGAGGGTCCTTAGAGTTTTAATAACTAAATCCCATTATCCAAGATCGTCCTGAAAATTTTAAAAAGAAAATCCTATTATCCAACAGGGTCATGAGAATTTTAATAACTAAATCTCACTATCTAAAAGGGTCCTGAAAATTTTAAAAACTAAATACCTTTATTTAGGAGGGTCTTGAGAATTTTAAAACTAAATCCCATTATCCGAGAGGGTCGTAAGAATTTTGAAAATTAATCCCTCTATCAATGAGGGTCTTGACAATTTTAAAAACAGGATGGTCCTGAGAATTTTAAAAACTAAATCACATCATCCAGAAGGGAGCTGAGAATATTAAAAACTAAATCTCATTATCCAGGAGGGTCTTGAGAATTTTAAAAACTAAATATCATTATCCAGGAGGGTCCTGAAAATTTTAAAAACTAAAACCCATTATTCAGGAGGGTCTTGAAAATTTTTATAATTAAATCCCATTATCTAGGAGGATCCTGAGAAATTTTTAAAACTAAATCACATTATCCATAAGGATCTTGAGAATTTTAAAAAACTAAATCTCATTATTTAGGAGGGTTCTCAAAATTATAAAAACCAAATCTTATTATTTAGGAGGGTCATGAGAATCTTAAAAACTGAATCCCATTATCCAAGAGGGTCCTAATAATTTTACACTATAAATTCCATTATTCAGAAAGCTCTTGAGAATTTTAAAAACTAAATCTCATTATCTTGGAAAGAGGGTCCTGAGAATTTAATAACTCAATCCCATTTTCTAGAAATGTCTTGAGAATTTTAAAAACTAAATCACATTATCCAGGAGGGTCTGGGAACTTTAAAAAGAACATCCCATTATCTAGGAGTCTTGAGAATTTTAAAAACTAAATCTCATTATAAAGGAGGGTTTTGAGAATTTCAAAAACTAAATCCCATTATCCAGAAGGGTGATGAGAATTTTCAAAAATAAATCTCATTATCAAGGAGGGTTTTGAAATTTTAAAAACTAAATCCTATTATCCAGGAGGGTCCTGAGAATTTTATAAGTTAATTCCCATTATCTAAGAGGGTCCAGAGAATTTTAATAACTAAATCTCATTATCTAGGAGGGTCTTGAGGATTATAAAAACTAAATACCATTGTCCAGAAGGGTCTTGAGAATTTTAAATACTAAATTCCATCATCTAGGACGGTCCTGAGACTTTTAAAAACTAATACCCATTATGCAGGAGGGTCTTGAGAAATTTAAAAACTAAATCCCATTATCTAAGAGGGTCATGAGAATTTTAAAAACTATATCTCATTATCTAGGAGGGTCCTCAGAATTTTAAACACTAAATCTCATTATCTAGGAGGGTCCGGAGAATTTGAAAAACTAAATCCCATTATCTAGGAGAGTCCTGAGAATTTTCAAAACTAAATCCCATTATCCATGAGGGTCCTGAGAATTTTAGAAACTAAATTCCATTATCCAAGAGGGTTCTGAGAATTTTAAAAACTAAATCCTATTATCCAAGAGGGTCATGAGAATTTTAATAACTAAATCTCACTATCTAAAAGGGTCCTGAAAATTTTAAAAACTAAATACCTTTATTTAGGAGGGTTTTGAGAATTTTAACGACTAAATCCCATTATCCACGAGGGCCGTAAGAATTTTGAAAATTAATCCCTCTATCCATGAGGGTCTTGAGATATTTAAAAACAGGATGGTCTTGAGAATTTTAAAAACTAAATCACATCATCCAGAAGGGAGTTGAGAATTTTAATAACTAAATCTCATTATCCAGGAGGGTCTTGAGAATTATAAAAACTAAATATCATTATCCAGGAGGGTCTTGAAAATTGGAAAAACTAAAACCCATTATTCAGGAGGGTCTTGAGAATTTTTAAAATTAATTCTCATTATCTAGGAGGATCCTCAGAATTTTGAAAACTAAATTACATTATCCATAAGGATCTTGAGAATTTTAAAAAACTAAATCTGATTATCCAGGGGTCCTGAGAATTTGATAAACTAAATCCCAATATCTAGAAAGGTCCTGAAAATTTTAAAAACTCAATCCTATTATCCAAGAGAGCATTGAGAATTTTAATAATTAAATTCCATTATCTAGGAGGGCCTTGAGAATTGTAAAAATTAATTAAAAAACGAAATCCTATTTATCTAGGATGGTCTTGAGAATTTTAAAAACTAAATCTCATTATCCAGGAGGGTCCTATGAATTTTAAAAACGAAATCTCATTATCTAGAAGGGTCCTGTAAATTTAAACTAAATCTCATTATCTATGAGGTTCCTGTAAATTTAAATTAAATCCCATTATCTAGGAGGGTCCTGTAAATTTAAACTAAATCCCATTATCCAGGACAAATTTAAACTAAATTCCATCATCTAGGACAATCCTGAGAATTTTAATAACTAAATCCCATTATCCAGGAGGTCCTATGAATTTTAAAAACTAAATCTCGTTATCCGGGAGGGTCCTGTATATTTCAACTAAATCCCATTATCCAGGAAGGTCCTGTAAATTTATATTAAATCCCATTATCCAGGAGGGTCCTGTAAATTTAAACTAAATCCCATTATCCAGAAGGATCCTGTAAATTTAAACTAAATTCCATCATCCAGGACAGTCCTGAGAATTTTAAAAATTAAATCCCATTATCTAGGAGGTCCTATGAATTTTAAAAACTAAATCCCGTTATCTAGGAGGGTCCTGTAAATTTAAACTAAATCTCATTATCCATGAGGGTCCTGTAAATTTAAAATAAATCCCGTTATCCAAGAGGGTCCTGTAAATTTAAACTAAATCCCATTATCCAGGAGGGTCATGTAAATTTAAACTACATCCCATTATCCAAGAGGGTCCCCTAAATTTATAATAAATTCCATCATCAAGGATGGTCCTAAGACTTTTAAAAACTAAATCCCAATATGCATGAGGGTCTTGAGAATTTTAAAAACAAAATCCCACTATCTATGAGGGTCATGAGAATTTTATAAACTATATCTCATTATCTATGAGGGTCCTCAGAATTTTAAATACTAAATCTCATTATCTATGAGTGTCCTGAGAATTTGAAATCTAAATCCCATTATCTATGAGAGTTCTGAGAATTTTCAAACTAAATCCCATTATCCATGAGGGTCCTGAGTATTTTAAAAACTAAATCTCATTATCTAAGAGGGTCCTGATGTTAGAAATAACGCTCTACGCTAGAGGGGGGGGGGGTGAATAGCGTATTAATAAAATTAAGCGTTTTCTTGCGGAATTTAAACTTTGCAGGAAATAAACAAATGCAGTAAAAATAAATTACACCACGATATATACTGGTTGGCCACACTTTGTGGTTAGTCCAGTCCCCGAGAGACTCTCTCGAGATTTCCACTAACAACCTTGTCAAGCTTAAGGTGCCCAACAAACCTTTACACTTGAGACTTGAATCACACAAATCTCAAACACTTGCTCGGAGGCTCCTCACCTCAAAGACTTCAATTTGCTCGAAGGTTCCTCACCTCAAAGACTTAAATTTGCTCGGAGGTTCCTCACCTCAAAGACTTCAATTTGCTCGGAGGTTCCTCACCTCAAAGACTTCAATTTGCTCGGAGGTTCCTCACCTCAAAGACTTCAATTGCTCGGGGATACAATCCCAAAGACTTCACTTGCTCGGGGATACAATCCCAAAGACTTCACTTGTTAAGCTTCCGGGTGCCTAACGAACCTTTACAACTTGAGAACTTGATACAATACAAGCCTCAACCAACCCGCTTAAGGAAACCTATCCCTAAGACTTTACAAGAAGAAATATAACACTTCTTCTTACTACAAGTGTTTAACAAGAACACTCTTTTACTCACTTTACAAGAACTCTCTTAAAGAGTGGATTATGAGTACAAAATATATGGCTCAAGAACACAACAACTTAATCAATAATCTTGGCTCTCAAAAACACAATGTAAGATATGAAATTTGAATCACAAGAATGTAATGTATGCTTTGTAATTTTTCTGCAGTGTTGTTGTTTTTAAAAATGATTTTCAGAGAGTGTTTTATATAGAAATTAGATCAATAGACCGTTGCTTTTAGTTCCAGAAAACACTCCTGAAAATCTGCCTGACAATCGATTGTTGATATTACACAATCGATTGTTGAAGCAAAATTTCAACAGACAGATTCCTTAAAATCTGGTTAAAAAGATTTCTGTTGAATTTAAAAAGAATGATAATCGATTGTTAACTTTAGACAATCGATTGTTGTTCAAATATCCAAAATATTTCTGGCAACTTTTTGACTAAAAGATTGAGTAAAGATTATACCATAAATAGATAAAGCCGTTGGAAGAAGTCCGTTTGGAAATATCACTGAGCACAATCGATTGTTAAATAGTGACAATCGATTGTTCTTCATTTTTGAAGATTTTGAAAACATTCTGTAAGTTGTCCAAAAATTTGAGACTAAGTATAAAATCTGACAATCGATTGTTGAACAGTGACAATCGATTGTTGCTTCAAAAATGATTTCAAACGAAGTTTCTGTCTCAAGACAACATTTTAAAAACTAAGTATAGAACTTGACAATCGATTGTTTCTTCAAGACAATCGATTGTTAAACCCAATTTTCTCAAAACGAGTTTAAAAATCATTTTGGCAAATATGCAACTTATTTCTTTAAAAACTTATGATGCATGATTTTATGAAAATCATTTTAGGTGAGAGCCAATATTAGAAATAAGTCGTTGAGTCAAGATTACAAATTAAGACCTACTCAACAGTGGATTTCATCTTCTATTCTTGAACGCGTACTATCCATCTTGTACTTGGACTGTTATTGTTCCATCACCGATGCTTGCCTCAATGTTTGGCATTTATCAAAACCTACATGAATCAACACACGTTAGTTTGAGAACGTGTTTCCAACAATTTCCCCCTTTTTGATAATGGCAAACATGTATCGGGATATGCATAATAATAACAGTTCAAGATAATTCAATATGCATCATAGACATGTTCATGTTTCATAAGATATTTCCCTTCAAATGATGATTCCCCCTAAATGTATAACAAGGTGCTTGGGAAATATATTATGCATGCATAGCCCGTTTATTTTCCCCCTTTTGACATTAACAAAAAGTGGCTAGATAACAAGTCTAATACTAGCATGCTAGTTCAACAAATGTCAACATAATCGATTATTATACGGGATAATCGAATAGTTTGCATTGGAAAGAAATTCCCCCTAAATATAAGATTCCCCCTGAATTTATGCAACACATTCAAAGAAAGCATGTAAGTATGCATAATGGAAATAAGAGAGATATTGCAGATGAAAATCAACTTTTCATTAAATAGATAAAATATTACATAGGCCATTTAATGAAAAAATACAAGAAAATATTTAATCCTCGTTATCATCATCTTCGTCCATGTTTTGCGGCGGTGCCTCAAATGGGACAAGATTGCCATATTGATAGTTGATATGGTCAAAATATCCTAGGACATAGCGGGACAAAGTGTCAACTTTTGTTTCAATACGGGTAAGATGATTTACTATCTCCGCATTTGGATCTTGATTTTGAGGCGGATTTTGTGGAGGATTTTGAGGAGGTTGATTATCATGATCGCCACCACTGTGAAATGAAGATTCAGAAATTTCCCAGTGTTTGGTCCGATTTTTAAGTGGACCATTTGCCGTGATAATGCCGGCGGATTCAAGAAAATGCATGACAAGAAGTGCATATGGAAGATGTTTGTCTTCGGCGAGAGCATCACACATGTGAAGCTTGATTAATTTACAATAATTTAATCGAGCTCCGGAAGAAATGGCATGCATGAGTTTACAATCTTCTTGGGAGATAGTGGTGTGACTGCTTTTTCGGGGCTTGAGAACTCGGGTGATGAAATAGAATATCAACCGATAGTTCGGATCCATTCCCGTGATCGTAGGACGACGAGAAGTGAGACGTGGATCATAGTTAACAAGACCAGCTTGACGAAGAAAGGAGGTTTCGTCAAATAATTCTCCTTCTATTCCAACATATTGAGAAATGTCTTCTCCATCATTTGGGAGATAGGCAATGGTGTTTAGGGATTCATCAGAAATGATAATTTTAACACCATTTACAAAGGTGACAAGATCACCTTGATCGTTCTGGCGGAGATTTGAATAGAATGCCCGAACGAGTGTAGCATTTATAAAGTCAAAAGAAAGGAGAAGGAAGTTTAGAAGATTGCATTGCTGAAGAAAGTGTACAGCAAGACTAAAATTTTCAAGATACCTCATTGTGGAAAAACGAGGAGGAAGAATATCCCGTTTTTCGAATCTTGTAACAAAGCGACTTAGTGAAGCTTCGCTTCTGAAGAATAACACATCTCCATCTTGGTATGGAAACAGTCCGGGAGTAGGAGGAGCAGAGGCAGAGGCATCTTGCTTAGAAGCTCTAGATTTTCTTGGCATTTTGATTGAAAGAGACTTGAGAAGACAAAGAATTTGCAAGGAGAGCTTTTGATAGAATTTGAAGACTTAGACTTGATTTTGTTGTGATAAGAATGAAGAATACATCTCTATTTATAGAGTGGGAGAAGATATGGTATTCATGGCTGAATTGAAGACTCAAAAACGGTCAGATTTTAAGAAGACCGCTGGAGACAATCGATTGTTTGCTGGAGACAATCGATTGTTGAGCAGATATGCCCGTTGGAATTCTGAAAAGGAAACTGACAATCGATTAAAGGGGGTCAGCAGAGCAGAACGGTAAGAATTTTTTTTTTTTGAATTAATACCGTCTGACAATCGATTGTGTCAAGTTTGACACTTAGATTCTGAGAAATTGGCTTGAAATAGAATGTTTTTGAAATTTCAGAAAATCACTGACAATCGATTGTTGAATTTGACAATCGATTGTGTACTGGGCAAAAAAAATGGTCTAAGTCCTGAAAATTGATTTTGGAAGTATGGTAATCAATTTTGAATATATTATAATCAATTTTGGAATTATGACAATTGATTATGAATGAAACAACGTCATCAACACATGGAGGGAGATAATGATTCTTCGGATGAAAACGTTTTTATGAAAATAGATTTTCCATCATGGATACATATAATCAACACCAATTGTTATAAATACCAATTTAGAAAATCAAAACTCAATACAATTTATGCACTTAATCAATTATGCAATTTATCAAAATAACATTCATATCAATACTTGTGACATATAATACCAATTCAACTAGCTAAAGGGTAGAGTAAGGAACGATCATACCCGGTTTGTCTTGATGTCATCCTCCATCGTTGACATCTCAATTTGCTAGAAATTGAATTGAATGCTTCAAGCGAGCACATTTGCATTTCCAACATTTAATCAAGTGAAGCCATTTCCGATATATATATATAAACAATTTATCACCATAATAACAATTCAAAAACCAAACAGATATTTGTTAAGAAAATATCATCAATAAAATTTATGCAATCAATTCTTTCAAAGCACAAGTTCCCTCTTACTTGTAACAAATTGCCTAAAACATTTCTTCTTTTGATAAGAAGATTGTATTAAGGCTAATTCCTTTTACCATATTCACAAAAGAATAGGAAGGATATTGAGGAATATAAAATATGACGACTTCTATAAATTTATCAATTTTATCAAAAAAACTATTGTTATTTTATTAACAGTGATGCACAAGGTTATTTTCAGTAATCCATATTGCAACAAATGTCAAATATTTCCATTAAGCGCATTTGCAATAATGAGAACCAAAACAAAGCATGATTCAAGGAGAATTGATACGGATGGTTAACAAAGACATATCAACACATACAATTGGGCATGATAAAAAAGAAAGCCTAGCCTTTAAAAAATTTCAAGAGCGTTTATGCCTATTTTGAACTGACACGATGCTAAATGATAGCTGTTGAGTTCAGAATTCAGAATGGTAACAAATCTTTGAGATTTTTACCGATTGACAATCGATTGTTGAAAGGGGACAATCGATTGTTGAACTATTTGACACTTAGTTCCTGAAAAATCTGCAAGAAGCAGAGAGTTTTTGAAAACTCAGAAAAACACGAACAATCGATTGTGCCTGTGAACAATCGATTGTGGACTAGACCAAAAAGGTTTTAAGTTCTGAAAAACGATTATGAGAGTATGCTAAAGGCATTTATCAAACCATATATTAAAACATGATTTAAAACACTTTGCTGTTTAAAAAAAAATTGTCAAGACATAATTCAACTAAACATGATTTAGTAGGTACTCATTCAATGCACAAATCAACATTTGTCAAAGCATGGATCAAGCATTTAAATAGTTGATACTAGTAATCAAAAATGAATTTTCAGCATGTCAATCAACAAGTATAGTCAACAAGAAATTTCACAAATTGATTCTTACAATTAACGCATGTCAACGTTTTTCAGGGTGAGAATCAAGTTGACAACTTATATGTTAATAACACCAGCTGCCATATATCAACAAAACTGTCAACATTAATAATTTGCACATATTCAGTTTTATAAAAAAAAGAATGGCTAACCGAAATTCCTCTCGATGCCTTTTGGGTGTCGTGCTTGGCGCATCTACTACAATTTTGTAGTCTTCAAGCACACCTGCAAAAATACCTACGGAGAGGTTTTTGGTACCCATATCTTTTTGGGTCCTTTGGGGTTAGGCAAATGATAATTATAACCAAAAGATAAATTTCTATGTTTAGCAAAACACACAGGTGCAATGTGACCTATCCGATTGCAATAATGGCATACTACGTTCGGATTGTGCCAATGCCTACGTTGCGCCAAATACATTCTAGGTGATCTAGAGTCATTCCTAGAGGCGTTGAGAATCCTAGAGTCATTTCTAGGTTGTCTAACGTAGTTCGTTCTAGGCTTATCAACATAGTCCTAGTATTGATTCTAGGCGATGTAAAGTGATTAACTCTAGATTCATTATTCCAATTTCTAGAGTTGTATCTAGGTGATCTAAAGGCGTTAGTTTTAGACTTGTTTTCATACATCCTAGCGTAATGTCTAGGTGGTCTAAAGGAATTTGTCCTAGACTCATTTACAGCCCTAGAATTATTTCTAGGTGGATCAGTAAAATTTCTAATGGGATTTCTGCTTTTATGCCGTTGATTGTTCCTCGACGTTTCCTTTTCTTCAATAACCTTAGGGACATCTATACTTCGTGATTCTAAAGTTTTCCTAAGTTCTGCGTTTTCTAACTTCAAAGAATCGCAGGAAGTACAAGTAGAGCATTTATCAACATAAGAAGCTTCATGCATAGTCTTAACGACTTGTCTAAGTTCTACACTATCATTTTGCAAAAACTGATTTTCTTTTACAAGATTCTCGTTATCAAGAGACAGATTTTCAAAAATTTTTTGTTTTAAAGAAAGTTGATTTTTGAAATCTTTTTCTTTCAATAAGAGACGTTCTTCAAAATCTTTTTCTTTTAAAGAGAGATTTTTCTGAAAATCTAATTCTTGCTGGGAAAGTGATTTCTTCAAATCTCTAATCATTTTGACAGCATTACAAAATTCACCATACAAGTCTTCATATGCATTTTGTAATTCTTCGAACGAGTGAGAGTTAGAGATACTTACCTCTTCTTCGTTGTTTCCATCAAATATTGGAGGCATGGTGTAGCAGTTTCCTTCACCGATTCCTGCAAAAGAATCATGAGTAGAAGCCATGGATGGTTCTCTCAAACTGTTAAGTTTTTCAGAGAGTATGGCTCTGATACCAATTGTTAGAAATAACGCTCTACGCTAGAGGGGGGGGTGAATAGCGTATTAATAAAATTAAGCGTTTTCTTGCGGAATTTAAACTTTGCAGGAAATAAACAAATGCAGTAAAAATAAATTACACCACGATATATACTGGTTGGCCACACTTTGTGGTTAGTCCAGTCCCCGAGAGACTCTCTCGAGATTTCCACTAACAACCTTGTCAAGCTTAAGGTGCCCAACAAACCTTTACACTTGAGACTTGAATCACACAAATCTCAAACACTTGCTCGGAGGCTCCTCACCTCAAAGACTTCAATTTGCTCGGAGGTTCCTCACCTCAAAGACTTCAATTTGCTCGGAGGTTCCTCACCTCAAAGACTTCAATTTGCTCGGAGGTTCCTCACCTCAAAGACTTCAATTTGCTCGGAGGTTCCTCACCTCAAAGACTTCAATTGCTCGGGGATACAATCCCAAAGACTTCACTTGCTCAGGGATACAATCCCAAAGACTTCACTTGTTAAGCTTCCGGGTGCCTAACGAACCTTTACAACTTGAGAACTTGATACAATACAAGCCTCAACCAACCCGCTTAAGGAAACCTATCCCTAAGACTTTACAAGAAGAAATATAACACTTCTTCTTACTACAAGTGTTTAACAAGAACACTCTTTTACTCACTTTACAAGAACTCTCTTAAAGAGTGGATTATGAGTACAAAATATATGGCTCAAGAACACAACAACTTAATCAATAATCTTGGCTCTCAAAAACACAATGTAAGATATGAAATTTGAATCACAAGAATGTAATGTATGCTTTGTAATTTTTCTGCAGTGTTGTTGTTTTTAAAAATGATTTTCAGAGAGTGTTTTATATAGAAATTAGATCAATAGACCGTTGCTTTTAGTTCCAGAAAACACTCCTGAAAATCTGCCTGACAATCGATTGTTGATATTACACAATCGATTGTTGAAGCAAAATTTCAACAGACAGATTCCTTAAAATCTGGTTAAAAAGATTTCTGTTGAATTTAAAAAGAATGATAATCGATTGTTAACTTTAGACAATCGATTGTTGTTCAAATATCCAAAATATTTCTGGCAACTTTTTGACTAAAAGATTGAGTAAAGATTATACCATAAATAGATAAAGCCGTTGGAAGAAGTCCGTTTGGAAATATCACTGAGCACAATCGATTGTTAAATAGTGACAATCGATTGTTCTTCATTTTTGAAGATTTTGAAAACATTCTGTAAGTTGTCCAAAAATTTGAGACTAAGTATAAAATCTGACAATCGATTGTTGAACAGTGACAATCGATTGTTGCTTCAAAAATGATTTCAAACGAAGTTTCTGTCTCAAGACAACATTTTAAAAACTAAGTATAGAACTTGACAATCGATTGTTTCTTCAAGACAATCGATTGTTAAACCCAATTTTCTCAAAACGAGTTTAAAAATCATTTTGGCAAATATGCAACTTATTTCTTTAAAAACTTATGATGCATGATTTTATGAAAATCATTTTAGGTGAGAGCCAATATTAGAAATAAGTCGTTGAGTCAAGATTACAAATTAAGACCTACTCAACAGTGGATTTCATCTTCTATTCTTGAACGCGTACTATCCATCTTGTACTTGGACTGTTATTGTTCCATCACCGATGCTTGCCTCAATGTTTGGCATTTATCAAAACCTACATGAATCAACACACGTTAGTTTGAGAACGTGTTTCCAACACCTGAGAGTTTCAAAAACTAAATCCATTATCCAGGAGGATCTTGAGAATTTTAAGAACTAATCTGAATATCCAGGAGGGTACTGAGAATTTTATAATCTGAATCCCAATATTCAAGAGGTTCGTCCGAGTTTTAAAAAGTAAATCCCACTATCCAGTAAGATCTTAAGAATTTGATAAACTATATCCCGTTATCCAGGAGGGTCCTGAGAATTCTATAAACTAAATCTAATTATCCAAGAGGGTCGTGACAATTTTAAAAACTAAATTCCATTATCCAAAAGGGTCTTGAGCATTTTAAAAAACTCAATCATATTATCCAGCAGGGTCCTGCGAATTTTAAAAACTAAATTCCATTATCTATGAGGGTCCTGAGAATTTTAAAAAGTAAATTTTGTTATCTAGGAGGGTCCTGAGAAATTTCAAAACTAAATTGCATTATCCAGAAGGGTCTTGAGAATTTTTAAAAACTAAATCTCATTATCCAAGAGGGTCTGAGAATTTTAAAAAATAAATTCCATTATCGATGAGGGTCATGAGAATTTTAAAAACTAAATACCATTATCCAAGAGCGTCCAGAGAATTTTAAAAACTATATGCCATTAACCAGAAGGGTTCTGAGAATTTTAAAAATTGAATCCCATTATCCAATAGGGTCATGTGAATTTACAAAACTAAATCGTATTATCCAGAAGGGTCCTGAGAATTTTAACAACTAAATCCCACTATCCAGGAGGGTCCTGAGAATTCTAGAAACTAAAGCGCGTTATTCAAGAGGGTCTTGAGAATTTGAAAAACAAAATTCCATTATCTAGAAAGGTCCTAAGATTTATAAAAATTAATCCAATTATCTAGAAGAGTCCTGAGAACATCAAAAACTAAATCTCATTATAAATGAGGGTTTTGAGAATTTCGAAAACTAAATCCCATTATCCAGGAGGGTGATGGGAATTTTCAAAACTAAATCTCATTATCCAGGAGGGTCTTGAGGATTATAAAAACTAAATCCCATTATCTCGGAGGGTCTTGAGAATTTTAAAAACTAAATCCTATTATCTAGGAAGGTCTTTAGAATTTTAAAAACTAAATTCCATCATCCAGGACGGTCCTAAGACTTTTAAAATTTAAATCCCATTATGCAGGAGAGTCTTGAGAATTTTAAAAACTAAATCCCATTAATCTAGGAGGTTCATGAAAATTTTAAAAACTATAGAGGGTTCTTATAATTTTAAATATTAAATCTCATTATCTAGAAGGGTCCTGAAAATTTGAAAAACTAAATCCCATTATCTAGGAGAGTCCTGAGAATTTTCAAAACTAAATCCCTTTATCACGGAGGGTCCTGAGAATTTTAAAAACTAAATTCCATTATCCAAGAGGGTCCTGAGAATTTTAAAAACTAAATTCAATTATCCAGGAGGGTCTTGAGGATTATTAAAACTAAATCCCATTATCTAGGAGGGTCTTGAGAATTTTAAAAACTAAATTCCATCATCCAGGACGGGCCTGAGACTTTTAAAAACTAAATCTCATTATGCAGGAGGGTCTTGAGAATTTTAAAAACTAAATCCCGTTAATCTACGAGGGTCATGAGAATTTTAAAAACTATACAGGGTTCTCATAATTTTAAATATTAAATCTCATTATCTAGGAGGGTCCTGAAAATTTGAAAAACTAAATCTCATTATAAAGAAGGGTCTTGAGAATTTTCAAAACTAAATTCCATTATCCCGGAGGGTCCTGAGAATTTTAAAAACTAAATTTCATTATCCACAAGGGTCCTGAGAATTTTTAAAACTAAATCCTATTATTCAAGAGGGTCCTGAGAATTTTATAAACTAAATCCTACTATCTAAGAAGGTCCTAAAAATTATAAAACTAAATACCTTTATATTGGAGGGTCTTGAGAATTTTAAAAAACTAAATCCCATTATCCATGAGGGTCGTAAGAATTTTGAAAATTAATCCCTTTATCCATGAGGGTCCTGAGAATTTGAAAAACTAAATTCCATTATTCATGATGGTCCTGAGAATTTTTAAAACTAATTCACATCATCTAGAAGGGAGCTGAGAATTTTAAAAACTAAATCTCATTATCCACGATGGTCTTAAGAATTTTAATAACTAATTATCATTATCCAAGAGGGCCCTGAAAAATTTAAAAACTAAAACCCATTATTCATGAGGGTCCTGAGAATTTGTTAAATTAAATCCCATTATCTAGGAGGATCCTGAGAATTTTTAAAACTAAATCACATTATCCATAAGGATCCTGAAAATTTTAAAAAACTAAATCTCATTATCCAGGAGGGTCCTGAGAATTTGAAAAACTAAATCCCAATATCCAGTAGGGTTCTGAGAATTGTAAAAACTCACTCCTATTATCCAGAAGAGCGTTGAGAATTTTAAAATTTAAATTCTATTATCTAGGAGGGCCCTGAGAATTTTAAATATAATTAAAAACGAAATCCTATTATATAGGATGGTCCTGAGAACTTAAAAAGTAAACCCCATTATCTAGGAGGGTCTTATGAATTTTAAAAACTAAATCTCGTAATCCATGAGGGTCCTGTAAATTAAGACTAAATCCCATTATCAATGAGGGTCCTGTAAATATAGACTAAATCCCATTATCCAAGAGGATCCTGTAAATTTAAATTAAATCCCATTATCCTGGAGGGTCCTGTAAATTAATACTAAATCCCATTATCCAAGAGGGTCCTGTAAATTTAAACTAAATTCCATCAACCAGGACGGTCCTGAGAATTTTAAAAACTAAATCACATTATCCAGGAGGGTCCTATGAATTTTAAAAACTAAATCCCGTTATCTAGGAGGGTCTTGTAACTTTAAACTAAATCCCATTATCCAGGAGGGTCCTATAAATTTAAAATAAATCCCGTTATCCAGGAGGGTCCTGTAAATTTAAACCAAATCCCATTATCTAGGAGGGTCGTGTAATTTAAACTAAATCCCATTATCCAAGAGGGTCCTGTAAATTTAAACTAAATTCCATCATCTAGGACGTTCCTGAGACTTTTAATAACTAAATCCCATTATGCAGGAGGGTCTTGAGAATTTTAAAAACTAAATCCGACTATCTAGGAGGATCATGAGAATTTTATAAACTATATATCACTATCTATGAGGGTCCTCAGAATTTTGAATACTAAACCTCATTATCTAGGAGGGTTCTGAGAATTTGAAAATCTAAATCCCATTATCTATGAGAGTTCTGAGAATTTTCAAAACTAAATCCCTTTATCCCGGAGGGTCCTGAGAATTTTAAAAACTAAACTCCATTATCCAAGAGGGTCCTGAGAATTTTAAAAACTAAATCCAATTATCCAGGAGGGTCTTGAGGATTATTAAAACTAAATCCCATTATCTAGGAGGGTCTTGAGAATTTTAAAAATTAAATTCCATCATCCAGGACGGGCCTGAGACTTTTAAAAACTAAATCCCATTATGCAGGAGGGTCTTGAGAATTTTAAAAACTAAATCCCATTAATCTAGGAGGTTCATGAAAATTTTAAAACTATAGAGGGTTCTCATAATTTTAAATATTAAATCTCATTATCTAGGAGGGTCCTGAAAATTTGAAAAACTAAATCCCATTATCTAGGAGAGTCCTGAGAATTTTCAAAACTAAATCCCTTTATCCCGGAGGGTCCTGAGAATTTTAAAAACTAAATTCCATTATCCAAGAGGGTCCTGAGAATTTTAAAAACTAAATCCAATTATCCAGGAGGGTCTTGAGGATTATTAAAACTAAATCCCATTATCTAGGAGGGTCTTGAGAATTTTAAAAACTAAATTCCATCATCCAGGAGGGGCCTGAGACTTTTAAAAACTAAATCCCATTATGCAGGAGGGTCTTGAGAATTTTAAAAACTAAATCCCATTAATCTACGAGGGTCATGAGAATTTTAAAAACTATACAGGGTTCTCATAATTTTAAATATTAAATCTCATTATCTAGGAGGGTCCTGAGAATTTGAAAAACTAAATCTCATTATAAAGAAGGGTCCTGAGAATTTTCAAAACTAAATTCCATTATCCCGGAGGGTCCTGAGAATTTTAAAAACTAAATTTCATTATCCACGAGGGTCCTGAGAATTTTTAAAACTAAATCCTATTATCCAAGAGGGTCCTGAGAATTTTATAAACTGAATCCTACTATCTAAGAAGGTCCTAAATATTATAAAACTAAATACCTTTATATTGGAGGGTCTTGAGAATTTTAAAAAACTAAATCCCATTATCCAGGAGGGTCGTAAGAATTTTGAAAATTAATCCCTTTATCCATGAGGGTCCTGAGAATTTGAAAAACTAAATTCCATTATTCATGATGGTCCTGAGAATTTTTAAAACTAATTCACATCATCCAGAAGGGAGCTGAGAATTTTGAAAACTAAATCTCATTATCCACGATGGTCTTAAGAATTTTAATAACTAATTATCATTATCCAAGAGGGCCCTGAAAAATTTAAAAACTAAAACCCATTATTCATGAGGGTCCTGAGAATTTGTTAAATTAAATCCCATTATCTAGGAGGATCCTGAGAATTTTTAAAACTAAACCACATTATCCATAAGGATCCTGAAAATTTTAAAAAACTAAATCTCATTATCCAGGAGGGTCCTGAGAATTTGAAAAACTAAATCCCAATATCCAGTAGGGTTCTGAGAATTGTAAAAACTCACTCCTATTATCCAGAAGAGCGTTGAGAATTTTAAAAATTAAATTCCATTATCTAGGAGGGCCCTGAGAATTTTAAATATAATTAAAAACGAAATCCTATTATATAGGATGGTCCTGAGAACTTAAAAAGTAAACCCCATTATCTAGGAGGGTCTTATGAATTTTAAAAACTAAATCCCGTAATCCATGAGGGTCCTGTAAATTAAGACTAAATCCCATTATCAATGAGGTCCTGTAAATATAGACTAAATCCCATTATCCAAGAGGATCTTGTAAATTTAAATTAAATCCCATTATCCTGGAGGGTCCTATAAATTAATACTAAATCCCATTATCCAAGAGGGTCCTGTAAATTTAAACTAAATTCCATCAACCAGGACGGTCCTGAGAATTTTAAAAACTAAATCACATTATCCAGGAGGGTCCTATGAATTTTAAAAACTAAATCCCGTTATCTAGGAGGGTCTTGTAAATTTAAACTAAATCCCATTATCCAGGAGGGTCCTATAAATTTAAAATAAATCCCGTTATCCAGGAGGATCCTGTAAATTTAAACTAAATCCCATTATCTAGGAGGGTCGTGTAATTTAAACTAAATCCCATTATCCAAGAGGGTCCTGTAAATTTAAACTAAATTCCATCATCCAGGACGTTCCTGAGACTTTTAATAACTAAATCCCATTATGCAGGAGGGTCTTGAGAATTTTAAAAACTAAATCCGACTATCTAGGAGGATCATGAGAATTTTATAAACTATATATCATTATCTATGAGGGTCCTCAGAATTTTGAATACTAAACCTCATTATCTAGGAGGGTTCTGAGAATTTGAAAATCTAAATCCCCTTATCTATGAGAGTTCTGAGAATTTTCATAACTAAATCCCACTATACAGGAGGGTCCTGAGAATTTTAAAAACTAAATCTCATTATCCAAGAGGGTCCTGAGAGTTTTAAAAACAAAATCTCATTTTTCCAGGAGGATCTTGAGAATTTTAAAAACTAAATCTGATTATCCAGGAGGGTACTGAGAATTTTATAATCTAAATCCCATTATCCAAGAGGGTCGTCCGAGTTTTTAAAAGTAAATCCCACTATCCAGTAGGATCTTGAGAATTTTATAAACTATATCCCATTATCCAGGAGGGTCCTGAGAATTTTATAAACTAAATCTCATTATCCAAGAGGGTCGTGACAATTTTAAAAACTAAATTCCATTATCTAAAAGGGTCCTAAGCATTTTAAAAAACTTAATCATATTATCCAGCAGGGTCCTGAGAATTTTAAATACTAAATTCCTTTATCTAGGAGGGTGCTGAGAATTTTAAAAAGTAAATTTTGTTATCTAGAAGGGTCCTGAGAAATTTCAAAACTAAATTCCATTATCCAGAAGGGTCTTGAGAATTTTAAAAAACTAAATCTCAGCATCCAAGAGGGTCTGGGAATTTTAAAAACTAATCCCATTATCGATGAGGGTCATGAGAATTTTATATACTAAATACCATTATCCAAGAGGGTTCTGAGAATTTTAAAAACTATATGCCATTAACCAGAAGGGTTCTGAGAATTTTAAAAACTGAATCCCTTTATCCAAAAGGGTCATGAGAATTTTTATAACTAAATCGTATAATCCAAAAGGGTCCTGTGAATTTTAACATCTAAATCTCATTATCCAGGAGGGTCCTGAGAATTCTAATAACTAAAGCGCGTTATTCAGAAGGGTCTTGAGAATTTTATAAACTAAATTCTATTATCTAGAAAGGTCCTAAGATTTTTAAAAATTAATCCAATTATCTAGAAGGGTCCTGAGAATTTTAAAATCTAAATCTCATTATAAAGGAGGTTTTGAGAATTTCGAAAACTAAATCCCATTATCCAGAAGGGTGATGAGAATTTAAAAAACTAAATCTCATTATCAAGGAGGGTTATTAGAATTTTAAAAACTAAATCTTATTATTCAGGAGGGTCATAAGAATTTTAAAAGCTAATTCCCATTATCTAGGAGGGTCCTGTGAATTTTAAAAACTAAATTCAATTATCCACGAGGGCCTTGAGGATTATAAAACTAACTCCCATTATCTAGGAGGGTCTTGAGAATTTTAAAAATTAAATTCCATCATCCAGGACGGTCCTGAGACTTTTGAAAACTAAATCCCATAATGCCAGAAGGTCTTGAGAATTTTAAAAACTAAATCCTATTATCTATGAGGGTCATGAGAAAACTATACAGGGTTCTCATAATTTTAAATACTAAATCTCATTATCTAGGAGGGTCCTGAGAATTTGAAAAACTAAATCCCATCATCTAGGAGAGTCCTGAGAATTTTCAAAACTAAATCCCATTATCCCAGAGGGTCCTGAGAATTTTAAAGACTAAATCTCATTATCCAAGAGGGTCCTGGGAATTTTGCAAACTAAATCCTATTATTCATGAGGGTCCTGAGAATTTTAAAAACTAAATATCACTATCTAAGAGGGTCCTGAAAATTATAAAAACTAAATACCTTTATTTTGGAGGGTCTTGAGAATTTTAAAAACTAAATCCTATTATCCAGGAGGGTCCTAAGAATTTTGAAAATTAATCCCTTTATCCCTGAGGGTTCTGAGAATTTAAAAAACTAAATTCCATTATTCAGGATGGTCCTGAGAATTTTTAAAACTAATTCACATCATCCAGAAGGGTGCTGAGAAATTTAGAAACTAAATATCATTATCCAGGAGGGTCTTGAGAATTTTAAAACCTAAATATCATTATCCAGGAGGGTCCTGAAAATTTTAAAAACTGAAACCCATTATTTAGGAGGGTCCTGAGAATTTTTTATACTAAATCCCATTTTCTAGGAGGATCCTGAGAATTTTTAAAACTAAATCACATTATCCATAAGGATCCTGAAAATTTTAAAAAACTAAATCTCATTATCCAGGAGGGTCCTGAGAATTTGAAAAACTAAATCCCAATATCGAGGAGGGTCCTGAGAATTTTAAAAACTCAATCCTATTATCCAGGAGAGCGTTGAGAATTTTAAAAATTAAATTCCATTATCTAAGAGGGCCCTGAGAATTTTAAAATTAATTAAAAACGAAATCGTATTATCTAGGATGGTCCTGAGAATTTGAAAAACTAAATTCCATTATCCAGGAGGGTCCTATGAATTTTAAAAACTAAATCTCGTTATCTAGAAGGGTCCTGTAAATTTAAACTAAATCCCATTATCGAGGAGGGTTCTGTAAATTTAAACTAAATCCCATTATCCAGGAGGATCATGAAAACTGAGAATGAACTTAGCTGAGTCATGCTCTCATCTTGGAGGATTCTAAAAAGAATTTCTTTCTCCCTGAACCATGCTTTTACATGGGAGGTCCATATGGATTACAGAAATTTTTCTTACCACTGTTTCAGTCAAATAAAATCTTGTTAGTTTAAAACATAGTGGTTAGTTTGTGGCCTTGACCTTGAAGGCTGATGTTTCTGCACTTGCCAGGATAACTTTGATTTCAACTTGGATGATCTTAACTGCTGTCGACTACCCAGTCTCTTTCAACCCTTATCACAGAAAACACCTCTGCTCCCTTCGATCTTTTTTACTTAACCCTTGCATTTCAAATGAATCCCAAAGCATGTTGATTGTTACCAACTCAATGCTCATACCAATTTTCCCTGACTTATGCCACTTTGATATGCTAGCCAAATTCATTTTGTGCAACTGAAAAGCTGGTAGTAAATTTTGAAGTCATTTCTCATTGGTTCTGATCAAACAGACTCAATAAGGGACTCAAACAAAATGAGAGGAATAAAATAACGAACAAGGAAAAGTGATGATACCAAATCTAATAACCATGACATGTACCTTCGGATTAAATGGCCTAATCTATCAAGCAAGTCTAATATTCCACTCTGATTGTACATCTTTGCTGTAAAACTGGGCTTCATATCTTCAATTGTCCTATTTGATCCACAATCCTTAGTGGATATGTAGTGCCCTGAAGGTTTTCACTGTCAAGCCTCTCTCATTTTGCTCTTTCTCAACTCACTGTCGCCTTGCGGCGCCACTGAGGATTTTCACCTATAAGACTCTTTCATTTTATCATTTTCTCTCATTGTGCTGAGGGCAAAGGTGTCACCGTGATGCATGAAGATCAGACTTTTACCACACACTTTATTTCACATCCTCAAAGATTGGTTGGAAGGTTTTTATTTGGACCTTAATATAGGCTTTTGGACCGGGTTGGAAAGAAATTGTGGTATGAAGGCTCAAAATATTTTAAGATGAAAAGGGTTCAAAATTACAACTTTTGAAATCATGCCTTTTGGAAATATTAAAACTTCTGCCCCGATTTCTTGGATCTTGGGGAATTTTTTTTCCGGATATTTGCTTTGATTGGATTTCTATGAAAACTTCCCCATTTTTGACTTTGGAGATTATGAAATATTTATTTTTATGTGACCGAACTGTAAGGCTGCCTACGTATCTTGTGGTGACAAGAATCAGGTCAAACGAAGTTTAAAAGAAAATTGTTTGTTTTTTTCTTTTCTATCTTTTTTTTTCTCCTTTTTTCTTTCTTTTTTCTTTCTCTTTTACTTTTTTCTTTCTCTTTTTTTTTTTGCCTTTTTCTAGTTCCTGACTCTATTTCTGATTCCAAAAGAGAGGTATTAAATAAAAAATTATGACTCAAAATGGATAGCAAAGGATAAAAATGTTGGGTAGCAGAATAAAATGCCTCCATCATACCAAACTTAAAAATGCCAAGTACAAATATGCAATTGAAGATAACCAAACAAATCACACATAGTATCTATTGATGGCATCAACACACACAAAAAGTGCCAACGAGCAATACCTTTGTCCTAATGAATGGCTATTGCCAGTTTGAAGAAGACTTAACACAACCATACTTTGATGTGGAAATATGCATTTTAGCAATGACTGATTTGCCTCAAATTGCTTAAGAGACATTCCCTTGTTGTATGCTCTTATCAACACCTTTATTTCCTAGACTTACTGCCTCATTTTCACTCAATTCAAAGTTCAGGTCATCTCGGAATACGTGAATCTTTAATTATTTCCTCAAACGCATCCTTCGATCATATTCAAAATTGTGTCATTTCTTCATGATTAGACTAACTTTCAATATTAGGCTGAGAATTATGCGTGTATGTCATGTTACTAGAGTCAGGATGAAAAGAACTATAAAAGAAAAAGTGACCTAAAAAAACAAACTAGAACTAACAGAAAACAGGAGATTGCATTAGACAGATGATGAGAAGGATTTGAACAAAAAAGCAAAATAGACATGGGCACAACCCTGGAACAATCCTAGATAACACTAGATGAGTTACTATAATAAAATGAACTAGACAAAAAGAAGAAGAGTTTGAACCACAAGACAATGTCTAGATTACAACCTCGAAATAACCATGACAACAGAAATGACATCAAAATAAACCACCAAAACTCCTCCTTTGCTAGCCAAGAAATGAGTGTCTTTCCAATTAACAAGCTCGATATCTTAGCTACTGGACTGCACATCAAAATTACTGGAACCTTCACCAGTTGTAATATCATTAACTTTAGTCAGCGAGTTCCCAAGAGGATTCTCATACCCCATGTCACCATGCATCTTCCCCACAAAGTGTGCTGACCCAGGTAAATTTGGCTTCCTAAACTTAAGCAAGGTATGAGGTTTTTTTGGCTGGTGGAGCATGAAAAATTTGGGATGAAGTGTCGGGGTAGGAGTTGTAAGGGGTGAAGCCCGGGGCGTGTTGAAGGAAAAGATCAACAGTATTGGGAATCTGGGCTTGGGACAGTAATGGAATGGAGGCATGATTTTCTGTATAGTTGGTAGGGAATGAAGGTGGAGGATGTCCCTTAAACCAAGTCTGATATCTTTCAGTCATCTGATGTTTCAACATTTGGACCTCCTCTTCGGTTCCGATTCTGATTCTACAGTCTCCCTTGGCGGGTCTACAACTGTTGCATCCAAGTCTTTGTTAGCCATGGGTACCTTTCTCTTTGACTTTGTATTGTATGAATAAATCACCAAAGTTCCACAAACTAACCACCCTTTATTGTGATAACAATAAAAGTAACAAAGAGGAGCAAAACAAAGCCAACATTTTAGGGTTAGAGAATTTATTAGATAGAAATATCACATTGCGTGCAATACCCTAATTCACAATTAAATGTTCTAAAATGGCTTCGAGGATACGAAGGTCATATTGCATCATCCCATTTTTATTCACTTGCCCCATTTCTTTTCTTCATTTTCCTTTCTAACACCGCTTGGTTTTTTATTTCTTTGCCCCTCTTTTCCCTGATCGTTGCTCTTTTTTTAATCTCATTTCTCACATGCACAATCTCATCTCTTTTTTTCTTTGTTTTTGTTTTTTGTTTTTATTTTCAAAAAATGATTCAATCGAACCCTATGTAAGTTGCCTACGTATCATGTCCCTCATGAATCAGATCAAGCGTAGTTCTGAAAAGTAAACAATAAACAACAACTTAGTATAATCCCCCTTAGTGGGGTCTGGAGAGAGTAGTGTGTACGCGGACCTTGTCCGTACCCTAGGGTAGAGAGGTTGTTTCCAAATAGACCCTCGGCATCCTTCCCTCCAAGAACTTCCCACCTTACTCTTAAGGAGACTCGAACTCACAACCTCTCAGTTGGAAGTGGGGGTTGCTTACCATCAGAGCAACCCCTCTTGTCAGTTCTGAAAAGTAATAGACAAAATAAACTAAGAAATAAAAGTCTTTTAGAAATTTTCAATTTTTTTACAAATACAAATGGGAAGTAGTATAACAAAATATTAGACAAACTCTTACGCCACCTAAAAAACCTACCAGACAAGACAAGAAAGTAAGAGAAAACAGGAAAATAAACTCAAAAATATAAAAAGGCTCCTCAAGCAGCTCCCGAATATGATAGTTCTGGGGTATCTGTCGTGCTCGAGCTTTGATAAATGAATCCATACATGAATGAAAAAAAAAATTTCAAAAAAATTAAATGACTCGAGACACTATATGAGACCACACATCCTATTGGACTCATGCAAGACAAGATTGGACTATTTTGAAATTTAACCTACATGGCCAAGAGTGGATAGATTTACACCATTATTGTTCATTGTTTGTTAATTACCCTCATATCTTATGTTTTTGTTACATAATATGTGCCAAACAACATATTTGCTGATTTTCCATCCTAAATTAACACTAGACAATTAAGGCTAAAACAGAATCTTAATAAATTGACACCCTCTGGAAACGCCAATAAGTTTTCTATCCATCCGTGTTTTCTATGGAAACGCCAATAAGTTTTGAATGATAATTAATGTTTGATTTACTACCAAATAAATACCAAATTATGTAAGGTAACATATTAAATGCTCCAAATATATCCTCTAAACAAAACAGATTATGTCCTCTAAACGGAAGATCCATTGGATTTTTTCGATAAAACTGTTTCGAAATTGACTACAGTCATTCCTCCAAACAGAAATTCGTCAAAACTGTTTCGAAATTGACTACTCTCATTCCTCCATTAAAAATTCGACAAAACTGTTTGGAAGTTGACTACTCTCATTCCTCCATTCAAAATCATATTTTCTTGTTATTCAGTGATAGCCTAATTCCCCCAGATTCTCTCTTATTTTTTCATATTTTGTAGTTCTTCCGTGACTGGCAGTAAGGAGATTCTACAATGTCAAAAATTCCGATAATGCTTAAATGTAATGGTTATTGGGATAACTATGGCAGTTTCAGAGATTTTGAAGTTGACGCCATTTTGGTTGATGAAACTGCAAGCTACGGAATTCTCCAATCTACAATTGCAGAACAATTATCGATTGATACATCTGATAAAGTTGTAGAAATAAAATACATTGTGAATGATAATTGTCCTCCGTTGCATATTAGAAACGATATGGGCGTTCGTGTATACATGGAAACGAAAAAATTGAATAAAAACTTAGGTTCGTATCCGTTATGTATTAGCATAAGAGATTTCAATATGGAATTGGCAATCACCAATGAACGCCCCATCAGTATCGGTAAGTTTGCGTCGAAACTGAATTCGGAGATTTTTGTGTTCTCTAATCTACTACAATTTGACGCCAATTATCTATAATGAATATACAATGTGAATGTATTGTCTGCAGGTTCTTCAGGATCATTGAGGTTATTAGAAATTCCATCTTCACCAGCTATTGAGGAATATCAAAGTGAAATAATAATTGAATCTTCTCAAACATGTATTGAAGAAGGTCAAGTGTACCAGGACAAGAAGACGATTGTTGCTGCAATGAAGAATTATGCAGTTATGCAGAAGTTCCAGTTCAGAGTTAAAAGATCAAGTTGTAGAAGGTTTGTAGTTAGTTGTTCATTTCCAAAATTAAAGTATTATTTTTATTTATGCAGTTGTATACAATTGTAGTTAATGTATTCAATTCTAGTTAATTGTAGTTAAATGTAGTCAATTGAAGTTCTATGTAGTCAATTGTAGTTTTTTGTAGTCAAATGTAGTTACGGAAAACCAGTTTGTATGTATTTGTAGTTAATTGTAGTTAAATGTAGTCAGTTGTAGTTCTATGTAGTCAATTGTAGTTGTTTGTAGTCAAATGTAGTTACGGAAAACAAGTTTGTCGGTATTTGTAGTTAGTTGTAGTTAAATGTAGTCAATTGTAGTTCTATGTAGTCAATTGTAGTTGTTTGTAGTCAAATGTAGTTACGGAAAACCAGTTTATCGGTATTTGTAGTTAGTTGTAGTTAAATGTAGTCAATTGTAGTTCATTGTATTATTTAATAAAAAATGTTTGAAAATTTGATTTTTTTGTAGCTACTGGCTTGTATGTGTTGCGGAGAACTGCAAATGGCACTTCAAGGCAAGTTCTATTCATGATTCATCATTGTTCAAGATAAGAAGTTTTAGCCGACAACACACATGTTGCCGAATGGACGAAACATTCATAAAGCGCAAGTGTACTGCAACAGTAGTTGGTAGCATTGTCGTTCCAAAGTTTTGTGATCCTAAGACTGTTTACACGCCAAAGGACATACAAACTGACATGTTATCCGAACATGGAGTCAACCTAAGCTACATGCAAGCATGGAGAGCAAAGGAAAAAGCATTACGATTTCTGCGAGGGAATCCGTGTGACTCGTACAACAGATTACCAAAATATTTTTATATTCTTGAGAAGAATTATCCAGGTTCTGTTGTTAAATTGAAGAAGGTAGCAGATGATTGCTTCTTGTATGCATTTTTTGCTCTTTCTACATCAATAAATGGTTGGCAACATTGTAGGCCGGTAGTAGTGGTTGATGGGACATTCTTAAAATCATCATACAGGGGTATTATGCTGACAGCAAGCACCATGGATGCAGCAGGTAACAGATGTTATAATGTTGTAGTTACAATGTAGTTACTTTGTATAAATCAAGGTATTTTAAATTGCCTAAATTATCCATATATATTTGTATTTAATAGTTAATGTCAAGTTATGTCTACAAATTGTAGGTTCTATTTTTCCCTTGGCATATGCTGTTGTTGATTCTGAGAACGACGCGTCTTGGAGGTGGTTCTTTGAACAATTCAAGGAGGCATATGGTGAAAGACCCTCTATGCGTGTTGTCTCAGACATGCATGAGAGTATATCGAAGGCAACATCCGTAGTCTATCCTGGAATGGCACACTACTTTTGCATGTGGCATATATGGACAAATATAAGGTCAAAATTTAAGAAGGCACATCTACAATTACATGAATTGTACTTTGCTACAGCACGGTCATATACTCTGGATGATTTCAATGAAAGAATGATGAAGATTCAGGAGGTAGACCCACGTGTTTCGTTTTACCTACATGATATTGGCTATCATAGATGGTCAAGAGTACATGCAACGGCAAATAGAACTTTTACTATGACATCAAACATTGCAGAGTCGTTGAACGCTGTTACAAAAGAGGCAAGAGAGCTGCCAATATTTGATCTATTGGAGTATATGAGGACTATTATAGAACGTTGGACAAAAGACAAGTTATTGAAGGCAAAGGGTACTTTCACATTACTTGGGCACAAATTCAACAAAGAATTGGAAGATAACAATACATTATCCCAGAAACTAAAGGTAATATATTATTGTTTTGTTCATGAAAAGAAAACAAAAAAAGTAGTAGATGAAAAAGTTGTTTCCAGAGAGTTTTAAAAATGTAGTCGATTGTAGTTAAATGTAGTTAATGTTTTATGAATTATTTCCAGAGAGTTTTAAAAATGTAGACGATTGTAGTTAAATGTAGTTAATGTTTTATGCCGTTTATTTGTAGCTGATTTGTAGTTAACTGATTGTTGCTAACATAGTTAACTTATTGACACCTTATTATTTTCTTTTTGATCTTGAATTATAGGTGAGAGCTTCAACCGATCATATACACACTGTGTTAGATGGCGTGAAGCGGTACATTGTATGTTTAGAAAATAAGAAATGTAGTTGTGGACAATTCCAACTTGATGAACTTCCATGTGCACATGCTTTGGCATCATTAAGGCATAGGAATGAAATGCCGGACAACTATTGCTCACCGTATTACACAACTAAAAGCCTACTACTTACATATGAATTGCCAGTTAATCCTTTTCCCGATGAAGCAAAATGGGATGTTCCACAACATATTTTGGATGATGTAATAAAGCCACCGGCTGGAGATAAAAGGCAGCCAGGAAGACCTCACAAGGAAAGATATAAAAAATTTGATGAAATAAACTCAAAGAAGTACAAGGTGTCATGTGGCAATTGTGGAGGTGAAGGGCATAACAAAAGAAGTTGCAAGAATGCGCCGAAAAAGGCATGAATATAATGTAGCTACAATAGTTATTCAAAATAAATGGTAGTTATCCCAGATTATCGGAATTTAATGTGTAACTGTAATACGTTTTTGACGATAATAAAGAAGTTTACTAATATACTTGAGTAATCTAAACTGTTTGCATATTGTTGTTATAATGTACTTTAAGTGATTTCTAAATGTGTTATCGACATAATAGATAAAGACAGAATGTTGTAGATAAAGAAAAAACATTGTAGTTCATTTTCATGAATTCTAAGTAAGAAACATCATCATGTTTATCTGAAAACATATATTGTGCAAATGTACTGCAACAGTGCATGTAGCGTTGGACCTCCAGCAATTTGTAGTTATGTAATTGTAGTTATATGCAGAATAAATGTGTAGTTATACGTAATTTTATGTAATTGTAGTCACTACATTAATAATGTCTAATGTATTCATGAAGCTATTGTTCATTACAACCAAATGACTACATTTACAATACATATTGCCTTGATGAGAAGAGGGAGCATGATATGGAGTTGTAGATAATTGTAGTTTACTTTTAATAATGTTATCATTATCAATAGAGTTAACATCTGTATTGAGGCAACTCTAAATCGTCGAATAGATTGAACTGGCTTCAAATTTTATTTGATAGTTTTTAGTTCAGACCTGTAAGAACTACAATGTATTCAGAATAAATGTTAATGCAAGAAGTTGATAATGTATTCCAATCCAAGAAGTTGGATAATGCAAGCACTGGCATGATAATGTCTAATGTCTTCATGAAGCAATTGTGCATTTAGTTTGCATTTCTGAAACAAATATGTTCTAAACTAAAATGGGAGATCAGAGTTGTAATCAGAATAAAAACAATCTCATAACAAAAGTGAACATACAGTGCAACTAAAAGCACAGATGAATCTCAGAAAAATGGCAAACAGAAATGCAAACTTAAGGTTATTTTTCCAAAGCAATTGTTCAGTACAACCAAACTCACATAATTCTCCACTAACTACAAAATTGTTCAGTATCCATGAAACATTGTGGGTTACAATAAAAGTTCATTACAACAGTAGACACTATTTCCTCTTTCGTTCCACTTTAGTTCTCTCATTTTTTGGCGGTGGACCCCTCCTCCTTGCAAGCCTGCCTGTAACCTCGCTCTCACTGATTGAACCATCACTTAGCTTCTTTGTGGCGTAGTCCACAACAGAGCTCCATAGCGTCTACGGTGTTTGTTAATATCATTAAGATCATCCTTTGGTATAGACAAATCACCATTGCTAATATATTCCGCAAATGCAGCCACAAATACACCGCAATCCCTGCAGATTATGAGTAATTTCCATTAAATACCAAAAAACAAATAAATTTTAATTAATCATATAGAAAGGGAGTTTAGTTTTTTACAGTGAGCTTTCCTTTTGTTGTGGAATCTCGGCAACCATCCATTGTATGTCTAAAAGGTCAGTAACTGGCTTCTCTACGTATGACTTTGTAGTCTTAAAGTCAATGTCCTTGCGTTTACCGTAGAAACCAGTGCACGACAAATAAAGAGGAATAATTGTTGAAAATTTTTCAGCCAAAGCTTGAACTTTTTTGTTACGCTTTGCCCTCACCAATGAATCATACACATACAGTTGCTGGTCCTTTATGTCAAACACTAACAACAACCAATGGAAGTTCTCTACAAGGTTAACAGGCATTACCACATAATCCACAAGATCCCATGCTACATTTGCAAGAATTCAATAGCCCATAATGTATTCTCCAATATCGTCATCGGCTTTTACAACAGAATTCCTTTGATTAATTGGAGCAGCAGAGAACTTATCATAGATACTTTCAACTTTTGTCTTGAACAAACAGTCTGTTGTTGTAAATCTACAGTTGTTGTTGGGGCCATATTTCCCCTTCTTTCTCAAATAGTACATTATAACATCGATGTGCTGAAAACAGTAAAAGTTGCATTTATAATATGTAGTTCAAGTCTGTACATTAATGCAATCTGTCTTTAAAATGCTGTCAACTGTGTTCAATAAACTCCATGTTGTAGAGAATTGTAGTTAAATGTAGTGAATTGATTTTAAATGTAGTTAAAGCAATCTGTATTTAATACAATTTGTAGTTAATGCAAATGTATTCAATTGTAGTCATTTGTAGTCAATAAGAACTATATTTGTAGTTAACAAGACATACTTAGAGATGTTTAGACAGAATAATCTATTGGATATCAGTTGTTCAATATCAACAATTATTAGAGCATACAAGATGAAAGAAAACAAATAATGGCTGTGTATAACAGTTTGACAGCTACAAAAGTGAAAATAACAGCTACAAGATGCAAATAAGAGCTAAAAAATATGTAGTTCATGTCTATGTATTTCAGTTTACTTATAATCCATTCTAGTTATAAGTCTGTACACATCAAGGCAATCAGTATTTTAAATGTAGTCGTTGGTAGTTAACTGTAGTGTTCAATAACAAGAATAACAGTGAGACAAAACTGCAATGATAATTCATATACTTACTGTACAATTTATTAGCTGTCCGGGGTGAGCAAGGGCGTAGAACTAGTCCTTCTTATCTATTTTTTCGCAACCCAAATCCAACAAAGGATTGAGATGGTTATCCTTCATGGAATAGAAGTTCTTCCTCCTGTAATAATAATATAATTACATAGAAGTCTAAATTCAATAGAAAGAAAAGTAAAACAAATACATACAACATAAGACATTTAAGCACCATACCTCCTAGATGATTTGTCACTTCTATGGTATAACCATGTAGTAAAACTATCTATTAGTTGAGGATCGACATCTTCACCAATGGGACTTGTGAATAGGTGCTTTATGTAAAAAAAATTTGGACCAAAAGGCGTGCTGCCTTCAGTACTGTGGAATGGCGTGAATGGTGATCGTGCATGTTTTCCAGGTAACCTTGTTCTTCCTTGATGAAGAGGGGTTGAATCAACTTGAATTGGGTCACCATACATGACCATTTGTGATAGGTTTTCTGGAATTTCAAAATCGTCCAGTGTCACACCTTTATTTTCATTTCCTCCACACATCACTCCAATCTCCTCTTCTTTTTCAATGCATTCTTCGACAATTTCAGTCACAGTTACACCATGAATTGGTGACTGTGGAACATTGTCTTGTTGTTCAAGTTGTTGAGGAGAAGAAGGAGCTGAACAGGTAAATTAATTTTTTATTAGCAATTCAAGATGGAAGTATATATGTATGTATGAATTATCTAGATACCTGTTGTACTGGGCCTGCACGGACTTGAGGACCAAAATTGAACTGAAATTCTTTGTTTTCTCTGCTTCATTATGTTCGTTATATCTTTTTGAACTAGCAGCAAACTACATTGTGAGATGAATGTTTTAGTATTAGAATACATTATCATAAATATTATATAGTGATAGTTATAAATAACAGTGAGCCAGATAAGTCATATGAAGTTGAAGTATGTATAGTGAAACAGTGAGCCAGCTACAAAATACAAATAACAAATATACAATATTTATTTAAATTCAATTCTGTATACACAATATTTATTTCAATTCTGCAATCTGTAGTTACTGCATTGTAGTTTATGAAATCTGTATTCAATTGTAGCCAGTAAAGACTACATTTGGATATAATAAGACATACTTAAAGATGTTTAGGTAATAGAAGCTTTTGGATACCACTTTTTCAATATAAACATTTACGAGAGCATAGAAGAGGAAAGAAAACAGGAAGAAATCAAAATACAAATGCCTACAAATGACTACAATTAACCCCTGTTAAATAGCCAGTTATTGAACACTACATTTAACTACAAATAATTACATTTAAAATACAGACTTAGACCAAATGTGATGACTTATAACTAGAATACATATAACTAGATTTGGTTATAACAAAACTGAAATACACAGACTTGAACTACATATAGTGTTACTTACAAATAACAGTGAGCCAGGTAAGTCATATGTAGTTCAAGTCTGTATATTAAAACATTGAGCCAGCTACAAAATACAAATTACATCTACAAACCTACAAATAACAGCTACAAAATTGTAGTTCAAAACTGTACATTAATGCAAACAGTAGTTTTAATGTATTCAATTTTATTGAAATGTAGTGTTCAGGAACTACAATTTATATAACAGCAAACTACATTTTGATAGTAATGTTTTAGTGTTAGAATCAATTATCATAACTATTATTAGTGTTATAATAAATATATGTAAATTCTTACCTTGGTCTCATCCAATTCATTTCTCTTGTTGACAGTATTCACTAATCTTTTCAAAGATTCATTTATGAACTCTCGAAGTTTTGAGAGTTCATCAAAAACATCATTCTTCAGCTGATCTAACTTCCCAGCAACCTAAAAATTAAATATGTATGTGAGTTGGTAAGAATATTCGATTTGTGACACTAAAATAACAAGAAACTACAATGTGGAAGGAATGATTTCAATTGGGACTAAACAATGACTACACAACTGTAAATTCTAACAGTACCTGCTCAATCTTCTGTTCCACCTTCCTCATCTGGCTTCTTACAGATTCCATATCATTTGAAGATTTAGCCTCTTCATGTTGATCTGTCGGAGAAGCAGCAGATGGGACTTTTGAAGGTTGAGTAACCTCTTCATCGTCATAATTAAGGTTTACTGGGAGGTTGAGCGCTCCAATCTCTTCCCCGGATGCAACCAAGTTTGAGAACTGAAAGAAGGATGAAGACAGTGAAGTAAATTTGAAAGAAATTGTAGATGTCATGTAGTTACTATAGTAGTTATTGAAGAATTACACAAAGGTTAACAAGAATACCTTGAGCCACTGCGGCTTGATGAATTTTTCTTCAAAAACATTTAACCAAATCTGTCCTTTTGTAGCCGACCATCTTAAAATACGGGGAATGGAGTCAGAGCACCGTATAGCAAGCTCGGTGCTGACAGAAGAACAGCACTCGTACAGCCACACTTGTAAGGCTAACGAGCATCCCCGTAAAAGATAAGAATGGACGTTGAGACTTAGACGATGTCTGACAGACTCAAGAACTTGCTTAAAAGATTTTGTACCCCATGGGTACGAATCAAAATGACCACTCTCTATAAGAAAAAAAGTAAATTTGTCTATCAAACAAACATTGTCCTTATCAGAAGGACAAACAAAGAATTCCAACAAATACAAGACACACAACTGTACAGCATCCAAATCATTTGTCCAGGATTTGGATGTCACTACACTTCTCAAAAGCGATTTCTCTACCCGAGATTCGTTAGGGAAGTATTTAGTCATTAAATGGCTAATATAACTAGAATTGTAAACATGGTCCGATAAACTATCAACACAGTTAAACCCAGTTATCAAACAAAAATCCCTCAAAGTAAAAATCAATTTTTGCCCATTTAAAAGAACAGAAAAATAGTCGCCACTAGACTTTGATAATTCATACTTCATTAGAAGATGAATAGATTGGTTCTGCATGCAGATAGGGGGCATATCTAGTAAATAACCAAAACAAGTGTTCTTGAAAGCACATAATTGTGTTGGGGATAATAAAGACTTTATCTGGGATGGTATCGTTGCATCGCACAAGCTATGGAACCGTATCACACCATAATCAACATTATGTTGTGCATAGTAAGGTCCATTCTGCAAAAAAAGTACATTAATGGTCGTTAGAATGAAGCCAGATTTCAGCATTACAATATATAATGTAACATATCATATAACTACATTTTAAACACACAAAATACATTTTTAACATACAAACTATATTTTTTCTCCATTTTTCTGTATATTGAAAAAGTGAGCCCATATGTATTTCAATTCTGTAAATGTATTTCAATTCTGTATATTTCATTTTACCTATATACAAATGTAGTTAAATGTAATGTAGTTATAGGTTTCTGTACAGTAATGCATTGTGTAGTTTAAATGCAATCTTTAGTGTTCACCTACATACAGATTTTATTCAATTGTAGTTATATGTAGTCAGTTGTTTTTAAATTTTGTTAATGCAATCTGTAGTTACTGCAATTGTAGATAATGAAATCTGTAGTCAATTGTAGCCAATTGTAGCCAGTAAGGACTACATTTGGATATAATAAGACATACTTAAAGATGTTTAGATAATAGAATCTTTTGGATACCACTTGTTCAATATAAACATTTAACAGAGCATAGAAGAGTAAAGAAAACAGGAAGAAATCAAAATACAAATGCCTACAAATAACTACATTTAACCCCTGTTCAATAGCTAGTTATTGAACACTACATTAACTACAAATAACTACATTTAAACTACAAATAACTGTGTATAACAGCTACAAGATACACATGAAACTACATTCAACTACAACAAACTACAGTTAACAGCTACATATTTGATTCCACAGTATACTAAATCAATGAAATTTAGGTCAACTAAAACAGTTTCAAATAATCATTGCATTAAACTACATTAAACTACTAAAACGACAAAAATATACAATTTTGATTCAGCTGTGACATTGTCAAATAAAACATTACATAACACTACATTAAACTACAAAAAACAACAATTGACTACAAATTTTTTCCAACACTATATTCTGCCAAACAATTACACATTAACTCCGAATAATAACAATTAACTACAATTAGTATAAGCAACCCTAACATGCAATAATACATTAAATTTTTACAAAAGAACACTTAGACGACAAAAAAAAAAATTGAATTCTAATTTTTTCCAAAAATATATTAAAATACAAAACATTGTAGATAAAAAAAAGTTGTTTACCTTAACCGAAACTTGTTGTTGAAACAATTTTGTGGGTTTTTTAGAGGGTTTCACCTTTTTTTGCTTTGAGGGTGAATGAGACACCTTCTGTATTTTTGTTTTTTGAACTTTGGGTGAATCGTCCACAAAATCATCATCATCCGCCATCAAGCTTTTCCCCTTTCGCTTGCGTTTTTTGTCGGCTTCAATTTCAACACCGGTTGCATCAACCTCCTGCAAGTGCTTTGTTCGATTTTCAACTCGTATTTGTATCGGGGATGCAGGAACACTTTCTTTTCCACTTGCATGGACGGATTGTTGTCTTTTTACTGGAGATTTAGGTGTTAAAACACCCAAATCAAATGATGGAATCTCGCCTATTTTTTGACGTTTGGGGGTATTCTGTTTTTTCACCATTTTGACTATGGATAAGTTTTTTTTCACTGAAAATGTATTTTCTTTGAAGAAATTTGAAGACTTTTTTGGCGAGAGAGTGCTGCTAATGGAGAAGAAGACAATGGAGAGAAACAGTGAAAAGAAGAGAAAGAGGTAAAGGTATATGAAAGTACACGGGGGGTGGGGTGTAGTTTTTATTGGGAAACTACAGCGGTTTATGGAAGAAGTATAAAAATTAACAAAAAAAACGTGTGGTTAATTAATAATGTTGAAAATCTGGTGTAAGAAAGAGAAAAAAATGGGGAAAGAAAATATGGAAATATTATTTTGTTCCACAAATAAAGCCCCTAATAAATGATTGGTAATTAAACCTTAAAATTCAATTTTGGTACATATATTGAAATATGGTATACTAAAATGTAATAAATACTAACCTTAAACATGAGTGGTTATAAGGTTTGGTATATGGGATCTATATGTAAAAATCCCTAAATTAAAACTAAACTAATTCCAATTAATTAAATAAACTATCTAATAATATGAAATTATATACATATTCTTATAATATATTATGTTTTATATGGATTAAAAGTGAGAGTGAAAATCATAGTAAAAACAAATATATGGCTATAAAAATATTAATAACCTAAACTAAATAGCAATAAGATAAAACATGAGACTATTTTTATATTTTTTAATTTTTGTGCCTTAAAATAGAATTAAAATTAGTAATAAAGTATAATTCTATAGAAATAAACTCATATAAATATCAATAGGACTATAAAAGGTGATTCTACTACGTGGTTCAAAAATTACATGCCTATAGTAGTTAGGATCTTTTATTTATTTCCTGCTTTCATAATGTAATAAAGCCACTGGCCATTAGTGATATTTTCATTTTCTGTTATTTATTTGTTTAAGACTCGTCTTATTTTCATCAATAAAATGAGGGATTTAGCATTATAAGTTCTCCGAAGCTAATTTGTCGCTAGGCCTACCTCGGGACACGACTTATATTCTTGCACAATGTGTTTAAATATTTCAATGTTCTCTTTCTCATAATCCGCGCTAGCTTTTTACCTTTTGTTTTTCTTTTATTTTTGTTCCCTTCCCCAAAGGATAGTTTGTGCATTCTGGCACCATCATCACACTCTACAAGATCCAAGGGCCCTCTACCTCCTCCTCTTCTGAGTCCCCGAAACAGAAACATTGGCAGAATGGGAAACGCAAGTGCTAGAAAAGAGAGTGAAAGAGAGGAAACTTCTCAGGCTACCCCAATTGCTAAAGGAACTGCTGCTCAGCTTGAACAGAAACTTCTGAACTTCCAGGAGGAATTAGACCAAGTTCTAAAGTTGGCAAGCCTATCCTTCTCTCTTGCTGCTCCTGATGTTAACACCCAAAACCTCGTACCCCCAAAAAACACCCCACAACCACAAATACCACCCACTCGGGCTCAAACCCGCTACACATACAATAACGCTCCATTACTCATTCTCGAACCACCAAGCACTACAAATGTACACCTGCACAACACTTCTATCTTTGTGGACACTATACCCCACTACAGTCAACAATCTCAAGTGCTTGTGAATCAGACAATAAAGAATCCCTCATCAGAAACTTGGTCACGGAACTCAAGAAGTTAACTAGCCAGGTCCAGGGTGTCGAAGGTAGGAAAGACATCGGGGGCTGAACTATGAAGATCTTTGAATTCAGCCGGATGTTGAACTCCTGGAGGGGTACAAACCTCCCAAGTATGAGATGTTCAATGGTACATGTGATCCCAGGGTCCAATTGAGGACATATTGTGATAAGCAGGTAGGAGTTGGAAGATATGAGAAAATTCACATGAAGTTGTTCATGAGTAGTCTGAGAGGAGATGCCTTGTTTTTGTACATCAGCCAAGATTCAAAGAAATGGACAAATTGGGTAGGTATGGCGACCGATATTATGGATTGATTCAGGTTTAACACAGAGAATGCACTGGATGTATTCTATATCCAGAATCTGAAGAAGAAACCCACAAAACCTTCCGCGATTATGCTACTCGTTGGAGGTCAGAAGCCGCTAAGGTCAGACCGGACCTAAAAGAAGAGAAAATTAACAGGTTCTTTGTCCGGCCTCAGGATCCACAATACTACGAAATGTTGATGCTAATAGAAGGTCAGAAATTCTCCGACATCATCAAGTTGGGAGAAAGAATTGCAAAAGGTATCAAAACCGGCATGGTTACTAATCTTGAAGAATTACAAGCCAATAACAAGGCTTTACAGTTTTATGTCATGTCAGAGAAGAAGGATGTGAATTCCGTAATGGTTGCGCAGGGAACCCAATCTCGAATGAAATACCAAACATACCCCTTAACTCCACTTACATATCAGCCTTCCCTGAATTACCAAGCACCCTCACCCACATACCGAGTTCCACCACCCACCTACCAATCATCTTTGCCTCCCACATATCAACCCACTTTACCAAGATATTCTCAACCCGCACTTGTATACCAATCCTATAATTTGCAACTTTCTCACTATCAATCACCACCCACTCGCCAAAACTTTCCTAGACCCAGACCAAACTTCAACCGCAGACCTCCCAGACAATACATAGCCATCACCGAACAAATTGACCAGCAATATGAAAGACTCAAAGCAGCCGGTTACGTTACCCCTATCCCAGCCATAACTCTAGAAAATCCCTCCCAATGGAACAACCCAAACAAGACTTGCGCATACCATTCCGAAATGAAAGGCCATACCATCGACGAGTGTCGCTTATTGAAAGACAAAATTCAGACCTTGATTGATAATAAGGTCATCATAGAAAAGGAGCCCACTCCTAATGTTCGCAACAACCCTCTTCCTGACCACAAGGGCGGAGGCATTCACATGATTGAGATCAAGGATTATTGGACCCCAAAGAGTCAATTAGATTGATTGCCGAAGGGGATTAACCAAAGAAGCCGCTCACACTCAACCCAATTTTTGTCCAAATCAAGCCATTTGAAGGTGATGAGGTGAATATATCTATACACCTCCAGTTCGAAGCGCTCCTTTCGAAGGCGCTAGGACAAATTGAGGTTGAGTTTGGAATTCAAAAGGCACCTGCACCATTTGAATTTGTCGGGTTTCCTCCAAGGGTGCCTGTTCCTATTATAATGATAGATGTGATCCCGTTCAACTCAAATGCCATACTATGGGATTACATATCCGAAGCTAGAATAAAAGGGAAAACCAAGATCGGAAAAGCAATTGCTGCATAAGGCATGACCAGAGCAGGCAGGGTATACACTCCGGAACACTTAGCTACATCCAACAAACAAGCCTCGACACGGCCTATTGAAACTGGGCCTGATGACCTTTGGAGGAAAATACAAGCTAAGGAGTACTCGACCGTTGAGAAGTTTAACAAAACACCAGCGCAGATCTCCATCCTGGCTCTTCTGCAAAGCTCTGATGCACACAAGAACGCTCTAATGAAAATATTGAGCGGATCGTATGTTCCCAGCAACGTAGCTGGAAGAGAGATGGAAAATATGGTAGGACAAGTGTTGGAGAGTCACAAGATCATCTTCCATGAGGATGAGCTACCACCAGAAGGAAAAAGTCACTACAAGGCATTACACATCACCGTGCAATACAAAAATTACTTCATCACTAGAATCTTGGTTGATGAGGTATCCAGGTTCAACATCTGTCCACTGATAACTCTCAGAACGTTGGGGAAAGGCTTGCACGAAATCAAAGACGGGGCTATAAATGTTAAGTTATTCGATGGGTCCCAAAGGTCTACTAGTAGAGAAATCAACCTATGCTTGCAAATGGGACCAACCTGGTTTGATGTTGACTTTGAAGTGATAGACGTCCTAACATCATACAACTTGTTGTTAGGACGACCCTGGATCCATGATGCCGGCGCTATGGCATAAACCCTGCATCAGGCAATAAAGTTTGAGTGGAATCATCAAGAGGTGGTCATTCATGGCGACGGCAGCGACCCCATATATAGTCGCCATGCCATCCAAATGATTGGAAGCAGGAGTAGAATAGGCGGAGAAACGTACCACCACATTGAGCGTGTCAACACCATGGACAAAGATAAATGGTCGGATAAAAAGATCTAGAGTATCGTGGACTGGTGCGGGTATGAGCCCGGAATGGGACTTGGGAAAAACCTCCAGGGTATCACCATGACTATCAAGCTGAAGAAACATGGTACTACTTTCGGTCAAGGGTATGAGTATACACTGAAAGAGTTTGATGATTGGTCTCTACCATGTCGCGGCCCATACGATCCACTGGAGCACCCTATGCCTCATCTAGAGCAGACCTTCCAACTGGCAGACGTCATATATGGATCAGAGGAGGATGAGGCATTAGCAGCAATGAAGAACCTATTTCTAGAAGATGACATATGCTGTTGTGTTATCTTTGAGGAGGAAAGGGAGGAAGGCCCTTCCATAAAGCTGTTAATCGAGGAGAACGCCTGATTAATTGGTCAATCAGGACCACCAGGGCCCGGAAAGCTTTGGGTAGCAAGTTTAAACAGCGCACCATGCATCGTATATTAACTTTTCACTAGTTGATTTTTTTCTGCACTGTCTTTAATTTCAAAATTAGCTCCGATGTTCCAAAAAATTATGAATTTAATCAAAGAATTTTCAAGTTTGTTATATATCTCGCTCTTATTATTATCCTCTATCATATACTTTATTTACCCAACAATATTATTACATATGTTTATGATGAACCAACGACTATGACTTGCAACGAGACAACACAACAAACAGATATAGATTTAGAAGTTGATATACCAGAAGAGATTGTCAAAGAGGTCGAGGACTTTTGAGAATAGGCCTAAATCCAACTTGGACGAAAATGAGATTGTTAATTTGGGAGATACAAAGAATTTCAAGGAAACACGCATCGGTGTGCACTTGTCGCTGTCAGAAAAGGAGAAGTACACAGAGTTCCTGAAAGAATATGAGGACATCATAGCCTGGTCGTATGATGACATGACTGGTCTTAGTACGTCCATCGTAGCCCATAAGTTACCAATAGATCCAACACGTCCGCCAGTAAAACAGAAGCTCGATAAGTTCAGACCCGACATGAGTTTGAAAATCAAAGAATAGGCTACCAAGAAAGTCAAAGCCAGGGTTTCAGGGTAGTAGAGTATCTGACATGGTTAGCCAACATAGTGCTAGTACTGAAGAAAGATTGGAAGGTTAGAGTCTGTGTTGACTACCAGGATCTCAATCAGGCCAGTCCCAAAGATGACTTCCCATTGCCAAACATACACATTTTGATTGATAACTGTGCCAAGCGTAAGCTACAATCATTTATCGATTGTTTCGCTGGATACCTTCAGATATGGATGGATGAAAAAAATGCATAGAAAATGGCATTTATCATGCCGTGGGCTATATATTGTTACAAGATGATGCCATTGGTTTGAAGAATACTGGTGCCACCTATATGAGATCCATGACTACCATTTTCATGACATGATACATAAAGTAATTGAGGTCTATATAGACGACGTCATCATCAAATCCAAGAAAGCCACAGATCATATGGAAGACTTGAGGAAATTCTTCAACAGGTTGAGAAGATACAACCTGAAACTGAATCCCGCCAATTGTGAATTCGGGGTTCCTAGTAGGAAGTTACTGGGTTTCATCGTGAGCCGTCGAGGGATATACTTGTATCCATCAAAAGTCAAGCCCGTTCAAGAGTTGCCACCGCCAAGGAACAAGAAGGACGTGATGAGTTTTCTGGGAAGACTCAAATATATCAGCCGGTTTATAGCTAAGTCCACTGTCATTTGTGAACCTATATTCAAGACGCTGAAGAAGGACGCTGCCACCAAATAGAATGACGATTGTTAGAAAGCTTTTGATAGAATTAAGGAATACTTGTCAATGCCGCCAGTCTTGGTTCCGCCTGAACTAGGAAGACCTCTATTGCTTTATATCGTAGCATTGGATGGAGCATTCGGTTGTGTTCCGGGACAACATGATGAAACAGGGAGAAAGGACCAGGCCATCTACTATCTCAGCAACAAGTTTACCCCGTACGAGGCCGGTATTCTTTGTTAGAATGCACCTGTTGTGCCTTGACTAGGTTGGCTCAGAAATTGAGGCATTATTTATGTGCTTACACTACTTATCTTATATCCAGAATGGACCCACTAAAGCACATCTTCCAGAAGCCCATCCCTACTGGCAAGCTCTCCTAGTGGAAAATTGTGCTAAGCAAAGTCGACATTGTTTACGTCACTCAAAAGCAGTCAAAGAACAAGCTTTGGCAGACCATCTCGTCGAGAATCCCTTGGTAGGAGAATACGAACCTCTAAAGTTGTATTTTCCTGATGAACATGTATCTTTCATAAGAGAGGACATTGCAGAATCCTATGATGGTTGGAGAATGTTTTTCGGCGGAGCCATGAATTTAAAAGGAGTTGGCATAGGAGCAGTTCTAGTATCAGAAATTGGTTAGCATTACTCAGTATCTTCCAAGCTTAGATTCCCATGCACCAACATCATGGACAAGTATGAAGCCTGAATCTTAGGGCTCAAACTTGCCATTTATATGAAAATTCAGGAGTTGCAATTGATTGGGGACTCAGACCTACTCATACATCAGGTTCGAGAAGAGTGGGCAACAAAGAATGCTACGATACTCCCTTATCTGCATCACATACAGGAGCTGCAGAGGAGATTCACAAAAACCAAATTTCATCATGTCCAATGCAGAACGAGTTCGCTGATGCACTAGTTACTTTGTCATCCCTGATCCAACATCTAGGCACCAACGATCCTATTCCAGTAAAGATTTATGATCATCCAGTTTATTGTGCTCACGTTGAGGAAGAAGCATATGGGAAATCATGGTTTCATGACATCAAAGAGTATTTGACAACAGTAGAATACCCCGAACTTACCAAGGCTACTAAGAATCACACAATTCAGAGCTTAGCCAACAACTTCTTTCACAGTTGAGGAATCCTGTATAGGAGGACTCTTGATTTGGGATTATTGCAATGTGTCGAAGCAAGAGAAGCAACCAAACTAAAGGAAGTGCATGCGGGGACCTGTGGACCACACATGAATGGTTTTGTCTTAGCAAAAAAAGATACTCCGAGCTGGGTATTTTTGGATGACTACGGAAATGGATTGCATCCAGTATGTCCAAAAGTGCCATCGTTGTCAAATATATGCAAACATGATAAAGGTTCCTCCAAACGAGCTTACCGCAACAAGCTCACCATGGTCGTTTACCACTAGGGGAATGTATATTATAGGACCGATCAAGCCTACCGCATTAAACATACACAGGTTCATCTTAGTGACAATTGATTACTTTACCAAATGAGTCGAGGCAGCATCATATAAAGCAGTATCAAAGAAAGTTGTGGCAGATTTCTTCCGCGACCAAATTATTTGTCGCTTCGGAATTCCGGAATTAATCATCACTGATAATGGTTCCAATCTCAATAGCGACCTGACGAAAGCAATGTGTGTGACATTTAACATCAAACACAAGAACTCTACAGCCTACATACCTCAGATGAATGGAACTGTGCATGCGGCTAACAAGAATATCAAGAAGATACTGAGGAAGATGATTGAAACGCATAAGCAATGGCATGAGAAATTATCGTTCGCTTTATTGGGATACCCCACCACAATCTGAACATCAACCGAGGAAACTCCCTACATGTCGATTTATGGCACAGAGGATGTCATTTCCGCTGAGGTAGAAATTCTCTCCTTAAGAGTCATACAAGAAGGAGAGTTGGACGACGCAGAATGGGTAAAAGGTCACTACGAGTAGTTAGCCCTTACAGATGGAAAAAGAATGAATGGAATTTTTCATGGTCAGTTGTATCAGAATAGAATGTCTAGAGCTTTCAACAAAAGAGTTAAACCAAGGAAAGTTACACCAGGGCAGCTGGTGTTGAAGAAAATATTCCCACATCAAAATGAAGCCAAGTGGAAACTCTCTCCTAATTGGCACGGTCCATACATGGTTCACCGGGCTCTAACTATATGATTTCTTATTCTTGCAGAGATGCACGAAGAAGTCTGGCTGAAGCCAATCAACTCAGATGCTGTAAAATGATAGTATGTTTAATCATATGCTTTGTTTTCATGATGTAATTTGAACTACGCCTAACATGATTTCCGTTTAAGAGGGGATACGTAGGCAGCCCTATGCGTTCGGTCAAAATTTAATAAAATTTCATTTTTCTCACTATTGGAACCAGGGCAGAATTTTGAGGAGGATCCTCAAAATTCAAGTCAGATTTTAGCCTTTTCATTGCCAAAAGTGCAAATCCAGCAAATTGGGGCAGAATGTTTAGGGGGGCCCTCAAAATTTCGGAACAAGAGAGGTTGCAATGTCTTGGACCACGTTGCAGTCATTGGCTCATTCAAAGAAAATTATTTTTTGATTATATATTTTTAATATGTACTAAATCACGCATACCTATTATTTGAGTCGCGGACGTTTAGCAATGCTACCTCAATGGTACACGACGTCAGGAGCCACAGGAAGATGAAATAACATTCCCCCTCTACAGAACTCACGACTTTTTTTTTTGAATGCAGGAACCCAAGTGTCAAATCATGCAATCTTAATTTTCACGAAGGAAACTTTCAGAATGATCGTTTATCCACAGATCTCTATCCGCACACAGCATCCCCAGCAATCGCAATATCGTTATTAGCTATCAGCTATGAAATCTTGCTAATATTCACCCTCTTAACATTCTTGTACTGCATAAGACTATTTATCTGCTTTCCGAGGTTAAGCTCTACCTCCATATGCAAAAGGCTACTCATCTGCATTTCGAGACTAAGCATTATCTCCATCTGCATTTCTGTATAAGTCTACTTATCTGTCTTTCGAGACTAAGCATTGCCTCCATCCTGCATCCCTGCATAAGGCTACTTATCTACCTTCTAGGATATGCTCTACCTCCATCTCCATAAGGCTACTTATCTTCCTTCCGATACTAGGCATTGTCTTCATCTGCATTCCCGCATAAGGCTACTTATCCGCCTTTCGAGACTAATCATTGTCTCCATCATTTATTTCTGCATAAGGCTACTTATCTACCTTTCGAGGTTAAGTTTTACCTCCATATGAATAAGGCTACCTATCTGCCTTCCGAGACTAAGCATTGTCTCCATCCTACATGGCTGAAATAACACAACTTTATTTTTCCCGTACGAATGCAATATCGCCACTTGTATTTGAATTCTCACTTTGGCTGAAAGATCGCCACCCTTTGCATTCTTTGGATGAAAGATCGCCACCCTTTTCATTCATAAGTTGAAAGATTGCGACCTTCTCATGGGCTGAAAGATTGCCAACTTATTCAAAGGCATCATAGTTCGGAGGCATCACCCTCATAGTCTGAGAACACTATTTCATGGCCTGCGAATCTCTCTTTGTTTATGCTCTTCATGGCCCTGTTGATACCAAATTTTTCCTATGTATTTTTGTACCCAAAATATCTCCAAATAGCATATATGTGCATATGTAAGCACACCCATGAGTTCTGGTATTTTTATAAATTTTAAACTAGTTTATGGCCTATTTTGTACTACAAAAATCCCAAAAATTATCCCCAAAATTATCATTTTGGTGAATAACCTATTTTATACTTATATTTTCACCAATATAATTAGAGTAATTTTTTCACATTTTTTATAAATTCATTTAGCAATTTAAAGCTAAATTGCATATAATTATAATTATAGCATATCTTGTAATTTATAACATTTTACAATTATAAAATTACTTCCAAATTTTTTAAAAATTAATATTTATCCACTCATCACTTTTAATTTTCTTTTAAAACTGTTATTACTATTTTTTATAAAGCAAATAGGGAATATTGACTATTTAAATGCAAGCCCGATTTTATTTCAATTTTGGCCAAAATTGGCACCTTAATTGCACCCCAAAGCCCAAATCAAACCTAAATTATCCCAACTAAGTTTAGGATTTAACCCGACCCAGACCCCTTATTCAAACCTGCCCGGTTTCCTTTTAAAGTCTGAGTCATTGATCATTTCGATCAACGACCCAGATCTCTCATTTCCTTAATTAATCGAGAACGACCTCTAAACCCTCCACATTTCTCACAAACACGACGCCCGCAAACCCTCTTCTCTCTCAAACGCTCTCAAACCCTAATTTCCTCACACCCTTCTGCGACCATGATCTCACCGGAGTCCATGGCTTCTCAGGCCATGGAAGTTCTGTACTCACCTTCACCCCTAAACACTAGGTGTTCGAGATTTCGAGGTCCGACCTTGATGGTGTCCGTTTAGATCCTCTACAAATTCGTGGTTCTATGGCCTGTCCGGCCTTGCTCCGACGTGTTCAAGCTTTAGGAGCTTATCTCTGGCCATCTCCGACTCGAGACCAGACTTTCTTCCAAGCCTTCTCATTTCTAGGGTTTCTCTGAAACCCTAAAACTACTTAGGTTTTTCTCTTGTTGTTTTCTTATATCTATATTATATCTGTGCTATATTTGATGTTTTCAGATTTTTCCCCAATTTTTCTTTTTAAAATCGTTTGATTTTTAAACTAGGGTTTCTGAAAAACCTGTTTTGATTCTTTCAACTCTTTTCTTTATGTGTGTTTGTATGTGTTTGTCTTGTATGTTTTCTTCTCCACAATGCATGTATTTGATTTCCTGTTTTTTTTTTATTTAAGCATGATTCTTCTTCTTATTTTCTTTGAGTGTATTTGCCTATGTTATGTTCTTATGCCTGCATTACTGTGCTTAAAATTGGTTTCTACATTACATTTGCCTTGAGCCTGCTATGATTTGTTTGTTTTCTCATAAGTCTTTGAAAAGTCTGCTGAGCCTGTTCTAGTTATTGTCATCTCGTCTATGCATCTTATTCGAGTCAGAAACCCTAGTCTACTGAGCCTGTTCTAGTTTTTGGCTTAATTTTATGTTTGGACTAAAGTTCTATTCAGAACCATTTACTCTCTCAGACTCATTCCGTGTCTATGAACTAAACCCTCTTTGTTATGACTATGATTTCTTTTCTGTTTAACACGACAACTCTCTCTTGCCTATATGCTTTATTTGTGAGAATTCCTCCTTCAAAAGGGCTTTGCCAACTAATTAATTGATTTCAAATTCCTTTTAATGCTTTCTGACTAGTTGATTATTGATTTCTCTAATTGAACCTCCCTTTCCCCTTTTCTTGGCCTGGTTCATTCAAACTAAGCCTGTCACTTTCATTATTACTGGTTGTTGATTGATTGCCTTTCCTTATTTTGTACAAAGCGTGTACTACTAGACTCTTTCCTTAAATAATGGTCCTATGTATTTACCCCTATTATGCTACTCTGGAAGAGGATTTTAGTTATTTTCTTTCCTTAATTACCTCATGCTCGTTTGAAATCAAATCCCTTGATTGAAGGAAAATCATTGAGACTGATTTTCCAAAGTTATTTCTTACCTCATCCTACTTGTTTCTGCACTATAAAAGGGTGCAACCCTTCTGCACTTGAACAAACACTTTTTCTGCACTTGAGACACAATTGAGCATACTCTCGAATTGCAGTCTTACTATCTCTTTTTCTCTCTTCTTCTCCTCTTTACCTTCTAAAGTACCTTTGAGTTATTTTCAAGCCTTCAAGTGTTTTGCTGAGAATTTGAGTTTGTTCCCGTTTTTTGCTTGCTCTGTTATTATGTTTATTCTTACTGTGCAACTGGTATGTTCCCCTTAATTTAAATAATGCTCATTCACTATGTGTTTATATTCTAAGTTCTGTCATGCTTCCTTTACTGTGTTTCTGCAACTCTGTCATTACTATACTTATGTGAATTCCCTTTCCCTTTTCCCTTTTGTATGTGAGTATGGTTCAAGACATAGCAACACTTTAACATTGTTGTCTATGACTCTGAACTAGGTTCTTTAAACCCCTGACTCAATAAGTTCCCACTCCTCTTTCCCCTATTATGTGTTTGAGCCTTGGACTTGAGTCTGATAGTGTCCTAATAACTATCCAGACTTAGGTCTGACCTTCAATGATCTACTCCTAACTTGTTTAATCAAACAAATGGTCAGAGGTGTGCCAGCCTAAACATGTGGCTGTGCATGATCATCACTTGTTGTGGCTCCCCAATTTCCTTGTCACTTTGCACTTACTCTTAGCAATAAGTTTTACCCCTCTCTTAGAAGCAATGTTTTGGGACCCCTGAGCTCCCTCTAAACTTGGATGTCTGAGCGCTGGCTCTTCCACACTGCATTATTCTAATTGTAAATGGTATCCTGAGTGCAAGCAATGCGAGGAATCCTTGAGACTCCTTATAACTTTAATACACTTTGGATAAAGAGAATGCTTTGCAAACGAAATTGGTTAATCACATATTTGGACATTAAGATTAAATTAGGATTCTCGGATCTAGTTGTTAGCTTGTATAAAAACTCGGGGAGCATAGTAAAATGGTGTGGGATGTGTTTTACTTTCTTGCATCAATGATGGTAGATATCATGATTTAGGATTTTTTTTTACTACAATCCTGCCTATATGTCTATTTAATATTTCTGATTCAATCATGTAGAGACCATGCCTATAGGGTTTAACATTTAACTATACTTCGAATCACATAAAGACCATACCTATAGGCTTTAACGTTCATATTCTGTAATTAACACATATAGAGACCATGCCTATAGGATATGCATACTCAATAGGCAAAACTCTAGTATTAATTAAACAAGAATCTTTTCACCAGTTCATTAAATAAGTTCTGAAAATCAATAATGTAGATATCATGCCTATAGGATTTGCATCAATATTCGTTTGCCTGTTTAAAACAGTAATAATTGGCTAATCAGTTCTTAAAATGCTTAATTCAGTTTTTCTGAAATTTCAACCTTTGATAAATCTCTCTTAAGAATAGTATACATTTCTTTAAAATTTGCATACCTTTTCTGAATGGCTTTTTCAAATGTTTTGCCTAAATGTATTTTTTCTAACTCAAAATTCCTGGACCCGTCTTTTAATCAGTTCTGCAGCTTGCTCTTCCCATAGATAATTCTATATTTTCTATAAAATTCTTTTACAACTACTTCTTTGTTTTTCATTTTCGGAAATTCATCTCTAAATATATAGAGATCATGCCTATAGAATATGCATATTCAATAGGCAAAACTCTAGTATTAATTAAACAAGCATCTTTTTACAAGTTCATGATATTAGTCCTGAAAATCTATAATGTAGATATCAAGCCTATATGATTTGCATCAAAATTCATTTGCCCGTTTTAAAACAGTAATAATTGGATAATCAGTTCTTAAAATGCTTAATTCAGTAACGTCTTTTTTGAAACTTCAACCTTTGATAAATTTCTCTTAAGAATAGTATACATTTCTTTAAAAGTTGCATACTTTTTCTGAGTGGGTTTTTCAAATGTTCTGCCTAAATGTATTTTTTTTACTCAAAATTCCTAGACCCGTCTTTTTATTAGTTCTGCAGCTTGCTCTCCCCTTAGATAATTCTGTATTTTCTCTAAAAAAAACTTTTACAACTACTTCTGTGTTTTTCATTTCAGAAATTTATCTCTAAACATATAGAGATCATGCCTATAGGATATGCATATTCAATAGGACAAACTCTAGTATAAATTAAACAAGCATCATTTCACAAGTTCATTAAATAAGTTCTGAAAATCAATAATGTAGATATCATGCCTATATGATTTGCATCAAAATTTGTTTGCCGGTTTTAAGACAGTAATAATTTGCTAATCCGTTCTTAAAATGCTTAGTTCAATAACGTTTTTCTGAAACTTCAACCTTTGATAAATTTCTCTTAAGAATAGTATACATTTCTTTAAAATTTGCATACCTTTTTTGAACGACTTTTTCAAATGTTCAGCCTAAATGTATTTTTTCTAACTCAAAATTCCTGGACCCATCTTTTAATCAGTTCTACAGCTTGCTCTTCCCTTAGATAATTCTGTATGTTCTCTAAAATTCTTTTACAACTACTTCTGTGTTTTCCATTTTCGGAAATTCATCTCTAATCATTTTACTAAGTTTTGCAGTATGTTCTTTCTTTAAAAACAAAAACCTTTCTGCATTAGCTTATCTTCTAAAATCAATAAACAACTCGCATTAAAATGCCTTAATCTCTAACAATTGTATCTGAGTTGCCTAATGCGGACTTTCTATCTAAATATATGTGTTAAACGAGTCCGCTCACCACTTAATTATAATTTAATACCAAACCAGTATGTGCCAAGACATGTTAAACTATATGTTTGTCTTATTTAAGGGGTTTATTTGAGCCTTGTTTAGCTGTTTTGTTTTCCCTCCATTTGGTTCTTGTTTTGTATGTCAAAATTAGAATTTTGTCCTTTAAACTCCATAAACCCCCCATCCCTTCTTCTCTCTTAGGATTAGAAGTCCTAATACCCCGGGACTGATAGGTTGGGATGAGTACTAGCATGGAATAAGCAATTGAGACTAAATGCGCTATAATACCTTAACGAGGTGGGAAGGGTAAAATATGGATATGATGACCGATGCGCTAATATCATGTGTGACCCCTCATCTGAGGAGTGATTACTGGGTATTGCATTGATGTGATCCATGTCGAAGCCCCTTTTTCCCTTAGAAGAAAATAAAATCGGGTTTTACGACATTATGAACAAAATAACTCTATTTTCCATTTGGGAATTAGGTTATGGAATTGTAAGAGTCGCCACCTAATGATTATAGTGCATTACGACACTTAAGAGAGATTATTTTGAAAAGAAAACCAGAGTTCGAGTAAGGGCTTGAGATCATCTCGAGGGGAAGGTGTTAGGCACCCCTCAAGATCCACTAGTATGGTTACCGGTCATGTTAATTGTGACCTTATAAAAGAAAAAACAATTAAAACAAATAAGGATCACACATGTAACATTCGCACAACTTGAAAAGTTTTAAAGAAGAAAGAAGGACGCAAATTTAAAATAAAAGACAATTGATTTGAAAAAGTATTACTATATGAAAGCACTTTAAAAAAGCAAATAAGAGAAAGGAGGATCCTAGGTTTGACTACAATATGGATCATTCGACGTAATGTCCCACACATATTCTCAAATAGGGGTCGCTTTATGATATTATCACATCGTCATCTTGTCCATATTCTACCCTTCCCACCCCTTAGAGGTTATTTAAGCGTGTGAATTGGTCATGACTGCTTATTGCGTGTTATTACCCGTCCCATCCTATAGATCCTAGAGGGCACTTAGGATCTCTATTCCTATGAGAGGAACAAGGTAGAACCCTTAAGTTTGAATTCTTACTGCACCAAATCCCAAATATAATCAACCTCAGGGAGAGGCTTCAGGGCTGTTAAATAGCCAAGCAGTAGTGCACGTGGAAGTGAAAAACATGTAGTGAGACAAGGGGAAGGGGGATAAGGGAGAACATGCTAAGTCAAACTAGTAAACTAACAACTGCATGCTAGTGGAAACAAGAGCAACTGAACCATAGGTAAAAGCACACAAGAAATAATATGAATTGCAAAACTAAAGGGAGCATGTTGTTTTGGAGGCTATATATTAAATAGGTGACATACCAGTTGCAGGTAATAAGATACAATAGATATTCAATAGCGCAAAAAGGGAGGGCAAAGTGTGCAAAGAATGCGAGCAACAATGTGAGTAACAACAGTATGAGAATAGCAACAACAATATGAGAACAACAACAACAGCAGACCCAATGTAGACAAACAAATAGAACCCAGTAGTGTAAAGTAATCAACCGAGGCTACCAAATCTTGGCTCTGATCCAATTGAGTGTTCAAACAAGAGAATGAGATAGTATTGTAATAGCAGAGAGAATTCAGAGAGTCTGAGGTTGTGAGAGCAGCGTGTATTGGTTTTTTTCAAAGAGAAAGGTGAAGAGTATTTACAGTATTGAAAACGAGTGAACAAATAAGGTATCAGTCCATATTTAATGAACTGATATCAATCATAATCAAATAAGTATAAGGAATCCCCTTTAATTAAGGAATCATAGTCAAACGGTAATAAGCAGTCATTTTTAAAAGGAAAAGAATCATAAAGTATGGAATGGTCACATAAGGCAACAAAATAGTGTAAGGTATACAATGCAGACTAAGTACATGAGACTTTAACCAAGGAAATATGTCAAGCAAATAAGTAGACATACTTGTACACATATATAAGGAAAAGTACCACTTTAATTCTGGAATATAGTTTTCGAGATTTAAAACCTAGGAAATCAATCATTAATTGAGGAATGTATCCCATTGATTAAGGAAGAAAATTCTAAATAAATACTAACTGTAAGGAGAATACAAAATCACAATTTTAAAGCCAACAATCACATCCTTAAAGAGATTGTAAGAGTCAGTATAAAATCACCATATAAACAACCAGAAACCTTAAGAGAAACACAGCATGGTAGGGAATGAAACACTAACAACAAGAATCAAGGGAAAGAACACGAGGCTCATAGAAGAAACCAGAAGAAACATGCAAACAGGAAAATACATATATAAACATGTAGGATTAGGGTTTTCATTAGATTTTAACAAAATACTTAGAATTACAGATTAGTACTCAAAAATCAAAAAAGTAAAGTGTTTCAAAAAGGGGTCAAGAAACCCTAGCAATAGAAATCATAGTATGAAACCTAGGTTAACAAGGAAAACAACCAAACAAGTGAAATAAACAAATACAAATGGATATATAACACTCAGAAAGAATAGAAGAATTTTTTTTTGAAGAAGGGGTCAAAAACCCTAATTTGAAAGAGTGGTAATCGTCCGAAAGCAATTGAAATAACCTGAAACACTAAATAAAAATGGAGCAGAAAACAAGAACCAGACTAAAAGTTGTTTTAAAAGAGTATAGATTGAATAGGAAAATTAGGGTTTTCAAACAAATTAGGAAAAACGAAGAACTTGGCTATGAAACTCGTATACAATGCCATAGAAGGTATCATCGTTCAAAGACCACCGGAGAAAAGCCAAAAAACAGACCCAAATACAGCTTCGGTGACCATATTTCATGGCAGAAGCTGCTAGGATCCAAACTTGAGTGAGAAAACCATGATACAAGGACTCCATGGCAACTAGAAGTCGAGAGAAGTGAGGGAGGAGTAGCTGGTATGGCGATGAAGGCCATGAGAGAATCAGATGGTTCTTCAGAGACAAAGGGTTAGAGAGCATTTGGGAGTGAAAGGGGATACAAGGGCGGCAGATTGAGATAAATGATTTAGCGTAAAGGGGGGTCATGGGTTTAATTATGGTAAGGTTAATTATGGGCCGTTGATCAAAATGATCAATGACCACGAATTAAAATGGGGATCCGGGTGGGTTGGTCCAAATTGGTTTGGGTCGTGTTATTTTGTAATTGGGTCGTGATTTGGGGGGGGGGGGTAAATTTGGGTTAAACATATGGCCAAAATTGAAAGGCTAAAGGGCTATAATTTAAATGCCCAAATTTCTCGTAATTTAATTTTGTAAAATAGCAAATGATTTTATAATAATCCAATAGAATAATGAGATAATAAAATACGTTTGGGAATTAATTAAAAATATTAGGAACGATTTTGTACTTGAAATACTTATTAAATTGAGAAATAGGCTAAAATTGCAATTTAATACAATTTTAGTTTAAAAATACCTAATGGCTTTGTAAAAATTCTGTTAAAATTACATAAATTATATTTTATGTAGATGAGAGCATAAAATAAATTGTTTATTAAAATAAAACAATTTGATACTAAATTTTTGATTTTCCAGTACAAAATAACTTGTAAATTGGTTTTAAAATACGAGAAAAATTATAGAAAAATATCAAACCTTTTGTGGATGCTTATATATGCATTCACAAGATATTTTGAAAATATTTCAGGTACAAAAATACATCAGAAAAATTGGGTATCAACAGCTGCCCCTCTTTACCCGAGGAGAATGAAAGAGTTGTCGGGTAAAGATAAGATGACCAATTTTGACCGGAATTGGCAACTGTAAAAGAATTTTGATCGCGCTCTAGCTTCTGAGCTGCCTACATATCCCTGGTTTTACAAAAATCAGGCCGTATGTAGTTCAAGAGCCATTGGCGGAATATGCCAATGAAAATTTTGGAAGAGGCGGACGCAACGGGGTTCGAAATTTATCAAGGGTTTGGAGATCGGACGGTTACGAACAATTGGAGCGGGATCGCTCCCGATGAGACAACCGTGCTGGCCGGTGTACCTTCAAATAAACTGTGTGCAGATATTTTGCATAATTTAAATTATATGCATATTCCCTTCGGACCATGAATGTTGTCTTCGGACGATTAAGCTAGCGTCCTCAGACTGTGACGCCCTGGGATATGAAGAGCATAAAAGTAAAGATTTGCAGGTTCATGAAATGGTGTTCTCGGGCTATGCGGGTGGTGCCTCTGAATTATGATGCCTTTGAATAAGTTGGCGATATTTCAGTCCATGAAAAGGCGACAATCTTTCAGCTGATGAATGCGAGGGTGGAGATTAGCCAAAGCGAGAATTTAAAACGTAGGGTGGTGATTTTTCAGCCAAATGAAACAAGGTGGCGATTTTTTAGCCAAAATGCAAAATAAAGAAGGTAGAGGTTAACCTCGAAAGGCAGAGAATAGCCTTATGCAATTCGGGATGGAGACAAAGCTTAGTCTCGAAAGGCAGAAGATAGCCTTATGCAAGATGGAGGTAGAGCTTAACCTAGGAAGGCAGAGAGTAGCCTTATATAGGATGGGGGCAGAACTTAGCCTCGGAAGGCAGAGAGTAGCCTTATGCAAGATGGAGGTAGAGCTTAACCTCGGAAAGCAGAGAGTAGCCTTATGCAGGATGGAGGTAGAGCTTAGCCTCGGAAGGCAGAGAGTAGCCTTATGCAGGATGGAGGTTGAGCTTAACCTCGGAAGACAGAGAGTATACTTATGCAGGATGGAGGTAGAGCTTAACCTCGGAAGGCAGAGAATAGCCTTATGCAAGATGGTGGAAGAGCTTAGCCTCAGAAGACAGAAAATAGCCTTATGCAATGCAAAAAAATGCAGATGGAGACAGTGCTTAGTCTCGAAATGTAGAAGATAGCCTTATGCAATGCGAAAATGCAGGATGTAGACAAAGCTTAGTTTCGAAAGGCAGAAAGTAGCCAAATGCAAAATGCAGATAGAGACAGAGCTTAGTCTCGATAGGCAAAAAATAGCCTTACGCAAGATGGAGGTAGAGCTTAACCTCGGAAGGCAGAGAATAGCCTTATGCAAGATGGGATGGCAGAGCTTAGCCTCGGAAGGCAGAAAATAGCCTTATGCAATGCAAAACATACTGATGGAGACAGAGCTTAGTCTCAAAAGATGCAAAAATGTATAGGAGAGGACGATAATGATTTTCTTAGCTGGTAGATGATTGCACTATCAATGACTATCGGGGAAGCGTTGAGTGTAGATAGTGAGCATTTGCAAGGTATGTAGTGGCTTTGGGAAATTCGGTTTTGTAAACCTTCTGCATTGCCCATTCGCACCCTGGATTCCTGCATTCAAAGAAAAATCGTGAGTTCTGTAAGGGGGAGGTTAGTTCGTATCCCTCGACTCGTGGCGTCTTGTACCCTTTGGGGTAGCGTTGCTGAACGATATTGATCCACATGATTTTATGCAAAATTTGACAAATATGATGGAAATGTATATATATAAGTAAAGTAGAAGATAGTTTTTATTTTATGATGAACTACAATTGTAACGTGGTTCAAGGCACGACAACCTCGCTGGCTCCGGAATTTTGAGGGTCCTCCTCAAAATTCTACCCTAGTTTACTGAGCTGGCGCTGTTGAAGGCGGTGCTAAATGACTGAAAGCTGATTGACCTTAGAATTTTGAGGGTCATCCTCAAAATTCTGCCCCAGTTTACTTGGTCGATGCTGATACAAAAAATTGACAAGCCGACTTAGGAGTTTTGAGGGTCCTCCTCAAAATTTTGCCCCAGTTCCAAATGCGGGTGGGGGGGTGGAATTTTAATAAAGATGTGACCAAACTCATAGGGCTGCCTACGTATCCCCCCTTTAACGGGAATCAAGTCAGGCGTAGTTCAATTATATCATAAAGGAAATCACAATGATCAAAGGTAATATCTCTTTACTACATCTGACTTGATCGGTTTTGGCTAGATTTCTCCATCCATTTCTGCAAGAATAAGGGCTCCTCCAGTTAAAACACGGTGAACCAAGTACGGACCCTGCCAGTTGGGAGAGAACTTCCCTTTGGCCTTATCTTGATGTGGAAATATCTTTTTTAACACCAGCTGCCCTAGTATAAACTTCCTCGGTCAAACTCTCTTGTTGAAGGCTGTAGCCATTCTGTTCTGATATAACTGACCATTACAGACAGCGTTCATTCTCTTTCCATCTATAAGGGCTAACTTTTCGTAATAACCTTGACCCACTCTACATCCTCTAGCTCAGCTTCTTGTTTGATTCTCAAGGACGGAATTTCTACCTCGGTGGGAATTACCACTTCTGTACCGTAAACCGGCATGTAGGGAGTTGCCCCGGTTGATGTGCGAGCTGTAGTGCGATAACCCAATAAAGCGAACGACAACTTCTCATGCCACTGCTTATGCATTTCGATCATTTTCCTTAGTATTTTCTTGATTTTCTTGTTGGCTGCTTCCACGCCTCCATTCATCTAAGGTCTATAGGCCATAAAATTTCTGTGTCTGATCTTGAAAGTTTCACACATAGCTTTCATCAAGTCGCTGTTGAGATTGGAACCATTATAAGTGATGATTGGCTCTGGAACATCGAACTGACAGACAACCCGATCTCGAACAAAGTTTGCCACGGCTTTCTTGGTTACTACTTTGTATGATGCTGCTTCAACCCATTTAGTAAAGTAGTCAATTGCCACCAGAATGAACCTGTATCCGTTTGATGCGGCAGGCTCGATTGGTCCAATAACATCTATCCCCAAGCAAAGAAGGGACATGGTGAACTCGTTGGGGACGGAGATCTGCCCGAACTTAGTCCAGTCCTATTAAAGATGGGGGCGAATCAAGCAACTCTTATAGATAGATGGGATAGGAAGGAAGAACCACTGATAGCATTTGCAGCTGCTTCTTTCCGATCGATATACAAGCAGTTGGGCGCGAAGCTTTCTTCGTGAAAAAGGTCGTCCTTGTCAATATAGGACTGTCTTTCATTCTGCTTTTACTTATTTTTTTTAAATCTCTCATTTTCTAAATTTTTTCATTGACTTTAGTACGATCTGGCTTCACACCTCGCGGTGCTTACACCTCTCGCCTATCGGAACACGTTTGGAGGTACCTTTATCATATCCGCATGTATCTGATAGCGGTGACACTTTCGAACATACTGAATGCAGTCCATTTCCATGGTCATCCAAAAATTTCCTGCCCTGAGTATCTTCTTTGCTAGAACAAAATCGTTCATGTACGGTCCACAACTCCCTGAGTGCACTTCTTCCAGCAACTTGGTTGCTTCTATCGCATCGACACACCTTAATAGTCCCAAATCGGGAGTTCTCCTATACATGATTCCTACCCTGTGAAAGATATTGTTGGACAACCTTCGAAGTGTGCACTTCTGAGTAGCATTAGCAAGCTCTGGATATTCCTCTGTTGTTAGGTACCTTTTGATGTCGTGGAACCAGGGATTTCTGTCTGCTTCTTCCTCAACATGTACACAGTATGCCGGTTTATCATGAATATTGACAGCGATAGGGTCGATGAAATTTGTATCTGTATGCTGAATCATGGATGATAAAGTGTCAAGGGCAGCTGCGAACTCATTCTGTATCCTTGGAACATGCTGTAATTCCATTTTTCTGAACCTCTTCCTCAACTCCTGTGTGTGGTGCAAATAAGGAAGTATCTTGGAATTCTTGGTCGCCCATTCTCCTCGAACCTGGTGTATGAGTAGGTATGAATCCCAATCACTAGCAGCTCCTGGGTGTTAATATCAGTGCTAGTTTAAGAACAAAAAATGCAGGCTTCGTACTCGGCAATACTATTGGTGCATGAGAACCTAAGCTTGGCGGATACAGGATAGTGCTGACCGGTTTCTAATACCAAGACTGCTATGATACCAATTCTTCTGAATTTGCGGCTCCGTCGAAAAACATCCTCCAACCGTCATAGGACTCTGCAATGTCTTCTCCTATGAAAGCTACTTCCTCGTCGGGAAAATACGTTTTTAATGGTTCGTATTCCCGTTCCACAGGATTTTTTGCGAGATGATCTGCCAAAGCCTGTCCATTAACTGCCTTCTGGGCGACATAGACAATGTCAAATTCACTCAACAAAATTTTCCACTTGGCGAGCTTGCCGGTGGGCATGGGTTTCTGAAAATATACTTTAATGGATCCATTCTTTATATAAGGTAGGTAGTGTAAGCACAGAAATAATGCCTCAACTTTTGAGCTATCCAAGTCAAAGCACAACAGGTGCATTCTAGCAAAGAATACCGAGCCTCGTACGTGGTAAATTTCTTGCTGAGGTAGTAAATAGCTTGCTCCTTTCTCCCCGTCTCATCATGTTGTCCCAAGACACAACAAAATGCTCCATCCAAAACTGCGAGATAGAGCAATAAGGGCCTCCCAAGCTTAAACGAAACTAGGACTGGAGGTGTAGACAAGTATTTCTTGATCCTGTCAAAAGCCTTTTGACATTCATCGGTCCATCTGGTTGCGGCATCTTTTTTCAGCATCTTGAAGATAGGTTCGATGATGGTAGACTGAGCTATGAACCGGCTGATATAGTTGAGTCTCCCCAGGAAACTCATTACCTCTTTCTTGATCTTCGGCGGTGGCAACTGCTGAATAGATTTGACCTTTGATGGATCCATCTCTATCCCTTGGCGACTCACGATGAAACCCAATAACTTTCCTGCAGGGACCCCGAATGCACACTTGGTGGGATTCAGTTTCAAGTTATACCTCCTTCGTTTGTTGAAAAACTTTTGAAGGTCCTCCATGTGATCTGCAGCCTTCTTGGACTTAATGATGAAATCTTCCACATATACCTCAATCTCCGTATGTATCATGTCATGAAAGAGGGCACTCATGGCCCTCATGTAAGTAACTCCCGCATTCTTCAACCCGAACGACATCATTCTGTAGCAATACATTCCCCAGGGCGTCATAAACACTGTTTTCTCTGCATCTTCCTTATGCATCCATATCTGATGGTATCCCGCAAAGCAATCGGCGAACGACTGCAACTCATGCTTGGCGCAGTTGTCGATCAGAATGTGTATAATTGGAAAGGGGAAATCATCTTTGGGACTGGCTCGGTTGAGATCACAATAGTTTACATAGACTCTAACTTTCCCATCCTTCTTCGGTACTGGCACGATGTTAGCCAACAAGGTTGGATACTCTACCATTTGAAGAACTCTGACTTTGACCTGCTTGGTGACCTCCTCCTTGATTTTTAAACTCATATCTGGCTTGAATTTTCTAAGCTTCTGTTTTACCGGCGGACATGGAGGATCTGTCGGCAACTTGTGAGCGACGATGGATGTGCTGAGGCCAGTCATATCATCATAAGAACATGCGAATATATCCTCATATTCCTTCAAGAAATCTATATATTTATCTTTTCTGTCTGTGATAAGTGCACACTGATGCGCGCCTATTTGACATTCTATGTATCTCTCAAATTGACGACCTCAGTTTCATCCAAGTTGGACTTATGTTTATTTTCAAAATTCTCGGCCTCTCTGACAACTTTTTCTGGCATATCATCCTCCTATGAGTTTATGTCCGTTTGTTGCATAGCCTCGTTGCAAGTTATAGTTGTTTGTTCATCATCAAGATACATAATAGTAATGCTGTGTGAAAATAAAGTAAATAGCAGAGAAAAGTAATAAATAGCAAGATATTTGATAAAACTAAAAATGCTTTTGATTAAATTCATAAATGTTCAAAACCTCGGAGCTCTTTTGGAAAGTAAAAACAAATGCGAAAAATAAATAAAACAACTCAAATAAAGATGCATGATTATTGTTAGGCCTTGCTACCCCGAAGGTTTCCAAGCGATGGTGGTCCTGATTGACCAGTTGGTGAGGCGCTCCCTTTGATCCACAGCCTGAATGGAAGGGCCTTCCTCCCCTTCCTCTTCAAAAATCACACAACAGTCCATGTCCTACAGAAAAAGGTTTTTCATTGTCGCAAGAGCCTCGTCTTCTTCTAACCTGTAGAGAGTGTCGGCTGGTTGAAATGTCTGCTCCAACTGAGTTATGGGGCATCCCAATGGGTAATATGGGCCACGCCATGGTGGTAACCAGTTTTTGAATTCTTGCCAAGTGTACTCGTACCCCAGTCCGAAGGTAGTACCATGTTTCTTTAACTGAATAGGTTAGGTGATACCTTGAAGATTCTTACCAAGTCCTTTTGCTGGTTCATACCCACTCCAATTAAGAATGCTCTCAACTTTGTTTCTCCACCATTTGTCCTTGTCCAATGCGTTGACATGCTCAATATGATGATATGTTTCTCCGCCTATTCTTCTTCTGCTTTCAATCATTAGAATGGTCTGGAGACTGTATATGGGGTTGCTACCGTCGCCATGGATGATTAATTCCTGATGTTTCCATTCAAACTTCACAGCCTGATGTAGGGTGGATGATCGGCCCCAACGGCGTGGATCCAGGGTCATCCCAGCAGTAAGTTGTAAGACAATGGTATGTCGATAACTTGGAAGTCGACATCAAACTAGGTGGGTCCCATTTTCAAACACAGGCTAATCTCCCCGAGAGTGGACCTCTGAGAACCGAAAGCCTTAATGTTTATAGCCTCATATTTTATCTCATGCAATCCTTTTCCTAACTTCTTAAGGGTGATCAGTGGACAAATCTTGAGACTGGAACCTCCATCGACTAAGATTCTGGTGATGAAATGATCCTCGCGTTCCACATTGATGTGCAGTGCTTTGTTATGACTGAGCCCTTTAGGTGGCAATTCATCCTCGTGGAAACTGATTTTGTGGCTTTCCAATACCTGCCCTATCATGTTCGCCGTTTCTCCTCTTGATATGTTTCTCGGGACATAAGCCTCGCTCAATATCTTCATCAAGGCATTCTTATGCACCTCGAAACTCTGCAGCAATGCTAAGATGGAAATCTGTGCCAGAGTCTTGTTTAGCTGTTCAACAATTAAATATTACATAGCCTGTATATTTCTCAAGAGATCATCAGGTCCAGTTTCAATGGGCGTCCAGAGGCCTGCTTGCTGGACTCAGCTAGGTGCTCTGGTATGAATTCCATGCCTGTTCTAGTCATACCTTGCGCGGAAACTGCTTCACCACTGCGCGCTTTTCCTTTCCTTCTCGCCTCGGCTGTGTAGTCCCAAGGTATGGCATTTGGCTGAAATGGGGTTATGTCTGACATGGTGACCGAAATGGGCACCCTTGGAGGCAATATAGCAACTTCAATTGGTGCGGGCGTCTTTGGAGTCCTGAACTCCACCTTAATTGGTTTTGGCACTTTTGCAGGAGGTGCCTCAAACTTAAATGGTACATATATGTTCACCACGTTGTCCTCAAATGGCTGGATTTTCAAAACAATAGGATTAAGAGTTACCACCGGTTTCTTGGTCTCATTTCATTCAGATATCAAACCGATTGACCCCTCGGGGTCCCAATCGTCTTCAACCTCTATCATGTGGATGCCTCCACCTTTATGGTCTGGCAGAGGGTTGTTACGAACATTAGGAGCAAGCTCCTTAGCTATGATGACCTTCTTGTCAATTAAGGTCTGGATTTTGTCCTTCAACGAGCGGCACTCATCAATGTTATGGCCCTTCATCTTCGCATGGTATGCACAGGTTTTATTTGGGTTGATCCATTGGAAGGGTTTTCTGGGGTTATGGCTGGGATATGTATAACATACTCAAGGCTTTGAGCTTCTCATATAGTTGGTCAACGAGTTCAGCAATAGCAGTGTACTGTTTGGGCGGTTTGCGATCAAAATTTAATCTTTGTCGTGGGAAGTTTTGGCGGGTAGGCGGTGTTGGATAGTGAGGAGGTTTGGAGTTGTAAGCTTGGTATACGGGTGCGGGTTGGGAATATACTAACGAGGGGGGCTGATATGTTGGTGCTGGAGTTGTTTGGTAGACGGGATGTGGATTTTGATAGGTAGGTGAAGGTGCTTGGTAATTTAGAGAGGGTTGGTATGTGAGTGGAGTTGGAGGGTAGGGTTGGTATTTCATGAGAGAGTGGTTTCTTTGTGCAGCCATTACATAGTATACATCCTTTTTCTTCAACGAACCACCCGATTGCAAGGCTTTGTTGGTGGCTTGCAGTGCCTCAAGGTTAGTAACCATGCCATTTTTGATCCCCTCTTCTATTCTTTCTCCCAATTTGATGATATCAGCAAACTTTTGCCCCTCTATCAGCATCAATCTCTCGTAATACTGTGGGTCCTAAGCACGATTGAAAAATATGTTCATTTGTTCTTCTTCCAATTCTTGTCTAACTTTGGCAGCTTCCAACCTCCAACGAGTAGCATACTCGCGAAAGGTTTCACTGGGCTTCATCTTCAAATTATGGATATAGAACATGTCTGGCGCATTCTCCGTGCTGAACCTAAAACAGTCCATGAAATCGGATGCCATGTTCATCCAACTAGTCCACTTCTTCGCATCTTGGCTGATATACCAAGATAAAGCATCACCTGTCAAGCTCCTAATGAACAGTTCATGCGGATCTTTTCATCTCTACCAACTCCCACTAACTTGTCACAATACATCCTGAGGTGAACCCTGGGATCACTCGTACCATCAAACATTTAAAACTTAGGAGGTTTGTACCCCTCTGGGAGTTCGACATCAGGTTAAACACAAAGGTCTTCATAAATTAGACCCTCCACGCCTTTATTACCTTCCACGCCTTGAACTCTGCTAGTGAGTTTCTTAAGTTTAGTAGCTAAGTCTGAACAAGCGAGTCTGATTCTGACATATCTGATATGGGCTATGTATAGTACGGCACAGTATCCACAAAGTTAGGGGTATCCTGATGATTTGGAGCATTTTGGGGCTCTGGAATGAGCGGTGGAGCATTGTTGCGAGCTTTGGTTGTGATCTTCTGCGGAGGAGCAGGGACCTGGTTGTTGACATCTACAGCAGCTAGGGAGATGGACAAGCTTTCCAAACTCCGGACTTGGTCCAGTTCCTCTCGAAACCTTAGCAAAGTTTTATCCAAGTGAGCAGCAGTTTCTTTGGTGATCGCGGTACCCTGAGAAGTTCCTTCAATTTCCTTCCTTGCTTCATTATCTCCCATCTTTCCTTTATTAATGTTTCATGGAGGACTTGGAAGAGGAGGAGGAGGACCCTTTGATCTTGTTGAGTATGATCATGGTGCCAGAATGCACGAACTAACCTTTGGGGAGGGGGATAAAAATAAAAGAAAAACCAAAAGGTAAAAAGTCAGTGCGGATTCTGAGAAAGAAATCATTCGGTATTTAAACATATTGTTGCAGAAACATAAGTCGTTTCCTATTTGGGTGACTTGTTATGCCCGAGGTAGGCCTAGCGACAAATATGATTTGGAGAACTCGTAATACCAAATGCCTCATGTTATTGATAGAAAATAGAATGATTCAAAACAAACTGAAATAAAGAGAAATTGTCACTAGTGGCCAAAGACGATATAACATCAGGAAAGCAGTAAAATCCTAACTAATTGGTCCCAAAAGGACCTTTCCTAGATTCGGCATCTTTGCCTCCCTCGTATAGTTTCATCAGCTTGCGTAGTCCCAGCAACAAGTAAGCTCGAGCCAGGTGCCCACCTTCATTACCTTCAGCTTCCTGACAGTCGTTGATCCTTTTCAAAAACTTGCCTTCTAGCTCCACTAGACCCCGCTCCAAGTACCCTAAACGGTTGTTTGCGTGGACAGCCACGTCCTTCCATTCATTGATTAGTTTCTCTTGAGCCTCTAGCATTTCCCGATTTCACTTTCACAATCTCGCATCCGCTTGCGCAACTGATTATACTTGACCTTTGCTGCAGCCTTCTCATCAATGACCCTGTGACCATGGACGAAATCTATTTTTCCCAAGCCAATATGATCATCTTCTAACTACCCCGGATAAAGTGGTGCATGCCCTGCCTGATACCTGTCTGGCTCTAAAGATTCCTTTTCCAAAATGATTTTGGAGTGCCACATATGCTGAGCCTGACACCTGTGTGGGCTATTGTCATCTTGCAGGTCAGCCCTGTAGTGACTCATCTTTTCCACCCTCGGTATAATATGCTTCCTTCTCGCTTGCCTCATGACTAGGAGAGAGACAGAAGGGTATGTTCCTCTTAAGTCGATGAGTACAAGGAATGGTTCATCCCTAGACCGAATGATGAACTCTCCAGTTGGAAACCACTCGCACATCCATTGTACCTGCTCTTCTTTCAGATTCCCTAATAGTTTCACCCATCCACTGGCATCTTCCGGATGAGAAAACATATCTGGCATGAAGTGCATTCGCTTTGGATGGTGGAAAGCAATATGGTCATACCAATCTCGCCGTATGATCTCTCGTCTATACTCTCCTTACTGAAGATGCTCAATGAGCTAGAGTTGTAGTAGCAAATTGCACCCTTCAAAGTGGGGTGCCCCTTGTTGGCATTTTTCTATGGCTCGATACAGTTCGGCGAGGATCATGGGTGCTATGCTGAATGTCTGCTTGTCGATACCCTCCATTACAGCCTTGATTACCATGGCTAGTCTTGTATGGATTCTAGCCTTCTCCATCGGAAAAACTATCATGCCCAGGAAACAGAAATATAAATACAAAATCCCTCCTATGTATGTGCCCTAAAGAGGTTAGGTCAAACTCGTCCATGTGAGTGCGGTATGATTTGCTATGTCCGAACCTTTCGTATATGAAGACGAAGGATATGTAGGAGTCCTTCAGACTGGTCAGATTATGATTCTTCTTGATCCCCATCATTTTCAAGAACCCTCTACCTTTGCGGTTTTCCGGCATAAGCAACCCCTGGTTATCCCAAGGAATTCCGGCTAGACTCCCAATTTCTTCCAACAGTGGCGTCATTTCAATACTTCCAATGCGGAAGACGGACCGTTCACTATCCCAAAACATAGTAGCAGCTTCCACAATCTTGTTATCTGGCCTAACTTCCAGGAGTGAAGGAAGATTTCCTAAGTGCTTGCGAACAAGAGCCCGATCACTACCATGCAAATCATCCCACCAGCTTAGCAACTTTGGATGAATGTTTGATACCATACCGAATCTGGGGACCTTAACCCCACCGGACTCGGCTATTTAAATCAATAATTAGCAAAGGCATTTAATTCTCCAAATCAATTCACATAATGTGAATGTCTGTTTGGGTTTCGAGGAAACCCGATGGACTTTTGGTTTAGGCTATCCTAATGGGTCACTATGCGGACAACATAACTGACTCGGCTAAGTTTGACCATGATGCATGAATAATTAAAGAAAGTAAGGTTTCTACTTTTGAAGTGCTAGACAAGGTACCCTTGAGCAGACAACTCAAGAGGGAAAGGCACAGAACCTTCAACTACATCGTTGATCGACTGGTTTTACCGCAAATATGCTTTAGCCAAATTTAAGGGGTTTGTAATAATGGAAGAGCGAAACCACTCATTATAAGTGTTTCTATAGCATTTGTTTGGAACGAGTGGAAAATGATGTTGAAGGATGCAATCGCAACATTGGAATAAATGCATGTATTTTCACGTTCATACAATAATGATCACAATAAATACTCAAAATTTAAGACGGAATTGAAGTAAAATGAGGTAATAAAGCGCTAAAATAGTTAAATAAAAGAAAGACACGAAGAAACAAGTTAGTAATTATGGATAAATGATTAAAGCAATAAAGGTAATAAAGAAAGCAATAAAGCCACAAAACACGTAATGGTAAAATCCTAAAAAGACTTCCCCAGCAGAGTCGCCATGCTGTCAACGCCCCCTTTTCCCTTAAAAGAAAGTGAAATAGGGTTTTACGACTTTATGGGCAAAACAACTCTATTTCCCGTTTGGGAATTCGGTTATGGAATTGGAAGAGTCGCCACCTAATGATTATAATGCATTAGGACACTTAAGAGAGATTATTTTGGAAAGAAAACCAGAGTTCGGGTAAGGGCTTGAGATTATCTCGAGGGGAAGGTATTACGTACCCCTCAAGATCCACTAGTTTGGTTCCCGACCGTGTTAATCGTGACTTTATAAAAGATAAAACAATTAAAACAAATAAGGTTCACACATGTAACATTTGCACAACTTGAAAAGTTTTAAAGAAGAAAGAAGGACGCAAATTTAAAATAAAAGAGAATTGATTTGAAAAAGAATTACTATATGAAAGCATTTAAACAAAGCAAATAAGAGAAAGGAGGATCCTAGGTATGACTACAATATGGATCATTCGATTCAATATCCCGCACATCTTCCCAAAGAGGGGTCGCTTTATGATCATCATCATTGTTAGATAATACGCTTAACGCTAGAGGGGGGGTGAATAGCGTTATAATAAAATTTAGCGTAAACTTGCGGAAATTAAAATTTGCAGGAAATAATTAAGTGCGTTAAACAAATAAAAAGGAAAGAACGCACCGATATATTCTGGTTCACCACAACACGTGGCTAGTCCAGTCCCCGAGAGACTCTCTCGAGATTTTCCACTAACTTGTTAAGCTTACGAGTGCTCAACAAAACTTTACAACGTAAGGACACAAGCCTTAACACCTTTGCTCGGAGATACAACACTCCAAGACTTCAACCAAGGAAACACAAGTTCCTTACAACAAGAGAATCACAATTCTCTTACAAGTGTGTAAAACACTTAACACTCAAACAAAATACTCCTTTATGAGTAGGTATGAGTAAAAGAAGTAAGCTCTAGATCACAACAACTTTGGACAAGAATATGGCTCTCAATAGCTTTATGAAATTGAATATAAAATGATAAACAAGAGTATGCAAGCTTATAGCAATGTAATGATCAGTTGTAGTATGTTGTTTTGTTTAAAACACTAAAATGAAGCTGTATTTATAGTTGAAAAACTTGGCATTACCGTTGCCTAATTGCCAATTAAGAGTTGCTGATTTTACTCACTGACAATCGATTGTCAAACCCCAACAATCGATTGTCTGCCAGTCAGATCAAAATTCAATCCCAGATTTTACGCTTGATAATCGATTACTTACAATCCATAATCGATTAGTGGCAACGTTCAAAAAATCCTTTCCAGATTTTACCACAAACAATCGATTGTCCAGAATCAACAATCGATTACTCAGCAACGTTCAAAAAATCTTTTCCGGATTTTAATCAAAACAATCGACTATACCAACGGTCAGCTTCACAATCGATTGCACAAAGTCAACAATCGATTACTTATCAGTTTTTGAAAAACATTTTAGACACTGTCTCTTTAACAATCGATTGTCCAATGTAACAATCGATTATTTAATAAATTTGTAAATTACTGGAAGACACTGTCTCAACATAATCGATTACCATTAGTTCATAATCGATTATTCTGAGTTTTGAAAAACTTTGATGGACACTGCCTCAGTCACAATCGATTGTCATTAGTTCACAATCGATTGTCATGCAGGTTTGAAAAACCTGATGCTCACTGCCTTACTCACAATCGATTGTCATTAGTTCACAATCGATTGTCATGCAGTCTTGGCTTAAAACAATTGATTATCATAAGTACATAATCGATTATCTTAGTCCAGATTTTTAAGGCATGTCTAAAAATTATTTTGACTACTGTAAATATGCATGACTTAAAATCATTTGACATTAAATTAAATATGCATGATTTTGGAAAATAGTTTTATGAGAGAAGCCATGTTACGAGTCAAGTTGTAGGATCAAGATCACAAATAAGAATGACTCAATTAAACTTATAAAACTTTGTCTTGAGCTTGAATCTCGTTGTATATCAATTGTGCGTTTGTTTCTTGAACTTCGTCATACATCAATTTTTGCTTCGTTTGTCATTCATCAAAACCTACACAAAAGAACACACGTTTTAGTATATTGCATTGAGAACGTGTTTCCAACAATTTCTCCCTTTTTGATAATGGCAAACATTAAGCAGGATATGCAAGACAAGCAATTTATATTGACGATTCAAGACAAGTATATACATGTAACAAGTATGCAATTTGTTCCCCCTCAATTTGAGAATTCCCCCTCAATTTAAGCTTATAAATACTGAGAATGCATACCCGTTATCTTCCCCCTTTTGCCATTAGCAAAAATAATAATAAGATGCCAAAGATGAAATAAACCTTGTTTATTTATTGGAAAGAAGGCGTGATTATTTAAAGAGAGTATAATAGCTCAAATGATAGCATTACAATCGATTATTGATACGAGATAATCGATTATTAGATGACAGAAACAGATTTTTCTGAAGAAGACTCGATTCTTGCGCGTCATGCTTTATAATTCCCCCTACTTTTAGGGCAATACCTGCAAAAAAGGATTAGACGTCTCCGACACTCAAGTTAGAAATCATGTAACAAAAAATGCAATGCATGACTTAGATCAACGTGGAGTCAAGAATCCCGAGTTCACTGCGAATTCGGAAGAAGGACTCTTTCTCTAAAGGCTTTGTAAAGATGTCTGCCAAATGGCTTTTGGTTTCAACAAATTCAATTTCGACATCGCCTTTGAGAATGTGATCTCTAATAAAATGTTGTCTAATTTCAATGTGTTTCGTTCGCGAATGAAGAACGGGGTTCTTCGTCAAGCATATGGCACTAGTATTATCACATCTAAGAGGGATATGATCAAGACTTAGGCCATAGTCCAAGAGTTGTTGTTTCATCCATAGGATTTGAGCGCAACAACTCCCCGCGGGTACATATTCAGCCTCGGTTGTGGACAACACAACACTTACTTTTTTCTTGCTAAACCAAGAAACGAGAGAGCTACCGAGCAAATGGCAAGTGCCACGTGCTCTTGCGGTCCAATTTGCATCCAGCAAAATCGGAATCGGAGAATCCAACAAGTTGGCATGATAAGCCTTTGGGGTACCATAGACCCACATTTGTAGTACCAACAAGATATCTTAAAATCCGTTTTACCGCAGTAAGGTGAGACTCCTTCGGACATGATTGATAACGAGCGCATAAGCACACGCTAAACATGATGTCCGGACGACTAGCAGTAAGATAAAGAAGAGAGCCAATCATACCTCGATACTTTTTGGTGTCGACTTCCTTACCTTTCTCATCTTTGTCTAGATGATCGGATGTGCTCATGGGAGTTGCCATTTCTTTTGCATTGTTCATCTCAAATCGTTTCAGCAATTCTTTGCAATATTTGGTTTGACAAATGAATGTACCTTCTTTCATTTGCTTTACTTGTAATCCCAAAAAGAATGTTAACTCACCCATCATAGACATCTCAAATTCGCTTGTCATTAGATCGGAAAATTCCTTGCATAAAACATTGTTAGTAGCACCAAATAATAATATCATCTACATATATTTGAACTAACAAAATATTATTGTTTTTATGCTTAACAAAGAGAGTTGTGTCAACTTTCCCCCTAGTGAAATCATTTTCCAAAAGAAACTTACTCAATCTTTAATACCAAGCTCGGGGAGCTTGTTTTAAACCAAAAAGAGCCTTTTTGAGTTTTAAAACATGATCGGGAGATTTAAAGTTTTCAAAATCGGGGGGTTGTTCAACAAAAACTTCTTCTTGAATAAAACCGTTTAGAAAAGCACTTTTCACATCCATTTGATATAAATTGAAATTCATAGAAGAGCCAAATGCAAGCAATAAGCAAATAGCTTCTAATCTAGCTACGGGAGCATATGTTTCCTCATAGTCAATACCCTCTTCTTGATTATAGCCTTTTGCTACAAGCCTAGCTTTGTTTCTAGTGATTATACCATTTTCATCTAGTTTATTGCGAAAAACCCATTTCATACCAATTATGGTATGACCTTCGGGTCTTGGCACCAAATCCCAAACGTGATTGTGTTCGAATTGGTTAAGCTCCTCTTGCATTGCCAAGGTCCAAAATTCATCCCCAATTGCTTCTGAGATGGTTTTGGGTTCAATTTGAGAAACAAAAGCAGTATGATCTAAGGTATTTTTGAGAGAGTTTCGGGTACTTACCTTGTCTCCAATGTTGCCAATTACCTGTTCGAGAGGGTGATCTTTGATTGTCCTCCACTCGTTAGGCATATTCATTTCTTTTTCCAATTGTGGCGCTTCTTCCGTTGGTTGTTCCTCAGTTTCATCTTTATTTTCCTTAGGTGGTTCCTCTTGTATTTTGTCTTTCAAGCTATCTAAGATACCTGCAAGATCAAAACCGGAATCCTTTCTCGCCAAGCGAGCATTATTTTCGGAAAATATAACATGAGGGGATTCCTCCACAATTTGGGTTCTTTTATTAAAGACCCTATATGCTTTACTACGTGAGGAATATCCAATGAAAATACCTTCATCCGACTTAGCATCAAATTTACCCAATTGGTCTTTGCCATTGTTATGAACAAAACATTTGCAACCAAAAACTCTAAAATGGGAAATATTTGGTTTTCTACCCTTATAAAGTTCATAGGGGGTTTTCAAGAGTATCGGCTGAATTACTACTCTATTTAGAACATAGCAAGCGGTACTCACGGCGTCCGCCCAAAAATATTTGGGTATCTTAGCTTCGTCGAGCATGGTTCTATCCATCTCTTCGAGACACCTATTTTTCCTTTCCACCACCCCATTTTGTTGTGGTGTCCGTGGAGCGGAAAAGGTATGCTCGATTCCGAGTTCGTCACAAAAGTCCGCAAAGAGATTATGATCAAACTCTCCCCCATGATCACTTCTAATTGAAGTGACGGTTGTTTCTTTCTCATTTTGAACACGCTTCAGAAAATATTTGAAATTTTGAAAAGCATCACTTTTATTGGCAAGAAATAAAGTCCAAGTAAATCTCGAGTAATCATCAACAATCACAAAAGCATATCTATTTCTTCCTAGACTTTCAATGCGAGAAGGACCAAATAAATCCATATGAAGCAATTGCAATGGTCTAGAAGTTGAAACAATGTTTTTAGATTTGAAAGATGCTTTTGTTTGCTTCCCCTTTTGACACGAGTCACAAATAGAGTCATTTTCAAATTTTAAAATGGGAAGACCAACAACTAGGTTTTGAGAAATCAATTTGTTCAAAAGATGCATATTGATATGTGCTACTCTACGATGCCATAGCCAAGTATCATCCTCTTTACTCATAAGACAATCAACATATTCGGGTGAGGAATTAGAAAGATCAACCATATAAATATTATCAACTCTAAAACCACGAAGTATGATTTTGAAATCACTACGTCTAAATACTAGGCATTCATCCGAATCAAATAGAGCAAGATTTCCCTTGTCACACAATTGGCTTATGCTCAAGAGATTATGCTTTAATCCTTTGACAAGTAATATATGCTTAATAGAGGAATTTTCATCCTTACCGACCGAGCCGATGCCGATTATCTTTCCTTTATTGTTATCACCGAAGATAACACTTCCTCCTTCATTGTGCTCTAATTGAAGGAATTTGGATTCATCTCCCGTCATATGCTTGGAGCATCCACTATCAAGGTACCATTGTACACTTGATCCCTTCAAGCACGCCTACAAAACAAATTAATGTTCTTTAGGTACCCATGCCATCTTGGGTCCTTGGGGGTTAGGCATATTATAATGATGCGATTGAGTAATATGTCTATGACGTGTAAAGCATGCAGGAGCAATATGACCAATACGTCTACAATAATGACAAGTCACATTTGGGTTATGCATCCTTCTAGGTTCATAGTAACTAGACGGATGAAAATTTCTTACACTATATTGAACACTCTGACTATTTCGCATTTCATGAGAATTATTTCTCCTACTATGAGCTCTAGGATGGGCAGCATTTCTAGAGTGATTGTTTCTCGGTTGAGGGCCATTGTTAGGTCTTCTAAGGGGTTCAAAATTTGGCCTAAAATATGCATCATTTCTAGGGTGACTATTTCTAGGTGGTAAGTCATTCCTATGTCTTCTAAAATGTTCAGCATTTTGTCTAGCATGTATATTGGCTCTAGAGTTGTTGTTTCTAGGATAAGCATTTCTATTGTTAATCCTAGGTTGAGCTTTAGGTTGTTGGGGTTTAGCGTCAATCTTTTCTTCATTCTTAAAGCCTATTCCATGCTTGGTTGATTTCAAGTTAACAAGAACATCATTCAAGTTTTTGTGCGAAGAATTAAACTTATATAATGTGCCTTTAAGCCTACTTACTTCATTCTTAAGAAGCAAACAAGAAGTGCAATTTCTAGTAGAGCATTCGGGCTTATCGGAACTTCTTTTTCCAAAAAACTTGTTTTCCTCTTTCAGCTTCTCATTTTCTAAAACCAGTTTTTCTAAATCCTTTTCTTTTAAAGAAAGCTGTTTTTGAAAATCTTTTTCTTTTAGAGAAGCATTTTCTTTTATGCTTTTGACTGTTTTTGAAGCTTTAATAAATTCAGTATATAATTCATCAAAAGCAGTTCGCATTTCATCAAGAGTAAAGAAGTTTTGAGACGAAATTTGACATACCCCATCTTTGTTATCTTCTTGTGCCATGAGGCAAAGATTTGCTGCTTCTTCTTCTTCTCCTTCGCTTGACTCATCTCCGGAGTCGCCTCCCCAAGAAATGTATGCACGTTGCTTTTTAAAAGGTTTCTTCTCCTTTTTGATGTTTGGGCAATTTGATTTGATGTACCCGGTTTCACCACATTCATAGCACTTGATTTGTTCGCCTTGCTTTTTGCCCTTGCGTTCATACTCCTTGCGCATGAACTTTTGAAATCTTTTGATAACGAGTCCAAACTTGTTGTCTCCTTCCTCATCAATTTGCGGTTGGCTTGTGCTCGCCTTTAGAGCTATTCTTTGCCTCCTTTGATCATCAACAAAAGGGTTAAGAATAGTAGATTCATAGGTCTTAAGGTTACCTCTTAGTGCGTCGATGGTGACGTTTGAAACGCCAATGGATTCTTGAATTGCATCGGCCTTTGATCTCCATGCCGGTGTGAGACTTCTAAGAATTTTTCGCACGAGCTCTCTATCCGTGAATGTTTTCTTGAGAGCATGTAGGTCATTTACGATTATTGAAAATCGCTCAAACATTTCGTCCACCTTTTCACCTTCCTTCATGTGAAATAATTCATAAGAATGGGTTAGGAAATCAATTTTTGCTTCCCTTACCTGGTCCGTACCTTCGTACGTAACTTCTAGTTTGTCCCACATCTCCTTTGCCGTTATGCAACACGATATTTTCCTGTAATCATCAGCATTAACAGCACAATATAATAAATTAATTGCTTTAGCATTATTTTGAACCTTTCGGATGTCATCCGCGTCATACTCATCCTCGGACTTGGGAACCCATTCGTTTTCCACCTTCTTTGTTGGAATTTGGTTTCCCTTCATTATCACCTTCCAAAGGTGAAAGCTGTTGGACTGAACGAAGATCTTCATCCTCTCCTTCCAGTACGTGTAATTTGTACCGTTGAATAGAGGTGGTCGTGTGGAGCACTGTCCTTCATCAATTCCTGCAAAAGAATCACGAGTAGAAGCCATAGATGGTTCTCTCAAACTGTTAAGTTTTCAGAGAGTTGGGCTCTGATACCAATTGTTAGATAATACGCTTAACGCTAGAGGGGGGGTGAATAGCGTTATAATAAAATTTAGCGTAAACTTGCGGAAATTAAAATTTGCAGGAAATAATTAAGTGCGTTAAACAAATAAAAAGGAAAGAACGCACCGATATATTCTGGTTCACCACAACACGTGGCTAGTCCAGTCCCCGAGAGACTCTCTCGAGATTTTCCACTAACTTGTTAAGCTTACGGGTGCTCAACAAACCTTTACAACGTAAGGACACAAGCCTTAACACCTTTGCTCGGAGATACAACACTCCAAGACTTCAACCAAGGAAACACAAGTTCCTTACAACAAGAGAATCACAATTCTCTTACAAGTGTGTAAAACACTTAACACTCAAACAAAATACTCCTTTATGAGTAGGTATGAGTAAAAGAAGTAAGCTCTAGATCGCAACAACTTTTGACAAGAATATGGCTCTCAATAGCTTTATGAAATTGAATATAAAATGATAAACAAGAGTATGCAAGCTTATAGCAATGTAATGATCAGTTGTAGTATGTTGTTTTGTTTAAAACACTGAAATGAAGCTGTATTTATAGTTGAAAAACTTGGCATTACCGTTGCCTAATTGCCAATTAAGAGTTGCTGATTTTACTCACTGACAATCGATTGTCAAACCCCAACAATCGATTGTCTGCCAGTCAGATCAAAATTCAATCCCAGATTTTACGCTTGATAATCGATTACTTACAATCCATAATCGATTAGTGGCAACGTTCAAAAAATCCTTTCCAGATTTTACCACAAACAATCGATTGTCCAGAATCAACAATCGATTACTCAGCAACGTTCAAAAATCTTTTCCGGATTTTAATCAAAACAATCGATTATACCAAATCAATAATCGATTACCCAATAACGTTCAAAAAAATCTTTTCCGAATTTTAATCAAAACAATCGAGTATACAGAATCAATAATCGATTACCTGACGGTATTTGAAAACTTTACGACAACGGTCAGCTTCACAATCGATTGCACAAAGTCAACAATCGATTACTTATCAGTTTTTGAAAAACATTTTAGACACTGTCTCTTTGACAATCGATTGTCCAATGTAACAATCGATTATTTAATAAATTTGAAAATCAATGGAAGACACTGTCTCAACATAATCGATTACCATTAGTTCATAATCGATTATTCTAAGTTTTAAAAAACTTTGATGGACACTGCCTCAGTCACAATCGATTTTCATTAGTTCACAATCGATTGTCATGCAGGTTTGAAAAACCTGATGCTCACTGCCTTACTCACAATCGATTGTCATTAGTTCACAATCGATTGTCATGCAGTCTTGGCTTAAAACAATCGATTATCATAAGTACATAATCGATTATCTTAGTCCAGATTTTTAAGGCATGTCTAAAAATTATTTTGACTACTGTAAATATGCATGATTTAAAATCATTTGACATTAAATTAAATATGCATGATTTTTGAAAATAGTTTTATGAGAGAAGCCATGTTACGAGTCAAGTTGTAGGATCAAGATCACAAATAAGAATGACTCAATTAAACTTATAAAACTTTGTCTTGAGCTTGAATCTCGTTGTATATCAATTGTGCGCTTGTTTCTTGAACTTCGTCTTATATCAATTTTCGCTTCGTTTGTCATTCATCAAAACCTACACAAAAGAACACACGTTTTAGTATATTGCATTGAGAACGTGTTTCCAACAATCATCTCCATATTCTACCTTTCCCACCCCTCAGAGGTTATTTAAGCGTGTGAATTGGTCACGAATGCTTATTGCGTGCTATTACCCGTCTCGTCCTATAGACCCTAAAGGGCACTTAGGATCGTTATTCCTATGAGGTAGGAACTAGGTAGAACCCTTAAGTATAAAGGTTTAAATACTAGGCGAAATTGAAAAACAAATAGGACTTGCATGTAAAGGAATCATATAGATCATATAAAATGCTCAAATAACCCTCTATAAGATAATGCGTAAGTAGCACGACTTAAACATATGTAAGGTCTAAGGAAGAGAGAGTTTTAAAAGCTGGAGTGTTGACAAATATATTTTAAGATGGCAGCTGAACAAAAGTTTTAAAAATAGAATTCACATAAAAGGGTTGGATGAAAAATTTTGGGAATTGAGAAAGGCAAACGGAGGTGACAGTTTAGAAAATCAGAGGAAAAACCTTTAAAACACACTTGGAAATACATAACACATATGATAAACCAGTTTTCAGACACGATAGGTATAAACAGATGTAAAAGCTATTCAGAAATGTTAAAGAGCATGTAAGTATATTAATTTTTAAAGTTGCAGAAGATACAGTATTCAGAAAAGTTTAGAAAAATAGTAATCAAATTCTAGACTAGGAAAATGAGCAACTTAGTTAAACATTTGCACAGAAGTTATTGAAAATAAGGCAGAAGTTTAGTGTAAAAACCAGCAGACATTAAAGGGGAACAAATTTAGACGGTTTAAAGAGTGAACAACTTAGGCAGAATTTAAGGCGATTAATCAATTTCAGTTAAACTAAGGTTTGCCTAAGTGTTGTTTAACCATAAGAGAAAGATGGACATACACGTCAGTTTTAAAAGGAAAATGTTAACCAGTTTTACATTTTGTTTAGCAAGATTAGTGAGGCATTCAGTAGTTGCAAAAGGAAGACCCTAAGCACATGATATCTAATGCATATAGAGGCCCTAAAGCATGACATCTAAATGCAAGGCAGTAATTTGATTATTAACTGAAAAATTACAAGCTGAAAGTAAAAGACCTAAGAACATGATTTCTATGTGTGAGCTGCATGTCCTATACATGGTTTCAATTACGCAAATAGATAAGTGAAACCCTATAGCATGCTTTCTACCCATATCTTTTATAATCATGCATAACACTCCCCAATTTCACTATAATCCCCATTGTTATTTACAAGTTATTACAGCCAAGTAATTAAAAATACAACAGTGACAAAAAGAAAAATAAGAAGTTATTCTATAGAGAGCCATCATCCAGGCCCAAGCATCTCCAACCTCACTCCTTTCGAGTTCAACAGCCATTACCAAGGCTTGGGTGTGGCAGAGTTCCCTAAGGGTTCGTTTGAACCCCTGTCCAATACCAAGCACCAAAAAAAATCCCAATTAGATAAGTGCAAATATTGGAAGTGCCAGCCTTGTGCATCAGAGTTCCATGGGTGCTCAAGGCTCCTATGGCAGTGCTTACACTAAGGGAGCAGACCCTAAAGCTCTAAGGATGATATTGTAATTGAGAGAGTTGAAAAACAGTTGAGAGACAATTTGAGAAAACAGTTGAAAGAATTGAGAGAGTTTAAGAAAAATAGTTGAAAGTGTGTGAAAAGTAGAGCAATTTTAAAAAATAGTTGAAAGAATTGAGAGAGTTTAAGAAATTATTTAGACTGACCAGTTTTAGAACAGCAGGGCATTACACAAACAGTGGGGCAAAGGGAAAAGGGGACAAATGAGCAAAGTAAACTACTTACACATGCAACATATTGAAAGTAAACGGACATGGTTGCAAACAAGAGTTCAGCTCCAACACACTTAGCCTCAAAGAGGGATTTTAGATTAAACCAAGTAGCCAAGCAGACATGGATGCATGGTAGTAGCACACAAGAAAAAACATCCATTGAGATAGGGAGGGGATAAGGGAGCAAATAAGTAAAGTGTATAGTCAACCTATTGAAGCAAAAACAATCAAGCATGATTGTAAAAGAAGGATTGAATTCTTACTGCACCAAATCCCAAATATAATCAACCTCAGGGAGACGTTTCAGGGTTGTTAAGTAGCCAAGCAGTAGTGCACATGGAAGTGAAAAACATGCATTCAGAAAAGGGGAAGGGGGATAAGGGAGAACATGCTAAGTTAAACTAGTAAACTAACAATTGCATGCTAGTGGCAACAAGAGCAACTGAACCATAGGTAAAAGCACACAAGAAATAATATGAATTGCAAAACTAAAAGGAGCATGTTGTTTTGGAGGCTATATCTTAAATAGGTGACATACCAGTTGCAGGTAATAAGATACAATAGCAATGCAATAGTGCACAAAGGGAGGTCAAAGTGTGCGAAGAATGAGAGCACCAATGTGAGTAATAGCAGTATGAGAATGGAAACAGCAATATGAGAACAACAACAGCAATATGAGAACATCAGCAACATCAAACCCAATGTAGACAAACAAATAGAACCCAGTAGTGTAAAGTAATCAACCCAGGCTACCAAATTTTGGCTCTGAGCCAATTGAGTGTTCAAACAAAAGAATGAGATAGTATAGTAATTGCAGAGAGAATTCAGAGAGTCTGAGGTTGTGAAAGCAGTGTGTGTTGGTTTTGTTCAAAGAGAAAGGTGAGGAGCGTTTATAGTATTGAAAATGAGTGAACAAATAAGGTATCTGTCCATATTTAAGGAACTAATATCAATCATAATCAAATAAGTATAGGGTCTCCCCTTTAATTAAGGAATCATAGTCAAACGGTAATAAGCAGTCATTATTAAAAGGAAAAGAATCACAAAGTGTGGCATGGTCACATAAGGAAACAAAATAGTATAAGGTATACAATGCAGACTAGATACATGAGACTTTAACTAGGGAAATATGTCAAGCAAATAAGTAGACATACTTGTACACATATATAAGGAAAAGTACCACTTTAATTCTAGAAGATATTTTTCGTTATTGAAAACCTAGGAGATCAATCATTAATTGAGGAATGTATCCCACTGATTGAGGAAGAAAATTCGAAATCAATACCAACTGTAAAGACAATACAAAATCACAATTTTAAAGCCAGTAATCACAGCCTTAAAGAGATTGTAAGAGTCAGTATAAAATCACCATATAAACAACCAGAAACCTTAAGAGAAGAACACAGCATGGTAGGGAATGAAACACTAGCAACAAGAATCAAAGTAAAGAGCACGGGACTCACAGAAGAACTAGAAGAAACATGCAAATAGGCAAATACAGATATAAACATGTAAGGTTAGGGTTTTCATCATATTTTAACAAAATACTTAGAAGTAGTACTAAGAGTTACAGATTGGTACTAAACAATCAGAAAAGTAAAGTGTTTTGAAAAGGGGTTAAGAAACCCTAGCAATAGAAATCATAGTATGAAACCCAGGTTAACAAGGAAAACAAACAAACTAGTGAAATAAACAAACACAAATAAATATATAGCACTCAGAAAGAGTAGAAGAAACAATTTTTGAAGAAGGGGTCAGAAACCCTAATTTGAAAGAGTGGTCATCGTCCAAAAAAATTGAAATAACCGGAAACACTAAATAAAAATAAAGTAGAAAATAAAAATCAGACAAAGAGTTGTTTAAAAGAGTAGAGATTAAAGAGGAAAATTAATGTTTTCAAACAAATTAGGGAAAACGAAGAACCTAGATGTGAAACTCGTATACAATGCCATAAAAGGCATCATCGTTCAAAGACCACCGGAGAAAAGCTGGAAAACAGACCCAAATACAGCTTTTGTGACCATCTTTCATGCCGGAAGCTGCTAGGCTTCAAGCTTGAGAGAGAAAACCACGATCCAAGGACTCAATGACTGCTAGAAGTCGAGAGAAGTGAGGGGGGAGTGGCTGGTATGGTGATGAAGGCCATGAGAGAACCAGATTGTTTTTCAGAGACAAAGGGTTAGAGAGCATTTGGGAGTGAAATGGGATACAAGGGCGGCGGATTGAGAGAAATGATTTAGGGTAAAGGGGGGTCATGGATTTAATTATGGTAAGGTTAATTGTGGATCGTTGATCAAAATGATCAACGGCCATGATTTAAAATGGGGATCCGGGTGGGTTGGTCCAAATAGGTTTGGATCGGGTTATTTTGTAATTTGGTCGTGATTTGGGGGGTGAATTTGGGTTAAAAATGTGGCCAAAATTGAAAGGATAAAGGGCTATAATTTAAATTCCCAAATTTCCCCTAATTTAATTTTGTAAAATAGCAAATGATTTATAAAAATCCAATAAAATATTGAGATAATAAAATACGTTTAGGAATTAATTAAAAATATTAGGCACGATTTTGTACTTGAAATACTTATTAAATTGAGAAATAGGCTAAAATTGTAATTTAATGCAATTTTTGTTTAAAAATACCTAATGGCTTTGTAAAAATTCTGTAAAAATTATATAAATTATATTTTATGTAGATAAGAGAATAAAATAAATTATTTGTTAAAATAACAAGATTTGATACTAAATACTAGATTTTTAGTACAAAATAAGTTGTAAATTGGTTTTAAAATACTAGAAAAATTATAGAAAAATACCAAACCTTTTGTGGATACTTATATATGCATTCACAAGCTATTTTAAAAATATTTCGGGTACAAAAATACATAGGAAAAATTGGGTATCAACAATCCATATTATGTTTAAACCTAGGACCCCCTTTCCTTTTCCTTTTTAACTACAATCTTTTCCTTAAATCTTGTTTCCTTTCAATTAACTTCTTTTTCTAAAAAACATGTTTATTCATTTTCTCTTTTAAAAGCTTTAAACTTATTTGTGATTACTATGTGTAAACCTTATTTGTTTCTTATATCTTCTAAAGTCACAATTATAGCATAGCCGGGAACCACCCTAGTAGATCTTGAGGGGTGCCTAATACCTTCCCCTCGAGATAATCTCAAAGCCTTACAAAAACTCTGGCGTCTTATTCTCAATTTCTTCATTCCTTTAAAAGTGTCCTAATGCACTATAATCATTAGGTGGCGACTCTCAAAAACTCCAAAACCCAATTCTCGTAAGGGAGTAAGAGTTGTCTTCCCATAATGTCATATACCTGATTTTGAACTCCCGTACGCGACGAAAGAGGGGGTGTCGGCAGCATGACAACTCTGTTTGGGACTTTTTTAGGCTTTCTACCATCACATGTTATTTGTGACTTCATTATTTCTTTAATTGCCTTTACTTCTTGCATTTTAATTATTTCATCCTGAAACTAACTTGGCTCTTCATGTCTTTTCTTTCCTTTAACTGATTTCGTTTACCGCTTTATTTCAATACCATGGTAACTTCGAGCATTTGTTGTAATCATTTATCTTATGTACGTAAAAATACATGTCAATTTGTTTCATTGTTATAAATTGCATCTTCAACACCATACTCATCTTATTTTTATCAATAAAATGAAGCATTTAGCATTATAAGTTCTCCAACGTTAATTTGTCGCAAGGCCTGCCTCGGGCAACAATGAGGTGCCAAAATTAGGGCCTGACTTATATTCTTGAACAATGTTTTTAAGTATCACAATACTTTTTCTTCAGAAACCGCACTAACTTTACCTTTTATTTTCCTTTTATATTTATTCCCCTCCTTAAAGGTTAGTTTGTGCATTCTGGAACCATCAACATACTCTGCAAGATCCAAGGGCCCTCCACCTCCTCCTCCTTCGAGTCCTATCAGAAAAAAGAGCAAAGTCAGAACCGGAGATGCCAGTGCTAGAAAGGAAATTGATAGGGAGGAAACTTATCAGGGTACCCCAATTGTCAAAGGAACTGCTGCTCAGATTGAACATAAACTTCTGAAATTCCAGGAGGAATTGGACCAAGTTCGAAATTTCACAAGCCTATCATTCTCTCTTGCTGCTTCTAATACCAACACCCAAAACCCCGTACCTCCGCAAGACACCCCACAACCACAAATGCACCTCACTCACGCTCAAACCTTCTACACATGCCATGATCCCAATAACACTCCTTTGCTCATTCCTGAACCACCAAACACTACAAACAACCACCTCCACAACGTTTCTATCTTTGTAGACACTATACCCCACTACAGTCAACTAATCTCAAGTGCTTCTGAATCAGACAAAAAAGAATCCCTCATTAGGAACTAGACCGCGGAACTCCAGAAGTTAACTAACTAGGTCCAGGGTGTCGAAGGTACCAAACGTCTAAAAGGATTTAATTATGTGGACCTCTGCGTTTAGCTGGATGTTGAACTCCCAAACGGGTACAAACCTCCAAAGTTTGAAATGTTCGATGGTACAGGTGATTCCAGGGTCCATCCAAGGACATATTGCGATAAGTTGGTCAGAGTTGGAAGAGATGAGAAAATACGCATGAAGTTGTTCATGAGGAGTATGAAAGGAGACGTCTTATCTTGGTATATCAGCCAGGACACAAGGAAATGGACAAGCTGGGTAGGTATGGCATCCGACTTTATGGACCGGTTCAAGTTTAACATAGATAATGCACCATATGTGTTTTATATCCAAAATCTGAAAAAGAAACCCACAGAAACATTCTGCGAGTATGCTACTCGTTGCAGGTCAGAAGCTACCAAGGTTGGGCCGGCCTTAGAAGAAGAGCTGTTGAACAGGTTCTTTGCCCGTGCCTAAGATCCATAATATTATGAAAGGTTGATGCTGATAAAGGGTCAGAAATTCTCTGATATCATCAAGTTGGGAGAAAGAATTTAAGAGGGCATTGAAAATGGTATGGTCACTAATCTTGAAGCATTACAGGCCACCAACAAGGCTTTACAGTCTGATGACACGTCAAAGACGAAGGATGTGAACTCCGTAATGGCTGCGTAGTGAACCAAGTCCCCAATGAAATACCAAACATATCCTCTAACTCCACTCACAGATCAGCTTTCCCTAAATTACCAAGCACCCTCACCCAGATACAAAATCCACTACCCACCTACCAATCACCTCCACCACCTACATATCAACCCACTTCACCAAGATATTCTCAACCCGCACCCACGTACCAAGCCTATAATGCCCAACCTTCTTGCTATCAGTCGCCACCCACTCGCCAAAACTTTCCTCGACCTAGACCAAACTTTGATCGCAGACCCCCCAGAAAATATACATCCATCACTGAGCCTATTGACCAACTATATGAAAGACTCAAAGAAGCCGGCTACGTCACCCATATCCCAGCCATAACTCCAAAAACTCCTTCCCAATGGATCAATATGAATAAAACCCGCGCATATCATTCCGGAATGAAAGGCCATACCATCAACGAGTGTCGCTCATTGAAAGATAAGATTCAAACATTGATTGACAATAAGGTCATTATAGCAAAGGAGCCCGCTCCCAATGTCCGCAACAATCCTCCACCGGACCAAGAGGGTAGAGGCATTCACATGATCGAGATTGAGGATGATTGGGACCCATAAAGGTTAATTGGATTGATTGCTAAAGGGGATAAATCGTAGAAGCGAACAGTCACCCTCAACCCTATTTTCGTCTAGATCCATCCCTTTGAGAGCGATGAGGTGAATACGTCCATGCCGCTCGAGTTCAAAGCGCCTCTTCCAAAGGCGCCAGGACACTTTGAGTTCGAGTTCGGAATACCAAAGGCACCTGCACCATTTGAAGTTGTTGTGTTACCTCCAAGGGAGCCTATTCTGGTCACAATTACAGATGTGACCCCATTCAAGTCAAAAATCATACCTTTCAATTACAGAGCTAAGGCTAGGAGAAAAGGGAAAACCAAAATTGGAGAAACACGGCACTACCTTTGGTTTGGGATATGAATACACCTGGGAGGAGTTCAATCATTGGTCTCCACTGTGGCGCGGCCCATACTATCCATTGGAGCACCCTATACCTCATCTAGAGCAGACTTTCTCGCCAGCTGACATCATATGTGGATCAATGGAAGATGAAGCATTAGCAGCGATTTAGAATGTGTTTCTGAAGATGATATGGAATTTTGTGTTATCTTCGATGAGGAAGGGGAGGAAGGCCCTTCCATACAATATGTGAATCAAGGGGAGCGCCTCACTAATTGGTCGATCAGAACCACTAGGGCCAAAAAAGTTTCGCGATAGCAAGGCTAAACAAAGCCCCGTGCATCGCATCTTTACTTTTTACTAGCTGATTTTTCTTTCCGCAATGTTTTTATTTTTGAAAAGAGCTCCAATATTTCGAACAATTATGAATTTAATCAAAATCATTTCCAAGTTTTTATATATCTCACTCCCATTATTTTCTCTATCATTTACTTTAGACGGTATTACTATTACATATCTTGATGATGAACCAACGAGTGTGACTTGCAACGAGACAACGCAACAAATGCATGTAGATTCAGAAGAGGATATTATACCAGAAGAAGTTGTCAGAGAGGTCGAGAACATTGAGAATAGGCCTTCCAACTTGGATGAAATTGAGATTGCTAATTTGGGAGATACCGAGAATGTTAAGGAAACACACATCAGCTTGCATTTGTCGCCATCAGAAAAGAAAGAGTACACAGAGTTTCTAAGAAAATATGAGGACATCTTTGCCTGGTCTTATGATGATATGACTGGTCTTAGCAACTCCATTGTAGCTCACAAATTACCAATGGATCCGACAGGTCCGCCAATAAAACAGAAGCTCAGAAATTTCAAACCCGACATGAGTTTGAAAATCATAGAAGATGTTATCAAGCAAGTCAAAGCCAGGATTCTTAGGGTAGTGGGGTACCCGACATGGTTAGCCAACATTGTGCCAGTACCGAAGAAAAATGGGAAGGTTAGAGTCTATGTCGACTACCGAGATCTCAAACGGTCCAGTCCCAAAGACGAAATTACCTTTCCAAACATACACATCCTGATTGACAACTCGCCAAGAATGAGCTGCAGTCATTTGTCGCTAGATACCATCAGATATGGATGGATCAAGAAGATGCAAAGAAAACAACTTTTATCACGCCGTGGGGGATGCATTGTTACATAATGATGTCGTTTGGTTTGAAGAATGCTGGTGCCACCTACATGATGGCTATGACTACCATCTTTGATGACATGATACATAAATAAATTGAGGTGTATGTGGATGAAGTCATTATCAAATCCAAGAAAGCCGCATGTCACATGGAAGACTTAAGAAAAATTTTCAACAAACTGAGGAGATACAATCTGAAACTCAATCTTGCCAAGTTTGCATTCAAGGTTCCTACTGGAAAGCTACTAGCTTTCATTGTGAGCCATCGAGGGATAGAATTGGATCCGTCAAAAGTAAAGTCCATTCAAGAGTTGCCACCGCCAAAGAACAAGAAGGACGTGATGAGTTTTCTGGGAAGACTCAACTATATTAGCAGATTCATAGCTCATTCCACCATTATTTGTGAATCTATCTTCGAGATGCTGAAAAAGAATGCCGCCACCAAATGGACTGAAGAATTTCAGAAAGCTTTCGAAGAATTAAGAAATACTTGTCTACACTGCCAGTCTTGGTTCCGCCTGAACTAGGAAGACCTCTACTACTTTATCTCGCAGTATTGGATGGAGCATTCGGTTGTGTTTTGGGACAACATGATAAAATAGTGAGAAAGGAGCTAGCCATCTATTATCTCAGTAAGAAGTTTACCCCGTACGAGGCTTAGTATTCCCTATTAGAATGCACCTGTTATGCTTTAACTTGGGTAACTCAGAAACCGAGGCATTATTTCTGTGGCTATACCTCTTATCTTATATCTAGAATGAACTCGTTGAAGTACATCTTCCAGAAGCCCATGCCTACTGGACAGCTCGGCAAATGGAAAATCCTGTTAAGTGAATTTGACATTGTTTACATTACTCAGAAGGCAGTCAAAGGACAAGCCTTCACAGATCACCTCGCTGAGAATCCTATGGGGGAGAATACGAACCTCTAAAGATGTATTTTCTTGATGAAGAGGTATCTTTCATAGGAGAAGATATTGCAGAATCCTATGATGGTTGAAGTATGTTTTACGATGGAGCTGTGAATTTCAAAGGAGTTGGCATAGGAGCAGTCCTGGTATCAGAGACTGGTCAGCATTACCCGGTATCCACAAAACTCAGGTTCCCATGCACCAACAACATGGCCGAGTACGAAGCTATATCTTGGGGCTCAAACTAGCCATCGACATGAACATTTAGGGGTTGCTAGTGATCGGAGACTCGGACCTACTAATACATCAGGTTTGAGAAGAACGGGCAACCAAAAATTCTAAGATACTCCCTTATTTGCATCACATACAAGAGTTGAGGAAGAGATTCAGAAAGATCAAATTGTAGCATGTTACCAGAATACAGAATGAGTTCGCTTATGCACTAGCAACTTTGTCATCCATAATTCAGCATCCAGATACAAATTTCATTAATCACATCCAGGTCAAGATTCATGACCAACCAGCTTATTTTTCTCACGTTGAGGAAGAAGCAGATGGGAAATCGTGGTTCCATGACATCAAGGAATACTTAACAACAAGAGAATATCCGAAGCTCACCAATGCCACTCTGAAGCGCACACTCCGGAGGTTATCTAACATTATCTTTCACAGTGGAGGAATCTTGTATAGGAGGGCCCCCGATTTCTGAATGCTAAGGTGTGTCAATGCAAGATAAGCAACCAGGCTATTGGACAAAGTGCACGCATAGACTTGCGGTCCGCACATGAATGCTTTTGTTTTAGCAAAAAAGATACTCCGAGCAGGATACTTTTGGATGACTACGGAAATAGACTGTATCCACTATGTCCGAAGGTGCCATCAATGTCATATACATGCAGATATGATAAAAGGTGCCTCCAAACGAGCTTACTGCAACAAGCTCGTTATGGCCGTTCGCCACGTGGGGAATGGATGTCATCGGACCAATCGAGCTTGTCGCATAGGTTCACCTTAGTGGCAATTGATTACTTTACCAAATTGGTCAAAGCAGCAACATACAAAGCAGTAACTAATAATGTTGTGGTAGATTTCGTCTGCGACCATATCATCTGTCGGTTCAGAATTTCAGGATCAATCATTAATAAAAATGGTTCCATTCTCTACATCGACTTGATGAAAGCAATGCATGAAATATTCAAGATTAAACACAAGAACTCTACAGCTTACAGACCTCAGATGAATAGAGCTGTAGAAGCAACCAACAGCAATATCAAGACGATACTAAGGAAGATGATCAAAAGTCACCAACAATGGCACGAGAAGTTATCATTCTCCTTATTGGGATACCGTACCACAGTCCGCACATCAACCGGGGCAACTCCCTACATGCTGTTTTATGGTACAGAGGCGGTCATTCCTGCCGAGGTAGAAACTCTCTCTTTAAGGATCATAAAAGAAGTAGAGTTAGATGATGCAGAATGGGTAAAAGGTCACTAAGAGCAATTAGACCTCATAGTCGGGAAACAGATGAGTGTGCCACGGTCCGTTGTATCAGAACAGAATGTCCAGAGCCTTCAATAAAAGAGTTAAACCAAGAAAGTTCACACCGAGGCAGCTGGTGCCGAAGAAAATATTTCCACATTAAGATGAAGCCAAGGGGAAATTCTCTCCCAATTGGCAAGGTCCAAACATGGTTCACTGAGTTCTAACTGAAGGAGCCCTTATTCTTGCAGAAATGGATGGAGAAGTCTGGCCGAAGCCAATCAATTCTTATACAGTAAAACGATATTACATATAATCATATGTTTTCTTCATGATGTAATTTGAACTACGCCTGACTTGATTCCTGTTTAAGAGGGGATACATAGGAATCCCTATGCGTTCGGTCACAACTAAATAAAATTCCATTCATTCCCCACTATCGGAACTGGAACAGAATATTGAGGAGGACCCTCAAAATTCCGATGTCAGGTTTTCAGCCTTTTCATCACCAGAAGCACCAACCCAGTAAACTGGGGTAGAATTTTGAGGATATCCTCAAAATTTTGAGGTTGATCATTTTCAATCGATCAGCACAGCTGACAGAAGCGCCAGCCCAGTAAACTAGGGCAGAATTTTAAGGAGGACCCTCAAAATTCCGGAGCAAGCGAGGTTATGTCTAGAGACACATTTCAGTCGTTGATTCATTCAAAATAAAATCATTGTTTTAAACATATAGTTACGCTATTTTTACCAAATCATGCATAACTATCATTTGAATCGTTGTTGTTTAGCAACGCTACTCTAGTGATACGTGACATCAGAAGTCACAAGAAGATGAACTAACCTTTCTCCCTCTGCAGAACTCACGATTTTTCTTTGGATGCAGGTCACAAATCATTGAATACATTCACCCACTCGTACTTTTCAGGAATGAAACTGTCAGAACAATCGCTTACTTAGAAAGTTGCTATCCGTGCAACATTGCCCCAACAGTCAGGATACCACCTACTAGCTAAGAAAGTCTTACCACTATCCAGCTTTATATTCTTGCATAGCATAAGGCTATCATCTATCTTTCGAGACTAAGAACTGTCTCCATCTGCATTTCCTGCATAAGGCTACTTATCTACCTTCCGAGGTTAAGCTCTACCTCCATTCTACATAAGGCTACCTTTTTGCCTTTCGAGACTAAGCATTGTTTCCATCTGCATCTGCATAAGGCTACCTATCTGCCTTTCAAGACTAAACTCAATCTCCATCTGTATAAGGCTACCTATCTGCCTTCCGAGGTTGAGCTCTACCTCCATTTGCATAAGGCTAATTATCTTCCATTTGAGACTAAGCCCTGTCTCCATCCTGCATAAGCATAATTATCTGCCTTTCTAGACTAAGCGTTGTTTCCATCCTGCATGGCTGAAATATCGCCACTTTATTTCTTTGAACAGCTGCAATATCTTCACCTATATTTAAATCCTCATTTTGGCTGAAAGATAGCCACCTTTTGAATTCATCGACTGAAAGATTACCACCTTCTCATAGGCTGAAAGATCGCCAACTTATTCAAAGGCGTCATAGTTCAGAAGCACCATCTGCATAGCTCGAGAACATCATTTCATGGTCTGTGAATCTTCATTTATGCTCTTTGTGGCCCGGGACATCATAGTCTGAGGACGTCATCCTAACCGTCCGAAGACATCACTCATGGTCCAGCAGGAACTTGCATCACGTTTAAATTATGCACAATATACGCCACATTACTTATTCGCAGGTACACCAACTAGCAGATGGCCATATCAGTAGGAGTGATCCCGCTCCGGTTCGCACAGCCTATCCGACTCCAAACACCATTTCAAATCTAATCATCACATCCGTCTTTTCAAAATCTCCATCGACACACTCCATCAATGGTTCCCAAACTGCATATGGACAAATTCCTCAAAAACAACGGATTTGTAGGCATCTCAAAAGCCAGAGCTCGGTCAAAGTTCTTTTCAATCGCTGCTTCCGGTCAAAATTGGCCATCTTATCATTACCTGACAACTCTTTGATCCTCCTCTGGTACATAAGGGGCAACTGTTGATACCCAATTTTTCCCTACATATTTTTGTACCCAAAATACCTCTAAATAGCATATATGTGCATATATAAACACACCCATGAGTTCTTGTATTTTTAATGATTTTTAAACTAGTTTTTCGCCTATTTTGTACTACAAAAATCCAAAAAATTATCCCCAAAATTATCATTTTGGTGAATAACCTATTTTATTCTCATATTTATGCCAAAATATAATTAGAGTAATTTTTGCACATTTTTCTACAAATTCATTTGGCATTTTAAAGCTAAATTGCATACAATTGCAATTATAGTATATCTTGAAATTTATAACATTTTACAATTATAAATTACTTCCAGTATTTTTTAAATTAATTTTTATATAATAGCTATCCACTCAGCTTTTTTAATTTGCTCTTAAATTGTTATTACTATTTTTTATAAACCAAATAGGGAATATTGGCTATTTAAATGCAAGCAAAATTTTATTTCAATTTGCCAAAATTGGTACCCTAATTGCACCCCAACTCAGCCCAAATCAAGACCAAATTATCCAGACCCAATTTTCAACTTAACCCGACCCAGACCTCTTAATCAAACCCGCCAGGTTTCTTTTTAAAATCTAAGTCGTTGATCAGTTTGATCAACGGACCAGATCTCTCCTTTCCTTAATTAATCGAGAGAGACCCCTAAACCCTTCCTATTTCACTCAAACACGCCGCCCTCAAACTCTTTTCTCTCTCAAATGCTCTCAAACGCTCTCAAACCCTAATCTCCTCTCACCCTTCTCCGACAATAATCTCACCGGGGTCCATGGATTCTCAAGCCATGGAGGGTCATTACTCACCTCCCTTCACCCCTAAACCCTGGGTGTTCGGTATTTCGAGGTGTGACCTCGATGGTTTCCATTCATATCCTCTATAGATCTGTTGTTCTATTGCCTCTCCGGTCTTGTTCCGATGTGTTCAAGCTTTAGGAGCTTATATGTGGCGATCTCCGACTCGAGACAAGACTTTTTTCCAAGCTTTATCATTTCTAGGGTTTCTCTGTAACCTTAAAGCTATTCGAGGTTTTTCTCTGGTTTTTTTTCTTGGATCTATTTTATATTTGTACTATATTCGACGTTTTAAGCTTTTTCCCTAATTTCTTTTTATAAAATCTTTTGATTTTATGTGTGTATGTCTGTGTTTGTCTCGTATTCTTTCTTCTCTACTACGCATGTATTTGATTTGCTATTTTTTTTCTATTTAAGCATGATTCTTCTTCTTCTTTTCTTTGAGTGTATTGCCTATGTTATGTTCTTACGCCTGTATTACTGTGCTTCAATTTGGTTTCTACAGTACAGTTTCCTTAAGCCTGCTATGCAATTTGTTTGTTTTCTCATAAGTCTCTGAAAAGACTACAGAGCATGTTCTAGTTATTGTCTTCTCGTCTATGCGTCTGATTCGAGTCAGAAAACCTAGTATTTGGTGTTTTTTGCAGGCTTGATTTTATATTTGGACTAGGGTTCTATTTGAATCTCTTAGACTCATTCTGAGTCTATGAACTAAACCCTATTTGTTATAACTTTGATTTCTTTTGTGGTTAACATGAAAACTCTATCTTGCCTGTATGCTTTATATATGAGAACTCCTTCTTCAAAAGGTCTTTTCCAACTAAATAATTTATTTCAAATTCCTTTTAATGATTCCTGACTAATTGATTATTGATTTCTGTAATTGAACCTTCCCTTCCCCTATTCCTCACCTAGTTCATTCAAACGAAGCATGTCACTTTGATTTTTACTAGCTATTGATTGGTTGCTTTTCTTATTTTTCTCAAAGCGTGTACTACTAAACTATTTCCTTAAATAATGGCTCTATGTATTTACCCCTATTATGTTATTCTGGAAAAGGGATTTAGTTATTTTCTTTCCATAATTACCTCATGCCCATTTTAAATCAAATCCCTTGACTGAAGGGAAACCGCTGAGACTGATTTTTCGAAGTTATTTCTTACCTCTTCCTACTTGTTTCTGTACTAAGGGGGCTACCCTTTTGCACTTGAACAAACACTTTTTCTGCACTTTAGACACAATTGAGCAGACACTCGAATTGCACTCTTACTCTCTTTTTCTCCTCTTTACCTTCTGAAATACCTTTTAGTTCTCTTTGAGCCTTCAAGTTTTTTGCTGAGAATTTGAGTTTCTTCTTGTTGTTTGGTTGCTCTGTTATTATGTTTATTCTTATTGTGCAACCGGTATATTCCTCTTAATTTAAATAATGCTCCTCCACGATGTGTTTACATTCTAAGTTCTGTCATGCTTCATTTACTGTGTTTCTGCAACTCTGTCATTACTATACTTATGTGAATTCCATTTCCCTTTTCCCTTTTGTATGTGAGTACGGTTCAAGACATAGCAGCACTTTAACATTGTTGTCTATGACTATGAACTGGGATTTTTGAAACCCTGACTCAATCAATTCCCACTCCTCTTTCCCCTATTATGTGTTTGCGCCTTGGACTTGAGTCTGATCAGCACAATATGAATTATACAATGAAAATTTCAAGCCAAGGATGTATTAAAACTGAAAGAACATTATTAAAATATATATCAAGCTTCATAAATTATCCCAACAAAAGAGATTACTCCATTATGGAGTATTTAAATCTCAATACAAAAAGGAATTCTAGAATATTTTCAATACTCTTAGAAAATCCAAAAACTTACTAAAAGAAAATAATATTTAAAGAAAGAAATTAAACCAAAGTTTAGATGAAGGTAGATCTTTTTCTTCCACTCCGCCTTATCTGATTCCAAATTGCATTCTATTTATAACATATCTTGCAAGCATTAAATGATTTAGACATGTCCAAGGAATGAGTTTGTACGCGTCAAATGACATGATCTTGGATATGTGATCTTGGATGCGTATGAAGACATAATCTTGGATTTGGAAGACATGATGTTGAATATGTGATCTTGGACACTTCTAGGACATGAGCTTGGGAGTGTCTGAGGAGTGAGCTTGGATGCATCCGAGGAGTGAGCTTGGATATGTCCGAGCTTCAATTATAAGCTTCTGCTTCCAATTCTTGTACTTGCCGTAGCAGATTTTCATCGAGCATTTTGTCTTTTTCTTCTGCTTTTTATAATCTTTTTTTTTCTATTTCTTTTTTCTGCCAAGATAGATAGAAAGAGGCAAAATATGAAATATAATTTAAGTATATTATTTAAAGTATAATATTAATAATATATAATAAGTAAATGTTTTATATTCATCAAATTCCCCCATGCTTGAACCATTGCTCGTCCTCGAGGAGAATAACTTTATTAGTAATTATTGTTTCTTCTACAGTAGAAAAAAAAAATTCACATATAGTTAAACGCCAATAACTTTTTGAAGTTCACCAAATCTTTACCTTATTTCTGCTTCTGCTTTTATTTAGAAAAAGAAATTTTGCATCTCGTATTCATGATGAACCTTTTGAGATTGATAACTTTATGACCATAGCTCTTGAATTTCTCAAATTTTTCCATAAGCTTGCCCTTCATGTTAGTCTCTACTAATATACGATTAACATTGATTTCTAAAATTTTCTGGGGACTGGTTTGGTTTTGTAATATTTGGCTTAATGCTGGTAAGGATATAGGATATATTTATACTGACTTGATCTTTCCAGTTTATCAAAAGAGTTAATTATTTTGTCAACCACGAATTTATTTCGCAAGCATATTTACACATTTGTTTTTTGGTATTTTTGTACCGGACATTCATATATACTTGAAGCACAGTTTTTCAGAATGCCCAATATTTTCAGCTTTTTTTCATAGTTCTCCCTCCCTTTCTTTGATAACCATTTCTACTCAATTATTGATAGCTTGGAGAGAGTAAGAATATTATTTTTGTATTCTTTCTTACTTTTCTTTTTCATGATGGTGTAGCAAAGAAATTGAAGGCTCAAAGTTGGGTGCTAAAAGGATATATATATATATATATATATATATATTTATATATTTATAGATATATATATATATATTTCTATATATACTTTTATTTATATATATATATATATATATATATATATATATATATATATATATATATATATATACATTTTTTTAGAATAAAGAGGCTAAGAAAAAAAACAAAGAAAGCCTAATTTTTAAAAATCAATGTTGAAATTTCGCCTCGATAGACTTTTGGTGCAAGTTCTAGCTAAATTATATTGATTCTACCTCTTTGTGATCATAATGCTTCTCAATTTCAACAATTTCTCATATTTAGAGATACTCATCATTTGCCTTCATGAAAAAAATCACAAACTTGGAAGTTAGATGGTATAAATGAAAAAAATTATGTTCAACAGTATGTAAAATTTTATCTTAATACTTCAAAACCGTACAAGAGCAATACTTACAAATAAAGGATGATTATAAACTAAAGAAAATTAGTTATGCATAGATAATATATTAGAAAATCCTTTATACATATAATTTAAAATAAGAATATATAAATAAAATAAAATCTTTTTGACATTCAAATTTAAGATCACAGAAAAAAGTTTGAAAAAAACTGTGATCACACATGTTCTATGTGTAATAGACTGAACTAGTTTAACACTTTAACACTCATAAAGTGCTGGTGATGAATATAAACCAGAAAATTTACTTGTGCCAACATTCAAATTGAATTATTAAATGGCTAACCAACCAGTTACTTAGGCATACCGATCACCATGGAATTACTCCTGTGTAGGTGACAATGCTTTTGTAGAGGCCTTCATGAGATGTTCCGGTTGTACAATAACCTGGATATTGACCAGATTAATTGGTTAAGCATTTAATTACCCGAACCTATATCGGACTTATGAGGCTCCATTGCTTCACCCTCAATGGCTACGGGTATGGTATTATAGTTCTGAGTCTAATTTTGTCAGCTCGATTTATTAATTTTGAAATTCCTCAGTCTATCAAAGTGACCGATGGATTTTTCTCAAAATGTCCTCCAAAGTACATTTTTAGCCTGTGTCCATTTACCTTAAACTTGTCTCCTCCATTATTTTGCTGAATTTCAATTGTACCATATGGACTTACATCTGTAACATTGTAAGGACCTGTCCACCTGGATTTCAATTTTCCTGGGAATAGCCTGAGTCGACTATTATAAATAAGTACCTGATCTCCCACTTGAAAACTTTTCTGTCGGATCAAATTTCATGCCAGATTTTTCTTTTTTCTTTGAAAATTCTTGCATTTTCATAAGCTACTAGTCTTAGTTTTTCCAACTCATTAACCTGAAAAAATTATTTTTACCAGCATAGGCTAATTCAAAGTTTAGTGCTTTCAGTGCCCAAAAAGCTTTGTGTACTAATTCAACTGGCAAATGACAAGCTTTCCCAAAGACTAATCTATATGAGGATGTTCCAATTGGTGTTTTAAACGCCGTTCGGTATGACCATAATGCATCATCTACTTTTAAAGCCCAGTCTTTCTTGAGATTCCAACTGTTTTTTCAAGAATTCTTTTTAACTCACGGTTGGAAACTTCAACTTGCCCTTGAGTTTGAGCATTATATGGTGTTCCTGTTTTACGAGTCACACCATATTTTGCTAGCAAAGCAAAAATTGTCTATTCATAAAATGAGTCCCTTGGTCACTAATGATGACTCGTGGTATGCCAAATCTGGTAAAAATATTTTTATTGAGAAAATTACACATAGTTTGAGCATCATTTTTCCTTGTAGGGATGTCTTCAACCCATCTCGACACATAATCCACGGCCACAAGGATATATTCAAAAGAATGAGAAGAAGGAAAAGGACCCATGAAATCTATTCCCCAAACATCAAATATTTCACGTACCTGTATTGCTTGTAATGGAATTTCATCTCTCTTAGTGATGCTACCTGTTCTCTGACACATGTCACATTGTGCAACATATGCTCGGGCATCTTTAAAGAGAGTCGGCCAGAAAAATTCGGCTTCCAAAACTTTAAAGAAATGTTCGATTTGTCGCATAATGTCCTCCAATTGCTCCATCATGACAGTGATATAAAATTTTGCTCATCTCATCCTCAGGGACACATCTTCTAATGATATTATCTGCGCAATTTTTAAACAAGAAAGGTTCATTCCACAAATAATATTTTGCATCAGATATAAGATTTTTTCTTTGTTGGTAAGAGAGATCTTGGGGTGTCCACTTTCAAACCAAGTAGTTCGCAATGTCTCAAAACCAGGGTGGTTGAGTCACAATTAAGTTAATTAAGAAAATGTGTTCGTCAAGAAATTCTTCCTTTATTTCGCTAAACTCAAGGGGGGATTTTCTAATCTAGACAAATGGTCAGCAACTTGATTTTTTGTTCCTTTTTTTGTATTTTATCTCAAGGTCAAATTCTTGTAAAAGTAAAATCCATGTTAACAATCTAGGTCAAGCATCTTTCTTTGCCTTTCTTTGCTAAGAGGTATTTTAAAGCTACATGATCAGTAAAAACAGTGACCTTGGTTCCTATCAAGTAAGATCGAAACTTATCAAAAGCATATACTACTGCTAGTAACTCTTTTTCTGTTGTGGCATAATTCAGTTGAGACTCATTCATTGTTCTACTAGCAAATGGGACGAAAGATCTTATTCTTTCTCTGGCCTAAAACAGCTCCAACTGCTATATCACTAGCATCACAGATGACCTCAAAAGGTTGATTCCAGTATGGGGACACAACTATAGGGGCGGTTGACAACTTTTCCTTAAGGGTATCAAATGCTTTCAAACAATCACTTGAAAAATCAAACTTAATTTCTTTCATCAAAAGGTTAGTCAACGGTTTTGAAATCATTGAAAAGTCTTGTATGAACCGTCTGTAAAAACCTGCATGACCTAGAAAGCTTCTGATGCCTTTAAAAGTTGTAGGAGGGGGTAATCCTGCTATAAGATAAATTTTAGCCTTATCAACTTCTATCCCTTTAGCAGTGATTTTATGTCCTAAAACAATTTCCCAGTAACCATAAAATGACATTTTCCCAATTAAGAATCAAGTTTGTTTCTTCACATCTCTTAAGAACTGAGGTCAAGTGGTAAAGACAATACTCAAATGTTTTACCAAAAAGTGTAAAATCATCCATAAAAGTTTCAAGAAATTTTTCAGTCATGTCAGAAAATATTGGTGACATACAACACTGAAATGTAGCAGGGGCGTTGCATAGACCAAATTGCATTCTCCTATAGGCATATGTCCCATGAGGACATGTGAAAGTTGTTTTGTCCTGATCTTCAGGTGTAATTGGTATATGATTGTACCCTGAATAACCATCAAGAAAACAGTAAACACTATATCCTGCAATTTTTTCCAACATTTGATCAATAAATGGTAACGGAAAATGATATTTTGTAGTAGCATCATTGAGATGTCTGTACTCAATACAGACTCTCCATCCTGTGACGTTCCTGGTAGGTATGAGATCATTATTTTCATTTTTTATAGCAGTCATACCTCCTTTCTTTGGTACTATCTGAACTGGGCTTATCCAAGGTCTGTCTGAAATGGGATAGATAATACCTGCCGCCAAAAGCTTTACAATCTCCTTTTTTACTACATCCTGTATTGTTGGATTCAATCTCTTTTGGGGCTGGACTATTGTCCTGTAGCTATCCTCCATAAGAATTCGGTGCGTACAAACAGTTGGATTAATCCTTTTGATATCTTCTATAGTCCATCCCAAGGCTCCCTTGTGTGCTTTCAACACTTCAATCAGTTTCTCTTCTTGTCCTGCAGTAAGAGAGGATGAAATAATTATTCTTTCTCAAGGTAAACATATTTTAAATGAGATGGGAGAACTTTAAGTTCAATTTTTTGTTGAACTTGTTCTGGTTGCATCTCCTCATCTTCAGAATCTTTTTCTAGTATTTCAGCTTCTCTTCTTATGATAGGATCATCATCTTGTGTTGTGCCAGATATGGCCAAACATCTTTCCTTTGAGTCTGGAATTAATTGATCATCTTTGAATTCATCTGTAAGATAATTAAACATTTCAATTGAAAAACACGACGATGACGTCTCATCTCCTAAAAATCTTATTATCTTTTGCATATCAAAAATGACTCTTTCTTCATCAACTCTCAAAATTAGTTGTCCTTGATGGACATCTATGATTGCTCTACCTGTGAAAAGAAATGGTCTACCCAAAATAATTGGTTCATCAGGACATTCCTTCATTTCAAGTACTATAAAATCTACAGGGAAAACAAACTTATCGACTCTTACGAGCACATTTTCAATTATTTCCTTAGGTTTTTTAGTACTTGATCTGCAAACTGAAGAGAAACACATATGTCTTTCATTTCCCCAAGATTCAATTTTCTAAAGATAGAAAAGGGCATCAAATTTATTGAAGCTCCAGAATCACATAGTGCTTTTTCAAAATATACTCCTCCCAAAGTGCATGGAATTGTAAAACTACCTGGGTCACCAAGTTTTTGTCGTAGCTTATTTTGAATTATAGCGCTGTATTTTTCTATAAGAATTACCACATAAACTTCTTCCAATTTTCTTTTGTTTGAAAAAATTTCGTTTAAAAAATTAGAATATGAAGGCATTTGAAATAAAGCATCAGTGAACGAAATAATGGTGTGAATCTGTTTTTAAAGCTCCAAAAATTTGCCAAATTGACTATCAAGATTTTCTCTTTTCATTTTTTGTGGAAAAGGGATTGTCACAGGGAGAGGATTCAATTTTATAATATTCTTTTTTTCTTTTTCTTGACTTCTTTCTTTTCAGATGGTCCAGAGGGTATTTCAACATTCTTACCATTATTTACCTATTGTTCTGACTGGTCTGCATATGGTAAATCAAGCTTTTTACCTGACCGTAAGGTGATGGCCTTAAGGTGCTCTTTTAGATTTTTCTCCATATTGCTTGGTAAGGGACCCTGAATCTTTTCTGAAACAAGAGCTGCCAATTGGCTCAACTGTATTTCTAGATTTTTGAGGGATGAATTTTGGCTCTCCATATTTTCAACAGTGACCTTAATGTACTTATACAAAAGATCATCAAGACTTGAATGAGCTTGTTGAGGCCTTTGCTGATATTGAGTTGCTTGCTGATATGGTCTGAAGTTTGATTGACCATGGTTTGGATTCTGGTATCTGGGTGGACCCTGTACTTGTTGCTTATGGAAGCTTTGAGAGTTCTCTACACCATTTGGATTGCTCCATTGAAATCATGGATGCTTTTTTGCCATTGGACCCCCAAAAGGATACGGTTTATATTTAATAGAATGGACATGCTCGTCATTATGATTGTTTTCTTGACATTCATCGTTCAGATGGTTTCCTCCACACATGTCACATGCTTCAGATTGGCTTGGTTGTTTCGTATTCACCTGAAAAGTTTCAAACTTTTGTGCCAAAGAAATAATTTGCTGCGTTAGTGTATGTAAAGCATCAACCTGATTAACCGTAGCAGCCTTTTTTATGATTACACGCTCAGATGGCCATTGGATGGCATTCTCAGAAAGCTCTTTCAACAATTGAAATGCTTCGTCCGTGGTTTTTCCCATTACAGAACCTCCTGCACCTGCATCAATCACATTTCTAGAAGATGGTTTTAACCCGTGATAAAAAATATACAACTGCATATTTTCAGGAATGGCAATGGTGTGGGCATTTTCTTAACATTGCTTTTAATTTTTCCCAAGCTTGATAAACTGACTCAGTGTCAGACTGCAAGAAATTAGAGATGTCTTGTCTTAACTTTGTGGTTTTAGCATGGAAAAATATTTGTTTAAAAATTTCTGAGTCATTTGATCCCATGTGGTGATGGAACCTTGTGGCAAACTTCGCAACCAAGTCTTGACATCCTTTTAAAGAGAAAGGAAATAGCCTTAACTTGATAGCTTCAGGAGGTATTCCATTATACTTAGTTATTTCAACAAGTTCCAAAAAGTCAACTAAATGATTGTGTGGATCTTCACTTGCGTCTCCAGTGAAGATGCGAGACTGTTGAATCGTTTGAATCAGGCCAGTCCTGATTTCAAAGTTGTTGGCTGCCACCGGAGGTTTTCTGACACTAGATTCACAGTTGAAGCAGTCAGGTCTATCATAATCCCATAGGATTCTGTTTGCTGGCCTTGGTACTACTTCATCAAACTGATCCTCCACATGGACTGGTGGTTGAATGTCTACTACTTCTTGATTCTCCATACTTTCACAAGTTATGTTTTGGGAAGATAATGCTTTTCCTTTCCTAAACAATCGAAGAGATTTTTCAATTTCAAGATCGTAATTGACCAACTCTTTTATAGAAAGGCGGGTCATAAACTACCTAAAATTTTAAAGAGAAGAAAATAATAATAATAATTAATAATAATAATAGTAATAATAATAATAATAATAATAATAATAATAATAATAAAGTAACACTAGTTTCTAAAGTAGTACTAGTAGTTAATAAAATAACTAATGAAATTTTCAACAATAATAAAATATTTAGTGAAAAACAAAAGGTACAATAATATATATTAAGTATAAGTAAAGATAGCACTAGTAATAATAGTAATTGAAAATAAAGTTAGAATAATATTTGTAGATAAATGTACTAGTAATGTTGTACTAAATATATTTAAGGAAAACTAATGATTGAAGTAGTAGGAAGAAGTACTTAACACCAGACACTGAAAATACTGACAGAAATAAGAATAATAACAATAATATTAATAGTAATAGTTATAATAATAAATTCTCAAATTAGTAACAAAATATTTAATCTGAAGTAGATGTCTGCCAATCCCCGGCAACAGCGCCAAAAATTTGACGAGACCAATGTGCATAGGATTTTTGTGCTCGTACTCAGTCAAATTCTAGTATAGTTTATGCTATCGTCCCATAGAGATTGGTTAATCTAGGCTACAGACTTTTAATATTTTTACTAGTATTTCAGAGAACCAAATTGATGAAAGGTGAGTTTGAAAACTTGTTAATTAATTAAAGCAAAACAAATAATTTCTGAAAGACTTATAGTTTTAAAAAAGAGTTGGAAATCGTTGAATTCACTTGATAATATAATTACAATAAAATCTCAATTTCCACATGTATTTCTCTAAAGAATAATTGCTTATTGCTAATACAATTATGTTTGCTCACTAAGAAACAATCAATTAATAGCACTCCGTGAGGTTATGTAATTAATGAGTTGAAACTAGTGACGATTAAACCGAAATATTTTCTTACCTGAATTGTGCTAAAAGGTAGTAAAAACTTCGTGAGAATATTTTCACTTAAAATAAGTAATATTATTTATAACAATTCCTCCATGAGAATTAAAACTGAGACAAACAAAATTACAGATTTGAAATAAGAGTTTTACAAAAAACTATTCTCACTCTACTATTTTATTCATTGGTTATTCTATATCAATTTTGCTTTGTGAGAATTACAAAATTAATATAAGAATAACTTAAATAGAATATATAGAAGTGATAATAATGATTATTTAGAAACCATTATTTCAACACAGTATGAATTATACAATGAAAATTTCAAGCCAAGGATGTAATAAAACTGAAATAACATTATAAAAATATATATCAAACTTCATTAACTATCCCAACAAAAGAATTACTCCATTATGGAGTATTTGAATCTCACAACAAAAAGGAATTCTAGAATATTTTCAATACTCTTAGAAAATCCAAAAACGTGCTAAAAGTAAATAATATTTAAAGAAAGAAATTAAAACCAAAGTTTAGATGAAGGTAGATCTTCTTCTTCCGCTCCGCCTTTTCCCATGCCAAATTGCATTTTATTTTTAACAAATCATGCAAGCATTAAATGATTTAGACATGTCCAAGGAATGAGTTTGGACACGTCTAAAAACATGATTTGGAAGACATGATCTTGGATATATGATCTTGGATGCATCTCAAGACATAATCTTGGATTTGAAAGACATGATCTTGAATACGTGATCATGGACACTTCTAAGGACATGAGCTTGGACGTGTCTGAGGAGTGAGCTTGGATGCGTCCGAGGAGTGAGCTTGGATATGTCTGAGCTTCAATTATAAGCTTCCGCTTCCAATTCTTGTGCTTGCCGTAGCAGATTTTCATCGAGCATTTTGTCTTTTTCTTCTGTTATTTATAATCTTTTTTTCTTCTATTTCTTTTTTCTGCCAAGATAGTTAGAAAGAGGCAAAATACGAAATATAATTTAAGTATATTATTTAAAGTAGAATATTAATAATATATAATAAGTAAAAAATTTTATATTCATCAGGTAAGGGCTTAGATATTATCTCGAGGGGAAGGTGTTAGGCACCCCTCAAGATCCACTAATGTGGTTCCCAGCCATGCTATAATTGTGACTTTAAGAAAACAAAAGAAGCAAGTAAAGTTTGCACATAAGGATCACAAATAAGTTTGAAAGCCTTAAGAAAATAAAGAAATACAATATTAGAAAAAAAGGATTATTTGAAGAAAGCATAATTTAAAGAAAATGTTTGCAATAAAAGGAAAAGGGGTCATAGGTTTGTACAAAATATGAATCACATCAATGCAATACGCGACGCACACTCCTCAAAAGAGGGGTCGCAAGTGGTATTAGCGCACCGGTCATCATATCCATATTCTACCATTTTCACCCTGTTAAGGTTTTTAAACGCGATTTGTCTCGCTTACTTATTGCATGCTAATACCTGTCTCAACCTATCAGTCCCGAGGTATTAGGACTTATAATCCTAGAGAGGGGTAAGAAAGGGGTAGAGGCATATATGGGGTACAAAGGATAAAATTATAATTTCCGACATACAAAAACAAGTAAGAATTATAGAGATGAACCAACAAATAGGTAAGGCTCAAATAAACCCCTTAATCAAAAAAATACTTAGTTTAGCATGTCTTTGCACATACTGATTTGGTCTTTAAATTAAACTTAAATACCCAACGGACAGGTTTAACACATGTATTTACAATAGAAAGTCTGCATTAGGCAACTTGTATCCAATTGTCATAAATTAAAGTATTTTAAACGAGTGATTTAAAGGTATTGGTTTAAGAAAAAGGTAGTCTAATGCAGAAGAGTTTTGAAAAGAAAGTATAGACTGCATGAAATTGAGAAATGAGTAAAAAATAATTATCAGACTCCGATATGAAACACAGAAATGGCTGTGAAAGAATTTCAAAAATAGAAATATCTAAGGAACGACTAAGTTGCAAAACTGTCTTAAAAGACAATTTCAGGGTCTGAGTAAAACGTCTAGGAAGAATGTTAAAAAAGAAACTATTTTAGAAAAGATGCCGATTTGAGGAACTTAAAAGTATACTGATTCAAGAGAGTTTTTGTCAAAGAATTAAGGCTTTTGAAAACGTTACTGTATTAAGACATTAAGGATCAGTTAATAGGTCATTATTACTTTAAGCGAATCAGACAAGTTTGATGCAAAGTCCTATGGGCATGATATTTATATTTTGATTTTTTTTTAAACTGTTAAGGAATTCGGGAATAGATTATTGTGTTAATTAATCCTACAGTTTGCCTAATGCATATGCATTCCCCATAAGCATGATTTCTATATGCATTGATTACATGAATGCTAAGTTCTATAGGCATGATTTCTATGTGACTTGGAATAAAAAATATTCAACAATCCTATAGGCAGAATTTCTAGAAAAATCAAAATCCTAAAGCATGATTTCTACCCTTTTTTATGCAAGAATGTAAAACCCCGCCCACACCCTTTTACTATATTCCCCAAGTTCTTTATACAAATTATTACAGACCAAAAGAAAGAAAGAAAATACATTAAAAACTAACAGCTATATCCAAGCAGCCTTATTTAGTCTTAATGTCCAATAACATGTGATTAACCAATTCCGGAATCTAGATTTCCAAAGCCTTCTCTTTATCCAAAGTGTTTCAAAGTTCCAAGGAATCTCAAGGACTCCCTGCATTGCTTGCACTCATGATACCATTTAGAATTAGAATAGTGCAGTGCGGAATAGTCAGCTCTCAAGCATCTAAGTTAGAGGGAGCTCTAGGGTCCCAAAGCATAGCTTGCAAGAGAGGGGCAGAACTTAGAGCTAGGGGTAAGTGCAAAATGAAAAGGAATTGGGGAGCCATAACAAATTGTGGTCATATCCAGCCATAGGTGTAGACTGTCACACCATAGACCATTTGTTTGGTCAAACAAGTTAGGAGCAGATCTTTGAGGGTCAGACTTAAGACTGGATAGTGATTAGGACACCACCAGTCTCAAGTCAGGGTTCAAACATATAGAGGGAAGAGGGGAGTGGAAATTGATTGAGCTAGGGGGTTTAAAGAACCCAATTCAGAGTCATAGAGAGCAAAAATTCAGAAATCGACCTCGGGCTACTCACGACATCCGAGGGTAAAAAATTCGGGTCGTGACATGTTTGAAATAAAATAGCCAACGTGGTTGGCATTTGGGATCACAAATAAAAGGAAGATTGAATATCTTCATATTACTATAGTCATACCGGGTAAATATGAAAGCTTACCCAATTTATTTTCTATTTATACTACACATGTATAAGCATGATGATAGAATCACGTGCCATAGTAAATTAGATGTTTACTGAAATAAGTATCATTTGGCATGACCGGTGGCCACCATGGTTCAGTTATGATGCAAAAAATTAATTGATAATTCACATTGGTACATATTGAAGAAATAGAAGGTTCTTCAAGATTTCTCTTGTGTTGCTTATTCACGATATACCAGTTAAGGTTGGGATTGAATCCCTTAATTTCTGGAAAGAATGAATAAAAGGTCATTATATATATATATATATATATATATATATATATATATATATATATATATATATATATATATATGTCCAATCACATTTCATGTGGACCGCCGTTTACTAATATATGATTTTAATAGATGCATCTATTGTATGGTCACATGTGCCTTTGTTATTAACTTGCAATTTGGTTTTTCCAAGGTTGTTTGCTCAAATTATTAGCACACAATTCTGGAATATAAATTATGATAATTTATCTCGATAATACTGGTTTAAATTCAAGTTAGTTTAGCACAAATTGTATGCCTCTAATTATAGCTAAACCATTGGTTATGAGAACAAAATTCGTAAATAGAAATTTGTATGAGGTGTACTCTTTATAAAATAGTGTTTGTACATATCTAGCCAAGTTATGAATAAATTCTCTCCGTCACAATTGGTTTAGGGTCAGGAACCAAATAATTTCCATCTTGAAATATAGATGTGCTATATAATTTAATTGTGATACCACAATGCACAAAGATAGGTTCCCAAACAAGGTTGAAAAATATGTTGGTGATCGTAATATTAGGGGGAGAAAATGGGCAGCTGAAATAGTGATATGTGGAATGAATTATTATGAGTATATCTAGATCCTCGTACAAGAAAATGTGAACTTATGTGAACTTGAAGTTAAAGTGACAATTCATTTCCAAAATAGTGCTAGGAGTATTTGCTGACCCAAAGCTAAATTTCATATTTCAGCTATGAATGCTCCAAATAGAATAATGTGCATGATGGGCATAGTTTATGGCACGCATGAAGTGTAATAGACGAATTGGTTCCAATGATAAACTTCTTGAAGAAGGAGGGAGCAAATATTCAAGATGGTCATAATAAGGAGGCAAGTGTTTTATAAGAGCACGATGACATAACACTTTATATGACCTCATGGGAGAGGCTCAGGTACCAGAAAATAATGAGATAAATATATCTCAATAGGTTATGTCTTTACTGGGTAATGACGGAACCGATGCAAAATAATCGTCGACGATGTTGTTAATATAATGTAGCACTCAATATTATTAATATGACGAGGATTGTGAGCTCAAATCTGTTATAAAATTTGGACAGATAAATGATTGACCAAATAAAAAATATGCACTGAAAATTGACTTCATCTGAAAAATATGAAGTTGGACCGATAGTCACAACAACTGAAAGCATAAAGGCTATATGGAGATATTAAAATATGATTAGCATTATATTGCAAAAGGAATCCTTGATATAGATTTATTTATTCTAATAAATATTGTCAAGGTTTTATGGTTATGCAAATGCAAGCATTTTTTCTGAAGTCCGTTCTTCAAACAATCTATTTGTATGTGAGAGTATTTTCATATTATCGTTTCACAATGTTGTCAATTGTTAATAATTATTCAAGTCATGTCAATATACTAGTAACTGATGAAGGACGTGACTCAACACACTACAGTAACTTTCTTTGAAGAGAAGATTACAATAATAGTGAAAACGCTGATGTTTGCTTATCTCAATTGAAAGAAGGATATATTGAAAGAGACAGAATAAATTCTATATATCATCAAAATTCTTTCTCAGACACAATATTCAACAAAATGATAAAATAGATGTTGACGAAATTCATTCAAGTGATAATTTGGTGGAATAATTCACCAAAGCATTGTCGGACTAAAGATTAGAGAAGTTGTTATACAAGCTTGAAATTTTTCGTCTCCGGGAAATAAAGTGATGTTTTCATAAGGGGGGCACATATGCGTTGTACTCTTTTTCCCTTAGCTAAGGTTTTATCCCGCTAGGTTTTCCTGGCAAGGTTTTTAATGAGGCAGCAAGTAATGCGTATTACAATATATATGTACTCTTTTTCCATTAATAGGATTTTCTTCCGCTAATTTTTTTTCCTAGTAAGGTTTTAACGAGTCACATTATCTATAGACATTCAAGGGAGAGTTTTGTGAAATATTATAATTATATTAGTGGGTGTCTATAACTCCTAAATAAGTTACTCTCACTACTCTTCTCCATTATCTCCATAACTCCCACTACTCCAATACTTATGGTTGTAAGTCTCATGTTTCCATAACCTCCCACATCCCCATGATCTTAAATATTTAATTCCATAAACATGGCATTCTTTTGTATACCTCTATATAATCCTATAAATAGAAATTTTGGCATTATATTGTACACACTTAAAATAAATAGTATAAATAAGAAAGTTATTTAGCTCAAAGTTTTCATTTACTTTGGAAGCATAAAACAACCGAAATAAATGGAGGGCCAATCATAGAAGATCGTAATAAACCCAAAGACCAAAGAAATAAATACAAGAGATAGTAGATATTAGGCAAAGGAAGGAGGGTGAAGATATTTTATTAATAATACTGGTTTGGCCTGCCTCTCTATCGAGAGGTTCAGAGCCTTACAATGAAGTATTCTCTCTTCTTTTAGGAGTTGATACGAAGAAGAAGAAGCAGCCCCCTTTTAGGGTTCTTTCTCTTAGTAATTATAGCTAGGAGATCTGCCAGCTGGTGTCGAGGAGTTGGGACCACATTGAGGGGACGCCCTCGTGAGGTCGGCCAAACCGTGGCTTTAATTGTCAAATTGGATAACTGCCCGATAATCTTGTGAATAAATAGCCATACCATTTATTAGCCATAAATAGACTTTAAAAAATGCGTTGATCTCCTTCATTATCGCGAGGTCAAGTTTTGACCCATACAGATAGTCCCTCCGCTTATTGAGGTCGAGCTTAGGTCGAGCTCGATGAGTGGATTCCACTAATAAGCTTATCCGTTTACGTGTTGGGGACAATCACGGTCTTTTGTTCTTCGGAGACGGCCGTAGCCGTTCTTTCTTTAGAGATGGTTGTAGACGGTCGTAGCCATTCATCTTTTGGCGGTGGTCGTATCCATTTTTACTTTAGAGACGGCCGTAGCCATTTTTCTTTTGGAGATGGCCGTAGCCATTTTTACATTAGAGAGGACCGTAGCCATTCTTCTTTTGGAGATGGTCGTAGCCATTTTTACTTTAGAGATGGTCGTAGCCATTTTTCTATTGGAGATGGCCATAGCCATTTTCACTTTTGGAGACGGTCCTATTTTTTACTTTAGAGACGGTCGTAGCCATTTTTCTTTTGGAGATGGCCGTAGCCATTTTTACTTTAGAGACGGCTGTAGCCATTTTTCTTTTGGAGATTGCCGTAGCCATCTTTAGTTTAGAGATGGTCGTAGCCATTTTTACTTTGGAGATGGCCGTAGCCATTCATCTTTTGGCAGTGGCCGTAGCCATTTTTACTTTAGAGACGACCATAGCCATTTTTCTTTTGGAGATGGCCGTCGCCATTTTTACTTTAGAGACGGCCGTAGCCATTCATCATTTGGCAGTGGCTGTAGCCATTTTTGCATGCATGGGGAGAGCAAGATCACGCTTACCGCGTATAAGGGGAGCACCATATGCATGGTGACGCATGGGGCGTGCCTAAGGTTGTCACAACTGTTTCGTGGGGGACGTACCTATTAACGGTTGAATGATCGTTAAACGGTATCTGTCATAGCGGTGCCCGTTATCGTAGGTCTGAACCATTTTGCGGTTGGTCGTGTAGTTAATGGTGACCTTTGGTATTCGTGAGGGTCATTCATGCTTTGCCTATAAATAAGGGGTTGTGTTTCTCAATTCTCACTTTTCCGATATCTATCTAAGTGGAATTCTGAGAGAGATAAGCTTTCTTCCTTTTAGATTATCTGGCTTTTCCTTCCTTGTTGATTCATTCTCCGTCCTTTTCGTCGGGTCTTCGTATTCTCTTGTTTTTTCGGTGAATCTTACTATCTTCTTTCTGTTATATTGATAATGGCGAGTAGTTCCTGTTCTGATGCAGTTCCGGTGGCGTTTGCGGCAGCAGAGGGTCCATCTACGGTGGCGGGAGCCACTGGTTCGCCGACCCTTGATCGGTTCCCGTCGGTGACCGACATTCTTTCCCTTCCTGGCGGTCCGACGACCGATTTTACCGACCCCGAGGGAGAAAATCAAGTGGATGAGGTCCCATTGATGGGGGAGGTCGGCATTGCTCAACTGAGGGAGCAGTGTGAGATTCCACGCTTTGTCGACATCGTCCTGGCCAGGAGCGGCGATAGGGTGCATATCAACCACCGAGGGTACTACGTCTTCTACGCCTACCCCTTCAGGCTGGGATTTGGGCTTCCTCTCGCCATGTTGGTGGTGGACCTTTGCCGCTATTATAGGGTGTGCCCTTGTCTTCTCGTCCCCTCCTGCTACAAATTATTGGCGATACTGATTAAATATGTCGGATTTGGCACGGAGGGAAGTTACATTGGGCACGTGTTGACTCTGTACGACCCTCAGAGGGTACGTGGTACTATGATTCAGTTGGTCCCTCGTGGGACCAACGGCTTAACAGCGACTCTTGATGACAAGGTCGCTACCCGTCCTTTCGAGTATTTCTTCTACATCAGGACCAAGCACCTGGTGGCTTGCGCCATTGACTTACCGGAGTAGTGGAACCATTCACGTAAGTTTCTTTTATGCTGGCCTTGATTTCTTTTGGGCTAAGAGTTTTGCTTTATGTATGTATGTAACGATCTTCTTTTTGTGCCGTACAGGAGGTGCGCCACCGGCGCCAATTTCAGGCATCCGCGAGGTCGTGCTCCCTGTTACAACGGGGATTCGCACGTGGGCATCTTTCTGGGAGGCCCATGGTTGCAGGCCGGCTGCTGGTAAGAATCTGGTTTGTTGATTATTGCTTTTTCTTTGTAGTCCTTAGTTCCTCTGACCTAACCCTTTTTCTTTGGTGGGTTAGAATGACCACGGCGCAGGAGGGCTCCTCAGTTTGCTTTCCGCAGGCCGGGGGCGACTTCCCGAGTGATTATAATGCCGGCACCTCGTCCGATTCTGAGGGAGACTTCGGTGGAGTCTTCAGCTGCACACTCTCTGGTACGGCTCGTGCCCCAAGTTAGAGTCTCCAAGGGTCGTACATTCCAGGGCGGAGCAATCCTCGAATGGAGATGAAGAAAAAGATGAGAGGCTGCTGGCTCGGTGCAGGGTGGCGTTCACCCCGGCCTCCCGGTGGTGATCAGTTTAGATTATTCGCAGTCGGCAGAGGAGGGGGGCTCACCGGATCTCGCACCAGAAGGTGAGCGCTCTGTGTGGATTTCCCCATTTGGCTTAGGCCAAGGTGATACAGTCGCTTCGGCGGCTCAAGTTTCTATTCCTGTTGCTGCGATGGAAGGTGGTTCCTCGGCAGCTGTTTTGGTGGAGATGGCAGGCGTCGACGTCACGGCGAATGTGGGCACGTCGACATCTCGGGCGCCGGGAGGAAGGGGCATTTCAGGAGTGGGGGATGATTCGGAGTCCGATATGGATCCCGAATACATCCGTCTTGTTCAGGAGGGTTATACCCGCTCGGCCGTGCAGGCCGAGGGGGACTATCATTATTTGGAGATTTCAAACGGTCTGAACCTGTTGCTCGAGGAGAACCTAGTGACGATGTTCAGGGTCCTGTGCTCGGAAGCAGAGAGCACGTCCGTGAGCGACATTTCGGACGTCAGACTGATGGGCGAGGTGGCCGCCCTAAGTATAAAGGTATGTGCAAAAACTTTGGTTCGTTCTCTTTCTTAGCATGTCTTCTCGTGCTAATTCTCACTCTGTTCATTGTAGATATTTTTTCTGGAGGTGGAGAGCATTACGCGGGCTAATGCTCGTTCGACGCTTTTTGCACGGCTGTTGGGGAAGTATCGCCGCTACCGTGACCAGTGCCGTGGCTTGTGTGAGCGCATAAAGAACGACCCGCGGAATAGGGAGTTGGTAGAAGAGCTAGCACGGAGGGAGCTTCGCTTGCAACAGACCCTCAGCACGGTATCCACTATTGAGGAGCAGCTCCGCCAGGCGAGTGAAGGGGTGGATGTTAAGAGGAGGGCGGCTGCCAAGAGGAGCGCCAAAATTTGGCTGCAGCAGTGGAGGCCGCTGAGGCTTATACCAGGCAAGTGGCTGCCCTAGAATCTCAGGCCGCCACTTCCAGGAGGCAGGCAGAGGACGCCCTGGAGAGGATTGAAGCACTGCAGGCGACCAACTCTGCCCAGGAAAGGGAGCGTGGATTAGAGAGGGACGCCACTACATTTCGAGAATGATCATTAGAGGGGCGCATTTCCATCTGCGATCTGGATGCCCGTGCTGCGCAAATCGGATGCGACCTTGGAGGCCGAGAACCAGCGCCTGAGGGATCAGGCCGCTGCTTTTGGTCCTGCTCGCGAGCTTTGGACGTATGACGTGGCTCAGCTCGACATGTACAGGCGGCTGTGGGAGGCTGGCATCGTGTCTGAAGTCACTTACGAGGAGGCACGCCAAAAGGCTCGTGAAGCCCGCCTTGACTGTGGTTTTGATCCGTCTACCCCCGAGGGCGATGATGGCGCTGAGGGCGGTGATAATGGCGAGGGGGCGCCGAGTGAAAAAATTTGTAATGTTTGTTTAGTTTTTGTTCTCTTTTTTCTTTGCCGGCCTTGGGCCAATATAATTGGGGGTAACCCCGTGTAAATATTGTGAATATATGAGCTTTTCTTCTTTTCTGTTTTTTTTTTGTGTTGAATGCATTATATATATATATATATATATATATATATATATATATATATATATATATATATATATATATATATATATATATATATATATGTGTGTGTGTGTGTGCTTATTTGCAAGGGTTTTGCTTTAGAGTTCTTTTGGTGGGCATGTTAATAGTCTCAACCGGTTATGTGATTTCGACCATTGTATAACCGACCCTTCGCCTTAGGAGGCGATTGATGTGGATGGCCTTGGCCATAGATAGATGCTCTTGTTCATCACCTTCCTCCACTTGGGGGAGTGGATTATAGACGTGCCTGGGCAGTGGCGGCACATAACCTTAGTCCCAATTAGGGCTACGTTGAACTACTGGTTGTGGTAAGTTAAAGCACAGCCTTGTAATTCGACTTGGACCACACTTTGCGCGGGTCAACACTTTAGTTTGAGTTAGTCGTACTTACTTGAACGGCGGGGCGCTTGGCCCGACCTAGGGTTCGTCTATGGTTGAGTTTGCAGCTTTTGTGACGGAGGAATGTAGCATGTGTTCTGGTTCGCCTCATAGTTGAATTCTTTTGTACTTCACAGTGGTGGAAGCATTTGGCCGACACCTAGTCTAAATCGTAGTCGGACTTTTGGGTGAACGCATATAGCCTGAGATGTCGTTCAACCATAGTTGAACCTTTGTAGCTTTCGAAGGCGCATAGTCTAAGTCCTAGCTCGACCTTAGTTGAACTTTTTGTGTGAAGGCACATAACCATTAGACCGTAGTTGAACTTTTATGTGAGGGCGCACAGCCTGAGTCGAAGGCGCATAGCATGAGTCCCAGTTCAACCGTAGTTGAATCCTTATGTGAAGGCGCGTAGCCTGTATTATTGTTCAACCGTAGTTGAACTTTTATAATATTTGAAGGCGCATAGCCTGTGTCGAAGGCGCATAGCCTGAGTTCCAGTTCAATCGTAGTTGAACGTTTTGGGTGAAGACGCGTAGCCTGAATTAAAGGCACATAGCCTGAACTGAAGGCGCATAGCCTGAATTGAAGGCTCATAGCCTGAACTGAAGGCGCATAGCCTGAACTGCCATTCAACCGTAGTTGAACCATTGTAGTATTTGAAGTCGAAGGCACATAGCCTGAGCCCCAATTCAATCGTAGTTGAACTTTTTGGGTGAAGGCGCGTAGCCTGAATTAAAGGTACATAGCCTGAACTGAAGGCGCATAGCTTGAATTGAAGGCGCATAGCCTGAATTGCCGTTCAACCGTAGTTGAACAATTGTAATATTTGAAGTCGAAGGCACATAGCCCGAGTCCCAGTTCAACCGTAGTTGAACTTTCTAGTGAAGACGCGTAGCCTGAATTAATGGCACATAGCCTGAACTGAAGGCGCATATCTTGAATTGAAGGCACATAGCCTGAACTGTCGTTCAACCGTACTTGAACCATTGTAATATTTGAAGTCGAAGGAACATAGCCTGAGTCCCAGTTCAACCGCAGTTGAACTTTTTGAGTGAAGGCGCGTAGCCTGAATTGAAGGCACATAGCCTGAACTGAAGGCGCATAGCCTGAATTGAAGGTGCATAGCCTGAACTGAAGGCGCATAGCCTGAATTGAAGGCGCATAGCCTGAACTACCGTTCAACCGTAGTTGAATCATTGTAATATTTGAAGTCGAAGGCACATAGCCTGAGTCCCAGTTCAACCGTAGTTGAACTTTTTGGGTGAAGGCACGTAGCCTGAATTGAAGGTGCATAGCCTGAACTGAAGGCGCATAGCCTGAATTGAAGGCGCATAGCCTGAATTGAAGGCGCATAGCCTGAACTGCCGTTCAACCGTAGTTGAACCGTTGTAATATTTGAAGTCGAAGGCACATAGCCTGAGTCTCAGTTCAACCGTAGTTGAACTTTTTGGGTGAAGGTGCGTAGCTTGACTTGAAGGCACATAGCTTGAACTGAAGGCACATAGCCTGAATTGAAGGCGCATAGCCTGAACTGCCGTCCAACCGTAGTCAAAACTTTGTGATTTTTTCACATAACCCACTTCGTGCTGGGGGTTAGGATTTGCTTATGGTTTTAGATCTTGCCCATCTTATGCTTGTGGCCTTTTTGATCGGCTCGCGTGGGTCACCCCATTACAGATCTCGGCTAGAGAGATGCTTTCGTGTTGTTCCCCCTTTTGACAAGATCCCGTGTGGAAAGGGGGTGAGGTACCTTAGGCCTATTTTCCTCATAGGGATGGGGGATCTGCTGCTTCTTCTTCTTCTTCTTCCCTTTGCTAGTTCGAACTGGGTTGTTCATTTTTCTTTTTCGGTCTAAGGATAAACTACGTGATTCTGCTATGAAATTCGCACAGATGGCGCCAAATTGTTTGCTCAAAGTTTCATTTACTTTGGAAACATAAAACAATCGAAATAAATGGAGGGTCAATCATACCATATCGTAATAAATCCAAAGACCAAAGAAATAAATACAAGAGATAATAGATATTAGGCAAAGGGATGAGGGTGAAGATCTTTTATTAATAATATTGGTTTGGTCTGCTTCTCTATCGAGAGGTTCAGAGCCTTACAATGAAGTATTCTCTCTTCTTTTAGGAGTAGATACGAAGAAGAAGCATCAGCCCGCTTTTAGGGTTCTTTCTCTTAGTATTTATAGCTAGGAGATCTGCCAGCTGGTGTCGAGGAGTTGGGACCACATTGAGGGGACGCCCTCGTGAGGTCGGCCAAACCGTGGCTTTAATTGTCAAATTGGATATCTACCCGATAATCTTGTGAATAAATAGCCATACCATTTATTTGCCATAAATAGACTTTAATAAATTCGTTGATCTTTTTCATTATGGCGAGGTCAAGTTTCGACTCATACAAAAGTTTCCTCTTCCTCCCTATATCTTTTGTCTATTTTATTATTTTATATTATTATTTTAAGCTTAGTTTCTTAACAAAAACCAAATAGTTTTGGTATCCAAAATAGAAACAAAACCAAATCTGTTTTCAAATAAGATTTTTATTTGCCAAGGATGAATTGTTATTTTGCTTAAATACACCCTTTTCCCCCTATTAATTGGGGTAAACACCCGTAGATAAACCCAACTCTGGCGTGGAAAAACAAAGGACCGAACTCTGTCTTCACTCTTCAGCATCCCAATTTCTCTAGCGTCTCTCCTTTCTGCCGCTGCAATCCACCGTCGCCGTTACCGGATCCGGCCGTCAAATTTGAACACCCATTTTAGGTAATTTCGTAGGCCAATTTTTGGTAAGTTGTTTTCGTCTAGTTTTGCCGTAAAGGTGATTACTTGATGAAAATTTGAAGGTTGTATTAAATTGTATTGTTATTCAGATGATAATTTAGCTATTGGATTGGTCTCCTTTCTCTTTTTTTGCTTGGTCAATGGGTTTCATTTGTCTGCTGAGTTTGTGAACTATAACAGAGCCACTCTTGATGTCTAGATCAGCTGCAATAATTTGAAGTGGAAAAAATGGGACATTTTATAAGCAGTAAATATGGAGTAGTAGTATTTTCAACGTACATGATACAGAGTCACTCTTGATGTTTAAATCCGGTTGCCATCACATATTAACCCCAAGGGAAGAACATTGTGGGGGTTCTGACAGTGGCAATCAAACAAGAACTTGATGAGCGAAATCTGTTCATAAAAAAGAAAAAGAGAATTTTTTGAATCAATATATCTCGGGTCCCGTGATAACTTAGGATTAGTGACGCTATGGGTGATGTGATATCTCAAAACCGGAATTTGATGGTATATTCGGGTGTATGTGGGAACACACTAATGAAGTTAAAAAAGTTTGGGAAATGAAATATTGTCGTGGTTTAGGCAAATATGGCGATGATGCCTCTGGTACTTGTGATGGAACAAGACTAAAGCAGAAGGAAAGTCTTAAGCACGGTGAAAGGCGGTTCCCTTTGGTTATTCAGCTTTGGGGAACTTTGTTTGAACTTCATGTTTATCATATTTTCCGTCCTCTCTGATTGGTCAATCATGCTGCAAACACTGAAAGAAGAGAAAGCACTTAAGGTGACCGTGAAAGCTAATTGCATAGAGTTGCTTCTGACCTTTCTCCATTTAATACCAAACTATTCCCTTATAATTGATCTCGCACACTTAAGGTCATAGCCTGTGTCAGTTACTTGCTAGCTCTGAAATATAAGATTGTCCTGGCACTGATTGTTGATCCTCCTAGATCCTTACTTCAAATGTTGATACTGTAGCAACCTGCAAATCTGGCAATTTGTAGTTGGTGACGCTTTGTTAAATTAATTCCATCATTATAAGATTGCCAGATTAAGACGCAGAGCATTTTACTTCTCAGTGCCATGTAAAGGCAACTGATCTGAACTCAGTTATAAACTTTCTCAATCTTGTAGTTAGTATTATTGCTCGGTGCCTGATTTTTATGCATAAAGGAGTACCTTGCTTGCATTTCTTGGTGCATTCTTTGTTGTTGAATCTTGTTTCTTCATGCAGGCCAAGTCAAGAAATATGCTGTAGGCTACCAGGCCTCGCTTACTCTAGTTATCTGTCTAATGTCATTTCTATTGTAACCTCAGATAGTTGGAAACCACATTACAGTAATCATACTTTTGTCGGCTGCTAAGTTTATTCGTGCTTTTATGGTGCTAAGTGGTTCTATTTTGCACATTGGTTCACTGCTAAAATTCTCTCTTTCTGATGGATGAACTGGGCTGTTCTTTGTCAGTGGCTTCTATATAGAAATGATAAGGGCTCAGGACACACATTTTAACAGCAAGGTTTACAGTCTAGTAATTTGTGTGGCTGTTTGATGGTCAGGAGTCAAGTATCCTACTGACGTTCTTCCCTGCTGGTCATTTTTTTTATGTCTTCTCCATGGGTAGGGAGCGAACTGAGTGAGGGGCATACTGAAGGATGTGCTTAAGTCCTGCAGCTCAATTGGAAAAAAATCCCAAAGGTCGCCTTTTATAGTTTTTGAACTTGCCCCCAGATTTTTGGTTCAGTGACAAAGGTAATATAATGTGTGATGTGTGGTAGGTGCGTATCTTAGCTAGTGAAGCAAGTTTGAAATTAAGTTGAGAAGGATAGAGGGCGGACACATTATCCATCAAGTTTCGAAGTTGGAAGAAAATAGACTTTGCGGTTATTAAAAAAAAGTTCAAATTTTTTGTATGCTATCTAATTTTGTGCATGCAATCTTATTTATACTTGTCAAAAGTAGATTGTTGGTCTTCCCCAAAACTTCCCCCCCTCCTTTTTCTGGTTTTTCTTCATTTTTTTTGGTGGATTTGCAGTAAAGATTTTTTTATACAGGGTGCCATGATTTCGAGCAGCAACTTCATTCACAAAACCCACTATGAGATTCTAGGTGTGACGGGAGATGCAGAGTTTGAAGAAATCCGTAAAGCCTATCGGTCAGCCATACTTTGTTTTCATCCAGACAAGCAGCAAAAGGCATCAGAAACATCTAATTCTGAGTGTCTGACAGAAAACAAATTTTTGGAGATACAAAGAGCTTGAAACCCTTGGCAACCCGAGGTCACGTGCATTTTATGACGGTGAATTGCTAGCTTTGAGACAGGATGTAGCAATTGCTGAAGATGTTAGCTTAGAGGACCTTACAGTTCAAGATTCTGGTGATAATATAGAGCTTTCTTATCCTTGTAGATGTGGTGACTACTACTACATTGATTCTTTCGAATTGGCGGACACGGGTTGTTCAATATCCAGAGATAGTACAGTCCCTTTGCTGACATCTAAATCTTTGCCAGCATCTATTGTGCTTCCTTGTGGATCTTGTTCACTTAAAGTTCGCCTACTGATTAATGGCGATACTAGGCTTCACAAAGATGTTCACTTGCAATTGTGACTAGTTGGAAAACATTATTCTCTACAATATTTTTGGAAATTGAAATGACTCCACCTGGTGGGAGTATACTGGGTAGTTGTTGTTGAAATGACAAGGAAAAATGGGAAGTCTGAAATTTCTTGTGGTTTTTTTTTTTGGGGGGGGGGGGGGGGGGGGGTGGTTACCTTTGAAATGGTTGGTAGGCTACATGACAGAGCCATTTTTCTGTTACTTATATCCTTAATCATTAAAGTACTTAGAGCAATTGAGCTCGGGTATCTAATGTCAGCTGCTTAATGTGTCTTACTTTAGTTAGTAGCATAAAAATGGCATGTAGAGTCCTTAAAACAGTAGACTTATTAAAGGGTCTGCAAGAAGGATGAGTCGCATTATTAAAGACATGATTTTAAAGTAGGACTTAGTCTACCCTCTTCTCACATAAAAATGCTTTAGTTTAAAGTTGTGTCAATTAAGAAAATAATACTGTTTACTTTATGTTCCTCATTATCCTTGCAAAGGTGGTCTGTAGTTTAAGCATTTGAATCAGTTCCTTCACTTCTTAAACTACCTTTTGGACCTCTATTAAGAAGATTCAAACTTGTGTGATGGGTTCAAGCCACGAAAATAGTTTCTTTCAAAAATACAATGTAAGGTTGCATACAGAAGACCCAATGTGGTCCGGTCTTTCCCTGATCTCGCGCATAGCAGGAACTTTGTGCATCAAGCTGCCCTGTTATTCTTAAGTTTTTTACGGGAAATGCTACAAACGGAAAAACATAGATCAAACAGTTCCCAGTTGCAAAAATTCCTGGTCCCAATTGTTCTGTCTAGTAATTGTATTCTGAAATAACTAATGAAACCTCTGATGTTGCCCAAGATCTCCAACTACTGCCCCCGTGGAGCCGAGTCGTGTCTCAGTCCCCACATGGTTGATCATCCGAAAATCAGTTGAATTCCATTGGCTAGGTCCCTTTACCTGACCGACTACTACTAGGACCGGATCGCTTTTTGGCTTTCTTCAAGAGTTAGCTTGAACAATTTGGCAAATTTTCACGAATCACACATGTTCGTCACTTTGTTCTCAACTCTTCCCTCCTAGTTTGAAAGCGGACGTTTCCGAAAAGGGCATGAAAAAGGACATATTGAGTATGTCAAATAGTCTTTTAACCAGACAAACATTTTTGCAAAGTTGCATAAACCCTTTTGTGTAGATATATCTGGTTCAATAATAAAACGAAAATTCTCTCGCAACTTGTTCTAGTCAAGAAATACGAATGAATCTGCAAGTGGTCATTGTTTGGCACCATGTCCTTTTTCACCCTTAACTTCAGGCTGAAGTGAAAGCAACTCACCACAAATTTAGCATCTTGTCCATGACAAGGAAACACCAAGTTACTTGTATAGTTGTATGCAATAAGAAATTCAATGTCCATTGCTTTCGCTTCAGAAATACCTTGCAGGTTCCATTGCTGAAGTCTTCACCCTAAAGATTAAAACCTCATATTTTCAGAGAAGATGGAAGGCCCCTTTCAAGCAGGAATTTCAAATGATAAATCAAAAGAGAGATGACTAACAATACTTCTGTTTGGGGTAACTTTTCACCTACAACTCTCATCAAGAAGTTTCAGCATGGGATTCTCTTTTAATCAAGACTCTTCAAATACTTCCAAGAGATTCAAATTCCTTGCCTCAACCCTTAAGGATGCATTTGCTAGCTGTCATTCTTTTCGGAAAAATTCACATTCAAGTGCAGAAGAAGATGTTCCGATGTGCGATTACGATAATGAAGATGAAGTACTTATTTAAAGCTGCCATGTAACTCTTCTAAGTTCAATGCTATTAACTTCTGATTTACTCATATTTTCTGAATGCCGTGTTGCGGTTTTATCAGCAGGTATTTATATCAGCAGTGATAAGTAAATACATGGAATTGAAATGCAGAAGAAAAACAAACATCTCAACTGAAAAGTTTACCTGGGCTTTCTCTCCAACAACAGGAGATTTATTCATCTCTGCAAGACTAAAGCAAACGGAGGACAATGAGGATCAAGAAAAGGAAGAAAGCGAAGATTTTTACTCTGTTGCTAGTCGTCTTTCTCCCTGCTCAAGTTCTACAAGTTTTGAGGCATTTGTCACAGCTAAAACAATCTTTTCTCCTTCTTCAAGCTTAGACAGGATTGACTTCCAAGATCTCTGGAGGCATTCTGTTATTCAGGAATTCTCCCACTGTGAAGGATGGCCATTTGGACTATACCAAAAAGCCTTGTTACTTCCACCTTTACCAAAATCACCATCTGATTCTTGGTCATGGCGCAAGAGTGCTGGAACGGTTAAGATGCACTGATTGCTGGCATTTTAAACCAGTTATCTCTAGTAGGCAAAGTAACTTCGCATTTTCTATGGAGAAAGGGTGCTGATCTTAGGTTTATGCATGAATTATGTTATTTGCTAATGGTACAATCTTTGCAGAATTGAGGACAGCTTTTTTAATATCATTCCATTTTCTCTAACCAACACTTTTAATGTTATTTGACAACAATAATTTCTATATTCCTATTATGAATCTGCACCCTCTGAGAGCAATAAGCCTGTTGGATTTTATTAACCAAACAGATTTGGCCCCAACGACTTCTAAGAATTCTTGTTATACATTTGTTCCAATCCTCAATTCTCTTTTCTAGATTCATGGATGTTGAATCAATCGAACGCACTTCTAACACATGTTCTACTTTTGGAAGACGCTGTGTTATATCACCAAATCTCGATTTTTCATAAATAAATGTAACTAATGTATTTCCTTCCAAAAAGTTTCCCTAGAATGGCAGGCTTAGCTAATCGTATTACTATCGAGTCAACTTGAACAAGTATAACTTGACTCGGTTTGAGGGGCGGTCAATTTTTGGCTGTACATACATTTGAACAAATAAACTGTCAAGTCTAACTATTAGAGATATCTCTTCACAATAATTGCGATGGAAAAAATACCAACGCAAACTGAATGGATCAAAAATAGTGTTACGACATGGACCGAATTACAAAAATTCTATATTCATCCATTAAATAATATTTAAATTTAATCACTTGAGAAGTCTATTTTAAATTGTCACGTGGGAAATGGTTAGTTATAATATCCCATTATGAGTTATTAAATGGCAAGATGAATTAGAATTATCAATTGGAAGGGATGATCCTAAAGGGCCCAATGAATTCCTAACTAGAATTCAGGGATCTTTTTTAATTGATTCTTTTATCACACTATGATATTTTACATTCTTGAATGGCCCCATTCGAGAATAATTGGTTGCTGACAAAATTATCAACGACTGACATTTGTTATTTCTACTTAATAGTGTATGAATAGTTCCTTGAGGTTGTTAAGAGATTATTGAATTTTTCCCTTTGATTAGGAATGAATGGAAGAAAAGGGCCGATATTGGTACAATATGATCCATTATGTCCTGACCGTGACGGATCACTCATTTTCTCGATATATGAAATATGGGATTTCACTTTGATTCTTAGAAAGTATCAAATCAAAACATTTGTACTTATTTCAACAAAAGAAGCAAGAAGAACTTTTTTGTCTTGGTTCCAATTCAATACTAAATAAGTCCGAACTAATTAAATACTTATGTCAGAAATTCCTCGAATCGGTTTGCCATTTTAATAAAGGATATAATTGACTATTGGAAGTTGCACATTATCCCTTTCCTGCAATGGATTCGTTGGAAAAAAGGTTGCTAAATTAATATTGTCCGTTATTTCATATGTGACAGACAAGTCTAACTAAAACAAGAAACTCTTTCTTGCTAGATGTAATCCGTGGGACATAGATCCATTTCTAAAATTTTTGGATTCCTTGGGATTTCTTTTTCCTCTTTATAGTGGTATCAAAACGTCGTTATGTTGAGATATCTTATCTGTCGCTCCAGAAAAATGGATATCTCTGGAAAAGATTTTACGTTCAACTTTTTTTCCCTCAACGCACCAACTCAGTCTTTTAGATTTAAGGTGATTTGTCTATCTACCCCAATGATACTACTATTCCGCACCATTATGGAAAAAGATCCGGGCAAGATATGCATCTTCTCAGGGATGAAAAAAATCGATCTACTTTCATTAGTATTTATGCCTAAGTTCCTTGACTCCTTGATACTCAATCAAATCATCTTTTTTTATGATTGAGTGCATTTTTATAGTCTCATATCTAATAATGCCTAAACTCTTTCTTTTGTATTGAAGATAACCGAAATAAGCAAGAATACTATTTCGATGAAAAATACCATTTACGGGAATTTCAATCGAGATACCTGAACAAGGCATTAGTTCATACTTGAGTTTTTGAATCGAGTATAGTGGACTGGTGAATTTCTTTTTTTGTCTTTTTGACAATAAATTAAAATTATCGTGAAGAATAGGTGAATATACGAGATTATACTGACATGCACACATGATTCAGTTAAGGTCTGAATAATTAGGAATCATATTTCCTTATTTACTAGAAAATTCCGAACTAAATAATTTTTGTCTCGACTGATTATTGGTTATTGAGAAGTTAGAAGTATATCTTTGCTTGCCGTAAAAAGAATGCACATTAATTGGATCATGATCCTTGTGGATCAAAAGGTAGACTACACTGACCTGCACAACCCTCCTACTAATACTCATAAATGACTTGTTTCTAATAATAGATGAACGTAAATTCGGGTACATGATAGACATGAGTACTCCAATGTATTTCTCCGTCTGAATCAGAATAAATATGTTTTTGACCCTTCTCTGTAAAATTCAAAATGAATATTCGTGCACGAATCACACTTGATTGTTTAATTCTACATATTGATTGTTTTAGACAAAAAGCAAACATTTAGGTAGAATAGAATATCTTCTCTCAATAGTTATATACAAGACTATAGAACATAGAAAAGTGGGACGCCCATGACATGTACGTTTCAGATGAAACAAAATCCTTATTGAATTTTATTTTTTCATTAGATGGGGATACTCCTCCAATATGAAAGTTCTTAATGTTAATTGAGTACCCAATTTTCCAGTCGATCTACCTGCAATAATACCTATATGTTCAAAATTTTGTTAATCGTCCCTTTTTGTGTCTCAATTTGCTCAACAGGCATATAGTTAGAATCATTATCCACAGTAGTGTTAATCAAACATGTTTATAGATTCATTTTGTTCAATTGAACACAGAAGAGATAAAAGTGAACTGGGTGCCACACAGTGCCATGTTCAATAACCAATCAAGAAAAATTAAACCAGTGGACCTGATTCATCACGTCAACAGGAATCGATTTACATAAAACCCTATCTTCTGAATAGTGAATGCTCCGGAAACTATCTCATTGAAGAATAGTATCATCTGTGTATTCTGCTATCACATCATCATAACTTACGAAAGAACAGTGCAGTTTAATGGATCAAATTGATGCAGCCTGTATTATCAAAATATTTCCTTTTCTCTTTCCAGGAAAATGTTACACAAGGAACTTAAAGACGAAACAGTCCCAACTTTCAGCGATCTGTGAAGGTCTATGCTCTCTGCTCGACATAGGAACCAGCAAGTCCCGAAGTCCCAAGAACTGTAACCTGGAGTGAGAAAGCCAGAGTGCATTGTGAGAAAACAAGTAAAGCTAAATTCTTCAGGAGATCTCATATAGATGTCTATTATTTTCAAGCAAGAAAGTAAACAAATCACGATTTACAACCAAATAGGCTACTTCCATTAGTACAATAAATTTAGCATAACAACAAAATAATATGACTTTTTCTACATAACAAAGCTACCATCTGATCCGTGTTATCAAAGGCGAAAAGTGCATGTAAGATCTAATGTCTGTGGGTGCTTTAAGCGCAAATAAAGTGTGGGCTTCAATAAAGAAAGACGCAAATGGAGAAGAACAACAAATATGAAAGTATAGTCCAAGACTAATATCTTTAAGCATAAACACCAAATATATAGACAAAGAGATTGAAGAAAATTTATGATAAAGTGTATATCAATTGTTTAGTATTGTTGCCTAAGAAAATCATGCCTTAGAGCCTTGATGACAACACCGAAGCGCCCGCTAAGCGATGTGAAGCGCTCAACATGTTTACGCCTCGCTCTAGGCCTTAAGAGTGCTTTAAGTGCATCTATGATAACACTGCATCTGATTATGTTTACAAATAGGATTTTGGTGAGGGAAATGCATAAATAGTTAAACTAGTGAAATACAAAACAACTGGGAGTGAATATTTGAAAAAAGTATGGTCAGGAAAACTAACCAAAATAAGAAATATTGCTTATGAGGAAGTCCAAACCTATTCACAGAAAAATTGAAGTGGGAACAAACTAGCAGAAAATTAGACGGTACCTTTCCCCATTGAGAATCAAGGCCACTGCATCTCATCTTCAAGTGTATCATCTTTGTTCCCAGTTCCATCTCAACTTTCTTCTTCAAGTATCCCTCCTCTGACCCAAAAGCACTTAAGTAGGTGATGTAACGCTGGTATACTGTGTGAAATGCATCAGAGAGCTCTTTTGACATAGGCTTCACATTCTGCAGCAATACAAAAAATTAAAGAGCAAGAACTTGAGAAAATGTGAATAAAGTCCCTTGCTCAGTAAACTCGTCTTACCTCACCACTTAAGCCAATTGCATCATCAAGCTCCATTTTCAGAGACATGAGAATCCCAGTAAAGTCCTCCACTGCTTCTGCTGCACGGAAGACATTAATCAAGGCTTCTTGGCCTTCCTTGTCATCGGTATTTTTAGTCAATGCATGCTCTGCATCACCGACAACTGCATTTGGGAGCTCATCCCAGCTTGAAGCCATTAAGTCCTTAAAAGCATGTTTGACCTCTGGATCTTTTATGTCAGGCACGTGCGCTGAATCCTCACAGAACGAACGTGTGCTTCCGATTGCTATTGTCAAAGGATGCCGCAATTCTGGAGTGTAGCAAAATCCATTATGTTCCAATTTAGTGAGCAAGATCCAGAAAATTATAAACCCTACTCACATCTGATCAATAAGCCGCTTCATGATATGTGATCCAGAAATTATAAATTCCACTTTTGAAACCCTTGAGGAATTAATAGTATGAGGACCTTTTGACCGATTAAATCCTAAATAGATTGTAATAACCCTCATTCTAAGTTATGTTTTCCAGAATCCAATCAAGGAGGTAGCACTGGTACATTTATTTGCACTCACATACTCCGAATAGTCACAGGGTGAGTGAGCCAAATATTTACCAAAACCATGCTCAAGCCTACCAAGACCAAATTTTTGTTGTGGGATAATGTCACGCTCAGAAATTCGTTTGTCCTAGAAACTAGGAAAAACTACTGTCAAAATTATATAAGATCAATTAGCATTCGTAGTTGGAAAAAATATGCCTGCTGCAATCAAAAATTAGAGAGCAGAAGCATAAATCTAAAAGAGAAATGAAGATCCCTAAAAGTAACCAGCGCTGTTATAATTATCATTAAAGGAATGGGAACAAAGTTGCAGTCTAAAAGTGGCATGTCACACCTTGCAATATTTAGGTGCTCCCCTTCTCTAAATTCCCCTCTCCCACTAATCACGGGCCATACTGCACCCCAAATTTTTCCTCAAAAAGGAAAATTAAATAAACTTGAGATTGAGAATTAAACATCTAAGTGAAAATAAGAGCAAAGAAATGATAGAGCATTAAAATTCCTTTTACATACTTCCAATCAAACGTAAGATTAATGCGTCTCAACTCTCATAGCAAGAGAAAGCTAATAATCAGAAAAATCAAACTTCAGTTCTTTTATGTTACAATCAAATCAAGAAGCAATGCACTATAATCTCGTCAGAGAACCCCTTCCAATTCAGATATCATATCGAAATATAACCACTAATTCTACATCATCAATCAACCAATTGCGCCCCAATCCTAAACGTCACTATATGAATCACAGCTTGAGTATTTCTAAGCAGCTCTGCAACCTACCAGGACCTTATTTCTATATGAGCTTGAGACCTACTATATTTTGTGAAACTCACACAGGGAGACAGGGATTCAACTTCTTACTGCAACAACTATCCCTAAATCTCAAACAAGCTAGGGTCGCCTACATGAATCCTCATATCCACTCTTCTCCATTTGGACCATGAATTTTACTTCTTACCATAAATACTGAGTATCCGACACCACAAACTAGTTGGCATTTATTCCTAGTTCAACTATGTCTATACCTGGGCATCAATCTACCTCAACCCTCCTTTTTCTATACGGGCTTATTGAACAAAATATTGGATCGAACTGTACCAATTTCTAATAAGGGGTATTACTCAATTTTGTACTCGATGTTTTATTTTCCAATTAGTTCTTCAATTTAGAAAAGGATCAAACATTCGTCTTATTACAGCAGCAACTATATCTAAATCTCAAACAATCATGATCAGCTATATGAATCATCAACATCCATTTGGACTATATATTCAACTTCTTGCAATAAAAAGATTTAAAAACTTATGCTTTACCAATTTGAGCATAATAAAAAATACGATCTTTAAATTGGGGATGTAGAAGAACATGGGGAATATAAGCAGATACTGAATTACATATAAAAAAAGAGACGAAAATGCTAGTACCACGAAAAGGTTACCATAAATTCAGTTTCTTACAGTTAAAAAGATCAAAAAAAAAAAGCGTAGACATTTACCAATATTTGAGCAGAACGAAAACACGATCTGAAATGCAAATATAAGCAGACTGAAGTATATAAAACGCAAAAAGTTGAAATTACTAGTACCGTGAAAAGGGCTTTTAGGAGAAGCTGGATAATTCGGGGATGAGAAATGAAGGTGTCGATGGGAGTGGTGGTTGACGGCGGTAGTTGCGGCGGCGGAAATCGAGAAAGCTGAAGATCTACGACATATGGAACGATATAACGATTGTATCAATATCAGTTTCTGCATCTTTTTTTTTTCGCTATCTTTCTTCTTTGGTTTCCTTTTGTTTTCCGTGCTTTGAGATTTTTATAAGTGTCGCTTGATGACCAAAATCCAGATTGAAATTTTCCCAGTCCCAATGACCTAACTTAAACAAACACAAAACTAGTCTCTTGTGTTTTGAAGAAGATTCAGAATGATCCCTTAACTACTATATTCATAAGCACTTTTGGTCCTCTATTTTAGCAAAAAAGATGAAAAGGGTCAGAACTGCCCCTAACGTATTGACTCCAGGTTAAAAATGGCCTCTGTTAACCTATTTTGAAGAAACTGCCCCTACCGTAAAAAATATGGCATATTTGTGCCCCTAAGTCTAACAACTGACTGTACTTATATTTAAAACAGTAGGAGCATTTTTTTCAAAATAGGTTAACTGTAGGGGCATTTTTAAACTGGAGTCAATACGTTAGGGGTATAAATATGCCAGAATTTTAACTGTAGGGGCATTTTCTTCAAAATAGGTTAACGGAGGGCATTTTTAACCTGGCGTCAATACGTCAGGGGCAGTTCTGACCCTTTTCCGGCAAAAAAGTAACCAATTTAGATCTCTATCAAATATTTAAGACTTTTCTTTAAGCACTAATGTACTAGTAATACACTAGTAACTCCCGATTCACAATAAATGACCAATTTACTTTGGGCACACCCATTAAGAAAATATTAAATTCTAGGCAAAAATATTTAGTGTGATTAAACTACCCTTGATTAAATATTGCAGCAGTTATAGTAGCACTTATTTCTCTTCTTAAATGTGAGAAGTAGATGACTTTTTAGGGATATGTACATAAGGATAATTTTGAAAAAATAATTTGAATTTTTTTTAATTATATAAATGTACACTTATTTGGACAAAAATAAAAAAGCAAATTGATCACTTATTATGAACAAGGGGGAATAATACTTATACTGAAGATTTTTGTTTAAGCACTAGCATTAATACTTTAGCCTGGCATCAAAGTGCAAGTCTAATACTCTACTGTTTTAAACATGTCAATTACAGTTTTTTTTTTAGATTTGAATTGGCTGTAATATTTGATATAGTAAATAAAATATAGAATACAATTAATAAGAAGAAAGACTGTTGATATAATACAAAAATAAATTTGAAATTGTTCTAGTAAGCTAGAGAATATTACATGAATGACTAAAAGCATTATACATCATAAATCCATAACAAGAAAAAGCCTAATGCTTAATCTTAAGAAAATGAGGCATTTCCCTGTTGAAGAAATGAGCCAAATTCTTGATCAAATCTTTGGACTTTTGACACTGCAAATTATTCAAATGAAATACATGATCCTCTCCTTCTGTTTCTTGGATCACAACCACACCCATCCATCCGCTCCGACCCAATGCTTGATAGTAAGCCCAACCTCTATCCTTCAAAATATCCTTCTCCGCCACAATAATCAAGACTCTACGACAACCCAGACTCGTTAAGCTTGGTGCACCTTCGAACATCGGGTTAATTCTCGGGTCATCATTATCCGGATTTGAAGGACACACAAAAGCCCACAACCGGTCCACATGTGCCTTCTTATCCGGGTACAAGGCCTCCGACCCGATTGAACCCGACCCCCAAAAATATGGGTGGACTAAAGCAACACCAATAATATCAACCATCAGCTCTGGTTCGACACTTCCAGCAGCCATTGCTAAATTATGAGCAATGTTAGCACCCGCGCTGTCACCGGAGAGAAAAACACGCCCGAAATTCGCGTGTTCATTCAACCACGGCTCTTGACCATCGCCATTACAATGAGAAAAAACCCATTGAAGTGTTTGCCATGAATCTTCATAGGCAATAGGAAGAGGGTGTTCAGGTGGTCTTCTGTAATGAACAGAAACAGCGATGATTCGGGCTTCGGACACGAGTGTGTTGAGGTAGTTATGATAGTTGGATGAAGATGGTGTGAACATACAAAAACCTCCACCATGGAAGTAAATAACAAGAGGGAGTTTTTGGTTGCCAAGAATGGAAATATTTGGGACATAAATACGAACATAGACTTCAGTATCAGGAATAATGTTTGATATATCTTTGGATGAAACTCCAGTTTGAGAATCAGTACCTGCTGGAATTGAATCAATGCCTAAAAGTCTCTCAACATGGCCATTTTTGTAGACTCGAAGAAATGGTAGGAACTCGTAATCCAGCTCTGCATTGCTTGCAGCCATTGCCTTCGCTTCGAATTATATAACAGGAATTTTCTTTCTTCAAAATATATATTTATATATTGTGTCTAAATCAATTTATTAATATAGAGGAATCTAGTGAGTGCAGTTGGTACGCTGCAATCCTATTTAGAAGTTGCGATAGCTGTGTGTTTTGCTTTTATTTTATGTCCACTTAAGCTAATATTGCCTAGGCCTAAGTTTTTTATCTCCACAAATTTGGATGAATCCTATTGTACTTAAGATAAGGTGATATTTGATTTATTGTCTGCTTTTGGGTCGTTGAAAATAACTTCCAATATAGAAAAAGGAAAAGAAATATAGTGTAAATCGAGTGTTTGGCATCCACGTTTGTAACTCTAGACGCACATAGGCTGGAGTGCATGAATCAAGATCTTCCCTCAAATATTTTGTACAACAATTGATGTTTGCCTATAATTTTATAGTTTCATACATTATTTGTCTTGTATTATATATGCTTTAATGATAAATTATATTTTATTTGTGCGTAATGGAGTCTATTTTATATGTAGGTGAATTGAAGATAAAAGTAAAGATAAAGGGACGCTTAAACGTCGAAAGTGTGCTCGAGAATGGTAAACAGGAGCAAAAGCTAGCTCGACCAGGCTTTAGCATGGCGAGGCCAGCTTAAAGCCAGGCCTAGTCAGGCTTTAGCCTGGCGACGCCAACTAAAAGCAAGGCTGAGGGTGGCGTTAGCCAGGCGATGCCAAGCCTAAGGCCAGGCCCAGTTCGAGTTTTGAAGGTTTTGATTGTTTCCCGAGTTGACCTACAAGTTTAGGTCTTGTCCTAAACATATTAGTAGACGTAAAAACGTCACTTTTGACGGACTTTAGATAGATGGAGAAGGAGAGATCGAGTTTGGACTCACTTGAGACCTACAGAGGCAAGAACACACTAGGGACAAGGCGACAATTCTTCTACGAGTTTTTCACTTCCTTCTTCCTATTTTTCATTATGAATTCTAGTATTGTAGTTTTGCATACTATTATGAATAGCTAATTTGTTATCTAGGGTTTTGATGGAACCTTTTGGAGGATGATTTTCCTGTTACGTTAACATAGATTTGTTGTAGTATTTTCTCTATTTGTTTAACTGCTTGTTTATTGTGGTTGGTTGAAGAACTCTCAACCGATTGTGCCTATTTAGTGTGTATTATTCGGAAGAAAGTGCATATTTAGGTAGTTGTTGAACAACACCACTCCTAACGTATATGAAGGATCAATACAAAGGGTTTAAAGGTGGGATTAGGGATAACGAAACCTTGGGTGCGATCCGAGTGAGCCGTACTTTATGCCAGCTAGCGTAATTTGGGAGAATATGTGTAGTAAATTATGGTATCTACTCGGAAGAGAGTTACGACAGTTAGAGCACTCATGATAGATAGATAATACTTAGGCAAATTTATTAAAATGTAGCGAAAAAGATTGCGATAATTGTAGAAATCATAACTCTAGACCTCCATAATTTTTTCTTCAATCCTTAGTATATGTAGTTGTTAATTTGCCGTAAAATAATTCGGTATAAACGCGTTGTTGTTCGAAATGGATCACAATATTTTCACAATTCTTGACATTTTCCGCTTAACCTATATTCTTTTCACATTTTTTTTAAAATCTAACATTATTGTTTGTGCCTATTAATAGAATTTTGTGTTTCATCTTTTTGGTTTAACTAATTTCATAATGTCTATGTCACTGACAGTTCTATTCTTTAATTTTATAATCTCTCTATTCCATTTTATGTAGGAGTGGGCATATTTTGGGCAAACTCGAAATCCAAACCGAAATCCGAATTTCTTGTATTTTTGGATTACAGATTAGATTTTGGATTTAATTTTTTAAAATTTTGGATTTTGGATTGGATATTGAATTTGGTACTTCGAATTTTTGGATATCCGAAAATCTTATACTTTATATTTAGTCCATTATCCATATGTCAATAGTAATAAATTCAATACCCTACGCATTAGATATTATCATATATATTCAATATTAATTACTATGTTATTACGAGAATACTTTCTATTTGAACATGGTTTTACTATTTCTACTTCTTATCTGTCGTATTAACGTCTCTATTATATTTTTTATATAATAATTTTATTGTTTTAGTATTTATTAGTTGCGGTAAAAATGAAGAACTTTTCACACAGTTTAATATGAGCACTTCATTTGGATATTCATTTTTGTAAAGAGAAGAAACATCTCAAGTAATAAGCTCAAAATCAAAAATCCAAAGCATCCAAACCGATTAATCCGAAACCGAAGTTAAAAAATCGGGTCCAATCCGAAATTATTGGGATTGGATTTGGATTGTCATTTTGTCAATCCGAAAACAGAAAATCCAAAACGAAATTTCATATGCCATCCGAACTGCCCGAACGCTCACCTCTAATTTTATGTGGAACTCGTTCTTTTTCAATATATACCAAAAAAGAATGGTACTTTTGTCACACCTCCTTTTTCACTATACACCTCGCAAAGAGGCGTAAAGGAGTTTTTCCAATTAAAGGACAATCGGGACGGGATTTGTTTATTAAAGATCAGAGTCGCCACTTAGGATAAGGCTAGTTTTGGTGTCCCAAGTCACCGGTTTTTCTTGAATCTTGAACCGAGGAAAATTTCGACTTCTGATTGGAATCTGCGAACCAGAAATTCTGAATAAGGAATTTTATTGACCCGAGGGAAGGTATTAGGCACCCTCGGATCCCGTGGTTTTAACACGGTCACTTAAATTTGTCGTGGATGGCTGAAATCTGATTTTAAATACAATAAGAGCCCATGTGCCAATTTTTACTTCTTATCGCTTTTATTTGGTATATTTATTCGAGAAAGTGGACGTCGTTTAAAATGTATTTTTGGATTGTACCGCATGAAATGAACCGACAATCCTAGACACACTCTATTCAACGTTTTAGAATTTAGATTTGGACGCATAAAATGCCCACCCGTATTTAGGAATGTAATTTATTAAAGTTGTGCCTAATAGAGTCTAACGCGTTGTAATCTTTTGAGAGGGCCGTGAAATTCGCTAAACAGCCCTTCCCGATCTCTAATATATTTTAAACTTTCTTTGAGGGCCCACAATTTTGCATTTTTGTTGGGCGAGGCTCGTCTCATTTTATTTTTAAAGGGCCTAAAGTACCTATATTTTATATTTTTCATTTTTTCTCTAAAAAGAAAAAGAAAATCCTAATTGATTATTGTTAAAGTCCCGGTCTCAAGTTCAAGTCTGGATCCAAACGAAAGGAAGCACCTTTCAATTTGAACCCGCTACCTAATTTAAAACTAGAATGTCATATTACAATTAACGGATCGATTGACAATGAACACACAAAGCCCATACAATTGCTTCAGGTAGATTAATTCAAATGAATTCCAGTAACGTTGGCCAAGTCCAATTGCCAAGTATGTATAATGGATTTGACCTTCTAATTTATGCATTTGGGGACTTGATATATCAACAGAAGATAGCAAATATTGGGCTTAACTAGCAATGAATCCAAACGTGCAAATTTCCAAGAAACTGGGTTCGATTCCCAGTGATTTTACTTATTAAATCGCATTGAACCTTCCAATATCATGACAATTCAATTGGACGTGATTCAGAAACAGACGTGTATCAACTGTTAAATTTTACAAACCCTTGCAATCAATTGATTATGGTGTAAATATTATACCCTAGTGATCACATGCATCAAACAGTGCTTACTTCATTTACGAACTCCTTTGAATTTAGCCTGAAATCAATTACTTTAAAATGAATCAGTTGATGGAAAACAACTAAGACTATAATACACTGTTTGTCACGATCCGGATTTTTTTCACCATCGGGAATTGTGATGGCGCCTACTGTCGAAGCTAGGCAAGCCAACCTTTATAATCATTTTCACAAAACTTAAATGTAGAACAAGTTAATTACTAAAATAATTAATTAAAGCATGCGGAAGTCTTTTAACAACTATTGCAAAAAAAATGCGGAAAACTAACAATATGTCTCTACCCAGTATCTGGTGTCATTACTCATGGACTACCAAGAGTACTAAAGCAATAGTCTGAAAGAAATACATCATATGTATGTTTTAACACAATAAAAACAATCTAGAAAACATAGAAGAGACTCAGGGCCCTAGAACGCCAGTGAACTACCTCAGAATCTCTGGACCGAAGGATCGCCCACTAGCTACTACTGCGGTCCGTAGGCTGTGTCCTGACCTGTGTACAAAAAAAGGCACAAAAGCGTAGTATCAGCACAACCGACCTCGTGTGCTGGTAAGTGTCTAACCTAACCCCGGCGAAGTAGTGACGAGGCTAGACAGGACTATCATATAAACCTATGCATTTCAACATATATGGAAAATAGAAGGGGATACATGAATTTAAACAAATAAAAGGGAGGAGTGCATGTTGTGGGGTATAACAGTTCAATTATCTAATCAACAACAACAAAGAAATGGAAACGGTATAATAAAAATCAATAAGAGGAAACCAGCAAATCAAATGTTGCACGGCACCACCCATCGTGCTTTTACCCTCGTCATCACCAAGATAATCAATTATAGTGTACGACATCACCCATCGTACTTTATCACTCTTCCTTACCAAATCAATAACATAAAGCGGTTATACGTCATCACCCATCGTGCTTTATCACTCTTTCTCACCCAGTCCATAGTATGGAGTAGATCAATAGTTGCGCGGCATTACCTATCGCGCTTTAATCAATGATTACACGGCATCACCCATCGTGCTTTATCACTCTTCCTCACCCAATCAATAGCATAAATCGGTTACACGACATTACCCATCGTGCTTTATCGCTCATCCTCACCCACACAACATTCACAAATAATAGATAGAAGGTATGAACGAAACTGCAATAGTAATAACCCCAGCAAGGGGAATACAGCTCAACAATGAGTCCCGGCTAGGGAAAACAGCTCAACAATAAGTCCCGACAAGGGAAAATTGCTCAACAATACGTTCCCGCAAGCCCGCAAGGCATAAAAGTACCAAAATTTTATTCTTTAGTTCATTTGCTTCTATCACTTTATAGTTCATTTAACAAATAATTATCACAATTTTCCACTTCTTCGAAATACTAATAGCAAATAAGACTCACGGTCATATTAGACTCGGACGCATAGGTAACCGTCACCATACCTATACACCGACTCCATGTAGCACATAACAAATATTATCCTAGTCATATTCCCTCAAGCTAAAGTTAGATCAAACTCTTACCTCGAATCCGAAAATAGCAACTCAAAGCTCAACAATCGCCTTTCCTCTAGAATTTGATCCCGAACTAACGATATCTAACATAAATCGATTCAATATTATCAATAATAGCACAACGATACAATTTCCTAGCTTAGAAATTCATTTCTAATTTTTCTTCCGAAAATACTAAAACCCGACACCGGGCCCACATGATCCAAACTCGAGGCTCGGACCAAATTCCAATTACCCATAACCCCATGAGTCCAAATATATAATTTGTTTTAAGATTCCACCCCAAATTGAGGTTGAATCGCCCAATTTTCTAAAAACCTTAGCTATGCCCAAAAATCCCTATATTCTACTATGATTCTATGATTTAGGGCTATAGAATTGAAAAATAGATGAAGAAATAATGGAAGAAAGAAGTTGGAATCACTGACCCAAAGAGTTATGGTGAAATAGGAGCTTGAAGTTCGTCAACGGAGAGTGTAGGAGGAGAGTTCGTGTGAGAAAAGTGTGGAATTCGCGAAGGGAACTGTTCTGTTTTTAATTTAATTCACTGAAGCAAATTAGTCTACGCGATCACGACATAGGGGATGCATTCATGTCGAAGGGAAAACTGGGGCCATCGCGATCGCAATTAGGATCACGCGATCGCAAAGAAGGAAATTCAGGGTCCTGGAACTTGGCTTATGCGAACGCGTGGACGGGGATGCGTTCGCGATTGAGGAGGGACTGCAAGTATTCCAACGCGGTATAAGGTACGCGATCGCAAAGAAGGAAAAACCCCAAAGCTATGCGAACGCGGAGAGGAGTCCCGATCGCGAAGAAGAACGAACCTGGGCATTAACAATAGTGAATTTTCTGTAATTTCTCTAAGAGCAAAACATCCCAAACCACCCCCGAAATCACTCACGAGCCATCGGGGCTCCCAAGCAACCACACACTAACTCAATATCATCCTCTGAACTTGATCGAGCGATCAAATCGCCAAAATAACATCAAAATCAAAGAATCAACCTCCAAAACTCATGATTTTTATTTCAAAGTTCAAAACTTTCAAATTTACCATTTTTAGTCTGAAACACGTCAAACAATGTCCGTTTTCAACCAAACTTTACAGATAGCACTTAACGCCCATTTAAGACTTGTACCGTGCGTCGAAACCAAAATTCGAGTCCGATACCATCATTTTGATCAAATTTTTATTTTCATTTTTCCTTAAGCATTTTCAAACACAATTTCATAGAAAAACTCTGTACTCGGGCCTGGGACCTCGGATTTTGATTCTGGGAATATGCCTGGGTCCCAAATTCCCTTATGGACCCTCCGTGACCATCACATCACGAGTCCGGGTCCATTTACCAAAAATGTTGACCAAGGTCAACTATAGCAATATTATTATCAAAATTCATAGTTTTTAACACAAAATTCAAATATTTCCACATAAAAAATTTCTGGCTTCGTGCCCGAACTGCGCACAAAAATGGAGGAAACCAATTAAGGGGTTTTCAAGGCCTTAGAAGAAAAAATAAAGGGAGAATTATGGTGATGACCCTTTGGGAATCCTAGACACACTCTATTCAACGTTTTAGGATTTGATTTTGGGACGCATAAAATGCCCACCTGTATTTAGGAATGTAATTTATTAATGTCGTGCCTAATAGAGTCTAACACGTTGTAATCTTTTGGGAGGGCCGTGACAGCCCTTCCCGATTTCAAAAATATTTTAAACTTTCATTGAGAGCCCCGCAATTTTGCATTTTTGTTGCGCGAGACTCGTCTCATTTTATTTTTAAAGGGCCAAAAGTGCTTATATTTTCTATTTTTCATTTTTTCTCTAAAAAGAAAAAGAAAATCCTAAATGATTATTGTTAAAGTCCGGGCCTCAAGTTCAAGTCCGGGTCCAAATGAAAGGAAGCACCTTTCAATTTGGTAGGGTCGTCACATTGTTAATTTCAAACACTGACTTGTAATTATCAACGCTAACTTCATGCAACTTGAACTGTTTCTGAATTTAAGTTTTGAGCAGAAAATTGCTGAGCTAAATAAGTGTCAACTATACTAAATCTAAGGCTATTTTACTACAAATTACAATCCACGGTTCAGTCAGACAGCCAGCACCAAATTTCAAGTAATCGGACCATTTTACAAATTAAAATTAAACAGAGATGAACTGAACTCAGAATTCGACTTCAAATAGCGATTCGAACAACATTTTTTCATGCATTCCTAGAGCAAAATTACATAGATCCTTCAAGTACATAAGAGATCAAAAGGTAACCGGAATTGAATCACAATAAGAGGAGAGATCAGCAGCAATCACAGTTGATCACAAACAGCCCATAAGTGAAATCAGAAATCCAGAAGTGTTTAAATTGAATAGAGTTAATAGATTCACTCCAAACAGCATCAAAATACCCCCAGAAATGCACACAGATGAACAAACACCAACAATGACATCCAAACTTGACTCAATCAAACAAATTCCAACTCGAAGTCACTCAAAACAACTCGAACCCATCCAAGACTGATCTAATTAGAATCCAGAATCTTTCTGAATCCTCAAATATCCAAAAATGAACCTCATAAATGAAAATCGGCTATCAAAACTAACATTCAGCTAAGAAGTAGTATAAACTTCACTTGAAATCATTCTAAACTAAAAAAATGAAATCCAAAAACTCCAGAAGCTTGAAATAACACTGAAATCCTAATGGAACAGTTTTTTTTGGTTTTATGAAGTTTTAAGCTTGAAATAACACTGAAATCCTAATGAACAGTATTTTTTTTTTGTTTTCTTTTGATGAAAGCTAAAATCTAAAGGAATTTGGATCTGAAAAGTTAATTTGCAGATCTAGGAGCTTGAGGAATGTTTTTGGGGTTTTTTTAGAGGTTCCAAACTTGTATTTCAAGGAATAGAAATGCCCTTTTATAGGCACAAAGAGGAGCAACTTCAGATTTTTAACTTTACAAAACAGTCCCTCTTTTTATTTCTTTTAAACCCTCTATTTTCTGACTTATTACTCAAGTAAAGTCCTTTAAATACTGAGACTCTACTTGTACCCCCATCTAGAGTGTAATAGAGTGTTCTTTTGCCTATGCAATGACTCTATTACCCTTATCCTGATTTTGAAATTATCATTCCTAAAAAAACTACCCTTTTTCCATGCCTAAACTGCCCCTGAACTTCCTAGAAACTACTAACCATGCATCAAACTAGGCATCACCCTCTTTTACCCTAATCAAAGTCAATCAAAGCTAATCAAAGTGTTGAATTCGCCCAGCTATATCCAATCGACTAACTAACCTTAACAATTATTCAAAGATTAACACTGAAATTCAAAGAACAATCACAACTTTAATAGAACAAACATTGGAGCGTAAACATGATTAACCCTTAAACCAAATAAGAAAAATAAAAATTAAACAAATCATGGGAACAATTAAAATAGGATCAGCCATGAACAAGTACTAATCTACCACCAAGTTATGCATTAAACTAACCTATTACGAATTAAAGATACCATTAAAACAAAGTTAACATGTCAAAGGAAAATCTAGGAACACGATTTATTTAACAATCCTGGAGAACAAGGAAAATAGATAATAACGACAATGAAAAGAACAAAAACACTGAAAACAACCCTAATTAAGAAACAGAATCTCGCAGTACAAAAGAAAAACAATTAATTCGAGAAAAGGAGTGGAAAAACTGAGAAAGAGAGAAAATTTTGAGAGAAGATGATAATAGAAAAAGAAAAGACAATACCTAAAAATCAGCGAGGACCTTTAGTTTTAACGTGTTTTGATTCGAACTGAGGCTAATCACGTGAATAACTTCAAAAAGAATCCAAAACCTCAACGGCTACTTCAAACTGGAATTTTGGTCTTCTAGGGTTAAACTAAATTCAAGATTCGAGGAGTTTCCAAGTTGTTTGAAGGAAAACAAGGGTAGATTTGTGATGGGGAGGTCGGGGTGAGCTTGTGGTGTGATTTTGGACTAGTTTGGCGGCATCGTCGCCGTGGACGGTCGAGATGGTGATGCTTCTTTCGATTATTCGACGACCAACAGTGGGATTCGAAGGAAGACGAGGGCAGATTCGTGATGGGGGCGTCGAGACGATTTCACGGTGTAAATTTGAGAGCCACCTCAGATGGTGGCAATTTCTCCGGTGGTGGCGGCGACTGTGTTACAGAGACTGTACGAGGAGGATGAAGAACGGCCTCAGATGTGTGAGAAGGTTTATTACATTTTTATGTAATTTGCTTGAACTGATCTGGAACGTCGGATGAGTTCAATGGTCGGCCCAGATTTGCCCTTTGATAAATTGGGTCGGACTGGATCTGGTGAAAGTGGGCCTGGACTGGGTGCTATAGGGTTTGGGCCATTCCAATTTGGCCCAATTTTGGACACGTTATAAAGACCACTCTTTTTTTAATTTTTTATTTTATCTCTTTTGTTTTATTTTTGTTTTCATCTTGTATTTTTGTATTTTTATTTTTCCCTATTTTATAAAATTTCAAAAATTAAAATAAAGTCCTAATATATTTTAAAATTAATCTAATTAATTCCTAAAATTATTTGAAAAACTATTTCGGGACGAATTCATAATTGAACAATTAAAAATGCAAAAGTCAACTGTTTTTTGTGATTTTCATGCTTTGTTCTAAAACAAATTAACCCCTAATTAATTCTAAAATATGAAATTAAATCATAAATGCAAATGTCTATTTTTTGTATTTTTTATGAATCAACATGCCCACATAAAATGCAAGAATTTTCAGGAAATAACACAAAAGTGCACAAAATTGTAAAAATAAAGAAAATCATTTTGATTGATTTTTGGGGATAATTCAAATATAGGGCAAAAATCACGTGCTCACAGCTGCTCTTCTTTGCTCGGAAACATGAAAGGTTTTTGGGCAAAGATAAATGAGCAAATACGAGGGATTTTTGCCCGTTCAAATATTCCGTTGCAAAGCATTTTGAAAAGTTTTGACCGCACCCTGCTTCAGAGGCTGCCTATATATCCTCTGCTAAACAGGAATCAGGTCAGTGTAGTTCGGGAGTGTCTGGTAGCTGGGACTACCAAAAGTTGTGATTTACTGCGCTTGTTGTTGCTGCTACTGCTCGCTGACCTTCCTTATTACACCATGTCAAAATAAAAGAAGTTAGACTAAACTACGAACTATGAATTACCAAAAAATCCTATTTAAAATCTTCAAACTTGCATCTTGTACTTCTTTGCTGTCTTGTATTCTCTTGTTTTTCCTCATTGTGAAATCCCTTGTTGTCACTTCAAATTGCTAACAGAGATGTTGTTCCTTCTCTCCGAATTGCTGGACTTGAATAAACTTGAACTTGAATATATTCCTCTATTATCTGACGGGCTCCCAACTTCACAAAAATAAACAAAACAAAGAAAACTTTCTGCCCTAGTTTGGAAACTGGAGCTTGTTACCACATATCAATAAGAATAGAAAAACTAAAACTTGAATTTCGAAGATTGAAGTGTCACCTTACAAATTGAAACGTATTCCTTTTTTGTCGGGGCAGGCTCCCCATTTCAAAACTTAAAATTTAAGGACTGAAAAAAACATAAAACTAAAAGCCTGGAATGTATGCCTCTGTTATCGGGGCGGGCTCCCCACTTCAAAACTTAAAATTTTAAGGACCATAAAGCTTAGAACTTAAAGACTAAAATGTATGCCTCTGTTATCTGGGCAAGTTCCCCACTTCAAAACTGAAAAATTAAAGACTATAATGTATGTCACTGTTATCGGGGTGGGCTCCCCGCTTCAAAACTTAAATTTAAAAACTAAAATGTATGCCTCTGTTATCGGGGCAGGCTCCCCGCTTCAGAACTTAAATATAAAAACTAAAATGTGTGCCTCTATTATCGGGGCGGACTCCCCACTTCAAAACATAATTTTAAAAACTAAAATGTGTGCCGTTGTTATCATGGAGGGCTCCCCACTTCAAACTTAAATTTAAAGCCTAAAATGTGTGCCTATGTTATCGGGGCGGGCTCCCCACTTCAAACTTAAATTTAAAAACTAAAATGTGTGCCTCTGTTATTGCGGTGGGCTCCCCACTTTAAACTTAAATTTAAAGACTAAAATGAGTGCCTCTGTTATCGGGGCGGTCTCCCCATTTCAAACTTAAATTTAAAGACTAAAATGTATGCCTCTGTTATCGGGGCGGGCTCCCCACTTCAAAACTTTAATTTAAAAGCTAAAATGTATGCCTCTGTTATCGGGGCGGGCTCCACACTTTAAAGCTTAAATTTAAAAACTAAAATGTATGCCTTTATTATCGGGGCAGGCTGCCCACTTTAAGACTCAAAATTTAAGGACTGAACAAAAAATTAAAACTAAAAGACTAAAATGTTTGCCTCTTTTATCGGGGCGGGCTCCCCGCTTCAGCATTTAAAATCTAAAGACTGAAATGTACGTGAACTTCGGTCAGACCTGTTTTGGTGCTTGCTCTTTCCCCTGCGGAGAGTTTCCTTGAAACTAATGAAATTTTTGCCCCTATTTTAAAAGAAAAACCTTGTCAGTTTAAAAAGAGGCGGTTGGTTTGCGGCCTTGAACTTTGCAGTGATTTCTGCTTTGCTTGCCATGATGCTTGATTTTCGTTCGAAGACTTGGCTTGTTTTATTGACCAACCCCTTTTCTATTGCCCTTATCACATAAAGTGCACATTGCATGAAGCGACATCTCCCCAATCTTGTCTTTCACGTGAATTTCATAGTACGTCCATCGCCTCCCCACAGTATGTTATTGTTTCTTGGCCTATCTGATGGCCTTGGCCTTGAAGTGTGTTTCTGCCTTACATGTCATGATAACTTTCATTTCCCATTTGAAGCCCCTACCTGTTTCTTGCCCGGCCACTTCCTCTCACATCCTTAGCACACAATGTACATGTTGATTGGCACCTACAGTATATTGTTCTCCCAAATTGAAACCCTTAGCCCTATGGCCTCGAAGTCTATTGCTCTTTCGCTTGACCCTTGTCACAGAAAACATCTATTCTTTGTTTGAACCCAATACCATTTATTCGTTGCATTACTCATGAACTGGCGTCTACCAAGCTTTATGTTTCTCCAGGACCCCCCAAAACATGTTGATTATTACCCTTTATCTTGTTGTTTTCTTAGCTTGTGACCCCATTTTGTGCAACTAGAAAGCTGGTGGAAAATTTTGCAATCATTTCTCACTTGTGATAACCAAACAGACTCATAGAGAGGAAGTGAACAAAATAGGGGAACGGAGTGAAGGGAAAAGAAAGAGATGAATCCTAAAGGGAAAACTACGAAGTAGAAACCTATCTGATGAGGATACCAACTCTAATGACCATGACATGAACCTGTAGATATTCCGTCAATAAATTCTGACATCCAGCTCTTGTTGTACCTTTCGATGTGAAACTGGGCTTGAATGCTCCGTTTATCTAATTTGATTCGCATTCCTTATTCGACTTGTAGTGCCCAAAGGGTTTTCACTAATAAACCTCTCTTATTTGTTCTTTCTCTCAACTTACTTTCGTCTCAAGGTGCCTGTGAAGGTTTTCACCGATAAGACTCTCTCATTTTTATTTTTCTCAGCTTTCATCGCCTTGTGTACCCATGAAGGTTTTCACCACTCTGGCTCTCTCATTTTTATTTTTCTTGCTTGGAATGGAGTGTTGCCCCTGACATGATTTACCCTGCTTGCTCGACTTGGCACGTCTCGAAGACTGATCGGAAGGCCTTTTTTTGGACCGTATTGTGGCTTTTGGACGGGGTTAGAAAAGAAGGGTATTAAAGGCTCAAAACAATGTCAAAATGGGCTCAAAGTACAACCTTCGGAATCCTATTTCTTTCAACAATCACAACTTCTGCCCTAGTTTATTACTTAGGGACTTTTGTAATTTTATTTTGGTATGACTGAACCTCGGAGAGGCTACCTACATACCCTTTCGGGATCAAGTCAAACGTAGTTCACGTCATAGAAGCTACATTGTTGTGATTTTCTTTCTCTTCTTTTCCTTCTGTTTTTCTCGCTTTTTCCTTTCTTTTCCTCATTTTTTTTGTTTTCCTTCTTTCTTCTCTTTCTTTCTTTTCTTTCTTTTCTTTTTTTTTCCTTTTCTTTCTCTTTTTCTCTTCGTCCTTTTTCTTCTTCCTTTTCCCTTCCTTACTTTTCTTTTTTCCTTCTTTTACCATTTGCTTTTCTCCGGCACTTGCGTTTCTTTAGTTGTGCCGTTGATTCCGAAAGAGGGGTATGAAAAAAAATAAAATGGCTCAAAAAGGGGTAACAATGGAAAAAAGTGTTTGGATAGTAGAACAAAACGCCTTCGTCATTTCAACCCTCAAAATATGCCAAGAACAAACAAGTACAATCAGAATAAAGAAATCATTTACATCATCTCTTGACTGCATCGGAATTGATGGTCATTTCCATACATTTTCCTTCTATATTTGTCAGAGTGTGCCATTGAGCAACACTCTTACTCTTATTACCACGGTCGGCCCCCTGCCACTTTGGCCGACTTGCTTTTACGGGTATTGTTTTTAATGTTTTACTTGCCCCAGTTTCACATGGTTCGAGCATCAAACAATCTCACAATGTCCAATTTACTCTTATTTCCTCAAGTGCCCTCATCGTTTTCAGAATGGTTTCATTGCTTACCAACCCAAATAGCTTTTAAAGATTCGACTGAGAACTATGCGTGCATGCCATGTCACTAGAGCCAACAGGAAAAGATTTGTAGAAAGAAAAGAGAACTAAAGAAAAATGACTAGAAATGGCAAAAAATAGAGAATTGTATTAAATAGACGGTGAAAGGGTTTAACAACAAAACAAGCAACACAAACTGGGGTACGATCCTAAAACAAACCTAGATAACACTACGTAAGATATGAGGACTACTGGAACTAGACAAATAAAATGATTGAAGGGTTTGAATCAAAAAACAATATCTGGATTACAACACTGAAAATAACCCGGACAACAGAAATGACAACAAAATAAACCACAAAGACTTCTCTCCAGATAGCCAAGAGATGAAGCATCTTTCCAATTACCATGCTCGGCATCTTAGCCACTGAGTTTTGTATCACCAGCATTAGGAACATCATCCTCAATAAGTTGTTTTTGGGTCTCCAAGGCTCTCAAATAATTCTCACATTCCTTTTCAAAACAAATCATACCCACCATGTCTACCTTATTATGCGCAGGCGACGGCTTTTGGCTGGTGTCTGGTGCATCCGGATTTTGTATGACGATGTTACTCGCGTCAATAAGCTCCTGAATTGCTTTCTTTAGCTTCCCGCACCTTTCCATGTCATGCCCCGGAGCATATGAGCAATATGCACACTTTAGAGAAAAATCACATTTCAGAGGGTTTGGCATTTTTATTTGAATCGGCTTCCGCATGCGCACTTGCTTCAACTTCTGGAACACACTGGCATATGATTCTTATATAGGGGTGATATCCTTTTCTCGTTTCAGCAACCTCTCGTTCTTACATGCCTGATTTGGCCTAAAACCTGACCCAGGAGATTTTCGGTATGCCCGTGGGGGTGGACAGACATTTTGTGGAGCTGGGTATTTGGAGAGTGAGGAACTTTTTAGATAGGGAGGAACTTTTTGGGACAATGTCTTTATCGTACTGAAAATGTCGTACAAAATCTCGAGCCATGTCGCCAGCGTGTGCCACTTCCCGACATCTTGATGATCATGCATTCCAAGGCTGCCCTAGTCAGGCTCTCACAGAAATGCGACATCAACAACTCATCTTCCTTGCCGACATTACTCGTTTTATTGCAATAATCCCTCAAATGGTCTACTGGATCTCCGCGCGCATCATACAAATCAAACGCTGGCATCTTAAACCCTTCCAGCTTTCTAGATATCTTGTTCCGCTCCACTATTTTAGCAAGCTTCGTAGTCTCTTCGGGAGACCCAAAATGAAGAGCATGATGGCATGGACTCGAGGCCTTGAAAATTTGTTCTGGAACGTAATGTTGGGCATCGGGGACTGATGGCAGAGGACACCCACTAGCCCAAGCTTTGTGCATTCCAACTATTTGTCTTTTCAACCTCAAAACCTCTTCTTTCAACTCAGATTCTGATTCAATAATGCCACTAGACGGATCAGTAATACCTGTGTTCAACCCTTTGCCGGCCACCGCCTTATTTTTGGACCTTGTATTGTATGGATGAGTTATCACAAACCAACCACCTCAACTTTCTTCACAATTCAAAACAAAACATGTTAGAATGGATTGAGTCGGTCCTCATTATTAACAACATCTTTCCCAGTTTTTTTCTTAATATTTCTTTATTCAATTTTCTTTTCCATTTTTTTGGTTGTGGTCGAATCCTATGTGGATTGCCTACGTATCGTGACCACGCACGAATCAGACTAGGCGTAGTTCGTGCCAATAAAAGGTGAACGAAAATAAAACATTTTTGAAATTTTCCATTTTAATAATAACAACAAAACTAAACAACTTAACGATGAAATACAGACTGGACAATCAAATGACCCATATACTCTAATCAAAAGAAATACAAACCCAAAAACAAAATGATAGATTCTTTCCCCTATATGCCAATTTTGACCCAAAATCCGAACAGTATTCACTTGACGACTGACTCTTTTTCTTATTTTTAAAGTTAAAATAAATGGTCCGGTATTGGAAACACGTCCTTCCAGCGCCTGTTGGATGAAGATTTTAAGGTTGTGAGGGTCAAAAATTAAAATATGACCAAAGGTAGATGTTTATGCAAAGTCAGCCTTCCGGCACCCTACTTGAGAATATTTGGCTATTTTTGACAAAAACGACATCACCTGGTTTATTTATGAAAAAAATTAAAATTTTGACATTTTTTGGCTATTTTTGTAAAGGGGGGTTGGACTCGATGAGGGTTGCCTACGTATCTCATGCCTGTGAGAATCAAACCATGCGTAGTTCGGGCAAATTAACCGAACTATTTTAAAACATGACTCTTTTTCATTTTCATTTTGGCATTTCAAGTAAAAAAAAAAAACTACTTTTAAAAACAAGACTCGTTTTTTTTCTTTTTCTTTTCATTAAACAATAAAGTAGCCTAAAAATAAAATAATATTTATTTTCATTTTCTATGGCAAAACAAACTATTTTTCCTTTTCTATTTTGAAAACAAGCCAAAATAACGACTCTTTTTTTGTTTTCATTTTCAACAAACAACCTATTTTTCCCAATTAAAATAAAAGATTCTTTTTTCATTTTTTAATAAAACAACCTAGTTTTCGAACTAAAAATAAACGACTCTTTTCTTTTATTTTACAACAAACAACAAAACAACCTATTTTTCCGAACTTATAATCAAGACTCTTTTTTTTCTTTTTCAACAAACAATAAAACAACCTATTTTCCCAAACTAACAGACTCTTTTTTTCTTTGTTCCTTTTCAGCAAATAGTTTCCAAAAATGAAATACTTTTTTTTATATTTTCCTTGGATTTTTAGTAAAACAAACTATTAAAAATAAAATATGTTTCATTTTTTCAAAATTTCGGCAAAGTTCAGTACTTGGACATTGGTTTTCTAAAACAATCAATTAACTCTTCCACCGCTATTTTTCTCTTTTCTCTTTTTCTCTCTTTTTTTTCTTTTTTTTTTAATTTTCTAACATTTTCGAGATTCAAAAGCCATACAACATGCAGGTTTGAAACAAATAAATGCACAGAACACAAGTAGGATGCATCAAGATGGTCTTTTTCATTTCAGGTTGCTAGCCCGAGATGGACCCAACCCCTGTGTTGAGTCCCCTAAGTCAAATGTAGCATGATGCAAATAAGAGTTCCTACTAGGGATCCAGCATGAGGCTGAGTTATTCTAGGTTCAAAACCTGGGTGTTTGTTCTAGACTTGGCTTACTTGAGCGGACAGCTCGAGCCGAGGGGGAGGCAGCAATTCAGGAATACAGAAGCTTTGCCGGCTTTTCAACTTATCCAAACCTCGTTCTAAATTGGGATTTGACACTATACAGAAAATAAGTTGTACGAAGTACACCCTTCTTCATGATTCAGAAGACTCAAAGAGGAGATGGGTTTCGGCACAGTTTATGTACAGTTCACATAATATCAAGACGGTAAAAGGAAATCAATTAGAACATTAGGTACATATCATGTAACAAAATCAAACAAAGCCACGCACAACAATTATTCCAAGCTCTAACTTTGAACTTTGAACAAAACGTTCTGTGTTCTTGTCCCCAGCGGAGTCGCCAGAGCTGTCACACCTCCTTTTTCACTATACACCCCGCAAAGAGGCATAAAGGAGTTTTTTCCAATTAAATGACAATCGGAATGGGATTTGTTTATTAAATATCAGAGTCGCCACTTGGGATAAGGCTAGTTTTGGTGTCCCAAGTCACCGAGTATTATTGAATCTCGAACCGAGGAAAATTTTGACTTCCGATTGTAGTCTGCAAACCAGAAATTTTAAATAAGGAATTCTGTTGACCCGAGAAAAGGTATTAGGTACCCTCGGATCCTGTGGTTCTAACACGGTCGCTTAAAATTGCCATGAATGGCTGAAATCTGATTTTAAATACATGAAGAGACCATGTGCTAATTTTTACTTCTTACCTCTTTTATTTGGTATATTTATTCGAGAAGTGGACGTTCTTTAAAATGTGTTTTCGGATTACGCCGCATGAAATGAACCCGAAATCCTAGACACACTCTATTCAACGTCTTAGGATTTTGAATTTGGGCCGCATAAAATGCCCACCCGTATTTAGGAATGTATTTTACTAAAGTCGCACCTAATATAGTCTAACGTGTTGTAATCTTTTGGGAGGGGCATGAAATTCGCTAACGGCCCTTCCCGATTTCTAAAATATTTTAAGCTTTCTTTGAGGGTTCCACAATTTTGCATTTTTGTTGGGCGAGGCTCGCCTCATTTTAGTTTTAAAGGGCAAGCCTAAAGTGACTATATTTTCTATTTTTCATTTTGTCTCTAAAAAGAAAAGAAAATCCTAATTGATTATTATTAAAGTCCGGGCCTCAAGTTCAAGTCCGGTCCAAACGAAAGGAAGCACATTTCAATTTGAACCCTATATCTAACTCAAAACCCGAATGTCATATTACAATTAACGGATCCATTGACAATGAACACATGGAGCCCATACAATTGCTTCAGGCAGATTAATTCAAACAAATTCCAGTAACGTTGGCCAAGTCCAATTGCTAAATATGTATGATGGACTTGACCTTCTAATTATGCATCTGGGGACTTGATATATCAACAGAAGATAGCGAATATTGGACCTAACTAGCAATGAATCCAAACGTGCAAATTTCCAAGAAACTGGGTTCGATTCCCAGTGATTTTACTTATTAAATCGCAATGAACCTTCCAATATCATGACAATTAAATTGGACGTGATTCACAAATAGACGCGTATCACCTGTTAAAATTTACAAACCCTTGCAATCAATTAGTCATGGTGTCAATATTATACCCTGGTGATCACCTGCACCAAACAGTGCTTACTTATTTTACGAACTCCTTTCAATTTAGCCTGAAATCAATTACTTTTAAATGAATAAGTTTATGGAAAACAACTAAGACTACAATGCACTGCTAATTTCAAACACTGACTTGTAATTATTAACGCTAACTTCATGCAACTTGAACTGTTTCTGACTTTAAGTTTTGAGCAGAAAATTGCTAAGCTAAATAAGTGTCAACTATAATAAATAAGGCTATTTAACTGTCACGACCCAGATTTACCCACCATCGGGAGTTGTGATGGCGCCTACAGTCGAAGCTAGGCAAGTCAACCTTTATAATCATTTTCACAAATTTAAATCTAAAACAAAACAAATACTAAAATAATTAATTAAAACATGCGGAAGTCTTCTAATAACAATAACGAAAATAATATGCGGAAAGCTAACAACATATCTCTACCCAGTATCTGGTGTCACTGCTCAAGGACAACTAAAGAGTACTAAAGATAATAGGCTAAAAGAAATACATAACATGTTTGTTTGATACAATTTAACAAACTGAATGAAATAGATAGAGGAGACTCGGGGCCCGTGAACGCCAACGAACTACCTCAGAGCCTCTGTACTGAAGGATCACTCCCGATCTAAAGCTGCGGTCCGTAGACTAGGTCCTGACCTGTGCACAAAAAGGCACAGAAGCGTAGTATCAGCATAAGCGACCCCATTTGCTGGTAGGTGCCCGACCTAACCTCGGCGAGGTAGTGACGAGGCTAAACCGGACCTATCATAACCGACCTATGCAGATATATGCAATAACAGAAAGAGAACAAGTATTTAAGCAAATAAAAGGGGAAAGGGACATGGTGGGGGATTAGCAGTTCAATTATAACTTCTACAATCAAGAGATGAAACTGAATAAATAATAATTAAACAAGAAAGCCAATGAATCAACAGCTACACGGCATCACCCTTCGTGCTTTTACTCTCATTCCTAACTAAGGTAGTCAATTATAATGCACGACATCAATCTTCGAGCTTTTACTCTCATTTCTCACCAGAAATATCAAATACAAGGAACGACATCACCCTTCATGCTTTTACTCTCGATAAACAGTGAGACGGCATCACCCTTCGTGCTTTTACTCTCTTTTCCTCTCCCAATCAATGGTCACAGCCAAACGGGAACAAGGAAATATATACATATCAAGACAAAATATTCCGGAAAGGGAAAACAATTCATCAAATGGTCCTGGAAAGGAAAATACAACTCAACAATAGATCCCGGCAAGGGAATACAACTCAACAAATGGTTTCGGCAAGGGAAAAGTACTAAAATTCCTCTTTAGTTCATTTAATTCTTGACTTTCACTCCATAGCTCATATAACAAGTAATTATCACAATTGTTCACTTACTTTACAATTTTATAGCACATATGACATCACGGTCATGCTTGACTCGGCCGAATAGGTAACCGTCACCATACCTATACACCGACCCCACATAGCACATAACAAATAACAACCTAATCCTATTCCCTCAAGCCAAAGTTAGATCGAACACTAACCTCAAAAGCTTCCAACTCAGCTCACGCTTCTAGAATAGCTTTACCCCTCGAATTCTCTTCAAAACCGGTCGAATCTAACCACAATTTACTCAAATGTATCAATAAATGCTAGTTAAATCAATTTGGATGCATAAGAATGAAATTCCCATAGTTTTACTCAAAATTTCCAAAATGCCCTCAGACCCACGTGGTCAAAACTCTAGGTTCGAACCAAAACCGGGTTACCCATTCCCCCACGAGTTCATATATGCAATTTGTTTTGAAATTGGACCCCAAATTGAGGTCCAAATCCCCAAACTTATGAAAACCCGGGTTCTACCCCAAATCCCCCATTTTTAACCATGAAAGCTTTGATTTAAGAATGAAATCATGTTAGAAGATGATAAAGATTAAAGAAAACTAGTAAAAATTGACTTACATTTGGTTTGGGGACGAAAGGGTTCGAGAGAAGTCGCCTATGGTGGCTTTGGTTTTTGAAAACTATGAAAAGTGAGGTTTGAATTCGTTTAAGTATCAGTTGCAGGGGTGAAGATATCGCTAGTGCGATATTAACTTCGCATTTTCGAACTGGGGAGAAATCAAGAAGTCCTTGCATTTGCGAGAAAATGTTCGCAAATGCGAACTGGGCAGAGAAAGAGGGGAACTCGCATTTGTGAGATTGGACTTCGCATTTGGGAAGTCTGGCTGCCATGGGGGAATATCGCATTTGCGAGAGAAACATTGCATTTGCGATGACAGAGCCAAACAGGGGATGTTCGCATTTGCGAACAAGTCTTCACAATTGTGAAGACTGCAGACACCAGCAGTGGAAATGCAACAAAAATTAGCCTAACACCTATCTAAAATTCACCCGAGCCCTCAGGACTTCAACCCAAACATGCACTCAACCTCTGAAACATCCTACAGACTTACTCGTGCGATCAAATCGCCAAAATACTATCTAAATCAAGGAATCAACCTCCAAAACTCATGATTTTCATTTCAAAGTTCTAAATTTTTAAATTTTTCCACTTTTAGTCTGAAACATGTCAAACGACGTCCGTTTTCAACTAAACTTTACAGATAGCGCTTAACGCTCATTTAAGACTTGTACTGGGCGTTGGAACCAAAATACGAGCCTGATACCATCACTTTTGATCAAATTTTCATTTTCATTTTACCTTAAGCATTTTCAAAAATAATTTCACAGAAAAGCTCTGTACTTGGGCCTGGGACCTCGAATTTCGATTCCGAGTATACGCCCGGCTCCCAAATGTCATTACGGACCCTCCGGGACCCTCACATCACGGGTAAAGGTGCGTTTACCTAAAACGTTGACCAAAGTCAACTTTAGCAATATTAGTATCAAAATCATAGTTTTTAACACAGAATTCAAAAAAATTTCACATTAAAATTTTCCGGCTTCGCGCTCGAACTTTGTACGCAAATTGAGGCAACCAAATTAGAGGTTTTCAAGGCCTTAGAAGTGCAAGGAAAGGGAGAATTACAGTGATAACCCTTTGGTTCGTCACATCCTCCACCTCTAAAACAACTGTTTGTCCTCGAACGGACAAAAGAAGGAAGTACCTGAGTCGGGAAATAGACGGAGATAACGACTCCGCATATCAGACTCGGACTCCAGGTTGATGCCTCAAGAGGCTTACCTCTCCACTCAACTCGCACTGAGAGAAAACTCCGCGACCTCAACTATCAAACCTGCCAGTTTAAAATAGCCACCGACTCCTCCTCATATGACAAATCATTGTCCAACTTGACAGTACTGAAATCTAACACGTGGGTGGGATCACCGTGATACTTCCGAAGCATGGATACATGAAAAACCGGATGCACAACTGACAAGCTAGGTGGAACCGCAAGCCTATAAGCCATATTCCCCACACAGTCCACAATCTCAAATGGGCCAATATACCTAGGGCTATTCTTGCCCTTCTTTTTAATCCTCATCACGCCCTTCATAGGCGATACACGGAGCAATACTCGTCACCAACCATGAAAATAACATCTCTGACATTACGATCTGCAAGACTCTTCTGCCTAGACTGAGCCGACGAAAGTCTATCCTGAATGATCTTGACCTTATCCAAGGCCTCCTGAACCAAGTCTGTACCCAATAACCGAGCCTCTCCCGGCTCAAACCATCCAACTAGGGACCGAAACTAGCTACCATAAAATGCCTCATAAGGAGCCATCTGAATACTGGACAGGTAGTTGTTGTTGTAGGCAAACTCCGCTAACGGCAAGAACTGGTCCCACGAGCCTCCAAAATCAATAACGCAGGCTCGAAGCATATCCTCAAGAATCTGAATGGTCCTCTCGGACTGACCGTCTGTCTGGGGTAAAATGTTGTACTCAACTGGCTGGGTACCAAGCTCATGCTACACCGCTCTCCAAAAGTGTGAGGTAAACTGCGAACCCCAATACGAAATAATAGATATGGGCACCCTATGAAGGCGAACGATCTCCCTGATATAAATCTCAGCATACCTCTCGGATGAATAGGTAGTTGAAACTGGGAGGAAATACGCTGACTTAGTCAGCCTATCAACAATAACCCATATGGCATCAAAAATTTTCCGAGTCATCGAGAGGCCACTAACAAAATCCATAGTGATCCTCTCCCACTTCCACTCGGGAAGCTCAATCCTCTGAAATAACCCACAAGGCCTCAGATGCTCGCACTTAACCTGCTGACAATTTAGACAACGAGCTACATATGCAACAATATCTTACATCATTCTACACCACCAATAATGCTGTCTCAAATCTTGGTACATCTTGACGGCACCCGGATGAATAGAATACCGAGCACTGTGGGCCTCCACTAAGACCGACACTCGAATACCATCAACATTGGGCACACAAACTCGCCCTTGCAACCTCAATATGTCATCTCCCAAAGTCATCTCCTTGGAACCTCCCCTCTACATCGTGTCTCTCAGGACAGACAAATGGGGGTCATCAAACTACCGCTCCCGGATACGCTCCATCAATGACGAGCGAGCAACCGTGCAAGATAGCACCCTGCTGGGCTCAGAAATATCCAATCTCACAAATCTATTGGCCAAGGCCTGAACATTCAAGGCAAGCGGTATCTTGCTGACCAGAATATATGCAAGACTACCCATGCTAGCGGACTTTCTACTCAATGCATCAGCCTGGGTGGTATAAAATAGAAACATCATAATCTTTTAACAGCTCCAACTACCTCCGCTGTCTCAAATTCAATTCTTTCTGCTTGAACAAGTATTGAAGGCTCTCGTGATTCGTGTACACCTCACACGTCACACCATACAAATAATGCCTCCAGATCTTCAAGGAATGAACAATGGCGGAAACTATAAGTCATGAACTGGATAATTCTTCTTGTGGATCTTCATCTACCTCGAAGCATATGCAATGACCTTGCCGTTATGCATTAACATTGATCCAAGCCCGAAGCGGGAAGCATCAAAATATACAGTATAAGGCCCGGATCCCGTGGGCAACACCGATACTGGTGCCATAGTCAGAGCTGTATTGATTTTGGAAGCTCGCCTCGCAGTCATCTGACCACCTGAACTGGGCACCCTTCTGAGTCAATCTAGTAATTGGGACTGCGATGGATGAAAACCCCTCCACAAAACGTCTGTAGTAACCAGCTAACCCCAAGAAGCTCCGAATATCTGTAGCTAAAGCTTGTCGAGGCCAGTTCTTGACTGTCTCTATCTTCTTCGGGTCTACCTGAATACCCTATGCTGATATGACATGTCCCAAGAATGCTACTGAACTCAACCAAACTTTGCACTTTGAGAATTCGGCGTACAACTGGCTATCCTTCAGAGTCTGAAGAACCACTCTGAGGTGCTGCTCATGCTCCTCCTGACTGCGGGAGTATAACAAGATATCATCAATGAACACAATCACAAACAAATCCAAGTAAGGCCTGAACACTTAGTTCATCAAGTCCATGAATGCTGCCGGGGCATTGGTCAACCCAAACGACATGAGCAAAAACTCATAATGCCCATACCGAGTAGGAAATGTTGTCTTAGGGACATCAGACGCCCTAATCCTCAAATATATCTTCAAAAATACCCTGTCACCCTGGAGCTGGTCAAACAAATCGTCAATACTCGGCAGTGGATACTTGTTCTTTATCGTCTCCTTGTTTAACTACCGGTAATCAATTCACATCCTCATCGACCCGTACTTTTTCTTTACAAACAACACTGGCGCACCCCAAGGTGATACACTAGGTCAAATGAAACCCTTATCAAGCAAGTCCTGAAGCTGCTCTTTAAACTCTGGTGGGGCCATGCGATACGGCAGAATAGAAATAGGCTGAGTGCTAGGAGCCAGATCAATACATAAATCAGTATCCCTATCGGGCGGCATACCCGGCAGGTCTGAAGGAAAAAACCTAGGGGAACTCCTAAACAATTGGAACAGAGTCGATAGATGGGACTTCTACGCTGGAGTCGCGAACATATGCCAAATATGCTAAACACCCCTTCTCGACCATACGTCGAGCCTTGACATACGAAATAACAATATGGGTGGCATGACCTGGGTCCCTCTCCACTCAAGTCGGGGCAAGTCTAGCAAGGCCAAATTCACGGTCTTGGCGTGACAATCCAAGATAGCATGATATGGGGACAACCAGTCCATCCCCAATATAACATCGAAGTCCACCATGTCTAGAAGCAATAAATTGACACGGGTCTCAAGACCCTCAAATACCACTACACAAGAACGATGCACTCGGTCGACCACTATAGAGTCACCAAGCTGTGTGGAAACATATATAGGAATACCCAAAGCCTCACTAGGCATGATCAAATAGGGTGCAAAATAGGATGACACATAAGAATAAGTAGATCCCGGATCAAATAATACTGAAGAACCCCTATCACAGACCATAATAGGACCTGTAATCATAGCATCAGATGACTCGGCCTCCGGCCTGGCTGACAATGCATAACAACGGGCTAGCCCCCACCTCCCTGAATTGCGTCTCTAGGACGATCTGCTGAGGGTTGGCCCCTATCTCTGGCTGTCCGGGCTCCACCTCTACGGTCTCTCCTTCCACTTCTATGATCCATACCCCCTCCTCTAGCTGGCTGGGTGGCCTGCGGATCACCTGCGGCTTGAATCGTAGGGCAAGGACCCTGCTACTAAGAACTACTCGAGGCTCGAGGGCAAAACATAACAACATGACCTGTGTCACCACAACCATAACATGCCCTCAGCGGCTGAGACTGCTAGCCATATCGACCGGTATGTCCTCCCCTGAAGCTCTATAGTGGCGGAGCGCTTTTGCGGGTTGGTGGTACTGTTGGTCTGAATAGTACTACTAGTGGCTACCACCTCCTGGAGTACCATGAGAAACCTGAAGTTCCAGATGAGGTACCACTAAATCTTCCAGAATGTCGAGGTCTCTTGTCTAAACCTTTACTACCTCCTCGAGCCAATGCCATCTCTACTCGTTGGGCCGCATTGGCCACCTCCTGAAAAGTAACATCACTGCCAACCCCTACAGCCATCTGTAGGCGAATGGGCTGAATCAATCCATTAATAAACCTCCGGACCCTCTCTCGATCTGTAGGGAGTATCAGTACTGCATGGCGTGCCAAGTCAACAAATCTTGTCTCATACTTTGTAATTGTCATAGAGCACTTTTGAAGATGCTCAAACTGTCTGCGAAGTTCCTCCCGCTGATTAACGGGGAGAAGCTTCTCCAAAAATAACTCTGCAAACTGATCCCATGTCAGAACTGGAGACCCTCTGACCAAGATAGACAATAATCTCTCCACCAAGTCTTGGCGGATCCCACAAGCCTAAAAGTGCAAAAGTCGACCCCATTGGTCTCTACTATCCCCATAGTCCTGAGGATCTCATGATCTGTATAGAAAGTTCTAGGGATCCTCCGTGAAGCACCACTGAAAGTAGTGGAGAAAAGCTTGGAGAACTAATCAAGCCTCCACAAACCATCTGAGGACATGGTCGTCCCATCTCCGGCCTGAGCTGTAATGCCTATCTGAGCTGCCATTACGGGCTGAAAAATGGGTATCTGAGTCTGGGGAGCTACCTGCTCCAGAGTACGTGTGGCAGGAGTGTGAAACCCTCCTCCAACCTGAGAAGTGGTTGGTGCTAATGGCAGCAATCCCGCTCTAGCAACATTGTCCATAAAGCCTGCTGTACGGACAAGAGAATCCTGAAGATCCGAAGAAAACATCACTCCTCCTGGGACCTGAGCTGGGCCCACTGGAGCTAGTTGAGCTGGAACCTCCTCATCAAAATCAATATGAGGCTCCACCTCTGGAACTGCTGCCTAGGGCTGAGCTCTGCCCCACCATCGATAGTCGTGATTGCGCCTACTGTCGAAGCTAGGCAAGCCAACCTTTATAATCATTTTCACAAACTTAAATCTAAAACAAAACAAATACTAGAATAATTAATTAAAACATGTGAATGTCTTCTATAACAATAACAAAAACAATATGCGGAAAGCTAACAACATATCTCTACCTAGTATCTTGTGTCACTGCTCATGGACAACTAAAGAGTACTAAGAATAATTGTCTGAAAGAAATACATAGCATGTCTATTTGACAATTTAACAAACTGAAAGAAATAGATAGAGGAGACTCGGGGCCCGCGAACGCCATCGAACAACCTCAGAGCCTCTGGACTGAAGGATCACTCCCAATCTAAATCTACGGTCCGTAGACTGGGTCCTAACATGTGCACAAAAAGGCACAGAAGCGTAGTATCAGTACAACCGACCCCATGTGCTGGTAAGTGTCCGGCCTAACCTCGGCGAGGTAGTGAAGAGGCTAAACCGGACCTATCATAACCAAACTGTATAGATATATGCAATAACAGAAAGAGAACAAGAAGTTAAGCAAATAAAAGGGGAAGGGGACATGCTGGGAGAGTAGCAGTTCAATTATAACTTCTACAATCAAGAGATGAAACTGAATAAATAATAATTGAACAAGAAAGCCAATGAATCAATAGCTGCACGGCATCACCCTTCGTGGTTTTACTCTCATTCCTCACCAAGGTAGTCAAATATAATGCACGGCATCACCCTTCGTGCTTTTACTCTCATTTCTCACCAGAAATATCAAATACAAGGCACGGCATCACCCTTCGTGATGTTACTCTCGATAAACAGTGCACGGCATCACCCCTTCGTGCTTTTACTCTCTCTTCCTCTCCCAATCAATGGTCATAGCCAAACGGGAAGAAGGAAATATATACATATCAGGACAAAATATCCCGGCAAGGGAAAATAATTCATCAAATGGTCCCGTCAAGGGAAATACAACTCAACAATAAGTCCCGGCAAGGGAATACAACTCAACAAATGGTCTAGGCAAGGGAAAAGTACCAAAATTCCTCTTTGGTTCATTAAATTCTCGACTTTCACTTCATAGCTCTTATAACAAGTAATTATCACAATTGTTCACATACTTCATAATTTTATAGCAAATATGACATCACCGTCATGCTTGACTCGGGCGCATAGGTACCCTCACCATACATATACACCAACCCCACATAGCTTTACCCCTCGAATTTGCTTCAAAACCGGTCAAATCTAACCACAATTTACTCAAATGTATCGACAAATGCTAGTTAAAATAATTTGGATGCATAAGAATGAAATTCACAAAGTTTTACTCAAAAATTCCCAAAATACCCCCGAGCCCACGTGGTCAAAACTCGAGGTTCGAACCAAAACCGGGTTACCCATTCCCCTACGAGTTCGTTTATGCAATTTGTTTTGAAATCTGACCCCAAATTGAGGTCCAAATCCCCAATTTTATGAAAACCTGGGTTCTATCCCAAAAACCCCCATTTTTAACCATGAAAGCTTTGATTTAAGGATGAAATCATGTTAGAAGATGATGAAGATTGAAGAAAAGTAGTAAAAATTGACTTACATTTGGTTTGGGGACGAAAGGGTTCGAGAGAAATCGCCTATGGTGGTTTTGGGTTTTGAAAAATATGAAAAGTGAGGTTTGAATTCGTTTAAGTATCAGTTGCATAGGTGCAGATATCGCAAATGCGATATTAACTTCGCATTTGCAAACTGGGGAGAAATAAAGGGGGCCTCGCATTTGCGAGAAAATGTTCGCAAATGCGAACTGGGCAGAGAAAGAGGGGAACTCGCATTTGCGAGATTTGACTTCGCATTTGCGAGATTGGACTTCGCATTTGCGAAGTCTGGCTGCCAAGGGGGAATATCGCATTTGCGAGATAAACATTGCATTTCCGATGATAGGGCCAAACAAGGGATGTTCCCATTTGCGAACAAGTCTTCACAATTGCGAAGACTGCACACACCAGCTGTAGAAATGCAAAACAAATGAGCCTAACACCTATCCGAAACTCACCCGAGCCCTCAGGGCTCCAACCGAAACATGCACCCAACCTCTAAAACATCCTACGGACTTACTCGTGCAATGAAATCACCAAAATAATATCTAAATCAAGGAGTCAACCTCCAAAACTCATGATTTTCATTTCAACGTTCTAAACTTTCAAATATTTCCACTTTTAGTCTGAAACACGTCAAACGACGTCCATTTTCAACCAAACTTTACAGATAGCGGTTAAAACTCATTTAAGACTTGTACCGGGCGTCGGAAGCAAAATATGAGCCCGATACCATCACTTTTGATCAAATTTTCATTTTCATTTTACCTTAAACATTTTAAAAAATAATTTCACAGAAACACTCTGTACTCGGGCCTGGGACCTTGGATTTCAATTTCGGGAATACGCCCGGGTCCCAAATTTTATTACGGACCCTCCGGGACCGTCACATGACGGGTCCGAGTCCGTTTACCCAAAACGTTGACCAAAGTCAATAATAGTCATATTAGTATCAAAATTCATAGTTTTTAACATAGAATTCAAATATTTTGACATAATAAATTTTTGGTTTCGTGCCCGGACTATGCATGCAAATCGAAGCAACAAAATAAGAGATTTTCAAGGCTTCAAAATTTCAAGGAAAGAGAGAATTACAGTGATGATCCTTTGGGTTATCACATCCTCCACCTCTAAAACAATCGTTCGTCTTCAAACGGACAAAAAAAGGAAGTACCTGAGTCAGGGAATAGATGGGGATAACTGTTCCGCATATCATACTCGGACTCCCAGATCGATGCCTCGGGAGGCTGACCTCTCCACTGAACACGCACTGAAAGAAAACTCCGCGACTTCTACAGTCGAACCTGTCGGTCTAAAATAGCCACCGGCTCCTTCTCATATGACAGATCCTTGTCCAATTGGACAGTACTGAAATCTAACACATGGGTGTGATCACCGTGATACTTTTGAATTACAAATTACAGTCCACACTGTAGTCAGGCAGCCAACACCAAATTTCAAGTAGTCAGACCATTTTACAAATTAAAATTAAACAGAGATGAACTGAACTCACAATTCGACTTCAAACAGCGATTCGAACAGCATTTCTTCATGTATTCCCATAGCAAAATTACAGAGATTCTTCAAGTACATAAGAGATCAAAAGGTACCTGGAATTGAATCACAATAAGAGGAGAGATCAGCAACAGTCATAGTTGATCTCAAATATCCCAGAAGTGAAATCAGAAATCCAAAAGTTTTTAAATTGAACAGAGTTAATATATTCACTCCAAACAACATCAAAATACCCCAAGACATGCACATAGATGAACAAATGCAAACAACGACACCCAAACTTGCTCAATCAAACAAATTCCAACTCGAAGTCACTCAAAACAACTCGAACCCATCCAAGACTGATATAATTAGAATCCAGAATCTTTCTGAATCCTCAAATATCTAGAAATGAACCTTAGAAATGTAAATCGGCTATCAAAACTAACATTCAGCTAAGAAGTATTATAAATTCACTTGAAATCATTTTGAACTAAAAAAATGAAAGCCAAACACTCCAGAATCTTGAAATAACACTGAAATCCTAATGGAACAGTATTTCTTTTGGTTTTATGAAGTTTTAAGCTTGAAATAACACTAAAATCCTAATGGAACGGTATTTTCTTTTGTTTTCTTTTGATGAAAGCTAAAATCTAAAGGAATTTGGATCTTAAAAGTTAATTACAGATCTGGGAGCCTGAGGAGTGTTTCTGGAGGTTTTTTAGAAGTTTCAAAATTGTATTTCAAGGTATGGAAATGCCCTTTTATAGGCACAAAGAAGAGCAACTTCAAATTTTTAACTTTACAAAATAATCCCTCTTTTTATTTCTTTTTAACCCTCTATTTACTGGCTTGTTACTCAAGTAAAGGCCTCTAAATACTGAAACTCTACTTGTACCCCCATCTAGAGTGTTCTAGAGTTTTCTTTTGCCTATGCAATGCCTCTGTTACCCATATCCCGATTTAGAAATTACCATTCCTATAAAACTACCCTTTTCCCATTCCCAAACTGCCCCTGAACTTCCTTGAAACTGCTGACCTTACATCAAACTAGGCATCACCTTCTTTTACCCTAATCAAAGTCAATTAAAGCCAATCACAGTGTTGAATTCACTCAGCTATATCCAATCGACTAACTAACCTTAACTATTCAAAGATTAACACTGAACTTCAAAGAACAATCACGATCATCGAGGGAACTTAAACATAACAAACATTGGAACGTAAACATGATTAACCCTTAAACCAAATCAGAAAAATGAAAATTAAACAAATCATGGGAACAATTAAAATAGGATCAGCCATGAACAAGTACTAATCTACCATCAAGTTATGCAATAAACTTACCTATTATGAATTAAAATATCATTAAAACAAAGTGAACCTGTCGAAGGAAAATCTAGGAACACGATTATTTAACAATCCTAGAGAACAAGGGAAGCAGATAATAATGACAATGAAAAGAACAGAAACACTGAAAACAACCCTAATTAAGAAACATAATCTCAGATTACAAAAGGAAAACAAATAATTCGAGAAAAGGAGAGGAATAACTGCGAAAGAAAGAAAAATTTGAGAGAATATGAAAATAGAAAAAGAAACGACAATACCTAAAAATCAGCGAGGACCTTTGGTTTTAACATGTCCTGATTCGAACTGAGGCTAATCACATGAATAACTTCAAAACGAATCAAAAACCTCAACGGCTACTTCAAACTTGAAATTTTGGTCTTCTAGGGTTAAACTAAATTCAAGATTCGAGGAGTTACCAAGTTGTTTGAATGAAAACAAGGGTAGATTTGTGATGGGGAGGTCGGGGTGAGTTTGTGGTGTGATTTTGGACCAGTTTGGGCGGCATCTCCATCGTGGACGGTGGAGACGGTGACGCTTCTTTCGATTATTCGACGACCTCCAGTGGGATTCGAAGGAAGATGAGGGCAGATTCGTGATGGGGCGCCAAGACGATTTTAGGGTGTAAATTTGAGAGCCACCAGAGATGGTGGTGATTTCTCCGGTGGTGGCAGCAGCGACGTTACAGAAACTATACGAGGAGGATGAAGAATGGTCTCAGATGTTTGTGAAGGTTTATTATATTTTTATGTAATTTGCTTAAACTGATATGGACCATCGGGTGAGATCAATGGACGACCCAGATTTGCCCTTTGATGAAATAGGTTGGACCGGTTCTAGGTGAAAGTGGGCCTGGACTAGGTGCTATTGGGTTTGGGCCACACCAATTTGGCCCAATTTTGGGCACCTTATAAAGACCACTTTTTAAAAAAATTATTTCTTTCATCTTTCTTGTTTTGTTTTTGTTTTCATATTGTATTTTTTTCTTATATTTTTTTTATTTTTATTATTCCTGATTTTATAAAATTTCAAAAATTAAAATAAATTCCTAATATATTTTAAATTAAATTAATTAATTCCTAAAATTATTTTAAAAACTGTTTCGGGACGAATTCACAATTGAACAATTAAAAATGCAAAAGTCAACTATTTTTTTTGATTTTCATACTTTTTTTCTAAAATATATTAACCCCTAATTAATCCTAAAATATGAAATTAAATCCTAAATACAAATGCATATTTTTTGTATTTTTTAGGAATCAACATGCACACATAAAATATAACAACTATCAAAAAATGACACAAAAATGGACAAAAATTATAAAAATTAAGAAAAATCATTTTATTTCAATTTTGGAAATAATTCAAATATAGGGAAAAAATCACGTGCTCACAATATTTGTACATTTAGAAGCAATTTTCACTTTAAACCTTTTATTTTATCTTTCAATGACATATTTTTAGATTCATGCGTTACATTACTTTCTATATAATTGATAATTATGTATAGATTATGTAATTAAATGAAAACATCTCTAATGACGGTAATTAGGTTCATAGCATACATAGGTAAATATTCCTAATTAAAAACAAGATAAACTATTTGGGATAGTAGAAAGTATAATAGCAACAATAATAACAATAAACTTAGTGCGATTCCATAAAGTAGCAAACAAAAAAAATAAAAGTTATATTGACGAAGTGTCCATCTTGTTTTACCTTTTTCTTTTTACATCAAAGGACGTGGCGGGGAAGAGGAAACAAAATACTACACTACCGATCTATATATTATTAAAAAGAGACGAAAAAGTCATCTCCTTAAGCCAAGTGGCTGCATAGAAAAAAAGCACATGGCACAAGTAGTTAATAATTAGTTATTTAGCTAATAGTTATTTATTAGTTATTATTTTTTAATGTAAATATCTATAAATTAATAAAATAAAATATTTAATAATAAAAAACAAAATTTAAAAAATCTGTCCATTCAAATTGGAGAGTAGTTTCAAGTTGGAGTTAAATATTTTAAAATAAAAGAAATAATAAAACATTGAGAAATTTAAAATTTATTTATTTTTTAAATGATTTTGTTTTATAAAAAAATTGTTTATTCTGAAATATTATTGAGAATGATAGAATAAACTAAATAATAAAAAAGTATGTATCTTATATTAAATTATAAAAAGAAAGTAGCATAAAATTTTTAAATAAAGTAGTATGCTACTAAAAATTTCTATTAACAATGCAATAATGCTAAATATTTGATAATATAATTAAAAATATATAAAACATAAAGGTTATTCAATGACTATACGACTCTCTTTAATTTAATAGAGATTTTATTTATTAAAATTCAGGTAATATTATAGAGAACAATAGGATAAAATGTAAAATAAATAAATGTTCCAAGAGTAATAAAATATATATCTTATAGCATATTATAAAAATAGTAGATAAAAATATTAAATAAAATAATATGCTAATAAAATTTTATATTAACAATGTATTTATATTAAATATTTGGATAATATAATAAAAATACATAACAAAAAAGTTATTCTATGACTATATAAGTTTATTTAATTTAATAGAGATGTTTTTTCATTAAAATACAGATAATACTATTGACAACAACCGAATAAAATTTGAAATAAAAAATATTTCAAGATTAATAAATATATATATCTTCTCTTATATTACAAAAAGAAAGAAAGCAAACAAAAATATTAAACAAAATAATATGATCATAAAAATTTCTATTAACAATGTAAAAATACTAAATATTGGATAATAGAATAAAGAAAAATATAGAACAAAAAAGTTTAAGAATCTAACTTTCTCTCTCGGCGCACGTTAGACAATGGCTAGACGGAGATATAAACCAATTGCACCACCTCCGATACCATAAGAGGACAACGAATCGGAAGAGGACGACGGAGGATGACTGGTAACACCGAAAACTGGAATGTCACAACTGATAGATCAAATGAAACTAGTTCACTGGATGAATGGAATGGGAAGTGCTCCAATGCCCATGCAAGCTTCGAAATGCAACAACGATGAAAAGCCAGTGGAAGTAGATCTTAACAATGCAGTGATGAATTTCTCAGTATATCGAGAAGATCCAACTCAAATGAAACCGACCTTAGCTGATTTGGTCAAAGGGAATAGAGCTTTACAATAGGGAATGAAATTGGACTACTACACACTAGTAATGAAGGAAGGGACGAAGATCGTGAGATTGAATAGAGCGAAAGTTGCATAGCAAACACAAAAATGTAAGGAGACGGTAATAGGGTATGTATTGGGTGGAAATCCTTCTTTCAAAGAAATGTTAAAGTTTGTGTATGGAGTGTGAAATTTCAGTAAGAAACCTCAAGTGTTTCTGCATGATGATTTTGATATTTAGATTTAATTCTCAAGATGATAAGAATAACCTCATTCAACAAGGGCCTTATACATTCCATAATCGAGCGAAAGTTGCAGAGCAAACACAAAAATGGAAGGAGACGGTTATAGGGTATGTATTGGGTGGAAATCCTTCTTTCAAAGAAATGTTAAAGTTTGTGTGAAATTTCAGTAAGAAACCTCAAGTGTTTCTGCATGATGATGGCTATTTCATATTTAGATTTAATTCTGAAGATGATAAGAATAACCTCACTCAACAAGGGCCTTATACATTCTATAATCGAGCTTTTATTCTGAAGCAATAGGAGCCGAATTATCAAATGGGTAAGGAATTGACTAGGAAAATACCGATTTGGGTGATTTTCCCAGGATTGCCTATAGAATACTAGACTAAGAAAAATTTGGGAAGAATAACCAGCTATCTAGAGAAACCTATATGCTTAGATAGATTGACAGCTGAAGGAGAGAGGATATCCTATGCATGCATGCTGGTGGAGATGGATGTCTCACAAGACCTTCCAGATATATGCTTATTGTGATATGCTTTGAGAAAAAGGGTGGTATAGATTGCAAAACTGGAGTATGAATGGAAGCCTATATTCTGTGAAAAATATTGCCAAATAGGTATGCATGAAGAGAATTGTGAGAAAGTAATGCAGAAGAAGGCCAATGACAGAAACAACAAATAGGCAAAAACCAAATCGAAAAACAGTGAAGGGCAAAAACTATTACTGAACAAGTAATAAAGAAGAAGGGACAAGTACAAGAGAAAAAACAAACGAGCGAGAAACAATGAATGTAAGAAGAACGTAATATGATAACAACACCGGGACAACGTGACAAAGGGGAACCTGAGTAGGAAATGGATAAGCAGACAGTTAAGGTAAGAGTAATAAAATATATATCTTTTATTATATTACAAAAAAATAGTGGATAAAAATATTAAATAAAGTAATATGCTAAGAAAAATTTATATTAACAATGCAATTATATTAAATATTGGATAATATAATAAAAATACATAATAAAAAAGTTATTCTATGACTATATAAGTTCCTTTAACAAATGAGTAAGAATTGGCTAGGAAAATACCTATTTGGGTGATTTTCCCAGGATTGACTATAGAATACTGGACTAAGGAAAATTTGGAAAGAATAGCCGGCTATCTAGGTAAACCTATATGTTAAGATAGATTGACAGCTAAAGGGGAGAGGATATCCTATGCACGCATACTGGTGGAGATGGATGTCTCACAAGAAGAAGAAGAGGAGGAGGAGGAGGAGGAGGAGGAGGAGGATGGTATAGATTGCAAAAACTGAAGTATGAATGGAAGCCTGTATTCTGTGAAAAATAGTTTCAAGTAGGTACTTATGAAGAGAATTGTGAGAAAACATTGCAGAAAAAGGCCAATGAGGTAAAACAAGTAGGAAAACAGAAGAAACAAATAGATAGAAACCAGATAAAAAAATAATGGAGTGTAAAAACTATTATTGAACAAGTAATAGAGAAGAAGGGACAAGTACAAGAGGAAAACCAAACGAGTGAGAAATAAGGAATGCAAGAAGAACAGAATATGATAACAACACCGGGACAACATGACAAAGGGGAACCTGAGCAGGAAATGGATATGCATACAATTAAGGCAACCATAGGGAAACATAAAATGAAGGATAAGACCAATTCTCATCAAAGAGGAGCATTACTGGAGAAAGTAATTATGAATATGCTGAACACAAATAGGTACAGTACAAGATAATAACAGTACTAAAAGAAGGACTGGAGGGATTAGCCTCAGTGAGGTAAATCCTCCTTAATCCTTAGCACATGGAATATAAGAGGGCTTACCAAGCCCTTTAAGCAAAAAGAACTCAAGGCCTTTTTGCTTAATCAAAAAATTGCTTTACTAGGTTATCTTGAGACAAGAATAAAATCTGGAAGTGGAATAAAAATTAAAAAGAAGTTTAATAAGAAATGGAAGATATACTCTGATGAAGTTGTGGAAAACAAGGAAGGATTTGGATATTCTGGAAAGACAGTTTGGTACATGTCCAAATAATTGGGAGTACATATCAATTAGTGCATTGTAAGGTAAAATACAGCGGATCAAGATTCTCAAGCTATGTTACATTTGTATATGGGATGAACAAGCTGAATGAAAGAAAGAATTTTTGGGAGCAGCTTAGGAAGATTAGTAAAAGAATGCAAGAGGCTTGGCTAGTTATTGGAGATTTTAATAATGTGTTGTCTGTTAATAATAAGAAAAAGGGGCAACCAGTACATCAGGTAGAAATAACATATTTTCAGGAATGTATAAAAGATACTGGGTTGGGCAATTGAACATGAAAGGGTGTGAATGTCCATGGTGCAATAAAACTGATGTTGAGGATAGAATTTACAGCAACATAGACTAGGTATTTGGAAATGCTTCTTGGCTAACTCATCATAGTAGTCTAGAAGCAATTTTGGAACTAGCAGGTGTCTCGGATCACTCCCTCACCATTATAAATACTGAGGTAATGAGAAATTATTTATCTAAACCATTCAGATTATATAATGTGCTTCTAAAGCATAAGAAGTTTGAGGTAGCTGTTTAAGAGATATGGAGGCAAAATGTTGGCCTTAATTCCTTGATTAATTCAATTTTCCGACGTTGTTTTAGGCGGCTTAAGGATTTGTACAAGTTTGAATGATGTTATGGGATATGTCCGTAGGTTTAGTTGAGATTCTGGGGGCCTCGGGTGTGTTTCGGATTCTCAATGGGGCATTTTGGAGTTGTTCAAAATTGTAGAATATCCTTCAATTGTTTCAAACCCCTTTTCTTCTTCGCGATCACGTCCTCCTCCACGCGTTCGCGTAGAGTAATCTTGGAGAAGGACCAATTTCTTCTTCGCGTTCGCAATCAATTCCCCTGCATCTGCGAAGCCCTATTACTTTCCCCCCTCGCATTCGCGTAGAGTTATGTAACACTGAGGGTTGTGCCTATTTTTTTTATCGCATTCGCATGCTAGGTCTCGCGTTCGTGTAGCTTTGCCAGTCCAATCCTTTGCGTTCGCGTACTGTTCCTCGCGTTTGCAAAGAGCTATTTATCAGCCTTCAATTTTCCTTCTTCGCGAATGCATTTCTTCCTCCGTATTCATGATGCATTAATTATCTGGGAAATTATAAAAATTTAAAACCGAGGGTTTAGCCATTTTATCAAAACTGAGAGATCGGATTTGAGCGATTTCTAGGGATATTCAAGGTAACTTCTAAACTCTTTTTTACTTGGAACCCACTAATCTAAGCATGGATTCCTCTTTTAATTTCGGATTTTTGAATGAAAATTTGATAAAACTGTATAGATCAAATTATTGAGTTTTGAGTGGGTGTTTTGCATCTGATTTGAGATATTTTTATATGGTTAGACTTGTGACGAGGATTCTGAAAATATTAATTTCATCCAATTTCGAGATGTTGTCCTCAGGGGCATTTTGGTTATTTTACCTAAATTCGCGTCGTAGCTTTGAATTAAATCGTAGAATCAATTGCTTAAGATGTTATTTATGATATGAAATTGAATTGAATAGATTTGGGCCATTTGGAGTTGGATACTCATGGCAAACGTGTGGGTTCGAGTTAATTTTGGAGCCAGTTCGAGGTAAGTGGCTTGTCTAACCCTGTGTGGGGAACTTCCCCTTAGGATATGATATTTGGTAATTGAATGCCTTGTACGTGAGGTGACGGGTGCATTCTTGAGCTAATTGTTAAAAAATTCGATTTTACTTTAAATATTATGATTGAGTTTCTTTCTTACCTGCTTTATTCTACTTGTAAATATAGCCTATGTTAGTTTAGGAAAGCATGCTTAGTTGACCTAAATTACCTATTTGCTTAAATTGCTTTGTTTTGTATTAAGTGAGGCATGTTAGGCTAGAACTACCTGTTGGCTTGTATTTTTGCATCCATTTCAGAATATCTTCTTGTTGTGGCTGCGTATTTACAATGGACTACGGATGTGGGATTCCAGTAGCTCCCCCCTTGTTTATTTACTTTGGGACTACGGGTTATATTCACGGAAGATCCCCAGCACATTTACCTTGGGACTACGGATCGAATTTCGTAGATCCCCGCTCATTAATAGTTGGACTTGGGATGGTATACCGGGAGATCCTTCGGATATATACATATGATGGACTACGGAACGGTATTACTGGAGATCTTTGTACAGTTTATGAAATGGACTACATGACGGTATCCTGGGAGATCCTCGTTATTGTTACTGGTATTGAGCTGTTTTGCTCCGTGTTACCTTATTCCCTCAGCGTATTTGTTACCTTGTATAACCTATCTTACTTCATAGATTTACTCATTTACACTGATTATTTCATACTATTGCAAATTTATTATTATGTTTAACCCCAATATGGCCCTGACCTTCCTCGTCACTCCCCGACCGAGGATAGGCATGGCCCTGACCTCACTAACCTCAGTAGTTGTTCAGTTTTAATTATTTCTTTCTGCAAGTTATATTGTTTCCGCATTGTTAGGCTTACCTAATCATAGGGACTAGGTACCATCATAACATATTAATAGAGGGTGAACTAGGGTCGTGATAAGTTGGTATCAGAGCCCTAGGTTCATAGGACTCACGAAACACAGGCCGATTTATTAAAGTCTCACTGATCGGTACGGAGACGTCTGTACTTATCTATGAAAGGGCATGTAACTGTTAGGAAATTTTTTACTTCATTTGTTTTCCTTGTCCTGCGATATTTTGACATCACAATTCTAAACATCTGTCTTCTATTCTCTCACAGATGGTGAGGACACTTGCTACTCGAGATGATCAGGCACCCGCGCCCCCTCTTGCAGTTGTTAGGGGCTGGGGTCGGGGTAAAGGCCGAGGACACACATGCGGTGCAGCAAAGGTACCTACGTGAGCTGCCGTCATATTACCAACAGATCCAGCTGGAGTCCAGGCACCTACCATGCTTACTGCCACTATTATTCCAGCCATTCAGGAGACGTTGGCTCACTTCATAAGTATGTACACCACCTTGGCTCAGGCACAGTTGCTTCCCTTTGTTGCAGCCACATCCCAAGCTGGGGGAGGTGCACAGACTCCTGCTACTCGCTCTCCTGAGAAATGAGTGCATGTTGAGCAGGTCCCAGATATCATTCTTGTAGCGCCTGTAGTGCCAGCTCAGCCCGTGGATAGGGAAGCTGCTTCAGAGGATGAGCAGTCGAGGTTTGAGAGGTTCAAGAAGTATGACCCTCTAATATTCAGTGGACTAGCGTCTGACGATGCCTTGGAGTTTCTAGAGGAGTGCTAGTGTATTCTTTGCACTATAGGTATTGTAGGATCTAGCGGGGTTTCCTTCACTGTTTTCCATCTTCGTTGAGTTGCCTATGATTGGTGGTGCACCTATGAGTTAGACAGTCTAGACGAGGCTTCTTCACTAACTTGGACCCAGTTCTCAAATATGTTCCTGAGAGAGTTTGTCCCTCATAGCCTCAGGGATGCATGGCACGCAGAGATTGAGCATTTGCACCAGGGTGCGATGGCAGTTTCAGAATATGCTATCTGCTACACCAGATTGGCTAGGCATGCATAGACTTTGGTTGCAACTGTCCGCGAGAGGGTTCGCCGGTTCATTGAGGGTCTTATCGCACCCATCAGATATAGCATGGCTCGAGAGTTAGAGATGAACACTTTTTACCAGCAGGCGGTGAGCATTCTATGAGGATTGATGGTATGCATGACAGGGAGAGATATGAGAGGGAGGCTAAGAGGTCTCAGAGTCGGGCCATTTCTCAGGTGCCCGTACCCAACTTCAGGTCAACATGGTAGGGGCTATATGGTTCGCCCCGTTCATTCAGCTCTTCTAGTAGCCAGCAGTGCTCCAGCTCCTCGTAGACCTTAGGACCCTTACTATCCACCTCCGGTTTCAAGTGCGCCTCCTGCACGGGGTGCTTTCAGAGGTAAGTCTAGCGGACTTGGCCCCATCCAGTCACAACCACCAAGTCCTCCCAGGTCATATTTTGAGTGTGATGACACATGCCATATGGTCAAATATTTCCCTAAACTTGGGAGGGGTACACTTTCACAGACTTCTCAGCCACAGTGTGCCCCATAGAGTTCTCAGGCCATGATCACAACTCCAGCTGCTACCCCATCCGCCCAACCAACTAGGTGCAGAGGTTGGGGAGGTAGAGGTCGCCCTCGAAGGGGAGGCCAAGCCAGATATTATGCCATTCCTACTAGTACCGAGGTTGTTGCCTCTGATTCTGTCAACAAAGGTAACATAGATGCATCGATTCTATTTGATCTAGGATCTCCTTACTCATATGTGTCTTCTTATTTTGCTCCGCATTTGGGTGTACCCCGAGACTTCTTGAGTTCTCCTATATATATTTCTACTCTTGTGGGTGATTCCCTTATTGTGGACCGTATTTACTAGTCATGATTTGTTACTATTCGTAGTTTTGAGACCATATTAGATATATTGTTACTAAGCACGGTTGATTTAGATATTATCTTGGGCATGGACTTGTTGTTGCCCCCATTATGCTATTCTTAATTGTCATGCCAAGACCGTGACGTTGGCTATGCCAGGTATACCGCATGTATAGTAGAGTGGTATTTTAGATCACACTACTAGTAGAGTTATCTTTTTCCTTAAAGCTCAGTGTATGGTTGAGAGATGTTAGTGTTGATACCCCTTCTGTTGATTCGGTACTAGTGGTATGGGATTATTCCGATGTGTTTCAGCTGATCTTCCGTGCATGCCTCCTGATAATGATATTGATTTTGGCATTGATTTTGGCACTCAGCCCATTTCCATTTCTCCGTAATGTATGGCTTCTCTTGAGTTGAAGGAGTTGAAGGGTCAGTTACAGGAATTGCTTGATAATGGTTTTATCCGACCTAGTGTTTCACCTTGGGGTGCCCTTGTCTTGTTTGTAAATAAAAAGGATAGTTCTATGCATATGTGTATCTATTATCACCAGTTGAACAAGGTTATAGTGAAGAACCGTTATCTTTTGCCTCGTATTGATGATTTGTTTGACCAACTTCAGGGCGCACAGGTGTTTTCTAAGATTGACTTGTTCTCATATTACAATCAGTTGAAGATTCGGTAGGCAGATATCCCGAAAACTTTCAGGACTCGGTACGATCATTACGAGTTCCTTTTTATATCATTTGGGCTGACCAATGCCCCCAGCAACTTTTATGCATTTGATGTACGGTGTGTTTCGGCCCTATCTTGACTCGTTTGTTATTGTTTTTATTGATGATATTCTAGTGTATTTTCGGAGTCGGGAAGATCATGAGCAGCACCTGAGGACAGTGCTTCAGACCCTGAGAGAGAAATGTTATATGCAAAGTTCTCAAAATGTGCGTTTTGGTTGGATTCTGTGGCATTCTTAGGCCATGTGGTATCGAGTGAGGGTAATCTAGTGGATACAAAGAAGGTAGAGGCCGTGTACAGTTGGCCTAGGCCGTCCTCAACTATAGAGATTCATAGTTTCCCTGGATTGGCGGGCTATCACCGTCATTTTGTGGAGGGGTTTTCCTCGATTGCAGCCCCTATGACTAGATTGACCCAGAAGGGTTCCCCATTTCAGTGGACAGAGGAGTGTGAGGCGAGCTTTAAGTAGTTCAAGACAGCTTTGACTATAGCCCCAATTTTGATATTGCCTACTGGTTCGGGGTCATATATAGTTATTGTGATGCCACGCGGGTTGGCCTCGGAGCGATATTGATGCGGGACGGTAGGGTGATTGCCTACGCGTCCAAACAGTTGAAGATACATGAGAAGAACTACCCTATCCTTGACCTTGAGTTAGCTGCTATTGTTTATGCCTTGAAGATCTAGCGTCATCATTTGTACGAGGTTCCCTATGAGATTTGTCGACACCCCCTTTTTCCTCCTAAAAGAAGAAGAAATCGGGTTTATAACATTATGTACAAAACAAATCTTATTCCTTTTTGAGGAATTGGGTTGTGGAATTTTGAAGAGTCGCCACCTAATGATTATAGTGCATTAGGACAGTTTTAAAGAAAAGATGAATATTTTTGAAAGAAAACTAGAGTTCGGGTAAGGGCTTGAGATTATCTCGAGGAGAAGGTGTTAGGAACCCCTCAAGATCCACTAGTGTGGTTCCCGGCCATGCTTAATTGTGACTTTAAGGAGAGTAGAAAGAAACACATAAAGTTTGCATATAGTAGTTACAAACAAAATTTAAAATTTTAAAAAGGAAAGGAAAAGACATAAGTGATTATAAAAAAGAAGGATTAATTGGAAGAAAAAAAATATAAATTAAAGAAAAAACATTATACAATTAAAGAAAAGTGGAAAGAGGTCCTAGGTTTAAATATAATATGAATCACATCGGTGCAATACCCAGCAATCACTCCTCAAAGACGGGTCGCACGAGATATTAGAGCACCGGTCTTCATATCCACATTATACCCTTCCCGTCACATAAAGGTCATTTAAATGTGTGGATTGGTCACGAATGATTATTGCGTGCTATTACCCTCCTCGTCTTATAAGTCCTAGAGGGTATTTAGGACCACTATTCCTATATGCTAAGTACTAGGTTGAACCCTTAGGTTTAAAGGTCAAAATGCTAAGAGACATACATAACAAATAAGACTACACGAAAAGAAACCATACAAAGAGCATGTAAAGGCTCAAACATCCCTCCATAGATAGGCATATAATTAGCACATTCCAAACACATTGAAGTTCTAAAAATGAGAATTTAAAAGGCAAGACTGCCGAAGATAGATTTCCAAAAATTGGGCAGAAAGTAGAAAGTTTGGTCGAAATAATGGCAGTAAGCATATAGCGGTTTTCGAATCAGTAAGAAACACTTTAAAACACACTTGAAAATATATAGTAAAGGTATTAAAGATGTAGTATTTTGATAAGATAAAAATAATACAATTTCAGACAGGAGAGTTAGAAAACAGATGCGAAATTATTCGGAATTCCAGAAGTGTAATTTAAAACAAGGGTAGTAAGTATATAGGAATTGATATTAAATCTACCTTTGAAAATCGTAATAGAGACGTTAAACGTGCAATATTCTGATAAGTTTTAGAAAATAGTAGCAGAATTCTAGACAGGACAGCTAACCAGTGGAAAAATATATAGACGCTATTATCTCGAAATAGGGCAGAGTTCAGTAGAAAACATTCAAAGAAGCGAAATTCCAAAGGTAAAGAGGCTGAGTAGTCTGAAAGTGATATGATTAATCGATTTTATCCGACCTAAGCTTGCCTAGGCGTTGTTTGATCATAAAATAGAGTGGATATGCATATTTGTTTTCCAGTTTTATGGAAACTATTAACCATATTTATGTTGTTAAATAAAACTAGTGAGGCATTCATGAAATTGAAAATAAAGCCTTAAGTACATGATATCTAATGCACATAAGGGTCCTAAAACACGGTATCTAAATGCAGTAGCAATAACTATGATTTGTTAGTTATTAATTGATTGTGATTATAAAGTGAGTAAAATGACAAATTGAAAGTAAAAGATCCTGAAACAGGATTCATAGTCGTGTGAGATGCACATCCTAGACATGATGTCTATTGCAAAAATAATAAAAATCCTGCGAACAGGTTTTCTACCCATAACCTTAAACTCTCCCATTTTTCACTATAAACCCCCATGTTCATTACAAGTTATTACAGACGATTACGATTAAATTACAGTACTAAGAGTAAAAATAAGAAGTTAATCCATAGGGAGCCTTCAACCAGGCCCAAATCTCCAACATCACTTCTTTTGAGTTTCACAGCCTTTACCAAGGTTTTGGGTGCGGCAAAGCTCTCTAAGGGCCCATTGGAGCCCCTGGCCAATACCAGGCACCCAAACAAATTAACATTCAATCAGTGCAAGTGTGGAATTACCAGCCTTGTGCATCAAAGTTCTCTGAGTACTCAAGGTACCCAAGGCAATGCTTACCCCATGGGGGTAGAACCTAAATTCTAGGAGTAGTGAGATCGTGATAGAGTTGAAAGAGATTGAGTTGAAAAACTGTTGAAAGAGGATTCACATGAAAATAGTTTTGTGAGAAAAGCAGCAGAAGAGACAATATCAGGCTACAGGGTTCAGTGAAGACAAGCACAAGTAGGCACAGAGGGCATGGGGGACAAGTAACTCATAAGTGAGAACATAGTTACATATACACAAACATCAAAGAGAAGCACTTTAGAACTTAAACAATCAAGCAGGTTTCAAACAACATGAGATTGACAGATACGAAAAAGATTCACATCAGGAAAAGGTTAAGGGTTAGTAGCTAAGAGGGTCCTGAATACATGCTACTAATCTACTCGGGTTAGAGGTAAGGAGGAACATGCAGGAGATAGACAAAAAAGTAATGGGCATGCCAGATTAAGATAGGCATATTAATCAACATAGAGGCATGCTAATTGCAGTAAGAACAACAAAACCCTAAGTAGAAACACTCCAGAAATAAGAGAAAGTGCAATACAAATAGAAACATATTGTTTTGAAGCTGTAAATCAAATAGGAGACATACCAGTTGAAGGCAAGGTAATGTAGGGAATTAGTGAGTTATAATATGCAAAGTGGTGAGAAATAGTGTGCAAGAGAGTGAGAAACAATATGCAGAGAGTATGCAGCGAGAGCAGCAGTAGGAAAAGAAATGAGCAACAATAGCAGAGAACTGAGCAGCAATAGCAAACCCAAGCAAACAACAATGTAGAGAGCAATGGAACAGTATAGTAGGCTAAAGTTCAGCCTGTGTTTCAAACCAGTTGAGTAACCAGTACTTTCAAGAGAAGTGAGAGAGACTGTGTAGAAATGAAAGAGAGCACTGAATATATTTTGTGTAAGAGAGAGTTCAAAATGAATTCTGTTCGTGTTTCCTTTTCAAGTGAGAAGAGAAGGTGAGTACTTATAGTTTTTGAAAACCAATAGAGAATAGGGTAATAAGTACATAATTATAGAATCTGTATCAATTTGAAACAATCACAGGACCTTAATTCTTTTAAACTAGGGATTCATGATTTGAATGGGAGTATCAAATAAGGAAAGAATCAATCGGACGATTAATTACACCATAGTAAGAGTAGTAGGCATGCAGCATGTAATAAAGGCCAAATACATAATGCTCCAAATAAGGAAAATATATGCTGAGCATTCGAACAATATGTTTAAGTACACAAATATGGTAAGAATGTAAATCAATTTTTAAATTAGTCAAAGAATCACGGACAAGACCAAAATAAAAGGGAATCAACACCAAGTACTGAAAGCATCTCACAAGTAAGGAAACAATTCAAAAAATCAGTGTAAGAACCTTTAAGTAAAATACATACAAATTAGGGATTGAAAGAGATGCACAGAATTAACAGAACACTTAGTAAACAGAAGCATTTAAACCTATTTAAACACAATAGGCACAAAACCAAGAACCCTAAGTAATGAATCACAGAAAAAAGTAGCAATTCAGAACCCTAGTAAAGGTTTAAAGCATGGAACTCAAGAAAAAACAGGCTTGAAAACATAAATAAACACATAATACAGGCGTACATAATATCCAAAAGAAGCAGAGCATACAACGATTTTTTTTAAAAAGGGGTCAGAAACCCTAGCTTTTGAAAAGAAACAAAAACGCTTAATACTCAAATTAATCAAAGAAATCGAGTAATGAGTAGTGTAAAATACCAAGAGTAACCAAAAGTTGTTTCAAAAGTCAGGGATTAAAAGATTTTAGGCAAAGAAATAGGGTTTTTGCAATAAAATCAGTGAGATAAGGAACTTGGCTGCGAAACTCGTTAACAATAAAGTTTAAAGCATCATCGGACCAAAACCCATCGGAGTAAGGCCGGAAACGGACCTAGGAGAGGCTTCAGTGCCCTCCTTGCATGGCGGAAACTCTTGGAGTTTCAAAGATGGAGGGAGCCAGTGAGATAATGTTTCACAACGGCTGATGATCGAAAGAGGCGAGGCTGCAGTTGGTCGGAGAGGCGATGTGAGCCATCGGAGAAGGTGAAACAGAAGATTCTACAGAGAAGGGGGAGGTGAAGAATTAGAGAGAGACCGGTATTTTATTTTAGGCAAACAAATCTGGGCCGTTGACCTCGTTTGATCAATGGCTCAGATTGAATCATAACTGGGCCGAGTAAATTAAATGGGTATGGGTATGGTTGATTGGGTTAAAAATAGGGGTTAATTTGGTCTGAATAGAGACGCAATTTTGGCTAAAATTGTAATGAAATCTGGCAAAATTTTAAATAGCCAATTTCTCTCTTTTTAATTAACTAAAATAGTTAAAATAAATTTATAAAGAAAATTAAAGACACCGAACTGAATAATAATATATAAAAAATAATCTAAAAATTTTAGGAGCAATTTTATAATTATAAAATGTGGTTAATTTTAAAAATAGGCTATAATTGCAATTTCATGCAATTTAGCTTGAGAAATTCCCAATAAATTTGTAAAAATATGCAAAATTATATTAATTATATTTTGTTGTAAATACGAGAGTGAAATACATTTTTCACCAAAATGATAATTTTGCGAATAATTGTGGATTTTGTACTTTAAAATAGACAACAAATTGATTCTAAGAACCCTTAAAAATTGAGGAAAAATACCAAAACTCTTTGGACATGCTTATATATGTATACATATGCTATTTTGAAAGTATTTGAGTATAAAAAATATATAAGAAAAAATTAGGTATCAATAACTGCCCCTCTTTACCCGAGAAAGATGAAAGAGTTGTCGGGTACAGATAAGATGGCCAATTTTGATAGAAAACGGCGATTGAAAAGAACCTTGACCGCACTCTTGTTTCTGAGCTGCCTACATATCCCTGGTTTTACAGGAATCAGGCCATATGTAGTTCACGAACCATTGACGGAGTATGCCAATGGAGAATCGAAAAGACAGATGCGAAGGTTAGATTTGAAAAGGTGTTCGGAGTTGAATAGGTTGCGGAGAATCGGAGCGGGATCGCTCCTGCCAAGATGGACGTTTGCTAGCTGGTGTACCTGCAAGTAAGCAATGTGGCATATATTTTGCATAATTAATACATGATGTAAGTTCCCGTTGGACCATGAATGTTGTCTTCGGACGCTTAGGATGACGTCTTCGGACTATGATGTCCTGGGCCGTGAAGAGCATAAAAGTAATGATTCGCAGGCCATGAAATGGTGTTCTCGAGCTATGCGGATGGTGCCTTCGAACTATGACGCCTTTGAATAAGTTGGCTATCTTTCAGCCCATGAAAAGGTGGCAATACTTCAGCCAAATGAATGCAAAAGGTGGCGATCTTTCAGCTAAAGCGAGAATTTAAAATATAGGTGGTGATATTTTAGCCGTTCGAAAAATAAAGGGGGGATATTTCAGCAATGCAGGATGGAGACAATGCTTAGTCTCGGAAGGCAGATAGGTAGCCTTATGAAATTTAGATGGAGACAGAGCTTAGTCTCGAAAGGCAGAAAATAGCCTTATGCAAAAATGCAAATAGAGACAGAGCATAGTCTCGAAAGGCAGACAAGTAGCCTTATGCAAGATGGAGGTAGAGTTTAACCTCTGAAGGGAGAAAATAGCCTTATGCAAAATGCAAATGGAGACAGAGCTTAGTCTCAAAAGGGAGGCAAGTAGCCTTATGCAGGATGGAGGTAGAGCTTAACCTCGGAAGGCAGATAAGTAGCTTTATACAGGATGGAGGTAGAGCTTAACCTCGGAAGGCAGATAGGTAGCCATATGCAATGCAGATGGAGACAGAGCTTAGTCTCGAAAGGAAGATAAGTAGCCTTATGCAGGAAACAGATGGAGACAGAGCTTAATCTCGAAAGGCAGAATAATAGCCTTATGCAATGCGAAAAGATAGAGAAATTAACAGTAGTAAGTTCTCTTAGCTGATAGATGATTGTGATTGTGACTGCAGAGGGATGCTGGGTGTAGATATTAAGCTTGTGAATGAGCGATCGTTCTGAAAGTTTCAACCCTGAAGAGTACAAGTGTGTGAATGTATTAAATGATTTGCGACCTGGGAGCCTGCATTTAAAGAAAAATCATGATTTCTGTTGAGGGGGAAGGTTAGTTCGTATCCCTTGGCTCTTGACGCCATGTATCATTGGGAGTAGAGTTGCTAAACGATAGCAATGCAAATGATTTTTATGAATGATCCAATAAATATAATGTAAGTATATTTTTGAAAAAACAACTTTATTTTGGATGAACCAGCAACTGCAACGTGGTTCAAGACACGACAAACTTGCTTGTTCCAGAATTTTGAGGGTCCTCCTAAAACCAATTTACTGGGATGGCACTATTGACGGCTTTGTTGAATGGATGAAAACATATTGATTCCAGAATTTTGAGGATCTATCCCAGTCTACTAGGTTGATGAAAAAGACTGAAAGAACAAACTTCGGAATTTTGACGGTCCTCCTCAAAATTCTGCCCTAGTTCCAATAGCGGAGGGAGAATGGAACTTTAATTAAAATGTGACCGAACCCATAAGGCTGCCTACGTATCCCCTCTTAAACGGGAATCATGTCAGGCGTAGTTCAAATTACATCATGAAGAAACATTGAGATCAAATATAGTATCATTTCACTGCATCTAGGTTGATAGGCTTTGGCCAGACTTCTCCATCCATTTCTGCAAGAATGAGGGCTCCTCCAGTTAGAACCTGATGAACCATGTAGAGACACTGCCAATTGGGAGAGAATTTCCCCTTGGCTTCAGCTTGATGTGGAAATATTTTCTTCAACGCCAGCTGTCCTGGTGTAAACATCATTGGTTTAACTCTTTTGTTGAAAGCTCTAGACATTCTCTTCTGATATAACTGATCGTGGCAAATTGCAATTATTCTCTTTCCACCTATAAGGGCTAACTGCTCGTAGCGACCTTTTACCCATTTTGCATCATCTAACTTTGCTTCTTGTGTGATTCTTAAGGAGGGAATTTTTACTTCGGTGGGAATGACCGCCTCTGTACCTGTATGTAGAGAGTGGCCCCGGTTGATTTGTGGACCGTGGTACGATAACTGAATAAGGCAAACAACAATTTCTCGTGCCACTGCTTCTGCCTTTCATTCATCTTTCTTAGTATCTTCTTGATGTTCTTATTGGCTTCTTCTACAGCTCCATTCATCTGTGGTCTATAAGCTGCAAAGTTCTTATGTTTGATCTTAAAAGTCTCACACATTGCTTTCATCAGGTCGCTTTTGATATTGGAACCATTGTAAGTGTTGATTGATTCTGGAATTCCGAACCGACAAACAGTACATTCGCGGACGAAATCTGTTACAACTTTCTTGGTCACTACTTTGTATGAGGCTGCTTCAACCCATTTGGTAGAGTAATCAATTGCCACTAAGATGAACTTGTGCCCGTTTGATGCGGCAGGATCGATTGGTCCAATAACATCCATTCCCCAAGCGGCTAACGGCCATGGTGAGCTTGTTGCAGTAAGCTTGTTTGAAGGTACCTTTTATCATGTATGCATGTATCTGATAACGCTGGCACCTTTGGACATACTGAATGTAGTCTGTTTCCATAGTCTTCCAAAAACACCCTTCTCGGAGTATCTTCTGTGCCAAAACAAAACCATTCATGTGCGGTCCGCAGGTCCCTACATGCACTTCCTCCAATAGTTTGGTTGCTTCTCTTACCTCGACACACCTCAGTAATCCCATATCGGGAGTCCTCCTATACAGGATTCCTCCGTGTGAAAGAAGTTGTTGGATAACCTCCAGAGCGTGCGCTTCAGAGTAGCATTGGCAAGCTCTGGGTATTCTCCTATTGTCAAGTATTCTCTGATATCATGGAACACATGTTTCCCATCAGCTCTTTCCTCAAAATGAGTAAAATAATCTAGTTGGTCGTGAATATTGACCTGGATGGGATCAATAAAGTTTGTATCTGGATGTTGGATCATACATGATAAAGTGGCTAGAGCATCAGCAAACTCATTCTGTATTCTGTGAACGTGCTGGAATTCTGTCTTTCTGAATCTCTTCCTCAACTCCTGTATATGATGTAGATAAAGGATTATCTTGGAATTCTTGGTTGCTCATTCTTCTCGAACCTGATGTATAAGTAGGTCTGAGTCTCTGATCACTAGTAGCTCCTGAATGTTCATGTCTATGGCCAGTTTGAGCCCTACGATGCAAGCTTTGTACTCGGCTATGTTGTTGGTGCACAGGAATCTAAGCTTGGCAGATACTGGGTAATGCGGTTTCTGATACCAGGACTGCTCCTATACCAACTCCTTTGAAATATGTGGCTCCATAAAAAAACATTCTCCAACCATCATAGGATTCTGAAATGTTTTCTCATATGAAAGATACTTCTTTGTCAAGAAAATACGTCTTCAAAGGCTCGTATTCTCCTCCCACAGGATTCTCGGCGAGATGATCTCCCAAAGCTTGTCCTTGTCTTCTGGGTAATATAAAAAATGTCGAACTCACTTAACAGGATTTTCCATTTAGCGAGCTTGCCATTAAGCATGGGCTTCTGAAAGATATATTTCAACGGATCCATCCTTGATAAGAGATAAGTTGTGTACGCACAGAAATAATGCCTCAACTTCTGAGCTACCCAAGTTAGAGCATAACATGTGCGTTCTAATAAAGAATACTGCGTCTCGTACGGGGTGAACTTCTTGCTAAGGTAATAGATTTCTTGCTCCTTTCTTCCCGTTTCATCATGTTGTCCCAAAAAACAACCAAATGCTCCATCCAGAACTGCGAGATAGAGCAAAATGAGTCTTCCTGGCTCTGGCGGAACCAAGATTGGTGGTGTAGACAAGTATTCCTTGATTCTATCAAATGCCTTTTGACAATTGTCAGTCCATTTAGTGGAAGCATCCTTCTTTAGCATCTTGAAGATAGGTTCACAAATAACAGTGGACTGAGCTATGAATTGGCTGATATAGTTGAGCCTCCCCAGAAAACTCATCACATCCTTCTTGTTCTTTGGAGGCGGATATATTGAATGGACTTGAATTTTGATGGATGCAATTCTATTCCTCAGCGACTCACAATGAAACCTAGTAACTTTCCAGCAGGAACCCCAAATGCACACTTGGCGGGATTCGGTTTCAAGTAGTACCTCCTCAATCTATTAAAGAACTTTCTCAAATCTTCCATATGATCAGCGGCTTCCCTGGATTTGATGATGACGTCTTCCACATACACCTCGAATTATTTATGTATCATGTCATGAAAGATAGTAGTCATGGCTCTCATGCAGGTTTCAGTTTCAAGTTGTACCTCCTCAATATGTTGAAGAACTTTCTGAAATCTTCCATATGATCAGAGTCTTTCCTAGATTTGATGATGATGTCATCCATATACACCTCAATTTCTTTATGTATGATGCCATGAAAGATAGTAGTCATGGCTCTCATGTAGGTGGAACCAACCAAACGACATCATTCTATAACAGTATATCCCCCATGGCGTGATAAACGTTGTTTTCTCCGCATCTTCTTCATCCATCCATATCTGGTGGTATCTAGAAAAACAATCAATGAACACCTGTAGCTCATGCTTGGTGCAGTTTTCAATCAAGATGTGTATATTCGGTAGAGCAAAGTCATCTTTGGGACTGGCCCGATTGAGATCCCGGTAGTCGACACAGACTCTAGCCTTCCCATCCTTCTTCGGTACCGGCACGATGTTGGCTAACCATGTTTGATACTCTACCACTATGACAATCCTGGACTTGACTTTCTTGGTAATTCTTCTTTAATTATCAAACTCATGTCTGGTTTGAATTTTCTGAGTTTCTGCTTTACCGGCAAACATGTCTAATCTATTGGCAACTTGTGAGCCACAATGGATGTGCAAAGACCTGTCATGTCATCATAAGACCATGCGAAGATATTCTAATACTCCATTAGGAACTTGGTGTACTCTTTCTTTTTTTATGGCATCAAATGCACGATGATACGTGTTTCCTTAACTTTATCTGCATTCCCCAAATTGACAATCTCAGTTTCGTCCAAATTGGATTTGGGTCTATTCTCAAATTCTTGACTTCTCGGACAACCTCTTCTGGTATATCCTCCTCCTTTGAATCTATGCCCGTTTATTGTATTGCCTCGTTGCAAGTCACATTCATTGGTTCATCATCAAGATATGTAATAGTAATGCTATGTAAAATAAAATAAATGATAGAGAAAAGTAATTAGAGGGAGATATAAAAATAAAACTGGAAAATGCTTTTGATTAAATTCATAACTGTTTGAAACATCAAAGCTATTTTTAAAAGTAAATACAATGCGGAAAAGTAAAATCAACTAAAAAGTAAAATGTGATGCATAGTACGTCGTTTTAGCCTTGCTACCCCGAAGCTCCCCGGACACTGGTTGTCCTGACTGATCAATTGATGAGGAGTTCCCCTCGGTTCATAGCTTGAATAGAAGTACCTTCCTCCCCTTCCTCCTCGAAGATAACACAATAGTCCATATCATCTTCCAGAAACAGGTTCTTCATCGTCGCTAGTATTTCATCCTCCTCTGATCCGTATATAACATCAGCTCGCTAAAAGGTCTACTCCAACAGAGGTATAGGGTGCTCCAACGCATAGTAGGGGATGCTCCATGGTGGTGACCAATGGTCGAACTCCTCCCAAGTGTATTCATACCCTAAGACAAAAGTAGTGCCATGTTTCTTTAGTTTGGCGGGTTTGGTGATACCTGGAGATTCTTGCCAAGTCCTTTCCCAAGTTCATACCCCCCTTCAATTCAGGATGCTCTCAATCTTGTTATCCCACCACTTGTATTTGTCTATGGCATTGACTCGCTCGATGTGATGTATGTTTCTCCACCTATTATCCTTCTGCCTCCTATCATCGGGATGGTTTGGCGACTTTATATAGGGTTGCTACCGTCGCCATGAATGATCACTTCCTGATGATTCCATTCAAACTTCACGGCTTGATGTAGGGTTGATGGTACATCCCCAGGGGTATGGATCTAGGATTGTCCCAGCAATAAATTGTAGGATGCTAGCACGTCTATGACTTGGAAGTCAATATCGAACTAGTAGGTTTCATCTATAAGCACAGGCTAATTTCTCTGATGGTAGATCCTTGAGACCCATCGAAAGCTTTAACACTGATAGCTCCATCTTTGATCTCATGCGGTCCTTTCCCCAATGTCCTGAGGGTTATTAGCGGACAAATGTTGAGGCGATCCCCCGTCGACCAGGATCGTGGTGATGAAATAATCTTCGCATTGCACAGTGATATACAATGCCTTGTTGTGACTACGTCCTTCCGGTGGTAGCTCATCCTTGTGGAAGATGATATTGTGGCTTTCCATAACTTGTACTACCATGTTTGCCATTTCTCCTCCCGTTATGTTGCTAGGAACATAAGATTCACTCAATATTTTCATCAAGTCATTCTTATGTGCTTCAAAGCTTTGTAGAAGAGCCATGATGGAAATCTGCGCTTGTGTTTTATTTAATTGCTCAATGACCGAGTATTCTTTGGCATGTATCTTCCTCCAAAGGTCATCGGGTCCAGTTTCAACAGGTCGCCCAGAGGCTTGCTTGCTTGATTCGGCTAAATGTTCTGGGGTATATACCCTTCATCTTCTGTTCATGCCCTGTACAGCCATCGCCTCTCCAGTATGTGCTCTCCTTTTCCTTCTAGCCTCAGCTTTGTAATCCCATGGTATGGTGTTTGATTTGAATGGGGTCAGGTCGGTCATGGAAATCAGAATTGGCATCTTGGCAGGTAACACAACAACTTCGAATGGTGCATGTGCCTTTGGAATCCCAAACTCAACCTCAATCGGTTTTGGCACCTTTGAACGAGGTGCTTCGAACTCTAGTGGTACAGACACATTTACCACATCTGAGGGTTGGATCTGAAAAACAATGGGATTGAGGGTAACCGTCCGCTTATTAGGTTCATCTCCTTAAGCTATCAACCTGATTGACCCTTTGGGGTCCCAATCATCCTCAATCTCGATCATATGGATGCCCCCACCCTTGTGGTTAGGAAGAGGGTTGTTGCGGTATTTGGGAGCGGGCTCCTTTGCTATAATGAACTTGTTATCAATCAAATTCTAAATCTTGTCTTTCAACGAGTGACACTCATCGATGGTATGGCTTTTCATTCCGGAATGGTACACATAAGTTTTGCTAGGAATGATCCATTGGAAAGGATTATGGCTGGGAAAGGTGAAACGTAACCGGCTGCTTTGAAATTTTCATATAATTGGTGGATCGGTTCAGCGATGGTAGTATATTGTCTAGGAGATGTTCGGTCAAAATTTGGTCTGGGTCGAAGAAAGTTTTGGCGAGTGGGTTGGGCATTATAGGCTTGGTACACCGGTGCGGGTTGGGAATATCTTGGTGAAGTGGGTTGATACGTAGGCAGTGGAGGTGGAGATGATTGGTAGGTGGGTGGTGGAATTTGGTATGTGGGCGAGGGTTCTTGGTAATTTATGTAAGGTTGATAAGTGAGTGGAGTTGTGGGATATGTTTGGTATTTCATAGGGGATTTGGTTGTATGAGCAACCATTACGGAGTTCACGTCCTTCTTCTTTGACGTGCCACCACACTGTAAAGCCTTGTTGGTGGCCTGTAATGCTTCGAGATTAGTGGCCATACCATTTTCGATACCTTTCTCAATTCTTTCTCCTAACTTGATGATGTCAGAGAATTTCTGACCTTCTATCAGCATTAGCCTCTCATAGTATTGCGGATCCAGAGCCCGGACAAAGAACCTGTTCGTCTGCTCTTCCTCTAAGGTTGGCCTGACCTTAGCAACTTCTGACCTCCAACGAGTAGCATACTCGTGAAAACACTATGTGGGTTTCTTCTTCAGATTCTTGATATAGAACACATCTTATGCATTCTCAGTGTTGAACTTGAACCGGTCCATAAAGTCAGACGCCATGCTCACCCAACTTTTCCATTTCTTTGCATCCTGGTCGATATACCAAGATAAGACATTGTCTTTCAGACTCCTCATGAATAGCTTCATGCGGATTTTCTCGCCCCTTCCAACTCCTACCATCTTATCACAATATATTCTCAAGTGGACCCTGGGATCACCTATACCGTCAAACATCTCAAACTTGGGAGGTTTACCCTTCCGGAAGCTCAACATCTGGCTGAACACAAAGATCTTCATAATCCAAACCCTCAACGCCTTTGCTACCTTTAATGCCTTGGACCCGTCCAGTAACTTTTTGAGTTCGGGTGGCCAAATTCTGAATGAGGAAGTCCTTGTCATCTGATTCAGGTGCACTTGTGATTGGCTAAGTGTAGTGGGGTATTGTGTCCACAAAGATGAGATTGTTGTGGATGTGGTTGTTTGTGGTGTTTTGGGGTTCGGTAATGAGTAATGGATTGTTGTTGCATGTGTTGCTGGCTTGGGTATGAGTGGGTTATATTGGAGGTATGGGGTACTGGGCGTTAACATCAGGGGTGAAAAGAGTGATTGGCATGCTTTCTAGGTTTCAAACTTGGTCCAATTCTTCCCTAAATCTTAGCAAAGTTTGCTAAGATGAGCAGCAGTCTCCTTGGTAATTGAAGTGTTTTGAGAAGTTTCCTCAAGTTCCTTTCTAGCATTTGCATCTCCCATTTTGCCTTTGTTCCTGTTTCTGGTAGGACTCGGAGGTGGAGGGCCCTTGGATCTTGTTGAGTATGCTGATGGAGGCAGGATGCACAAACTAACCTTTGGAATAAAAATAAAAGAAAAACAAAAAGGCAAAAAGTTAGTGCGAATTCCGAGAAAAAATAATATTGCGATATTTAAATACATTGTGTAGGAATATAAATCACGTCCCAATTTGGGTGCCTCGTTGTTCCTGAGGTAGGCCTAGCAACAAATTAAATTTGGAGAACTTATAATGCTGAATGCCTCATTTTATTGATAAAAACAGGACGAGTCTTAAAAAAATGACTGAATAATAAAAGATGTCACTACCGGCCACTGGCCTTATTACATTATGAAAGCAGTAAAATAAAAGATCCTAACTATTTGGTCCCAGAAGGACCTTCTTCAGGTTGAATGTTCTCGTTGATTAACTCCTCCAGCTCGTGCAGATTTTCCAGTAAAATTTCCATTGCCAGACGTCCTCCTTCACCTCTCTCGGCATTTCGATAGTCGGTGACTTTTTTTCTCACTTCCCCTTCAACTCCAGCAGGCTGTATTCTAGGTAATCAAGTTTCTCACTAGCCTTGGTGACTTTTTCTTTCTTTCCACTCGTTGATTTGGTTACTTGATGGAAGGTTCCTCCACCATGTCTGCAAAAGTAATGGTGTGTTGACCATGCCGAAGTCGGGAACTTTCCCATTCATTTTCTGCAGAACAAAAGGTTAAGCCCTTACCCCCACCAGACTCGACTATTTAAATCAATAATTAGCATAAAGGCATTTAGTTCTTCAAATAAATGCACATAACGTGGAGGTGTCCATTTGGGTTTCGAGGAAACCCGATGACTTCGATTTAGGCTATCTTATTGAGTCATATGTGGACAACATAATTGACTCGACTAAATTTGACCATGATGCATGAACAGTTTATTGGAATAAGGTTTCTACTTTTTGAAGTGATAGAAAGGTACCCTTGAGCGGACAATTCAAGTGAGAAAGGCGCGGAACCGTCGACTACACTGTTGATCGACTGGTTTTACCACAAATATGACTTTCCCACATTTAGGGGGTTGTAATATCAGAAGGGCACAACCACTCATTATAAGCGTTGCTATACGATTTTTTTGGCACGAGTGGAAAATGATGTTGAATGATGCAGTTATAAGAATAAAGCAGAAAGCATGTAATTTCATGTTCATAAAGTAAAAGATTACAATAAATGCCCGAAAATTACTAGGGTATTGAAATAATAATAAGGCACTAAAGGAAGAAATTAAAAGAAAGGGAAAACATGAAGAACCAAGTTAGTATTCATGATGAAATAATTAATGGCAAGTAAGGAAGCAATAAATTCACACAAAACATGTAATGGTAAAAGCCTTAAAGAAATACCCAGCAGAGTCGCCACGCTATCGACGCCCCCTTTTTCATCCTAAAAGAAGAAGAAATTGTGTTTATGACATTATGGACAAAACAAATCTTATTCCTTTTGAGGAATTGGGTTGTGGAATTTTGAAGAGTCGCCACCTAATGATGATAGTGCATTAGGACACTTTTAAAGAAAAGAAAAAGATTTTTGAACGAAAATCAGAATTCGGGTAAGGACTTGAGATTATCTCGAGAGGAGGGTGTTAGGCACCCCTTAAGATCCACTAGTGTGGTTCCCGGCCATGCTTAATTGTGACTTTAAGGATAGTAGAAAGAAATACATAATGTTTGCATATTGTAGTTACAAACGAAATTTAAAATTTTATAAAGGAAAGGAAAATACAAAAATGATTTTAAAAGAGAAGGATTAATTGGAAGAAAAAATATATATAAATTTAAGAAAAATATTATACAAATAAAGAAAAGTGGAAAGAGGTCCTAGGTTTAAATACAATATGGATTACATCGGTACAATACCCAGCAGTCATTCCTCAAAGAGGGGTCACACGAGATATTAGCGCACCGATCATCATATCCATATTCTTCCCTTCCCGTTCTGTAAAGGTCATTTAAATGTGTGGATTGGTCATGAATTCTTATTGCGTGCTATTACCCCCCCCCCCCCCAATATTATAAGCCCTAGAAGGTAGTTTGGACCATTATTCCTATAAGGTAAGGACTAGGATGAACCCTTAGATTTAAAGATAAAAATGATAAGCGACATACATAACAAATAAGATTACATGAAAAGGAACCATACAAAGAGCATGTAAAGGCTCAAACATCCCTCCACAGATAGGCATATAATTAGCACGTCTCAAACACATTGAAGGTCTAAAAATAAGAATTTAAAAGGCAAGACTGCCAAAGATTGGGCAAAAAGTAGAATGTTTGGTCGAAATAATGGCAGTAAGTACATAGAAGTTTTGGAATTTGTAAGAGTCACTTTCAAACACACTTGAGAATATATATATATTAAAGGTATTAAAGATGTAGTATTTTGATAAGAGAAAAATAACACATTTTCAGACAGGAGAGTTAGAAAAGAGATGCGAAATTATTCGGAATTCCAAAAGTGTATTTTACAAGGAGAAAAGTAAGTATATGGGAATTAATATTGAAATCTAACTTTGAAAATCGTAATAGAGACGTTAAAGATGCAATACTCTGATAAGTTTTAGAAAATAGATGCACAATTCTGAACAGGACAGCTAACCAATGGAAAAATATATTGACGCTATTATCTCGAAATAGAGCGCAGTTCAGTAGAAAACTTTCAAAGAAGCAGAATTCCGAAAGTTAAGAGGTTGAGTAGTCTGACACTGATATGATTAATCGATTTTATCCGGCTTAAGCTTTCCTAGGCGTTATTTGATCATAAAAGAGAGTGGATACGCATATTTGTTTTCCAGTTTTAAGGAAACTATTAACCAGATTTATGTTGTTAAACAAAACTAGTAAGACATTCAAGCAATTGCAAACAAATCCCTAAGTACATGATTCTAATGCACATAAGGGTCCTAAAACATGGTATATAAATGCAGTAGCAATAGCAGTGACTTGTTAGTTATTAACCGATTGTGATTATAAAGTGAGTAAAATGACAAATTGAGAGTAAAAGAGCCTAGAACAGGATTCCTAGTCGTGTGAGATGCATGTCCTAGACAGGATGTCTATTGCAAAAATAAGAAAACTCCTACAAACAGGTTTTCTACTCGTACCCTTAAAATTAAGCATGCATATCCCTCCCATTCTTCACTATTAACCCCCATTGTTCATTACAAGTTATACAGATGACTGCAATTATATTACAGTAATGAAGAGTAAAAATAAGAAGTTAAACTATAGGGAGCCTTCAACCAGGACCTAATCTCCATCATCACTTCTTTCGAGTTTGATAGCCTTTACCTAGGTTTAGGGTGCAGCAAAGCCCCCTAAGGGCCCATTGGGGTCCCTGGACAATACCAGGCACCCAAACAAATTAACATTGAATCAGTGCAAGTGTGGAATTCCCAGGCTTGTGCATCAAAGTTCAGTGGGTACTTGCTTACACCAAGGGGATAGAACCTAAATTCTAGGAGTAGCGAGATTGTGATAGAGTTCAAAGAGATTGAGTTGAAAATAGTTGAAAGACGATTCACATGAAAATAGTTTGAGAGAAAAGCAGTAGAAGAGACAATATCAGGCAACATGATTCAGGGAAGACAAGCACAAGCAGGGGTAGAGGGCATGGGGGACAAGTAACTCACAAGAGAGAACATAGTTAGATATACACAAAAATCAAAGAGAAGCACTTCAAAACTTAAACAATCAAGCAGGTTTCAAACAACATGATATTGACATATACCAAACAGATTCACATATTAGGAAAAGGTTCACGATTACTTAGTAGCTAAGAGGGTCCTGAATGCATGCTAATGATGTAATGGGTTAGGGGTAAGGGGTAAGGAGGAACATGCAGGAGACAGACAAAAGGAGCAATGGGCATGCCAAATTAAGATAGGCATATTAATCAACATAGAGGCATGCTAATTGCAGTAAGAAAAACAAAACCCTAAGTAGAAACACATCAGAAATAAGAGAAAGTGCAATACAAATAGAAACATATTGTTTTGAAGCTTTAAATCAAATAGGAGACATACCAGCTGAAGGCAAGGTAATGAAGAGAAGTAGTGAGTTATAATATGCAAAGTGGTGAGAAATAGTGTGAAAGAGAGTGAGCAGCAATATGCAGGGCAGAGAGAGCAACAGTAGGCAAAGAAGTGAGCATCAATAGCATGGAAGTGAGCAGAAATAGCAGACCCAAGTAACAACAATGTAGAGAGCAATGGAACAACATAGTAGGCTAATGTTTAGCCTAGGTTTCAAACCAGCTGAGTAACTAGTAGTCACAAGAGAAGTGAGAGAGAATTTGCAGAAACAAAAGAGAGCACTGAATATATTTTTTGTAAGAGAGAGAGTTCATAATGAATTATGTTCGTGTTTTTTTCAAGTGCGACGAGAAGAGTCGTACTTATAGTTTTTGAAAACCAATAGAGAATAGGGTAATAAGTACATAATTATGGAAACAGCACCAATTTGAATCAATCACAGGACCTTAATTCCTTTAAAGTCGGGATTCATGATTCGAATGGGAGTATCAGAAAGAAAATAATCAATCGGACGATTAATTACACCACAGTAAGAGAAGTAGGCTTGCAGCATGTAATAAAGGCCAAATACATAATGCTCCAAATAAGAAAACTATATGTTGAGCATTCGAACAATATGTTTAAGTACACAAATATGGTAAGCGTGTAAATCAATTCTGAAATTAGTCAAAGAATCATGGACAAGACCAATATCAGAGAGAATCAACACCAAGTATAGAAAGTATCTCACAAGTAAGGAAACAATTCAAAAAATAAGTGTAAGAACCATTAAGGAAAAAAACATACAAATCAGAGATTCAAAGAGATGCAAAGAATTAACAAAAAACTTAGTAAATAGAAGCATTTAAACCTATTTAAACACAATAGGCACAAAACCAAGAACCCTAAGTAAGGAATCGCAAAAAGAGTAGCGAGTCGGAACCCTAGTAAAGGGTTAAAGCATGGAACTCAGAAACAAGCAGACTTGCAACATAAATAAACACATAAGACAAGCGTACATAATATCCAAAAGAAGCGGGGCATACATCAATTTTTTTAAAAGGTGTCAGAAACCCTAGCTTTTGAGAAAAGAAACGAAAACACTTCAAACTCGAATTAATAAAACAAATCGAGCAATAAGTAGTGAAAAATACCAAGAATAACCAAAAGCTATATCAAAAGTCAGGGATTAAAAGATTTTAGGCAAAGAAATTGGGTTTTTGCAATAAAATCAATGAGGTATGACGTGAAACTTGTTAACAATGAAGATTAAAGCATCATCGGAGAAAGACCAGAAATGAACCCAGCCGAGGCTTCAGTGCCCTTCTTGAATGGCAGAAACTCTTGGAGTTTCAAAGATGGAAGGAGCCGGTGAGGTAAGGTTTTACGGCGGCTGATGATCGAAAGAGGCGAGACTGGAGTTGGTCGGAGAGGCGATGAGAGCCATCGGAGAAAGTGAACCAGAAGGTTCTAGAGAGAAGGGGGAGGTGAAGATTTAGGGAGAGACCTGTATTTTTGCAAAACGAGGGTAAGGGGAGGGGTCGGTTGATTTATTTTAGGCAGACGAATATGGGCCGTTGATCTCGTTTGATCAACGGATTAGATTGAACGAAAGTAAGGCCGGGTGAATTAAATGGGTATGGGTATGGATAATTGGATTAAAAATGGGGTTAATTTGGGTCGAATACAGGCGCAATTTTGGCTGAAATTGTAATGAAATCTGGCCAAATTTTAAATAGCCAACTTCTCCCTTTTTAATTAATTAAAATAGTTAAAAGCAATTTAAAAAGATATTTAAAAACACTGAACTGATTAATAATATGTATAAAAAATAATCTAAAATTTTAGGAGCAATTTTATAATTATAAAATGCGGTTAATTATAAAAATAGGCTATAATTGCAATTTCATGCAATTAAGATTTAGAAATTTCCAATAAATTTTAAAAATATGCAAAAATTATCTTAATAGTATTTTTGTTGTAAATATGAGAGTGAAATACATTTTTCACAAAAAAATTGGGAATAATTCTGGATTTTGTACTTTTAAAATAGACAACAAATTGATTCTAAAAACCCTTAAATTTGAGTAAATACCAAAACTTTTTGGGCATGCTTATATACACATACATATGCTATTTTTGAAGTATTTAAGTATAAAAAATATATAGGAAAAAATTGGGTATCAACAAGATTTATACTGACCATCGGAGTTTGCAGCACTTGTTTAAGAAAAAGGATCTAAATTTGCGTGAGAGGAGGTGGTTAGAGTTGTTGAAGGATTATGAAATCACTATTCTGTATCACCCGGGCAAAGTCAATGTGGAGGTTGATGCCATAAATCATTGGGCGGAGGTTTGGGGAGTTTGACATATTTACCAGCTTCAGAGAGGCCTATGGCAGTGGATGTTCAGGCCTTAGCCAGTCAGTTTGTGAGATTGGATCTTTCGGAACCCAGTCGAGTCCTAGCTTGTGTGGTTTCTTGGTCTTCCTTATTCGATCATATCTGGGGCGTGGCAATATGATGACCCTTATTTACTTGTCCTCAAGGATAAGTTTCATCACGATGATGCTAGAGATGAGATCATTGGAGATGACAGGGTATTGAGGATACAGGATCAGATTTTTGTGGCCAATGTTGATGGGCTTCGAAAGTTGATTTTAGTGTAGGCCTATAGTTCGTGGTATACCATCCATCCGAGTGTCGGAAAGATGTATCAGGATTTGAGGTAGCACTATTGATGGAGGCGGATGAAGAAAGATATAGTTTGATTTGTAGCTAGATGCCTCAACTGTCAGCAGGTTAAGTATGAGCACCAGATACCGGGTGGATTGCTTCAGCAGATAGAGATTCTGGAGTGGAAGTGGGAGCAGATCACCATGGACTTTCTAGTTGGACTCCCACAGACCTTGAAGAAATTTCATTCCATTTGGGTGATTATAGATCAGCTGACCAAGCCCGCTTATTTTATTCCTATGTAAACTAGCTATTATTCGGAGTGGTTGGCGGGGATTTATATCTGAGAGATCGTTCGTCTGCATGGTATTTTAGTTTCTATTATTTCAGACAAAGGTACTTAGTATACATCGCGGTTGTGGAGGTTCGTTCAGTAGGAGTTGGGTACTCGGGTGGAGTTGACAATATTTCACCCCCAGACGAACTGACAGTCCGAGCGTACTATTCAGATTCTTGAGGATATTCTCTGTGCGTGTGTGATTGAGTTTTGAGGGTCTTGGGATCAGTTCTTTCCATTGGCAGAGTTTGATTGCCACAACAGTTATCAGTCCAGTATTCAGATGGCGTTTTATGAGGCTTTATATGGTAGGAGTTATAGATCTCTGGTGGGTTGGTTTGAGCCAGGTGAGGCCAGGCTATTGGGCACAGATTTGGTTCAGGATGTTTTTGGGAAGGCCAAGGTGATCTAAGATAGACTCCGTACAACCCAGTCTAGACAGAAGACCTATGCGGACAGGAAGGTTCGTGATGTTTCATATATGGTCGGAGTGTAGGTTATGCTTCGGTTTCGCCTATGAATGGCGTTATGAGATTTGGGAAGAAAGGGAAGTTGAGTCTGAGGTTTATTGACCCTTTTGAGATATTAAAGCGTGTTGTGAGGTTGTTTATGAGCTTGCCTTACCTTCCAACTTGGCAGGAGTTCATCCGGTATTTCATGTTTCGATGCTCCAGAGGTATCACGGTGATCCGTCGCACGTGTTGGATTTCAATTTAGTCTAGTTGGATAAGGATATATCCTATGTTGAGGAGCTAGTGGCTATATTGGACAGGAAGGTTAGAAAGTTGAAGTCAAAGAACGTTGCTTCAGTAAAGGTTCACTGATCGGGTCAGCCATCTGAGGAGGCGACCTGGGAGACCGAGCAGGATATGCGCAGCAGTTACCCTCATTTTTTCACTACTTCAGGTACGTCTTTATGCTCGTTCGAGAACGAACGAATGTTTAAGCATAGGAGGATGTGATGACTCGGATGGTCATCTTGTGAACTTATATCCCGATCCCCTATTAACTAATTTCCCCAAGTTTATTTCTGCTAGTTTGAGATGTTCGGTTTTGAGTTTCGGATAGTTCTGGGACACTTAGTCCCTAACGAGAGCATAAGTATTGGAAAGTTGTCCATAGTTGGAACAGTATGAGACCAGCCTCGGAATGGAAATCCAGTGGTTCTATTAGCTCATTTAGGTGATTTCGGGGTTGGGAGCATTGTTGGAATGTGTTTGGAGGTCCATAGCTAATTTAGGCTTGGAATGCCGAAGTTTGAATTTTTGAAGTTTCTGATCCAATAGTGATTTTTTTATCCGAGGGTCGGAATAGAATTTTGGAAGTTGCAATAGTTTCATCATGTCATTTGGGATGTATATGTAAAATTTCAGGTCATTCGGACGTGGTTTGGTTAGGTTTTTTATCGAAAGCGTGTTTTGAGAGAATTTGAAGTTCTTAGGCTTAAATCCTTGATTAATTCAAGTTTCTGACGCTGTTTTAGGTGTTTTATGGATCGGTACAAGTTTGAATGATGTTATGGGATATGCCCGTAGGTTTGGTTGAGGTCCCAGGGGCCTCGAGTGTGTTTCGGATTCTCCACGGGGCATTTTGGAGTTGTTCAAAATTGCAGAATTTCCTTCAGCTGTTACAGACCCCTATTCTTCTTCGCGATCGCATCCTCCTCCACGCGTTCGCGTAGAGTAATCTTGGAGGAGGACCAGTTTCTTCTTCGTATTCGTGTTTAATTTCCTCGCGTTCGCGAACCTCTATCATTTTCCTCCTTGGAGTTTGCAGCCAGCCCTCTCGTTCGCGTAGTGTTATTTAACGCTGATGGCTGTGCCAATTTTCTTCATCACGTTCGCATGCCATGTCTCATGTTTGTGTAACATTTCCAGTCCAAGCCTTCGCGTTCGCATATTGTTCCTCGTGTTCTCAAAGAGCAATTTAACATCCTACATTTTCCTTCTTCGCGAACGTGTGACTTCATCCGCGTTCGTGATACATTAATTATCTGGGCAGTTATAAATATTTAAAACCGAGGTTTCAGCCATTTTTACCAAAACTCAAGCTTGAGAGCTCGGATTTGAGCGAGATTTTGTGTGATTTTCAGGGAAAACAATTGAGTAACAATTCTAAACTCCTTTTTACTTGTAACCCACTAATCTAAGCATGAATTCCTCGTTTAATTTCGAATTTTTGAATTAAAATTTGATAAAATTCCATAGACTGAATTATTGCGTTTTGAATGGGTGTTTGACTTCTGAGTTGAGAAATTTTTATATGGTTAGACTCGTGAGAGTACTCCGTGCTTTTGAGGCCTTGAAAACCTCTTATTTTTCGTCTCGATTTGCGTACACTGTACGAGCGCGAAGTTGGAAAGCTTCTATGTTGAAATATATGAACTTTGTGTTAAAAAATATAAATGTTGATAATAATATTGATATAGTTGTACCCTGTGGAGTTTTTTACCAAGAACTGGGAAGTTGTTAAGGATGATATCTTGTCTGCCACTCGAGAGTTTTTCAATTCTTCCTGTATGCCTCATATGGTCAATACAACAGCCATTGCACTTGTGCCTAAGCATAATTCTCCTGCTACAGTTAATGACTACAGGCCCATTTCATGTTGCACTACACTATATAAGCTTATATCGAAGATCATCACTAGAAGACTACAACATGTCATCACTGACCTTGTTGGAGTGGCCCAGTCTGCCTTCATAGCAGGTAGGAGTATTGCTGATAATATACTCCTTAGCCATGAGATCTTCAAAGGCTATTCTAGGAAGGGGGTCTCTCCTCGATGTGTTTTGAAAGTTGACTTGCGCAAAGCATATGATACACTTGAATGGCCATTCCTACAGCAGATCCTGGTGGCTTATGGATTCCCTGCTAAGTTCATTGGATGGATTATGGCATGCATCTCCACTGTGTCTTTTTCATTGGTATTGAATGGCGGGCTCACTAAACCATTCAATGCGAAGAGGGGGACACGACAAGGCGATCCAATGTCTCCATATCTATTTGTGCTAGCTATAGAATATTTGAATAGAAGCATGGGACAACTCCACAGGAATGGGGATTTCAATTTCCATCCAAGATGCAGACAGCTGAATTGTACACATATTTGTTTTGCGGATGACTTATTAATGTTCTGTCGAGCAGACACTTTATCTATCCAGATCCTGCACCAGACTTTCACAAAGTTCTCCAGGGCATCGGGGCTAGCAGCTAATGTCAACAAAAGTGCTATATACATCGCAGGGGTGCCATTAGAGGTCAAGTCAGAATTGCGAGATCTATTGGGATTCAGTGAAGGCACGCTCCCTTTTAGATACTTGGGCATTCCATTGGATTCTAAAAAACTCTCAATGCATCAGTATTTACCCCTCATTGAGAAAATCACAGGTAGAATTACATGTTGGTCTGCTAAATTACTTTCCTACGCAGGAAGAACTCAGCTTATTTAAAGCTGTCATCTTTGGTATTCAAGCGTATTGGTCCCAAATTTTCATTCTACCTAAGAAGGTCCTCAAGGCTATTGATGCAATTTGTAGAACCTTCCTGTGGACTGGTGCTGCTAGTGTATCAAAGAGGGCCCTCGTGGCTTGGGATAGAGTCTGTAGGCCTCTAACTGCTGGAGGCTTAAATATGATGAATTTAACTGTGTGGAACAAAGCAGCTGTCACAAAGCTGCTGTGGGACCTTGCACGAAAGAAAGATTGCCTGTGGGTGCGTTGGGTTCATTGCTATTAGATTAAACGAGCTGATATTGTAGCAGTTAATGTACCCAAGCAGGCAGCATGGGTTATCCGAAAGATCATTCAGTGCAGAGATACTCTCATGGCTAATCAGCAGCTTCAAGGCACCCTCGAGGACAGGTTTAGGAGTGTTTGCTGTCTAGATAAGTTACATATCCACAAACTCTACATCAGCCTGCTTCCTATGTTCGATAGAGTTGACTGGGGAAATCTTATTTTGGTTCAAAATGTTTTGCCGCGACACAAATTCACGGCATGGCTTGCTGCACATAGGAAGCTGCCTACTGTGGATCGATTAGCGATATTTGGTATAAACATCCCATTGCTATGTAATTTCTGCAAGCGCCATGAAGAATCTTTCCAACACCTCTACTTTGATTGCTCTATTACTAAAAGATTATGGGCCAGAATTGGTAACTGGTTGGGATTTTCTAGACAAATTCTTGATTGGGATAGTGAATTACTTTGGATATGTAGTCTAGCACGTAGTCGAGCATGGAGAAAAGCCATAACTGCTGCTGCATTTGTGCACACTGTCGCGCTCATTTGGCAGGCCAGGAATAAAGCACGCTTTCAGAATTCGGATTACAATGAAGACCGAACCGCTAGAGAGATTGCACTTCTTCTCCATGTCCATGGGAGGCGTAGCAAACACTGGCAGATTAGATTGCGTCAACTAAATTACTTCCCATAATTTCCTTGTATATTCTTTGTTGAAGTATGATGTGAGTCTGTATTATCAATGATGGTAACGTAGGTTCTTTCGTATTATATTATGGTGGTTGGCTGTCTAACCAATCACCTGTAGGGCACTTTGTAACCTTAATTTGCCTATATATGGAATGTAACTTTTAATCAAAAAATATTGATATAGTTGACTTTGGTCAACATTTTTGGTAAACGAACACGGACCCGTGATGTGACGGTCCCGGAGATCCGAAAAAAATATGGGACCTAGGCGCATTCTCGGAATCAAAATCCAAGGTCCCAGGCCCGAGTACATAATTTTTGAAAGAAATTGTTTATCCGAAAATGATATGAAAAATGGAAATGAAAATGAGTTAGAAAGTAATGGTATCGTGCTCGTATTTTGGTTCTGACGCTCGGTACATGTCTTAAATGAGCGTTAAGCGCTTCCTGCAAAATTTGGTCGAAATAGAATGTCGTTTGACGTGTTTCGGACAAAAAATAGAAAATATGGAAGTTAGCAACTTTGAAATGAAAATCATGGGTTTGGGACTTGATTCATACAACTTGATGTTACTTTAGCGATTTGATCGCACGAGTAGATCCGTGGGATGTTTTTGAGGTTGTGTGCACGTTTGGTTTGGAGCCTCGAGGGCTCAGGAGAGTTTTGGTGAGGCCAAGAGTTCATTTTGCATGTTGAAAAATGCTTCAGGGTAGAAGAACTGCAGGCTTTGCAATTGTGAACAGGCTCCTGGGCTGTTAACTTCGCAAATGCGAAAAAGACCTCGCAATTGCGATGTCCGTCTATTTGGCTCAGCCTTTGCAAATGCGAAGACCATCCTGCAAATACGATCCCCCAGCCAAACCCTTGAGTTCGCAATTGCGGAGATCCCCATCGCAATTGCGAATCCCGCCCTTTCTGCATGAGTTTGCAAATGCGAACAAAGTTCTCGCAATTCCCATGTCTGCAGGATTCGCAATTACGAACCCAGCTTTGCAATTGCAATTCCTGCACCTACACATTTTATACTTAACCGATTTCAAAGCTCATTTTTTATATTTTAAACACCCAAAACATCCATTGGAGATTTCTCTCGAACTCTTCCTTCCCCAAATCATTTGTAAGTCATTTTACTCAATTTCTCCAATCTTTAGCATCTTTTATCATGATTTCATCTTAAACTAAAGGTTTTCCACGGGTGAAAATGGGGATTTTGGGTAGAACCTAGGTTTTCACTAAATTGGGGATTTGGACATCAATTAGAGGTCTGATTTCAAAACAAATCATAGGTATGAACTCTTGGGAGAATGGGTAACCCGATTTTGGTTCGAATCTCGGGTTTTGACGATGTGGGCACAGGGGCATTTTTGAAATTTTAGAGTAAAACTTTGGGAAATTTATTCTTACACATTCAAACTGATTTAACTAGCATTTGTTGATACATTTGAGTAAATTGTGATTAGATTTGACCGGCTTTGTGGCGAATTCGAGGGGTAAAGCTATCCTATAGGCCTGAGTTGAGTTTGAAGCTTTCGAGGTAAGTGTTTGATCTAACTTTGGCTTGAGGGAATAGGACTAGGACACTATTTGCTAGCATCACTGTGGGTCTTAAATTGGGTTATTTTGAATGATATGATATAAATTCTTGTTTGAAATGATTTAGTTCACATAATATGAACGGTTGAGCATAATTAATGACTGCATAAGTTTGGAGCACTGGCTCGACTTAGAACTTGTTGGTAGCTAATGTGTTTAGAAGTGCGAGTTCTGTGATCATTTCCCTTGCCAGGACTTAAAATATATTTTGAATTCTCCCTTACTGGGATATTTGGGCTATTAATTGCACTCCCTCGTCAGGACTCTAGCATTTTTTATGTTACTCCCCTCGCACTTGAGTTACGAATAATGTTGGGTGAGTCTTGTGGTAAACAGCGTAAGGGCCGGGTTGCACGCCGCAGCACTAACAAATATAAATATCGAAAGGGTCGAGTTGCACGCCACGGCACTAACAAATATAAATATTGGAAGGGTCGAGTTGCGCACCGCAGCATTAATAAATATAAACATCGGAAAGGCCGGGTTACACGCCGCAACGAAGTATGAATCAAGTATGTGGTTTTGTTTTGTACGTGGGATTTTCCTTTGTTTTCCCTTATTAGTTGTTGGTCTAGGGCTTTACCTCTTATTTGATGATTTCCATACTTAAACTTTGATACACCATAGCATGCTTCCCTCCCCTTTAACTGTTTAAATTTCTGTATTCTCTTCTATTGCCTATATATGTTGAAATGCACAGGTTTATGTGGTAGTCCTGTCTAGCCTCGTCACTACCTCGTTGGGATTAGGGCAGGCACTTACCAGCACATGGGGTCGGTTGTGCTGATTCTACACTCTGCGCTCTTTTGCGCAGATACAGGATTCAGTCACCAGTAGCATCAGCAGTGCAGGTGTCAGCATTCTGAATCGGGAGACTCTGAGGTAGCTTGCAGGCGTCCGCAGGCCCGGCATCTTCTCTACCCTTACTTAATTCTGTTGTCCCATTGTATTCGGAACAAACAATTATATGTATTTTCTTTCAGGCCGATGCTTTTAATACTCCTTGGTAGTCCGTGAGTAGTGACACCAGATACTGGGTAGAGACATGTTATAAACTTCCGCACTTTACTATTGTTTCTTTTGTTGAAAGTCTTCCGTGTATTTTTTATCCTTTATTTCAGTTATTATACTGTTTTGGATTAAAGCTTTGTGAAATTTTTAAAAAGGTTGGCTTTCCTATCTCCGATAGTAGGCGCCATCACGACCCCGGTGGTGGAAAATTCGGATCGTGACAACATACTCCAAAAGTATGTGGAATGCAATGTTGAACTGGATAGAAATACAGCATCAGACAGGAAGATGGGATGAGGAAGTAGAATAGATAACAAAGGTGGTGGTGAAAAGAACAAAGGGTGAAATACTAGTGTTTCTATATACAACAGTGGTATATCAGATATGGAAGGAAATGAATAATAGAAGATTTCAAGGAATTGAGACAACATATAACAAAAGAAAAATTGTTATGAAATAATATAAAGACAAGAACAATAATGCAAGAATAAGAACAATATAGAGAGAGAATAGGGAGAGAGAGAAGTATTCTTATTAATACTTGGGGTGGTTTACAATGGGGTAAGACCCCTCTATTTATAGGAAGAGGAATGACTTAGCTTTAAGCTAAAACTCTTAGACATTCACTCTAAATAGACTTCTATTTTATAACACTCCCCCTTGAATGTCTATTCAATAATGTGCCTCATAAAACCTTAAAACCAAAACCCACTGGGAAAAATTAAAGAAAGGAAAAAGAGCACACATGTTTGAATATGCGCCTATTGGTTGCCTCGTTAAAAACCTTGCAAGGAAAACCCAGTGGGAAAAAACCTTGTAAGGGAAAAAGAGTGCAACGCGCATTAACTCCCCCTAATGAGTACATCAATTTATATCCTTGAGCATTTGCATTCCAATCTTGTGCATCATCTTCAAAACGATCTTTGGTAGACGTTTGACAAATCAACCATATTGACTTGAATAAATATTCCGTACCTTGAAATCATCATTCTTGATAGATATGAACATCTTCATATAATGTCGTGGAATAACTCTTCAATATCTCCATAGATGCATTCTCAATGCCATCATGCTTATAGTTATAGCAAGATTCATATGCACACAAATTGTACTTAGGATGTGGTACTTCAGGACCACGAATTGCATATGCTTCAAGCAACTTAAATCTTTCAAGTTAAGTCATATAAGCCATATAATAGACTTTAGATGCATATCAAGTTTTCCATGTCATGCTAGACAAATAAGATATCGAAAACTGACTATACATACCTTTGACTTTATACTTTCAAGCATTTGAACTATAGGTTCAAAACTACATGTCTTTCATATGGAATCAATTCTTCTTGAACTGTATCTCTTCCATTTAGTTACTTTCTTTGGGTCAGCAAATGCGTATAGCATGCTTTGCAATATGTTGCAATTGAATTATCCCTTTTATGAACTTCAGGTTCATATCATGATATTCGGGGATATACATATACAAATGATAATTCATCCCATGTAACCTTTTCTCAAGTGTTTATCATGTCTCCCCCTCATGTTAGTAAAGCTAACTTGTTTCCTCAACTTTGGGAAATCATCTTCGTGTATTATCATGTCAATATACACGGCACATTAATAATAAGATGAAATTATTTGGTTCCTGACCCTGAACCACTTGTGAGGGGAGAATATAATATACTCTCGTATACAACGTATATCAAACTGATATATAACTTTGTTCTCATAAGAAACAGTTTAGCTATTAAGTGGAAGCACTCAATAATTATCTTGCTAAACCAACTTTGATATAAACCAACTTATCAAGATGAACTATCTTGAGTAGAAAATCTGGAAATTATGCTCGAAGTTAGATTACTGAGCAATTTACCTCGCAAGCACCGGCCAGGCTGCGGGTTAATAACAATTGCGCATGTAACCATATCATAGATGCATCATATGTGGTATACATGGCAGGTGAATGCGCCCATATTCACCTTTAATATTTCCAGAATTTATGGGCTTCAACCCGAACTCTTTAGTTGGTCAGTTCATTAATGAGAACAAGTGATACAAGAGAATTCGTAAAGAACTTTCTAGTTCTTTAATATTCACCTATGTGAATTTGCACATCATACTTAAAATGAGATGGCTAACACGAATGCCAACTGAATAAATTATCAATATTGGTAAACTTCAAATTTACACCATGACATGTGCACTTAATAAACTTCAGGTTTATTATGACATGGGTTTTTATACCAATAGATATCCACTTATTGTGGCATTCTTTCTTTTGTGTAGTACAAACTGGAGAACAAAGCGGGTAGCTTTTCATATGCAAATTACCCCGCTACAAGTTGTAGTAATAGGAGATATCAAAGCCTTCCTTTATTTATAGTCTCAATATAATCAATCGCTTTCGCGTGTACTTTGGAAACTGAATAAGTTTCTTTGAGACTTACTACAGCACAATACTCAATTGTGTTTCTCCAACATAGTAATAATTGGCTCTTCTAGAGCTCTCAATTAATTTTGTACTACCACAGATTCATCAACATTCATGTGATGAATATCTCTTTTAAAGAGAAAGTTATACCATTATGGTCATGTCAAACTTATATGCAAGATATGTTTCTTGCATTATCGTTGTCCTTTAATAGTCATATTTCCAAAATACTTTGGCGTACAATAGGTACGTGACCAACGATCATTCATGCCATATATCATCTCAAACCTCCTTCTAGGGGTGAGTGTGGTATCATCTCAAGCCTCCTTCTAGGAGTGAGTGTGGTATATTTAATACCAATTTCATGTTCATATTCTTCCAATAATGAATATGTATTCGTGAATCAAATGTTGTCACATTCACTTCGAGGATATGTGATTTTGTTATCCTTTTCAAAATCTATAAATGCGTCAGGCATTTGATTTGCTATTCTTTGCAAATGGATAATCTTTTGTGCCTCTTTCTCACAAATAGAGGTATGTGGATCAAGATGAGATAATGATGCATTTTTCAACAAAATTTCCCGTTTGGTTTCACCAACTTCTCCCCCTAATTTTGGGAAAAGTGTCTCATCAAATTGACAGTCTGCAAATCGTGCAGTGAACAAATCTCCTGTCAATGTTTCGAGGTAGCGAATAATGGAGGGCGATTCAACCTCAACATATATTCCTAACCTTCTTTGCAGACCCATTTTGGTGCGGGATGGCGGTGCTAAAGGCACATATACTGCGCATCCAAAAATTCTTAAATGGGATATATTGGGTCCATGACCCAAAACCAATTGCAACGGGGAATATTTGTGTCAATTCGTCAGTCAGAGACGAACTAGCATTGCTGTATGCAAAATGGCGTGAACCCAAACCGAATTGGGCAGCCTCGTTTTCATGAAGAATTCAAGATTATTCTCATCTATTGTCTCAATATGATATCTTTTAAAACTCAACAAGTTCTTCTTAGACTTGGAGGAGAATATTGCATTCTCTAAGATAAACGTCATGCCTTTGGGCAGAGTTACAGTTGCTCTTCCGGAGCCTTCAATCAATTTACTTCCCATGGTTTGACATATAAAAGAAAATATACGAACATGAGAATAAACAACTTCAATTCGTTTGTGTCACATAATATTTTCAAAATCTGCTGCTAACAGTTGACTAACAAAATCAGATAGTCGATTATATGTTTTCCATAATCGATTACTATGCAGTTTGAAAATTTCAGTTTAAACGTTTTCATAAAACAATCGATTGTTAAACACACACAATCGATTGTTGAACATTAACAATCGATTGTTAAACACACACAATCGATTATTTGCTATTTTTGAAAAACTTCAGATCACAGTCTTAAGACAATCGATTGTTAGACACAGACAATCGATTGTTGGTTATTTTTGAAAAATTCCAGACCTCTGTATAACGACAATCGATTGTTAGACATAGACAATCGATTGTGGATGATTTTTGAAAAATTCCAGATTACTGTCTAACCACAATCGATTGTTAGACATAGACAATCGATTGTGGATAATTTTTGAAAAATTCCAGATTACACTGTCTAACGACAATCGATTGTTAAACATTGACAATCGATTGTTGACTGTTTTTGTAAAATTCCATATCACTGTTTTAAAGACAATCGATTGTTGATCATTGACAATCGATTGTTTTGCAGTTTTTATGCGAAATATGAGATAACCGACTAGTTTTTCAGGTTAGTCGATTACCTCTACTGGAAAGTAAAAATATTATTGATATTTGAGCATATTGATACATTCTAAAGAACTAATACTAACATTATGTCATGAGCTAACTAATACGAGCTAATACTGATGGCTATTAGTTTATTCATTCACTAATACAAACAAGTAAAATAAAATCAAATAGCTCCATCTTCTTTCATCACGGATCCGTCACCGATTAGGTGGTCTATCTACCCCTCGGGTTGCTCAAAGAAGTCTGCCACATCCAAGTGGGTGATGTCAAAGTTGTTGTCAGAGACAAAATTCGTTTCAGGGCGTTTACTCTTTCGAGATGCTTGATAAAGGTCAACCAAAAGTCATGGTATACGGCAAGCCTTTGACCAGTGCCCGTTTTCACCGCAACGATAATATATAGTTTATAAACTATTTGCTTTTGGATTCTTATCGTATCGTGCTTGTGGCAGAGTGACCAACTTCAGGTTGTCATATCTCTTCTTTAAGCCATTCCACAAGATAGGTGGATCCTTGACGGTGAGATATTCAATCTTCAAACCTTCATCAAGGTGATGGCGCAAGAAAATCAAGGCCTTAGCATAGTTTCAAACCTTCATCAAGGTGATGGCGCAAGAAATTCAAGGCCTTAGCATAGTTTCAAACCTTCATCAAGGTGATGGCGCAAGAAAATCAAGGCCTTAGCATAGTTTTGGGTGGATGCATTATTTCTGTCTTTAATGGCGTCTCCAAGACCCATAGCATTCAAAATGGATTTAAGTATCCAACACCCATATCATATAGTTCTTGCCCGAAATTTCAAGGGCAACGAACTTTCTTTTCATAATGTCAGACATAAACCAAAATTACATCAAGAGCGTGTTCATACTTACGGGCTCTATTACAATTATCACATTCACTTCAGGGAATGGATCAAAATCATGTGCTTTACACAATCTCATGTCAAATATTACTTTCATAAAGTGAAAGATTATTTTGAGAATCCTTATTGTTCTCATTACCACAATAATGACGATTATAACTTCGTCTATTGCCATGTCCACATCCATTGATACCTTTACGGTAATTAGTCTTCTTTCAGACTTATCACATACTGCTACCACATTCTCTAAAGGGAATGGAGCAAATTCAATTGGACGGAATTCTTTGCCACGTCCACATTCATTGATACCTTCATGGTAATATTTTAGTCTTCTTTCAGACTTATCATATACTGCTTCCACATTCTCTAAAGGGAATGGAGCAAATTCAATGGGACGGATTTTCAATTATTTGCCCACAATCATACATGAATTTAATCATGGCAGGGCATAGAGATTTAACCACTTCATGTGGTTATAATTTCTTACAAACTCCATTAGAGTTATAATCAAACTTTGTTTGTATATTCAATCAAATCGTAGAATTTCAAGAATTTGAAAGGGAAAAGTAAATTACTTACCTTTAAGGTATACCAATTATATTTTCAATGTTTTCTTCCTTTTCTCCACTGATGCAGACGACGGCGTTTCCGATGCGGAGAAATTGACGGCGGCTTAATCTTCTTAAAGAGCTTCTTGAGACGGTAGAGTCTCGTGCTGATAACGTGTTATGAAATAATATAAAGACAAGAACAATAATGCAAGAATAAGAACAATATAGATAGAGAATAGGGAGAGAGAGAAGTATTCTTATTAATACTTGGGGTGGTTTACAATGGGGTAAGACCCCTCTATTTATAGGAAGAGGAATGACTTAGCTTTAAGCTAAAACTCTTAGACATTCACTCTAAATAGACTTCTATTTTATAACAAAAACTGAATAGTTATCCTACTTAGATAGAATTTTTATTCAAAAGTCCAAAAGAGCTAGGGATTGTAAATATTCGTTAAATAAAGTTTTTAATTTTAACCAAAAAAAAGTTATTTAATGATTATATAAGTTTATTTAATTTAAGATCAATTTTATTATTGGATATATCACATTGATAAATAAGATGACAATTAAAGTTTATTAATACAGTACGATCTAATTTATTTAAATATATTCGATCACAATTTTAATTTAATTAATATTGATCACACGTCGTACAGCTGGGATTACTGGTTGGATTTAAACTATACATTTCATGATTTCAACGGTAAGATGCGGAAAACTTACCGAGTGAACTACTTTTCAACCCCATCTTGTTTTACCTTATTAACTCATCCTCCCTTAGGCAGCGGGACCGACATTAAGAAGTCACATACTTGTAATTAAATTAGCTCTAACCTTTTGTCTTTTGACATATTTTCTTTGGACAACTGTCATAACACAAACACGCTTTTCTTTGTCACCTTTGAAAATGGGTGACAACTACCAGTCAGAAAAGAAAAAGAAAAAAAAAATTATTTTGATTATTGGGAAGAACAAGAAAATTTAGAGATTAAAATAAAGCATGAGAGAGACAACAAAAAGATTCCATATTTATATATGAATTTGATCTAACACTAAAGTTTTCATTGTCTCCATTATTACTATTTTTTACTACTAAGTTACTTTACATATATTATGATTTTTCAAGATTTGAATCTTTCTAACTTCAGACCATTTCTTTCTCCTTATTTTTCTCTAAACTTTTGAAGGTAGATAACCAATATTTAGAAACCAAACTACAAAACCAAAATCTTTTTCCTTTACTTTTTATGGAGATTCTCAAATTATGGAAGCCTCAGGTTAGCTTCTCTTTTCAAGAAATGCAGTTTATATTTTTTATTTATTCAAAATTAGTGCAAAAATAACTTGTTGGTGATCCTTGTTCTTCTTTTTTTTTTTTTTTTTTTTCCAGGATTTATTTGTCATAAAGTCATCTAAGCAATCGCTAAGGGTGGTACTCATACTTTTTGCAGTAGTTTGTGGAATTTACATTTTCTCGATGTGTATAAACCAAACAAGTAATTATCTTTCACAAGCTAATTCACTAAGCATCCATGTGATTAATCGGCATAATTGTCATTATCCTGTTTTTCAAGAAGAAGATATCCATTACTTGCATTTTCCAAAGCCTCAAACATTTAGCAGGTAGCTGCAAATATATATAAATATCCTTCTTATGGTTTTAGTACAACTTAGATGATTGACTAAAATTAAGTGACATGTTTTTGATTGAATTGTAGGAAGGAATGTGCGTGCAATCCTGTTCGATTTTTCGCGATTTTGTCAATGCAGAGATCAGGAAGTGGATGGTTTGAGACATTGCTAAATAGTCATATAAATGTGAGCTCCAATGGAGAAATCTTTGGTGCTAAGTCAAGAAGGACTAATGCTTCAGTAGTATTGGAAACTATGGATAAAATCTTTAATCTTGATTGGTATAGCAGTTCATCCAAGAATGAGTGCTCTGCTGCTGTTGGATTTAAATGGATGCTTAATCAGGTAAGTAACACTACAAATCTGCTGTTGGAAATTCTAAGTGTGTGTAAGACATCATTAAGTAGATAAAATTGTACTTTCTCTGGCAGTTTAAGTTTTTAGACGAGTTGGGTATTAGAGTAGGTTGAGGTGCTGGATATAAGTCTCACTGCCAATAACAACAACAACTACCCAGTAAAATCCCATCAAATAGAGTCTGAGGAGGGTAATGTATACGGAGACCTTACCTCTACACGATAGGGCAGAGATAAGTCTCACTGCCACATATTATCGAAAACAAAGTTTGAGGTTTTAGACGAGTTGATCACACAATGTCATTTTTCTAACTGTTAAGCTCTTAAGACGAGTTAATCACACATTCAAAAGAGTGAAAAGAAGTAGAAAACGAATGAAATATCTTGGTGAAACACAACGCATGATTAAATGAAATTATTATTAGTACTGAAATAATTTTTGTGTCATGAGTAAGCTAGTAAAGCACACTTGAAGGACGATAAAATTAGACAATAGAAGAGAAATATATCAAAAGAGACAAAACTTTAACGTGGTTCTGTCAGTTGATCTACGTTCATGGCGGAGATGAGCAATCTTGCACTTTCCTTCATGAGATAGGAAAACCAAATATAGTAAGAAAATCAGGACAAACACTTAATAATTATATCACAACCATGGTGCAAGGATAGCCCTTAAAATAGCTACCTTCTACTTGTGGTAGTAGAGGGCTCTTGGCTTAATCTGCTAGTTAAGCTTCTCCGGTTTGTGAGATTAGTTAATTGGATACTTAGCCTCATAATTTTATTTTTTGGAATCGTGAAAATAACCTCTTGCAAAAATGTAGAATAAGTCTGCGTATAATAGACCCTTGTGATCAGGCCCTTCCTTGAACCTCGCACATTAAGGGAGCTTAGTGCAGTGAACTGCCTTTTTTGGTTATATTATAATAGAAATAAAGACATGATTACTTTCACAAATCTCACTGATAAACTCTATATTTGTGGTATTTTCTTCACTAGAGGTGCATTAGTTTATAACTTTCAAAATTGCTAGATTTCTCTCAACTTTTTGTATGTATATTAAACTTGAAGGGAGCTTTGGAGTACCATGAGGAGATAGTGGATTACTTCAACAGAAGAGGTGTTTCTGCAATATTTCTATTCAGAAGAAATCTGCTACGCAGACTGATCTCTCAACTTGCTAATTCCTATGACAAGGATACTAAACCGTTGAATGGAACACACAAATCCCACGTCCATTCTCCGTATGAGGTCCTTCATTCCCCCACTCTAACGGTTTATTTGGCACGACGCAAGTCATTTTTCATGAAAATGTTTTTGATGAGGAAATCATTTTCTGGTGTTAGATTAACAGAATCAAAATGGTAAAATGACTTTTCTCACTTATGATCACGCTCCAAATAACACTTACACAATGATATTAATCTATAATACTCAAAATTTTCATTAGAACAGTCTCCGATTTGTTAATATTAGCATATTCTTTCTCCAGAAAATATTTTGAGCTCACCAACAAACCCTGAAAATACTTTCATGAAAATTGACCTTTGTCATAGCAAAAACACAAGCGTTCAATGAAGTTCCTGATGTTCTTAACTTGATGTTTCTAAACCTGTTTCAGGCTGAAGTATTGGCAAAATACAAGCCCGTGGTGAATATGACATTACTAATACCAAATTTAAGGCATGCAGAGAGGAAGGCTGCTAAAGCTTTGGAATGCTTTAAGAGCACTCGACACATTGTTCTTTACTACGAAGACATAGTCCAAAATCGCACTGTAAAGCTCCTTACTAGTTTGAAACTGAGGCGTAGTTTGATTAATTATCTTAAACTTGACAAATTACACAAGTTTGATGAATAACAGCAATATTTTATCTATTTGTTTGTGCAGAAACTAGCTGATGTCCAAGAGTTTCTAGGGCTGCCTCAAAGAGAACTCAAAAGTGGTCAGGTTAAGATACATAGTGGCCCTCTGTCCCAACAAGTACAGAATTGGGATGATGTGCAGAAAAAGCTCAAGGGAACACCCTATGAAACATTTCTTAATGCAGACTAACTATACTACCTATATAGTAATACCAAAGACAACACCTTTTATTAAAATAGATTGGCTATGAAGATTCCGTGCAGCCAGAAATTGATACAGACGCAAAGGAAACAATTTCTCATCTCTGGCAGACGTCTCAGAAGAATTCGAATAGGGATTATCTTCTGACCATTTATCGGAGAGAAAAAAACGATGGAATCTTGGACATATATACTTTGGGTTTTCTCTAATTCCTGCCCAGTTCTATCTTGTAAATAACAGCCTCAATTATCAAATTTGGAGGAAATACTTGCCACATTGCTTGTAGGACATTTTTGTTTGTTAGTCAATACATGATGTATGAAATATGTTGAAAGTTAAACTGAGATAAGAAGATCTCACGCAGGGCGGAGTACTCTACCCTACGGGTTCATGTGAACAGGGCGGAGCTAGAGTGTCGCGAGCGGGTTAGTCCGAACCCAATAGCTTTGGTTCAAACCTCATATTTGTCTTATTGTACACATACATTATTAGTTTAGAACCCAGTAATTTAAAACTATTAGAATCCCGAACCCATAAGCTTGAAGTCCCGGCTCTGCCTCTGTACGTGAACCCAGTAACTTTTGCCCAAGCAGTATATATGTGTTAAAAATATATATAAATATTTGACTTTAAACCCAGTTATAATTGTAAATTTACTTAAAGTTATCATAGGAGCCCATAAACTTCAAATCCTGAATTCACCTTTGAATTCTCAAGAATCTCTAACAATCAGACATGGAATTATCCTAAATGGGCACCAAAATGCAGGCTTTTGATCAACGAAGAAAATGAATTTATTTCTATACATTTAGCAACCATGTAAGATACTAGTTTGTTTCAATAGGATTTAAGTTGTTTAAGATGCCAATTCTTGAATCCTGGTTGAGATTTTACCCATTAAGTTAGTTAAGACCACTCCCAGATTAAAGGAAGTTCCTTTCTAAAATGCATCATATCTCTTGCAAATTCTTTTGTCTAGTTTACCCATTCGGTATCTACTACATACTAGCCCGACTAATCTAGATTTGCACCGATTAAGCCCACTAAGGGGGTAAAACCCGGGGGTAAAACCCTTTCTAACTACCGAAAAGTTCTTCATTCCCTAGACCCCGGGTTCTTCATCCCCAAAGCTCTAGTTAAGGGTGCCGGAATCACAGCGATACCACCACACCCTACTAGATCTCTTGCAATTGATGCACGACATAACCAAGCGTGTCTCAAAGAGAGATTGGACAAATACAGGTTCAATCATCGTTCCACTTATGCTGGTTTCTTATCTCCAGCAGCCAGAAGCAACTAACAAATTTCTATAGATGAAATGTGCAATTTGCCTAATATACACTACTGTTTATATTTAAGTGCCTAATGACAAAGCAAAGATAAGATTTTTTCAACTAAGATTTCAATGAACCTTTATCAGATCTCTTTACAAATTCTGTTTCTATCCAGAGATCTTCTGAAATGAATTACCGTCTAAACACTTAAGCCTACACAATCTGTACAGAATGACCCTAGATGAGTTAGTAATCAATGAGTCACTGATTGACTGTCCCGTTCGTTAATTCTGAATCATGTTTTCAGTCCGTTCAATCACAAATTGGTCAATAATCCGAACAGTAGTTACAGGATCTTGATTAAGGGAAGCTGCTCTCCATTTGCTTGGGAACTTCCGAAGGTAACTTGGCTCCTGCGGCAGTTTTTGTTCTCCGTCCCAATTAGGATCTAGTTTCCACTCTTTCGGAACCTACAAATTGACAGATATTAGATGAATCACCAAGTGTAAACAGCTCGAGTTCAATTCTGGGAATGTATTCTTTCTTTCCTGAATAATTCAGGGATCCTGAGGGGTCAGATAAAGGTAGTAACTCATTAAAATATTCAGTAAACTAGGCAGTTTGCAGCCACATTGCAGATACAGTTCATCATAAAGTCACCAAAACTACTATCAAAAGGAAAGTGAATTCTAAATGTTTAACAGCCACAAATTCCAAAAGCAAAGTAAAGCAGTGACAGCGAAATCTTGACATTTATTATCCTCACATAGAAAAGTGGCAAAATACCTTATCAACTGCAAGAGTAAAAACTTCTAGATCGCCTTTGTTGTTGATATGAAACCGTGTAAATGCCTTGTAGTTAGCAATACGGAGTGATGAAAAGGCTTCATCGAAATGTATATGAAGCCAATTAATGCAAATGTACAGGTAGCTTCCGAAAACCAAAGAAACCAACCAAAGAAACCACGGGTGTTGAAAAGACCCAAAAATAAAGGAAGACGGACGAATAGTAAATTACAGCACCCCCTTGTGATAGGAAACCCATCCCATTTTTGCAGATAGTATTTCTGGTGACTGCCATTACCTGAAAACACGCATCAGATGAAACACAGATATTACATAATTAAGCAATTGAGTCATCATAAAGCAATCTAGCCGCATGGAACTAACCGTGCACCCGCATTGAAACAGCGCGACCCGGTGGGTATAGCTAGTCGAGTTCGCAAAGCGATGTCCGAAAACCACGGTTAACAAAAAAACGTCATCATAAAGCAATACTCTCATGGAGCATATTCTTACCTCAGGAACATCAAAAGCAGACATGAGATATTTAATATATGCCGGGTAAAGGCCAAATGTCCATTGTTCTATACGTGTCCTAAGGCCTGTTGGGTCTGGAAAATGCTCACTCTCCACATATCGGTACCATTCATATAATGTATGATACCCTGAATTACAACATTCAGTAGTTAGCAAAGTATATAAGTGCAAAAAAACATGAAACAGGATATTAGAGCTAACTCGGGTAATCTCAGTCAAAAGGTGGATGGATCCAAGATCCTCGCATCATTCTAAAATGACGAAAAATTCTCAGCCTCAGCTCATGGAATGCCCTGAGTCGGAAAGATGGATCATAATTGACAAAGTCACAAAAGACGTAAGGGCAATTCTTATTACTTAAGGGGTCGTTTGATTACAAAGAAACGAGATAATAGTCCCATGATAAAATGTGGGATTAATTCATCCAGTGTTTGGTTGATACTTTTTATTCGGGTACAAGCAATCCCGGGATTATTTATACCACAATTGTGGTATTATTTTTATACCACACACAATGTGGATAAGAATCCCCGGATTCCAGGATTAAAAAAAACAAAATGACAACGATGCTCTTTTTCCAAAGTCTTCAAGGAAGCCAAGGTTAAAATTGAAAATAAAGGTTTATCTAGTGTAAAACCAAATATATCTTTGTATTCTACACTGTACATCCCCACATTATTATCCCAGTAAAACTTGTTCACAAACCAGACGACCTCTAACAGAATTAGGTGAGAAGAGTTATTTAAACACAAAAGGTGCATTTCATGTGAATTTAAGATTGTACTTTAAGTTCAGAACTGACACTGGAAGTAAAAGGAAAGAAAGAAAACTGAATAAAGAGTATACAAATAAAAGTAAATTAGTTTGAGACACACAATCACACAATAGAAGACAAAATGCAAAATCTTACCGGAAGTTGCAAGTAGCTTATGCCGAATACATGTCTCAATGCCTAATTCCAGCAAGAGCATAAGAATCACAGCTGCAGCCAGGTGGGCAGACACATGAAGAATCCCAATTACTACTTTCTTTTTCCATGACACCTTGGATGGCACAAAGGTTATTGCAATTACTAATAGTAGCATTGCACCACTCAAGGAGACATATGAGCTTCCGAACATATACATAAATGTATCCCACACTGTCCTGAAGAAGGTTCTCAAGTGACCCGAAAATGTATCATCCTTGAAAATGTGATCTAGCGGACACTAGAAGCAAATGGAGTATGATCAGTCATCTATTCAGGCACTAGAACTCTTCTACCTTAGTTGGAAAGTTCAAGATTCCATGACACTCTCAATCAGACTTGAAATGTGAAGTCTAAATCAAAGAGTCTGTTCAATAATTCACATCCAACATTTAACTGAATCTGTAACTTGAACATGTCCAAACTGAATGTATTATATGATCACACATTTGATGTGATTAACAACAAAATAGAAGATCACTTGATTTGTCAAATGGCACTTAAAATTTCTTTTTTAAGTGAAAACAATAAATACAACTGAAAATCATCAACCCCTAAAATTATATCTCACACCTGAAAATATTAATTAAAAAAACCAAAATTCTTATTCAATAGTCAAAACTCAACCTAACAATGACTTACACTCAAATGGCTAATTTATTAAATGTTTTATAATAATGTATCGTAAATTTTCATGTATGAAAATAAGTGTCTAATACATTAAAGCTTTAGAATTTTTATAATTTAGTTTTTTCTATATAGAAGAACAACTGATTTTTCAACGACAATGATCAGACAATGCAACACAACATTTGCATTACCCAAAAATAAGAGAATGAATTATTTAGAAAATACAATTACCTTCAACTGAAGCTGTCAGATTACTAATTTTATCAAACGGCCCTAAACGGGGTATCAAGGGGATCCAAAGTAACCCTAATAAGAAATACATTCAATGTCAAACAGAAAGTTACCTGCGGGAACATAGAAAAGGCCAATGCGAAGTATATGATGCCACCGATAAAATCAAACTGCCAATTTTTCTTCCTAAATTTCAATATATTTCCCAAAGCAATCTGCAGATATTAGTAAGCATATTAAAGCCTCATTTTGATTGTGAAGCATATCATAGGCCTCATTTAAGCACCAAATAATCAGTGCATATAACATAAAGGAAATTGATTCCATACCCTGCTTGAATCTTCAAAAGATGGGTAAGAAGCTTTGCTCTCATAGGATGTTCCATTTAAATTGTTGAAATTCCTGAAGACATGTGTCGGATGGAAAAAAGCACCCCCGCAACCATTAACAAGTAAATATTGGACATAAGCTAGTTTATCCGATGGAACATATTTATGGCGCAAATAATGATGCACATCCCCAGCAATTCGAAGTCTACATCTCCCTTTTAAATGGTCATGTATTAAGTGAGAGACATTCTTTCCAGTAACTACATTAAAGTACCAATCGAGAAGCAAGCTGGGTTCATGTGTCATAATGATCACAGGATCATTCTCACCTACCTGAAAATCATTAATCAAGGGTTAAACCTTTCAAATCATTTTAAAAGGGATGTGGGGATATAAAGGAGACACGGTGAATGCACAAAATTTACAGGAAAGCAACACGTAATGCTTGACGAAAGGTTTCAAATGATACAAAGCCTACACAAAAATGAAGTGCACTGGTCCAAATCCCATAAGCACCTGTAGCCATCTAAATCTAAACATTAGAATCATACCAATTCTTTAACATCAAATTATTGGATCATTAATCACCGTAAAGTCACCACGATCTTTTCTATGTTTAACTAGAAACTTGAATTGAAAAAGAAAACAAAAATAACGTAAATGAGTTGGAACTGAAAATTCCAAGTTAATAGAATTAAGGTCCTATTAACAACAACCACCCCACTGAAATTCCATAAGCGGGATCTAGGGAGAGTAGTGTGTACGCAGACCTTTTCCCTACTCACACTTGGCTAAAGAAGATGAAAAAAGACGTGCGCAGTAATATCAGAGTAAGCAAGAAAGAAAGAGAGATAACATCAGCAACGTAATAACCAGAAAATAAGAAAAGCAATAACAATAAGCAGTAACAATGGTACGGTGATATAGACACAATAGAGTAATATGGATACAACAAGAGCCACAAGCACCCTAAGACACTACACTATTGGACTAGTCTCCTACGACCTAACCTGCAGTCCTAAAGAAGTAATATGGACACAACCGAAGCCACTAGCAGCCTAAGACAAACACACGCTAGTCTCCTACTTCCTAACCTACAACCTTAATACTCGCCATCCACAACTTCCTATCAAGGGCCATGTCCTCGGACATCTTAAGTCGCACCAAGTCTTGCCTCATCACCTCTCCCCAATATTTCTTTGGCCGCCCTCTACCTTTAGTCACACCCGTCAAGGCCAGCCGTTCACACCTCCTAACCGGGGCATCCATGCTTCTCCTCCACACGTGCCCGAACCATCTAAGCTAACTTCCCACATCTTGTCTTCTATGGGAGTCACGCGCACCTTTCCCCGAATATCTTCATTCCTAATCTTATCCAGGCTTGTGTGCTCGCTCATCCATCTCAACATCCTCATTTCTGCAACTTTCATCTTCTGGATATGAGAATTCTTGACTGGCCCACACTCAGCACCGTACATCATGGCCGGTTTAACCACCGCTCTATAGAACTTACCTTTAAGTTTCAGGGGCACCTTCCTATCATACAAGACACCAGACGCTAGCCTCCATTTCATCCATCCCACCCCTATACAGCGCGTAACATCCTCATCAATCTCCTCATCCTCCTATATAACCGACCCTGGGTACTTGAAGCTCTCTTTCTTGGGAATGACTTGAGATTCAAGCCTCACGTCCATGTCTGCTTCTCCCGAAATGCCGCTGAACTTGCACTCCACGTATTCTGTCTTAGTCCTACTCAACTTGAAACCTTTAGACTTAAAGGTCTGTCTCCAAATCTCCAACATCTCGTTAACACTGCCTTGCGACTCATCAATAAGAACAATATCACCGGCGAATAACATATACCATGACACTTCCCCTTGTATATGGTGTGTCAATGCGTCCATTGGCAGGGCAAATAAGAATGAACTGAGCGCCGAGCCTTGGTGTAAACCCATAACAACCGGAAAATGTTCAGAGTCCCCCCCCCCACTATCCTAACCCAAGTCTTAGCCCTATCATACATGTCCTTAATCACCCTAATATAAGCAACCGGAACACCTTTCACCTCCACGCATCTACAAAGAACTTTCCTAGGGATTTTGTCATATACTTTTTCTAGGTCAATAAACACCACGTGCAAATTCTTCTTCCTGTTCTTGTATAGTTCCACCAACCTCCTTATAAGATGGATAGCTTCAATAGTAAAACATCCAGGCATGAACCCAAACTGGTTATCCGATATCGACACAGACCTCCTCACCTTCACCTTCACTATCCTCTCCCAAACCTTCATGATATGACTTAGTAACTTGATACCCCTATAGTTGTTACAATTCTGGATATCACCTTTGTTCTTGTACAACTGTATCATCGTACTCCACCTTCATTCTTTTGGCATCTTTTCGTCCTAAAAACAATATTAAACAGTCCAATAAGCCACTCCAATCCCGCTCTACCCACCGACTTCAAGAATTTTATCGGAATCTCGCCGGGCCTAGTTGCTCTGCCTCTGCTATCTTACGCATAGCCCCCACAACCTCCTCGACCATAATGCACCTACATTAGCTAAAATCTCGATAACTCTCAGAGTGTTCCAATTCCCCTAGCACAATATCTTTGTCCCCTTCGTCATTCAACAATTATGAAAGTAAGCCTGCCATCTCCGCTTGATCTGAGCATGTTCTACCAACACACTGCCTTACTCGTCCTTGATGCACCTCACTTGGTCTAGATCACGAGTCGTCCTCTCTCGCCTTGGCCAGCTGGAATAACTTCTTGTCCCCGCTTTTGTCCCCTATTTCTCCGTACAGGCGACCAAACAATGTAGTCTTAGCCTCCGTAACCGCTAACTTCGCCACCTTCCTAGCCGTCCTATATCTTTCTCTGTTTCATCCTCCTTTCCTCCTCGTTTGTAGTCTCCACTAACCTCCGATATGCCGCTTTCTTTTCTTCTACCTTTCCCTGGACCTCGGCGTTCCACCACCAGTCGCCCCTGCGACCGTCCGAGTAACACTTCGAGACCCCTAACACTTCCCTCGCATCCTCAATAATACAGTTTGCCGTCATTTTCCACATACTGTCGCGTCCCCACTGCTCCTCCAGGCCCTCATATCCAACTAACTCCCCTCTAATGCCTGAGCTTTATCCTTCGTCAAGGCACCCCACCTAACCCTTGGACGACCCAAACCACGTTCTTCTTCCTCCTTATCATGATTTCGATGGCCATCACCAAGAGCCTAAGTTGGGTCGCGAGCGTCTCACTTGAGATAACCTTGCACAACCCTCTGTCACACCTCCCTACGAGTAGATAGTGAATCTGGGTCTTAGCCACCGAATTTTGAAAAGTAAGATCCTATTAACAGTTTACTGAAAAACCATAACATCGTTCAACTCACAGCCTACCATCTGACATCTAGCAAGTGCTATTTTTACTTATTATTAGCAAAAGCAGTTTACCAGGAAGGATATCCTTCACGAGGATAGGCTTCCGAAATGTTGGTTGGAGATCAAAATCTAAAACCTTCCAACCTAACTTGTATATTACATGCATTACCACATAAGTCTCATGGGAAAGTCCAAAAATTTGAGAGTATCTTACCGCGATTCTAAATCCACTCACCACAAGAACAAAATTATAAGCTCATGGGGACAATATAAACTCTTCTCACGATTTCCAAGTCTCACTAGAGCATAACAGCTCCTTCAAATTAACACTTAAGCATCTAGATTAGCTTTTATTGAGCAGATCCTCTCCTACTAAGGTTGCATTCATCGAAATACGATTGCTTTATTTTTTTGGCTTAACTCATCGATGAGAGTGGTGAATCCAAATCCTCATACACATTCCACTTACAAGATACCATAACATATGCACAAAGGTATCTACTATAACTTATTTTCAGGCCCCACATGTTAAATACTTCTCCACGTGAATTAATCTGGCTACTGTCCGCTTTTAATCATAGTGCTTTAGAATATCCCTTCAGAGTAACTGGTCCTTTTGTAGCAATTGGACTTTACAATATTTGCAACAAAAGCGCAATTAACTAGCTTCACCTCCATATTCATTAACATGTAGAAGAACAAGTAAAAGAGAATTCTGGTTTACCAATCTTGCTTCAGTCAATGCCATTTAAGCACGGAAATATCATCTTCCAATACTACTTCCTAACATCCACCAAATATAATCAATCAACTGCAAAAATACACTACTTTTGGAGGATCCAATACACCCGATGACATTTTCGAAAAGTCCGAGTAACATAATTTACCATTGTTCATTTTAACAATGTGAAAACCATTATCTAGCATAAGAAGTTTTTTCAATCATAATCATTTACCATTTTAGCCTAGTGGTCCAGGATGTTTTGCAACAATTAACAGTCAATATCTGCACAAAAATGTTACATCCAGTTAAGTAGAACTACATTTGCACAAGTAGGACAAATTTGAACATATCCAGTGACTTAAGTGACTCATAAAATGCAACACAACTATGAAGTAAAAGTAAGATACCTCGTCCCTTATTAACTCTGAGAAGAACTTGAACTGGTATACATCAATATCAGAATGGAGAGCAAGATCAAGACCAAATATCCACCACCCTTTGGGAAGCTGCAAGGCAAAATAGCTTTTCTTTTGAGGCATAAACCACCCACCCAACCAGCTCTTGTGACAAATGTACCTCATGAAAGTCTGAAGTCCATCAAACCAGTCTGCAAAAGTACACAAAAAAGACTTTGACTAAGACAAAAATAAGACCCCACAAGAGCTACACTGCTTGACTGAAACATAAATCTAACATCAAGAGATCTCTACAACCCTCCTATGCAGACAGAAGTATAGGACCAGAGGCCTAGAAACTAGACTAACCATGATTTCCAGGGATGACGAAACATTGTGGTCCCTCATACTGCCTGAGTTCAGTCATGCCGGAAGGTAATTCGGGCTTGTTAACGGCGATATAGTCTTCCCTATACCAGACTGGAGGCTGAAGAGCATATTCAAAGGGACGAAAGAGGCGCTTCTCATATGTAAAAGCTGATGGATTCAGATACCTACAGGAAAGCCAAAAAATGTGTATCACTTAACACAGTTAGTACACTATTATACTCCCAAGTTCTAAGCTCTGAAATTTAGAGAAGCAAAATGCATCTCCGCCAAAGTGATATGCCAAAGAACTGATGTTATAGAGAGAAAAGTCCTGCTTGGTAATTCTCATAAGCGTGATTAGATAGCACATCTATGCATTCAATGCAGAGGAAAAAAAATTATTTCCACACTAAATCACTCATTACATTCAAAAGGCTTCCCTGGCTTGGTGTCAGCATTGAGGATGATGCCTACTAATTTTCAGACATTTCCTCACAATGAATTTCTTTTTGATAAAAGGTAAGGAATTATATATATTAGAATAAGGATCAGCAACAAGCCTGTTCTTCACAACGAATTTCAAGCATCAATTATTGACATATAGTTCTGTTAACCCATTCTAGGTAAATAACGTATTTGTTGCAAATGCTAACTGTATCTTATATTGTGATTTAAAGTTAAGAAATGAACTGACTCAATAATTTGACTAGCAATTTGTAGGCACATAATAAACCTTGCTTTGTATAACATCATCAGAGACATCAGAGCACCTTATCATTACCACAGAAGTCCATTGACCTGACAAGCGACAACAGCCACACAAGACAGAGGATGATATCAATATTTTAGCACAAATCTTCCGAGCTGGCCGTCAGCGCCATGATACACAACAAAGCATAACCATATGGACACACACAAACACACATGATATATATTAGGTGGATCAACAAGTTGATACTAGAAGCTCAAATCAGAGGCGGATGCAGTGTACTTCCAACGGATTCAACTGAACGCATAACTTTCGACGCAGTCACGCAAAGTAAAAATTTGTATGTAAAAATTCATTCAAATTGCAATAATAGTATGAAAACCTTAAAATTGAACCCATAAGATTTAAATCCTGGATCCGTCTATGGCTCAAATCACCAGCTTCAACAGTTATTTTTCATGTCTGAATAGCTCTATTGTTGAAAGTTCTTTCAGCGACATGGTAAATGGACCGAGTAATAAATAACAGAAGTCGCTCCTGAAAGCACCACTGAGCCGAGGTTCGATTGGAAACAGCCTCTCTGCCAAGGGTAAGGCTCTCTGCCCTTTCGGGTAGGGGTAAGGCTCGTCTGCATATTACCCTCCCCATACCCCACCTGGTGGGACTATACTGGGTAGTTGTTGTTGTTGTTGCTCCTGAAAGCACCAGTTGAGGAAGAATTTGTGGAGACCACAGAAATGCATGAGATTGTAATCCTAGCTATTAAGAAGATATCTAAGAGAGGACACATTATATCCAGCCAAATGATATGGCAATTAAACATAGTCAATGTTGGTAATAAGTCTGCTTTAACTCATAAAGCGGTGCTATTATGAGCCAAATTGTGAACAAATTACATGCAATTACTCATGTACAGTGCACAAACCACTAATGTTACATGAAAAAATAAATAAATAAAAGAAATAAAAACTCTGAGCTTACGCAAGGTAACCCCCAATAAGAAGCAAGCGTCCACGTGGCAGTGTAAGCATGGAACCATCATTTTGGACCTGGATTGAAGGCGTGCCACTGTGTAGGAAGAGTTTCCGCCATCACCAGTATCAGCCATGAAATCAAACCAGATACCATCCTCTTCACTAAACTGATCATACAAAAGATCCTCCTGCTTAGCTCCATCTTCAACCCTGCTCATAGCATCCTCCTGCTTAATCCATTATCAGCGAATAATTATCTACACTGCTCCCTGCACATTTCATTATAGGAACCCCTGAGTTATGCGATGTGACGAGTGTATATACGCCATCAAAATACTTGTTTTCATGTTTTTCCGCAATTCATTAATTATTGTATTACATGTTTTTACTGTTGCATGCTTAATCGCTTCCTATACCTTAACTTGCTATTTGTCACTTATTTCTCGCATATTAAATGTCTGATTCTTCCATGCTTTTTCATGAGTAATTGCTATTTGCCTTAATTGTCTTATTTGTACACTCTAATTGTTATATACTTGACTTGTTTTGTTGCTTTGTATTAATCATAGCATTCCTTGATATGGTACGAGGTTCCTTCGTGGCTTTGCTTTCATAGTTTTTTAATCTTAGAGCATCGGTGTTATTCGTAAAGAAGAAAGATAGGATTATGCGAATGTGCATTGGTTATGGCAAGTTGAACAAAGTTACCATTAAGAACAAGTACTCATTGCCGCATTTGATGACTTGTTTGACCAGTTGTACGGTGCTAGGGTATTCTTTAAGATCGACTTGATATTTATATCGGGGTAACATTAGTTGAGGATTTGGGATTCGGATGTTCCGAAGACGGCTTTTCCAGACAAGATATGGCAATTATGAGTTTATAGTGATGTCCTTCGACTTGACTAACGTTCCGACGGCATTTACGATTTGATGAACTAAATGTGACCATATATTGAATTGTTTGTCATTGTCTTCATTGATGACATCTTGATCTACTCGCGTAGCATGGAGGAGCATGATCGCAGCGGACTCAACCTAAGGAAGAGCAGGCGCTAATACTTTTACCCAATCGTGGTATCGGGGTCAATTTTCACAGAGAGCTTAGGATGGAGTCTAGTATTTGTTTGGTCTAGGAGTGTGTTTGAGCTCCTAATTGTACTTCTAACAACTACAATTTACCAACTATATGCTAAGATATCAATTCTAGATTGTATGCAAGATAGAGAAAAGCACTAGGGCCGTGGCATTTACCTAGGTGGTCAACTAACAGGTAGAGATTCCTAATACAGGAACGATAATTATGGGGTTTATGATATAACCGTTGCACTCTTGCACTCACTCTTACACCTCTCGGTAGAGAGAGTAATTTTTCCCAATTGACTCTCTTGAGACCAATTGGGTAAGCTAATTTGCTCAAGTGGGGTAATTACTCTCTCGAGGTTTAACCCATTAATTGTGACTATTAATCTCATGGGTACATCCTCATTCCTTGTTGGGTCAAATTTGGGGTCATAGACTCTCTTTCTCAAGAGGAGTCAAGACCCACTAAGCTAGACTTAGTGTTTGCAACCATTAAATCTTAGTGAAAATATAAAATTAACCCAAATACCAAACACCCAATATCATCCATGTATTAAACAATCACACTCATCAATTACCCACACTAGGGTTGAGCCACAACCCTAGATAATGGATTAAGCTAGACATCTAATTACAAAAAATGAAGAAATAGTAGATAAAATTGATATATTAATTAACTACAATGCTAATGAACTCAATTCCACATTAATACAAGATGAAATTGCCCAAAATAGGCTAAAACTTTGAAGTCACGAGCTCGGTTTCTATCTGATATCTAATTCTTGACCTAAAAAATTAAAATGTTCTATTTATAGTACACACGAAAAACTGCACAAAAATACCCCTGCGGGGCTGGCGCGGACCGCGCAGAAATGCAGCGCAACCGCGTAGGGGTCTTGATCTTCCTTTCTCTCTTCTGAAGCTGGGGGCAAGGACCGCACAAAAAGGTAGCGCGGCATAGCTGGATGAAGGATGCAGACCGCACATAAATAAGGCGCGGCCGTGTGGAAAATCTTGGTGAAATGGCATCTCTAATAATCCTTCATGCGGACCAACACTGTTTTGTAGCGCAACTGCATGGGCAAACTTGGAAAAAGTATCACTCTCTGAACTTCATCCATGCGGACCGCACTGTTTTGGTATGCGGCATCATGGGACTTAGCCTTCAATATGGTGATCTCTGAACTCCCAGCGGTGCGGACTGCATAGGTGAGAGCGCGGACCGCGCATGTTATCATGACATTTGCACATTCTCTGAACTCTTCTGTGCGGCCGTGTGGCAAAGCAGTGTGGACCGCGCAGGATGCCTTGTTCCCCACTTCACTTGTCTTTGACACACTTGACAGATTTCACTCCTTTTTGAGCCGATCATTGACATTTGTCATCATGTCGCTCAAATCTGCAATCAAGCGCAACTTGTAAGCATTTTGGGACTAATTTATGGTAATTCACACACAAAGCTTAGGCAAGAATGGGTATAAAACATGTTAAAATCATAGTTATCAACTCCTTCAAACTTAAACCTTTGCTTGTCCTCAAGCAAATAAAATAAGACATACCCCTTATAGAAAAACATCCAAGCAATTCCTGTCTATCCTAAAGTAACCTCAACAAGCATCAATTGGGACTAACAATTGCCCTCAATGCGAATGCATCATTAACACACTTAAGCTTTGAAAACTTGTGGATCAAGTGCTACACAAGAGCATCAAGAGTTGACACATATTCATCAAAGAACTTTTCTCAATTATTTTGGTCATTGTGGAACCCAAACTCACACATCCTCAAATCTCCCTAAGTGCAACTCACCTTTTAGTGTATTGACATACAAATCGAGGTGGATGGATTTTCACCCATCTCTCTCAAGAAAGGCCACAAGTCCGGCTCTTAGTACCATATGATTGCCCCTTATGTAAGTGTCCACTAATGTAGGCTTCCATCAACTTAAAATCATATAAGGTTTTTGAGGAGTCATGTGAAGGCGTTGGGTAATGATAGGACATGTTTTTGTTCAATTAGATTCAATCGTCCCTTAAGCACTTCTTTTGATTCATTTTGGCATACTTTCTTGACTCATTTGAGTAATTTACTTCTTTCAAGGGGTTAAAGAGACATATTTTCACTCTTTCTTTTGCAATTTAAAGCCTTTCTCCTTTCTTTTTTTTACTTTTCCACACATTTTTTTCACTTTTTGTTGTCCTTGGATTCCCTTTTTGGTTCTTTTTCTCTTTTTCATTGCCTCCCCTTTCTTTTGATTTTCTTTTACCACATTGTTTCCTTTCTTGTCTTTCCCCCAAAGCTTGGACATTTTTCATTACTCAAGGGAAGATTTGGGTGCCAAGAGAAGTTCTAATTGAGAACGGGCATAGGCTTGTAGCTTTGGTTCACGAAAGAAGAAGGTTTAAGGCTCCAAAGGGGTGAACTGGGGATCATTTCACTGGTAGGTCAAGGAAATTGTTCAAATTTGGCATTTTGGATCAAGGAGAGCCTATAATCACTTCTCAAAATCAAGTTTCACCTATGATTTCGTCTCAATAAACATTCAGGGTATGTTCTAGACCATCGGCTTGATACTTGGGCTCACAATTCGAATTCACATCGCACACACTCAAGGATTACTAAAGAAATCAAGTCGGGGACCCAAAACGATCTAAGTTATGATTCAAGCACACAATGGCCCAAAATGACCACATGATGATTGTTTGGTCAACACAAGAGTCTCAAGGCCATGACTTTCACCATCCTAAACACAACATCATATCTTTGACAATAGGATCAAAGGAAAATGTGCTAGGCCTAAGTAAAGCTTTGCCTAAGGTACCCTTAACTACAAAAACTTGAAAATCAAAAAATGGACAAAACCCATAAGAAGGTTTTCACGCCATCTATCACTGGGAAGAGCCACCTGGTTCACATAACACTCTACCCTTGGAAAGAACCGTGACATTAAGAAAACCAAGGGCTTATTGCAAACATCAAAACAAAAAAAAAGGCTACGATCCTAACTTTGCAACTAAAATGAAATTTGTTTAACGAAAATAGAAAACTAAGATGAAAAATCGAATGAATATGTACAAAAGGGGAGTAGAATATACAGCTAGGGGTAATGAATATATACATAAAGTTGAAAAGCATCTAAAATGAAAAGTTATATAGAAACCATCTATCAACTACAAATGTAAATGTGCTAAAAGTAAAGAGAATATATACAATAATACATAATGTCAATCAAAATAGTAGGTTACACCCCTACGAATGAAAGCTGGCATTGTCCCAGTGCCAACTACCAAAATTAGCACCGAATAACGATAAAGGATATAGAATGGCCTCTCAAGCCTGATCTGTCTTCTGTACTGGCGGGAACCTTAGACAGGTCCCCCGCCTACTGCTGTTGTGCTGCTAGGACAGGTGTCGGATGAAGAACTGGCTGAACAACTGGTGGAACACTGGAGGTACCCTCCTGAGCCGGTGCCACCTCTATCACCACTCCCTCAGTTCTAGGGAGTTTCCTCTTCTTCCTCAGCTGCCTGGGAGCCTCCTCCTACTGTGGCTGAAAGATGTTAGGTATGCACTTGTATCCCCAAATAATAAATCAAGTGGCATCTGATCCTCCAGGAGCTTGTACACATCCTTTCTCAACGTCTTCACTGACTCCTTTGAAGCTTTTTGCTTCCTTAACTTCTTGTGCTCCCGAGCCAGTTTATCCAATGCTTTGTTGTGTGCCCCAATCGCCTTAGTCAAGGAATCCTGCATCGCCATCATCTTTTCCTGGTTGGCTAGGATCTTCTTCAGTGTTTCCTCTATAGATGGAGGAATCCCAACAGTAAATGGTGCTCTCTGTTTCTGGACTGCAGTGGTCAAGGTGGACAACTTGGATGTCCCAGCAGTTGTTCAAACTAGCTAATGATTGAGTGAGATGATGGGTAGTGAACCGGTGAGTCTTCGATGAAGAAACAACCGGGTCCGCTGAAATAGATGTACCAGCAACAAAAGAAGGACCCGAGGGTAATGTCTCACCGGTAGTAGGGATGGTGGAAGGCTTAGTAGAATGCTCAATAACCGCTGGCTCCTCAGACTAGCCAGGTGCGGTAGAAGTGGATGCCTGATTATTTTTGCCCCTTTTCGTGTTGTCCGGAACCAACTGACTGTACCATGAGTAAGGGGCCATTGGAGGAACCTTGACATCAAATCTCTTTTTCTTCACCTTTAATTCTCTGAAGTACAGGGAGAGAGTGCTCGGGAAGAGATAGTTTATGTTGGTCTCATGTCCGACTTTAGAGATCACCCTCAGCATAATGTCGCCCACATGAGAGGAAACCCGACCATAATAGATTCCACCAAAACAGTACGGGGAATAGGAATGGAGTGATCATGGGTGGAGGGGTCTAGTCTACTATATACGAAAGTCCACCAATCCTTTGCCTTGAAATTCAAAGTGTTCCTCAGAATCTTCTCCCCTGCTTTCAACCAAACTGGGATAGTACCCAGAGCTGCCAAGTGCTAGGCCAACCAAGGACGAACCTCTTCTTTCATTGCCAGCTTTTCTAAGTATTTGATTTCGTCCTCTTCGTGGAACCCCAAAAATTCATTTAGTGACTTTTTATCAAATATCATTACTTTATCCCGCACTCTCGTTGCCTTTGAGTCCTATACTACATGATGAACATTATAGTATAACTCTTTTACCATATGTTCATTGGCCATTTCTTAATGCTCCTTGAAGAAACCCAAACCCTCTCTTGTTTGGAATTGAGCTTGCACGCCCCCCCCCCCCCCCCAGAACTAGATGCCCACGGAAGATGAATATGTCTGATATTACTTTTTGCGTATTAATTAAGTATTTTTTTATTTGTTGATTTATTCTTTCAAAATATTCACACTTTAAAATTCTTATTCTTCTTTTGTCACCGTAACATCTTATATGATTAAACAAAATATGTATATTAAAACTAGTAAAATTGTATGATGTAGCATATAATCAATGGGTTCGACTGATCCCGATATTTTCAATGTGGATAAGAGATATAGAAGCAAGAAACATATTTTTTTTTAAATTTTAATTTTAATGTTATAATTCGAATGTGTAAAGGATGTACAATAATAAGACCTAAAGGTTGAACATGTAGAATTTATATGATGAATTTACCCTTTTTAATAGTGCACCTATTTTATCAAAATCCTAAATCCGCCGGAGCTTGAATAGTCACTTTCTCATCGAAGTACCAAAAAATGGTATTGTCGTTCTATAAGCATAGTCATTCAATAAAGTACACTTATTGACAAAGATCTCAATCATTCTTTTCCGGCGTTAATTCGAATTAATCGGTCCCAAAATAGAAACCAAAGAGACAAATCCTTTTGAACATCAACAAAGTGTTATTCGACTCAAAACGTGCTAGAAACACCAAATTTGGATGGTGTGCATAAATAGTGATGTGTCCCACGTCCAACTAAAGCTAACTAACTAGGTGCAACAACTTGTACTTGTTTAAACAATCTCAAAACTTTTATACCAGTACTATGAATAAACAAAACGTACTCCACCCCCCCCCCCCCCCCCTCCCCTAAGCAATTTTAATATTCTTCAAAAAGATACATTTATAATCCGTACAATATGGTTTGTTGGACTATTCAATAAAAACCCACACGGTGACTCATGACTGGCTGACTTCACTGACATGATATCTTTTTTATAAATCTCTACGTGTGAGTTTTTCCATCGTTCACACAGCTATTTGTACTTGTCAACCTTGACATCCTAGAATAGAATTTTTTCTCTTTTCTATGTTCACACCCCTACACAAGTATCATACTTTTACTGACAAATTGACTTTATACCAAAAAGAAACAAAATAAGATATCGTGTTTCTGACTTCTAATTGCATACAACTAACTTACAAATTCAAACATTTGACAAAATAAGTATGAGTTTTCGTAGTATATGTGCCTGCAAAAGACGACTCTATAGTTTCTTGAACAACAATACACCTATCCTTTAACGCCCACGTCAATCCCATCACCCATTCTTGAGGAGTTTCAATGGCCTAAATTCCACAACCTCACAAACAATTCTTGACATATCTTTTGTACTAGAAGCATATTAATTGATTGTTTTCGGCTCGATCTATAAGTACATATTATACTTATTCTGAATCCAGTAAGTCTAAATCCTGAATTTTCAAGAATTGAAATGCCATTTTCAAGAAAAGCATTTTCACTCTTTTCTAGTTCTTCTAGTTCTACTTCTCCTAACGCCCGAAAAATTTATGGAGGTGGAAGGCGGCTAACTCGGGCGCGCAAATTGAGACATGTTGGTGATGATGAGGTTGATTTGCAGCATACGAAGTTTCATCCTTTTGTTGTTGATGAACGTTCGAAATCTATGCCAGTTTCTCCTGATAACTACAAGAATTCTGGGTATCGATCTTGTCAGCAGTTTTGTCACTCGTCCAAATCCGCTGAGCCTCAACCTTTGCCGCTTCCTGAGCTCAATTCTGCTCCCAAACAGAATTTGCTTAACATTGTCCAGGGGGATGCTTCAAATCCTGCTGTCATAAGGTCAGTTCTTTAGTTTCTGTCACTATTTTTGCTTTTGATGAGGAAAGGTTTTCAATTTCGATCAATCAATCAACTAAGGTTGAAGCTGATTATATGTCCGGATACAAGTGCCGAAACTAATTGGGCGTTTGGACATAAGAATTTATAATTCCAAAACATGGCGAAAATTTTTTTCAAGTGAAAATGGTAATGAATTTTAGAGTTGTGTTTGGACATGAATATGATTTTGGGTTGTTTTTGAAGTTTTGTAAGTGATCTGAGTGAAAATTTTGAAAAATAGCTTTTCGGAGTTTTTCAAATTTTCGAAAATTTCCAAAATGCATCTTCAATTGAAAATTGAAAATTTTATGAACAAATGCTAATACCCTTAATGTTATTCACAAAAAATCGATACAAATAGAATGGGGAGAAAGTTGGGGGTTTTGTTTTGAAGACGGCATTTCGGAGTTAATACGACATACATAAGGATGTAAAAATCTTTAGTCAAACCAAAAGTGAATATAAGCTGGAATGTCATAAGTTGGAGGTAACCAACTTACAACTTTTGACTGAATTTTGACTTATAAGCTACATTGCTTGGACCTGGGTACGAGTGTCCGATAGAGGTGCGAATCTAGAGGTAAAATATTTCATGATCTAAATTTTCAGATTTGAGGGGTGCGGATCCAAGTATAGATACATGTGCGCACAGATTCAACTAAAATAATTCAAATATCTAAAAATATTTCTAAATTCTAAGACATTATGTGAAAAATTTACAAGGTATTCCAAGAATAGAAAATATTGAGAGGAGCAGCGGCGGAGATAAAAGGAAACATAGAAATTTCTATATATAAGGTATTCCATTTTCTTTAATTCCACCCTAACTTTTGTTTTGATTTTAGAAATTATTGCTTCTGTTCTCTGTGGATTTTGGTCAAAGTATCCAAAAATGGTTGACCAGATCCGGTATGGATCTCACACCTACCCCTGCACCTACACCCACATTGTGTCGACATGAGTTCGGCACCGAAAGTGAAGAGTCCGAGCAACTTAGCTTATAGGCACACTTTTGATGCTACTAACCATGCCTATAAACATAAAAGTGATCACAAACTGATTTAACCAACTTATAAGCTTATCTAAACACCTTCCTAGTTGTTATGTTCACTCAATTCTACTTGAACCATTTTTCCTTTCTAATACTAGTAAATAATACATCTGATAAAGCAAATAAGACACTTCGAATGCTTAGAGGATTATCATGTATTAACAGTTTCTGCACTAATGTTAGTTTATTATAATCATCAAATTCTTTTCCGTACGAATTAGCTATATTAAACTCAGGTAGGTGGAGTTAAGAAGTTTTTTCACTTTATCCTTGCCAGCATTATGTCGAGTTCATGTTGTAGGTTATTGGTTGGTGTTTGAATCTGCTCATGCACCACAATTGTATGTGTGGTAACTTACATCTAATAGATTTATCATAGTGAAGGTTGTGATGCTAATATGACTTTGACAACAATATTTATGATGGAACGTAGCTGGTCTAACAGCTTCAAAGGCATTGGTTTGGTGTTTCCTGTCGAACCGAATTAATAGAATTCTTGATCCCTTGTGCCTGACTTCTCTTGGTAGAACAATTAATAGGAAATGATCAGTAGCCCCTCCCCCCGGCTAATAAAAGGCTTAATAGCAAATGATGGAGGCTGCCGACTGTCTTTAGATAGCATCACTTTAACTTGGACATGATGATTTTGTAAAAACAAACCAAATTACAAGTGTGTCAAACATATTCGCAATGCAGAATGTGAACCCGCTGCATGTTGCAGGGATCCTTCTTATCAAGCTCCAGTACAGATGACAAATCCTGTGCATAGAAGATCATCTACTCCAACTTATCGACGTAGATGTTTCCCCCAGGATCAGAATGCTGAAGGTGTTGAACAGAACTTCAGACTTGATGTCTCCGCTAGAAGTGCTCCAGGCAGCGGTTTTACAAGTCCGAATCTTAGCCCAAAACAATATAACTCAGTAGACCTTTTCCGTCCTACATTTCATCAAGCATCATCAACTTCAGACATTTCTTTGGATAGACGAGCAGGTTGTCCTATCCAACTTTCAAGTGCAGGGGTTACACAAAGCGCTGATCATTCTCCCATTAGTAACCCGACTCTAGGGAATCCAGTCAACAGAACTTGGAATCACCAAAATGGTGCTGTGCATTCACATCACAAATCACTTCCAGAAAGTCCAGTGGGTTGGCCTGAAAGCAATAATGTGCACCCTCTACCACTTCCACCCGGAGTTTCACTACAGCCACAATTACCTACCAGCCATAACAATATGGATCAACCAGATGTTCAATCAGTGAAAGGTCAATGGCAAAAGGGGCGACTTTTAGGGCGTGGTACTTATGGAAGTGTATATGAAGCTACTAATCGGTATGTATCAAAGCTGGCTTTTTTTTGCTAGTTCCTACTTTGGCTGTCAATTTAACATTACCTTTTCTCTGCTTGTAGTGAAACTGGTGCGTTGTGTGCGATGAAAGAAGTTGATCTCAATCCAGATGACCCTAAATCTGCTGAATGTATAAAGCAGCTAGAACAGGTTAGTCCTAATGTGCGTATAGCATACAAACCTAAAATTGGTCTTTACATTGTAAAATACGAGAAACATGGCCAGAAAAAATATTTTAGAGGCCAAAGTTAAACTAAGCTTTAAATTTAAGCATATTATCTGGAACAGACAAATTTTATTTGGAGTCAGAGAATTGACTTTTCAAATGGCAGTGATTCTCATTCTACTTGCGTATGCATGATTTTTGTCACACTGAAATGTTGAACTTTTATTATGGAATAGCAAGTGCTATAAAAGTGCTTTTCACCAGTTAATGCTATGAGATATGGTAGAAAGAAATATATTTAGTTAAGATACATTTATTTTGTTGATTTTGTCTTAACTATCAGGAAATAAGAGTGCTCCGGCAGTTAAAGCACCCAAATATTGTTCAATATTACGGAAGTGAAACAGTAAGAAGATATTCTTTCATACTTCATACACCACCTACTTGAATATCTTTTTGGAACGTTTTAATGGATAACATTCTACTGGCTGTTCAGATGGAAGATACCTTTTGCATATATCTGGAATATGTTCACCCAGGATCAATTAATAAGTATGTCCGGGACCATGGTGGAGCTATGACAGAGTCGATAGTTCGAAATTTTACACGACATATAGTATCAGGGCTAGCTTACTTGCATAGCACAAAGACAATACACAGGTAATTCCCCGGTTTAATGAAGGTGATAATGTGAGATGATATTTAATGATCCATTTACAGGACACTAACGCCTATGAAGCTACGATGCTGCTACTTTCAATATTTATTTTGTACTTAGGATATGATTGAGGAATTTCCTTGGGTATCTGGTTCTCTAACTCTAATGGTTTGGATGGATTTGTTGAGTAGGGACATTAAGGGGGCAAATTTGCTTGTTGACGCATGGGGAATTGTCAAGCTTGCAGACTTCGGATTAGCAAAACATGTATGCCTGGAAATTTCTAAATCTTAATAGAATATGATAATCTCTTTCTTTACTTTGTTGTAGTGTTTTTGAGTTCTCTTGTGAACTTCTACATGTAGTATGAATGAGTTACATGTTTCATCTATGAAGTTGCCAGCATTGAATGCTTTCTTATTACCACTTTCCCTCTGTTTGAAAAAAATGGCAGCCCGGTGCACGAAGTATCCCGCATTCACGTAGGGTACGGGAAAGGGCCGCACCCCAAGGGTGTGATGTAGGAAGCCTACCATGATACAAGCATCAGTGGCTGATTCTACGGCTCGAAGTGGTGACTTATAGGTTACAGGGAGACATAACCATTACTCCAAGGCTCCCCTTCACTTTCCCTCTGGTTCTCCATCATTAATCATTTTGGATGACGCATAATTGCCACTGGGGTGACCGGATCCTTAGGAAATATAAAAAGAAAAAACATTTTTCTATTCCAAAGTAATACAAGCAGCAACGTTAGGAGAATACATAATAGAGTCTTAAAGTTAAGATATAAAAGAATGGAAATTCCAATACCCTTTGTTACCATGGTTCGATATCCATGATCACAAAGTCGTCACCTCCTTCCTAGTGGAAAGGTCCTCCACCTCTAACGGTGAGGTTTCGGGTTGAGTCACTAAGGATGAAAGAGGGAAAAGACACTGGTGGGCCTTTCGCTGGTGGGGACTATATCAGAGAAGAGTCTGTTAGAGATTTTTGGGAGGAGGAGCACTCTCAAATCATTCAAATTCTCTTTGAAGACAAGTGACGAAATTATTCTTCTTTATTTCACTCAGCTTGCTTACATCAAAATGACTATAATGCCTAGGTACTTATAGAACTTTTCTAATACATACCTAGTCTAATACGTCTATCTTATTTATTCCTAGAAGATCTTCCCTAGTTCATGAACAAAATCATACATGCATTTTCATTAATTTCCTAATACATGAACTAAGTAAATTCATGTACCTGAGATGAATCTAGTTTCTATTTTCAACAGAGGTTGGGGAGGGAGGGACTGAATACTTTACTTGATGTTAAGTTAACATTCAAATATGTTATCCTCACTCCTCAACCAATTTCATTTCAAATGTCCAGTGGACATTATACTTGATAAAGCAATCTGATACGGTTATACAGTCACCATGATATAATTAAGGGACAAATTGTATGATCAATAACGCGAACAACAAGGAGCAACTACATTTGAAACGAGCACATGAACAAATATAGTCATATAACATCTCTTGCGGAGGAAGTGATATAACATGCTTTAGTATACACCAGAACTTGAAAATGTGCCTTTGATGTACCTGGTTGGTGACGTAATTGTCTATCACGTGTTATATGCTGGTTTAGATTCTAGTTCCAATGTGAACTTTCTTGCATTTTAATTATTTCAGTCATTTATCATTTATGCAGTATTATGATTCTGCTTCTCTCATTTCTCAGCTCTCAGCGTGTGCAACTGATCTATCTCTGAAAGGGAGCCCTCACTGGATGGCTCCAGAGGTATTCTGAAGCTGCGTTCTATACACCGACTACCTATTTCCTTTTGCTTGTTCTTAAGGTTTTCCTTTTCCTTGTGTGCAGGTAATGCAGGCTATGTTACGCAAAGATAACAATCCAGAGCTTGCCTGTGCTATTGATATATGGAGTCTGGGTTGTACTGTCATTGAGATGTACACTGGACAGGCCCCTTGGAGTGGATTAGACGGGGTAAACTGTTTTAATTAACTTTTATCCATTAGGTTGCCACATAATGGCTTCACAGCCTGAAACGATATAATCATGGTCAACTGGCCCGATATCTATGAAGAGGCTGGAAGTCCAATTTTTAGTTATTCCAGTAGTGATGTCTAAAGAAACCATGTCTGGTTTTTTGTCACGTTTTAGGTGAAAGCAATGTTCAGTGCACTGAACAAATCACCACCTGTACCAGAAACGTTATCTTCGGAAGGAAAGGATTTCCTCAGGTGCTGCTTTCAGAGAAAACCTGCAGATCGGCCGACAGCTCTGATGCTACTTGAGCATCCTTTCTTAAGTAATACTAGTTCACGTGAGCATAGTGCTACTATTTCAGGTTGCTCAGAAGATTTCTCTAGGATGAAATTACATGTGAGTTTTACAAGCTGTTTAATGTTTAACATATTGGTATTTGGTATTGATTTCTCTTTTGTTTCTCGAGCTTTTACAGTTTGATTGTTTTCTTTTCATCAGAGGTATACTTCATTCATTTTCTGTTAATAACGCGTAAATGGTGTTATTCAAGTGGTTTCAATTCATTGACTTTTCATGATATTTTGCAGAGTCCAAAAGACCCAACAAACTTTAGTAAGGAACTTAATCTACTTTCACCAGGAACATCATCCAGGCAAGCAAAATCTCTATGTAACGGGTAATAATGATTTTTTCGAGTCGTTTTCTTTCTTTTCTTTTATAAATGTTTGGTTTCTGTCAACAGTACTCTATATCCTATGAATTCATCTATCATCCTTGTTCTCTGGTATTAACATCGATCGTTCCAATCAATTCGTTTGAGTTGTCTCCATTGACCATGATGTTTATCTTATGCAAAGGGAACTTGTGTTTCTGTTTCAGTGAAACAAGCCATAGATCACATGCTGTAACCAGCGACTACGGAGCAACTTCTCACCACTCTCCTTGTTCTACACTCGAAATACTTCCTTGTATTTCTTTGCCGGAGCTGAATCCCAGTTCACTTGCAGCTGGCTCCTCAAACAATCCCAATAGTAATTTGCTTCCTGGACCTCAAAACAGAAGTACTGCTTATGTTTTCAACTGCAGGTTTCAAGGAAAGGAAATCCCGAACCTATAACTTTTTGTTTATAAGATCATAAAGTAAGAAAATATAAAAGAACTTGTGTACATATTAGACTAGGTGAAATAGAGAATACTTGTAATGTGTTCATTCATTTGTGTTATTGAAATCACATGTTTATGTTTAAAGAATGTAAAATGGCTATATTTTGGATGAATTAGTAACTCTTTTTATACTTAAAAGTTGTAAAGTTAAAGGTAGTAAATTTTGTGTTTAAGGTGTTTTTAACCAACTAATGAGAGACCACTCTGTTGAGATACTATTCACTTTCTTTTCAACAATATATGCCAAAGAGTTAGTATAACGAAACATAACACAAGGTAGATATGTAAGAGGATGTCAGGGCGACTCTTTTATAAAGCAAGTAAAGCAATTATTTAGGCCACATATTTGTGGAGATTTCATTTTTTATTACACCTAATAGGTTATATATAAGCTTAAAAAATATATCATGTGAAATGAAAAAGTTTGATTTCTTTCTTTAACAGTATAAAGAAGAAGGATTTGCAACCGCTATGATTTCTACCAAGAAAATTACACTTGAAATGAATATCAAACCCTAATTTTAATAAGAAACATGTAATATATAGGAAGTACATGAGAATATTACTAATAAAATCTCAAAATCTTTGAAAAGTCCTTTGGAATTGATCATTATTTTATACATAGTAGACACAACTATTTTTTCACTTCAAAATAATTTGAACAATTTATCAGAACATATGAAATATTTTTGATTTTCTATTTACTGGTAAAATTTAAGATCACTTGATGATGGAAATTTGAAGAATATTACCTTAATCTTGAATGCTCCTTATAGCATAATAATCAATTCGATATTCACGGTTTAGATTTATTTTCGAAATTAAAAGTATTAAGAATAATAGTACAATTAGAATATAATAGTTTAACCGATCACTCGATCATATAAAAAGGTTTTGATTCTTTTTTCAGGGGATTTTTTCCTATCTATACCATAAATGAAATCTTATTGCTGAAAATGTGCATAATTCCATTATTACCCGCCATGTTTATATTTTTCCTACACAATTTATACAATTCATTAAATACCAAATATTAAGAGCTGATTTCTTCCAAATTAGACGCTCACAAATCTGGGATAAATATTTGAATAGCTTATTCCTTCCAGGCGCCTAAAAATTTGGGACTAAATATTTTTGCATATTCACATCAGATTTGTTTCCTCCTTTTTCTGCATGCTTCTTTTTCCTCATTTTTCACATCCTCGCCCTGCAACTTTTGATCCACGCCAAGTAAGTTAACTCATGTCTCCAACATCATCTATTACCAAAATTCACCAGCAATTTGTTGCGCCTGAAGATACATTGGAATCTGATTTCGGGGAGTCTCCCATGAATAAGAAAAAGAGAATCAAATTTTCCATTCCTCTAGCTCCAGTCAACAAATTTTCTACCAAAAATCTACAGATAAACTACAAATAAGTTTAAGTATGTATAAAGCAATATTGTTTTAATGGTATCTACAAATCACTACATTTATACTACAATTAAACTGCAATCTATGTTAAAAAAAACGTTGACTATAAAATTTTCTCCTAATCTACAAATTTTCGACAAATTAACTACAAATAAGTTTACGTATATATAAAGCAGTATTGTTTTGAAGGGTATCTACAAAATTACTACATTTATACTACAATTACACTACAATCTATGTTGAAAAAAAATAATAACTAGAACTTTTTTCTTTATCTATAAAATTTCTACATACAAATCAATTTAAGTATTTTATAAAGTTGTATTATTTTTAAGGGTATCCATAAAATTACTACATTTATACTACAATTAAACTATAATTTATGTTGAAAAAATATGTCGACTACAAAATTTTCTCTTCATCTGTAAAATTTCGACAAAAAAAAAACTACAAATAAACCAACCTTTATTATTTCACCTTCATCCTTGTCAAAGGTCCATGACTACTCCTTAATGAAATCTTCAGGGTTGTATATGTACCGAATTGGTGTTGGCCATAGCCACCGCCAATATTTGGCGTTATTACTGTATGGGATTTACAATGGGTTTCATATTGAATCTCTTTGGCTAAAAATCTAATTATAAAAATGGGCCTCATCTCTGTATTTTTTGAGAAGAAGAAGGAATGGATAAGGAAAAGAAATGGGGGGGGGGGGGGGGAATAGCGCTGGTGAGATCTTGGGAGTTAAGGGGAGAGAAAAATGTGGGATATAGGGACACATTTAATTAAGGAGTATAAAACTGCCAATTAATTATACCTCTAAATTAATTATGGTATATAAATAGTAATTTGGTATGCTGAAATGTATTTAACCCAAACCTTAAACATTAAGGATAATAAGGTTTCATATGTGGTATAGGAAGGCAAAAATCCCTTTTTCCGATGCCTATATTGCTTATGCAATATGTTAATAACTCATGCTACCGCCGCTTTAATGGAAAGAAATTTTCAAAATTAGAATTAATAAAATCTTACTTAAGATCAACAATCAAGGTTAAGTAGATTAGCTATATTGTCAATTAAGAAAGACTTATTAGAAGTTATTGACTATAAAAAAATTATTAATAACTTTCTATCTAAGAAACTCTAGAAAAAAAGACTTCAAATAATATAAATAAAAAATTTATATAAAAACGTTAAGGCCCCTCATAAAGTTTTTCTTTAGGCCACAAAGCTCGTGGGATCACCCCTGGAGGATGTGAACGTGAATCTTTGGCAATTAAATAGGAAAAATGACAATGTATAGCCACCGTAAAAATAATGGTCGAAAAGTGTGAACACGTGATTTTTGCCCTACATATGAATTACTCCCAGAAAATGAAAAATAAAATAATTTTTAATTTATTTGCATTCGTTGGGATTTTTCTGTTATTTTCCATGTATTATTTGCATTTGTATGTGCATGTTTATTTGTTAAATCAATAAAAAATATAAAAACATGTCGCACTTGCATGTAGGATTTAATTCTACAATTAGGAGTAATTAAGTTTGTTTTACAAAATAAAAATTACAAAAATATGCATTCTTTGCATTTTTAGCCTCTAATGTTCAAATTGTGTGATTGTGCTTTAGTTGTCATTTAATTTTACGTGATAATTATTATTAGGAGTTAATTAGTATTTTAAGATAATTTTGGTTTTTATAATTTAATCGTAGTAATTTAGTTCTATTAATTGGTAAAAGAAAAGAGAACAAAAAATATGAAAGGACAATCAGATTGGGTCTCTTATTATAATTTGAATTAACTAGGCCCAAAAAAGTTCTACCCAACCCAAAACCCCTTGACCCAGGCCCAACCACCCCCTTCTGACCACACGCCCCCCTCACTCTTCCCCTCATTTTTGTTTCATTTTATTTATTAAACACTACGCATAACAAAACCCTAATCCTCTCAAACCCTACACCTAGCCGCTACCCCCATTATTTATCATCTTCTTCCTCCATCTCCCTAACCAAAAACCCTAGCAACCCCTCGATGCTCCTCCTTCACGAAACCAAACGACCTCACTTAACGACCTCTCATTTTCCGTCGATCAGCAGCAGCAGCAGCTGCTTCACCGCCTCCAGCTGCTCGACACCCAAACAGTCCCGACCTCAAACCACCTCCAGTCACGCGGAACACCCTCCAGCCAGCTCGTCACCATAAACATATCCACGCTGAAACTAGCCCATCAAACACAAGCCTTCACGTCCAGCTCCCCGCCGACCAGCCCAGCTCGTCTATGAACGAGCAACCTCGATGAACAGTCAAGTCCCATCTCCAGCCACGAACCAAACAAACCACCCGTTTCTGCTCCTGCTGCTTCATCCGTCACCCTTCAGTGCCGGAAACAGTCCAAACGACGCCCTTTTGTTCCACTCCGGTTGTGACGACGACCACCATGAACGACCAGCTTCTGCTTCGTCTTTTTCGTCTTCACAATCAGTCTGTTTAACCTCGAAAAGTTCGGTTCTGAGTTCGAGTTTGAGTTCATCTTGTTTGGATTTTTATGAGGTATATTTCTTCTCCTTTTTGTTCTATTTTTGATATTGTTATTTGCTTAGTGTAGTTGTATTTCAGTTTTTGGTCATCGTTTGTTTGATTGTCATGGGTTATAATTATTGAGTCATTTATATAAATTCGTCTATTAGTCCGTTCATGTTTGTAGTTTGTGTTTTTCGTCAAATGGTTTGATATCGAATGTGTTATGTGTTAATCCTTAGTCATTAAACTCACTGCCAATAAGCATACATTTTGCATAGTTTTGATTTAGAATGCTGATAAGTTTCACTCCCTGTTCTATTTATGCATCGTACTATTTTAGTTTTTTCTTGTTCACCATATTGGTGTTCTCCTAGCGCATTCATTTTGTCTAACTGTCATCTTATTCCCTTTGATCTGATGTTGTAAGATTCCATCTGTTTTCCTGAATTTGTTGATGGAATTTGATAAGGAATTGGTGGTTATAGCTAGTAATCTGATTTTAGTTCTTAGATAATTTTTGAAGTTTGCACAGATTTTTTTGGATAGTAATTTCAGTAGTTTCAGAGGTAATATGGGAATTGAAAATATAAGGAATTGATTAAAATATAGCGGGGAGCATAATTATGTAAAGTAAAAAGAGGGGACTGTTAGAATATACGCTTAACGCTAGAGGGGGGGGGGTGAATAGCGTTTTAATAAAAATCAAGATAAATTTGCGGAATTAAAATTGCAGGAGTAAATAAGTGCGGTAAATAAAGTAGTAAGGAGAGAACACAACGAACTTATACTGGTTCACCACAACGTGTGGTTAGTCCAGTTTCCCGAGAGATTCTCTCGAGTTTCAACTAACTCCGTTAAGCTTGCGGGTGCTTAACAAACCGTTACAAACTGAGAACACAAGTCTCAACAATTGCTTGCTCGAAGATACCACACTTCAAGACTTCACGTGAAAGAACTAACCTTTCCTTCTTACAACCACAAGGGATTAGAACTTCCCTTCAAGTGTATACAAACACTTAGTACTCAAGACAAGACTCTCTTACAGAGTAGATATGAGTAAAATTAATACTCTCAAGAACACAACAACTTCGTCAAGAATTTGGCTCTCAAAAACTATGAAATGAATATGAAATGATTGATATGAAAGTATGTAAGCTTAAGCAAGAATTGTAATCAGTTGTTGTGCTTAAAAGAGTGGTTTTGAGGTGTATTTATAGTCCTCAAAGACCCAATGACCGCTGCTTAATTGCCAATCACTAATTCCTGATTTTGTGCTAGAATAATCGATTATCTGATTTGCATAATCGATTATCTGCAAATCGTTCAAAAATCATATGCAGATTTTAAGCTAGAATAATCGATTATTCAAATTGCATAATCGATTACCTGATAACGTTCAAAAATCAGACGCTGATTTTATGCTAGCATAATTGATTATTGCCTTGTGCATAATCGATTATCTTTCAGCGTTTAAAAATACTTTGGCAACGGTCAGTGAATAATCGATTATGCTATATAGGATAATCGATTATTGACCTCTGCGGAATTTTTAATATAATTCGAATAAAGATGATAATCGATTATCATATTACATAATCGATTATTTTGCTATTTTGTAAATTCCGGTTTACACTGTCTTAACATAATCGATTATCAAAAAGACATAATCGATTATTTTGCTGTTTTTTAAATTCCGGTTTACACTGTCTTAACATAATCGATTATCAAAAAACATAATCAATTATTTCTGTCCAGATTTGAAAGACATGTTTAAAATTCATTTTGGCTAAAATGAAAATGTTTGAAAATTATTTTGTTTTAAAACAAATATGCATGGTTTGATGAAAATGATTTTACGAGAGAAGCCAAGACTTGAATCTATTGTTGGATCAAGATCACAATATAAAATGACTCATGTATATCTTTGTTGCTTTACTTGATCTTGTTCTTTGTTTCTCTTGTGCTTGGACTTCGGCATATGTCAATGTTCCATGCGCGTCGGTTTGTCATTTATCAAAACCTACAAAGATCAACACACGTTTAGTTTTAGCGATTTGAGAACGTGTTTCAACAATTTTTCCCTTTACCAATATCGGGATATGCATATTAAATAATTGATAATGACAATCCAAGACAAGTATATAGATATGTGAGTGAGTTCCCCCTCAATTTATGCCAACATGTATTAGTGTGCATAGCCCTTTTTCTTCCCCCTTTTGACATTAGCAAAAATAAATAACCTTTTATTGAGGAAACAATATTGAAAATACATAATAAAGCAAGAAAAATAGACAAAATATTATTCAAACGAGACATAATGGAAGCAAGAAAAAAATAGACAAGATATTATTCATTTTCAACATTAACATCCGCCTCGGCATCCGGCACTTCTTCCGGAAAGGCAACTTGGGCATAGAGATAGTGGACGTGGTCAAAACATCCATGAAGTTCGTAGGATAATCGAGTGACATTCTTATCAATACGAGTCATGGATGTGGACAAAGAGGCAAGTTGCTCAGAAATGGTTTGGAGGGAAGCAACGGACGGGGCCTGAGGACGACGTCTTTGAGTTGGAGGAGGAGCCGGATGTTCACCGATATTGGGAAATGAAGATTCTTGGATTTCCCAATGTTTTGTTGCCTTTTTGTGAGGACCGACGGATGTGTCGATACCGGAGGCTTGAAAAAGAGCCATTATGACAAAAGCATAGGGGAGTGGCTTATCGTCCCCAATTGCATCATACATGTGAGTCATGACGAACTGGCACCAATTGATGCGAGCCCCGGTGATAATTGCGTGCATGAGTTTTGAATCCTCATGAGAGAGAGTTGTATGAATGAATTTGCGCGGTTTTAGAACGCGTGTTATGAAATAAAAGATTAGACGATATTCCGGGAGCATGTGCGTAATGGTTGGGCGACGATGCTCCGGACTTGCAATAAATTCGCCAATGCCAATTTGGTTGAAAAGGAGTTGTTCATCAAATAAAGCACCTTCTTCCCTAGTGTAGAGTGAAATGTCTTCCCCATTTTGTGGAAGTTTAGTGAGGACTTGCATGTTTTCCTCATTTAAAAGAATTGGAACTCCATTGATGCCCGAGACAAGTTCACCATCTTCGTCCTTCCCGAGATTGGAATAGAAGGCACGAATTTGAGAAGGGTGAGTGTAAGGGGATTGAAGATATATGAATTCAAGAAGTTGACTTTGCATGAAGATATTTGCTGTGGATGGAGGGGCGATGTGGCTAAGGAATTGATCAGTGGAGAATCGAGGAGGAAGGATTTCTCGATTTTCAAATTTTTCGACGAAACGAATAAGTTCGGCTTCACTGTCGAACCGTAAATAAGATCCGTCTTTATAGCAGTGAACGGGTGGAGGAACAATGAAAGAGGAGGCAATATGTTTGCTGGAACGAGGTCGTTTAGAATTCTTGCCCGTCATTTAAAAAGAAATTTGAGAGCCTTTGCAGAAATTTTTGAAGACTTTGGAAGAATATTAGGAGCTAGGAGTGATGTTGGAGTGAAGAATTTGAAGGGTGGAAGCACCTATTTATAGATTTGAGGAATTGAGGGCATTTATTGAACAAAAGCTGCAGATTTGTTGTGCCAAACGGTCAAAAACGGCAACATTTTTGAAGAACTGACCGTTGATAATCGATTACTGGAATTTGATAATTGATTATTGTTACACAGTGTACAGTGTTTTACGGACTCGGGGAATAATCGATTTTGTTTTGGAGATAATCGATTATTCCAGGAAGTGCAGTAACGAAAAACTGAGACGGTAAGAGGAAATCGATTACGCAGTTTTCAATAATCGATTATTGTTACACAGTGGCTTAACACCTGTAAAACTGAACCTCAACATAATCGATTAGTAACATTGATAATCGATTTTTATATATGATCGCCAAATTCCTGCAAAGCCGAGATTGTTAGATAATTTGATTGTAGTATTTGTATAATCGATTATTTTATTTTTCCAGCAGAATAATCGGAAAACATAAAGAAGTAATAATCGATTATTGACTAAGAAAAATCAATTATTTATCACCAGTGCCCGAGAATTCCCCCTGTCTTTAGGGCGATACCTGCAAAAAAGAGTTAGGTGCCTCCGACGCTCAAGTTAGTAATCGTTAAAAGAAAAAATGCAAAGCATGTATTAGATCAACGTGGAGTCAAGTATTCCGAGTTCACTACGAATTCGGAAAAAGGACTCTTTCTCTAAAGGCTTTGTGAAGATGTCGGCCAATTGATATTTGGTTTCAACAAACTCAATGTTGACATCACCTTTGAGAACGTGATCTCTTATGAAGTGGTGCCTTATTTGTATGTGTTTCTTTCTTGAGTGAAGAACAGGGTTCTTCGTCAAGCTTATGGCGCTAGTATTATCACATTGAAGAGGGATATGATTGATACTAAGACCATAATACGAGAGTTGTTGTTTCATCCAAAGGATTTGAGCACAACAACTCCCCGCGGCTACATATTCAGCCTCGGTTGTGGATAACGCAACACTTACTTGTTTCTTGCTAAACCAAGAAACTAGAGAGCTACCGAGCAAATGGCAAGTGCCACTAGTGCTCTTGCGGTCCAATTTGCAACCTGCAAAATCGGAATCGGAATAGCCAACAAGTTGGCATGAAGAACCTTTGGGATACCATAGTCCCACATTTATAGTTCCAACAAGATACTTCATTATCCGTTTTACCGCAGTTAGGTGCGACTCCTTCGGACATGATTGATATCGAGCGCATAAACACACGCTAAACATGATGTCCGGTCTACTTGCAGTAAGATATAGAAGGGATCCGATCATACCTCGATACTTCTTTGTGTCTACTTCCTTACCTTTCTCATCTTTGTCAAGATGGTCGGATGTACTCATTGGAGTGGCCATTGCTTTGGCGTTGCTCATTTCAAAACGATTTAGCAACTCCTTGCAATATTTAGATTGGCAAATGAAAGTTCCCTCTTTCATTTGTTTCACTTGCAACCCCAAGAAGAAGTTTAGCTCACCCATCATTGACATTTCAAATTCACTTGTCATTAATTTAGAGAATTCCTTGCACAAAGAATTGTTAGTAGCACCAAAAATAATATCATCTACATATATTTGAACTAATAAGATGTCATTGTTTTTGTTCTTATTAAAGAGTGTAATGTCAACTTTCCCCCTAATGAACTCATTGTCCAAAAGAAATTTGCTTAAGCGTTCATACCAAGCTCGGGGAGCTTGTTTAAGACCATAGAGGGATTTCTTAAGTTTGAAGACATGATCGGGAGATTTAAAGTCTTCAAAACCCGGGGGTTGTTCAACATATACTTCCTCTTGAATAAACCCATTTAGGAAGGCACTCTTTACATCCATTTGATATAAATTAAAATTCATAGATGAGGCAAAAGCAAGTAATAGACGAATAGCTTCTAGCCGTGCTACGGGTGCATAAGTTTCTTCATAATCAATTCCTTCTTCTTGATTATATCCTTTAGCTACAAGCCTAGCTTTGTTTCTAGTGATTATACCATTTTCATCTAATTTATTTCGAAAAACCCATTTCGTACCAATTATGGTGTGATTATCGGGTCTTGGCACCAATTCCCAAACGTCATTTCGTTTGAATTGGTTAAGCTCCTCTTGCATTGCCAAGGTCCAATGCTCATCCCCAATTGCTTCGGAAATGGTTGAGGGTTCTATTTGAGAGAAACGAAAGCAGTGTGTCTATAGTGTTCTTAAGAGTGTTTCGAGTGCTTACCCCTTGTTCGATGTTACCAATTACCTTGTCGAGAGGATGGTCTTTGAATGTCCTCCAGGTGTTGGGCAGCACCGTTTCTTCCTCCTATGGTGGTGCTTCCTCCGATGGTTGTTCCAAGATTTCATCTTGAATTTCCTTTGGATTTTCCTCTTGTACCTTGTCTTGAAGACTTATTTTGTTTAAAGAATCTGCAAGATCAACACAAGAATCCTTTCTCGCCAAGCGAGCATCATTTTCGGAAAATACAACATGAGGAGACTCCTCGACAGTTGAAGTGCGGTTGTTGTAAACTCTATATGCTTTACTATGCAATGAGTAACCAATAAATATGCCTTCATCAGATTTTGCATCAAACTTTCCTAAGCTATCTTTTCTATTATTATGAATGAAACATTTACAACCAAAAACTCGAAGATGGGAGAGGTTAGGCTTCCTTCCCTTGTATAGTCATAGGGAGTTTTATGAGTATTGGTCTTATGATAGCTCTGTTCAACACATAGCTTGCGGTACTCACGGCATCCGCCCAAAAATATTTGGGAATCTTTGCCTCATCGAGCATGATTCTAGCCATCTCTTCGAGACACTGATTTTTCTGTTCCACCACTCCATTTTGTTGTGGTGTACGTGGAGCAGAGAAAGTATGCTCAATGCCGAGTTCGTCACAAAAATCCGCGAAGAGATTATGATCGAACTCTCCCCCATGATCACTTCTTATGGAAGTGACAGTTGTGTTCTTTTCATTTTGAACACGTTTAAGAAAACTTTTAAACCTTTGAAAGGCCTCACTTTTGTGAGCAAGAAATAGCGTCCATGTGAATCTAGAGTAGTCATAAATAATTACAAAAGTATAGCGATTTCTACCAAGACTTTCAATACGAGATGGTCCAACAAGATCCATGTGAAGAAGTTGTAAAGGTCTAGAGGTTGAAACAACATTTTTAGATTTAAAAGAGGCTTTTATTTGTTTCGCTTTTTGACAAGAATCACAAATAGTATCTTTTTCAAATTTTAGATTTGGAAGACCAATTACTAAATTTTGTGAAACTAATTTGTTTAAAAGATTCATGTTCACATGAGCTACTCTACGATGCCATAACCACATGTCGTCATTTTTACTCATAAGGCATTTCACATAATCTGATGAAGAATTTTCAAGGTCAACCATATAGATATTATCAATTGTAATACCACGAAGAATGACTTTAAAATCACTGCGGCGTATAACTAAGCATTCTTCCAAATCAAACAATACAAGGTTTCCCTTGTCACATAATTGACTTATGCTCAAGAGATTGTGTTTAAGCCCTTTTACTAATAAGATATTCTTAATAGAGGAGGATTCGGTCTTACCTACGGAGCCGATGCCGATTATTTTTCCTTTATTGTTGTCTCCAAATACAACGCTTCCTCCTTCCGTGGGTTTTATTTGAAGAAATGTTGATGCATCTCCAGTCATATGTTTAGAGCATCCGCTGTCAAGGTACCAAAGTACACTTGATCCCTTCAAACACACCTACAAGACAAATTAATGAGTTTTTGGTACCCAAGCTGTTTTGGGTCCTTGTGTGTTAGGTGCAAAATGGTGGTGTGATTGACATGCAGTGAAGTGTCTGTGTCTAGCAAAACAAGCAGGAGCAATATGTCCTATTCGATTGCAATGATGGCAAATGACGTTAGGATTATGCATTCTTCTAGGATGATAATAGTTGGAGGGTCGAAATTCATTTACTCTATTTTTGACAATATAATTTTGACGCAATTTTTGAAAATCTTTTCTCGGTGTTCTAAATTGCTCAACATTTCTTCTAGTGTTTGTTCTAGGATATGTAGCGGTCCTAGGATAACATACTTCTAGGTTGAGTATGTCGAGGTTGCAATTTTTGAAAGCCATTTCTAGGTGTTCTAAATTGCTCAACATTTCTTCTAGTGCTTAATCTAGGATGCATATTGATTCTAGGATTATTATTTCTAGGTTGAATGTTAACATTTATTTTATTTTGCCTAGGTTGAGCCTTAGGTTGTTGAGGGATGGTCTCAACTTTTTCTTTAGACTCAATTTTGAAACCTATGCCATGTTTAGTAGATTTTAAATTTGCAAGAACATCATTTAGATTTTTGTGAGAGGAATTGAATTTATTCAAGGTACCCTTAAGTTTTTCTACTTCATCTTTTAGAGATTTGCAAGAAGTACAACCATTGTTTGAGCTCTCGGGTTTATCGGCGCTTCTTTTGCCATAAAACTTATTTTCCTCTTTTAGCTTCTCATTATCGAGAGTCAATTTTTCCAAATCTTTTTCTTTCAAAGCAAATTTTTTCTTCAATTCTTTTATGGTTTTGGAAGCTCTAATAAATTCACCATATAATTCATCAAAGGCATTTTGCATTTCTTCAAGAGAAAAAAACTTCTTAGAAGGAGATTCACATACCTCTTCTTGAGTTTCTTCGTGTGCCATAATACATAAATTAGCGGTTTCATCTTTTTCTCCGTCACTTGATTCATCCCCGGAGTCACCTCCCTAAGAGATGTAGGCTCTTTGTTTCTTGGCGAATTTCTTTTCTGTTTTTTTATTTGGGCAGTTGGATTTGATGTGCCCAGCTTCTCCGCATCCATAGCATTTGAGTGGTCCACTTGGCCGCTTTCCTTTAAACTCTTTTCGCATGAATTTTTGGAATTTCTTGATCACGAGTCGGAACTCGATATCCTCATCACTTGAATCCTCATCGTTTTGAGGTTGAGTCGTAGACGCTTTGAGTGCAATCCTTCTTTTCCTTTGATCATCCAAAGGAGGGTTAAGAATAGTAGATTCATAAGTTTTGAGATTACCTCGAAGTCCGTCTATGGTGACATTTGTAATGCCGATCGATTCTTGAATAGCGTCGGCTTTGGAACGCCATTCCGGAGTAAGGCTTCGTAGAATTTTTCGGACAAGCTCCTTATCCGTAAATGTCTTTTTGAGAGCATGAAGGTCGTTTACGATTTTTGAAAATCGCTCAAACATATCATCTATTTTCTCATTCTCCTTCATATGAAACAATTCATATTCATGGGTTAGAAAATCAATTTTTGCTTCTCGAACTTGATCCGTACCTTCGTAAGTGATCTCTAGTTTGTCCCACATTTGTTTGGCCGTGGTGCAACATGAGATTTTCCGATAGTCATCGGGATTTACAGCACAATACATAATGTTGATGGCCTTTGCATTATTTTCCACCTTTTTGATAACGTCCATATCGTACTCGTCTTCCGACTTTGGGACGAGTTCATCTCCAACCTTTTTAGTGGGAAATTGTTCTCCATTCTTTATAATTTTCCACAATTGGAAGTTGTTTGATTGAATGAAAATCCACATCCTCTCATTCCAATAAGTGTAATTGGTGCCATCAAAGAGTGGTGGCCTTGTGAAGCATTGTCCTTCACCTAGTCCTGCATTAACGTTACGAGTAGAAGCCATGGATTGTTTCTCTCAAAATGTTAAGTCTTTCAGAGAGACATGCTCTTATATCAATTGTTAGAATATACGCTTAACGCTAGAGGGGGGAGGGGTGAATAGCGTTTTAATAAAAATCAAGATAAATTTGCGGAATTAAAATTGTAGGAGTAAAATAAGTGCGGTAAATAAAGTAGTAAGGAGAGAACACACCGAACTTATACTGGTTCACCACAACGTGTGGTTAGTCCAGTTTCCCGAGAGACTCTCTCGAGTTTCAACTAACTCCGTTAAGCTTGCTGGTGCTTAACAAACCGTTACAAACTGAGAACACAAGTCTCAACAATTGCTTGCTCGAAGATACCACACTTCAAGACTTCACGTGAAGGAACTAACCTTTCCTTCTTACAACCACAAGGGATTAGAACTTCCCTTCAAGTTTATACAAACACTTAGTACTCAAGAAAAGATTCTCTTACAGAGTAGATATGAGTAAAATTAATACTCTCAAGAACACAACAACTTCGTCAAGAATTTGGCTCTCAAAAACTATGAAATGAATATGAAATGATTGATATGAAAGTATGTAAGCTTAAGCAAGAATTGTAATCAGTTGTTGTGCTTAAAAGAGTGGTTTTGAGGTGTATTTATAGTCCTCAAAGACCCAAAGACCGTTGCTTAATTGCCAATCACTAATTGCTGATTTTGTGCTAGAATAATCGATTATCTGATTTGCATAATCGATTATCTGCAAATCGTTCAAAAATCATATGCAGATTTTAAGCTAGAATAATCGATTATTCAAATTGCATAATCGATTACCTGATAACGTTCAAAAATCAGACGCTGATTTTATGCTAGCATAATTGATTATTGCCTTGTGCATAATCGATTATCTTTCAGCGTTTAAAAATACTTTGGCAACGGTCAGTGAATAATCGATTATGCTATATAGGATAATCGATTATTGACCTCTGCAGAATTTTTAATATAATTCGAATAAAGAGGATAATCGATTATCATATTACATAATCGATTATTTTGCTGTTTTGTAAATTTCGGTTTACACTGTCTTAACATAATCGATTATCAAAAAGACATAATCGATTATTTTGCTGTTTTGTAAATTCCGGTTACACTGTCTTAACATAATCGATTATCAAAAAAACATAATCGATTATTTCTGTCCAGATTTGAAAGACATGTTTAAAATTCATTTTGGCTAAAAGGAAAATGTTTGAAAATCATTTTATTTTAAAACAAAGATGCATGGTTTGATGAAAATGATTTTACGAGAGAAGCCAAGACTTGAATCTGTTGTTGGATCAAGATCACAATATAAAACGACTCATGTATATCTTTGTTGCTTTACTTGATCTTGTTCTTTGTTTCTCTTGTGCTTGGACTTCGGCATATGTCAATGTTCCATGCGCGTCGGTTTGTCATTTATCAAAACCTACAAAGATGAACACACGTTTAGTTTTAGCGATTTGAGAATGTGTTTCAACAGGGACAAGACATGCGGGGAGCATAATGATGTAAAGTAAAAAGAGGGTGGACTGTGGAGTCCACATTTGATTGCTTTTGCTGATTGGGATTTAGAAATAGTAGGTAATAATAAAAGGGGAGGAATAATAATGAAAGGGTAGGAGAAAAGGTTCTTGATTTTGGTATATAATAGGAGTCATTTTTGAGTTAAAGAGGAGGAATTTAGAGAGAAAAAATATTTTCAGTACTAGAGGGAAATAAAAAATTTCAGAACTTACAAAATTCCATCTTTGAGAATTAAAAACTGAAAGTGAAGTCTTTATTTATGGCTAAATATTGGAACACTGTTACTGGTTCTGTGGCTTGCATTTGGCACTACTGATTTTCGGATTGAATTCTTGGGTTCCTGCTTGGGTTTCTGGTATTGATGTTGTTGTTGAATTATTTTGAATCTGTTATTGGATGTGGAATCATCTCTATTGGTTTTAAAATCTGTTACTGGGTTGCTCCTGTGTTGCTGAACTGTTGTTATTGTGTGTGTGCTGCTATTGCTTCCTATTGATCTTCATCTTCTTTGTATTCCAATACCAGGTACACCACTTTGAATCACTTTGATGTACGCCTTGAAGATGAAATGAAATGCCAGAAATTTATGTACTTAGTTATAGTACATTTATATTTTAGTTAAACATTACTTATATATAGTTTTCCGCTATTCATTAGTTAATCTTTGAATCTCGTTAGTAATAAAGATCCGCAAATATTAGGAAAATATATTAGGATTTTTCTTTCTTTATTTTGGAGACGAATTTAAAAAGAAATGTAGTCACTTTAGGATATCCTTAAAATAAATGAGGCGTGCCTCGCCAAAGTAAATCATAGGTTGCGGGGCCCTCATACATGTATTTAATAAAAATACTTAGACTACGGGACATGCCGTTTAGCGAATTCCACGGCTTTTTTAAAAATAATAACGCATTAGTATTAGTAATTTTACCTCCCCAAACTCGGGTGTGCATTTCATGCAACCCAAATCCAAATCCCAAAACATCGACTCAGGTATGTTAAGGATTGCGGATTCATTTCATGCTGCGCAATCCAAAGAGATTTTTTAGACGATGTTCAATCTTATTTAATTATTTGAATAAAAGCGATTAAAAAATAAAATTGGCACATAAGTTGCAACATGTAATAAATCGGATAGATAAGCTAAATATGATAGTTGAGCGATCGTGCTAGAACCATGGAACTCGAGAATGCCTAACACATTCTCCCGGGTTAACATAATTCCTTATCCGGATTTCTGGTGCGCGGACTGTTAAACAGAGTCATTCTTTTCCTCGATTTGGGATTAACTGGTGACTTGGAACACCATAAATTTCCCAAGTGGCGACTCTGTCTTTAATAAATAATCCCGTTTCGATTGTCCTTTAATTGGAAAAACTCCCATATTTCCCTCGCGGGGGCGGAAAAAAGAGGTGTGACAGCTCTGGTGACTCTGCCGGGGAAGATAACCTAGAACCACTGGTTCAGGGTTAGAATTCGAGCTTAGAATAAATTGTTGTGTTTAGCTTTATCTGATTTTGTTTCATGATCTCTGCTTAATGTGCTAATTCACTGCTTTTACCGCTTTGATATTTTTTAAATTGTATATAAAACTGTGCCGAAGCCCATCTCCTCTCCGAGTCTCCTAAATCATGAAGAAGGGTGCACTTCATGTGACTTCTTTTCTTTTTAGAGTCGATCCCATTTTTAGAACGAGGTTCGGATAAGTTGCAAAGCCGGGTTGAGCTTCTGAATCCCCGGTACGCTGCTCCCCTTCGGCTCGAGATTTCTGCTCGGGTAAGCCAGGTCTAGAACAAACACCAAGGGTTTTGAACCTAGAATAACTCAGCTTCATGTCGGATCTCAAGTAGGAACGCTTAACTGCATCATGTGCATTTTTGACTTAGGGGACTCACACGGGGGTTGGGTCCGTCTAGGAATAGCAACCTGAAACAGAAATGACCATCTTGATGCATCCTACTTGTTTTCCGTGCATTTAGTTTTCTCGGACTTGCATGCTGACTGGCTTTGGAATATCTGGGGGGAAACAACTAATGCCCAAATACTGTCGAAATTCTGCCGAAATTTTTGAGAAAATGAAAAAAAATTGTTTTCTCACTCAAAAAGCAAAAAAAGAAAAAGAAAATTGGGTCTTTGTTTTAGTTTTGGAAATTAGATTGTTTTATTATGTTGAAAAGAAAAGAAAAATAAAGTCTTCGTTTTAGTTTGGAAAAATAGATTCTGTTATTATTTATTGAAAACAAGAAAGAAAAAGTCTTTTATTTTTAGTCTGAAAAATAGGTAGTTTTATTGTTTGTTGAAAAGAAAAAGAAAAAGAATCTTTATTTTAGTTTGGGAAAAAAAGTAGTCTATTGTTTCTTGAAAATGTAAAAAAAGAGAGTTGTTATTTTGTCTTATTTAAAAAAAATATAGAAAAGGAAAAATAGTTTGTCTTTCCATGGAAATTGAAAATAAATAAAAAAGTCTTGCTTTTGAAAGAGGTTTATTATTATTATTTTTGAAATGCCAAAAATGAAAATTAAAAAGTTTTGTTTTAAAATAGTTTGTTTAATCTGCCTGAACTACGCTGGTTTGATTTTTACATGGTGTGAGATACGTAGGCAACCCTCATCGGTTCCAACCTCCCTTTTGGAAAAAATAACCAAAAAAATAATAATTAGGTGACGCCCTTTTATAAAAATAGCCAAATGTTCCCGAAAGGAACGCCGGAAGAATGATTTTGCATTAACGGCCACTTTGGGTAATATTTTAGATTTTGGTCAGTTGACCCATAAGCCTTATAATCTTCGTCCCCGAGGCGCTGACAGGCCGTATTTGCAATACCGGGTCTTTTACTAGAAAAAAGAGAGAGGTAATCATAAATTAGCCAGGATGATGCATACGGTTGGAGCGAAAACATGTTAGAAATATTTGACTGCCTAAGAGCATTGCATCCCCCAACGTGCAATTGCAATATCTGTTGATACTCTAACGCTGACAAGTTTGTTATTTTTTCAAATTCTATCAGTTAGTTTGTTAGAGCGTACTGGCACCATACCATTATCAGACAAGATCTAAAGGGCCTATACCCAAAAGCATGACCATTTCTGAGAACAGTGTTGAGCAAGAGAGGCCCGAGGCGCATTTGCTAAAAGAAGCCTTGGAAAAGATAGAGAAAATGGGATTGGAGATGAATGCAATGCAATAGGCTTGGCTAAAGTGCAAAAGGGGCCTGAATCACCCATTACTCCTACTCCTCCACCTTGGCACACGCCAGAATACCCTCACCTTGGCCCGTCAACAAGCTTCCCGAGTCAGCACTACTTCCAGGGAAGAAATCCCGATGACTCCCAAGCTCCAACACCCAACCAGAATCAGACACCTCCAAATGCGCCCGTTTTCATGGGACCCCAACTAGCCACGCTGCAAAGATCTATTAGTGGGCCGTTGTTTCAGGCTCACGAGGCATAATATTGTCCCCCAGAACCCACATTTAAAACATATACCCAAAATTTTCAATTGGAGGTCCCGGCGGAGAATGAAAAGATAGCCAAGAATCCAGAACAAGACGAGGTATTCGGAAAGTTGGAAGCCTGGAGCAAACTGTCAGGAACATACATGGATTAGGCAACCAAGTCATCGTAGCCTACAAGTATTTATGCCCTTTTCCAAATGTCCAGTTGCCGTTAGGGTTCAAGATGCCTAAATTTGATCTATATGAAGGGCATGGCGATCCTATGGCACATTTACGGGGTTTCTGTATAGAAATAAGAGGAGCGGGCGCCAAAGATGAGCTACTGATAGCTTACTTTGGCTAGAGCTTAAGTGGATCGGCACTGGAATGGTATACCAGACAGGATCCCAGCAGGTGGTACCCCTGGGATGATCAAGCAGGCTTTCGCAGGTCACTTCCAATACAATCTCGAGATAGTCCCTGACCTCTCACATTAATGAGGACTGGGAAGAAACCCGGAGAAAGCTTCCGTGAATTCAAGACTCGCTGGAGAGAACAAGAAGCCAGGGTTGATCCTCCCATGAGAGAGGGAGAAATGGTGGACAACTTCCTGCAAACCGTGGATCCAACATACTTTGGTCACTTGGTGACGACAGTTGGAAAATCCTTCAATGAAGTAGTAAAGATAGGGGTTGTGATAGAGGAGGGACTGAAGTCCGATAAAATCCTGAATTACGCAGCGCATAAGGCAACGACTCACGCTATTCAAAGCGGCACGGGAGGTTCGCCTGGGAAGAAAAGGAAAGAAGAAGTGGCCACGGTCGAAGCTAGCAATTGGTCCAGATCTGGAGAGCACTACTATAACCAACCTAGTCCCCACCATCCAAATTATTCACATTCCCCATATAGCCCACCACAGTACTACTATCCACCACAAGAACCACACTTCGCATTACACCAAGCCCAAACCTACACTCAACCCTCGGCTCGTCTACAATTGCGCATGTCGGTTCCCTAAAACACATATCCTCCTCCACAAAACACATACCCGCCTCTACAAAACACCAATTCACCACCCAGGGCCAACAGGAACCCTCAAGGGGCAAGTTTCCAGGAAAATCCGACATACAGAAATGAAAGAACATAGAACAAAAGAACCTACGTGTGTTGGGATAGACCTATTCCACTTTATTTCACAAGTTAAAGCGGTTGGGTTTGTTGAGTCCTGTGGAGAATAGGGTTCCAAATCCTCCACCAAATGTGGACCAATCGCTAAGCTGTGAGTACTGTTCGAGAATGCCGGGGAATGATACGAAAAAATGTTGGAAGCTGAAGCGGGCGATACAAGATCTTATCGATGCCAACAAAATTGAGGTTCAAGCGCTGGAGGCGCCTAACATTACCCAGAATCCATTGCCCGCGCCCATATGATCGAGCTGGTGCACGAAGGAGGGGAGCCAAAGACGTTCACCGACGTCAATGTATTAGAAGCTGGAGAATGTTCCAGCAGGGCTGATATACAGGTTGTGGGGCCTAGGTCCAACCTCAACAACCGGATAGTAACTCTTTTCCCTACCCATAGGGAGTCTGATAGTAGGCCTTGATTTGTCTTTCATGTTTTCTAGATTATTCCAGGGTGTAATCCAATTTTTGTTTTATTTTTAGCAATAGTGTGAACCCTGTTATCCCCTATTTTATTAAAGTAAAGTTTTTGATTTGGTTAATTTTGTTTCTTCTTCTTTCACTTTCTGAACAGTACTCTTTTTACTGGTTCTGATGATATGGCATGTACGACGTATCTTCGACCCAGTGTAAATGATGAATCTAATTCCGAGATAATTATATAAGAGATTGACTATGATAGTGAATCGAAATATGATGAGGATGAAGTCTTTAAAGAGGTAAACAGGGAACTACGCCAGTACGAAGAAAAACCCAAGCTCAACTTAAGTGACACTGAAGCTGGCAATTAGGGGAATGTCAATAATGTAAGGGAAACCAAAATCAGCATCCTTATTAAAACAGATTCTCCCAGATCAGGGAATTTGAAGTAAGGCAACAGGTATTGAAGCGGATTCTCTCGCATCAGGTCGAGGCAAAAGGGAAAGTTCGCCACAAACTGGCAAGGACTATTTGTTATAACCAGGGTGTTATCCAATGGCGCTTTATGTTTGATGGATGTTGAAGGAAGATGCATTGACATGGCTATCAATTCTGACGCAGTCAAGAGATACTATGTGTAAATTCCTTGATTGTGTTATCATTATTTTGTTTTTTTGTACTTGGTATTCATCAGATAACGAAATGACGGAGGCAATTCTTTCTTCTACCGAAACACTGTTAACCTTTGTTTCCCCCTTTGAGTCGTATTTGTTCTTTCATACCCCTATCTTGGAATCGTTAAAAAAAATAAACAAACAAAACAAAATTTTTACAAAAGAGAAAAATTATAAGAAAGAAAATATTTAGGAACTACGTTTGACATGATTCCTCAAGAAAGGATACGTAGGCGCCTCACGGCTCGGTCATAGCGTGATAAAATGTCGTGAAAAATAAAAAATCCCCAAGAAGAAAACTGGGGCAGAAGTTAGGTTTTTAGAAAATTTGTGATTCCAAGAGTTGTAGTCTCTCACCCATCGAAGTCACTTCAAATTTTTGATACCCTTTTTTCTTTCAAGCCCACAAAACCCCCATGTTATAACCCAAATTACCTCCCGATCAGTATCCGAAAGGTGCCGAGTCAATCAAGTGGAAGCCATGAATAATACACTTATCCCTGGACGAGGGAGCTAGCAGGAATCCCCAGTGGTCATGTTAGCAGGAATCCCTAGCAGAATTGCTAGCCAAAGGAATCCCCGGTAGAGTTGATAGCCAAAGAATTCCCTAGTAGAGAGAATATTATTGGTAACACTCCCATTCCTAGCTGATAAAATAAAATGAGAGAGTCTTATTGATGAATACGTTTACAGGCACCATAAGGCGATGAAAGCCGAGAGAAATGAGAGAGTCATATTAGTGAAAACCACTCGAAGGGCACTATGAGGCGACAAGATAAGATTGACGAAAAGGATCCACATTTGGGCAAAAGTTGGGCATATGTTTATCCCTAGAAAATGAAGGCATCAAGAAATTGATTATACCAATAGACTAGGTCGATTATTCCAGAATATATGACATGATCATCGGGGCTAGTACACCATCCAAATAAGTCTTTTCTTTTCTTTTCTTTTTCCTAGCGTTTGTTCAGAAGGATTTTCTCCCTATTTCTATCATTTCTTTTGACTTTTCCCCAGCAGTTTATTTTTGAGAAATGTTTGTCGAGGCTTGCTACCATCTGCCACATGATACAAGGCAAATTACGAACAAGGCAAGCGGAAGACAAGGCACCAAAACTAAAGAGCATTGTTGCAAGACCCTCTTGAATAGAACGGCCTAGTTGGAATTGGTGTGGAGTGGGTTAGGTTTGGTTTACAAAAGTGACCAATTCACTCCACCAGATGGGTCCTGAACAACAGGAGAAGTATGGGAAAAGCTGGAAATGCAACAGTTGGGAAAACTTAGACCAAATTCCAAGAGAATCCCCGGCAGGAGTGGCACAACCACTCACCATGTTTTGAACTAATAAAGTTTCATTTGATTTGAAGCAGAAAAAGAAATAATGATGATGGCAGACGGGCGTACCACAAGGGAGAACGCCAGAACTGGGGTAGAAAATTTTCTGCCTTTGTCAAAAATTTCCTCGAAAAAAGGGGAAACCGAATTCAAGTTATGACTTCATCTCATATGACTACGTGTCATATAGCTTTGCATCCTACATCTCATGTGTTTACGTGTCACTTTGCATCAACATCTCATATGACTACGTGTCATTTTGCATCTACATCTCATGTGACTACGCGTCACTTAGCATCGACATCTCATGTGACTACGTGTCACTTTGCATTTACATCTCATGTGACTACGCGTCATCTTGCATCTACATCTCATGTGACTACGTGTCACTTTGCATCTGCACCTCAAATTCGCATTGCATATAAATCCATTCATATAGCTTTGCAATTATGACTTGAAATCGGTAACCCCCCGAAAGGCAGAAGGTTACAACAAAAGCCCCAGCATAACAAATGTTGATGAAAGAAAGTCGTCTCCCCAGTGGAATTTCCAAAAAGCGTAATGAGGGAAGCCATATCCCCAGTAGTCCAAGCAAAGATCAATGAAAACTAGTGTTCAGACAAGTAAAAGGTCAGTGTCATCCCCAATCTCTCGGAAGAAAGAAGCATCGGAAGAAACACAAGTTGACAAGAAAGCAAGGTCACAAAAATAACTTGAAGATAGATAGGATCTTGTGATCCGTAGGCTAGCCTAGCTCCTTGTGTTTTTCTTTAACACAGTGTAATAAGGAGATCGGTAAAACAGTAGTAACAGCAAATTGCAGGCCCATGGTAGTCCCAGCTACCACAATTTCCCGAACTACATTAACCCGATTCCCTTTTAGCCAAGGATATGTAGGAAACCTTCGAAGCAAAGGTTCGTTTAAATCTTTTTAAAAAAATGCTTCAGACGGAGTATCCTAACAGGCAAAAATCGCGCATATGCGCTCACTTTGTCTTTGTACGAAAACACTTCACGCATTCGGACAAAGAGGGGTAGCTTTGAGAACATGATTTTTGCCCTATATATGAATTACTCCCAGAAAATGCAAAATAAAATAAATATTAATTTCTTTGCAATCGTTCGGAATTTTCTGTTGTTTTCCTTGTATTATTTGCATTTGTATGTGCATGTAGGATTTAATTATATAATTAAGAGTAATTAAGTCTGTTTTACAAAATGAAAATTACAAAAATATGCATCCTTTGCATTTTTAGCCTCTAATGTCCAAATTGTGTGATTGTGCTTTAGTTGTCATTTAATTTTATGTGATAATTATTATTGGGAGTTAATTAGTATTTTAAGATAATTTTGGTTTTTATAATTTAATTTTAGTATTTTAGTTTTATTAATTGATAAAAGAAAAGAGAAAAAAAATATGAAAGAAAAATCGGATTGGGCCTCTTATTATAATTTGAATTAACTAGGCCCAAAACACTTCTTCCCAACCCAAAACCCCTTGACCCAGGCCCAACCACCCCCCATCTGACCACACGCCCCCTCACTCTTCCCCTCATTTTTGTTTCATTCTATTACACTACACATAAACAAAACCCTAATCCTCTCAAACCCTACACCTATCCGCCACCCCCACTATTCATCATATCATCTTCCTCCATCTCCCTAACAAAAAATCCTAGCAGCCCCTCGCTGCTCCTCCTTCACAAAACCAAACGACCTCACTCAACGACCTCTCATTTTCCGTCGATCAGCAGCTGCTTCACCGCCTCCAGCTGCTCGGCACCCAAACAGTCCCGACCTCAAACCACCTCCAGTCACGTCGAACACCCTCCAGCCAGCTCGTCACCATAACAATCTCCACGCTGAAACTAGCCCATCAAACACCAGCCTTCACATCTAGCTCCCCGCCGACCAGCCCAGCTCGTCCATGAACGAGCAACCTCGATGAACAGTCCAGTACTATCTCCAGCCACGAACCAAACAAACACCCGTTTCTGCTCCTGCTGATTTATCCATCACCCTTCAGTGCCGGAAATAGTCCAAACGACACCCTTTTGTTCCAGTTCGGTTGTGACGACGACCACCATGAACGACCAGCTTCTGCTTTGTCTTTTTTGTCTCCATAATCAGTCCTTTTAACCTCGAAAAGTTTGGGTCTGAGTTCGAGTTTATGTTCGTCTTGTTTCGATTTTGATGAGGTATTTTTCGTCTCCTTTTTGTTCTATTTTTGATATTGTTATTTGCTTAGTTTAGTTGTATTTCAGTTTTTGTTCATCGTTTGTTTGATTGTCACAGGTTATAATTATTGAGTCGTTTAAATAAATTCGTCGATCAGTCCGTTCATGTTTGTAGTTTGTGTTTTTCGTCAAATGGTTTGATGTCGAATGTGTTATGTGTTAATCCTTAGTCATTTAACTCATTGTCAGTAAGCATATATTTTGTATAGTTTTGACTTAGAATGTTGATAAGATTCACTCCCTGTTCTGTTTGTGCATCGTACTGTTTTAGTTTTTTCCTGTTTTTCACCGTATTGGTGTTCTCCTAACACATTCATTTTGTCTAAATGTCAGCTTATTCCCTTTGATCTGATGTTGTATGATTTCATCTGTTTTCATAAATTTGTTTATGGAATTTGATCAGGAATTGGTTATATCTGGTAATCTTATTTTAGTTCTTAGAAATTTTTTGAAGTTTGAACAGATTGTTTAGGATAGTAATTTCAGTAGTTTCAGGGGTAATATGGGAATTGAAAATATAAGGAATTATTTAAAATATAGTGGGGAACATAATTATGTAAATTAAAAAGAGGGGACAAGACATGGGGGAGCATAATGATGTAAAGTAAAAAGAGGGTGGACTGTGGGGTCCATATTTTACTGCTTTTGCTGATTGGGAATTAGAAATAGTAGGTAATAATAAAAGTGGAGGAATAATAATTAAAGGGTAGGAGAAAAAGTTCTTGCTTTTGGTATATAATAGGAGTCGTTTTTGAGTTAAAGAGGAGGAATTTAGAGAGAGAAAATATTTTCAGTACTAGAGGGAAATAAAAAATTTCAGAACTTACAAAATTTCGTCTTTGAGAATTAAAAACTGTAAGTGAAGTCTATATTTACGACTAAAAATCGTAACACTGTTACTGGTTCTGTGGTTTGCATTTGGCACTGCTGATTTATGGATTGAATTCATGGGTTCCTGCTTGGGTTTCTGGTATTGGTGTTGCTGTTTTATTATTTATAATATGTTATTGGATGTGGGATCATCACTGTTGGTTATAAAATCTATTACTGGGTTAATCCTGTGTTGATGAACTGCTGTTGTTGTGTGTGTGCTTCTATTGCTTCCTACTGATCTTCATCTTCTTTGTATTCCAATACCAGGTACACCACTTTGAATCACTTTGATGTACGCCTTGAAGATGAAATGAAATGGCAGAAATTTATGTACTTAGTTATAGTACATTAGTATTTTAGTTAAACATTAGTTATATATATTTTCCCGCTATGCATTAGTTAATCTTTGAATCTTGTTAGTAATAAAGGCCGGCAAATATTAGGCAAATATAATAGGCCATTTAATTTCGTAGAATGAACAGGCTTGATGTTTTATGTGTGATTCAACGTAGATAGGCTAAGAACATTAATCCATTAGGTGCGAGTTTGAGCAAGATGATTTAACGTTTAAGTTTAATAAACTTTTTTTTCATAAGCTATAGTAATTATGGTTATATCTAGTTTCAAATGGTTGTGAATAATTAATTCCAATAGTTCTTTATATATATATATATATATATATATATATATATATATATATATATATATAACAATGCGGGTTTTTAATCTAGCTATAATTGATTTCTTTTGAATATTAGTTGTCGAATTTTGTATTTTATTTATATTTCAAATTTTTTTATTTTGTCTATAATTTCGAAATTTTTTTCTTTTAAAATAAAAAATCTTTTCCATTAATATTTGCATTAATCTAGCAATTAGTGTGTTACATTTTTTTTATTTATTTTTAAGCTCGTAATTAACTAGGAGTTTTCTTTTTTTATTTTAGAGACGAATTTAAATAGAAATGTAGTCACTTTAGGATATCCTTAAAATAAATGAGGCGTGCCTCGCCAAAGTAAATTATAGGTTGCGAGGCCCCCATACATGTATTTAATAAAAATACTTAGACTGCGGGACATGCCGTTTAGCGAATTCCACGGCTTTTCTAAAAATAATAACGCGTTAGTATCTTTTGGCGCGTATTTAATAATTTTACCTCCCTAAACTCGGGTGTGCATTTCATGCAACCCAAATCAAAATCCCAAAACGTCGACTCAGGTATGTTCAGGATTGCGGGTTCATTTCATGCGGCGCAATCCAAAGACATATTTCAGACGATGTTCAATCTTCTTTAATTATTTGAATAAAAGCGGTTAAAAGCTAAAATTGGCACATAAGTTACTACATGTAATAAAATCGGATAGATAAGCTAAATATGACAGTTGAGCGACCGTGCTAGAACCACGGAACTCGGAAATGCCTAACACCTTCTCCCGGGTTAACATAATTCCTTATCCGGATTTCTGGTGCGCAGGACTGTTAAACACAATCATTCTATTCCTCAATCTGGGATTTCACCGCTGACTTGGGACACCATAAATTTCCCAAGTGGTGACTCTGTCTTTCATAAATAATCCCGTTTCGATTGTCCTTTAACTGGAAAAACTTCCATATTAACCTCGCGGGAGCGAAAAAAGGAGGTGTGACAAAAAGTATATAAAATTTATATATATATATATATATATATATATATATATATATATATATATATATATATATATATATATATATATATATGTAAAATTTATATACTTTTTCGGCTACCAGATATAAATACTTTCTGGCGCGGGCTAAAAGTAAAAATACCCAAATTATGTTATATACCCATAAAAGATAAAATATTTACCTGTATCTACCCATGTTCATTTCTATTACATTTTTTAACTATGCGACACATTTATTTTACCCGATCTACCCATTTTTATCTTTGCCATTACTTAGCATGAAACTTCGTATTGTCAGATTCATATGCACTTCCGTTGTATCTTTTAGCTGCACCAAATTTTCCTAATATGTTTTATATTTCTTCATAGTAATACTAATTAAAAATAATATAATATAATATTATTAAATAATAAATAAAGTTATAAAAATATATGCACTTGAAAAGCACAAAAATATATTATATTATTAATATTATTATTATTATTATTGTTATTATTATTATTATTATTATTATTTTGCGGATGTGTTGTTTGATTTGATGTGGGTGCTATAAAATATTGCTTATATGTCACGACCCAAACCTGGTCTTGATGACACCCAACCCTAAAGCTAGGTAAGTCTATCCATCAATCGCTTTAGACTTAACCCCAAGTCTCAAAATCGACAATTTAAGAATATTATAGTAATTTTAGAATAATGATCAAAAAATATGAATAGCGTAATACGTATAAATCCGAAACCGATAAACACATCCATAAGATCTGGGGTCATGAGTCTAGAGCCTCTAAACAAAACTGGATTGTATGAATAATAGTAAACTGACAAAAAAATAAAGAGCAGCCAGGTCCTGGGAATGTCATGCAGCTACCTCAACGGCTCTGGAAATATCTGGAGACTATGAGTGTCAGCTAAGCCTCCGGTGTACCTGAATCTGCACACAAGGTGCGGGGAGTAGGGGGTGAGTACTGCCAACTCTGTGAATAATAAGTATAGAATAATATCTGAAAGTAAGAAATCCACGAAGTGCCACAAAGCAAAGCTAAATCTAACTGTCATATTCCTTAGCCACGAACTAACAACAAAACAATAACAAATACAACAGTCAAGTATCAGATAATGATGCAATGCAATGCACATTAATACGCTGTGGCGTGCAGCCCGAGCAAACCATATTTATTTATCGTCGATGGCGCTCACTAGGGGTGTGTACAGACTCTGGAGGGGCTCCTTCAGCCCAAGTGTAATATCAATATATAACCGCTGTGGCGTGCAGCCCGAGCCATCCTCAGTCCACAGTATGCATGTAAGTCACATAACAGTTTCAATTTGATTCTTGCAGTCTCCAATTATTAAGGTGAATATAATTTAATTAGTCAATTTTAGAAACAAGTGAGTTAGAATTTAATGATAGTGATTAAGCACAGGACTGAGATCAATGATTATGCAAATCATGTCATCACACAGATATTTACCCTAGTCGGGTACTACAGGTCAGCACAAGGCCTCAAACACGGCATCAAGCCCAATTATCAATAACACTATAACCGCCAATAATTTGTATTCAGCTCTCGGGATGGTCCAAGTCACAATCCCAACCATATACCATCCCGCACCTGCCATGGGGTGCGAGTCACACCCTAACATAGCGTCACGATGTGATAAACCGGGGTTTCAAACCCTCAGGCCATCATCTATACAAACGAATCACCTCTAACCGGCCGTATATTGGTCCGAAATGCCTTTTCCCTTTGAATATCTGTCTACGAGCGGTGAATCTAGTCAAAACCACAACGAATAGGTTATTATAGGCTAAATAAATATAACGCGATCAAAATAATTTGAAAAATGCAAAAAATCACGAAGTTGGTAAAACCCGAGTCCCGGGCCCACTTCTCGAAAATTCTAAAAATTATATCTTTGGATTCATCATCTCACAACGAGTCCGTACATATAAAGTTTATCAAAAAAGAAGTTCGTTTACCCTCTTAAATCACCACTTTACTCTCTCTTAGGCTTCAAGCCCTAACCACTATATTTAACCTTCAAAACCTTGAATTTCATTATTTGATCTCCTATTTTACACCATATAGACATAATCCGAGTCCAAGAATCATTACATGAAGGAAACCCTGGAAACCCTCTTCAAAATCGCCCACAAATCGTCTCTTCCCGAAGTCAAAAGTATTTTCTTGACAAATGAAATTTGCAAACACTGTTTTATTAATTCCCTACGATTTTCTCTTCCGCGACACAGTGACCGCTTCCGCGGTTGTCGCTTCTACGGTAAGTATACCGCTTTTGCGGTCTCCTTTAAGTCCACTGGGGCCGCTTCTGCAGTCCTAAATAGCTTTTGCAGTCTCCGCCTCTGCGATCCCCTTGACCGCTTCTGCGGTCCCCCTAATTAGTCCATGACCGCTTCTACGGTCACTGACCTCTATCGCGGTAGCCGATTTTGCGGTGATTCTTCCACTTTTATGGAAATACTAGAAGCCTCATGCAATAGACTTGTTGCAACTTCAAAAATCCTCATTTTCATCATCTGACATCACCCCGAGGCCCTCGGGATCCCAACCAAATGCACAGATATGTTGCATTACTTCATTCAAACTTTCTCGCAACATAAAAACTTATCATAAACATCAAAATCATCCAATTTCCATGGATCCGAAACCTAAACCTTTCCTGAATGGTCTAATCTCCACGTAGCCTCGCTATAATGTGCGATATCATCCAATACCATTCCACATTAAGCACCTTGAGTTGCTATTCTCGAAATTGACAACCACACACAGATTGATTTCTGAACCCAAGCAATCCATTACACCCACGGCGAAGCGAGTTATGTACACCATTAAATTCTGAATGAACCTAGTCGATGCGTTATTCTCTGAGCAACTCCCAAAACGGACTTTCCTCAGAAACCAAGAAACAAGCATACAAAGTAACATACGGAAACTATCCTCAATATGACACTATTACGGTGCGCAACCCGTTCCAGATAACATACCTTATAGCGGCGTGCCGCCCGATCCACTCAACTATCTCACATTGGGAGATGCACATCGAGCCGAAATTGCTCAAAATCACAGATTATCAAGTATCAGTCACAAGTACACTTAATGCTTAACCATATCTACTTATGGCGGTGTAAACTACAAAACTCAACTTCCACTATGAATCTTAATAGCGCCGCACCATATGTGCCCATAGTCCGTAAATCATAACGTCTCTCAACGTAGAAAATAGCTCATAGATCTTTCCAGATCGTTGATAAGCTCAGCATTGGTCGAGTCAACTTATCCCTAGACCATACAATTCGGAGCCAACCGAGTCGACTCAGACTGGAACACGCATCCGACAAGTCCCTTAATGCCGAAACTGAATCACTGGTAGAAACCTCTACACTGCCTCTCGCCTCAAAGGCCAAATTAAGGAAAACAACTCCTACCAGCCTTCTGCTGGTCCTTGGAACACAACCATTCTGCTAGAACATAGTCCGATGCACCTCGCCACGCAACCTGTGGCATCTTCTTATACAACCCATAGCACAACGGTCTAAAATAATCCAACACAAAGACAACCAGTCTACACACCGATATCCTGTCCAAATCTAACATACCGAGCAAGGAAAGATCCACTCGGACTTCCATCCCATTAGCCGCTTACTGTGCCAATACACACGATCCACAACCACTACATCGACTGCACCAGAGAACTCCCAGTCTCCAACTCTATATAACATACAAATCACTATACCTGGTCCCACATTCCGCCGTATGAATAATTATTACACATCAAGTACCCATTCGTTCCACGAAAGATATTATAGATTTCCATGTGCCATCGACAAACTCAATTGCCAACAGTCGGTCCAATAGGAAACTGCCGCAATCCCACCAAATTGTTATCATTTTACATCACCTTCCCCTCTTACTGAACGTATACTCCCGTAAAATTACTAGAATAGTAATACCATTTTTCTTAACCATTTGGGATCGCTTCTTATATCACATGCAGGTGGCCGAGCTGCTTAAGAATTTAATGACTTTCCATTCGGAACTGAACCGTACCTCACACACACAAATCTCAATCCTCCATAACATACCGCACGTACCATACTATACTAGGGTAATATGAGAACTACATCTCCTTCTTCCTACCCACAAGCTATACTGCCAGGACTAAATCCTTTTATCTACACCAGCCTAAGCAAGCTGTCCGAGCTCAAAAGCTCTGCCGCCCAATACCCCATAAGGGCTCATTACCTCGTACATAAACAAGGAATTGATCATATCTTTACCGTACCGATTCAGTCCGCTTACAAGCTACTTTATTTGTTTAGATTTCCTTCTGATTCATATTCAGCTTGATATACTCTCTTCTTGTAGCACCACAAGGCCTCAACCAAGGCTTACCACACGAGACTCGAAGGTAAGACCATACTGTCTAAAACCAATTGGCCACTACACACTCTCTCAAACGTTCCCGACAATACCACTTCTAAAACACCCTACTTCGAAGAACTTCCTGCGAATCTAAGTCCGATACCTTTGCTTCCCAGATACTGATTCACATAATCCCGTAATTGACGTAAAAATACCACAAGTCTTGACCTATTCTAATGAAAACACTGACTTGGTCATCTACTCAACCTTAAAACATCTGAGTGTTGCATATAGAATCTTCAACACATCAAAATTATTCTCATGAGTCATCCACTCTTATAACCACTGAAAATTACTTGACTTAACGAATTGAATCACTCGTGCCCTATCAGCAGTCTGACACCTCAGGACATGATCTTGTTCCGATACAACCCAACAACTTCCTTCTCTTACACTAAGCATTCCTTATCCACAACTCAAACATCCTATTATCTTCTCACTTCTACGAAGCACCATATAGCCTTTGTCAAAATTTCTTCTTCACCCGTGCCATCCTCGGCTCAATTTCTGCAACAGGGATTGATCCGTCAGCATACCTCGAAACGAAACAACATAGCACATAGCCGTGCAATCCGCTAATCAACAACAACCTCCACAACTTAACTCGAAGCCATATATACCACAACACATATACTCTATTGCTGTCATAATATCATGGCGAGATTAAACTCAATCTTTCATAAGCTGTGGAAACACGAATCATCAGAAATTTTTAACTTTTCTGCAATTCTTGCATTCATTCACACAACAGTTAAGCCCACTCTGTATGCGACAAAATTTTTTTCTAAGTGCAAATTTTTTTCTAAAATTTCGGCAAAGTTTCCTTTGTAATTGAGCTTATCCACTTGCCAGAGAATCACCAAAACCATCTTAACAACACGTCCACAACTTGACAAAGCATCACAATGTATATCAACAACATTAATCTCAATACTATATGTATTATATCATCAATAATTGATAAATGGGCATGCGTTGTACCTATTTGAATCCTAACACATGGAAAATACCTTCCAGTTACACATGAAGTCTTCTCACAATATACATAGGAACCACATCACTTTAGAACACTCCGTAGGAGATAATCCACCTGCTTCGCCGCATATACCCTTTCTGTATACCTTCCACCATCATACACATTACATAGCTACTTAGTCTTCCTGAGTCTGAACTCATACCGTATCGTGCAATTTACTTCACTCCCACTAGGAGACTTGAAAAGATTCTTCACGCGTTCACAACTCGGGCTACTCATCGAACCACCATAGGAAACGAATCACTTGTCATTTCATCCATTATCTAGCAGACTCCTTCGTCACTACCAGGCCATATAATGGAATCTCACAGTACTAGCATGCTTACCACGCGAATACCAAACTGCCATTCCGGCTAATAGCAACAATGGCTAACATATACGTTCAACACACTTGATCATACGATCAACACCTCAATGCTCAAGCCCTAGGCAAGATCCAGTATCAAGTCCTCCTGACTGGCTCAACATCAACCTCACGAAGATTACATCCCGCCCCTCGATCGGGGAATCGCAAGCCATCGAAGCACATATAATACCGAGTGCTCCTACATGCATACATGCGTGAGGAAGGAATTTCAAGAGTTACTCTTTCAGGATGAATCAAGGACGCACGATAAGATTTCAAGAAAGTGGAGTGTTTCCTAAAGGTTCTGCAGCCTCCTGTTTATAAGTGTGGTGCACGACACACCCATAAACAAGACTCTACTGAACCGGCTCATGACTCGTGAGTCATAGTAACCTAGGCTTTGATACCAACTTGTCAACTTGTCACGACCCAAACCAGGTCGTGATGGCACCTAACCTTAAAGCTAGGTAAGACTGTCCATCAATCGCTTTAGACTTAACGCTAAGTCTTAAAACCGACAATTTAAGAATATTATAGTAATTTTAGAAAAATGATCCAAAAATATGAATAGAGTAATATGGATAAATCCAAAAACTGATAAACCCACCCATAAGATCTGGGGTCACGAGTCTAGAGCCTCTAAACAAAACTGGATTGTATGTAATAATAATAAACTGAACAAAAAATGAAGAGCAACCAGTTCCTCCGAACGTCATGCAGCTACCTCAATGACTCTGGAAATATCTGGAGACTATGAATGTCAGCTGTCACGACCCGAATTTCCCACCATCGGGGGTCATAATGGTGCCTACTAATAGGAGCTAGGCAAGCCAACTCAAACTTATGTTTCCATTTTTAACAATACTTATTCAAACCTATTATCAACAATATTAAAATTTAAGCGGAATAAATAAATTTAGTGGAAGACTTAACAAATTTTACAAGATGCGATACTGAAATTCCAACGTAAAACACTACCCAAGAACTGGTGTCACAATACTCACGAACTTCTAAGAATAATACACATAGCCGTCTGAAAGAAATAAAATATTGTTTGTCTCGAATATATGAGATAGCATACTGAAAATAAAGATAGAGGAGACGCCGGGTCTTGCGGACTCCTGCAAGGCTACTTTGATGTCTTGTTGATCAAAGTATAACACCCACACTACCGCTGCTGCTACTGCTGTCCAAAACCTGTATCTGCACAAAAAGAGCGCAGAATGTAGAATCAGCACAACCGAACCCATGTGCTAGTAAGTGCCCGGCCTATCCCAGTGAACTAGTGACAAGGCTAGGACCAGCCACTCACATAAACCTGTACAGTTCAAATATATATATATATATATATACAACAGAAATAACAGGAAGTAACATTAAATATTTGGGAAGGGAGAACATGCTCAGGGATAGAAACAAAATATAATAACAGGTGCAGAATAAATGAACTTCAACTAATGAGAACGGGTAAATCAAAATCTACACGGCACCAACCATCGTGCTTTTACTCTCGTTCTCACCAAATAATCAATTATGATGTATGGAATCACCCACCGTACTTTTACTCGCACACTCTCATATCAAGGCACGGAAAGACCCATCGTGCATAATCACTCTTCCTTGTCACCGGCAACTATGGCCAATAACATTAATCATTGTAATATATATATCAAGGTACGGAAAGACCTATCTTGCATAATCACTCTTCCTTGTCACCGGCAACTATGGCCAATAACAATAATTATTGTAATATATTACCGGCAGAAAACCAATAATAATTTATTAACTATATATATATATATATATATATATATATATATATATATATATATTACCGGTATGAAACCAATAATCCTTTAAATCAAAAATATAAATATTATCGGTATGAAACCAATAATCTTTCCTTTCATATAATCACATAACATTATTAAAAAGTTTAATAAATTTAAGATTCACGGTCATGCTCGACCCCCAACGCATAGATACTCATCACCATGCCTATACGTCGAACTCCACACATATCAGTTATCACATAAACTCAACTCATATTCACTGAAGTTAAGATAGATCAAACACTTACCTCGATGCCCCGAACACCAATCAAGTTTCAATTATTGCTTTACCACTTGATTCCACCGCCAAGCCGTTCAAATATGTCTGATTGACAGCCATGTATTCCACTTCATAATTTTAATTAGTATAAGATTTGGTCTCCATGGACAACTTCCAGTATTTCAAACCAACATAATCTCTAAATAATCCATATTTTGTGATGAACTTGCAGCAGTAAGCTTCAAATTATGAAGAAAAAGTTGAGGGTCACCTCTATTGATATACACCAAGTTTACTATTTTCCTTTGAGGGTTGGTTATATCTCGATGATCTTGTTGGAATACGCATGTGTTCATCTCAAGCCCCCTGGATGAACAAAATAATTGAGGAGAGCGTAGGAGGAGTGAAGAGAGAAGCTGGCTTTGGAAAGTGAGTCAGTGGCCATCGAGAAAAGAAATAATAGGAGTGAGAGAGTAACAGCACATGGAAAAAGGAAGTGATAAAGTTGAGATAGACAAATTCTGTCAAGGTAAATCCAAAGACAGGACTAATGGACATAGATATAATGAGAATAAAATATAATAAGGTGGACTCCATATAGAGTAAATGAAACAACTTGGCTGGAAATTGTATAGATGCAGCTGGAATTGTCCACTACTATTACTTTATGCAATTGCTTTTTCATTACTATTACTTTATAATAAATGGTGACCAAGTTGAGATATGTGTCACGTTCGGTGATAGCAACAACTGAGGATGTAAAATATAACATTTGCAGTGTCTACCAAAAAAAAAAAACAAATACCCTACGAATATATTTGTGCGATCAAATTATCAAAATAACATCAAAATAACGAATTAAGTCTTAAAATCTATGATTTCTTTCGAATTTCATATAACTTCAAATCTTCCGTTTTGAGTCCAAAACACGTCAAACGACATCCGTTTTCAACCAAACTTTATAAAAAGCGCTTAAAATCACATATAAGACTTGTATTGGGCGCCGGAACCGAAATACGGCCCAATGCCTATATTTTCTAACTCATTTCCCGTTCAAACTTTCATATCATTGTCAGAAAAATAATTTCTTTCAAAAATTTATTTCTCTTGCTCGGGACCTCGAATTTCGATTTCGGGAATACGCCCGAGTTTCATATTTTTCTACGGGCCCTCCGGGGCCGTCACATCACGGGTCCGGATCCGTTACAAAAAATGTTGATCAAAGTCAACTTTGTCAATATTAATATCAAAATTCTTCAAAGTTTTCACATAATTCATATATTTCAACGTAAAAAATTTTCGGCTTCGTGCTTGGACTGTGCACGCAAATCGAGGCGACTAATAATGAAATTTTCAAGGCCTCTGAAGCTCGAACTAACTAATAAGATAAGTGATGACCCTTTGGGTCGTCACATCAGCTAAGCCTCCGGTGTACCTAAATCTGCACACAAGGTGCAGGGAGTAGGGGGTGAGTACTACCGACTCAGTGAATAATAAGAATAGAATAATGTCTGAAAGTAAGAAGTTCACGAAGTGCCACAAAGCAAAGCTAAATCTAAAAGTCATATTCCTTAGCCACGAACTAACATCAAAACAATAACAAATACAACAGTCAAGTATCACATAATGATACAATGCAATGCACATGAATACGCTGCGTCGTGCAGCCCGAGCCAACCATATTTATTTAACGTCGATGACGCTCACTGGGGATGTGTACAGACTCCGGATGAGCTCCTTCATCCCAAGCGCAATATCAATACATAACTGATGCGGCGTGCAGCCCAAGCCATCCTTAGTCCACAGTATGCATGTAAGTCACATAACAGACTCAATCTGATTCTTTGAAAGTTTTCAATTATTAAGGTGAATATAATTTAATTAGTCAATTTCAGAAATAAGTGACTTAGCATTTAATGTAATTGATTAAGCATTTGACTGAGATTAATGATTATGCAAATCATTTCATCACACAGATATTTACCCTAGTCGGGTACTACAGGTCGACACAAGGCCCCAAACACGGCATAAAGCCCAATTATCAACAACACAATATGCGTATCAGCCGCCAATAATTTCTATTCATCTCTCGGGATGGACCAAGTCACAATCCCCAACCATATACTATCCAGCACCTGCCAGGGGTGCGAGCCACGCCCTAACATATCATCACGATGTGATAAACCGGGGTTTCAAACCCTCAGGCCATCAGATATACAAACTACTCACCTCTAACCGGCCGTAGATTGGTCCGAAATGCCTTTTCCCTTTGAATCTCCGTCTACGAGTGTCGAATCTAGTCAAAACCACAATGAATAGGTTATTATAGGCTAAATAAACATAACCCAATCGAAATAATTTGAAAAATGCTAAAAATCACGAAGTTGGTAAAACCCGAGCCCCGGGCCCACTTCTTGAAAAATTCTGAAAATTACATCTTTTGATTCCTCGTCTTGTCACGAGTCCGTACATATAAAGTTTATCAAAAATGGAGTTTGTTTACCCTCTCAAATCACCACTTTACTCTCTCTTAGGCTTCAAGCCCTAACCACCATTTTTAACCTTAAAAACCTTGAATTTTATTGTTTAATCTCTTATTTTACACCATGTAGACATAATCTGAGGCCAAGAATCATTAATTGAAGGAAACCCTCGAAACCCTCTTCAAAATCGCCCACAAATCGTCTCTTCCCGAAGTCAAAAGTGTTTTCTTAACATATAAAATTCGCAAACACTGTTTCATTAATTTCCTGCGATTTTCGCTTCCGCGACACAGTGGCTGCTTCCGCGGTTGTCGCTTCTGTGGTTAGTAGACCACTTTTGCGGTCTCCTTTGAGTCGACTGGTGCCGCTTCTGCGGTCCTAAACTGCTTTTGCGGTCTCCGCCTCTGCGATCCCCTTGACCGCTTCTGCGGTCCCCGTAATTAGTCCATGACCGCTTCTGCACCAGAAGGCTCATGCAACAGACCCGTCGCAACTTCAAAAATCCTCGTTTTCATCATTCGACATCACCTCGAGGCCCTCGGGACCCCAACCAAATGCACATATATGTTCCATTACTTCATTCAAACTTGCTCGCAATATAAAAATGCTATCATAAACATCAAAATCATCCAATTTCCACGGAGTCAAGCCTAAGTTAAACTAAAACTTCCGAAACTTGCATTTTATCTAAAACCCGACCTAAACACCTCCAAATGATCTGAAAATTTGCATGCATATCCAAAATCACCTAACAAAGCTACTGCAATTGTTGAAATTCCATTCCTACCCTCGAATCAAAATCTCACCTATCAATCGAACTTTGCCAAATTTCTAACTTAGCCAATTCAATCCTTATTCTACACCGGACCTCCAAATTCAATTCTGATTTCACTCATACGTCAAAAATTATCATCTGGAACTAGTCGAATCATCGGAAATATATTTCGAGCCCTCTAACTCATAAGTTAATGTTCGGTTGACTTTTTCCAAACTAACCTTCTCATAAAGAGACTAATTGTCTCGTTTCTATCCAAACTCCATCTGAATTACTTAAAACTCTCCAAATACATATATTGAAACATATGAAAGCATAAAACGGGGAAAAACGAGATGATAATTCACGAGACGACGGGTCAGGTCGTTACATTATAGTATCTTTGACTAAGCTTCCCAGATCTAAATTTTATGTGTATTTGAATATCCACCATTGTTGGACTTGAAGATCAATTTTATTTTTGCAGATTTCTTGTTTGATTCAAAGTGGATGCTGTAAAATATTTCTTATAGTACCTTCTGGAAGTTCATACTGAAATTTGATAGTGTTTGGAGCTGATTTGAGGTGATTGAAATCGAAATTTTCAGTTAAAAATCGAAGAACACATCTACAATATACCGCTACGGCATACATTATGCTGCAGGAATATATAGCTATACTGCAACACTATACTGTTATAGTTTACAAAATAGTATATCGCTACAGTATACTAATATATTATATGAGTATATAGTTTTTTTTTTGGTAATTAAACTTTGTATTAATCACCAAAGTGTTTGTCATACAAATCAATAGCACAGCTTCGTTAGGTGATTTTGGACTTAGGAGTGTGTCCGGAATATTTTTGTGCTGACCGGTGTAAAATTAAGCTTCAATTGGCAAAGTTAGTATTTTGGTGAATTCTGGTTGATATGTGAGATTTTAATTTGAGGGTTGGAATGAAATTCCAAGAGTTGCTGTAGCTTCGCTATGTCATTTTGGACTTGTGTGCAAAATTTGAAGTTAATCGGTCGTGATTTGATAGGTTTTGGCATCGGAAATAGAAGTTGGAAACTTCAAATTCTTCAAGTTTGAATTGAGGTATAATTTATGATTTTAGTGTTGTTTGATGTGATTTGAGGCCTCGATCAAGTCTGTAATATGTTTTGGGACTGGTTGGTCTGATTGGTTGGAGTCCCGGGGGATCTCTGGTGGATACCGTTTGGTTAGCGTGAAAACTTGATTTTGGAAGAAGCTGAGCTGCTGCTTCTGGTATTTCCGCTTCTGCGGATAAGGGACCGCATAAGCGACCCCGCAGAAGCGGCAGAGGGGATGCAGAAGCGGAATTGGGCGTTTTGCCAGGCACCGCAAAAGCGGATTTCTTTACACAGAAGCGAAATCGCTTATGCGATTGATAGACCGCAGAAGCGGTTGGTCTGGGGATTTTGAGAAACCGCAGAACCGGCTTGGAGGTTCGGAAAAGCAGGACCGTAGAAGCGATCCCTGGACCGCAAAAATGGAAAGTGCTGGGCAGAATATTTTAAATACGGGGTTGAGTCTATTTCAGTCATTTATTCACTTCTTGGACGATTCTTGGAGCTTCAATATGGGATTTTCGTCGTCAATAATTGAGGTAAGTTATCCCCACCCATTTTGAGTTTAACATATCAATTTTGTATGGATTTGGGCATGAAATTAGTATAAAAATTAAGGTTTTGTTGGAAAACCTAGAAAAATTATATTCTTGGATTTTGACAAATGATTTTGAGTAGAAAATTAAGAGAAAATTAAATATTTGAGTTCCTAATGTTATGGGCTAAGTATATCTTCAAAAAAAATTTGTATTCCGGGCACGTGGTCCGGGGGACATTTTCGTCAACTTCTTATTCGGGGTTAAGAATCGATACAAGGTGAGTTGTAGAGTTTAATTAAGCATATATTAATGGGTTTAAATGACCATTGGCTAGTTTTGGAGCATTTTGCGGTTGTTCAAGCTTTCGGAAGGATGTAGAGTGTCGGCTATGGATCTTCGGGCGAGGTGAATCTCCTTTCTAATCTTGTGAGGGGGAATCTACCCCATATGTGAATTAAATTGATATGTGCTCCTATTTGTGGGGGGGGGGGGGCTACGTACGCACGAGGTGACGAGAGTCCGTGCGTAGCTACTATTATGCTATTGTCCGGGTAGTCTAGGACCCAAAAACATGTTATACTTGGATTAATTGTAAACCCATTAATGACTTGAATTGCTTAAATCATATTAAATTTATAAATGGATTTCAAAAAGAAAGACTTAAGTTTTGTTTTCTCAAATTATAAAAGAGAATTGACATTTCTTAGATATTTTCTCCATGTCGACTGTTTGACAGATTGTCTATCTGCGTATGTTAATTTTTGGAACGGGCCGTAAGCCTCGGCAGATTAATAAATGCATCTATAGGCGTGCCGTCGACCCTCGGCAAGTGCACATTTATTTTTTTTGGATCGGACAGTCGCCTCGGTATGATTTGCGCATGCCTGAATTGCTGCCTGGACTCATTTGAGTCACGTTACGCCACACTATTGCTCGACATTATACTGTTAATAATAATAAGAAACCTAAGGAAATTTTCCATGAAATACTTATATGCTTACTTTTTTCCTCTATCTGGATTAGAAATATATTTGTAAAATAAATCCACTGTTTAATATATTTATTATGGATAATAATCATTGGACTACTAGTGAGTGTCGAAGTTGACCATCTCGTCTTTACCCCTTCGGGATTAGGTGGGACACTCATTGGGTACCCGTTATTTATGTACTCATGCTACACTTGCTGTGAATTTTGTTGCACGGGTTTATTATGTGGCTCCAGTGGTCGACTGGCATAGCAGCACGAATGGTTTTTAGGACTAGATGAGCTGCATTACTCGAGACGACCGCAACTAGGGTAGCCCATTTCAGTGTTCTGTATTTACTTTTGTTCGTTGTATTCTGGACGGAATGTTGTATTATATTTCTCATATCAGTAAATGCTCATGCACTTGTGACTCCGGGTTATTTGAGGGTTTGAAGTATCGTTTTAACTGTTTAAATTTAAAATTTGATTTGAAAATTTATTCTTTAAAATTTTCTTAATATGGAGCAAAAATCCTAGATTTTAAAAGTGTTAAACACGAGATTTTGTTTAAGTAATTTGGTTGGCTTGCCTGACAGCGGTGTCCGGAACCATCACGAGCTTTAGTGGATTTTGGATCGTGACAACATGGTATCAGAGCACTAGGTTCCCGTCGGTCTCACGAGTCACGAGCAAGTCTAGTAGAGTCTCGCGGATTTGTACGGAGACGTCTGTACTTATCCTCGAGAGGCTACAGGGCTGTTAGGAGTACTTCCCTTCTTGATTTCCTTATCGTGCGGTTCAATTTCTTCGAAGCTTATGCCTTTGATTCCTTCCTAGTCAGTCTTACGCAACACGAGCGCTTGCTAGAAATCGAAAATTTGAAGAATTGCAATGGCACTACAGATGTGATGTGGGATGTTTCTCCCGATGTAGTTGATTGGACGGTTACAGTCGCTCTATGCTAGGATGTCGTATTGTTTCGACTCATTAGCGGTACTCTGAGGGCCTTGAGGCTAGGCACATGTTTCCATGATGCATATAAGCTATTATTCCGCAGCGTGGTTGTGATGGTAGGATATTTGACCGCGTGTCGGGGCAGTGGATGAATTGAAGGGAGGTTTACTCAACGTGTGATCAAGGGATCCAGTATTTTATTCCCAGCAAGGGAAAGGAAGTCAGACTAAGGATCGTTAGATTTGGGCTGGTGGAAGTAATGAGACGTGGTATTTGCAAGCGTGGTGGAGCTTTTCTTCTATGATGGGGTGTTGTGGTCCTAATGGAAAGTACAAGTTCGTCGATGTTATAATCTGCTACAATTCTCCTTTATGGCAGGATATGGTGAAATAGTATTGGAGATACAACTGTCAGATATCATATGGCGCGGTGGTTTAAGATCGAATCAGAATTCTTAATGTTGGTGGATCGATAAAAGATGGCCTTTGGAAAGGTCCTAAAGTTAGCAGCAATGGTAGATTCAAGTGCCACGAAGATAGATTTCATTTAAGGCAACATTTGAGTAGTGAAGTACAAGGAAGGACATGCGGGAAGTGTTAGACGGTGTTTAAAATTTCTAGAAGGCCAAATATGATAAGCAAGGCCGAGTGACCGATTAAGGAGATGAGTTCTGCCAAAGTGAGAGAGTGGCAGGGGTTGCATATGGCTTGTTAGTAGGATGACTACGCGCCTTAAGAAGAGTTTTGAATGACTGGAGAACTTCAGAGATTAGTGATTGGGGCCTACGGAGAACTTGAAGCATGAGCCATTATGCGGCAGAAGACTTCATATAGTGGAAATGGGCTGCTAGAAGTGAAGGAAGATACAACATAACTCTGAATTATGAGGATATTGCCGCACATTTAATTGGTGTCTGCGAGGGGTGAGTGGACTTGTGCAACTGGAAGGTGAGCTCGGACTCAGGATGGGCTATTGATGTCATAGTGAAGGTACCCTGTGCAGTGGCATAGGAAGATGTTGGGAGGTGATTCCCCCAGATGGGTAATTTCCCGTAAGCAGGTTAGTGGTTGCGTGGTTGGTGAAGCTTCTGCAAGGAATTATATTGGTTGTTCAACAAGAAGATCGGTCGTGCAAATGTGGATGATGATTCAGAATATGGATGGGGATTTGCAGGAAGATTCCGAGAAAGTTTGATGATTTATGGTGCGAGGTTATGCCAATAAGAGGTAAAAAGGTTGGTCAAACTCGAGAATTATGAAATGATTGTTTCAAGCTAAGTGGGAGAGTCCCACGGCTTATGATTGGACTGTATGGTTAACTACTTGCATGATTTCTAGTTATTAGCATACTGATGGATTATTTCGGCTATGAGAAAAGACCATAAGTGGTAATTCGAGCAAAGGAATTGTTGGATGCATGTACAGTTGGCCTTATTGGATCATGTTCTGACTTGGAAAAGGATTCAGGATTTACGCCTCGTATAGGAAGAGCTTTCAGAGGAAGTGGTTTTGCCGGGTGCTTCGCGGAGAGAGTGTTTGTGTATGATAAGATCTATGGAGTGAGTTATTTTCGGGACCAAGACGGAGCGGGTGGCTCTCAATAATGATCCTAGTGAATTCAGGAGTTCAAGTGTGGTGCTCGATAGTTTCGAGTTTATGAGAACAGTTAAGAATCAAGCTTTGTAGCAGCTTATGAGAAGGCGCCTAGAATGTCCTATGATTCTTTGACTTGGGGTTTAGCATTTGAGTGTTATGAAACAATTCATAGGAATTGAGACAGCCTGGTGTCGTGATTCAAGGTCACTCGGGGTGAGTGTTGATGGAGTATGGTATGTGTTGAATGGAGTTAGTAATATTTCTAAGGCAATCAAGGATAAATTGGAAGGAGGTAGATTGATTAGTCATTGTTGAATTGGCATATTGGTAATGGTAATCAGTTCATCTAGCGTGATCAAGTCATGCATGTGATTTGTGGCAGTGATTGTGCGTGTGATGTCTATCGGCCACAATGATTGATGTTATCCAGAAGCATTCTTCTGTTATGGACTGTTATGAGTTGGCAGATCCCGAAAGGGTTATGGTGGTTGGACCACTACTTAGAGATTGGCATATTTGATGGTTATGAGAATTCGCCGTATGTTGCTATAGTTCTCCTGAAGCGAGTTAAATGAAAATATTTTGTATGCTGAAGTATTAGTCTATCAAGTGGTTCCAGAGTTGTGATGGAATCGTGTCTATCATATATCGGCCCGTTGGGCACAGTAAGTGGAATGGAATTTGAAGTGAGGAACAAGATTACAATTCGGTAATGACTATGATGTCACGAGTTCAGATGAGAAGGAATGGAGTTTCACTATTTTGAGTAAGTTGTTATTATCGTCTGTATCACCTGATATCGGTGTTTGTGAGAAAGGATTTGCGTCCTGGTTAAGGATTCTTGATCACCTTTCAGCGTTGGTGCAGCTAGTAGTTGGATGTGCAGAACCGTTAGTTATTTCGGAAGGTTGTGGGAGCATGTCCCACAGGAAGATTGTATAAGTTTGACATGCAGTCACTTGACTGAGTAGAGATTTAAACCAAGTATGAGGATTTTTGGTAATATCATTAATTTGAGAATTTATACCTGAAAGGCACTCTAGTTATTAGATTATGAACCAAGGAGGTTGCTCCAATTGTGATTGATGTTCTTGTGTTATGAGAAAAGGGAAGTTAGCATGGACCTTTGAAAGTTCATTAGCCTAGTTGGGTTTGATCAGGATTGAGTAGAGTTTGGTAGATGGATTTGAACGTGGAAGTGAGCCTTACGTCACTCCAGTTGAGTTCATTTCAGTAGTGCGCTCTTGATACAGAGTATTCGCGATGTTATTTCATGGTAAGCTATTTCATGTAGCGATATATTACGCCGTATGAGTTCTGAGAGGGCTTGGTAACTTCTTATGTGTTCAGGTTTCGCTCGGCGGTAATGTCACATGAGCAGGATGGCTCTTGAGATTTATATCATGTATTGCACCTCAGTTATGCTTGAGTTTTGTAGCCTATAGCTCTATATGAGTCCTCAGGGATGGTATTATACACCTTAGCGTGTCTATGACCGATATTCGGTATTTTGTAGTAATGAGAAATCTAGCTCGATATGCATCTCCTTTATTGGGTGCTAATTATTCGAATCGGGTTGCGCGCCGCAACAATGTGATGTCGAGTCTGGTTTCATATATGCTATTTTTGTGTGTGTTTTGTTTCCTATATTCCATGGAAAGTCCGCATTAGTGCGTGGGTTAGGTAATTCCTTCCAGAGTTCGATTTCCTATTTTTGTTGTGTTCTGATTGGTGGCCTAGTGGCACATTATGGCGTCATATGAGACTTTTGATAACGTTCGGAGTGGCTTATTGCCAGAGTAGTTCGTACTAGGTGAGACGAGATTAGTTGGATTTAGGACCAGTGCAATTTGATTATATGAAGGCTACTAAGGATCTAAGACCATTAGAGGGTTCAGGAAGAGGCAATGACTCTTGCCAGGGGTATAGACCCAATGATCTGTTAATTCAGTAGTTGGTTATGAATTTCGGCACATCTCTTCCGTCGTGTCAGTGTTGTAAAAGTTAGAACAAGATCAATGTAGGGCATGAGGTGCAATGGAAGCATCTGATTCGTTGAATTCTGGGTAAGTTGATCATAAAATATTATCGTGGTCTTGTGGATTTTGTGTTGCAAGGTAAGAATCCAGCAAAGTTATGCAGTCATATTTGAGGACAGCGTGTGGTGAATAATTGAGTGGTCTCTTGATGAAAACAGGCATGACATAGAATTCCGGATGTTGGAATTGGGCTCTAAGACTTATTTGTTTGAATAAAAGGGAATATCTTCAGAATAAATCGGGCTAATGTGCTCAGCTGAGTTGTGGCAGCACGGGAAGGTGCATAAGATGCTAAACAATGATTTCAGACTACTTCAGCATAGTTCTCAGCACGTTCGAGGACGAACATGTGTTTAAGTGGGAGAGAATGTAACGACCCGACCGGTCGTTTTGAGTACCAGCGCTCCATTCAGCAGTCGGAGGTCGTGATCAACTTTATTTCGGGTATTGTGACTTGTTCGCATGGTCAGAATCTAAATTCAGGGAGATCAGAGTTAAATTTAAATGAAAATTCCCATTTCAGAAGCTTTTAGTTGAAAGAATGAATTAGGATTGGATTTTTGAGTAAACAACCTCGGAATCGGGATCCGAAGGTTCCAGAGGTTCGTATGATGATTTCGGACTTGGGTGTACGCCTGGAGTGGGTTTTGGATAACCCTGTAGAGTTTCGGCACTTATTGTGGAAGTTAGTATTTTAGGAGAAATTTGATAAGTTTGGTTTGAAGTGAATTTCGATGTTATCAATGTCCATTTGGAATTTTTGAGACTAGGAGTAGCCCCGTATGGTAATTCTGGAGTTGGGAGCGCAATCGGAAGTGAATTCGGAGGTCTGTAGGTCATTTTGAAGCCATTTGACAAAAGATATGAATTTGAAGGTTTTGAGAGTTGCTGTAACTTCTCTATGTCATTTTGGACATGTGTGAAAAATTTGAAATCAATCGGTCATGATTTGATAGGTTTCAGCATCAGAAATAGAAGTTGGAAACTTCAAAGTTCTTCAAGCTTGAATTGCGGCATAATTTATGATTTTAGCTTTGTTTGATGTTATTTGAGGCCTCGATCAAGTCCATAATATGTTTTGGGAATGATTGGTATGATTGGTTGGGGTCCCGGGGGGCCTCTGATAGATTCCGAGTGGTTAGCGGATCAAAAACTTGATTTTGGAAGAAGCTGAAGCTGCTGCTTCTGATATTTCCGTTTCTGCAAAAAAGGGACCGTAGAAGCGGCAGAGGGGACGCAGAAGCGGAAGTGGGCAATTGGCCAGGCACCGCAGAAGCAGATTTCTTTCCGCAGAAGCAAAATCGCTTCTGCGATTAGTAGACCGCAAAAGCGGTTGATCGGGGGATTTGAGAAGCGGCTTGGAGGTTCACAAAAGCGGGGCAACAGAAGCGGTCCCTTGGCCGCAAAAGCGGAAAGTGCTGGGCAGAATGTTTTAAATACGGGGCTGAGTCCATTTTACTCATTTTCTTCACTTCTTGGACGATTCTTGGAGCTTCAAGAGGGGATTTTCTTCTTCAATAATTGAGGTAAGTTATCCCCACCCATTTTGAGTTTAACATATCAATTTTGTATGGTTTTGGGCATGAAAATTAGTATAAAAATTTAGGTTTTGGTGGAAAACCTAAAAAAATGATATTCTTGGATTTTGACCATGATTTTTAGTAGGAAATTAAGAAAAAATTATATATTTGAGTTCCTAAGGTCATAGGCAAAGTGTATCTTCAAAAATAATTTCATATTCCAGGCACGTGTGCCCAAGGGCATTTTCGTCAACTTTTCGTTCGGGGTTAAGAATTGATACAAGGTGAGTTGTAGAGTTTAATTAAGCACATATTAATGGGTTTGAATGACCATTGGCTAGTTTTTGAGCATTTTGCGTTGGTTCAAGCTTTCGGAAGGATGTATTGTGCCCGTTATGGATCTTCGGGCGAGGTGAGTCTCCTATCTAATCTTGTGAGGGGGAATCTACCCCATAGGTGAATTAAATTGATTATGTGCTCCTGTTTGTGGGGGGATACATACGCACTAGGGGTGTACATAGGTCGGGTTAGTTCGGATTTTACAATTACCAAACCAATCCAATTGTGTCGGATTATTAAATCTAAAGACCAAACCAAACCAATAAAACTTGGGTTTTTCACTCTCGATTTTTCTCGGGTTTTCTCGTTATTCGAGTTTTTTCTTCGTGAAATTTTCGTAGAACAATTCATATAAATTATGCTCAAAATATTTCTTTAGCATAGTAAGATACAACTATATAAAGTATTTTCCAAGAAAACAATACAAAATATGATATGTCATGGCATTATCCTAAAATATTCAACAATAAAGACAATAAAATTATGTAATACAAATATTGCTACTAAAAAGCCATAATAAAAATAAACATAATCTAAGAGTATTAAATTATGCTAAAATATGTAGACTAATAAGGAAGTATTAAATACATGACTAAACGCTAAAGAAAAAATAAATAAGTTATGCATTTTTATCTAAATTATTGCAAAACAAATAATAGATATTCAATGCATTCCCGTCGCAATATTGAATTAAATATCTTTTGTTGACATTAGTATTGATTTGATTTTGGTTTGTGCTGTTGTTAACACCATTTAATTTACTAATGTTAATGGCTATAAAACTTATTGTAACATTCAAAAGTTCTAAGTCCAACCTTGAAATGATACCTCTAAAAATAAAATTATGAAATCTTGAAATATTTATAAATTACATCACAATAAGCATATTTATATATTAAATATATCTAGAATTTCTATATATGTAATGTCAGATTAGTTTGGTATCGGTTTGACTTTCTTTATTTAAAACCAAACCAAACCAATTATGGTCGGGTCTTTCTTTTCCAACACCAAACCAAATCAAACCAACCACTAGTCAAATTTGTTTCTCGGTTTGACTCGGATTATCGGGTTGGTGCGGTTTGTCTTTTTTTTTGTACACCCCTAGTACGCACGAGGTGACGAGAGTCAGTACATAGCTACTATTGTGCTATTGTCCAGGTAGTCTAGGACCCAAAAGCATGTTATACTTGGATTAATTGTAAACCCATTAATGGCTTGAATTGCTTAAATCATTTTATTAAATTTATAAATGGATTTCAAAAAGAAAGACTTAAGTTTTGTTTTATGAAATTATTAAAGAGAATTGACCTTTCTTAGATATTTGGTCCATGTCGACTATTTGACTGATTGTCTATCTGCGTATGTTTATTTTTGAAACGGGTCGTACGCTTCGGCAGATTAATAGATGCATCTATAGGCTCGTCGTCGACCACCGGCAAGTGCACATTTATTTCTGTTGGATCGGCCCGTCACCTAGGTATGATTTGCGCATGTTTGAATACTGCCTGGACTCATTTGAGTCGCGTTATGCCACACTTTGGCTCGAGATTATACTGTTAATAATAACAAGAAACCTAAGAAAATTTTCCATGAAAGAATTATATGGTTGCTTGTTTCCTCTATCTGGATTAGAGACATATTTGTAAAATAAATCCACTGTTTAATATATTTATTATAGATAATAATTATTGGACTACTAGTGAGTATCAACGTTGACCATCTCGTCTCTACCCCTTCGGGATTAGGCAGGATAATCATTGGGTACACGTTATTTACGTACTCCACTAGCTGTGCATTTTGTTGCACAGGCTTATTATGTGGCTCCAGTGGTCTACTGGCATAGCAGCACAAATGGTTTTTGGGACTAGATGAGCTGCATTACTCGAGACGGCCGCAGCTAGGGTAGCCCTTTTCAATGTTCTGTATTTACTTTCGTTCACTGTATTCCAGACGGAATGTTGTATTTTATTTCTCTTATCAGTAGATGCTCATGCACTTGTGATTCCGGGTTCGGGGAGGGTTTGAAGTATTGTTTTAACTGTTTAAATTTTAAATTTGATTTGAAACTTTATTTTTTAAAATTTTCTAAATATGATGGGAAAATCCTAGATTTTAAAAGTGTTAAAAACGATATTTTATTTAAGTAATTTGGTTGGCTAGCCTGACAGCGGTGTCCGGCGCCATTACGATCGTTATGGATTTAGGTCGTGCCTCTGACGGGAATTAAGTCCTTAAAACAACAACGACAACAACAACAACAACTACCCAGTATACTCCCACCAGGTGGGGTCTGGGGAGGGTAGTATGTAGACGAGCCTTACCCCTACCCGAAAGGGCAGAGAGCCTGTTTCCAATCGACCCTCGGCGCATAGGAAAAAGGGAAATCAGCTGTAAAACAAAAACAAAAACAAAAACAGTAACAATAGAGCATTAGTATCACCCGCAGAAATAGCAGAAATAGCGGAAATAATTATCTAAACATAAGGAACCTAAATACAATCGCATGCAATAATATCATACAGTAACTACGAGAGCCCCTAACCTACAACCCTGATCCTAGACCTCTAGACTCTCCTATCAACGGTCATATCCTCGGAAACCTGCATTCTAGTCATGTCCTACCTAATCACCTCTCCCCAATGCTTCTTAGGCCTCCCTCTACCTCGCCGACCGCCAACAATCTCCAGCCGCTCGCAGCTCCTCACCGGGGCATCGAGACCCCTCCTCCGAACATGCCCGAACCACCTCAGCCTCGCTTCTCGCATCTTCTCATCTACCGGGGCCACCCCTACCTTCTCTCGAATAGGGAATTAAGTCTTTAAAACAAGTTCTAAAATATAAAATTATCTTATAAATGCTGCAGTTTTTTCTACCTTTTCTGTTGTTGCTTTGAGAGGCGAGATTATGAGCCTTATGCTGGATACTGCTAGGTAGGAAGCACTTTTGGTATTCAATTAGTAATATCAGTGAAGATATTGCGATTAGTCAAATTTGCAGGATAACTCATTCGGCAATTTTGGGCAACTTATATAGAAAAAAAAACATAAGAAAACAAACACACGAAACAAAAGAAAGCATAAAAATTTAAAACAAAAAACAGACAGTTGCTCATATTTTGTGCAGCTACTTTTCAAAGTATGCCTTAGATGAACCTTTTTTTCGGTTTCCAACCGTTCGGTATCTGCATCGGTCCCTACTAATAAATTTGAATTTATGCCGGAAGGTTTAAGTGTTTTAATAACGACGACTCTATAACCTAAGCTCAATTTTATGTAGAAATACTTATTACTTCATTATTAACTCTTGGTAGTTGCTTAAATGAACCTAACAGACACAGTTGTGAAGAAAATAAAGTTGATTTTTGGAAAAATATAGAATTCTCTAGAATGTTCTACTGTAGTATCCTTGATAATTATCTAGTAGACACATCTATAAATGTTCTAGAATGTTGTGGGAAGATAGGAAATATCTAAATATTTTAGAGTATTGTTAGAAGATAAGGTTGCTAAAATCTTCCTTGTACATTATCTAGAATCATCCATAGGCTAGTATAAATAGAGGGTGACTTGTTCATTTGTAAGTAAGCCAAAAATTCAAGAAAGCCTTATTTCAATAACAAAGTTCTCCTTAAAAAATCTATCTTCTCTTTCAAGCTTTCTCTTCTTTAGTTGAATCCTCCAATCCGAGTTAACGATTTTGGGCTAGCATAAGGTCTCCGAATAATACCCTTCTTCTGCTATATTCTACATGGTATCAGATCCATAAGTCGGCTTTTGGATTTCAAGGTCGGGTTAGTGGTTGATTCAACTGGTTTCTCAAATGGATTTGGGCGGTATTGCTAATGGACTGGGATGGAGCTATTGAACCAGTCTAACTACAAGGTATGGAAGACTTGTATGGAGTCATACCTTGTTGGTGAGGATTTGTGGGAAGTTGTCAATGGGAGTACCACAAGTCTCCTGCTGACGCACCGGAAAATAGCAATACATGTAAGAAGTGGAATCAGATTAATGCCAATGCGGAATTTATCCTAAAGAGATTTATCTCACCTAACTTATTTGATCATATTATAAGGTGTAAATCAGCTCATGAAATATGGAGCACCTTCGATCGGCAGTAAAACAAGAAGAATGAAGCTCGGCTACAAATTTTGGAGAATGAGTTAGCTGACACCACTCAAGGTAATCTTTCTATCACTGAGTATTTCTTGAAGGTTAAAAATCTGTGTTCCAAAATTTCTCTATTGAATCCGGACGAGGCTATCTCTGAAGCACGAATAATAAGAATCATTATTCGTGGTTTAAAGCAAGAATATATTCCCTGTGCTACATCGATTTAAGGATGGGTTCAACAACCATCTTTGGAAGAATTTGAGAATTTGATGTCGTCACAAGAGCTACTAGCCAAACAGATGGTTGGTGTATCTATCAAAGAATGGGAAGGAAATGCTCTTGTTTCTGATAAGAGAAACTATAGAGGGAAATCAAGAGATATCATGCACTTTCAGTCCTCAAGTGGTTCAAGCTCGTCGGGAAAGAAGGGGGAGTCTTCCAGTAACGGTAAAAAGATTTTAAAATGTTATCGTTGTGGCAAAGTCGAACATATAAAAAGATATTGTTGAGCCAAAGAGACCAACATGTCTCAAACCAAGGAAGTTGGCAAACAAGAAGATAAGATTGGGGAAAGTGCTTCACAGCGGAGACTCGAGCAATAAATGCCATGGCTTCCATAAATTTTGAAAAAGCCTGGATCGTAGATTCAGGATGTGGGCACCATCTTACTAGAGATCGGTCCAAATTCTCTACCTTTCGGGAATACAACGGACGTGATGCCATTATTACAGCAGATAATACAGTCCATAATGTTGAGAAGGAAGTCATTGTTGTGATCAACGAGAAGCAAAAAGACACTATCACACTCAACAGTGTCTTTCATGTTTCAGGTATGAAAAAAAATCTATTTTCAGTTGCAAATGCTGGAAACTATTTGCTATTTGGCCCACGTGATGTGAAGTTCCTCCGAAATATCAAGGTGCTCAAGGCAGATATCGTTCACTCAGGTAAGATAGTTAACGATTTATATGTCTTATCTGCCTCTAATTCATATATTGAGAAGATTAGTAGCATTGATAATACACTTTTTTGGCATGCTAGACTTGGAAATCTAAGCATGGATAAATTAAAGGCCATGGTGAAGTTGAATCTAGTAAAAGGTTTGCCTGACGTAAAAAATTTTGGTGGAGGAGGGGTTTGTGAAGGTTGTCAATATGGAAAGGCACATCGTCTTCCATATACAGATCCTCGTCAAGGTGTAATGCCCCACTAGAACTTATTCATCTTGACTTGATGGGGCAAACGAGAACTCCATCATTTTCAGGCTATTCTTATATGCTAATTTTCATTGATGATTTTACTAGATTCACTTTGGTTTATTTTGTGAAGCATAAGTCAGAAGTTTTCAGTAAGTTTGTGGAGTTCAAAGAAACAGTTAAAGGTGAACTCAATTCCAAAATAAGGCGGCTGCGAACTGATAATGGCGGTGAGTTTGCATCAGATGAGTTTCTTTCCTTTTGTCGTCAACATGGAATTAAAAGAGAGCTGACATGCGCTGATACGTCACAACAAAATGGAGTGGCTGAAAGGAAGATCCAACACTTAACTGAGACATGTAAGAGCTGGCTTCACGCCAAGAATTTACCTTGAGCCTTGTGGGCTGAAGGCATGAAATGTGCAACGTACGTGATTAACAGGATGCCGCTTTATAACAATATGAAGTCTCCCTATGAATTAATGTTTGGAGAAAAGCCTAGCGTGAAACAACTTAGGGTTTTTGGCTCTATTTGTTATGTTCACATTCCGGATTCCCAACGGAACAAGTTAGATGCCAAGGCAAGGAAATGCATCTTTGTCGGATATGATGAAAGGAAAAAGGGATGGAAGTGCATGAATCCTAAAACTAATCTCTTTGTTATCTCAAGGGATGTCATATTCGATGAAGTGTCATTGTATTATGAAGCTGCATTAGGTAGAGAAAGTTCAAAAACCTTAAATAATGGAGATTCAAGCTTTCCCATTGCAGGTGATTCTCTAGATAATACGAATGCCGAGGAGTTAAGAGAAAGGGGGAATCCTATACCTCAACAACATGAAACTCAGGAAGAAGATGATTTAAGTGGTCCGGGAAGGCCAAAAAGAACTATTATCAAGCCAGCTCGCTTCAGAGATGAAACTTTTGTCAGTACGTATTCATGTTTCCTTGTAGGACCAATTGATGATGAAGAGCCTTCCTCATTCGAAGAAGCTAAAGGAGTCAAAGAGAAGGAGATTTCTATGGATGATGAAATGGAGGCTCTGACAAAAAATCAAACTTGGAGCCTTGCACCAAAGCCAAAGGATGTACAATCCATTTCTTGTAAATGGGTTTACAAAATCAAAAGATGAGCAGATGGCACCATAGATAGATATAAAGAAAGGATGGTTGCTCGGGGATTTTCTCAAAAGTACGGTGAAGATTATGAAGAGACCTTCAGCCCGGTGGCTAAGATGATCTCTATTCGAGTTGTGCTAGTCGTGGCAACCTCGCGTAATTGGAAGTTATGGCAACTTGACGTGAAAAATGCTTTGTTATACGGAGAGCTTGACGAAGATATTTATATGGAGCAACCACCCGGGTATGTCTTTAACTTACATCCTGATTATGTCTGCAAACTTAAGAAGGCGGCCCTTTATGGCCTCAAGCAAGCTCCACGAGCATGGTATGGAAGAATTTCTCAATATCTACATTTCTGTGGCTGTGATGCATCACAATCAGATCCTAGCCTGTTTGTTAAAAAACAAGAAGACTTGCATATGGTTGTTCTTTGTACATGGATGATATGATAATAATAGGAAACAATGAAGATGAAGTTGCTAGGCTTCAAGATGAGCTTTCCATAAGATTTGACATCAAGAAGTTGGGACAGCTACACCATTTTCTTGGCTTAGAGGTGACAAACATGAACAAAGGGATCTTTTTCACTCAAGAAGGATATGCCAAGAAACTTATTGATAGGTTTGGATTGATGCAAAGCAAAACATGTTCTACTCCTCTTGAGACAAGTACAAGGTTAAGGCGGGACGAAGGCTCACTTCTTACAGATACCATGCCTTTTCGAGCTCTTGGTGGAAGTCTTCTGTATTTGACTATTACAAGGCCGGATATGTCAGTAGATTTATGCAAAGGCCAAGAAAGCCTCACTTAGAAGCTACAAAGAGGATTCTAAAGTATATCAACTCAACATCGATTGTTCTTCCATAAGAAGAATGATTTGGTGTTAGTTGGTTATACAGATGCTGATTTTGTTGGTGATTTGGATGACCAAAGATCAACTTCAGGCTATATTTTCCTCTGTGGTGGAACAAGTGTTTCTTGGTGTAGCAAAAAGCAAGACTCAGTTTCCCTGTCAACCACGGAAGCGGAGTATAAAGCAGCTGCTCTCACTGCTCAAGAATGTGTATGGCTACAAAGACTTGCTGAAGACTTGCATCTACCTATATCAAAGCCAACAGTGATTTATGGAGATAATCAAAGTGCCATCAAGCTTGCAAACAATCCAGTATTCCATGCAAGAACTTAACACATTGAGGTGGAACATCACTTTATTCGGGAAAAGGTTCTTGATGGAACTATCAATACTTTGGAAGTACGAAGTTAGGAGAATACCGCTGATATCTTCACCAAGCCACTTGCTAAAGCTTCGTTCGAGTTCTTCCGTGACAAGCTTGGAGTATTTTCCAAAAAATCACTTTAAGGGGGAGTGTGAAGAAAATATAGTTGATTTTTTGGAAAAATGTAGAATTCTCTAGAATGTCTTAGTGTAGTATCCTTGATATTTATCTAGTAGACATATCTATAGATGATCTAGAATATTGTGGGAAGATAGGAAATATCTAGATATTCTAGAGTGCTGTTAGAAGATAAAGTTGCTAAAATCTTCCTTGTACATTATCTAGAATCATATTTAGAATCATCCATAGGCTAGTATAAATAGGGGGTGTCTTGTTCATTTGTAAGTAAGCAAAACATTCAAGAAAGCCTTCTTTCAATAACAAAGTTCTCCTTCAAAAATCTCTTTTCTCTTTCAAGCGTTCCCTTCTTTAATTGAGTCCTCCAATCTTAATTAACGATCTTGGGCTAGTAGAAGGTCTCCAAATATTCTTTACAACAGTCACTACCTGAACTTTTGTCGAGAATTGATGTTTCTTTGTTCTTCATTTTTAGTAACCTTTCCAAGTTTCAATAATTCCATGCCATCAATTTTGGCAATAGGTGCACCTAAGTGTTTTTGAAGTATTATGTACGTTAAACATGAAAACTGCAAATTTTCCATATAAGAAAAACTTTATTTAAGGTGTAAATCTAGAAAAAATGTTTTTCTCCCTTTTCGAAGCAAATACAAGTCAAACCAATTCAATAATTCATATCACCTTGTGTTCTAGACATTCTAGTAATTCTAGTAACAAAATAAAGGGAAAAGGAATTTGGCTTTCCCTCTTAATTACCTAAACCTTCAAGGGTTATATATATTGTACGAATTACTAACTCGACTAATTTGGATTATCGTTTGAATCTTTACGCAGGAATAAGTTAAAGCGTTTCGTATCAAGAAGCTATGTTTTTCATTATCAGGCTCAAATCCGTGACCTAATGAAGGAATCCGAACTATCCCATTACACTCCTTGGTGAGCTATCATACAAAGTACTATATTCTTTAAGTTTCAATGAACTCTAACAAAGAAAATACTCAATTCTTGACCAGATGCACCATCAGGATTTATCATGTAAAAAGCTTCTGAATCTTTTGAACCGACCACCCTATCAAATCTTACTCTCATATAAGTCATTTCTCCATCAGCAGCACTCTCTTTTTGATCAGGTGGACAAGGAAGAACACCTGCACCCATTGAAACTCCTCTCAATAATTGCATCACATGAACTTCATCATCTTTCATATTTTTCCTCCTTATAGAATACCCAAATTTCCTACCATTACAATAAACAGCCCAAACAAACTCGTCCAACACTTTCTTCTTAGGTGTTTTTGTCTCACTTTCAAGAGCCAATCTTACTATATCTGATCCCATTTCATTGTGAAAAACTCCGGTGAGCATTGGTAACTCGATCACGAAAATGGGAAGACGGTGTGGATCTTCTTGAATAGCTAGACTAACTCTTCCTTTTTTGTAACCAAATAAAGTCCCTGTGGTTGCTTTATCAGTTAACATTGGCTTTCTTGGACGACCTAATAAGGCTACCATTTTGCAACCAGTCGTTAACATGGGAAGGAGTTTAAACATACGAAGAATGCCACCACCACTACTTGAGGATTTTCTACTTTTCTTGGTGTCTCTACTGTTTGTACTACTATGATTCTGATGATGATTTGTGGTACTACGTTGGAGCAATGATAATAAGGCAGGGTTTTCCATTTGGTTGAATGGGCTAGAGTATATAGATGACATATTGTGATGAGTTTGTTTAGGGTTTTGATTCTTGAATTGGAAGGCCATTTCGTGAATAAGGAACTGATCAGAAAGATGAATCTTGATGTAATGTTATTTATAAAGGATTTAAGTTATACGTGGTTAGTGTATGAATTTGAATTAGTGTATTTTAACTTCATGTAAGCTTGTCTTATTTTTCAATTCATTAATCCAACTATCGCTAACGATTATATGTCGGTATTTTCCTCCGTCCCAATTTATGTGGCTTTGTTTGAATTGTGATCTAAAAGAGAAACCATAAACTATTGTGCGATTTTAAATAATGGCAACAAGGATAAAATAGAAAGTCTAAAGTTATGTTGTCTCTAAATATAGAAGTATGTGATGACTTCCAGCCGTATTTCTAGATGTTCAAACTAGCAAACTTTGAACAAGCCAACCATAGCCTCCATGGGAAGCTTCCTTATTCACACGGGAATTTCCACAAAAAAACCCTCACCATTTTTACTATAAAAAGAGGTGCTTGCCTTCATTGTAAATTATCACAAAAATTGGAGTGCTCATCACCAAGAAGAGTGAGAACAAGAGTGACCCTAGAAAGTGATCCTCGTTTGTGAGTTTTTGAGAGTTTTTTTATGAGTTTTGTAAATACTCGGTAATCTATTCTTGTGAGTAATAAAGGTTGTTTTTCTCTCAAATTTGTATTTACCAACGCCCAATCGATCCACATACCCCAACAAGTGGTATCAGAGCCAGGTTAGAGGCGTTGGTCGAGTTTTTAAGTGACGGGCCAAATTTGAGTTTTCGGAGCTTTGCACGAAATCCAATTCTAACGGCACCATTGGATTCGTCTCATCGAACGGAGTCCAACGCACCAAACAACAATCTAATCGGAGTTCAAACAAGCCCAGAAACGCGGTCAAATTTTGGTCAACTTTGCCGGAGGTTCACCGGGAACTCGCCGGAGAAGACGACCGGTCAACTGTAGCTAACCAGTCAACTCTCTGAAATTGCAGATTGGTCCCTCAACTTTTAAAAGTTAAAGTTTTGCCCATATAGTGGAATTTCAGCCACGAAGTGTCAATTCCACCATTTTCGACCGTTTCGGACGCAATGGTGAACTCTGTGTTTAAAGATTCAACCCCGATCGTGTTGAAAAATTATTTTGTAAGATGATAATGTCCTAAGAAGAGTCAACATCATCTTTCGGAGCCATGATTACGCTTACTGCCACAAATTACACGCTATAGAGATCTCGGATGGAAGATCTCCTAAACTGTAAAGATTTTTTTGATCCCATAGAATTGATGGGTAAAAATCCTGATCCCGCCAAGGAGTTAGAGTGGAAGAAATCAAATCGAAAAACTATTGGTCAAATCCGTCAATGGATTGATCATAGTGTCTTCCACCATGTTGCACAAGAAACAGATGCATATACCCTCTGGAAGAAGTTGGATGACATGTACCAGGCTAAGACCGCTCAAAATAAGGCCCTATTGATGAGGCGCTTAGTCAAGAGGAAGCTAAAAATGAAACTTCAGTTGCCGAGCATACAGTGAGTTCCAAAACCTGGTCAACCAGTTGCCGTCTGTAGAGATGCCACTTAGCGATAAAGTTCAGGCGCTGTTACAACTCAGTTCTCTTCCCGATAGTTGGTGGCCGTATCACTCAGCACTCAGCCCCTAATGGAAAACTTACCATGTCAATGGTAAAGGATGCCCTATTCAGTGAAGAGGCAATGAGAAAGGAGATGGGCACAGATCAGACCCATGCCTTTGTCACAGAGAACCGGGGGAGGTAACGAAGGAGTAGCAAAAGCAGATGGAGAGGCAGAAGCATGAGCAGGGGCAGGTCCACTGATGGCAGAAAACCAACATATAAGTTCCATCATTGTGGAATAGAGGGACAATTAAAGAAGAACTACTACAAATGGAAAGAGGAGCAAGGCCAGAGCAGTTCGCAGCCGAAGAATAAGGGTGGAGAAACGTTAGTTACTATCTCTGGTGATGTAGCTTATTGTTCAACGCAAGATGATACATGCCTTCACGTCTCACGAGAAGACACAGAATGGGTGGTAGATACTGCAGCATCCTACCACATGACTCCATACAAGGAATACTTCACAACATACAAAGCCGGTGACTTTGGAGCTGTGAAAATGGGAAATTCTAATTCCGCTGAGATTGTCGGAATTGGTGATGTCCAGATAAAGACAAGTTCCGGGAGCACAATCACTTTGAAGGATGTCCGTCATGTGCCAGATCTTCGGCTAAATCTATTGTCAGGAATAGCTCTTGACAAACAGGGCTATGATAGTCACTTCAGTAAAGGCACATGGAAGTTAACAAGAGGCGCTATCACAGTCGCCCGAGGACATATTTGTGGCACGCTATACAAGACTCATGTGAAGATATGCACAGACAGCCTCAACGTTGCAGAAAAGGAGGCTTCTCAAAATTTATGGCACCAGAGACTCGGCCACATAAGTGAGAAACGGTTGTCTACCCTAATAAAAAAGGAGTTCATCAATATGGACAAGGATGCTGTACTAAGTCCTTGCAATCATTGTCTGTTTGGTAAGCAGCATAGAGTCTCATTTAATTCCTCTTCAACGAGAAGATCAGAGTTACTCAGTTTGGTACACTCTGATTTTTGCGGTCCCTTAGAGGTTGAATCACTCGGCGGCAATCGATACTTTCTAACGTTCATTGATGATGTTTCTCGAAAGGTGTGGGTGTATTTCTTACGGACGAAGGACCAGGTGTTCGATTACTTCAAACTGTTCCATGTCATGGTAGAACGTGAGACAGGAAAGAAGTTGAAGTGTCTTCGATCCGACAATGGAGGTGAATACTCTTCTAGGCAGTTCAATGCCTATTGCAGATCATATGGCATTCGACATGAGAAGACGGTCCCACGCACCCCTCAACACAACGGTGTAGCTGAAAGAATGAACCGAACAATCATGGAACATGTTCGGAGCATGCTCAGTATGGCTAAGCTGCCAAAGCAATTCTGGGGAGAAGCAGTCAGAGCCGCCTGTTACTTGATCAACCGATCTCCATCAGTACCATTGAATTTTGATGTTCCGGAGAAACTTTGATCTAGAAAGGATCCATCATATTCTCACATGAGAATATTTGTATGTTTGGCGTACACACACGTATCCAAGGAGCTCAGGCAGAATCTAGATGCAAGGATCTCTCCATGCATATTCATAGGCTATGGAGATGAAGAATTTGGATACAGATTATGGGATCCAAAGGAGAAAAAGGTGATCATAAGTAGGGACGTAGTGTTCCATGAAAACCAGACAATAGAAGATATTGAAAAGCCTACAATATCTCAGAAGCCAAATGTTGCTCCTCAGGTGCCGAGGCAACAGCAGAATCATTCATGAGAAATGAAGATACAGTGCCAGAAGATATTCCAGAAGTAGAAGACAATGAGGAAGAAGATGGTGTTGAGCAGGGGGAGCCACAACCCGCTCTGCCAGATGTTCCAGAATCATCACAAGAATCAGATGATGGTGGATCTCCTCATATTCCAGAAGTTCGTAGATCTGAACGAGGTTGGATTCCATCGAGAAGATATCCAGAATCCGAATATCTTCTACTTACTGAAGATGGAGAACCAGAGAGTTTCCATGAAGCAGTATTTCATAAGGACAAAGAACAGTGCTTGCTCGCAATGCAGGACGAGATGGAATCTCTGCAGAAAAATAAGACTTATGAGATCGTAGAACTTCCAAAAGGGAAGAAGGAACTGAAAAATAAATGGGTGTTCAAGCTGAAGAAAGATGGCAGTGGAAAAGTGGTGAAATACAAAGCACGATTCGTAGTCAAAGGATCCCAGCAGAAGAAGGGAATCGACTTTGATGAGAATTTTTCACCCAAAGTCAAGATGACTTCAATCAGAGTCATACTTGGATTGGTCGCAAGTATGAACTTGGAGCTTGAAATGATGGATGTGAAGACATCGTTTCTTCCTGGACATTTAAAAGAAGAAATCTATATGCAGCAACCCGAAGGTTTTGAGGTTTCGGGAGATAACCTCGTGTGCAAGCTGAAGAAGAGTTTGTACGTTTTGAAGAAGGCACCAAGACAGTGGTACAAGAAGTTTGACTCGTGCATGGTGAGTCAAGGGTACAAGAAAACTGCCGCAGATGAATGTGTTTACAATCAGAAATTTTCAGACGGGAATTTCGTTGCTCTTCTACTATATGTAGACGATATTTTGATCATGGGGAAAGACGCAACGAAGATCAACCAGTTGAAGAAGGAACTCTCTAATTCTTTTGACATGAAAGACTTAGGACCGGCTCAACAAATATTGGGAATGCAGATCACCCGAGACAGGAAGAACCAGAGGTTATGGCTATCTTAAGAGAAGTATATTGAACGAGTGCTTGCACGGTTCAATATGAACAATTCCAAACCAGTTAGCATTCCATTAGCCAACCATTTCAAGCTGTGCAAGAGTTCCTGTCCCTCATCCAAGGAAGAGATTGGGGAGATGTCGTCAGTACCATATTCTTCAGGAGTTGGAAGTTTGATGTATGCTATGGTGTGTACGAGTCCCGATATTGTTCACGGAGTGGGAACGGTGAGTCGTTTTCTCTCCAACCCCGGGAAAGAGCATTGGGAGGCAGTAGAGTGGATTCTTAGGTATCTTAAGGGTAAAATGAAATTATATCTTTGTTACGGGGGAGCTGATCCAATCTTGGAAGGCTATACAGATGAAGATATGGTCGGAGATCTTGATAGTAGAAAATCTACTTCAAGATTCATTTACACTTTTGCAGGGGGAGCTGTTTCATGGCAGTCTAGGCTACAGAAGTGTGTTGCTTTATCCACAACCGAAGTAGAATACATTGCTGCCGTTGAAGCTGGAAAAGAGATGTTGTGGCTAAAGCGTTATCTCCAAGAGTTTGGAATCAAACAAAAGGAATACAAGGTACATTGTGACAGTCAGAGTGCTTTGGATTTGAGCAAGAACTCCATGTACCATTCCCGTACAAAACATATTGATATTCGCTATCATTGGATACGCGAGGTGATGGATCGACAACTGCTGAGACTAGTGAAGATCCATACGAAGGAGAATCCAGCTGATATGTTAACAAAGGTAGTGACTCGAGAAAAGCTAGAGTTATGCAGAGACATAGCCGGGATGTTTATTTCAGATACGGCTGGAGGGGGAGAATTGATGACTTCCAGCCGTACTTCTAGATGTTCAAACTAGCAAACTTTGAACAAGCCAACCATAGCCTCCATGGGAAGCTTCCTTATTCACACGGGAATTTCCACAAAAAACCCTCACCATTTTTACTATAAATAGAGGTGCTTGCCTTCATTGTAAATCATTACAAAAATTAGAGTGTTCATCACCAAGAAAAGTGAGAACAAGAGTGATCCTAGAGAGTGATCCTCGTTTGTGAGTTTTTGAGATTTTCTTTATGAGTTTTGTAAATACTCATGTAATCTATTCTTGTGAGTAATAGAGGTTATTTTTTCTCTCAAATTTGTGTTTACCAACTCCCAGTCGATCTACATACCCCAACACTATGACATTCTTTTACTGTGGCAGATGTAGCATTTTAGCCATGGGTTGAATTGAGCTCATAATTTTCGATGCAGGATATAAACTTACGTGTAAAAATTCACAAAATTATAAGAAATATAGTAGATATGAATTCATACTATAAAAATATAATTGGTTCAATGCTAAGAGCCTTAAATGTTGAATCTATAAAATTAAAATTCTGGATCGCCTCTATTTGTTTTGGACATACTAAAAATAAAAGTATAACATATAATGAGACATAGGAAATACTATTTAAATAATTTAACAGTATAAAAATTCCTGAATATATATAAATTGAAATATATTCATTATATTTGTAATTGTTTGGGAAAGGGATAAAAAGAGAAGTTAAGAAAACGGCAACTTGTTGGTTAGGTTGTACTTGTAATCTTTTTAAGTGGGGAATGGAAGACATTACTCCTAGTTGGTTAAAGTGGAATAAAGAATAAAAAAGAAAAGAAACGGGGGCTATTTTAATTTTCTCCTAGACGTTCTCTTTTGAGGGGCCTCCCCTTGGCCTTTGGATAAGTTCTTGGTCTGATTTTCAACTTTCATTTGGGAATAGTATCTTATTGGTTATATTTCTTTATCTTTAGCATATTGTAATGTTTAGAATTGCAAATCAATATATACAATACATATGAGTAAAAGAATTTCTTGTTACGTCATATATAACAATGTCAATTAAAATTGAAGGAAACATCATAGTATAATGTTCTCATCTCAACCATATTTCTATACTTGGGTTTACAAACGGACAAAAGTATTTATTAATAAGAACTTAGTTTATTTATTATTTTGTGGGAGTTTATTCATTATCATTTAGTATGACACTATTCTCATTCTGCATCTGCATTGAAAATCCACAGCTCTATATTGATAAGCCAAGCACTAAAATGCAACTTCGATCGGATGCGGGTATCAAATCCCGCCGCTGAGATGTCCAGCGGATTCCTGGGCCTTGACGAATGGCCGGCCACCTTTTACTTTAGAAGAGCAAAAGGCCCAGGGCATAGCAGGATGAACCAATGTGAATGAGTGTAAGCTTCGTTGCCCGAATACGATTGGTGCTGACCAAACTAGGTGCTACCGTGGTAGCAAGAGAGGTCAGGCGGTGACAATTGAAAGGTTTTCACTGAGCATTCCTAGTCACACGGGAAAAGAGGTCAAATTATTACATGAACTCATATAAGGAGAGATTTATTAAATTCAAAAAACGAGATATAAATGAAAACGGTCCTCTAAGTCAAAATTTTGACGTGACCAAGTTGATTGATGAATAAAGATATTAAAAGGAATTTGGAAAGTGATAAGATAAGGATATATGGTCACACCACCAATTAATTTCTTGGGAGAAGAAAAAACACTTAAAGAAAAAAGTGCTATTTTTTAAGTGATACTTTGGTATTTGCATGTGCCTCTCTGATTATCACATGGAGTATCAACATCAATTCCCTTTATGCTTTTCTTTTTTCACTATAGCCTAAATAGGTGCAACTCATCTATCCCCAAAACTTTGCTAGCTACTTCCTCTTGTCAATTTGAAACTCACTTTAATTTGTTATATTTAAAGTGACTATCCTTTTCATCACTAGCTCCATCAAATATATGTATCTCAATTTTTCTTTTATGATCTAGACTAAAGACAAGATTGATTACTCAACCTAAGTGGTGCTTTTGAGCTCTATTGCACAACTAGACTATGCAAGTGATTGTTGGTGAATTGTATGTTCAAAAGATAACTTTTCCTGTGGGGGAGAATTTAGCTACGAGCGTATTAACGATAGAGGTCAGCCAACGCGTTACTTTTTGTTATTCTGGTGAGATAATTGTCTACAAATTAGTGTGATAAGCTAGTAACATAAAAAATAAAAACAAGTTACCTTTAAAATGTATTGTTCGTAAAAAAATTTAAGTTATTAGTGCATGTAAGTTAATTCGTTTATAAAAGATCGAACACCATCTTACACCCCTTTAGTATAATTGTAACAAGTTATCTGTTCACTCTTGAATAAAAGATCCCTTGTAACTATAGCCTTCAATGATATTTTCCACAATTCATTATCATTAATCGGCTGTAAAATTATTATGTGGCCCTTTTATATATGGCTGGTCTATATATATATATATATATATATGCTAAAGACACATCATATCAAAATCGATACTCTTAATGGTAACTCAACCAAAAGTACGATGCTACCATATGCATAACCATTAGACAATGTGGCCATAAATTCTTTGGGATCGCAATTATGGACAGGCAGTGGCCTACTTAATGCCACACCCTTATCATATATCACATGGATCATAGATTGAAAGGAAAAAAAGTTGGTGGTAATGTCGATGAAACTAGCGCCATGAAATCACACGAACTTGAGGTCAGCAACATAAATATAAAAAATTTATTCGCACTCGATGTTCATATTAAATTATATTATTAATTACAGTTAAATAAATATTAAAGCATAAAAGTATATTAATTAATTGCAATATAAGTACAAAAATTAATATATAAAAACATATTATCTAGATGTATATTGGTTTGACATGAATATCGATTTTGAATATATATATATATATATATATATATATATATATATATATATATATATATATATATATATATATATATATATATATATATATATATATATATATATATTTCCACTACAAAAAGTGGCTTAAAAGCACACAATATGATATGCAGGGGCGGATCTAGCGTGTAGTATACGAGTTTTTGGGAACTCAGTAACTTTTACGTAGACCCTATATTTTTATTAAAAAAAATTTTAAATATCTATAAATATTTATTTATGAACGCAGTTATTATTATATATTAATTTGAAATTACAATAAGAACCCATAAACTTAAAATCCTGGATCCGCCTTTAATGACACGAGGCCACAACATATCCAAAAGGAGACAAAGAAAACCTACTATGCTAGACTCTAGTTTTCTTCCTTAAAAATGAAAGCAGACAACTTTGTTTGGATTCCGGTGAAACATAATTTTCGATATAAAATATCTTTATTAAAAATCAATTTAATTAATGAAATCATCTTCTTAATCTAATGAAAATTGTTGTCTTCCAAATTAGTAATAGTATCTTATTAAATCAGTAGGGGAAATATATCTTTTCTATGTATTTCAAGATCTACCATGGATAATCTTAGGCAACTTAGCAGAAGAAGCATATGATTTATGAATAGTGCAAGTGACGTAAATCTCTTTTTAAGTCCTCAAAAGTAAAGGGGAAAAAAACTAATAATAATCCACCAAATTTCCATTGTAAAACTGGCATGTCTGCCCACCCGTATAATTGTGCTAATGATGGGTCCGATTCTTTATGTTGCTTTCAGCGAGTTTGATGTTACATTTAACTGATCTAACTTTGATTGAGAGCACTAAAGGGAGTGTTTGGGAAAGAAACTAAGGGTCCACCGAATTATATAAATAATTAGGTTGTCTAGTAGTTCTTAAAGAATACACGCACATACTAGTAAGTAAATGACGCTATGGAGTTTTACGTAGAAAACTCCCAACTCACGAGATTTAAGACCATAGCCTATCTTTGTAGGATTTAAACTTTACTATTGAGCAAACTTCATATTACAACCTATTGTAACCTAGGAATTAACCTCTTAATTTCTCACAGGCTTGTAACAACTCTATTACAAGCCTCTTTGCAATAACTCTATTACAAATTAAAGCAGTGGCGTACACGTGATTTTAATTAAGCGGTGTCACAATTAGGCGGTGAGTCATAAAAGTTAAGGAAATGACAAGAGAGATGGAAAGTCAAGTATGAGTAGAAGTAAGCCAACACATGCAAAAATAGCAAATTGTAAATGAGATAGTTACATAGATAACTCTTATTAGTACCGGAACACCTAGTGTGCATCTCTTTTTAAATCAATAGCAGAAGATTCTCCAAAAAGTGAACTCATGCAAGCATAGGGAATCGAACACCGAACCTTCAGCTTGAAAGCTAAACGTTGTACCACTGGACTAAGATTTAGATTAAATACGTAGTGTCACTTTAGATATTTTTATCCTTGTTTGTTTTTATATATCATCTACTTTTATGAATTTAGTTAATTTTTTCAACGAAGCGGTGTCACGTGACACCGCTTAAGACTACGTTCATCCGCCCCTGAATTAAAGCTTACAACTCGATTAACTCTAGCCAAGACACACATAAGGTTTATGATTTAGGTTTCCTACACGATGCTTCTAACTAAGCTAAGTAGGAATTCCAAGTAAAATACTTTAATAAAGGTGCAACACAACCAAGGACGTGCAATGACTCAATACAGGAAATTAGTTCTTCGTTATATTGTTCTTTGTTCTTGATTCCCTTTAATATCACTTGCATGATTGACACACATTTGAGAGAAAGCTTAACGGATTCTTGAATGTGCAAGTTACTTGTTTTCCTTTGTTCGATGTTAACATTACATAGGTCATATCACTTGAATGATGCGAGCATGTATTGTGAGTAGTATTTCAACTTCATTATTGAACAAACTTCAGATTACAACCTATTGTAACTGTTTACCTCGAAATACAAACAATTAAACTTATTTGTGGTTTTAAAATATGCAATTAAATCTAATACTAATTAATAACCAAGAAATCTAATCGTATAAATTAAAGAAGTGAGTTGTATCAAATCACCGTTTAAGCAAATCTTGACCTCGATCTATGATGGCCTCGAGGTAAATCAACAAGAACAGTAAAGTAAAAACAATAAAGTTAAGAGATAATTTTGATGAGTAATAAGCAAGAAAGTAAGAGAGTATATTCTTTTGCCAATGATTGATGATCGTTACAAAAGATTGGTGTTCTCTTTATATAATAGGGGAACCCGAAATAAGGTACATTTCTAATTTTAGCAACGAATCTTATTGGGACAACTGTCTAACCACCTAGTACTAATCTGTACAAACTCGTACAATTTTTTTCCGGAATTCATGTCGTAACCTTAGGGACGGTGCGAGAATCTTGCTTTTCTGTTACAAACCCTTAACGACATCATATTGGGGTTCGATCTCAATGCTCATCGCGTACTTCAATTTTTGAGCCTTGTAATCTGCCATCGGCTCGAATTCGGTCCATTATGAACTCGGGTTTGAAGCGACTCTTCGAGCCCATTAAATCGGTCATACCTGATTTCGACCGTATACATATAGTCCCTCCGTTTCTTAGAGTAAGATGATAAGAAACGATTCGATCCTCGATTCTCGATTCCCCGATGCCTCGATAATTACATCAATCTCGTGACGCAATGACTGAAGTGATTGAAAGGTCGCATCTGCATAGTTCCCAAATCCATTAATTGAAGGCGGCTGATGGTCGACCATTGGCTCCCCAAACCGTTGAAGCGAACACTATAAATAGGTAACTTTCACAACCTTTTCAATCTTTATTTCTCAATTTATTCCCAAAACATTACTAGCTTTATCATCTTCTCTAAGTTAATTCTTCCTTTAACAACATCAACTTCTTCTCTTCTTCTGAGTTTCCCAATAGCGATGGCCAAAATGTCTAAAATAGTTCCTCCGAAAGGAAAAACCTCCTCATAAATGCATCCGGTCGATGGTAGAACGGCGGGCCAACTCGTATCGAGGAGTGAATTCTCGGGCCATGCGAGCTATCTTCCGATTCCTAAATTGATAATCCTGCATTGGTTCAAGGTCGATGCAAGCCCATGTCTCAGCATATCTACTTGATAACTGAAGATGATCTCGAGCAGCTGAAAAAGGATTGTAATTAGGAGGATAAGGATATCGTGATTCCTTCCACCGAAGAGGACATCACCACTTATGTGGAAAGGTCTTAAGCGTGTGTACTTATCCTTTCACACTAGGTCCCTTAGATCCAGTCATTCTCGATTTTTGTCACCAATATTGGGTGAAGCTTGGCCAGATCTACCCTTCTTTATAGTGCATCGTCAACTTGCTGAGGTATTTCTCGGGCAAGGTCGAGTGGATGACTTTTACCCTCGACCATTTGATCAGGTTATACATCCCTCGCTTTTATTGAGGTGGTCTGATTAAGCTCCAACATCGATAAGGATAAAGACCGAGGATGGATGAGCCGATTTATCTGAATAATGACTTCCGATTTAATTCCCACTGAAAGGATGCCATTCTGTGAGGAATGGAACATGAAACATAAGTACAACCCTATTGATGATACTTACTTCTATGCTTTCCCTGTTCTTCCTCGGTCTGATTCCTTTTTGTTGGTGCAGCTTCCCCTTGGTTTCCCGTTGCAATTCCGGACATCATAGGTTAGGTCCAACAACCTCCACTTTTTCACACGCAAAACACTATTGGCGTGATTCTGCCAAGGGTCGGTGGGATGCTAAAATTCATGGTGAGTTCCCTTGTTCATATGTCGATGCTTTCCTATAAAATACTTACTTACTCCTTACGCAGGCCTCGAAGATACTGTTGCTATAAGGCCGCCCTCGCCTGATGAGGAGGAAATCCAAAGCCAACCAAGGAGAAGAAAAGGAAAGGGGCTTCACCGGCAAGTTACCCGAAGCCCAATAAAAATAAGGCTCGAAAGCCTAGAGCAGATCCCACCGCCCTATCTGCAGAAGCAGTCTAGCACCTTCGGGTTGACAAAGAAGATGAAGAAGATAACGACTGCCTGTTGGTAGCTCGGAAGAGGGGGAGCAGTGAAGCTTCAAAGGCCTCGGAGGGGAGCTCGAGTAGAGTCCCCGAGCCATCGGGTGGTATATGTGCTCCCCGCCTTAGAGGATATCTGACCGGTGAGCCCCAAGAGCCTAATTTTGAGGCTCTTCAAAGAGAAGATAATGTCCAAGTGAATCACTTGGGATAATTAACATAGATGAATCCCTCTTTGCCTTGTGTTTTCTAATGGGCGGTTCCAAGATACCCGGGCCATAAAGACTTCTAACGTAGGGATGACCCATGAAGGGAATGATATTTTTCATGAATGTTTTGCGAAATTCGAAGATGGTCCCGACCCTGACACTTCGTTTATCTTTGATGAGGCTTAGTGTCTTCTCAAACAAGTAAGTTTCTTCCTCCATAATTATGCTCCAGTTTTATTCTTGTTTCTCAAGTCTAACTCCTTTTCTTTGAGTGAAGTTCATGGCACTTCATCGACAAGCATTTTCCAAATATCGAGCTGAGCTTGCCCGATGCAAGGCCAAACTGAAGAAGCTTGTGGAAGAGACGGACAACCTTAAACGCCTCTATGTATAGAAAGGTTTGGAGATCAGGGATCTCCGAATTGAACTGGTGAAGGCTCATCAATAACATACTGAGCTTATTGAGCAGGTAATGTAACCTGCGGGCGTATGTTATGTGCTCATTTGGTTTGGCGATTAACACTTCAACCTTGCAGGCCCAACATAAGGGCGAGCTGGTAGAACAGCTTCGAGAAGAGGTCAAGACAAAAGAGGCAGGAACCCTAGGACGGAAGCAGCACAAAGATAGTCTGTCCTCGGAGAAAGACACACTTCGGGCTTAATTGGCCTCGTTTGAATGCCGGCTTCAAAATGCAAAGAGCGAAAACTTGGCCCGGAGCCGAAAGATTGAGGAGCTCGAAGCTAAATCGGCCGCCAAGATTGCGAAAATTAAATCCGAAGCAAAGTCATTTGTGGCCTCTCACATAGTTGATGCCGAGGCTACAAACATTCGAGCACAGGAAATCTCCATTGTTGCTGAAGTCAAATTGTCATGTGGTCTCGATCAATCCAGGCAAAAATTCCGAAGAGAAAATCTCAAGGTAGTACATGCTCATGGATTTGACCACTCAACTGATATTAAATAGGAAAAACTTTGGAGGATGAGGCTGCCGCTTTACTGTTTGATGATGAAGATTCTGCTAGTGGTTCAGAGAGCGGAGGAGATAAGGATGAATTAAAAAGGAGGTTCCCGAAGATGCAGCTCCCGAGGATGCGGCTCCCAAAGCAGATTAGGCTCTTAGGATTTTGTTTTTTGTTTTCGTGTAAGGCCCTTTGTGGGAACTGTAAATACCCTTTATGAATATAAGTAATTCCTTTTCTTTCCACTCCATCTCTGATTTATGTAGAATTCTTCTTCGTCTTTGTTTTGTGAAAAATTTTTATGTTATAACTTCAATGATCGAGTGAGCTCTGACTTGAACTTAGAGTAGAACAAACCCTTAGGATTTTTTGCTGTTATTTCTCCTTTTCAGTTTAGAAGACTTAGTAAAAATTTATTTATGCCTTGGCATGCAATTTTTACCAATTAGGTCTTTTGAGGGTTCAGTGCTGATTGGAACTCATTGATTTTAGTTCCTTAGCACAAGTTTGTATTTGGATAATTTGATTCCTCTTAAGGTTTTTCGAGGGATGATTTTATCGAAGCCCTTTGATTATTTTCCGAGGGTAGTATTTCTTTAACCGATTTTTTGAGAATTTGAAGGACTGTTTTTATTGTGGAATTCAGACTTCTCCGAGCCGCGCTATTTTGACCATAGCCTTTATTATGATTGTAGCCTTCGGGTATGTGTCTTAGACTTGTTTCTCGATAGCATTTCGAACTTGTTAGAAATGATAGTCTTCGACTATGATGGCCTTGGCCTTTATGTCGAGGGATGCCTCTTTGAGGTCTTATGAATTCGAGTTTAGACGACTCGAAGGTACTGTTGATAACATTCCCTGAGTATTAAAGGTGTATTTGTGTTTTGTCCCTTGAGCCATTTTTATTATAAACTATGTGTCCACCAGATTGTATAGAGAAGAGGGTTCTCTATGAGGTTCTATTAAATATATACTGATGAGCCGAACTATATAACGATCTGGTTCTATATCAGTTTGTTATAGTGCTAACTACTGAACAAGTATGTAAGTGATACACAAGATAAGTTCCCACTGTATAGAGAACTAGATTCTCTATAGGTTCCCACTGTAACCCACATACTGTAAAATCAACCAGTATATGGGATCAGGTTCTCTAATTGTTCTCGCACTAGCTCAGCAATAGGTAAAGAACGCAGAGGATTTTTACGTGGAAAAATCCCCACTCAAGGGAAAAAAAACCATGACCTACACTTGTAGGCTTTCAACTTCACTAACTTGTAAACCCCTATTACAAGCCACTTTGTATTAACTCTATTACAAAGAATTCAACTAACTTCCGACACTCTTACCACAAACCTCTTTGTGACTCCTTAAATACAAAGACTTGACTAACTTGTGATGTTCTCACCACAAGCCACTTTGTCACTCTACAATAACAAAATATTTTGCACTCTAACTTGTAATAACACTATTACAAGCCACTTTGTAACTCTCTAATTACAAAGACTTTACAACTTGACTAACTCTAGCCAAGACACAAACTTAGAGGGTTTGTGATTTTGAGTTTCCTAAAAACAGCTTCTAAGAAAACTAGATAGGAGTTACAATGAAGAAAAAATAACAAAGACTCATCAAACCTAAGGACTTAAGATATCTTCTATCATGGATCAGGTCCTTGAGGTTGAAGCAGCTTTGTTCTTGAGAGAGTTTGTTTTTGCACTTCAGAGAGTATTTCCATTTCTGATTTTGCAAGTCATGGAGAGAAAGGCCTTGTGTCTTGCACTAGGTTTATATTATAAAAGACATTACCTTAGTGATGTCAATTCACAATGGTGATGTCCAATCTTGGTTAGTACATGTCTCTGCTCAATGGGAAGTGACTGTGGTACTATCTGCATAACTGTTACGTGTACAGTTGCAAGCAGTCACTTCTTGAAGTTTCTTTCCAGTTATATTGTTGACTTATTCTTCTGTAAGGGGAATACCAAGGTATCAGGTCCCTAATTTGGTTCCGGTGAAACTAAATACACACTGCCTAGATTATCTTGAGCTGATTAACTTGAATGATTGTACCAGGCATTCTTCAGGTCCTTTATCTGATTCTCTCATGAAGTAAGGTGTTTTTACCTTCCCTGATTGTATTTATGCATGTGTGACATCATTTATAATGATGTAAAAAAGGTAGGTAAAGAGCCTTCCATAGAAAGTTGACTTATGCCCTGTTCCTGTGTAGTAGCGTGTGCAGGCAACAACTTTTCTGCTGGAGAGTTAACTTCATACAGTCTCCTCGGGAACTGGTAGAGACCAGTTCTCTCAGTTGTTCCTTTTAAACTTCTTCACTTGAGTCATTGCTGTCAGCTTTGAGTACCAGTTTCTCTTCTTTCACCGTCTAACTTCCTCTTCATCTCATAAGTCGTCAGATTTCCAACCAGCTCTTCTATGGTCAGCTCCTCCAGGTCCTTTGATTCAGTAATAGCATTCACCTTGCTTTCCCAAGGGCTGGATCCCAACCTGGAATTTTTTCATCTCAAGATCTTGTAGATGTGTAGCAGGTTCCTTATCAGGTTTTGAATAGTAAGTTTGTTATATCATCAAAATATACAGTAAAGTACTAGTGCCCAAGGTACTTGTAACCTATCAATTTCTCCCTTTTTTTATGACGAGACTCTTAGAATTGATATTCCCCCTGAGAACCAGATCTCTACATTGTTCCCCCTACGAATTAGTCATGTTCCTCATGAAAACCAAACCTAGGGAGCCAATCACAACTGGTTCCTCAAGACTATTTGGCAAATCATCAAAACTCAAAGTTCCATAACTTATTAATTTCCCCCTTTTTGATGATGACAAACCCAGAATTAATATTCCTCTTGAGAACCAGAATCCTCATATGTTTCCTGCGGATCAGACCTAAAATCAACATATTATTAGCAATGCTCCCCCTGCGAAGTAGAGCTATCTCTTGAGAACCAGAGAACCAGATTCCTTATATGTTTCCCTGCATTATCAGCAACGTTCCCCCCTGCGAAGCAGATCCAAGGTTCATGCACAACACAACATAAGTCAGCAACATTCCCCAAGCAAAGCAGATCCAGGATTTATGCACAACACAACATATCAGTTCGACTCCCCCATGTGACACCAATATAACTTCCCCCTTTTGGCATTATCGAAAAGAATAACAGAAGAATCACCACATAAGAAGAAGTTCATCAACATTAACGTATACCACTTGGGCAACACAACATAAACCGTAACAAGAACAACAAAAGTGAATGTCATGGAACAAAATAGAGTGATTGACCATAGTGAAGTAATTATAACAAAAGCACAGTAGTTTCAACAATACATTATATGACAATTTAAACAACTAAAGAACCAATGTCATCAAATATAGGGATCAAAAGAAGGTAATAATTCAAGGGAATTTGGAAGGAGTGAAGGATATGGATCACTGGGTAGGAATAAAAGTAAGGGGTTAAGGCTTTTATGAGCTTGTCCATTCATTCATTTACTCTCCTTTGACAATGATCATCTGCTCTCTCAGTTCCTCCACCTATTTCCTCAATCTTTCAGTCTCACCCTTTAACTTAGAATTCTTTTCTACCAGGGGTCCTCGAGGACCAGGTTCCCAACATACTAAGTAGGTTGAACCATCAATCAGATCACCAATACGCTTCCCAAGCTGCGTCTCATCAATAACAAATGTAGTCCCATGCACATACTACATCAGAGTATCACGTAAAACATATAAGTTTTTAATTCTTCTTTAGAAACATTGAGACTTGGAGGAACACAAAGGTGATTCTATTTTTGGAACTAAACAATATCATGCAGTTCCTCTATTTTTCAGCAATATCAGAGTCAACACTCTGCCTTACAGCACCTTCTGAGACTTCAACGTCTTTTCCCTCAAAACTTAATGGATCATCTTATCGCTTATGTAAGGAACTAGATTCCTCACTTACACTACCCTTTCTATCCCTGAGCAGCCATGTCTCCCTTTTCTTCTTCTCAATCTGTTTACCCTTATCATCTGCTACATCTTTCTCAGCCAACTCCCCTCTTTTTAAAAAAAAATTGTTATTTCTTACAGGAAAAGATTTCATTTCATTATCTCTTCAACAATCACATCAGCAGCTCACACAACTTCACCATCAATCAGCCTACTTTTCATCAATCCTTTTTACTGATTGAAAGTTCTTTCATACACAGAACTCAAGGACAAAAATATCATCATTAAAATTAACTTCATGAGAAGGACCTGAGGGATCAGGTTCCTCATTCAGTCCTCACATTTACCTATTTCTCCATCCTTTAAGGCTTCCACAAATCCAGCAACAACTTCAGCCTCGCGCTCTAGAATATTAGATCTGCCTTGTTCCCTTTCAGCGAAACTTCCATCAAAATCAATCAAAGTATTCTTGGGGTTTTGATTATGATAAAGTTAGGCTTTTTTGGTGAGTGAGAGAGTTGGGTTCACTTCTGGCATATTTGTAAAGAAGGATTGTTTTTAGACAAGGTTGATTTTGGTATTGAAGAGAGGAACCGATTTTATTTGGGTGTAAGATGGAGAAGTGTCTTTTTGAGGCAACATGTCAGTTTAAAAAATGTTTAACATTTTAGACTTAAAAGATAGGAGGAGAGGCATTGGAAAGGCAGAAACAAATTAATGTCAATGAAACATCAGCAACTTAAAAAGGCATATAAGCATTGAAGAGACGACAAACCTCAGTCACAGGAACCAAATTCCGTGATGGTTGTTTTTTGAAAATTTTGAGAAAAGACGCCTAGAAGTGCAATGTCACTCTTACTTGTTTTTGTCCTGAGACTGCCATATATGCATACCTATAACAATATAGATTTGAGTTAGATGTCGCTGAAACACTTTTTAGCATTTTGTACATTTCCTTCTTAACATAGCTACTTATCAAGGGACCAAGTCCTTAGTTGAGCTTGATCAGCCCCAACTCCAGAAGATTCTTTCAAGATGTTACCTGCTCAACAACTTGGTGAAAATTTTTGCTACCTGATCCTTTGTCTTTCAGAACTTAATACAAATCAGAACCTTTTCAACTTTGACCCTGAGAAAGGTAGCTGCAATATATTCTACTTCAGCAGTTGTGAGAGCTACTTTGTTTTGGTTTCCTTTAACCCCATGAGATAAAATATGATATGAGGAAAGGGGCCATTCCAGAAGTGCTTTTCCTATTCACCAGATAGCCTGCATAATCAGCGTCAGGATAATCAACCAAGTCAGAGTTATCAACCGAGGAATAGTAAAAAGTCGTGTCCTGTATCCCTTTGAGATATCTTAGGATTCTCTTGGCAGCTTTCAGATGAGATTTCTTTGGATTGGATTGAAACCCGGCATACAGACCCACATTAAAACAATAAGTGGTCTGCTACAGAAGTGACCCTATGATACCTCTATACATGGTCTGATTTATAGGGGAACCAGGTTCATCCAGTCTAGACAAGTAACTGTGGTGATGAGAGTGTGAATGATTTTGATGTCTCCATGACAAATCTCTTCACCAGCTTATTGTTTCACTAGTTTATCTAAGAAGAAATTCAGTTCCCTATCGTACTCATTTCTAACTCACTTCACATGAGCTATGCACATTCTTTACATTGGGAGTAAACTGTTGCTTCAAAGATGATTCCATCAACATAGATCTGCACAATGAGTAGGTTCCTTCATGATTTCTTTCACCCTAAGCATGTGATCCTGGTTTCCTTAGCAGTTCTGTCAGCAGGTTGTGGAACCAGGTTCCACACACTGTTCCTATCAAGTTGGCGCAACTATTCTTGCACAACGGTAATCTAGTCAGCATCTTTAAATGCTTCCTTGATGCTCTTAAGGCTCTATTTGAGAAAGAAACGCTGATAAGGCAAGTGAGTATCTTGTCCTTGATCTGGTTTGAATTCCTTAGTAGTTGGAGTTCCATGTACTATATCCACACCTTTTTTTCTACTTCAGATATTGTGATTAAGGGACCAGGGTCCTCTATGTCGGCTAGAGTCTCATCTTTAGTTCACTTTCTCTCCTTTACTTGGCATCCTCATAGGTCACAATAGATCCATATGGAAGATATCAAGTGGCCTTGAGATGTTAACTTCCTTTTTGGGCTTGAAAGAGGATCTAACTTGGTTTCATCTTGCACATGCATCATGCGCCATGTGATCCTTGAAGCTTGCCTTGAGGAGACCACGAACCAGGTCCTTCTTGTCTCATTTTTTTAGCAGCGTGAAACTTGTATGACCCAGCCTTCTGTACGTAGCTCAGTATTATCATTAACAACACTCAGATAGTTAAGATCCCTCATTGCGAAGTACGCGTTTTTCACTAGAGTGGGAAAGAGACTTACCGATCCTTCCAACTCCAAGAATGTATCCTTTCTTGCAATTTTCAATGGATACACTCCCTCGTTCCAGGGCTTTTTGTGAAAGGAAATCATTTGTTCTTCCAGTTATGAGCTTCGAGTAGTTGCTATCCATGTGCTACTGTTGATTGTTCTCTTTCACAGTTCCCTGCACACTTAAGTCAATGATTAGACTTAGGAACCCAAGCCAGCTTGGGTTCCTTATAATGATGAACTGGCAGGTCAAAATTCTTTTTGCCTATACGGGCAGCACATATTTTCTTTTCAAGGAACCAGGTTCCTCATCAGTACGCCACTTTTCAACAAAAACTTTACTTTTCTGTAAAAAATAAATTTTAACTTTACAATAGTCCTTATACTGACCGGTTTAGCCACAGTAAGTACACAACCTATTATCAACCACATTTACATACTTCCTATGGTAATTATAGGAGGTTTTAGACTTTGGAAACCCGACTCCTTGCTTGTTTACACCATTAATCATGTATATAGACGTTATTCAGAGTACCGGGTCCATTTTAGTGACTTATTAAGATAATTTTTAACCCTTTATAAATTCTCCTGAAGTTTTCTATTCTTTTCAAGCTTAGCAACAACACTTGTTTTAATTTTCTTAAGCTCACTCTTAAGATCAAGTTGGCCTTTCTAACCACTTCCTCTCTCTCAGTGTTGTCCATCCATTTTTTTTGTTTGTTTATTCAACAAGATGTGTTATGCAGTTTCTTCTTCCACTTGTTTCCTTAAATCTACAATGGGGACTACCATATCATCCCTTTCTTGCTCAGTAGTAGAAATTTTCTCTACTAGAGTATTCTTTTCTTTGCTAAGGGTCTCTATGGTTTCCTTCAAGTCATCAACCACTACCATCAAATCATCTCTAGACTTTTCAACATCTCCTAGCTCTATGATTACGACATCTTTATCATTAATAAAACTATAATATGTATCAATTAGAAAATTTGCTAATGACATCAATTTTTTCGAAGACTAAGACTTCAGATTTCTTTTAACATCCCTAAAAGATACCTCATCATTGTTGTCCTCTTCATCCTCATCGGACTGAGCCATCAATGCAAACAATGAATCGAATTCCTTTGCTTCATTTTGCACTGCCATCATGGAGCTACTTTCTGAATTTGGTTCCTTTTCTGGTTCACTAAAGGAGTCTCCCCATGCAGCAAGATCTTTCTTCACAAAATTGTCAGCCCCACTTTTTTGGCTGAATCATTTGTTAGGAACCATGTTCCTTTTTTCTACTTTGTCAGAGTTGTGTTTATGATGATCTTGTTTCAGAAATGGGCAGTCTTTGATGAAGTGTCCAGGATTTCCACACTTATGACAACAATCATTTCCTTTGGAATTCTTGCTGGAACTTCCTTTCTTTGGGATCCCACCATTTTTTCGAACCATCTTCTGAAATCTTTGTGGTCTATTGGTTGATTAAATTTTATCAAGGTTTGGTGGAGCAGCCATGTAAATCCTTTCTAGGCGTTAACCTTTTAGAAAGAATCCACTTTAATACCAATTGTTATAAATTATGCGTCCACTAGACTTGTAGAGAACCGGGTTTTTTATGAGGTTCCATGGAAGATACTGATGATCCGAACTACATAGAGATCTGGTCCCGTTTTGTATAGTGATGACTACTGAGTAAGTATGTAAATAATGCACAGGATAAGTTCCCACTGAATAGAGAACCAGATTCTCTATAGGTTCCCACTGTAAGCCACAGATTGTAAAATCAACCAGTATAGGGAATCATGTTCTCTAATTATTCTCACAATAGCTCGGCAGTAAGTAAAGAACACAGAAGATTTTACGTGGAAAAATCCCAAATCAAGGGGACAAAAACTACTACCCACACTTATAGGCTTTCAACTTCACTATCTTGTAAACCCCTATTACAAGCCTTTTTATAATATATCTATTACAAAGAATTCAACTAACTTGTGGTACTCTTACCACAAACCACTTTGAGACTTCCTAGTTACAAAGACTTTAACTAATTTGTGATGCTCTCCGCACAAGCCACTTTGTCACTCTATAGTAACAAAGGATTTTCACTCTAATTTGTAATAATACTATTACAAGCCACTTTGTAACTCTCTAGTTACAAAGACTTTACAACTTGACTAACTCTAGCCAAGACACAGACTTAGACGGTTTGTGATTTTGAGTTTCCTAAAAACAACTTCTAAGAAAGCTAGATAGGAGTTACAATGAAGAACAAATAAAAAAGACTCAACAAATCTATGGACATAAGATACCTTCAATCTTGGATTGTCAAACCTCCTTTTTCACTACACCCCCAAGGGTATTAAGGATTTTTTCCAATTAAAGGACAATCAGATGAAATTTATTATTAATATTTTAGAGTCACCACTTGGGAGATTAATGGTGTCCCAAGTTACTGGTTGAATCCCAAACTGAGGAAACATATAACTCTGTTAACAGTCCGCGAACCAGAAATCCGAGTAAGGAATTCTGTTAACCCGAGAGAAGGTGTTAGGCATTTCCGGGTTCCGTGGTTCTAGCACGGTCGCTCAACTGTCGTATTTGATTTTATTTGATTTCAAAACATGTTCTAGCTTATGTGCCTTTTATTCGTAAACCGCTTTTATCATTATTTTAAAAAAATTGCAATATCGTGAAAATGCATCTTGAACCACGCCGCAATCAATGCACCCGTGGTTGTCAACACATTTTGACTCCGTTGAGATTTGGATTTGGGTCATATAAATGTGCACTAATTTTAAGAAGATAATTTTATTAAAGGCGTGCCTACAGAGACTAACGCATTATTATATTTGGGGAACGCCGTAAAATTTGTTAAACGGCCCTCCCGAATTCTAAGTATTTCGAATATAATATTTATTGAGAGCCCCGCAATTTGTAGTTTTATTTGGCGAGGCTCGTATCATTTTATTTTAAATCCAACCTAAAAGAAACTACAATTATCTAGTTAATTTGTCTCTAAGAGTAAGAGAAAAAGCCTTAATTAATTAGCATTGTTTACGAACTATTATATTAAATCTATGACTTTTATTTAATTCAGGCCTTCGGTGGTTCTTGGGTCTCAGAATCTGCCCCAGAATGGAATGGGCCCAACCAGGCTTGAAGAGCTGTTACAGACGTGAAGTCTGGGCCTTGACCCAATTTGGACATGCTGAACCCGAAATTCAGCTGTGATTCTGTCCAAATATAAACTTTCAGCACACAATATGATTCCCTTTAAAAATTATCCTCAGCAACACTGATCGAAATTGTCCCATGTTTAGAGTGACGAACCATTTCCAACACCTTTGATAAGTCCATCATTAAACTAATACAATCATCCATGATATTGAAATTAAAGTTGATGCTCGTTTGTCACTTACCTATAGTGTTTTCTACTCAAATTCCAGTACTACCTGATCTGTCAAACGCAATATTACTCAATTAGTGTAAGAGTCAACCTTCTGGAGTTACTAATGCTTTATTGTTTTTGTTTTTGTTTTTGTTTTGTTTTACTGCTGGTTTTCCTTTTATCCTATGAGCCGGGGGTCGATTGGAAACAGCCTCTCTGCCCATTCGGGTAGGGGTAAGACTTGTCTACATATTACCCTCCCCAGACCCCACTTGGTGGAGTATAATGAAAGGTTTAAATACACAAAATCAGAAAGAGGCTAAATCGGAACTTCAATTCTTCAAAATCAGAAACTGAGATTACCAGCAGCAATGCGCTATCGAAATTCACAGGCACTTCAGACTAAGTCCAGGAATTCAAAATCTACACAGAAACCACAAATCCAATCGCAGCACCAAAATTTAACCACACTGAAATCAGTAGATAATTCTAGCCTACCAAATCAACTCAAAACCAGCTTGATTAAACCAAAACCAATCGATGAAAACAACAATACAGCTTCAGAAGATCCTTTAACAACCAGAAGAGAACAGAACTGGACAATTCTGCCTAAGGTCCAAAGTAATAGTGCATTTTGATTTCTTTTTTGAAGATTTTTTTTACCTCTATTTTTGGATTTTTAAACTTTGGAATTTTAAAACTGGATATGAAATTGGGAAAAAGGCTATTCTTAAGAGAATTATTTTTTTAAGGCTGAAAAGAAGACTACTCCCTAAGGCATGAGAATGCCAATTTATAGGGCGCTATAAGGGTGAACAATCAGATTTTTGGTTTTCTTTTTAGTCCCTCTTCATTTTTACTTTAGTCCCTCATTTATTAACTTGCTACCCAAGTACTTACCTCTATTGTGTTGAAATGTACACTAAAATCCTATTCTAGAAAGCCCTAGGGTGTTCTTCTACCTATACAATACCTATATACCCTTATTTTTATTTTTGAAATTACTATTCCTGATAAACCAACCATTTCTCATGCCTAAACTACCCTAAAAACTTCTCAAAATTACTGATTCTACCTAAATTTTTAACAGCTATAACCAATCCCCTAAACTAATTCAAAACTAACTAGAATTGATTAACTAAAACTCAGAAATTAACTAATTGAACAAACAAATCAGAATTATTCATTCACACAAACTCAATTAGATTTAAAAATCAAAAGACCAGGATCAACAATGCAAAGATTAGACTAATAGTCGGAACTAAATGAAATTAAACCAACATTTAACCTATAAGGTAACAATTGAACATTTAAACATCACCTCAAAACTAAAGAAATTAAAATTAGCCTAAACATCTTGCTAACAATTAACGGACAGAATTGTATCGAGTCCAAGCTAATCAATTAAGAAAATTCTGAAATTAAAATACAATTAATTAGTAGATGATATATGCATCAAATAAAACAAAACTAAAAACGAGAAGAAAATTCAATGATTGAAACAGATGGAACAAAAGAAGCAAAAGAGGAATAAAATTGTCTTGATAAACAAGATAAAACGTAAAACTAACGGAACACTTACTATCGAACCTGCTAGACCCTGAATTATTCCCAAAATAGTCGGACTGCATGAACTCTAGATCCAAAAATCTCGAACTCTACCGAGATTCGAGAGATTCTAGCATAGAAATCTTCATGAGGGGGGTTAAGGGGATTGTGGGGTGCAAATTTGGAGCTATTTGGACAAGGTGTTATTTTGGGCCTGAGCTTCAGACATATATTCGAGAAGGTGTGGTTAGATTCGAAGGAAACTGATGGCATGGTTGGAAAGAGGAGCGTGAGGAGAACAATTTGTGTTATTTTGGTTGGGTCTGGTGACCGGCGCCGCTGTGGGTGGCAGAAGTGGCGATGACAGTTTTCAATATTCGAGATGGCCAAGTGATATTCGAAGGGAAATGATAGTATATCTATGATGAGGGCGTCGAGGCGGTCTATGGGTGTGAATTTGAGAGCCACCGGAGAAAGTCATGTCTTCTCCGACGGCGGCGCCGGTGAGGGATGTAAGGGCGGCTGACCAGTTAGGGCTTAGGTGAGAGACGAGGGGGGTTCTAAAGGGGGATAAGGTTTTCGGACATATATATATATATATATATATATAAAGATCATAGGACGATCTGTCCGCTTGATTAAGAAACAACAGCTGCGATTGACTCGTGAAAAACAACGTCACTTGGTTATAGAAGGGGGCAGGCCGGATGGGGCAGATTATGGTATGGGCCAGTGAGGGCGAATATGATTGGGCTGGGGAAATTTATTTAAATGGCCAAATTCGTCCATTTATATGGACAGCCCCTATACCTTTGTATTTTTTATTTTTCTTTTCAATTTGGTTTTTTTCATTTTGTATCTATATATCTTTTTTTATATTTTAAAATGACAAATAGAAAATCATAGACAAAATTAACACTAACAATATTATTTAATTTTCCAAAATTAACTAATTTCTAGTTTTAAACTAAAATTAAAATAAATTCCACAAATAAAAATAAATCTTTGTCCGTAAACAAAATCGTGACAGTTGTTCTTGCACTTGAGAGAGTATTTCCGTTTATGATTTTGCTAGTGTTGGAGCGAGAGGCCTTGTGTCTTTCACTAGTTTTATATTACAAAAGACTTCACCTTAGTGATGTAAATTCACAATGGTGATATCCAATCTTGGTTAGTACATGCCCCTTCTCATTGGGAAGTGACTGTTGTACTATCTGCAGAACTATTGCATGTGTAGTTGCATGCAGTCACTTTCTGCAGTTGCTTTCTAGCTGTACTATTGACTTATTCCTCTGTCAGGGGAACACAAATGTATCAGGTCCCTAATCTAGTTCCTATGAATCTAAAGACACACTGCCCAGATTATCTTGAGTCGATTAACTTGAATGATTGTACCAGGCATACTTAAGGTCCTTCATCTGGTTCTCTCATGAAGTAAGGTGTTTTTATCTTCCTTGATTGTGTTTACGCATGTGTGATATCACTTACAATGATGTAAGCAAGGTAGGTAAATAGCATTTCATAGAAATTTAACTGCTATGCTGTTCCTATGCAATAGCATGTGCAAGCAGCAACTTTCCTGCTGGAGAGTTAGCTTCATACAATCTCCTCGTGAACTGGTAGGGACATGTTCCCTCAGCTGTTCCTGTAGGTCCTTTGATTTAGTAATAAGATTCACCTAGCTTTCCCAAGTGCTGGATCCCTGCCTGGAACTTTGTGATCTCATAGTCTTATAGATGTGTATCAGGTTCCTTATCTGGTTCTGAATGGTCAATTTGTTAGATTATCACTATTTACAGTAAAGTACTTGCGCCCAAAGTACTTATAACCTATTAGTTTCTTCCAGAATCACAAGTATGGAGCTCGTATAGTAGTAAACTTCTTAGAGACATAAAGTGTTTGATATAGAAATAACGCTTCTTTGAATAATTTATACATACGTACATCTTTTGCCATCAGGGCTCAACTATCCTATAGGGACAAAATTTATCTAGCCGTTTAGCCCATTACAAAGTTTTCCTATCGAGTCCCTCTTTGGCGTGAAGTATTTTTCTCAAAGATATAGCCTCCGAGGGTGATGCCCCCAGTATGCGAGGTTGATTTAAATGAAGCCTTGGATACTGTTGAACTCTCCCCAGGGAGCACATAGTTGTTGCCCCATTAAAAAATTTTCCAACAAAACCCATTTGGGATAAAACCCAATCTTAGAGAAAAAAATTGCAATGCATTCTTTAAAGCCTAAGGTCTTCGTATAGAAGGGTGTTCTCATATTCGATCGAACATCTACAACAAGTTAGTCTTAAATACAAATAAAGAAAAGGAGAAGGTTATACCATAGCAGTAATACCACTTGAGTAGCGATACCTTCCAATTATTTGGCAATTGTTCGCCTTCCATCGCTCCAATCTTGTAAGATCCTTTACCGATAACTCCGATGACTCGGTACGGTCCTTGCCAATTTGGGCCTAGTTTACCTAGGTGTTTTTATATAGCTCCATCATTTTTAGCCCTAATGGCAATGCATTGTAAAAGTATGTTCCAAACTTATTGTTGAATGAGGTCTTCTCCTATTCCTCTAGGTTCATCTGAATTTGGTTGTACCCGGAGTAGGCATCGAGAAAGGTAAGGATCTCGTAGCCGGCTGTGGCATCGATCATGCTATTGATGTTAGGAGAAGAAAGGAGACTTTAGGGCATGCCTTGTATAAATCCTAATAATCTAGGAACATTCTAAGTTTGATCCCTTTTTTACGGACTACAACTACGTTGGTTAACCACTCGGGGTATTTTACATCCCAAATAGACCATATTTTAAGAAGTTTAGTTACCTTATCCTTTATGAATTCAGCTTCACCTCGGATTGAGGCCTTTTTTTAATTTACTAGTTTAAACCTGGGGTCGAGGCTGAGCCGATATATTGTTATTTTTGGTGGGATCCATGTCATGTCTAAATTGGACCAAGTAATACAATCCATGTTATCGATTAGAAATTGAATTAGTTTTTTTCCTGAGTTCAGGGGTTAGCCTCGTTCCCCGGTACCTCCCTCTCGGGCATATACTTAATCAGTATGACCTGTTCCAGCTCCTCGAACATTGACTTGTTGCATCTAATTATTCCGGAAGAATGAAAGGTCGAGGAGTAAGGAAATCATCTTCTTATTTTTCGATTACCCTTTTCTCTGATTTGGTCGAAGCTGGGGATAGTGATTGCTATTTGGTTGTCTGCTTTTCTTTGGTGCTTGATATTTTAGAGGTTGATGGTGCTGGTATCAGGTTACCTCATCGATGACAAACATTTCCTTTGCAGCATGTTGTTCCCCGTAAACTGGTTTCACCCCATCCACTCTTGGGAATTACATCATCTGATGAAGGGTCAACGGTACTACTCTCATGATGTGGATCCATGGCCTCCCAAGTAGTGCATTATATCTCATGTCGCCTTCAATGAAATGGAATTTTGTATCTTGGATGGTCTCGTACATGTTCACTCGTAGGATTATCTCCCTATTCGTTGTATTTCTTGCCATGTTGAAGCCGTTTAGGACCCCGAGATGCAGGCACAATTTGGTCCTGCAGGCCGAGATGCTCTACGACCCTCGATCTGATAATGTTTTCTAAGCTACCTGGATCCACTATAACATGTTTAACTTGAATTTTAATTAACAAGATAGAAATTATTAGGGCATCATTGTGCGGCTGGGAAATGCCTTCCGCTTCCTCATCATTGAACTATGGGATGCCCTCGGGGACATAACTCCGAGTCTATTTTTCTCTGACACCTTAGTACGTATGAAAATAGGACCTTGTGGAACATCAACCCCGCCAACGATCATATGAATTACATGTTGTGGTTCTTTTTGCTCATTTTTTCTATTACCTCTCTTTCTCTGAAGTGATTTTTAGCTCGATCACTGAGAAACTCATGAAGTTTACCCTCGTTGAACAATCGAGCTACCTCCTCCCTTAGCTACATGTAGTCTTTGGTGTGCCATGGTATTTACACATCAAGCTTGGATTTATTTGAGAAGGATTGATTGCTTCCATGTTTGTAACCCTCGAGGCCTTGACTGCCAATATATTTTGATAAATTGAGCCTGAAGAGGCCTCCATCTGGTCGTCCTCAACCCTGATCTTCGATTGGCAACGATTATGTACATCTACCCAAGGCACAACTGGATACTCGATCAAATTTTGCTATCCCAGACCGATGGTAATTCCATTAGCTCCATTTGAAATTAGGATACGAACTCCATAAGCATTTCATCACCCCTCTATCTTATCTTGAAAATGTCCGATTTCCTTCTCGCAACCTTTATAGCCCCGACGTGTGCCTTTAAGAAGGCATTTGCTAACATAGTAAATGAATCAATAGAGTTCGATGACAAGTTGTGATACCAAATCACTGCTCTTTCAGACAATGTTTCCCCAAATGTTTTCAGCAAAACCGACTCGATCTCGTCATCATTTAAGTCGTCTCTTTTAATCCAACATATGTACGAGGTGCTGTGTTCATTAGGATTGCTCATCTCATTATACTTAGGTATACTCGAATGGGATTTGGAGCTGTGCTCGGGGGGAGGGGGGAAAGATTTTTGCACGAATTTTTGGCATCCAACCCCTTTGAAGACTGGGGGTGCCCCCGATATTTGATCAACACGGGAGATATAAATCTCCACTTTTTTGTCATTATCCTCAATATTGCTTTACCAGCGTGGTTTTTTTGGTGATCTTCTTGAGCATCCTCATAATCGTGGGATCAGTCCCCGAGCTATTATCGTTCGATCTTTCTGGCATTGGCTCAGTACGACGAGTGATCTCTGGTCCAACCTCACTTGGAGTTTTTTACTAGCTTTGAAGTTGAACGATAACAATTTGTTGAGCTTGAGGCATCTCGAATATTACTTGGAGGCTAACTCCCCCATCCCCTATACCCTGTGCTCCTTGTCCATAAGATCGGACTTCCCCGTGTATACTTCCTCAGGGATCTACTCCTAAATCTGCATTCAATGAAATGTGTGAACTAACTTCAACTGGTTCCATATCTGACACTTCTCTATGGTTAATCAGTTGTTCACTGGCTCTCAGAGCAACTATATTGTTGTTTTCCTCATGAAATCCAAGGCCATTATCGATGAGTACGGGTGCATTTGGTGAGTTTTACATGTTTTAACCTGAGAACAAAAATTCTCGACAAGAACAAGTGAAAAAATAACGTTTGTTATCAGAATCAGTGCTAAAATAACAACTGTTATCTTTAGCCCCACGGTGGGTGCCAAACTAATTTCCTCGAAATACTAGTAACAATTAAACTTCTTCGTGGTTTTAAAGATACGCGCTTTAATTTAATACTAATTAATAGCCAAGAAATCTAATCGTGTAAATTAAAGAAGTGACTTGAATAAAAGCATAGTTTAAGCAAATCTTGACCTTGAGCTATAATGGCCTTGAGGCAGATCAACAAGAACAGTAAAGTAAATACAATAAAGTTAAGAGACAATTCTAATGATTAATGAGCAAGAAAGTAAGAAAGTATATTCTTTTGCCAAAGATTGATGATTGTTACAAATAATTAGGGTCCCCTCTATATAGTAGGGGGAACCCTAAATAAGATATATTTCTAATTTTAGCAAGGAATCATATTGGGATAGCTGTCTAACTACCTAGTACAAATTCGTACAAAGTCGTACAGATTTATTTCGAAATTCACGCCGTGATCTTAGGGACGGTGCGGTAATCTTTCTTTTCTATTTAAAACCCATAACGATATCATCTCAGGTTTGGTCATACTCAGTCTTGGTGCTCATCGTGTACTTCAATTTTTCGAGCCTTGTACTCCGCCATCGAGCATAAAATCGGTCCTTTCTGAACTCGAGTTCGAAGCGACTCTTCGAGCCCATAAAATTGAGCATACCTAATTTCGACCATATACAATAACCTAGGAATTAACCTATTAATACATCGCTAACTTGTAACAACTCGATTACAAGTCCCTTTGCAATAACTCTTTTACATAGCTTACAACTTGACTAACTCTAGCCGAGACACAAACACAAGGTTTATGATTTTAGAAAAAAATTTCCCACATAATGTTTAAAACTATCTAAGTAGGAATTCCAAGTAAAATACTTTAACAAAGGTGCAACACAATTAAGAACATGTAATGACTCAATATAGGAAACTGGTTCTTCATCATGTTGTTGATTATTCTTCATGCCCTTGAGTATCACTTGCATGATTGACACATACTTGAGAGAATTCTTATTAGATTATTGAATGTGCAAGTTACTAATAAATAGTGAATATGATGCATTTTTACACTCCTTCATGCTTAAGTTTTGATCAGAAATGTGCACAAAATAGTCTCAAAGGCTCATAAGTTGTGCTTGATTGCAGGTTTGATCAACAAGGTGGCAAGATATCAAAGATCAGCACAAAAAGGAGCGAAAATTGCACAAGTACCAAGACAAGACAAAGCTCAATCAAATAGGGCAAGTGCGACCACACATCATTCTGTATGGTCCGCACAAGTGAAATTCAGAGAGGTTGTTATTCAGGAAAAAAGGGAAATGTGCCTACAAGGGGTTTTGTGCGGTTCGCATTGGAATTATTGCAGCCACACTCGAGTTAGTGCAGTCCGCCGAGCCAAGGTTTAGAGAGTGGTGTTTTTCAGGTTGAAAGCTCAATGCGGTCCGCGGTCCTTTTATGCGTACCGCAATGGAAGCCACAACGGCTGCACTCAAGTTCGTGCGTTCTACATTACCCAAGTTCAGAGAGATGAGTATTCAAGTTTAGAGACTTAGTGCGGTCGCACTCGTTTTTGTGCGGCCGGCACTAGCCCCGCATGGGTATTTTATTCTAGATTTTTCTGCCTAGTATAAATATATTCTTTTCCCATTTTTAGGTTGTCAGATAATTTTTGTACTGAGCTGCACTCATGGCATCGTTCCTTTTAGTATTTCGAGTAATTTAGCGTGTTTTCAACATTGAACTTCAAGTTTATTTTAGCAATTAATTATTATGAGTTTTTCTTCATTTATTTCTTTGTTTTCTTCTCTAATTATGAGTAGCTAGACCCATCAGCTAGGGTTTTGGCTCATCCCCAGTGTGTGTAATTGATGGGTCTTGTGTTTTGATGCTTGATGTTCTATAGGAACTGAGGCATACTCAAAAGATTGATAGTCACAATTAAAGGGTTAATCCAATAGATAGTAATACCCGACCTGAACCTTGATTGCTTGCACAAATTTGCATACCCAATTGGTCTTGAGAAAATCAATTCGGGCAAAATCACTCAAACTACCGAGAGGTATAGATTGAGTAGAATCATGCAATGGTTATATTATACTCCCCAAATATGACAATCTAGCTTTAGACTCAAGAATCCGTGAATTGACCACCTAGGCAAAAGTCACTACTCTAGTGCCTTTTAATCATTTGAACAACTTGCAATAGTTTAACCTCTGCTTATTTTAGTTTATTGAGCATTGTAGATTTATAAAATTAGAACCATAATCAAACCAAAAATGTGTAGAAGTGCAATTTGGAGAAAATACACAACTCCAATTTAGATAGACAACCGACTTCAACATCTAGTTCCATGTGGAAATCGATCCCGACCTTAATCGGGTAAAACCTGCTTCGACCTCTCTCGCTACTCAATAGTAGTGCATGGTTGGCTTCGATCACTTTTTGGCGCCGTTGCCGGAGAGCTAACAGTTTTGGCTATCTATCAAACTAGCTTTGCGTATTGTTCTTCTTTCCTTCTGTGTTACTAATTTGTTTGTGTCACAACTACAGGTACAAAATAGCAGCAAATGCTATTGACCCTCATGGAAATGTGATTGCGAGGGAGGAGGTAGATGATGTTGGAGAGGATGAGGTGCCTTTTGTACATCAAGGACAAAGTAGAGGTCGTCGGGACAATGCTAATACCAATGATAACATTCCAGAACCTCCTCTGCTACCTCCAAGAGTGGCTCCTCGAGTGCTTCCAAACCAAGGCTATGCAAGTACAATTGTCCCACCCCAGATCCGGGCGGGCAATTTTCAAATAACCAATGTGATGCTGACATTGCTTGAGCAGCGTGGGTATTTCACGGGTGTTGTAAATCAAAATGCTTACAAATATCTCAAGGGGTTTCTGGATACTTCTTGGGGGAGCAAGCAAATAAATTTTTCCGAGGATTCCTTTCGGTTGAGACTCTTCCCATTTTCAGTAAGAGGGAAGGCACTAGATTGGGTTGAGTGACTTCCCAACCATTCCATCACTACTTGGGATGAATTCGCAGACAAGTTCATTGCAAATATTTTCTCACCGGGGCGTATGACAGCATTGAGAGATCAGATATTGGCCTTCAAGAAAGAGCCCACAGAACCTTTGCATGAGATTTGGAGCATTGTAGGAAAATGGTAAAGGAATTCCCCAACAATGATATGACCGAGGCGATGATCTAATAAACCTTCTAATAGGGCATTAACATAACCAACCAATGCATAGTGAACCAACTTGTCGGGGGCAACTTTATGAAGTTGTAGTATGATGAGGCACGTGGCATTCTTGACAATGACGCTTCTTCTTCTTGGTAAAGTAGAGCCAATGTGCCCCTAGTGACCCCACGATTACTCACTTGCACAAGGAGTTACATGATCATGGGCATGCTATAGATGAGTTGACTACTACGATGAACCAACTAGAAAAGGCACAGTTGCAACAAGTTAAAAATTCTAGCCAAGTGAATTCCATGGAGGGTGTCAACATGCTTGTCAACAAAAGAAAGCAAAGAGGACAACAAAATAGAGGTAATTCAAAGCAATTTGACAATGATTGTGGTGGATTTCAAGATGATGGTTATGATGGGAAGAATGAGGAGGTGCAGTACATGAATAATTATCAAGGCCAAATGGGCAATTATTCCAACCAACAACAATGAAGTCCCCAAGGCAATTGGGGCAATAAACAACAACAAGGCAATGGATATTGGGGGAACAACAATCAAAACAACACCTGGGGTAATCAGAACAACAATCAAAACAACCAAAGAAATTGGAATGGTAACAACAACAATTGGAGTGGTAACAACAACCAAGGTAGATGGAACAAAGGAAACCAAGGAACCCAGGGGAAAGGCTTTCAAAGGCCCCCAATGTACCAACAACCGAAAAATCCACCCCTATTTCCATCCCATGGTCCTAGTTCTTCTAGCAATGATATGGGTAGAACTGAAATGATGTTCGAACAAATGATGAAGAAGAATGCGAATTCGGATGCTCAGTTATCTTCTCACAATACTTCCATTAGAAACTTGGAGGTACAACTAGGCCAAATTTCACAATCCTTGAATACTCGCCCTAAGGGTGCTCTACCAAGTGATATGATAGTGAACCCGAAGAGTGGGAACAATCATGCTATGTCGGTAAGAAGAAGAAGTTGACGAGGTGGTGATGTGAATGGTTCCAAACAAAAGAAAATTTTGAGTGATGATGTTGAGTTGCAAGAAGACGAAGTTCCTTTGGTAGAAGAAAACGTGATTGATGAGAATGAGAATGAAGATGCAAGGATTGATATTCAAGATGCCGAGGTGGAAATTCAAAATGACGTGAACCCATCTAGGGAACACGTAATAGACACGCCGAAAGCTAATGTTCCTTTGCCAAGGCCACCTCCACCATATCCTCAAAGGATCGTGAAGCAAAAAAATAAGAATCAATTTAAAAAGCTCATTGACATGATGAAGAGCTTATCCATTAATGTGCCTTTGGTGGAGGCTCTTGAATAAATAACGGGCTATGCTAAATTTATGAAGGACTTGGAAACAAACAAGTGGTCTATGAATTGTGAAACTATAAAGATGACTCATCAAGTTAATGAAATGGTGCATTCAATAGCCTTGGGGCTTGAAGATCTAGGTGCTTTAACCATTCCTTGCACCAGTGGGAGTGCGTATTTTGCTAAGGCTCTATGTGATTGGGGGATAGTATTAGTTTGATGCTCTACTCAGTATTCACAACTTTGGGTATTGGGTAACCTAGGCCAACTTCCATGAGATTGAAAATGGAAGATAAAACAATACAGAGACCATTGGGTTTTATAGATGATGTACTTGTCCGAGTGGAAAAATTTATCTTGCCAGCTCACTTTGTGATCTTGGATTGTGAGGTGGATTATGAAGTTCCTATCATATTGGGGAGACATTTCCTTGCTACTAGGAATTCCTTAGTTGATGGGGAAGCAGGGGAACTCACCTTCGGGTGGGTGATGAAAAAGTGGTCTTTCATGTGTGCAAGTCAATGATGCAGCCCAACAGTACCGAGGTGTGCTCTTTTGTGTAGTGATAGTTTATGACACCAGTGCAATGATCAATATGTAGGACCCATTGGAGGCCTTATTGTTGAATCTTGATGTAAATGATGATGAGGGTCGAGTGGAGTGCATGAATGCTTTACATGATATGGGATTTTATTCTTATGACTCGAGGAAACTATATTTGGATCTTAAAAATCGGAAGACTCCTCCAACAATACCTTCAGTTGCGGAGCCTTCGATGTCGGAGTTTAAATCCCTTCCTCTACACCTCAGGTATAAGTTCGTAGGCCCTAGTTCTACTTTTCTAGTTATTTTTTCCTCTTATCTTATTAACATGCAGGTTGATGCCACATTGGTGGTTCTTTAAAAGTAGAAAAAGGAAATTGAATGGACTTTAGCTGATATTCAGGGGATAAGCCCCGCATTCTGTATGTACAAGATTATTCTGGAAGATGATTCAAAACCCTCCTTGGAACATCAAAGGAGGTTGAACGAGGCAATGCAAGAAGTTGTGAAAAAGGAGATGATCAAATGGTTGGATGCCGGGGTTGTATACCCCATCTCTGAGAGCTCTTGGACTTCGCTGGCGCAATGCATACCGAAGAAGGGTGGCATGATCGTGGTTGCAAATTCATAAAATGGGTTAATTCCTACCAAAACCATCACTACTTGGAGTGTATGCATGGACTTTCTCAAGTTAAATAAAGTGACCCGCAAGGATCATTTCCTTTGCCTTTTTCTTGATCAGATGTTAGACCAACTTGCTAGGCGTTCCTTCTACTATTTCTTGGATAGGTATTCTGGGTACAACCAAATCTTGATTTCTCCAGAAGATCAGGATAAGACCACTTTCAGTTGTCTATATGGCACATTTGCCTTTTCTAGGATGTTTTTTGGGTTGTGTAATGTACCGACTACATTTTAGCGGTGTATGATGGCCATTTTCACCGATATGGTGGAATACATCTTGGAGGTGTTCATTGACGACATTAGTATTGTGGGTGATTCATTTGATGAGTGCTTGAAGAATCTTGATAGAGTTTTGGCCCGTTGTGCAGAAACCAATCTTGTACTCAATTGGGAGAAATGCCACTTTATGATGGAAGAGGGCATAGTTCTTGGGCATAAAATTTAAAAGAATGGTATTGCGGTAGACAAAACAAAAATTGATGTGATTTCAAGGCTCCCTCCCTCTACATCTCTCAAGGGAGTTCAAAGTTTTCTTGGGCAAGCGGGGTTCAACCGGAGATTTTTCAAAGACTTTTCGAAGGTAGTGAATCCCTTATGCAAGTTATTAGAAAATGATGTCAAGTTCGTGTTTGATGACAAATGTATGCAATCATTTGAACTTCTCAAGCATAAGTTGACCACCACACCTATCATTAACGCATCTAATTAGAGCTTGCCATTTGTGCTCATAAGTGATGCGAGCGATGTTGCGGTTCGGGCAGATTTGGATCAAAGCGTTAATAAAATGTTTCATCCGGTGTACTATGTGAGCAAGACAATGAACGATGCTCAAGTGAACTACACGTTGACCGAGAAAAAAACTTTTGGCTATTGTGTTCGCAATGGAGAACTTTTAACAATATCTCATGGTGCCAAGGTCATAATCCATGCCGACCATGGCGCACGTTGGTACTTGACGACGAAGAAGGATTCCAAAGCTAGACTGACACGATGGGTCGTGTTATTTCAAGAGTTTGATTTAGAGATGGTGGACCGGAAGGGTGGTGAAAACCAAGTGGCGGACCACTTGTCCCACTTGGAGGAGGAGGGGAGGCATCGTGATGCCTAGAGATCAATGATTCATTTCCCGTTGAAAAAATCCTTTCGGTGTCGATGAATGGTATGCCATGGTTTGTGGATGTTACTAATTTCCTTTTGGCTGGTATAATCACGTGTGAGCTCTCTTCTAGCCAAAGGAAGAAGCTTTAGCGGGATAGTTTAGATTTCTATTGGGATGGGCCATACTTGTTCAAGATGTGCACGGATGGTTTGATCCAATAATGTGTCTCAGAGGAAGAGCAATTGAGTATCTTGGATGCTTGTCATTCCTCTCTCCATGGTGGCCATCATGGCGGGGCGAGGATGGATTCCAAAGTTCTTAGTTGTGGCCTTAACTGGACAACTTTGTAAAAAGATGCAAGTGAACTTGTGAAGAGGTGTGACAAATGTGAAAGAGCGGTGGAATTTTGAAGAATTATGAGATGCCTCTTAATACCATCCTCGAGGTTGATATTTTTGATGTATGGGGCATCAATTTTATGGGCCCTTTTGTTAGCTCGTGTGAGAATACATACATTCTTGTGGCGGTTGACTATGTTTCAAAGTGGGTTGAAGCCGTGACTTTTTCCAACAATGAGGCCCAGAGTGTTGTTGCATTTCTCAAAAAGAGCATTTTTACAAGTTTTGGTACTCCTCGTACAATCATAAGTGATATGGGGTCTCATTTTGCAATAGAACTTTTGATACTTTGCTTGCAAAGTATGGTGTCAATCACAAAGTTCTACCCCCTATCATCCTCAAACAAGTGGTCAACTGTAAGTCTTAAACAGGGAAATCAAGACTACATTGTCAAAGACGGTCAATGCAAATAGGACCGATTGGTCAAAGAAGTTGGATGACGCTCTATGGGCTTATAGGACCGCTTACGAGACTCTGATTAGTATATCTCCGTATCGGTTAGTGTTTGGGAAAGCTTGCCATCTACCGGTTGAGTCAGAGCACAAGGCCATGTGGCTTTGAGGAAGCTAAATGTTGAATGGGATGTTGCAGCCAATCTTCGTGTGGAGCAGCTTAATGAAGTTGATGAATTTTGATTCCATGCATACTCCAGTTCTTCATTGCACAAGGACAAGATGAAGTACCTTAATGATAAATATCCTCGTAGCAACGAGTTCAAAGTGGGTGATTTGTTTCTCTTGTTCAACTCTCGGTTACGTCTATTTTCAGGAAAGCTTAAGTCAAAATGGAGTGAACTTTTTAAAGTGGTGTGTGTGTGACCCCGTTTGGTGATTTGATTTAAATAACAAAAATGGGGAAGTTTTCATAGTGAATGGTCATAGGGTCAAGCACTACTTGGGAAAAATCAATGGCATCCACATGGTGGCACTTTTCATCTCAAAGGATTTGATAATAACCTGCGTCATACCACAACGTTAAATCAAGCACTTCTTGGGAGGCATCCCATGTGTTTTTCTTCTAGTTTGTCTTAGATTTCCATTGTAGTATATGATTTATTTTTGGACTGACTAGTTGTGAGATGCTACATGATTGTGTTGATACAGTGCAGGACAAAGTGCAAAAAAATTGTTCAAGTCACTGAAGTTTGCAATGCGGACGCACTACATTTTATGTGGCCACAAAAAACTTAGTACAAAGGTAAACAAACTAGTGTACACCGCAGTGATGATTGATAGAAAAAAAATCCAACACTCTAAAGTTTGCCACCGCGGCCGCATTATATTTTGTGTGGTCCACTGTGGACCACTACGATTGCAAGGAATTTTTTGTGGGCCACAGTGATTGCCTTCTCAAACTTGTATCATGCTGTGTGATATGGACCGCACTGCATTTTGTGGGGTCCGTGGTGGGTAGGTGAGCTGGGCCCTAGGACTTTTTCAATAAATAGTACTGAGGCCCACCATTTGAACTTTTCGATCCTTTTTCTCTCAAAGCCCTAAAAATCATTGTTCATCTTCCCTCTTGCTCGTAATTAACTGCTAGGAATCATTTATCTTCAGTACCTTTCACAGCTGGTAACTTTAAATTCTTTTTAATTTTTTAATTTTGTTATTTTCTTGTACTTTTTTTGTTTTCTTTGCTTCATCTTGTTCTTCTCGTATTTCTTTTGATTTGGTAAGAATATGTTAGTTACTTTCTTGTTTAAAGTAGTATTAGGTAGTTAAATGACAGAACCACATTTAGAGAAACTTTATAGGTGAAAAATTGGACTTAAAATGAACATTTGATGAACCCTAGGTTGGTATTATATTTTGGTACTCTTGTGCAGATCGCGGTGGAAATTGTTCTCTCCGCGGTGCCCTAGTGCGTCCGAAATGGTATTTTGCGTACCGTATTGCTAAATGTCCTGAAAACCTGATCATTGAGGACTGCACCCGCATTGCATTTTGTGCGGTCAGCGGTGCCTCAATGCGTACCGCAATGACTTTTTATGCGGTCCGTGGTACAATTATTCAGAGAGTGGGTAGTCTCAACCCCACCTCTATGTTGACCGCAATGCCATTTTGTGTTGTCCGCATTGGCCTCTATGTGGCCATATTAACTTTTGTGCAGTCCGCACTCTGCAACAAGTGATACTGTCTGCAATATTGTTCTGTAACTGTAAATTGCAAGTCTAATGAATATTGTTTGCATATAATGGTTAAATCAAGAGGAAAATGTGCTAAAAATTAGGACGAGCGGAATCCTCTGGGGATGAAAAATAAAAGATGATAAAGTTGACTCCCCAAGCCTGACAAAACATAAAGAACACGAGAAAAATAATTAGAGCTGCTGATAGGGCTATTGATCAGTCGGGGAGGGAGTATACCCTCCTAGGAGGCATCATTAGATTCAGTACCAGAGTACTACCCTTACTGAACGGAGAGAAACAAACTAAGATACACTCCTCCAGCATCCCCCACTACTCAAGCTTCAGTGCATCTTCTGGGTCGTCTGAGGGATCAGCTAAAGGTAGTGGGGATGAGTACTCCACCTCTCCCACAGCTTCATTATCCGGAGAGGGTGTAGTAGGAGAAAAAGAGGAAGTAGGAGAAGAAGAGGTAGTAGGAGAAGGGGGTGAACCTCAGGTAGGAGTAGTAGCTACAACTAGAAAATCGAAGGTGTGGCAAGACCATTTTGTGAGTGGGTGGTCTGCTATTAATATAGAGAATGGTGACCTGTGAGGAAATTGATACCGGAGTGAAGTTTTTTGGATAGAGACTTCTTACCTCACAACCCCAATGTGAGAAGATAGTTTAGAGGGAGAGCGGGTTGGGTTGAGCAACTATCAGATGTTGTGTTGTAGTAACCTCGTTCCGTGTCTTACTTATCAGTTGTCGATGTTGTCAAATTTGGACCCATATACTATGTTTGAGTATGGATAAGTGTTGTGAAAGAAGTGTCTTACGCGTGATTGTTAGTCATATAAATATTTATGACTTATTATTGATTAAAAAGTTTTAAAAAATTTATTTGTTTATTAAACTCTATAATCAATGAAACACCACCATATAAATTTGGGGCGAAGGAAATATCATTTATGAGAACACTCGCGAGAAAAAACGGCTATCTTGTTTGTATGGTCAATTGTGGTAACTCGTGGATCAAATTTGAACGCTTGACCCTTTAGTGTTGACAACTCTTTGAAATTCAATTCACGAGTTTTTGTTCTTTCAAGACCTTCGAGGGGGTGCAGTTGAATTTTCTAATCTCATTTTTTATTACACTTAAATACAAAAAGTCTATATGTAAGCAAGAAGAGGAACTAGTTGCTAGTTGTTGCTTATCCTAAACTTGTGCTGCTGAGCATGCTCTCAATTTTTTTAAGGTGACAGAAGGTTGAGGACAATTATATATTGTCAAGTAATACATTTATTTACTAGAAACACTGAAAATATGATGCTGCTAATTTTATTTGTAAATCTTTCATTCCCCTCGATCTTGGTAATTCTCAAGGTCATGATGGCATGGTCATGGAAGCAGATCCAGGATTTATAATTGATAAGTTTGTTCATTAAACTTCTTACCACTCAATTTATATATTGTTCTCTTATAATCACGAGTTCAAATAGTGTATTATTTGGTGAGATTTTTAGTGATTTTAATTTCAAAGATATAATCAGTTTCGGATGAAGCTGTTGCCTAAAGGGCACAATTTATCATTTTGAATATGATAGAAAAAGTGATACATCAAGTTTATACTGCATTTTCTTATAAACATGTGATTTCCACGTCCATATTGTCTTTTCATCGCAAAGTACCATGCATGTTTTTGTTAGCTTCCACTATTCTTTCTTTAAGTATTTGTTTATAAGGTTATAAGCTGACTGCATGAGAAGTACCCATATATATCAAGTATATAATTTAACTTGTCATAGAAAATTCATTACTACCTTTTAGTACCCAATAGTAGAAAAAAGTTTTACAGTCAATCAGTCATTTAAAGTGTAATATTCTGACACAGATCAATAATACAACAACAACAACAACAACAACTACCCAGTATATTCCCACCAGGTGGGGTCTGGGGAGGGTAATATGTAGAAGAGCCTTACCCCTACCCGAAAGGGTAGAGAGGCTGTTCCCATTCGACCCTCGGCGCATAGGATAAAATGAAAAGCTGCATTAAAACAAAAACAAAAACAAAAACAAAGACAAAATTAGAAACAAAAACAAGACAAAACAAAACAATAGAGCATTAGTAAATCCCGCAGAAATAACGTAAATAATTATGTAAACCTAAGAAACATAAATACAGTCGCATGCAATAATAACAAACCGTAACTACCATACTAACAACCATAAGGGGACATAAGCTAAAATACTAATCATCTATGGGTGACCCTGCTATCCCACACCCAACCCCGGATGAGGCGCACGAAGAACTCTATGAGCCCCTAGCCTACAACCCTGGTTCTAGACCTCCAGACTCCCCTATCAAGGGTCATGTCCTCGGAAACCTGCATTCTAGTCATGTCCTGCCTAATCACCTCTCCCCAATGCTTCTTAGGCCTCCCTTTTCCTCGCCGACCGCCAACAATCTCCAGCCGCTCGCAGCTCCTCACCGGGGCATCGGGACCCCTCCTCTGTACATGCCCGAACCACCTCAGCCTCACTTTCCGCATCTTCTCATCCACCGGGGCCACCCCTACCTTCTGTCGAATAACTTCATTCTTAATCTTATCTAGCCTGGTGTGCCCACACATCCACCTAAGCATCCTCATCTCCGCAACCTTCATTCTCTGAACATGGGAGTTCTTCACGGGCCAGCACTCCGCCCCATACAACATCGCAGGTCTAACCACGGCTCTGTAGAATTTCCCCTTGAGTTTGTGTGGAATTTTCTTGTCACACAGGACCCCTAAAGCAAGCCTCCACTTTGACCACCCCGCTCCTATTCGATGGATGACGTCCCCGTCAATCTCTCCGTCCCCCTGAATCACAGACCCAAGATATCGGACACTATCCCTCTTGGCGATGGCCTGAGAACCAAGCATCACGTCCCTGCCTACCCCACTCGGCTCGTCGCCAAACTTGCACTCCAGGTATTCTGTCTTTGATCTGCTTATTTTGAAACCTTTAGACTCGAGGGTCTGTCTCCACACCTCTAACCTTTCTCTAACACCGACCCTCGTCTCGTCTATCAATACTATATCATCAGCAAAAAGCATACACCAAGGCACCTCCCCTTGGATATGTCGGGTTAGAGCATCTATCACTAAGGCAAACAACAGGGGGCTCAGCGCCGATCCTTGATGGAGCCCCATTACCACAGGAAAATGGTCTGATTCGCCACCCACCGTCCTAACCCTAGTCTTAGCTCCATTATACACATATCAATAATATTTCGCCAAAAGAAAAATGAAGTTCATGCTCAATTTATTGTTATTTTATATTTTTCTGAAGGGTCTCGACTATGCAGCACTTTACACGTACTAGTGCTATTTATTCTTAAATTCTTGTGCAAACATGACTGTTTGTTTGCATTTTTGTTTTAGAAACAATAGACAAAACTAACTCTTACAACAATTATATATACATCTCTTCCGATCAGTTAAAAGGAAGAAAGACAAAACATCATCATATACTAGATACTCTTAACAACAAGAGATACACACGATGATGCAGTTCTACGTGTACTAAACACGCTACTAATTAATTACAGAGGTGAAAAGAAACAGAGTTTCCACTGTTTAATATCCAGGGAAGATAGGCGGAGGTGGCGATGCATAAATTGAACCAATGTTTGGTGGAAGGACAACATTTTCAAAAGGTGGAGGTGGAGACAACCTTGGAGGAGGTGGAGATTTTAGCGGCAGTGGTGATGGGGAATGGACTGGTGGTAGTGGAGGAGAATGAGCCGGTAGTGGTGGTGGAGAGTGGATGGGTGGTGGTGGAGAATAAATTGGTGGTGGTGGCGGTGGTGGTGGGAAATGCACAGGTGGCTGTGGAGAGCGAACAGGTGGAGGAGGAGAGTGGACAGGTGGTGGTGGAGAGGAAACAGGTGGCGGTGGAGACAATATCAAAGGCGGCGGAGGAGGAGAAGCCTTCTTTTGGATTGGTGGTGGAGTGTAAACTTGAGGCTTTGGAGATGGTTTAGGGGTAGGCGGAGGATGATTAGGCTTTGGTTTTGATGATGATGATGCTCCACATTTAGCCTTACTACAATCAATAGGTTTGCTCACAATAGGTTGACATTGTTTTTGAGACTTTTGTTTTGGTCTATCAGGCAAACAATTATTAGTATCATCAAAAATCACATCTTTCCTCAAATTTGGTTCACAACCTTTAGCTTCACCATTGAAGTAATTGAACGAAAACGTGAAATTCTTCAAATTTGGAAGACGACATAGATTCTCAGGTACGAATCCAGTTAAAGTATTGTGTGAAAGATCCAATTGTTCAACATGTGAAAGATCATTAAGAGTCTTTGGCAAGATCCCAGAAAATGAATTCCCAGCAACATCAAACACTGTTACATTCTTTAACAACCCGACTTCAACAGGCAAACATCCACCTAAATCATTGTTCATGAATACAATCTCGTCCAACTTTGACATCTTTCCAATGCTGTTTGGAATACAACCATGGAATTTGTTATTAGCAAATACAATAACAGAAGCTGATGAATTTCCAATAGTCTCAGGTATGATGGAGACGAATCGATTGTCATTCAAGAATAAAGCATCAAGATCTTTGTCAAACAATTGTGGAGGTAACTCTCCCTCAAAGTTGTTAAACCTTAAATCTAAGTATTTAAGGTTAGACATGTTTAGAACAACCTTAGGAAAAGGTCCAACAAGACGATTATTACTAAGATCTAACTCATGCATCAATCTAAGCCTAGAGAAACTCTCTGGAATAATTCCACAAAATCTATTGGAATTGAGATGGAACAAAGCTGCATCTGTCAATAATCCTAATTCTACAGGTAGATAACCTGCTATATCTGCATGATTTAGATCAATGCCAGCAACAACAGTGACATTAGGATCATCTAAAGCTGGTGAACAAAACACGCCCTTGTACTTACAAACATCTGGACCTTTCCAATTGTTGGTGAATTTATAAGGGTCAGAATATACAGCTTCTTTCCATGCCTTTAATGCAATGTAGGCACGTCTAAGCCTGGAATTCGGAAATGTGTAATTTACATGGACCTCAAATTCATAGTTATCGAGTAATTTACCATTTTCAGGTAGTGTTGAGAGTTGTCGTCGTGCAAGAAGTGATACTTCATGGTCAGAGAGTGCAACAGAGAATGAAAACAGAATAGAAGAGAACAACAAAATGAAAAAATGTCGACAGACCTGCATTTTTGGAGGAGAATTTTAGAGTAACAAGCTGCCTCGGATGAACCCCAAGGCTGCCCTATGGAAGATGTTTTGGAAAAAGGACAGCTTCTAAAACAAGAAGAATATTATGAAAGATAAAAAATCTTCATAATATGAGAAATGGAGACTGGTTTTTTTCTTTCTATTTTTGGTGGGAGATTGGGTTGCAGGTTAGGTCAAATTATGTCAACCGAGTGTCTGAATTGAGTCGTTAAAACATTCAGTTGCATGAAGAAAAGGAGTGTATTTAGGGAACAAATGAGAGGCCAATGGTGATGAAGACTACAATGCATTTCACCAGAAAATAATTGAGGAAACAAAGATAAACCATAAATTGCTCTAGGCCATTGGTTGACACCTCAAAGTAATAACAAAAAATGAATGGATTGTTTTACTAAGAAGTTTGGATGTTTACTTTAGATTAACATGATTTTCTTGGGCTATTAGTACTAATTAATGTAAATGTATATTATGGAATAAGAATGTGCGATCAAATATAAGACTCCTAACATTTTTATACCCTGCGTCTACAATGATTAATGTAAGATAATACATTTTGGTATAGAAATTTTACTATTTTTTGGTCTCTGAGGAGTTGAGCTTTGTAATTTGTTTATAACGCCTATATCTTGAAATGTATTTGGTTTTAGTAACATAATAAATTTTTGGTTACCAATGGAATTTTTAATTTCTTTCTTTTTCCTGTAATTAATGAGTCCAAAATTTTTCATATAACGTTGTCTATTAACCATCTACTTCACCTTTTTTTGCTATCGCTAACCAAGTTATTAATCAGTAGCATGGTGCTAAAATCTATTAACAGTAGCAGATTGCCGTTGCACATAGCTTTGCATGCCACAAAATACTAAAAAACATGGCGAAAATGAATTGATAATTCTATCCATACAAGAGCACATTTGTGCAGGAACAGTCATGGATTATGAGTGGAGCTCAGAAATGTACTAAACATTCAGACATGTAAATGTCAAAGATTCAATATACTCTAATCTTCATAAACCAAGTACACGTCAAAATTGCTAACCAATGAATTCCCTCCGTGTCAATTTTTTCCGCAAGACATTCCAATGTCAAGAAGCTTGACTTGCAGAGTGAATGGTAAAGGGCATAAAGTTATTCAACGAAAAGCTTTAGGTCTAAATACCTCCGAAATTTCTTGGAAAAGAATGTCACTGGATAGAACATACTCATCACTGAAGAACCGTATGCCAACTTCCACGAGGAAAAGCCATCTAGTAATCTGTCAGTTAGACGGTCTCTGGCATGCAACAAACAACTGCCAACTGATAAAAGCAATCAGCAATGAGCTGAACAGTTCAAAGCCTACCACTTTTGGAAGGTGCCAACCCAAGCCTCGCCTCAGATAACTGCAAACACCACAGCAATAGCTTAGCAGGTCTGTTTTTTGAATCAGACATGAAAAAGATGACTATAACACAAGCAGTTATTTTATTTGAAAACAAGTTATTGCTTCCAGATCAGGTTCTTGTCTTACAAATTCATGTCAAATTAATGCTGGATAAATTATTGCTAATTTTAGCAATGCAACCGCACTCCCTGTCCAACCCATTTAACGTCATTTGGCTTCTCGGGCACAAAAAATGTTAATTCACAAATATCTTCGGCATTTTCTAATTTACTAAAACTAAAATGGCCTCAATTTTACAATTTATATGCAAAGGACCCCATAGAGTGAAGGACTGTCTGAATTGCAAGCAACTCAATACGATGGTGGGACATCCATATGTAAAAGAGAAAAAAAAAGAGTTAACAAGCCGTTCATTTCAGAAGGCCCATTGGACTGTTAAATCAATTAAGCGGGACGGAAAGACTGATGTTCTTAGCACGATATAAATTTTGAAAAAGGTTCTGCTAGAGCACTTACTAGATATTGGAGAATATTAAAGTTCTTACGGCCCAGAAAGAAAACATGAAATTTGCCAAACTAGAGTTGGTTCGTATTATTACACAGAGACAACTTAAGTAGATATAAAAGGTCTTTTGTAGTAAAAACGTCTATGCGCTTTGCTAACTGATATGCCCCTTATTTCCAGCCATAGCCACTATCATTGTACACAAGAAAATATTTTAATACTTATGCATCTTTCCAAGCAGTAGAAGCATTTGTACTGCTTCATTCATGTGAAGCAGCTACTTAAGATTTGGATTCACTCTGAATAAATGTACTTTAGTAAGAAAACTGACCTGGTTATGGATGGCATTGTCGCCACAATCCCAGCACATGCATATATGATGGGGATCAATGTCTTGGGTTTGTTTTTCCGAAGCCACATTAGAGAACCCAATGCAGCTAGTGATATACTGAAAACCTGAAGTAAGAAGTACGACAAAAAGTTAAAGTCGAAAAGAAGAAACGATAGGAAGGACGTGATAAACTTCATTATGACTCCATATTATCTAATGATATATGAAGACAAAATTCTCTCCTCTCTTGCATTTTTTTTTTTGGGTATGTTGTGTGTGTTACCAAATTCGCATTTGCTTCAAGGCCTTGCAAGATGTAGTCCCATGTGAATTCCAATCCTCTAGCACCGACCCAAAGAGGAGCCAATCTATGCAGAACAGAATCAGCAAAAGCCCACCCTGTGAACAAAAACAAAACAATAACGCTAAGTGAGAAAATTCCAGCAATTTCAAAAGCACAGATATTTGTTCTTTTTTTCTTTTTGATACATAAATTTGTTTCAATTGCTACTCCTTGGTTTGATCTAACCAAAAATAAATAAAACATAAAAATTAAGGGGTCAGAATGGAGGTAGATCCTAAGCGTCTCATTCAGCACTTTCTTTTAATCAAAACCAGAGTACCACAATAAGATCACCATCATGGAACTAAGACAATTATGTCCAACAAACAAAAAAATACTATTGCCACGCTTCCCCTTCTTAAGTTTCCATACTGTTGATTGGAACTCCCATTCTCAGTTATAAGACTCCTTTGACCACTTATGTCCGCAATTTTATTACAATTTGAAATGATGAAATATGACTTACCTCTTCATGTTTGTGTTTTGACACGTTCACCACGAGTAATGATCTGTCAATGATTAAAGAAAATAGTCCAATTTCTATTCACACTCAGATACTTTTAGCAACCCACTTCAAATTCACAATCCACAGCCTTGCTAAACACTCAAGACATGGTTTTCTGTCTCACTGGCAAAACATGTAAGGAAGCTGTTCGGGTGGACACTGTTAATCCTTACAAGACAAGATATCCATCTCCCCAAGGTCTCAGGCTAAAGAACTTGTGTCTTGGAACAAAGTCTAATTCAAGAATCAGGTAATCGTACCAATAATAACTTATTAATATGCTATCTTCTCATGTAGCTCATTCAACCACAAAGCTTCAAGCACCCAAACCACTACAGAAGAAGTTAACATAGATAAGGTGGTAAATTCAGCCGATGACACCTATTATCATTTATGTGCCTTCCATTTTATAAATACACTTTTACCTTCTGAAGAATCCAGTGAACCAATTTAAAAAGATATTCACCAAATCGCATAGACCAACATTTTGACATAAAGCTGACCTGTCAGACTAAATAGGTGTAATCACCCAGTAATCAAAATCTGACTGTTATGTCAATTCAGGCAAAAGTAAATCATACTCACCAAGTCCAACAGCTTGAAACTTATGATTCTGCGAAATATTTCTGTGCGTCAACTGTGTCAAAGCAAAATATAGGCCCGCAACATCTATAAACCCGAATACGGCCTTCAACAATTCCTACAAAAGGGAAAGGTGTGTTTCAAGATCAGCTATTAGAAAATGTTTTCTGAATAAAATACTAACAGAAAATCATCACAACTTTGACCATCAGCTATAAACCCGAATATTTAACTTTTTTGCTAGACATGAGTTATTCTTGCCAGGAAAAAGAAATGACACCAAAGATCAGCCTCCATAGAAAAGCTTGTAGTGTCTGGAACACATGAAGAGAACATACTTTGACCATTTGATTCATCATTTATCCAAGTTTCTCTAACACAGTAAAAGATTAAATTTTCCTTTCATTAGTTTCAACTGAACCAGCCATAATGCACTGATTTCTCGTTTGTTTCGGTTATTCCTTGTGGTCAGCACGAATCCAAATTCCTAGGGAAAGAAACCAAAAGAAACATTCCTCCTACCATGTTGAAACAATGAAAAGAGAAAATTGGAAGGGGTGGCGTTGTGGGTTCTAATTGTGTGTATCTAACCAAGTTTCAATTTCACAGGTCATCCGATTTTGCTAGATGGATAAATCAAATGGTTGGGGAAAAGGATGGTTGAAGAAAAAGAAGAGTCAAAAGTACTTCAAGCCCAGTCTATAAGCAAAACTACACTTAAACAAGTCTTGAAATATTGGTCGTCTATAGACAGTTAAATTCAATTGTGTTTAACCCATACAAATAAGATCCATATTTATTAGTAGCTGTTGACGAACCAAACCAAAAGCCATGGTTCCTATCAATCATATTCAAAATGTAAAAATAGACATGATCAGAAAGTATATAAGCTGCAGATTTCTCATTCAGACAGGAAGCTTTCGCCACACCCTGCCGACAAGATGAGTTTAAGGGAAAAATAAAAAATAAAAACAATAAGAGGGGACTGGGATGTGATAAAGGCCAGCGATCCTATTTTACTGAAGCTACGACTATCTATTATAGAAGAAACACTAAATATACAAATTGATCATGACAGCAATACGAGTAAAACGGCCAAAAATAAGATGATAGTCGCTATGATAATGGAAACATATTAAAAGGGGGATAATACATTACCTGATATGGATCAAAAATGTCGTTTTCGGATACATTAAGAAATGTTGCTAGACAAACTAGCTGAAAAGAAAAGAAGCTAAATGAGCTCAATGGGGATACCAACAACAACAACAACAACAACAACAACTATCCAGTATAATCCCACAAAGTGGGGTCTGGGGAGGGTAATATGTAGACAAGCCTTACCCTTACCCGAAAGGGTAGAGAGGCTGTTTCCAATTGACCCTCGGCTCAGGAAAGGAAAAGCAAAACAAAAACAAATTAGCATTAGTAACTCCAGCAGAAATCACATAAATAATTATCTAAACATAAAAACATATATAAACAAAAATAGCTTGATCCAACAAACTAAGTTAATATTCTTTGACATTGTTTCTGGTTAAATTGGTACTTAGAGCTTAAAACTCAATTCATCTCTCAGATTCTCATTTCATGTTCTTGATGGAGAGAGCTAATTCCATTTAGTAAAAATAGGTACTGAATCCATAGTCATGGCATAATCGAGCAGTAGTTATTGACCTTTACTAGTGCGGTGACAAGGTAAACAACAGCAGCTCTTATTGAAGTCCACAGGGTGTCATACTCGGACCTGCATAGAAACATCTTAGTTTCAACCTCTGTTTAAAATTTCAAAACAACAACAACAACCCAATATAATCCCACTTAGTGGGGTCTGGGGAGGATGCAGACCTTACCCATATCCTTGGGTAGAGAGGTTGTTTCCAAATAGACCCCCAGCATCCTTCCCTCCAAGAACTTCCCACCTTGCCCTTGAGGACTCGAACTCACAATCTCGGTTGGAAGTGGGGGTTGCTTACCATCAGAGCAACCCCTCTTGTCAAAATTAATGTCTGAGCGCGGGTTCGAACCGGGGACCTCTAGTGTGTGAGACTAGCGTGATAACCAACTACACCACCCAGACTTCAAGAAGAAGCTTCATTAGGTCAAAATGTCCTTTTCAGGAAAAAAAATTCTGTTCAAAATCATGGTATTGGTTAAAAGAGGCCTCCCTTCCATGTCACGGAATGTGTCACAATTGAAAATCAAGGTGATAAGATGATGACCTAATTCTAAAATTATAGAATCAATAGATAAAGGAACATAGCAACTCACCCAAGAAGGACAGATTTATATCATACGTAACAACAGTACAATTTGATTAATTTTGAAACCAGACCATGAAGTCTAAACACCGACACACCGGCAAACAAGAAACAAAAAATTATGGATACCCTGATGCAATAGCCATCCATCACTCTTGCACATCTTTAGAAAATTAAGAGCAAGGAAAGGAACAAATGCCCAAAAGAAAGGTCATGATCCTCATCCTCTGCTTCAGTTCTTACTTCTTATTAACAAAAGATGGTATTAAGATTAAACAGAAAAAGATCTAAAAAGGCCTAGCTGCATAAGTGAAGTATATGTATATACAACAACAACAACTACCCAGTATACTCCCACCAGGTGGGGTCTGGATATATATATGTACATATATATACATACATATATATATATATATATATATATATATATATATATATATGCTCGATCCAACATTAATCAGATAAACAGAAAATATCAATCTTAAGAGATAAATTAATCCAAAGCACCTCCCCAATCCTTTTTGATAACCATGGTGTCCGGGCCAGCTTGCGGACACCACGGGTAACACCATCGGATACCTGCTATCTCCCTAGTCCTTTATCCCACAGTACGAAAATTTTCTTATCTAGTGTATGCATCAATTTTGCATCAACGTTTGCCACTTAACCATGGCTAAAATACACTTAACACTTCAAATTCTATGAAAAAAGACTTAGGATTGATAACGACGACTCATGAATAAAAGGAAAGAATGTTAAACCATAACCGATAACATTGTTTAATCATATAACCTATAAAAACAACAATCATTTTTAATAATTTAATTAATATTACCCATAAATGTAACTTTTTAAACTGTTTTAACATTAACTCCTACAATAAAAAATAGTACTAAATTCAGTGCATATCAAGTTGCCAGTAAATCATATACAGTTTATTAAATTGCATATAATTACACTAAACATGAGACCCCAAAAGAAATTAGTGAACCAAAAACATAAGAAAACCAAACCGAATTAGCATATAAGTAGATCGAAATCATTCTTGAAAAAATAACTAAGTTTGGGCTATTTAAGAAGAAGAAGAAGAAGAAGGTACAAAGGGGTAGCAGAGTAATAGACAGCATGAGGTCCGAAAGTTAGGATTGCACAGTTGAAGAAGTGGAACATCGTCATCTTCCCTTCTTCCGATGACAAGTAGAGTAGAGGAGATCTCAATTCTCAAACCAAGTTGCTCTTCTTTTGTGACAACTCTTCCACCTTCAGATGATCTTCTTATCTGGGCTTTTCGATCCACCTTGTTGGGCCACTTTTCTTTGATTGGGGATATGTATACCATATATCAAATATTATTACCTACGGTTAAGGGTCAAAATTGCCCTTAACCTATTGATTCCGGAATAAAATTGCCCTCTGTTTACCTTTGGCGAAGAAAATGCCCCAACCGTTAATTTTGTGGCCTATTTCTACCCCTAAAATCTAACAGAATCTTGAATTTCATTTTTAATTTTTTTTAATTTCACGTGTCACGTTTTTATTGGGACATATAAAGAACGGAAAATTGGAACATATAAAGAACGGAAAAAGGGTCAAAACTGCCCTCAACGTATTGACTCCGGAGCAAAATTGCTCTCCGTTAACTTTTTTTGGGTCGGGTCGGTCGGGTTGAAGTGTAATGTGATTTCCCGCTTTCCAACAAATGTAAAGAGCTTGATATATCACATATATTCATCTTCAGTTAAAGTGGATTGGTCATTTCTATCCAATGGGGGGCTGGTTTTTCATGGCTTGGTTATGGGGGACGGGTTGGATGCCTGGTTCGTGATGGGGGGGCTGTTTGGTTGTGAAGTTTTCCGGCGATGTGAAGGTGACGGGCTGGACGGGGAAGATGAAGAAACGGGGTAGCCATGAGAGGTCGTTTGGTGGTTTAGAGTTAGAGAGGGTGTGTTGTGAGGAAGATTAAGAGAGGGTTTGGTGTTTTTTGGGTCGGGTCGGTCGGGATACTTGTATTTAATTTTTAATTTTTTTAATTCCACGTGTCACGTTTTGATTGGCCATTAAATAAACTTGACCCAAAATCAATTCTCACCCAAATTCCGACCCAACCCGACCCGATCCGACCCAAAAAAGGTTAACGGAGGGCAATTTTGTTCTGGAGTCAATACGTTGAGGGCAGTTTTGACCCTTTTTCTGTTCTTTATATGTCCCAATTTTCCGTTCTTTATATGTCCCAATCAAAACGTGACACGTGGCATTAAAAAAAATTAAAAATAAAATTCAAGATTCTGTTAGATTTTAGGGGTAGAAATAGGCCACAAAGTTAACGGTAGGGGCATTTTCTTCACCAAAGGTAAACGGAGGGCAATTTTGTTCCGGAGTCGATAGGTTGATGGCAGTTTTGACCCTTAACTGTATTACCTATCATGTTTAAGGTTTGTATTTATTATATTTAAGCATATCAAATTTTAATTTATGTATCATAATTTAAATTAAGGGTATAATTATTATTTCATTTATTCTAGGCATGATTTTATGAGCATATATTCCTTTTTCCTTTTTTTCTTCTTCTCTTTCCTAGTGTTCTTTTTGGTTGCATATCTTTCACCAAAGTCATAGCTTCTTCGTTACATATTTAATTTTTTTTCTCTTCATTTCCATGTCAAGTATTATACCAAAGCAGAAAATACATACACAATGATTCCTGAAGCCAGGAGGATATTTACATGCATAGACAAAGTTATATTGCAAATCATGGGACTTCAAATGAAACGATTTATATGCATTTGCTGTTATAAAATAAATTATCACAACAACAGCCAATGCATATAAATCGTTCTTGCCCTTTCTCAATTTGCGGCACTCCCAAAATTGAAATTTTGAATATTAAGAATTGATTAAATTTGGTATGCTTAAATTTTTCTGACACAAGATTGTAGTTTAATTGTAGTATAAATGTAACAATACAACTTTATACAATACTTAAACTGATTTGTAGTTTATTTGTAGAAATTATATCTACAAACTGAATACATTGAATTTTAATATTTCAATTCTCATTTCAATTGTAGCATAATTAGCGTTTTCGACATAATTGTAGAAGACTTATAGATGTTGTAGTCTTCCCAATCTACAATTTTTCTACAAATTATCTATATTTTATCTACATTTTATCTACAATTCTACAATTTAACTACAATTTAACCACAATTTCTGGAAAAATATGTCTTATTCTTCTTCGACGAGTTTCAATCTGAAATTCAGTCAAAATCCAAGTCTAATCTTCACCAAAATCCCTCAAAATTGAGATATAAACTTCTAAACATATTTCTAATTATTTACAACAACACTCAATCCAAACAAATAATGATTTTTAAAAATCCAAATTTGAATTCAAAGCTTTCAAGCTTTTTAATGGCTATCAATGGAGGAAAATACATGGAGAAGGAGAGAATTATGCTGCAATGGATTTTCTTCCGTTTTAAATTTCGAAATTAATGGTGATAGAATCACCATTAAATCTGATTCCTACAAATTTGGAGCCTTTTTAGGGTAGAATCTATCTATTTTTGGTTTGGTACATATTTTATTGCAAAACTATGGACTAGGCAGGTAAATACAATATTATGAACATTTTGTTGGAAACACGTTCTCAAAGCATTATACTAAAACGTGTGTTCATATGTGTAGGTTTTGATGAATGACAAACGATGCGCAAATTGATATATGACGAAGTTCAAGTACAAGCGCACAATTGATATATAACGAGATTCAAGCACAAGACCAAGTTTTATAGTTTTACATGAGTCGTTCTTAATTGTGATCTTGATCTGACAACTTGACTCATGACATGGCTTCTCTCGTAAAATTATTTTTACAAAATCATGCATATTTAATTTAATGCTAAATGATTTTAAATCATGCATATTTACTTTAGTCAAAATGATTTTTAAACATGCCTCTAAAATCTGGACTAAGATAATCGATTATGTACTTATGATAATCGATTATGTTAAGCCAAGACTGCATGACAATCGATTGTGAACTAATGACAATCGATTGTGTTAAGGCAGTGAGCATCAGGTTTTTCAAACCTGCATGACAATCGATTGTGAACCTTATGACAATCGATTGTGATGAGGCAGTGTCCATCAAAGTTTTTCAACGCTCAAAATAATCGATTGTGAAGTTAATGACAATCGATTGTGAAGAGACAGTGTCCATCAGATTTTTCAAAGTCACAAAATAATCGATTGTGAACATATGACAATCGATTGTGTTGAGGCAGTGTCTTCCAGACTTTTTCAAAGTTATTAAATAATCGATTGTGAGTATATAACAATCGATTGTCACGAGGCAGTGTCTAAATTGATTTTTGAAGACTGATATATAATCGATTGTTAACTTAGTATAATCGATTGTATAACTAACCGTTGCCAAAATATTTTCAAATACCGTCAGGTAATCGATTGTTGATATTCTATAATCGATTGTTGAAATTAAAATCTGGAAAAGATTTTTTAAACGTTGCTGAATAATCGATTGTTGATTTTGTACAATCGATTGTTGAAATTAAAATCTGAAAAGAATTTTTTGAACGTTGCTGAATAATCGATTATTGATTTTGTATAATCGATTCTTTTACGTAAAATCTGGAAATGATTTTTTGAACGTTGCCAATAATCGATTGTTGATCTTGGATAATCGATTGTTAAGCGTAAAATCTGGGATTGATTTTTGGAACGATTGGCAAACAATCGATTGTGGCTTCTTGACAATCGATTGTCACAGAGTAAAATCAGCAGTTCTTAATTGGCAATTAGGCAACGGTAATGCCAAGTTTTTCAACTATAAATACAGCTTAAATTCAGTCTTTTGAGTACACAATAACACACAACAACTGATCATTCAATTGCTAAAGCTTGCATACTCTATTGCTTATTATTTTATATTCATTACATAAGTTTTTGAGAGCCAAAATATTGTTCAAAGTTATTATTCACTTGTTGTAAGAAGGAACTTGTGTTTCCTTGGTTGAAGTCTTGGAGTGTTGTATCTCCGAGCAAAGGTGTTGAGGCCTGTGTCCTCAAGTTGTAAAGGTTTGTTAAGCACCCGGAAGCTTGACAAGTTAGTGGAAATCTCGAGAGAGTCTCTCGGGGACTGGACTAGCCACGGGTTATGGTGAACCAGAATACTTCGAAGTGTTCTTTCTTATTTATCGCACTTATTTATTTCCTGCAAATTTTATATTCCGCAAGTTTACGCTAATTTTTATTATAACGCTATTCACCCCCCCCCCCCTCTAGCGTTAAGCGTATTATCTAACACATTTTTGGTAATAAGTTTTCTTATATGGTATATATAGGTAAAAATCCCTTTGTATAAAGCACTATAAAGAGAGTGTTAAATAGTAAAAATTGCAGGGCGCTTTTAACCTCTAATCACTTTGTGTTTTTGTTTGCATTCGTACCTATTATTTTAAAAACTTCAGCTTTCCTTTTTCCTTCCTATACAATATAGAGCGAGCTGAAGTTTTTATTTTATAACTATAAAACTTAAGTTTTTATTTTATAACTGGAAAACTTAAGCTGGAAACAGCTTAACTTTTTATTTTATAACTGAAAAACTTAAGCTGGAAAACTGCTTAAGTAAACTTAAGCTCTAAAGCTTAAGTAAAACTTCTGTTGAAGTTTTCCAGTACAAAAGAAAAACTTCAGCCCCGTGGGCTGAAGATATGTGAAAAAGCAGGTACGCTTGCAAACAGAAAGACAAAGCGGGCACAAGTTAAAATGTAGCACAAAAAACGAGTATAAATGCAAATGCCCCTGTTAATTAGCTATTTATAGATTATGGATTTTAGATACGTCTTCTATTGTTATAAAATGAATTTAAGCTACTTTATTCATGAATACAATAGCAAAAATAGGCGTTAATCAGGAAGTCCAGCTAATCAGTTATTGTATTCGAGTATATTCGACTATATTCATGGCGTTAAACATGGGATTACGGCTAAACAGATTATTGTATTCGACTATATTCACAGCGTGAAATAGGGGATTACTCTATTTTTAAACGGAAAGTGAATCAATTAACATATAGACTCCTAATATAACTTAACAAACTCAATTATAACAAACAAATTTTGTATTCTAGTTATAAAAAAGGTTCTATACGGAAAAACACCCCAAAAACATAATAATCTTCAGAGAAATTATATAATACATTTGAATATATAATATATATTAAGTAAAAAATATATGAATGCATTCATGGCATATAGCAAGAGAATACAAGAAAATACATAAAATATAGCGGGATACATTGAAATACAATAAAAAGACAGTGAATACAATGAAATACATGAAATACAACGAGATACATTGACTAACAATGAAATAAAAGACAATGAATACAATGAAATACATGAAAATACAGCATAATACATTATAAGTACATTGAAATATATTAATATAAAATCAAGTTGCTCGGCCCAAAACTCTATCGCCTTTGTTCAAGAACAAACCCTAATCTTCGGTAAATTCCCCGTCGAGCAAAAACCCTGAATTTCACTGTTCCCACGCATCTTATACAATAGCCGAGCAAAAATCATGGCAAGACATAAAAGCGCTCAATCCAGGAATGTCCAAAAGCCTAATTCTGAAGGCGGTTATAGAAAGCGCTCTTGTTTTACTATTTTTGTCTCTCTTGCAGATACACTCAACACTTTTGTGGTTATTAATCAGTCGTATTCATCACTTAATCACAATCCAGTTGGAAGCGAAGTGATCAAATACAAAGCAGATTCAGGAAGATGTGTATTTTTCCCAAACATATATTACTCCAATTGTTATCATCCATGAGAAATACGAGAAGAGAAAGAGACAAAAGCACCGTTTGTGACTAATAGTAGAGAGAGAAGTGATCAAATAGATTGAGCATTGTGTTTTCAGGGAATGAGGTAAGAGAATGACATGCATCAAAGTAGAGAGAGAAAGAACGTGAAGTGAGATGTTTATGTGAAGTTCGGTAATTATGTGAGAGAAATCTGAAAAAGGAAAGAGAAAAATAAAAAATAGTGTATTTAGTGGCTTAGGGGTATGAAGTAACCAAAAATAGATATTGCTATAAACATTAAAAGGTTTAATATAATTTTTTAAACTGGTATTTATTTAAAATAAATAAGGTATTAACCTTTTTTATATGAGGTAAAATTTTCAAAAATTAACCCAAATAGCCGTTCACCCAACCACCTAAAATAAATATAGCAAGTGGAGGTGCATATAATATATGCATAATTTATATATTATATGTGTATAATTATACATAACTAATATATATACTATGTATATAGCTAAAAAATAAACAATAAATATGGCTAGTTGTTTGTGTAAAAATCTCAATTTCATAACTAGCTGCCTAGATAGAAAAACTTACACCCAGCACTTTCTGATATTACATCCCGTTAGCCTAAATAATTTACAACAGCTAGGCAAATACGTCTCAAAGTTTAACACAAAAATCACAAAGCACTTTTGAGAAAAATAATTTTTAAAAATAAATTGCTTTTAAAAGCTCGATCAAATAGACTACTAGCTTATTAAATATTTAACACAGTTAAACTCCCTTTTGATATTTAAAGGATCAAAACTACTCAATAATATATTTAAGAGATTATTTTGAACCTCCACCGAACATAAAGGACTATTTTTATCATTTTCTCTTCTTGTAGTAGTACGTAAATTTGCACAAAAAGTCAGTTGTTTAAGGGTGTGTTTGGTACGTCGAAAAAATATTTTTTTTTATTTTTTTATGTTTGATTGGCTCAAATATTTTGAAAATATTTTTCTCATGAACATATTTTTTTTCTCGTGAACTCATTTTACTTCAAATGGGTGAAAATGTCTCAGCCAAAAAGAGCAAAATTATTTTTTATCCTTCCCACCTTATTCCTCACCCCACTCTCCACCTCTCCACACCAACCCTTGACCCCCCCACCCCTGCCCCCACCACCCCCACCCTCGCTATTGTCACCCCGACTCTAGACCTCGACCTACTTCCTTCTCTGCCCTTATCCATTTCGTCTTCCATAGTATATTCGCTATTTTTTTCAACAAAAGAAAAAGAAAATTACTATCTACCAAACATTAAAAAATATATCAGAAAATTATTTGCTTTTCAGAAAATATTTTTCGAGAAGAACATTTTCCTTCGTACCAACAACAACAACAACAACAACACAGTATAATCCCACTTAATGGGGTCTGGGGAGGGTAGTATGTACGCAGACTTACCCCTACCCTAGGGTAGAGAGGCTGTTTCCAAATAGACCCCCGGCATCCTTCCCTCCAAAAACTTCCCACCTTGCTCTTGGGGAGACTCGAACTCACAACCTCTCGGTTGGAAATGGGAATTGGTTACCATCAGAGCAACCCCTCTTGTCAAACGCCTCTAAAAGTGGTTAAGTTCTACACCTGGTGTGCATTTATATATATACCATAATTCTATAGAAAGTCAATGAAGCTGAAGTTAATGTAGCAGACAAACATGTAGCATGCCGTTAATGTGTAGAGAATGCTCCCTGCAATATAAGTTATCCAAAGTTGTTGAAACAAACGTATAAATTCATTTGAAAGTTCCCTCACAACTTAATTATAACATCCTTAATTTCTTTCATTCCCCGAATAGTCCTTCACAAAAAGGTATCAATACATGGACATCTATTTCTTGTTACCTGTTAGAATAATGATTCCGACTAAAATACAATAACCTTCATATTGAACAATTTGGAACAACAATTACATGAGCGGAAGCTTACTTGAATCCATATGTGGATCCTTGAACCTACTTTGATGATTGTTTGAAGTGTGTCTTAGCAAGTTCCTTAGTCCTTCCTTCAAGATTGTCTTCTTGATCCTTCTTGAAGTATGGATTTCACAACAACAATAATATCACAATATCCAAAGTTGGTGTATGGCTTTCCACAAGAATATCACACAAGACCAAATATGGGAATGGTTTTCCACAAGAATTTGCAAGACAACAATGGAGTTTCTCTTGATTCAATGGGAGGAAGAAGAGATTATGTCTTGCAATAATGTGGGAACCATAACCCCCACTTTATAACAAAAGAGTTACATAACCCAAGAGTCACAAGAGTTACATAACTCAAGAGTCACAAGCATGTAACCATGGTTACATATATGTAACCTTAGTTAGCCCATCATTAACTACGGTTACCCTTTTGGGTATCTACACATTAGTCCTACACTTTATATGACAATACATTGGCCCCCTTAACATAATGTCCATAAGACCACAAAATTAGGCCAAACCAAAAAATAGCACATAACATATAATTTATCCATATATTGTTCATATGTATGTAGATATAAGTCCATATATCTTACAATCTCCCACTTGGACGAGATACACATACATATGTACAAACTTTATCATTATATGTTACAAATAACTTAGGAGCTCAAAATTGCTATCACAACAAAATTGTCATGAACAATCCGGTCCATCAATCATACCAACATAGGAACTAAGTGCTCTTCGTTACTCATTCGTAACTAGAACCAACATAGATCACGTATGTCAATATAACCAACGACATGGATCAAGTGTAGGCATGTAGCATGGAAATAACATAAAGTGTGGTCAATAGAATGTGTATTTCCAACTGGTTCTCTTTATTGAGATCAATCATAAACTGTAAGAGTACAAAAAAACTTTAAAACTGAATATCTGCGCAGATATAACTGAATTACTGAATTTCTGAATATAATGGACAATACATAAATGTACAATACAAACTCCCACTAAAATACATAATCCTTATCTGATTTGACACCCATACAAGCAATATGCTCATGAAATACTTTTGGTGTCAATCCCTTAGTGAGCGGATCCGCAAGCATGGAGTTTGTAATGCACAATTGTCCATTTTGTACTCTTTCTTTAACAACCCGAAATTTGACGTCCATATGTTTTGCTTTCGTCAAACTACTGTTGTTATTAGCATAAAGGACTGCCGATCTGTTATCGCATAATAGCCTAAGTGGCCTTTTGATGCTATCAACAATTCACAGTTCACCAACAAAATTCCGCAGCCATAATGCCTCATTGGATGCTTCATGACATGCCATAAACTCCGCTTCCATGGTGGAAGTGGCTGTAAGAGTTTGCTTGATGCTTCTCCAAGAGATAGCACCGCCCGCAAGCATGTAAATATAGCCTGAAGTGGACTTCAAACTATCCTGACATCCAGCAAAATCGGAATCGGTATACCCAATGATCTCAAGCTGGTCCGATTTCCGGTATGTAAGCATGTAATCCTTTGTTCTCTGTAAGTACCTCATGACCCGTTTGGCTGCCTTCCAATGGTCCATTCCCGGATTGCTTAGATATCTGCCTAACATCCCAACAATGTATGCTATATCAGGTCGTGTACATACCTGAGCATACATCAGACTACCTACAGCCGAAGCATAAGGCGTCTTCTGCATTTTCGAAATTTCATAATTATTATTTGGGCACTGTTTGAGACTAAACTTGTCTCCCTTAGCAACAGGGGTGTTGCCTGGTTTATAATCTTGCATGCCAAATCTTTTAAGAACCTTATCGATATAGCCCTTTTGTGACAGACCGAGAACACCTTTGGAGCGATCTCGTAGTATCTGAATTCCTAATACAAAAGAAGCTTCACCAAGATCTTTCATTTCAAATTTCTTTGAAAGAAATTTCTTAGTTTCATGCAATAATGCTATATCATTACAGGCAAGCAGTATGTCATCGACATATAAAACCAGAAAAATATACTTACTCCCACTGAACTTATGGTATATACAGTCATCAGCAATATTCGGTTCAAAACCAAAAGATGTAATGACTGCATGAAACGTATAATACCATTGACGAGAAGCTTGCTTGAGCCCATAGATGGATTTCTTTAATTTGCAAACCTTTTTCTCTGATTCATCCGAAACAAAGTTTTCAGGTTGCACCATATAAATTGTTTCCTCAATGTCACCATTGAGAAACGCTGTCTTAACATCCATCTGATGAAGCTCAAGATCAAAATGTGCTACAAATGCCATTATAGTCCTGAAAGAGTCTTTCGATGAAACTGGAGAGAAAGTCTCTTTATAATCAATGCCTTCCTTCTGAGTGTAGCCTTTTGCGACAAGACGAGCTTTGTACTTAATAACATTGCCCTCTGAATCCCTTTTGGTTTTAAAAATCCATTTACAACCAATAGATTTAATACCTTCGGGCAATGTAACAAGCTCCCAAACGTCATTATCGCTCATAGACTTCATCTCATCATTCATGGCATCAATCCACTTTTGAGAGTTAGAACCCTTAATGACTTGACGGAAGTTGATTGGATCATCTTCCTCAAGTCCAATATCACTTTCTTGTTCTTGGAGAAATACAACATAATCATCCGGAATTGCATTTCTCCTCTCTCTAGTGGATCTCCTTAATGGCACTTCAGTTTCTTGAGGTTGTTGAGTTTGATTTTCATTAGTAATTACAGGATCCTGATTGGGGAGATTTCCGAGATTGTCTTGAACTGGAGTTGTATGAGCCGTGTCAGGAATGAGAACTCCCTGACCAAGATCAACAACTTGAGGGAAAGACACATGTTCTTCCTCAAAGACAAAATCTCTAACAACTTTATCTTCCCACCCCCCAAACTCAATATCCTCAAAGAACCTAGCATTACCCGTCTCAAAAAAAGTTCTACAAGTGGGATCATAAAACTTAAAACCCCTGGATCTTTCAGAGTATCCAACAAAATAGCTACTAACCGTCTTAGCATCCAGTTTCCTTTTTTCGGCCTATAAGGCCTTGCCTCAGCTGGACAATCCCAAATGTGTAAATGCCTAATACTGGGTTTATGCCCAGTCCAAAGTTCATATGAGGTTTTGATTGTAGCTTTAGTTGGAACTCTATTAAGAATATAAGCTGCGGTTTTTAATGCTTCACCCCAGAGTGAGTCTGGCAAAGTAGTACGACAAAGCATACTTCTTACCATATCCTTAAGGGTCCGATTTCGTCTCTCAGCAACACCATTCATCGTAGGACTGCCTGGCATAATATACTGAGGGACGATCCCACACTCATCTAGGAATTTAGCAAATGGCCCTGGACGTTGTTCACCTGAACCATCATATCGACCATAGTATTCACCACCACGGTCAGATCTAACGGATTTAATTCTTTTGCTTATTTGATTTTCAACTTCAGCCTTAAATGATTTGAACACGTCTATGGATTGGGACTTTTCATGAATAAGATATAGGTACCCATAACGAGAGTAATCATCTATGAATGTGATAAAGTATTGTTGACCATTCCTACAAGGAGTAGGAAATGGCCCACAAATATCTGTATGTATCAATTCTAAGACGTCCGAAGCTCTCTTAGCACCTAATCTCGTCTTGTTTGTTTGTTTTCCCTTGATACACTCAACACAAATATCCGAATTTGAGGAATCAAGAGAATCAAGAATTCCATCTGACACGAGTTTCTGAATTCTTTGAATGGATATATGACCCAAACGTTTATGCCAGAGTGATATAGAATTCTCATTAGTTAATTTTCTTTTGGTACCACTTAAACTTGTATGCAAGGTTTCATTATTTGAGGTTATTGTATCAACCAAATATAGGCTATCAAATGTTGATAAAAGACCAGTACCAATAAGATTTGAATTCTGAAAGAGACTAACTTTATTATCACCAAAAGAACATGTATAACCGGATATGTCCAATTTGGGAACAGAAATTAAATTCCGTCTAAAAGACGGTACAACAAAAGTCTCATCCCAATCTAAATGAAAACCGGTCTTAAACAACAGCCTAAATTTGCCAATAGCCTCAACTGGCACCTTCTTGCCGTCACCCACATAGATGTATCTTTCACCATCATTTGATTTTCGGCAGTTCAGGCAACCCTGCATAGATATACTTATGTGAGTAGTAGCAGCAGAATCTATCCACCAAGTATCCTTAGGTACCGAAATTAAATTAACTTCAGAACAAATAAGAGAAAGAAATGTACCTTTTTTCGCACGCCAGGCATGGTACTTGGTACATTCTTTCTTCACATGATTAGTCCCCTTACAGAAAAAGCAACCTAATTCAGTAATTTCAACCTTAGGTTCCTTATGTTGCTTAATCTTGGGCCTTGCAACCGCAACTTCCTTACCTTTCCTCTTCTTAGTTTCCTTAGAAGAGGATGCCAAATGAGCACTTTCAGTCTTATCCTGCTTTATCCTTTCCTCTTCTTGCACACAATGTGAAATGAGCTCATTTAGAGTCCATTTCTCCTTCAGAAAGTTATAACTGACCTTAAACTGATTAAAGTGTGCAGGAAGAGATATCAAAACAAAGTACACAAGCAATTCCTCAGGTAATACTAGCTTGAGTGACTTAAGTTTCGAAGCAAGATGAGACATTTCCAAAATGTACTCCCTAATGTTTCCCTTGTCCTTATACATCATGGAAACAAGTTTACTCAATAGTATACTTGTTTCCGCCTTTTCGTTTTGCATAAAACGCTTTTCAAGGTTTTCAAGGAAAACTTTGGCATTAGCTTCATCATTCATAGTGCCCCTGAATGATTCTGGAATTGCACGCTTCATGATCATTAGACTCATGCGATTCGAGCGTTCCCACTTCTCCATCTCCCTCCTTTCATCAGGAGAGGATGTATCCTCAAGAGAAGCAGGTTGCTCAATCCGAAGAGCAAGGTCAAGATCCATGCAACCGAGAACGATCATTATGTTCTCTTCCCATTCCTTAAAGTTTGTGCCGTTAAGCACAGGGATGCTATTGATGTTGGCAGATATCGAAGCAGCAGAAGAATTAACTGAAAATAGAACAAAAGGATGACTTAACACGTGCTTACAATTACTTGAACTTTAAAATTATTTTATAGATTCAAAATAGGCAAATCCTATTACAAGATACCTAACACAACATTGATTTTAGTCTTTGGACAGAAAATCAACTTGTAAGTGGTACTCTTGGTGTGGTGATCAAATATAGACAATAAACTCCTGTCAAATATCAAGCCTTCCTTTGGGCCGACTTAATATTCACATGGAAAACCAAATAATTGTCTCATACTTATCACCACAAGCATGTTCGAATTCCTGCCAAATAACAACCTTCCTTTGGGCCGGTGTTAAACGCATGGAAGACTAACATCCACAGTCATCTTATATTTCAAGATCAATCAATCTACACAATAGAGGTTACTTTAGCAACATAATGCTTCAATTGACTAATTTAAAATATTAGATGCTAAAAACTTTAGTTCCTTAAGCCATATTATGAATCTTAACTTAGTATGTTACATGTTTTGACATGCAACAACTGAAGATTAATTGTTATTAGACTTAGTTGGACAATTCCAAAATCTGAAAATTGATGGACTAAAAAACAATTAATATTCAAAACTTAAATATTAATGTATAATACATTAATAATTTTAAAAACTTAATATTAATTGACATATTATAAATATTCAATTAAAATCTGAAACTTAAAAGACTTAAAACGTTATTAATTAAAAAAAACGTTTCTTACATTATGTCCTTATTAAACAATCAAAACAAAACATTTTTTTTGTTTTGGCAGAACCTTTTGTGGCGACTGTTGCCGTCACTGAAGGTTAAAAAAGTTTTTGTCTTTATTGGCAGAACCTTTTGTGGCGACTGTTGCCGTCACTGAAGGTAAAAAGCCTTTGTCTTTATTGGCAGAATCTTTTGTGGCGACTGTAGCTGCCACTAAAACCATAAAAGTCGCCGCTAAAAGTATTAGTGGCGACTTTCGTCGTCACTGAAGGTTAAAAAAGGTTCAACAACTTAATATGGTCTTCAACAAGAAACTTAAACAAGAAAACATGTTTCTCATCAACCAAAATCATGCAAAATTCAATGTTTCAATTCAAGTAATGATAACATGATATTAAAACATCAAAGTTCATCAAAAACATAACATTCATAAAATCATGCTATTTCATGACACTAGAATTTCATAAACAAAATTCTTACTTAACTTGAACATGAACTTTATATAACATGAATCTTATGAACATCCAAATTATCCAAATATGAAGGTGACTCTGATACCAATTGTTAGAATAATGATTCCGACTAAAATACAATAACCTTCATATTGAACAATTTGGAACAACAACTACATGAGCGGAAGCTTACTTGAATCCATATGTGGAAATCCTTGAACCTCCTTTGATGATTGTTTGAAGTGTGCCTTAGCAAGTTCCTTAGTCCTTCCTTCAAGATTGTCTTCTTGATCCTTCTTGAAGTATGGATTTCACAACAACAATAATATCACAATACCCAAAGTTGGTGTATGGCTTTCCACAAGAATATCACACAAGACCAAATATGGGAATGGTTTTCCACAAGAATTTGCAAGACAACAATGGAGTTTCTCTTGATTCAATGGGAGGAAGAAGAGATTATGTCTTGCAATAATGTGGGAACCATAACCCCCACTTTATAACAAAAGAGTTACATAACCCAAGAGTCACAAGAGTTACATAACTCAAGAGTCACAAGCATGTAACCATGATTACATATATGTAACCTTAGTTAGCCCATCATTAACTAAGGTTACCCTTTTGGGTATCTACACATTAGTCGTACACTTTATATGACAATACATTGGCCTCCTTAACATAATATCCATAAGACCACAAAATTAGGCCAAACCAAAAAATAGCACATAACATATAATTTATCCATATATTGTTCATATGTATGTAGATATAAGTCCATATATCTTACAGTTACCACTCCTTGGAGTATTAATTTTCTTATATTCTGTTTTTAACAATAAAAACTTTACTCCTAAAAAAATGCTCCTAAACCAGCTGGTGCATGGCCGATTATAGGCCATCTTCACTTACTAGGCGGAGCAGAAAAACTTCTGTATCGAACACTGGGAGCCATGGCTGACAATTATGGTCCAGCATTTAACCTAAGATTAGGCAGTCGTCGAGCTTTTGTGGTGAGCAGTTGGGAAATGGCAAAAGAATGTACCGAGAGGTTGTCAGTTCGAGTCTCCCCAAGATTAAGGTGGGAAGTTTTTGGAGGGAAGGATGTCGGGGGTCTACTTGGAAACTGCCTCTACCCCAGGGTAGGGGTAAGGTCTGCGCACACAGTACACATTACCCTCCCCAGAACCCGCTAAGTGAGATTATACTGAGTTTTTGTTGTTTTTGTTGCGACAAAGCTTTGGCTAGCCGTCCTACAACTGCTGCTAAACACATGGGTTATGGTTATGCAGTATTTGGGTTTGCACCTTATAGCACTTTCTGGCGTGAGATGAGAAAAATTGCTATGTATGAACTTCTTTCCAATCGGAGACTTGATACTCTTAAGCATGTTCAAGTATCAGAAGTGGAGATGGGGATCCAAGAGCTGTACAAATTGTGGGTCAACAACAACTCTGGCCGCAGGTAAAATTTGAATCATACTATAATATGTTTCAACACTTCCAGGATAAGGGTAAGGTTGCGTACATCCTAGCGTACCCTCCCTAAATCCCACTTATGAAATTATTCTTGGGTGAGTTATTGTTGTTGTTATAACATGTTTCAAGAAAGGTTGGTCAATATTCTAATCTAAACATCAAGTCCTAAGTCAACTCATCCAACTATAAACATTTCTAAGTTTAATTTGTTTTTTAGAATTAGAAAAATCAGTAGATCATCAAAAGTTAGAATAGGAAAATAATATTCCGAGCCTATAAATTTTTTATGTGTCCTTAAAAAATTTAATTTCCTCACTGTCTGCAGTAATGGCATGTTAAATTACAGAACTTCGATAAATTCACAAAATGACGGAACAAATCACACTATATAGAGTATATTTGATTTTAGAAATATGCAAAAACTTTTGGAATTTGTGTGTGAAAAGTCTGAAACAATACCTTTGTATTGATAGGCAATGAGAGAGTTAAATATAGACCAAAGATTTAGATGGGTTATTTTGGATTATGTACCCATCAAATATTTTATTCACACTTCAACGTAGAAATCAATATTATAGACACAATATTCTTAGCGTTATATGGCCTTTTTGACGAAAACTGATAAAAATAATACACGAAATTAGTAATAAACATAAAAAATGTTTGTAAATAAAGAGCTTGATTCTATACTTGAAGCCTGGCTACAAGAACATCGTGAGAAGACAAGATTTAGTCATATGATGAAGGTGCACAAGATTTCATTGATGTTATGTTATCTCTTCAACAAGAAGGAAGACTCTAATTTTCAATATGATGCTCATACAAGTATCAAGTCCACTTGGTTGGTATGCTCTTAAATCTTCTATGTCATTTTTGTTCTACTCATTTAAAGTCGGTTCTTCGAGAAACGGATATATATATATATATATATATATATATATATATATATATATATATATATATATATATATATATATATATATATATATATATATATATAGTGTAACGATCTTATCTGAAAGTTTAATTATACTTTTATTTTATGCTTCTTAATTAATTAGACATGAGAACTTTTGAGTCTTATCTTAGACTACACGAGTTTATAGCATTTCAAAAATTACATTATGAATATTCTTGTGCATCTCAAACATGCAATGTCAATTAATATAAGGGAGAGTGTCGGTAAAATGAGAATATTGAATTAAAAACTTATTAAATACAGAAAGATAACATTTTTCTTCTGAAAATTGAAATAAATGGAATGTCAAATATGATTTTTTTTAAATCTTTATATAATATATGAATTTTTTCGTAATCAATGTAACTTAATTAGAAAATTTGTTGACTTATTAATTTTTGAAATTATTGGTTTTATTGATATAAGCAGTCACCCTTAATTAATTTTGAAATGCGATGCGATCTGATAGTATAAATATTTTTGAGATAGTGTCATTGTTCAAACCCTTTACAATTGAAAAAAACTTACTCGTATCGGATATTTACACCAAGCTAATAAATAAATGACAGTACTTGTCACATAATTTAACGACAAATGTTAGTGTTTAAACATAGCTAACTTTCATTTATTTTTCACAGAATAATCTAATTTAATAATTAAATATCCTTAATATTTAGCTAGCTTGCTATGCTCCTAACGATAATGTCATTATATCGGAAAAAGAACCATTGGCATGAGAGAACAAATATGAAGTCTAAAACTGTGAGGCATAAATTCTCCTTCTTTCTTAGAGTCACATCCTTTGTGAAATCAATCAAAAGATTCCCCAAGTGTTTGACAAAAAGCAAGATAATATGTTGTACTCAACATTCTTTTTGGTGTAGGCGCTTATTCTTACAACAGCAACATGGGCAATTTCATTACTCCTAAACAATCCTCAAATATTGCGAAAAGCACAACAAGAAATAGATCTTCATGTTGGTAAAGACAGACAAATTGATGAATCAATATTGAAGCCATTATAAAAGAAACACTACGTTTGTACCCTGCTGGTCCTCTATTAGGACCTAGAGAAGCCATGGATGAATGTGAAGTTGGTGGCTATAAAATTACCCCTGGAACTCGTTTAATTGTAAATGTATGGAAAATACAAAGAGATCCAAGAATTTGGGAAGATCCTGATTCTTTTAAACCAGACAGATTCAAATGTTGATGTAAAAGGCCAAGATTTTGAGCTCATTCCGTTTGGTTCTGGTACAAGATCTTGTCCTGGTGCATCTTTGGCGCTACAACTTCTTCATTTGACATTGGCACGTTTTCTTCAGGCTTTCGAGTTTTCTAAGCCTGTAGACGATCAACTTATTGACTTGACGGAGAGCCCTGGTTTAACTATACCTAAAGCAACACCATTGGATGTTCTCATTACTCCGCGCCTCAGTGCCAATCTTTATGGCTGTTGATGCATTTCGTATTGTCCATTCGATCGTGTTTCCTTCATTAACAACAGATAGAAGTAGGTTATGGACTGTTCAAGTTGGCCGATTAATCCATCCTTTTTACTGAATAAAATACAACTTTGTGCTGCTTTTTACATGAGTAAAAATATTGGAGATGGTCATTTCTCAACATTGTTGTAGCCTGTGTAATGTTTGCGATTTCTTTATTTGTTCAACTTTATTCTGGATCATTTAGACATTTTATCATTAAATTATGTTAGCTTTCAAACTAGTGCAACTCTCTTCCTTAATCCGAACTTGAGACTGGCAAACAGAGTTTAATTAATTAGTGTGCAACATATGAAAAGGAAAAGTAATCGCTTTATTCATCCATTATTAACCAAAAAGTAATTTTATATAGAAATCAATGGCCAACAAATTTACAAACCATTTAATTATATATCTCTTACCATTACATAATAACCCCATCTTTAGTAATCTTCTCTCTTTGCAAGGAGTGTAACAGAAAACATATCAACACTTTAAAAAAATTAGGAATTAAATCCTATTAGACATGATCCTCATGTCCATTCTGCTTAATAGGTGCCATTTCTGAAACACTCCAAACCTTGACAGATTTATCAAGACTCCCACTATAAAGCACTCATTTTTGGTCATTTCTTGTTGACTCTTTATCCTCTTCCACTGCTAAACATTTCACTGGTCCATTATGACCCGTCAACACAGACAAACATGTATGAACTGACCCTTCTTTTCTCCAAACATATATTGTTTTATCTGCCGATCCACTAAAAACAAGATTTCCTGCTGATTCAAGACAAAAAACAGCCAACTTATGACCCTTGAGTACACCTCCATGTGTCAAATTTTTCTCTTTTTCCCAAAAATTCACAACCCCATCTATGATCCACAGTATACAACTGAACCAGACTTATTAACTGCTAATGCAGTCACAGCACATTCTTGATTCAAAAGGGTATGTACCAAAACATGTTATCGATTGTCCGTGTTCAAAGCAACGAGAAACTGGAAACCAGTAAGAAGAAGAGACACAAAAAACAGAACGTATGTAACGTTAAAATCCGAGACCACAGAATTCACTGTGTGTCCTTAAGGAATTTAACCCCCTCACTGTACCCGAGGTTGTGGATTATTTCCTCCCAGGATATAACGGATATACCTGTCGTAGGAGTGGCGGTACCTCAAACGCCTACGACTTCGACGAACTCAAATTCGGGAACGAAATCACACTATGACTTGATATGTTTCAGTTTGCAGAAAAGAATGCAGAATTTTTAATGCACGAATATTTTTTTTTTTCCAGTACTCGAAAATGAGGCATTGCCTCAGTTTATATAGCCTCGAATTGTGACTGTTCGGAAAGGCTTGGTGCCTGTTCGGGAAAGGCCATGCCTTTTTCTGAAAAATAAGAACGTTGGGAAGTTTACAGTTAACAAATTAATATTTTTTCCCACGGGAATTAAAAATAATTTCAGAAAATGAAGATTGAATTTTAAATAAATTTGGTCCAAAAAGATTATCAATCAATCAGATCATTTGACCAAATCCAAATCCAAATCCAAAGCCGAAGCCGAGCCGAGCGACGACGACGGGGCGAGGGGAGTCCCTCTTCTTAACCCTTTAAGAGCTAGAAGAAGTGCTTTCTAATATAAGCACATAACTTTCCCTTTCTACCACCAATGTGGTACAAAGCTCCTTTTCAAAGGAACTTTGCTTTGAAACTTCATTTTCCTTCTATTGTCTTCTTCCCTCCATTTCTCATTCACACCAACTTAGCTAGCTTTAATCATTAATTAGCTTTAACAATCCCCCACATGAATGGGGAATGGCTATATGATGAAAAACATGCATGACAAAAAACTGTGTGATTCGTAAGCAAGGATTAATTGCATCTGGATAAGTAGATTTCTCTTTGAACTTTCCGTAGTGAGCATATGTCGGATATACTCGGTCAATCGGTAGATTTGATATCTTTGAACCGTCGAGCTTTGGTGTATACCTAGACAACCACATGTCACACAATTAACCCTTTAACCGTTTTTGGTTCTCATTGTTTTGTTCGTTTCAGCCATGAACACTTCCTGGTTCATAAGTGCGTAGAGAGCTGGCCTTACAGAGTTCTCCTTGAAGCGGCTTACACTTCACACTTACATAGGTGATTCCTAAATGTGTCATCCCGTAGATACACTATTTGATATACCCCGTATCAAACTTAGAAACCATTAAAAAACCTTAATGCTTTATCCTGGTACTGAACATTGTCTCATCACGAGAATGGACCAAAAAGTTATTGTGACAATGTTGAACCGTCATCAATGACTTTGTTTGATCTCTTTGAACCTAGATCTTGGGATCTCATGTCTTCTAGGTAGAGTTACCGCCACGATGACTTGTCCTCGGCCATAGTCCCATTCCCCTCGATGATCTTTCAACCACTTCTCTAGTTAGGCCTTTAGTTAGTGGATCCGACACATTATCTCTTGACTTAACATAGTCAATTGTGATAATTCCACTAGAGAGTAGTTGTCTAACGGTATTATGTCTTCGTCGTATGTGACGAGACTTTCCGTTGTGCATAACGCTCCCGGCTCTTCTTATTGCTGCTTGGCTATCGCAATGTATGCATATAGGAGCCAACGGTTTGGGCCAAAATGGAATATCTTCTAAGAAATTCCGGAGCCATTCAGCTTCTTCACCGGCTTTGTCTAGAGCTATGAACTCAGATTCCATTGTAGAGCGGGCGATACATGTCTGTTTGGATGACTTCCAAGACACTGCTCCTCCACCTATAGTAAAAACGTATCCACTTGTGGATTTAGTTTCAGTTGAACCGGTGATCCAATTTGCATCACTGTATCCTTCAATAACTGCAGGATACCTGTTATAATGCAAAACAAAGTTTTGAGTATGTTTCAAATACCCCAAAACTCGTTTCATTGCCAGCCAATGATTTTTGTCGGGATTACTCGTGTAGCGACTTAGTTTACTTATAGCACACGCAATATCTGGTCGCGTACAGTTCATAATATACATCAAACTTCCCAACACTCTGGCATAATCCAATTGAGAATGACTTTCACCTTTATTCTTTGCAAGAGCAAGGTTCATATCAATTGGCGTCTTTGCAACTTTAAAGTCCAAATACTTGAACTTTTCAAGTACTTTTTCAATATAATGAGATTGAGACAATGCTAGACCTTGAGGAGTCTTATGGATTTTAATTCCCAGAATTAAATCGGCAACTCCTAAGTCTTTCATATCAAACTTACTAGCAAGCATGCGCTTAGTAGCATTTATGTTAGCAATGTTGTTACTCATTATTAACATATCATCCACGTATAAACAAACAATGACGACGTGGTTCGGAGTGTTCTTAATGTAGACACATTTATCACATTCATTTATCTTGAATCCATTTGACAGCATCGTATGGTCAAATTTTGCATGCCACTGTTTTGGTGCTTGTTTTAGTCCATAAAGAGACTTAACAAGTCTACATACCTTCTTCTCTTTCCCTGGAACTACAAACCCTTCGGGTTGTTCCATGTAAATTTCTTCCTCCAACTCTCCATTTAAGAAGGCTGTTTTCACATCCATTTGATGGATTTCAAGACCGTACACGGCGGCTAATGCTACTAACACCCGAATAGATGTAATCCTCGTTACCGGCGAGTATGTATCAAAGTAATCAAGACCTTCTCGTTGTCTAAACCCTTTAACAACTAGTCTTGCCTTATATTTTTCAATAGTGCCATCAGCTTTCATTTTCCGCTTGAAAATCCATTTGGAACCTAAAGGTTTATTCCCTGGAGGAAGATCAACCAATTCCCAAGTATGGTTGTTCAATATGGATTCTATCTCACTATTGATTGCCTCTTTCCAAAATTGAGCTTCCGATGAAGACGTAGCTTCGTTGAACGTTCGAGGCTCATTTTCCAACAAAAATGTTAAAAATTCTGGTCCAAAGGAAGTAGTCGTCCTTTGACGTTTGCTACGTCTTGGATTTTCCTCATCAGGAATGTTTTCCTTTATTTCTTCCCGAGGTCGTTTAGATGCTTTGCTAGACGACGCACATTCCTTTTTATACGGATATATGGTTTCAAAGAAGTCAGCATTATCTGATTCAATTACCGTATTCACCTGAATGTCGGGATTTTCTGATTTGTGAACCAGAAATCTATATGCCTTACTATTTGTGACATATCCTATGAAAACACAATCAACGGTTTTAGGTCCTATTTTTACCCTTTTGGGTTTAGGAACTTGCACCTTGGCCAAACACCCCCACACTTTGAAGTATTCCAAATTGGGCTTCCTTCCTTTCCACTTTTCGTATGGAATAGATTTTGTTTTGCTATGGGGCACTCGATTGAGTATTCGGCTAGCTGTTAGAATGGCTTCCCCCCACAAGTTCTGGGGTAAACCAGAACTTATTAACAGGGCATTCATCATTTCTTTCAGTGTTCTATTTTTTCTTTCCGCAATTCCGTTTGATTGTGGCGAGTAAGGAGCAGTTGTTTGATGAATAATGCCATATTCCAAACATATTTGTTCAAAAGGAGATTCATATTCACCGCCCCTATCACTCCTTATCATTTTAATCTTTTTGTTAAGTTGAGTCTCAACTTCAGTTTTGTATTGCCTGAACGCTTCAATTGCTTCATCTTTACTATTAAGTAAATAAACGTAGCAATACCGCGTACTGTCGTCAATAAAAGTTATGAAATACTTCTTTCCACCGCGAGATGGAATTGACTTCATGTCACAAATATCTGTATGGATTAAGTCTAAAGGACTTGAATTCCTTTCAACTGACTTATAAGGATGTTTAGCATACTTAGATTCAACACAGATTTGACATTTTGATTGATTGCATTCAAACTTAGGCAATACTTCCAAACTAATCATTTTTCGCAAGGTTCTATAATTGACATGTCCTAAACGTGAATGCCATAAATCATTTGACTCAAGCAAGTAAGACGAAGCAGAAACTTTATTATTATTAGCAACAACCATTACATTCAGTTTGAAAAGGCCCTCTGTGAGGTAGCCTTTTCCTATGTACATTTCGTTCTTACTTATTACAACCTTGTCAGAAACATAAACACATTCAAAACCGTTCTTCACTAGAAGTCCGGTAGATACAAGATTTTTCCTAATTTCAGGAACATGACAGACGTTGTTGAGAGTCACCACCTTGCCAGAGGTCATCTTCAGCAGTATCTTTCCATAACCTTCAATCTTGGCCGTTGCAGAATTTCCCATATATATTGTTTCGTCGGGCCCGGCGGGAGCATATGAAGCAAAGGCTTCTCTAACAGCACAAATGTGGCGAGTGGCGCCAGAGTCAATCCACCACTCTTTCGAACTTCCCACTAGGTTGCACTCGGACAACATAGCGCACAAGTCATCAACCTCCTCGTTTGTTTCAACCATATTAGCCTGACCCTTCTTCTTTTCCTTTTTCGGAGCACGACAGTCTGCAGCTTTGTGTCCGATTTTTCCACAATTATGGCAGTTTCCCTTGAATTTCTTCTTGTTGGGATAGTTCCTTGGTCCCGATGCCTTTTTCCTCTTTTTCATATTAGTTGGGGCAGTTTCAACTATATGTGCTCCCCCTATGGTTGATCTCCCATTTGCCTTTTTCTCCGCTGCCTTGTTATCTTCCTCGATTCTCAACCGGACGATGAGATCTTCCAATGTCATCTCCTTTCGCTTATGTTTCAAGTAATTTTTGAAGTCCTTCCATGAAGGAGGCAACTTCTCTATCACTGCCGCAACTTGAAACGCCCCACTAATTACCAAACCTACAACAAACAACATGTAAGTGACGGGGCACTGAATACTTTTGACAAAGGCATTAATTAAATTTATACCTTCAGCGAGGAGATCATGGATGATAACCTGCAACTCTTGAACTTGAGTGACAACAGACTTGCCATCTACCATTTTGTAGTCCAAAAACTTGGCAGCGATAAACTTCTTTAAGCCAGCATCTTCTGTTTTATATTTCTTTTCCAACGCATCCCATAGTTCTTTTGATGTTCCCACATTACTATAGACGTTGTAAAGATCATCCTCCAGTCCGCTAAGAATGTAATTCTTGCACAAAAAATCTGAGTGCTTCCACGCCTCAATTACAACAAATCGTTCATTTTCAGGTGTTGATTCCGGCGGAACCGGAATATCCTCCTTAATAAACTTTTGAAGGCTTAAAGTAGTTAGATAGAAGAACATCTTTTGTTGCCATCGTTTGAAATCAATCCCGGTGAATTTTTCGGGCTTCTCTGCCGGAGCCGGTGCTGGTGCAGTACGACTGGAGGACGCAGCATTGCTCGTAGAACCAACCACGGGGGCTGGTGTGGCAGTAACAGTAGCAGTAGCATTCAAATTTGGAGTTTGGTCTCCCATTTCTGTCGTAGGAAATAACAGAACACTTTAATAATCGGTGAAGATTTTATTTCTTCAAACCGAATCAAATTTACACAAACAGAATTAAAACAAACTTCAAATAGAATGTAATAAACTGTATGTAGTATACTTGATGAAGTTTTTATATCTTCAAATCAAGTACCCAAATGAGTAGAAAGTTCTGAAAACTTTAATCTCAACCGGAGTAGAAAATCCGAAGGTTTAGTCTCCAAACAACATACAAGTTCGTTACATGCAAACAACAAAATTACAAGTTTCTTTTATTTTCTGGACAGTCACAATTTTATGTTAGGAAAAACTGTATGTAATCACTGTTTTATGTAAGAATTATTTTTTTCTGTATTGTTGTATCGTTCTGTAACGTTTTAATCAACAGCAGATGAACACGGAAATAATAACATAAATTCCTTAAGCTTGTTATCGATTGTCCGTGTTCAAAGCAACGAGAAACTGGAAACCAGTAAGAAGAAGAGACACAAAAAACAGAACGTATGTAACGTTAAAATCCGAGACCACAGAATTCACTGTGTGTCCTTAAGGAATTTAACCCCCTCACTGTACCCGAGGTTGTGGATTATTTCCTCCCAGGATATAACGAATATACCTGTCGTAGGAGTGGCGGTACCTCAAACGCCTACGACTTCGACGAACTCAAATTCGGGAACGAAATCACACTATGACTTGATATGTTTCAGTTTGCAGAAAAGAATGCAGAATTTTTAATGCACGAATATTTTTTTTTTTCCAGTACTCGAAAATGAGGCATTGCCTCAGTTTATATAGCCTCGAATTGTGACTGTTCGGAAAGGCTTGGTGCCTGTTCGGGAAAGGCCATGCCTTTTTCTGAAAAATAAGAACGTTGGGAAGTTTACAGTTAACAAATTAATATTTTTTCCCACGGGAATTAAAAATAATTTCAGAAAATGAAGATTGAATTTTAAATAAATTTGGTCCAAAAAGATTATCAATCAATCAGATCATTTGACCAAATCCAAATCCAAATCCAAAGCCGAAGCCGAGCCGAGCGACGACGACGGCGCGAGGGGAGTCCCTCTTCTTAACCCTTTAAGAGCTAGAAGAAGTGCTTTCTAATATAAGCACATAACTTTCCCTTTCTACCACCAATGTGGTACAAAGCTCCTTTTCAAAGGAACTTTGCTTTGAAACTTCATTTTCCTTCTATTGTCTTCTTCCCTCCATTTCTCATTCACACCAACTTAGCTAGCTTTAATCATTAACTAGCTTTAACAATCCCCCACATGAATGGGGAATGGCTATATGATGAAAAACATGCATGACAAAAAACTGTGTGATTCGTAAGCAAGGATTAATTGCATCTGGATAAGTAGATTTCTCTTTGAACTTTCCGTAGTGAGCATATGTCGGATATACTCGGTCAATCGGTAGATTTGATATCTTTGAACCGTCGAGCTTTGGTGTATACCTAGACAACCACATGTCACACAATTAACCCTTTAACCGTTTTTGGTTCTCATTGTTTTGTTCGTTTCAGCCATGAACACTTCCTGGTTCATAAGTGCGTAGAGAGCTGGCCTTACAGAGTTCTCCTTGAAGCGGCTTACACTTCACACTTACATAGGTGATTCCTAAATGTGTCATCCCGTAGATACACTATTTGATATACCCCGTATCAAACTTAGAAACCATTAAAAAACCTTAATGCTTTATCCTGGTACTGAACATTGTCTCATCACGAGAATGGACCAAAAAGTTATTGTGACAATGTTGAACCGTCATCAATGACTTTGTTTGATCTCTTTGAACCTAGATCTTGGGATCTCATGTCTTCTAGGTAGAGTTACCGCCATGATGACTTGTCCTCGGCCATAGTCCCATTCCCCTCGATGATCTTTCAACCACTTCTCTAGTTAGGCCTTTAGTTAGTGGATCCGACACATTATCTCTTGACTTAACATAGTCAATTGTGATAATTCCACTAGAGAGTAGTTGTCTAACGGTATTATGTCTTCGTCGTATGTGACGAGACTTTCCGTTGTGCATAACGCGCCCGGCTCTTCTTATTGCTGCTTGGCTATCGCAATGTATGCATATAGGAGCCAACGGTTTGGGCCAAAATGGAATATCTTCTAAGAAATTCCGGAGCCATTCAGCTTCTTCACCGGCTTTGTCTAGAGCTATGAACTCAGATTCCATTGTAGAGCGGGCGATACATGTCTGTTTGGATGACTTCCAAGACACTGCTCCTCCACCTATAGTAAAAACGTATCCACTTGTGGATTTAGTTTCAGTTGAACCGGTGATCCAATTTGCATCACTGTATCCTTCAATAACTGCAGGATACCTGTTATAATGCAAAACAAAGTTTTGAGTATGTTTCAAATACCCCAAAACTCGTTTCATTGCCAGCCAATGATTTTGGTCGGGATTACTCGTGTAGCGACTTAGTTTACTTATAGCACACGCAATATCTGGTCGCGTACAGTTCATAATATACATCAAACTTCCCAACACTCTGGCATAATCCAATTGAGAATGACTTTCACCTTTATTCTTTGCAAGAGCAAGGTTCATATCAATTGGCGTCTTTGCAACTTTAAAGTCCAAATACTTGAACTTTTCAAGTACTTTTTCAATATAATGAGATTGAGACAATGCTAGACCTTGAGGAGTCTTATGGATTTTAATTCCCAGAATTAAATCGGCAACTCCTAAGTCTTTCATATCAAACTTACTAGCAAGCATGCGCTTAGTAGCATTTATGTTAGCAATGTTGTTACTCATTATTAACATATCATCCACGTATAAACAAACAATGACGACGTGGTTCGGAGTGTTCTTAATGTAGACACATTTATCACATTCATTTATCTTGAATCCATTTGACAGCATCGTATGGTCAAATTTTGCATGCCACTGTTTTGGTGCTTGTTTTAGTCCATAAAGAGACTTAACAAGTCTACATACCTTCTTCTCTTTCCCTGGAACTACAAACCCTTCGGGTTGTTCCATGTAAATTTCTTCCTCCAACTCTCCATTTAAGAAGGCTGTTTTCACATCCATTTGATGGATTTCAAGACCGTACACGGCGGCTAATGCTACTAACACCCGAATAGATGTAATCCTCGTTACCGGCGAGTATGTATCAAAGTAATCAAGACCTTCTCGTTGTCTAAACCCTTTAACAACTAGTCTTGCCTTATATTTTTCAATAGTGCCATCAGCTTTCATTTTCCGCTTGAAAATCCATTTGGAACCTAAAGGTTTATTCCCTGGAGGAAGATCAACCAATTCCCAAGTATGGTTGTTCAATATGGATTCTATCTCACTATTGATTGCCTCTTTCCAAAATTGAGCTTCCGATGAAGACGTAGCTTCGTTGAACGTTCGAGGCTCATTTTCCAACAAAAATGTTAAAAATTCTGGTCCAAAGGAAGTAGTCGTCCTTTGACGTTTGCTACGTCTTGGATTTTCCTCATCAGGAATGTTTTCCTTTATTTCTTCCCGAGGTCGTTTAGATGCTTTGCTAGACGACGCACATTCCTTTTTATACGGATATATGGTTTCAAAGAAGTCAGCATTATCTGATTCAATTACCGTATTCACCTGAATGTCGGGATTTTCTGATTTTTGAACCAGAAATCTATATGCCTTACTATTTGTGACATATCCTATGAAAACACAATCAACGGTTTTAGGTCCTATTTTTACCCTTTTGGGTTTAGGAACTTGCACCTTGGCCAAACACCCCCACACTTTGAAGTATTCCAAATTGGGCTTCCTTCCTTTCCACTTTTCGTATGGAATAGATTTTGTTTTGCTATGGGGCACTCGATTGAGTATTCGGCTAGCTGTTAGAATGGCTTCCCCCCACAAGTTCTGGGGTAAACCAGAACTTATTAACAGGGCATTCATCATTTCTTTCAGTGTTCTATTTTTTCTTTCCGCAATTCCGTTTGATTGTGGCGAGTAAGGAGCAGTTGTTTGATGAATAATGCCATATTCCAACCATATTTGTTCAAAAGGAGATTCATATTCACCGCCCCTATCACTCCTTATCATTTTAATCTTTTTGTTAAGTTGAGTCTCAACTTCAGTTTTGTATTGCCTGAACGCTTCAATTGCTTCATCTTTACTATTAAGTAAATAAACGTAGCAATACCGCGTACTATCGTCAATAAAAGTTATGAAATACTTCTTTCCACCGCGAGATGGAATTGACTTCATGTCACAAATATCTGTATGGATTAAGTCTAAAGGACTTGAATTCCTTTCAACTGACTTATAAGGATGTTTAGCATACTTAGATTCAACACAGATTTGACATTTTGATTGATTGCATTCAAACTTAGGCAATACTTCCAAACTAATCATTTTTCGCAAGGTTCTATAATTGACATGTCCTAAACGTGAATGCCATAAATCATTTGACTCAAGCAAGTAAGACGAAGCAGAAACTTTATTATTATTAGCAACAACCATTACATTCAGTTTGAAAAGGCCCTCTGTGAGGTAGCCTTTTCCTATGTACATTTCGTTCTTACTTATTACAACCTTGTCAGAAACATAAACACATTCAAAACCGTTCTTCACTAGAAGTCCGGTAGATACAAGATTTTTCCTAATTTCAGGAACATGACAGACGTTGTTGAGAGTCACCACCTTGCCAGAGGTCATCTTCAGCAGTATCTTTCCATAACCTTCAATCTTGGCCGTTGCAGAATTTCCCATATATATTGTTTCGTCGGGCCCGGCGGGAGCATATGAAGCAAAGGCTTCTCTAACAGCACAAATGTGGCGAGTGGCGCCAGAGTCAATCCACCACTCTTTCGAACTTCCCACTAGGTTGCACTCGGACAACATAGCGCACAAGTCATCAACCTCCTCGTTTGTTTCAACCATATTAGCCTGACCCTTCTTCTTTTCCTTTTTCGGAGCACGACAGTCTGCAGCTTTGTGTCCGATTTTTCCACAATTATGGCAGTTTCCCTTGAATTTCTTCTTGTTGGGATAGTTCCTTGGTCCCGATGCCTTTTTCCTCTTTTTCATATTAGTTGGGGCAGTTTCAACTATATGTGCTCCCCCTATGGTTGATCTCCCATTTGCCTTTTTCTCCGCTGCCTTGTTATCTTCCTCGATTCTCAACCGGACGATGAGATCTTCCAATGTCATCTCCTTTCGCTTATGTTTCAAGTAATTTTTGAAGTCCTTCCATGAAGGAGGCAACTTCTCTATCACTGCCGCAACTTGAAACGCCCCACTAATTACCAAACCTACAACAAACAACATGTAAGTGACGGGGCACTGAATACTTTTGACAAAGGCATTAATTAAATTTATACCTTCAGCGAGGAGATCATGGATGATAACCTGCAACTCTTGAACTTGAGTGACAACAGACTTGCCATCTACCATTTTGTAGTCCAAAAACTTGGCAGCGATAAACTTCTTTAAGCCAGCATCTTCTGTTTTATATTTCTTTTCCAACGCATCCCATAGTTCTTTTGATGTTCCCACATTACTATAGACGTTGTAAAGATCATCCTCCAGTCCGCTAAGAATGTAATTCTTGCACAAAAAATCTGAGTGCTTCCACGCCTCAATTACAACAAATCGTTCATTTTCAGGTGTTGATTCCGGCGGAACCGGAATATCCTCCTTAATAAACTTTTGAAGGCTTAAAGTAGTTAGATAGAAGAACATCTTTTGTTGCCATCGTTTGAAATCAATCCCGGTGAATTTTCCGGGCTTCTCTGCCGGAGCCGGTGCTGGTGCAGTACGACTGGAGGACGCAGCATTGCTCGTAGAACCAACCACGGGGGCTGGTGTGGCAGTAACAGTAGCAGTAGCATTCAAATTTGGAGTTTGGTCTCCCATTTCTGTCGTAGGAAATAACAGAACACTTTAATAATCGGTGAAGATTTTATTTCTTCAAACCGAATCAAATTTACACAAACAGAATTAAAACAAACTTCAAATAGAATGTAATAAACTGTATGTAGTATACTTGATGAAGTTTTTATATCTTCAAATCAAGTACCCAAATGAGTAGAAAGTTCTGAAAACTTTAATCTCAACCGGAGTAGAAAATCCGAAGATTTAGTCTCCAAACAACATACAAGTTCGTTACATGCAAACAACAAAATTACAAGTTTCTTTTATTTTCTGGACAGTCACAATTTTATGTTAGGAAAAACTGTATGTAATCACTGTTTTATGTAAGAATTATTTTTTTCTGTATTGTTGTATCGTTCTGTAACGTTTTAATCAACAGCAGATGAACACGGAAATAATAACATAAATTCCTTAAGCTTGTTATCGATTGTCCGTGTTCAAAGCAACGAGAAACTGGAAACCAGTAAGAAGAAGAGACACAAAAAACAGAACGTATGTAACGTTAAAATCCGAGACCACAGAATTCACTGTGTGTCCTTAAGGAATTTAACCCCCTCACTGTACCCGAGGTTGTGGATTATTTCCTCCCAGGATATAACGGATATACCTGTCGTAGGAGTGGCGGTACCTCAAACGCCTACGACTTCGACGAACTCAAATTCGGGAACGAAATCACACTATGACTTGATATGTTTCAGTTTGCAGAAAAGAATGCAGAATTTTTAATGCACGATTTTTTTTTTTTTCCAGTACTCGAAAATGAGGCATTGCCTCAGTTTATATAGCCTCGAATTGTGACTGTTCGGAAAGGCTTGGTGCCTGTTCGGGAAAGGCCATGCCTTTTTCTGAAAAATAAGAACGTTGGGAAGTTTACAGTTAACAAATTAATATTTTTTCCCACGGGAATTAAAAATAATTTCAGAAAATGAAGATTGAATTTTAAATAAATTTGGTCCAAAAAGATTATCAATCAATCAGATCATTTGACCAAATCCAAATCCAAATCCAACCGAGCCGAGCGACGACGACGGCGCGAGGGGAGTCCCTCTTCTTAACCCTTTAAGAGCTAGAAGAAGTGCTTTCTAATATAAGCACATAACTTTCCCTTTCTACCACCAATGTGGTACAAAGCTCCTTTTCAAAGGAACTTTGCTTTGAAACTTCATTTTCCTTCTATTGTCTTCTTCCCTCCATTTCTCATTCACACCAACTTAGCTAGCTTTAATCATTAACTAGCTTTAACAAAACATGTCTCATAATTTTTCCTGAAAAGTCCCTTTGCCAAACTTTTACAGTTCCATCAGCTGACCCTCTGTAAACTATGCCATCAACACTAGCAACTACAGAATTCACTGCATCTTCATGTGCTTTAACAGATTCAAGACATTTTGAATTGTCAGCTTTCCAAACCTTAAATGTTCTGTCCCATGAAGCAGAGTAAAGAAGGCCATGGTTATGGTCCATGCTTAAACAAGAAATGGCATCCCAATGTTTGATCCAAATGGAAGCTCTGTTATGTTTGGCTGACATGAAGTAGTTGCTTGGCCTAATTGAGGCCTTGAAGATGTCAAAGAATGTTGGCAATGTTCCAGCAGGTTTGTAACTGCTAGTATTATTGGGTTGTACCTGTTGAGTTGTAATACAATTTAAGTAAAGGATGTAATTAATACACTGATAATGATCTAAACTGATATACTACCTATTTATTTTATTTTCGAGTCTCCCTAAGAGCAAGGTAGGAAGTTTTTGGAGGGAAGGATGCCGAGGGTCTATTTGGAAACAGCCTCTCTACCCCAGGTAGAGGTAAGGTCTGCGTACATACTACCCTCCCCATACCCCACTATGTGAGATTATATTGGGTTGTTGTTGTTGTCGTTGGTAATCTGTCTCATTATCTAGGTTACTAATTGCACTTATTATACATATTTAGTTGAAGTTATCTTTTAACTGATAATATAAAAATTCTTTTACACTGTTAATGTATAGAAATTATACTCCTTAAGTAGATAAAGATATATCCACTTCGACTATTTAAGCTTTTAGATGAGATGAATGGTCAAGTTCCTGATAAATTCCCAACGCCACCCATAATCAATTTTATTTTACATGTTTGGCTCATTAAAATAATAAGGTCCACAGGTAAAGGCGCGTGTTACAATATACTAATACAATTAAATACATAAATGATACTTTCTCTATTTCAATTTAAATGACACACTTTCATTATTAGTCTGTTCCAAAAAGAACGACACATTTCTATAATTGTAAAAAATTTAAACTTTTCGTTTTACTCATTTTACCTTTAATGAGAAGTTTTTATAATCACATAACTATCACGACCCCACAAAGCTTTTATACCTTAAGCTTTTAAGACCACAAGTTTTAAAAATTTCTTTTTTCCCCCTAAATTTCATGTCAAGTCAAACATCTTCATCTAAATGGTCACATAATTCAACATTACCTTCCAAACACGAACTTTTCCATCTTGATGACCAGTGAAAATCTTATCACCTGAAATAATAATGGCTTTAACAAGACCACTATTGGATTTGAAAGCCGAGAATTCCTTCATATTCTTCCATACACGTATATTTTTGCTGTCTGAACCAGTGTAAAGAAGATCATTTTTAGTAGCCAAAGAATATATATGGCCTTCTTCTCGGACAAGTGAACCAATGAGGCAAATTTTGGAGTTATAATTGTGGGAAATTTTGGAGTTATAATTTCGGACAGGTGCTCTGATGGTAAGCAATCTCCACTTCCAACCGAGAGGTTGTGAGTTCGAGTCTCCTCAAGAGCAAGGTGGGAAGTTCTTGGTGGGAAAGATGTCGGGGGTCTATTTGGAAACAGCCTCTCTATCCAAGGGTAGAGATAAGGTCTGCATATATACTACCCTCCCCAGATCCCACTATGTGGGATTATACTGGATTGTTGTTGTTGTTGTTGTATAATTGTGGGAAACATCCTCGTCAAAATTGTCCAAATTGGGATTGTTAAGATTACAACTTTGGTTCCAAGGGGACATTTTCATAGGAGAACCTTCACAACTGAGACGATCATAAGCAGAGAACCTCTTTTTCCGTAAGCTGAAATCTTCATCATTTATAGCAGAAGACATGTTAGGATCAAACTTTTTTTTTTTGACTTTAGAAAGCAAAAGTCTAGTCTTAATTATTAGAGAATATAATTATGGTGGTTGTAGTATATATATCATTCTAGTTCTTCCACCATAAAGAAAACGAATAAAATTTTGAAGTTAAAATGAGAAGAAAGAAGGAAAGAAGAGAAGATGATGGAGCAAAGCGGAGAAGAAAAGAAAATGATCGAAAGCAAATGAAGCTACGGAGAGAATGGAAGGGAGTTTTTGTAGGGAATATATATATATGAAACGATGGTAGGCGGGAGAGGAGAGAATGGTTTTCACTTGTATATATATATATCCAAATGGGAAAGTAGTGACAGATAATACCATACTATAAAAAATAAAAATTAGTAAATATATTCACACACAATGCTACACTAACAAACAATAGTATATTTTTCAGTATCATAGTATATAATTTTTATTTTCTATAGCATGATAGTGAAAAAATATGTACACACAATAGTATATTTTTATTCTGCCCTGCACGGAGTAAAAATTTGTCTATGTAATTATATGAATAAAAAAACAACGAGGAATTACATTTTGACACATATAAATATAAAAATTGTACGGGCCATTCCTATTTGGTCGGCCTCATTTAACTTATGCCTAATTTTTTTAAACTTTTAACTTATACCCACTTTTTAAATAACTTAAGCTCACTTTCTCCTCCTCCGTCGTTTTCCGCCATTTTTGAAATGCCAACACACTCCACTTGAACTGCACCTCTTTTGTTAGTGTTTAGAGACGCAAAAGTACGGTTTAGGATTTTAAGGCTGTGAATTATTTGTAATTATGTAGATATAATACTATAATATAAAATTTTAAATTAAGGATAATGGATTTTTGATCGAACTCGACTAACAATGAAATGGAGTTTAGTTGAAGAGTGAAAGAAAATGAAGAGAGAGAGAATGGCATATGGTTTATGCTTGTTTGATGCGTTTGAGACAAAGACCAAATTGAAGAGCTAAAGTGCGATTGTTACAAAACAAAAACTTCAGTTCTAAAGCTAAAGTTTGTCAGTTACAATATAAAAATTTCAGCTCTAGAGCTGAAGTTCGCGAGATACGAAACAAAAACTTTAGCTCAAGAGTTGAAGTTCGCCAGTTACAAAAACAAAAACTTCGGCTCTCCCCAGTTACAAAACAAAAGAGCTGAAGTCCGCCAGTTACAAAACAAAAACTTCAACACATTTGATTCAGCACACTTGTTACTTCAGGCCTGTCTATTAGAATGCTGAAGTTTTGCGTGATTGCATTTGTTACTTCAGCCTCGTATGCTGAAGTTATGCAAAAAAAGCGAGTACGCTTCCAATTTTTTTTTGCAAAATGAGCATAAGTTAAAACATAACACAAAAAATGGATATAAATGCAACTGCCCCCGTATAGATAGTGGTCGTCATTACTATGAGGCCAAAGAGATAAAAAGCATTTTTTCCTATGTATACCATATATCAAACATTATTACCAAATGTTCATAGTTTATTATTTACTCGTATTGTCCTTATTTTTTCTATAAATAATATACCAATCCAAAATATGTAGATTTTGCCATAAATAACGTGCTAAAATGAAGGCACCGGAAATTTAAAATGGAAGGAGATCTCAAAGTTAAAAAAATCTGTTCTTCCATATATTTTTCACCATTGATAGCCATTAAAAAGCTTAAAAGCTTTGAATTCAAATTTGTATTTTTAAAAGTCATTATTTGTTTGAATTGGGTGATGTTGTAAATAATTCGGAATATGTTTAAGAGTTTATATCTCAGTTTTGAGGGGTTTTGGTGAAGATTAGACTTGGTTTTGACTAAATTTCACATTGAAACTCATCGAAGGAGAAGGAGAAGACATATTTCCAGAAATTGTAGATAAGTTGCAGAAAAATTGTAGATAAATTGTAGAAATGTAGATAAATTGTTGATAATTTGTAGATAAATTATAGATTGGGAAGACTAAAACTTCTACAAGTCTTCTACAATTATGTCAAAAATGCCAATTATGTTATAATTGAAATGAAAATTGGGATATTAAAATTCAATGTATTTAGTTTGTAGATGTATTGTAGATAAAATTTCTACAAATAAACTACAAATCAGTTTAAGTATTGTATAAAGTTGTATTGTTTTTAAGAGTATCTACAAAATTACTACATTTATACTACAATTAAACTACAATCTTGTACCCCTAAAGTTAGCCTACAGCTTCAGCATTTTCTACTGTAAAATAGAAGGATAGGTACAATGACAGTAGACGCTGATTAAGTTTTCTCTTTGATAGTCAGCTGTGTTTAGCTGCACTATGGATTTTTAACGAAACCTCTTTGGTGATTAATACAAAATTTTAATTACCAAAAAAAAAACTACATTCTTGTGCCAAAAAAATGTTGACAACAAAATTTACTCTTCATCTATAAAATTTCTACAAAAAAATTACAATTGCACCCACATTGTCAACTTTATTGTCTTCCACGAGAAAATCATTTCCTTTACAATTGCTCAACCCAACTACTCCTTCAATCAGCCATTATGTAAATTAGTCAAAGAACTTTGTAGATTTTCAATACAAGGATGATGATCGACATCAATGATCAACTCATTTGATACATTACGAGGAAAATCTATTCCACTTCTTTCAGATAAACACAGAAAAATTTACTTAGGTGCGTTTAGTGTGAGACGAGAAGTGTAACGAACAATGTGAGATCTGTGAATGTTGTAGTGCGGTTGAAGATGTCGATGATGAGGAGAAAGGTAGAGGAAGAGAGGAATATTAGTAGAAGAGATTCAGAAGCAGAATATCTACAAAAAGCTGAAGGTAAATCGTGGGGGGAGGAGGGAATTAACTGAAGGTAAATCGTGGAGGTGTGGGGGGTGGGAGGAGAGAGAGGCAGGTAAACAAAATAAAGTGAATATATACTCCTAAAATCACGCCTAGAATGAAGCAATAATTATACACTTAATTTGAATTATGATATATAAATGATAATTTGGTATGCTTAAATGTAATTAAAACAATTGTTAAACAATAAAGGTAATAAGGTTTGTATATGATATAGCTATGTAAAAATTTCATATTTAATTTGGATGGTATGACCACTAAGAGCCTACATTTGGTTAACATCCAAACAAAATGATCTCTTATGAACCGTAACAATTTAAATAAGAAAAATGGATCTTACATATATCTTTTATAATTATTATCAATTTCTTGGGTTATATTCTGTTGGTCATTTATAAAAAAAAAAATTATATAACAAAAAATAATATTTGTAATGTCTCATAAAATTGACCTTCTAATGTTTGTTTGTTTGTTTGAGAAATATTCCTTTACCAAAAATTTTAGAAATGCGCATTTGTGTCATTGCGTTAGGTGCTGTATTCCAATCTATATTTTAAGGGTTAATTTCACAAATGGTCATATAATTATGATCTTTTTTTTTACAGAAGTCATTTAATTTTATTTTTTAAAAGTCATATAATTATGATTTTTTTTATTAAAGTCATATAATTTTATTTTTCACACAAAAATCATATAACTATGGCTTTTTCTCACTAAAGTCATATAACTTTGTCTTTTCACACAAAAATCATATAACAATAATTTTATTTACCAAAATTATATAAGTATATTTTCTCGCACAAAATCATAAAACTTTTACTAACTCACGAAAATTATAGTGATCGGAACATATAATTTTTTGCTAGTATTTTCTTATTATTTTGTAGATTTTTACTGTTTTATTTTCATCTTAATAAACAATAATCCAATTTAAATAGGAATGAGTCAACCCGACTTGGCCCACCCTGACCCAATATTCATATATATAATTAAAAGTTGGGTCATTTCTATTTACTAAAAGTGAATTCTTTCCCTTTAAAAAATTTAATTCGGAATACAAGAGATTCCTATAAAGAATAATAAAGAAATAAAAGTTATAATTAGAAAGCGCTTGAAATAAAAATGCGATAAATTTGAATAAAAATCTCAAAAATTAAAATAAACAATAGAAGTATAATTGTTTGAAGGATTTACTATTCCCTTTTAGTATTATTTTAATTTATAGATATGAGTATTGAGTTGGGTGGGCCAGGTCGGATTGAGTCATTTCTATTTTAATTTGATTATTATTTATTAGACTGAAATAAGAAATAAAAATCTACAAAATAAGAAAATACTATTGAAGATTTATATTTTCTTATCACCATAATTTTTGTGAGTTAGTAAAAGTTTTATGATTTTTGCGTGAGAAAATATAATTATATGATTTTGGTTAAACAATTATGGTTATATGATCTTTGTGTGAAAAGACAAAGTTATATGACTTTAGTAAAAAAAAATTATAGTTATATGATTTTTGTGTGAAAAGATAAGTTATTTGATTTTAGAGAAATAAAGTATTACTTATATGACTTTTATGTGAGAAAATAAATTTTATGACTTTAGTGAAAAAACTTCACACTTATATGACCATTTATAAAATTAACACTACATTTTAGTGGTACGTTCTCCCTGTTACTTCTTTTGTGGCCATAACTTTTAACTTGATATAAAAATAATACTATTATTTCATATTTAAATAAATTTAATTTAAACTATTTATCCCATTTTTAATAATGCACCTTTACAATTATGATAATATGTCATGACAAGTTAGGACTACGAGGTAAAAAGTTGATTTATTTTTTAGACTTCACGCCAAATATCGGAGTCCGGAGTAAAAATATGGTTAATTTTGACTCAAAATACGTTAATAAATGTAAAAAAAAACTGCGACCAAAATATATATATAACGCCATCAGTTGTGGCGCCATACAGTGTACTTTATCTGACATGGCAGTATGGCGCCACCAACTGTGGCGCTATATTTACTTTTTCTGACACATCAGACATGACGCCATCATTTGTGGCGCCATACTTCGTTGACCCCACCAATAAATAATTCAATAGCGTATGAAGCCACCAAATATGACGCTATATATATATATATATATATATATATATATATATATATATATATATATATGTATATATATATATAAAACTTTCCGGCTAATCATCTCCTATATAAATATCGTAAGAATGACATATTCAAATACTATATAGTATTTACTATACCATATACTATAAAACGTCCAGATGTTGCTGCTCCCCGACGACCTGCTGGTGCCGGACGACGTCCTCGTGGGTGGAGAGGAGGTCCCCAGCAAGGGGGCTTTGAGGATCCTACTGATGATGTTGTTGCTGATATTGAAGGTGGCATGCATGAGACCGACATGCCGTCTTACAGCCTTGGCATTCATGACACTCTAAGGACGTCGCAGGTGACCCCATCGGATCAATTATTTATCACGGGCTCGGATTTTCACGGAGCAGAGTTTGGTAGACATTTCCCTGGCCCTTCTACCACTGATGAGTCTCGACCGATCCGTGATCTTGATGGTGGGCGTCGACTGAGTTATGGCAGTGCATCACATGCGCAGGTATGAGTTTATTAGTATTGATTTTATTGCTGTTTTACATCAACTTATTTATGTTCTTTAACTTTATTAATTTACCTTTTTAGGCATCAGGCGATGCTGCGACAGATGACTATATTTAGGATCCAGACACGATTATGGTAAGACAATATAATTTTTTGTGAATTGTTATGTAGTTTTCTATACTAAGTTTGATATTATTATGTAGCCTTCTACTGGACCTAACAGCACCACCGATGCATGTCATCCTGTGCCGCATTCGGCCATAAGGAGATGACTTGATGATGATGATCCTGATAGCGTACTCGGGCGGCAGGGGATGCGCCTCAGGCCAACGGCTACTTTGAAGCACACTGGATGCGGAACACATTGATTCGGTCTTCCATTTTTTATGTTTTTTGGTGTAAATGATATTTTTGTATACATTAACAACAATATTTAGTCGAATATGTCAGTTACTTTTTTTAGTTCTCATTTCGTTTTATAGTATTTGGTATAGTAAATACTATATAGTATTTGAATATGTCATTCTTACGATGTTTATATAAGAGATGACTAGCGGCATTTTTTTTATGTATATAGCGCCATGTTGGTAGCTTCATACGCTTTTGAATTATTTATTGGTGGGGTCAGCGAAATATGGTGCCATGTCTGATGTGTCAGAAAAAGTAAATATAGCGCCACAGTTGGTGGCGCCATACTGCCATATAAGATAAAGTACATTGTATGGCGCCACAACTGATGGCGTTATATATATTTTGGTCACCATTTTTTATATTTATTAACGTATTTTGAATTAAAATTAACCACATTTTGGTCCCGAACTCCCAAATATCGTTGTACAGTGTATAGTAAAATGAATTCAAGAGAGTACTACTCCATCATTAGCTTGTCACGTCACGTCATTCTTTTGCGATTCTAAGCTCTGTATTTTTGACACGAGAGTACCTAGATTCCCTGTAAATTATAAACGTCATATAATTAACCAAGCTAGTCTTTTTCTTCTCTCGAAAATTTCTAAGTAGCATACACCAATACAATTTCTCAGGAAAAGGCAAAAGAATCAAACTAAAACTGAACCATTTCGTATGCCTACCCACTTGAATTTTCTGGCAATTCACGGAAGGCACTTGTGTACCATATAGTTAAATTTATATGTGGTTTTAAGATAAATAAATAAATTAATTTGATTCTGAAATAATATGATAATTAAAAAAATATGTGATACTTAGCCTTGATATGGAGACGAAATAGCAGAAACAGTTAGTTCCAGGAACAGGCTTCCGAGCACAACGATAATGAAATAAAAAAGCAAGAAGATTAAACTGTTTTAAGCTTTGGATAGAGTATAGCATAGGTTTGCCAGAAAATTCATATCCTCTACAATGACAACTGAGCTCCCTATTCATAGCTAAGCTTAGGGAAGGAGATCTGTGACGACCCAAAGGGTCATCACCATAATTTTTCCTTTTTTCATAGTTTCAAGGCCTTGAAAATCTCGCTTTTAGTTATTTGCATCCGCAGTCCGGACGCGAAGCCGGAAAATTTCTATGTTAAAATATGTGAATTCTGTAAAAAAAATTAAAGAATTTTGATATTAATATTGATATAGTTGACTTTGGTCAACATTTTGGGTAAACGGAGTGACGATCCCGGGAGGTCCGTAGAAAAATATGGGACTCGGGCGTATTTACGGAATCAAAATACAAGGTCCCGAGCCCGAGTATAGAATTTTTGAAAGAAACTAATTTCTGTAATTAATTAAGGAAATTGGAAAGGAAAATGAATTAGAAACCTGCGGTATCGGGCTCATATTTTTGGTTCTAACGCCCGGTACAAGTCATAAATGTGTGTTAAGCGCTACCTGTAAAGTTTGGTTGAAAACGGACGTCGTTTGACGTGTTTCGGATTAAAAATGAAAAATTTGAAGCTTGTGAAAGTTGAAAGAAGAATTTGTATTTTAAGGCTTAATTCATAGATCTTGATGTTATTTTGGCAATTTGATCACACGAGTAAGTCCGTAGGATATTTTCAGGTTGTGTGCATGTTTGGTTCGGAGCCCCGAGGGCTCGGGTGAGTTTTGGATAGGCATCGGATTGCATTTCTTATGTTTTGAAAATTCAGGTATGAGGCTTCTGCAATTTTCGCAAATGCGAAGCCAGAGCTCACAAAAGCGAATGCCCAGCTATCGCAAATGCGAATACTGGTTCGCAAATGTGAAACCAGCACAAGCAAGCCAATGTTCGCAAAAGCGAACTTTTCTTCGCAAATGCGAGGAAGGGGAGTTTGACGTATGATCGCAAATGCGATCAAATGTTCGCAAATGCGAACCTTCTCCATATGGCCCAAGTTCGCAAATGTGACTTATTTCTCGCAAATCCCAAGCCTGCTAAGTTCGCAATTACGAACCCAGCTTCGCAATTGCGATACCTGCACCTGCATATTTCATACTTAGATGATTTTAAAGCTCATTTTTCATACTTTCAAAACTCAAACACCCATTGGCGATTTTTCACGGACTCTCTCTTCTCCAAATCATTTGTAAGTCAACTTTTACTCAATTTATTCAATCTTTAACATCATTTATCATGTTTTCATCTTAAAAATCAAGGTTTTCATGGGTGAAAATAGGGATTTGGGGTAGAACCTAGGTTTTCTTAAAATTGGGGATTTGGACCTTAATTGAGGTCCGATTTCAAAACAAATCATAGATATGAACTCGTGGGGGAATGGGTAATCCCGTTTTTGTTCGAATCTCAGGTTTTGACCACGTGGGCCCGTGGGTGTTTTGGAAATTTTTGGGCAAAACATTGGTAAATTCATTCTTATGCATTCAAATTCATTTAACTAGCATTTGTTGATACGTTTGAGTAATTTATGACTGGATTCGAGCGGTTTTGTGGTGAATTCGATGGGTTAAGCTATTCTAGAGGCGTGAGTTGAGTTTGGATCTTTCGAGGTAAGTGTTTGTTCTAACTTTGGCTTAAGGGATTAGGATATTATTTGCTACATGCTAATTGTGGAGTACGGTGTATAGGCATGATGACGATTATCTATGTACCGGAGTCTAGCATGACCGTGAGTCGTAATTTCTTATAATTCGAAAGATGTGATACAATTATGTTGTTTAATTGATAATTTCTTATGAAGTGGTAGTTGAGAAGGAAATGAGTTAAAGGAGGAAGTGTAGTATTATTCCCTTCCCGGGACTTATTTGTTGATTTGTTCTCCCTTGCCGGGATGGTTAATATTATTGTTTATCCCCTCCCCCGATTGGTTGTGATTGTTGATTGGGTGGGGAAGAGAGATTATGCACGAAGGGTAATTTCGTGCCATGTTTTGATGATTGTGCACGAAGGATCATTCCATGCCATGTTTTGATGATTATGCACGAAGGATCATTCCGTGTCATGTTTTGATAATTATGCACAAAGGGTCATTCCATGCCATGTTTTGATAACTATGCACGAAGGATCATTACATGCCTTGATATGAGAGTTTTGTGAGGAAAAGCACGAATGGTGATGTCATGCACTGTATTTGACTGTTTTGGTGAGAGTGAGAGCAAAAACACGAAGGTTGGTATCGTGCAGTTGTTGATTTACCTGTTCTCTTTAATTGATGTTATTTGTCTAGTTCCATCTCCTTATTATTTGTTCTTATATTTGAATTGTTACACCCCACATCATGCCCCCTCCCTATTATCGGTTTAAATTATGTATATCTTTCTTGTTATTGTACATATATCTGCACAGGTTATTTGTTGGTAGGACATGTCTAGCCTCGTCACTTACCTCGTCGGGGTTAGGCCAAGCACTTACCAGCACATGGGGTCAGTTGTGCTGATGCTACACTTCTGTGCTTTTTGCACAAATTACAGTACCGGAGCAGCTTTTGGACCACAGCCGTAGCCTATTCGATCGGGAGCTGAGTTCAGTCCATGGACCTCGAGGTAGCCTAGCTGGCGGTCGCAGGCCGGAGTCACCTTCCATGTTTTCCGTTTGTTTACCTTGTATCAGACAAACATTATGTATTTCTTCCAGAGTTTTGTTTTAGTATTCCATAGTAGTTCGTGAGTAGTGACACAAGATACTTGATATAGGTGTGATTTGAAACTTTCGTATTTCTGTTTTCAGTTATTTATGTATCTAAAAGTATTCTGCTTTATTTTATTCTTTCCGTTATTATTATTGTTTGAATGAAAGCAGGAAATGTATTTTAAATGTTGGCTTGCCAAGCTCAGATAGTAGGCGCCATCACAACTTCCGATGGTGGGAAATCCGAGTCATGACAAGATCCTAGTATTATGCCATTCTTTAATGCCAATTATGAGGGCCATTGATGAAGATGAAACAGTAAATATAAATGCCAGATTCCCAGATTCCTTCTAACGTTCAATCGTACTTGATGATGTGGAGTATTCAACATTGAATGCATCCTTAACTGTACCAACTGAAGAGTATTTATTATATCCTTATGAGCATTACTCACTCCGGTGACAAACAAGACAATTGCCTTCGATTTTGGTTATCTCCCCGCCTTAGGTTCTGCATGTCTTTCTTTTGAGTGGCCACGTAGCTTTGTATATTTTATCCTATACAGATAGTTCCCCTGCTTTCTGGTAAGATAACTTTGTTTCACCGAAAAGTTGGTAGAAATCTTCTTTTAGCGAGAAATACCACACTTCTAGTTCAATTCCCAATATCAAATACCACCTATATTATGTCTACGGTACCTTTAAGTACAACAGAAAAATAGTATGAAAGTGTCGGCAATAAGGTCCCTACTATACCTCAAAACACAAAGTACAACATCAAATGACATCATGCCTCGAATAGAGTGGAGCTCACCAAAACCTGCTGGAAAGGAAGCAACTGCTAACGAGGACTAAAGTTGCCCACGGGTGAACCACGTGCAGCCATTGAAGATGCAACGCTCCCGGCAAAAGGGACATTAGTATATGTGGAATAATATTAATATGTAAAGCTAAATGTCCTCTTTCAAAATAGAATGCCAATATAAAAAATAAAAAATCATAGAAACAACAAGTCACAATTATAATATCCAAATGCGCAGTTAAAATATAATAATTTTTAAAAGACGAAACTATTAGCATCGATATATCACCGTATTTTCAGCATAGAGTTCGATCTCCGCCCGATCGAATAGTTCATATATCCAATAACAATGTGGATTGACATGTGATATGAAAGAAAGGTGTTACCAAGAGTAAGAACCATCATGCGCATAACATGGTGTATGATCTCCACGCGATCGGCTAGGCCGCCTTCCTACATATGTCGTGTAGGTCGACTTCATCTTTTCCAATTCACAGCTATCATCAATCTCATCCCAATAAAGGAAAAAAGTCACAATTACATCAATATTTCAATCTCATCACAAATAAGGGGAATAATCACAATTCACTCCTACAATGGCACATGTAGTTTCGAGAGTGGGCCTTACAATTCATCCTTCCTCAATTTGCTAATGATACTCTCAAAAATATGTTTTTTATTTTTGCACAAAAAAACACATAAAATACAAGAACACTCACCTCATAACCTTCCACACTATATATAATTTTATTAATACTGTAAACCACACTAGTATGAGTCTCCATTCAAGGCACGTAGCCGTAATTCGTATTCCACACTTTTATTTCTTTACTTTTTAGGATCATCATCTCAGTATCAACATATATAATATTCTGGAATCATAATTTCAAATTCATTTGTAATGGAACCTTTAAACACAAAAGGTTTTTCTCCAAAGAATTAGGAAAACTGACCAGCAATAGAAATACACATTAAAATCATAAACGAGCAATACATCATTTATTCTTGAAATACTCTTTTCCGAAAAAGGGCAATGCATAATTTTGACACATGAGCATGTAATAACTCGAATCATATTGGATATATTGATAAAAGAGAGCGTGATGATTTACGATTTAATAACGACTTCAAATCAATGCACCAGTTACAACGACCATGGCCACACTTTATATCACACTCTTGCTTCTTCTGCTTCCGAATTTAGTCATAGTTTATCAACAATAAGGACGCTTGTAAACGAGATTTGATATGTATATGAATAATAAGAGTCTTAATACATTGAGTTTTCTTTCATAATTTGGCAAAATAATTTACAATAAAAACATAATTGAAATCATAAATTCTGACACATATGTCAAGTTTGAATACATTCGAAGGAGAACACAATCTAATAGGAGCATTCGGTACATATTTATAGTATATATCTTTCAAAACGAGCTTATTCGGAATAGTCGAATTCATAATGAATGATTCGGAACTTGGGCCAACCATACTTGAAACTTACGGGGACATCATGAAATTTGATTCTAAAAGAGAAGTTTAGCCAACATACCTTGTTTGAGCTTTCCTTAAGTTACTACAATGTCCCAACACGTCTAGCAATAACAATCTAGATAGATGATAATCTAGTGAACGGCTTCCTTGATTCTTGAAGGTTGGTGCAAGAATCAGTGATTAGAATGCTAGATTTCCTCCTTATCTCTCTAAAATACTCTTACCTCTAAAATCATTAGCAATTCGCTTTAAAATGAGCCCCTAAGCTATTTATCAAAATGAGGTCGGGTTATAAAAATTAAAAAATGAACCCTCCGAACTCGGGTTTGAGGTCACAGAATGGACCGCAGAATAGGTATGCTTCCCACAAAATAGAACACGAAAGTGATGCCAAAAATTGGAATGGTCTGGACTGGCCTGCGACAGGTATGTGGTCCGCAGATCACTTATGCGACCGCAGAATCGGTCAACGAAATTTCTCATGCTAACTCTGTGACAGAAGTGCGGACCATGGAATGGATGTGCGATTGCATAAATACTATTTTCTACCCAAATGTGCGATGGATATGCGGCCCGCAGAGTAGTTCTGCAGTTGCGAACTTGACCGCAGAACTGCTTTCTTCTGCCAAAAATTTCCATCAACTCCTTAGTGCATTCGTAAACCCAAAACTTTTGTACCGCGCCGTACACATAAGTCGACCGCGGCACCACAAAAACCTAAATTCCTCGGCAAAATTTTACGAGGCCTTACAAGATCGAGGTGCAGGTTTGACCGACCCAGTAACTTTTGTGCAAATTTTGTATTTGTCTTAAAAAATATATTCTGATACGTATAAATTAGTTTAGAACCAAGTAACTTAAAAGTGGTAGAATTCGAAATCCGTAACTTTTAAATCCTAGCTCCGTCTCTACCACCAATGTCACACTTTTTTTTTCTCTTTTTCGTTAGGTTAACCGTCCGTTGTGTTCAAAATTTAATACTCCGATACGCTTTGTAAAAAACTTATATTGCGATTTTAGCGCTCTCCATAAAAGAAGACTTGGGACATCTCTAAGTGTCTACTTTTAATTTCTACCAACAACCCTCTCTGGTCAAAGCTCAAAGCTCAAAGGTCACGTTTCCTCTTCCATGTGCAGGCAGATAAATTAGATATGACAAACTCTATAGGATCATCATTCAACTAGTTTCTTCTTAAAGTAGATGTCCTTTGTAGCCTCTTTCTGCATTATTGCCTCTGTAATAGGATTTTGTGTGCCTCATGTAGCAGCTAGCTCCTTATGTGGAGGTGCACTGCTACCCCATTTCATCATACTTAAATTTTACTGATTTATCATGGTTAAATACCAAATAAAGAGTAACGTAAAATTAATTATAATTGAAAACTTAAAGCCATAGAAAGGAAGTATTACCTATTTATTGATTTGATATAAAAATTGAGTGTAAGTGAAATTATATATTTGAGCCTAGCTCCTAATTTTTGTACATTTGTGTACGTGTCAAAAAATCATCAGAACAGTTAAACAGACCGTTGAACTTGAGGACTCCAACAAATTATAAGTAAACCTCATCATTTCAATGTTTATTCCATTTTTAGTGAATGGAATCTTACACCTTTCTGTGTGACTAAAACCTATTGATGTAAACGCTCCTGCGTCGAAATACGTAGGTGTAATAATTCTTTCCATTTAGAAGTCAAACTTCTATCTTCATCCATAGATTCTTTAAGTATAAAATTAAGGTATACGGCCAGTAGCTAAACCAGAAAATTCAATAAACATGTTTAAAATTTGAACACCTTTTATCAGTGGACTATGCAAAAGTATTCAAAATCTACTTTAGCAAAAGGTGTTCAGTTGACCACCCTTGAGCCAACATAGCTTCTCCCATAAACGGGAAATTTATTATTGTTAAGATGGGTTCAGATCTTCAAGTAACACACTATCAATCACTAGTTCTGTATAATTAGGGGGAGAGCCAAGATGACGGAATTGGGTTTCCGAACCCTTTCATCAGAAAATTACAATCTATAGGTAAAGTTAAAATTATTTTTTAAGAATATCAAGGAGATATTAAATTCTTTTAGTTTCTTCATGTGTTTACTTCTTTTATAGTTTAAATCTCCTTTGTAAAAATTCTGATTCCGCTACTTTTGAAAAGAGAGAATGACTTTAATTTACTTTTGGGATTTAAGGAAACATTTCATGATTGAAACACTTACCATTTTATTTCACATGATATTCGTAATTATACTTGGAAAAACAGACAAAAGTATATTGTTCCATCGTCTATGGTGAAATCTACAAGTATGATTAGGCACAGATTTTGTTCATAATTTGGTCCTTGTAACGTTTCTTCAAAGGCTCTCTCTCTCCACACCAGTTGCTGAAAACTAGTGATCTTTGTAAATAAAGAACTAAATCCCTTTTCCTTTTGTAGTTTGCTTCATTGTTTAGTTTTTTGCCTTGGTTCAAGTTCACTGGTTCAGTCTTTAATCCTTATACTGTTACTTCAGAAAGGTAGTTATCACAGGGAGGGTTCTAAAGAATTACTGTTGTACTGATGTTTAATAGTAGTATAAGAAAGAAAAACACCTTGTGATGAAATAAAATGAAAGGCTGGCATAAACATCAAACTTTTAAAATGACCCAAAGTAGTGGCAGGAGAGTTGGAAAATGTAGAGGATATTTGTTGACTAGGGGCTAGGGCAATGTTACAACCTTTTGATGTCTTCTTTCTTTTGGCCTCTCCCAAAACTAATTGTTTTATCCTCATTGCAATCAACTTAGAATGAACTGTAGTAGAATAAAACAATAATCAGTCACAGTAGATTTACCAACAGTAATATTACTGTCTTTCTTACAAAGACAAGAATAGCTTTTCCACTAACATTGAGCGTCAAATCAAATCACTAAGAGAAGATCATCCCCTACCTTTTCTTGTGATTAGTCAAACCACCAACAATCACCCGTTTTTTCGCCCTACCTGTTAGATGTTGCCAACATTCATATATATATATACACACGGAATAAGACTGGTACCAATTTCTTTTACATAATTTGCATAATACTCAACTTTAATTCTTTCTGCTATTTCAGTATTTTCGATTTATATTCGGCAAACACTGCAAGTTCCCTTTCCTTATGGTTGGACTTTTAGCATCCGCATCAACCATGATGACTGACACGGTCACCACAAATGTCACTTTTTAGTTTCTGGGGGAGGAAAGGGAAAGGATTCAAGGCATAACTAACTAGTGAAAAACAAGAAGCTTTTAATATCTAATGGATGAATTGACATGTAGTGTAAAACATTTCTTCCTTAGACAGTAAAACAGGAACAAAGATTGGATATCCCACACAGTAGGACGAAACAAAAAACATTACACAACAAAGCTGGTAAGGACAATACACGAAAATGATTTAATCTAGCCTGTTATCATGTCATTCATAGGATCTGTAAAGTAATCAAATTAGGAAGGAGGAAAAAGAAGAAAATTGACAACAGAAGACATACTCTACAACACCCTTTCCCTAACTAAAACTAGAAAACAAACTCACAATTACTAGAGTAAAATGCCTCTTTACATGGATGCCAAAAGATCTCGCATTTCTGAGACAGATGGGATGGTCTCGCTGGGGTAAATCTTGGCTACAAGCTGAGCAAAACTGTCATACTTGTCCAAGAACTCCTTCTGCAAAAATATGAATGTTGTAGGTAAATTTGCTATACAGAAAATGAACCAAGGAAACATAGAGATCAACTGAGGAAGTGATCAATACAAGCCTAGGGTAACATTTTAAAGCAACTCTAAACATGGAAGCAAGATTTTACTATTACAGGGCAATGCAGTTGAAAAGAAACTCAAGATTTCGCTATTCTACCAGACTGCCATTAATCATGATTTCTGTTTATATAATCATCAGAGAAGCTCCTACTTTCAGAATGGCACCATTCTATCCCTTTCCAGCTCACAGTCCGTCTCATCATATAGCAAGGACAAAGTTCTTTTATAAGAGAATTCAGAAAATCCATGGCCAGAGGATCTATTTTGCGGGGACTCTTCAAAATGTAGCTGCACCCGTGTGGGATCCTTCAAAAATGCGCTACTTTTGGAGGATCCGACACATATCCAGCCACATTTTTGTGGAGTCCGAGCAACATAGCAGAGGATTCCCCTGGATTGGCTACTCAAATTCTCACAAAAATCAAATCAATAGGAAAAACAAAATCCAACCTAAAAACATCAAATTGACACACTGATGGAAAGAAGTTTTTCAGGTGAAGAATTTTTCATTTGGATTTCCAAGTGATCAATTTCAATACGCAGTCTGCTAGATATACCTTGCATTTATCCCATAATGAAGGCAGCAGCTCCTCTGAGGTTAAGTTCTTCTGCAATCTCTTATGCATTGCACTTATGGACTTATCCACCTGTAGAAGCAAAGTTTGAACATTCATCGAAGACCCCGAAATATATAAGATTGACACCTTTTTTGGTTTAAAAAAGTAGAAGATGAATTGAGGCAATTGACAGACTTACCCCAGATAAACTGGATTTTACCACCTTCCTAAGATCCATCTTTGACAGCCCAAGTTGGAATGGAATCTAAAATATTTAAAATGACATAAATCATTAGCAGCTGATGATGTATTGATGCAGTCAGGTAAGCAGCATTTGCATTTAAGGTTGATCAGAACCTCGAGCAACTTCAAATGATGGAACAAAAATAAATTTATTTGTTACTTCAAAAAAAAAAAAAAAAAAAAAAAAAAAAAATAACCCAGCTACCAATAAGGCTAAGAAAATGTCAGCTCAAGCAGCAATGCAAACCTAAATTTCCATCTGCCTAAGAGAGAGCACAACTTCTTATTCCAGTATTAGTAATTTTACCATTATGTTAAAGCAAAATCAACGCAACTTGAGGCCTTACATATTTACAAAGGGGCTGAAGCATAACTAATACCACAAAAAAGGATTGACTAACATCAATGTGAACACTAGTAACTGGTAATTACTTTATGCATTAAAGGCATGATGCAGAGAAAGTAAACCAAAAATGAGGCAACAACTAGCAAATTCTCCCTCATCCATGGCTAGAGTGACAGCAGATAATATTTAAAATGGATTATGATACACCCATTTAGGAGGACGGTATATATTTCAAATAACTAGTTCGGGTTCATGACGAAGCGTTATACTATGGAAGCTATCCACCTTCTAAGGAGGTTGGTGGAACAGTACAGGGTTAGAAATAAAGATCTGCACATGGTGCTTATTGATCTAGAAAAAGTGTATGACAAGGTTCCTAGAGAGGTTCTATGGAGATGCTTGGAGGCAAAAGGTCTGCTGGTTGCTTATATTAGGGTGATTAAGGACATGTATGATGGAGCTAAGACTCGGGTTAGGAATTTAGGAGGCTACTCGGAGCATTTTCTGGTTGTTATTGGGTTGCACCAAGGGTCTGCGCTCAGCCCATTCCTATTTGCCCTGGTGACCAGTGAGGATGCACTAACACACCATATTCAAGTGGATGTGTCCTGGTATATGTTATTTGCTGAAGATATAGTTCTGATTGATGAGACGCGAAGCGGCGTCAATGAGAAGCCGGAGGTTTGGAGACAGGCCCTTGAGACTAAGGGTCTCAACTTGAGCAGGACTAAGACGGAATACCTAGAGTGCAAGTTCAGCGTCGAGCTGACGGAAACGGGATTGGACATGAAGCTTGACTCTCAGGTTATTCCCAAGAGGGGCTGTTTCAAGTAACTTTGGTCGGTTATACAAGGGAATGAGGAGATCGAAGAGGATGTCACACACCGTGTGGGGTGGATGAAGAGGAGGCTAGGGTATGGAGTCATGTGTGACAAGATAGTGCCACTGATAATCAAAGGTAAGTTTTACAAAGCATGGTTAGACCGGCCCAGTGTTTTGGATAGCGTGCGGCGACAAATGCCGACGAGAGCCCGCTTCACTAAGGCGAGAGGCGCGCAGCGAAGCGCTCACCTTTTTTATGTGAAGCGACAATTTATGCAAAAACATACAATATTATATACATATAACTAAAAACTCAATAACAATAATATATTAATAAATATATCATTCAAAAATTAAAGACTCAATAGATAGTCATAGACTCATAGTAGATTTGAGAAAAAAAATTCAACCATGTTTTATAGAAAAAAAACTCATTTGAGTTCAAAATGCAATTAATTCTACTCCATAAGACTAAAAATCTATAATTGAGAAAACAGAGCAACAAAGTAAATAAAGTTACTGCCTCAGCTCGATTTTCAAAAACAGAGCAACAAAAAAAAAAGCTACCGCTGCCTCTGCTTGATTTTTTTTTTTAAAAAACTACAAAAAAAAAAAATTTAAGCTATTGAACAAAAGATAAACAAAGCTGGGCTGAAAGAGAAAGAAGAAAAAAGAACTGGAGAAGGGGTCGACCAGAAGAAGAACAACAACAACAACAACAACCACCCAGTATAATCCCACTTAGTGGGGTCTGGGGAGGGTAGTGTGTACGCAGACCTTACCCCTACCCTTGAGTAGAGAGGCTGTTTCCAAATAGACCCCCGGCATCCTTCCCTCCAAGAACTTCCCACCTTGCTCTTGGGGAGACTCGAACTCACAACCTCTCGGTTGGAAGTGGGGGTTGCTTACCATCAGAGCAACCCCTCTTGTCTACCAGAATAAGGACCGGAGAAGAAGGGTCGACGTCAACCAGAATAAGAAGAAAGGAGAAGAAGAAAAAGAAAAAAGAAGAACGAGAGAAGAAGAAAGGAGAAGAAGAAAGAAACATAGCTGGGTCGCTGATGGCTGACGAAGACGATGGCAAAAGAAGCTTGTTCAAAGAAGCTCGATGTCAATCTCAAGCCCTAATCGCTGTTAAGTGCCTTTGTTCCTTTTTTCTTATCTTTTTTTAAATAGCGATGCTATGCTCGCTTCTCGCCTCACTGTCGCCTCTCGCTACACAAGCAGAGGCGACCGCTATTTTCAATCGCAACGCAACATGCTCTCTGTAGCGACACACGCTCGCCTCGCGTCGCTACACACTTTTAGGGCTGTAGCAAGCGCTATTTATAACACTGGACTGGCCATGTTGTATGGGGTTGAGTGTTAGCCAGTTAAGAACTCATATATCCAGAAGATGAAAGTAGCAGAGATGAGGATGATGAGGTGGATGTGCGGGCACACTAATGGATAAGATTAGGAATAAAGATATTCGGGAGAAGGTGGGCGTAGCCCCATGAATGACAAGCTGCGGGAAGCAAGGCTCATATGGTTCGGGCACGTTCAGAGGAGAAGCCCAAATGCTTCGGTGAGGAGGTGTGAGCGACTTTGGTGGGTACGAGAAGAGGCAGAGGGCGGCCTAAGAAGCATTGGGGAGAGGTGATCAGGCAGGACATGGTATGGCTCAGATTACCAAGGATATGGCCCCAGACAGGAAGTTGTGGAGGTCGAGCATTAAGGTTGTAGGTTAGGAGATAGTTGTGCATATTTCTACGGCGCTCCGGAGTGAGGATAGTTTGTTAGGATTTAGTCTTAGACTGCTAGTGGTTAGCATTGAGTTCTCACAACACTTTCGTTCCTTTTGGTGCTGGGCTTTATCTACCGATTATTGTTTTGCTTTCCATCTATTTCTTGGTTCTTGTGATACTGTTATATATATATATATATAAATATATATATATATATATATATATATATATATATATATATATATATATATATATTTTACTGATGGTACTAATGTATTGCCTCTTTTCGTCTTCTTGGGCAGAGGGTCTTTCGAACAGCCTCTCTACCCTTCGGGACAGGGGTAAGGTATGCATACACACTACCCTCCATAGACCCCACTAGTGCGATTCCACTGGGTCGTCATTGTTGTTGTTGGATTATGATACATCCCTAGGTGCTTACCGCTTAGGCGCCTCTAAACATACACAGTAACAACGATCATGCTTCAATCCCAAGCTAGTTGGGGTTGGCTACGTTAATGTCAAAGACAACTATTTAGCATTAGAAGGGAATTGCCCGAAAATTGTTAAAGAGGATTCACATCCAACTTATTTAGGGCTGAGGCATAATTAAATTTTTTTATTTATAAGTAGCTGAGGCATAATTAATTGATGTTGACTGAAAAACTGAATTCTTAACCAATTCAATACAGAGTTTACTTAAATTTGCCAACTCAGGTAAGTCACTCATTCTAAATTAATCTCTATCTCAATTTTTCTCCATTTTTTTAGAAATAAACAACATTATGGTGAAAAGTAAGCATATAGAATTGGTAATCACAGCAGGACATCAGTCATTCTTTATATCAACTTCGTACTTAATAAAGATACTAGTGAAACACCCGTAGCTTCAGAACCTCAAGATCTGTACCAGAATATTTTGTTGGTTTAAATTACAGTTATCATGATTAATTAAAGGAACCCATTGGAATAGTAGGACTGAATTTCAGAAGAATCTCCCACCAAAGAGAAAAAGAGGGAAAAGGTATTCACAAGGAATCTCAAACTGACGGCTAAAGCTCTTGTAATTCACGTATCTGCAACTCAACACAAAAGTTTCAGAAGTCCAAGAGATTTCAGATATTCAATTTAGCTTTTTTATCATATATTTAGTTCTATAGCTATTAAAAAAAAGTCAGTACAAAGCCACATGTACTGAGTAGTAGACTACACTGTTCCGATCATACTTGATAAGAAATCATGTAGTGGCTCAAATTCGTGTTGACTTAATATCAGTGCAGGAAACTAAAATAACAAGCCGGTGTCCTCATACAAGGCAATTATGACACTCTTTAAGTGGAGGGAAGAAAACAAATGCTACTGAGGAGAAAATTAGAAAAGCAGTAATCTAACCTCTTCAGGTGGGATTGTGTACATCAAATCCTCGATTCTTTTTACGAACTGAAAAAGTCGCTCAAATTGCTGTGGAGAAGCATAGGTTTTAAGGTATATCATCAGAAAGACGTGGAACTATAGAAATAGTAGTAACGGCAACAAGCAGAGAAGAAAACACTACAAAAACAAGAAGCAAGAAACGGGATAGCTTACATAGATTATAATCACGTTGATGTGGTGTGTGCAAGCTTGTTCATAAGATTCACTGGCTTCATGATAGAACTTCGCTAATGTCGGCACCATATTGGCCAGGTCATAAAGACTGCACAACTCCTTCCAGTCAGTACTCAAACAGATTTTATGGAATAGAAAATATAATAGATTCTGAATGCAACATCAGAGTAATACCTATTCTGAAATGCTGCATAGTTTTCTAAAAGCATAATGTCTTCATATTTTGGGTCTGCTTTAGCAATTTTATCCAAAGTAAGGAACATTGTACTGACCTGCCAAACAATTTCCAAAACAGCCACACCACACAATATTACTTACATAAAGAAATATATATTATCTGACCACGACAGTCTGTAAAAATTAGAATTATCACACATACAGAAGACAAAAAATTAAATATGTATTTCCTAATTTCTTTTTTGCTTTTTTCCCCAATTCCCACTTTAGCAATATCTGATTTTCTAATACAGCATATTAAAAAATGGAATTATCAACTGCTATACTAAAAGCACAAAAATGGCAAACAAAAGCAATCAACTTCATATTAAGTCAAAATTAGAGCCTTCAACTGATAACACACATTAATAGCTTCAACTGATATCACATATTAAGAAACGGGTGGGAGATGAAAGCACTCACAAATTTTGTGTACGCCTGGTCAACCAAATCCCTTGATTGTCCTTGGATGTACTGCTCCATACGGGTTGCAAGTGTGGCAAATCTACAATACCAAATGGGTTATTGATTATCTACGCCAAAAGGATCAACTGAGAGTACTCTAAAAGCAAAATTAAGTAGCAAATCTGATTTTGAAGTGAATTAAAAGAAGATGCTCACAGCCCTACAGTTATCCTCTTATTGATGACGTTAATCAAAGACTTGTTAGAGAAAGCTCACAGCAAAAGGTAAGAAAGAAGGTAATCAATCATAAGGAGGAGGTAATACAGAGATGGAAAGCGTGAAACTGCACCAGTAAAAGGAAAGAAAGCTCAAAATGTAAAAGAATACTAATTGAAACTTTAGGTAGTGAAAATCAAGCTGGAATATCCAATATAGAATTGGCATTGTCTAACTTTACTTGAAAGTTGGAGGGATTGATTTTTTTTTAAGGTAACATAAGTTGGAGTCATCAATTTCTTCATTAAAAGTAATAAATTTCATGGTAATAACTAAAGTATGAAAATTGTGAAATCAATCTCTCTTTTTGCTTCCAAACTGGAGAAAAAAGATCTTCCCAAGAGAAACCAAACCATACCATTGCCAGGTTAAAGAAGATCAATCTTCAGTGACCAAAATACGACACAAGATCCTATATTCTAGCATGTCTAAATGTGTTGGACTAATCAGACCACATTAAAGTAGGAGGATAAGATTAAAAAGACAAGCTTTTATTGCAATCCCACGAGTTAAATGTGTTGTCCATCTGACACCAAATTTACATGTTAACCAATAATTTTACACCCTAAGTATGTCAAGACTCAAGCACTATTCAGATGCCCCCTAAGTCGAACCATCTATCTACACATTTGACAGCAAACCCGTTCTACAGATAACGCAAGTATACAAAAGTAAGGACATATGGAACCCGGTCAACCTTGGTATATATGACAAGACTCCCAACTGTCGAACATTTCGCTCATTTCTTTCAATTTGATGACATGCTTCATCAACAAACTGCAATGCAAGCAACAGAAAAGAGAGTAAAAATCATCACTTATGAGTTCCACAAGCATATATCACGACAGGAAGACAGTAGCTCACCCGACTAAACTGCATTGAAATCCTAGATTCCAAGTCATCAAGCAAGATGCGTACAAATCCTGCAGCATCAGCCTTCTGACCTGAAATATAACGTTCTGTTATTCCATGCATTGATATGCAGCGCAAAGGATCAATCTTGTATGCCCAATCCACCACCGCATAGAAGTCTTCCTAAAACAAGTAAAAACAGGATAGTTTCGTCAGAAGTATCTAAAAGATTCTGCAACCATCCAACCAACAATTATGCCCGTTAAGAACCATATTGTAACAATCAAACCCCGTAACAACAATAACTACCCAGTATAGTCCCACAAAGTGGGGTCTGGGGAGGGTAATATGTAGACGAGCCTTACCCCTACCCGAAAGGGCAGAGAGGCTGTTTCCAATCGACCCTCGGCTCAGTGAAGGAAAGGAAAACAAAAACAAAAACAAAAACAAAAGAGCATTAGTAACTCCAGCAGAAATAGCGTAAATAATTATCTAAACATAACAACAACAACAACAACTACCCAGTATGCTCCCACCAGGTGGGGTCTGGAGAGGGTAATATGTAGACGAGCCTTACCCATACCCGAAAGGGCAGAGAGGCTGTTTCCAATAATTATCTAAACATAAGAAACATAAATAAAATAGCATGCAATAATATCATACAGTAACTACCATAAATAACTACCATAAGGGAGACACAAGCCAAAACACAAATCATCTATGGATAGCCCTGCCAAGCCTCACCCAACCCCGGGTGATGAGTACGAAAAACTCTAGGAGCCCCTATCCTACAACCCTGATACTAGACCTCCAGACTTTCCTATCAAGGGTCATGTCTTCGGAAACCCGCATTCTAGCCATGTCATGCCTAATTACCTCTCCCCAATACTTCTTAGGCCTCCTTCTGCTTCGCCGAACGCCGACAATCGCCAGCCGCTCACAACTCCTCACCGGGGCATCGGGACTTCTCCTCCGCACATGCCCGAACCACCTCAGCCTCGCTTCTCGCATCTTCTCATCCACCCGGGGCCACCCCCACCATCTCTCGAATAACTTCATTCTTAATCTTATCTAACCTGGTGAGCCCGCACATCCACCTGAGCATCCTCATCTCCGCAACCTTCATTCACTGAACATGAGAGTTCTTCACGGGCCAGCACTCCGCCCCATACAACATTGCAGGTCTAACCACAGCTCTATAAAATTTTCCCTTTAGTTTATGTGGAACTTTCATGCCACACAGGACTCCTGATGCAAGCCTCCACTTTGACCACCCCACTCCTATACGATGAGTGACATCCCCGTCAATCTCTCCGTCCCCCTGAATCACTGACCCAAGATATCTGACACTGTCCCTCTTGGCGATGACCTGAGATCCAATCATCACGTCCTTGCCTACTTCGCTCGGCTCGGCGCTAAACTTGCACTCCAGGTATTCTGTCTTAGATTTGCTTATTTTGAAACCTTTAGACTCGAGAGTCTGTCTCCATACCTCTAACCTCTCATTAACACCGACCCTCGTCTCATCTATCAAGACTATGTCATCAACAAATAGCATATACCAAGGCACATCCCCGGGTTAGAGCATCCATCATCAAGGCAAACAAGAGAGAGCTAAACGCCGATCCTTGATGGAGCCCCATAACCACTGGAAAATGGTCCGAGTTGCCACCCACCGTCCTAACCCTAGTTTTAGCTCCATCGTACATGTCCTTGAACTCTGATGTAGGCTTCCGGCACGCTATTCGCCTCCAAGCACCTCCATAGCACCTCCCTTGGGACCTTGTCATACGCCTTCTCCAAGTCGATAAGCACCATGTGCAGGTCCTTCTTCTTATCCCTGAACTGCTCCACCAGCCGCCTGACAAGGTGGATAGCTTCCGTAGTGGAGCGACCCGGCATGAAACCGAACTGGTTCCCAGATATAGATGTCATCTCCCTCACCCTCGCCTCAATCACCCGCTCCCAGACCTTCATGGTGTACTCATTAATTTGATACCCCTATAGTTGTTGCAGCACTGGATGTCCCCTTTGTTCTTGTACAAGGGCACCACTGTACTCCACCTCCACTCATCCGGCATCCTTTTGGTCCTGAAGATCGCATTGAACAACCTGGAGAGTCACTCCACTCCTGACCTACCCATGCACTTCGAGAACTCCACCGGGATCTCGTCAGGCACGGTCGCTCGACCCATACTCATCCTACGCAAAGCCCCCATGACCTCCTCCGCCCTAATGCGCCTGCAGTACCCAAGGTCTCTATGTTGCTCTGAATGCCCCAACTCCCCTAGCTCTATGTTACGATCCCCCTCCTTGTTAAGTAAGTCTCGAAAGTACGCTTGCCACCTCTACTTGACTTGAGACTCCCCCATCAGAACTCTACCATCCTCGCCCTTGATGCACCTAACTTGGTCAAGATCATGTGCCTTCCTTTCCCTTGCTTTAGCTAACCGGAATAACTTCCTGTCCCCGCCTCTCTCCCCAAGTTCCTCGCGCCCAAACGCCGCGTTTTTAGCTTCCGTAACCGCCAGCTTTGCTTCTTTCCTTGCCACTTTGTAGATCTCCCTGTTCGCTCTCCGTTCTTCCTCGCTTGTGCTCCCTGCCAACTTAGCAAACGCCGCCTTCTTCACCTCCACTTTTCCTTCGACTACATCGTTCCACCACCCGTCACCCTGATGTCTGCCTGAATAGCCCTTGGATCCTCCTTCTGAGGAGGATGTAATCAATCTGAGTCCTCGCCGCCGAACTCTTGAAGGTGACCCCAAATGCTCCTCCATCTTCTGAAATGTCGAGTTCGCAATCAGAAGCTCGGAAGCCCTGGCGAAATCAAGCAGTGAAGTGCCTCCTCCGTTCCCAACCCCAAAGTCGAAGCCACCGTGCACCTCACCATAACCACCAGCATCAGCCCCAATATGACCATTAAAGTCCCCTCCAATAACTAACTTCTCAGATTGGGGAATACTACTCACCAGATCATCCAAGTCCTCCCAAAAGCGCCTCTTAGCCTCTTCGTCTAAGCCCGCTTGCGGCGCGTAAGCGCTGATGATGTTGAGGACGCAACCCCCAATAACCAACTTAATAGACATTAACCTATCATTCACTGGCCTAACCTCGACCACGGACTCCCTTAGATCCCTATCTACCAAGATACCCACTCCATTTTTACCTCTCACGACCCCAGAATACCACAGCTTAAACCCGTCTACATTCCTCGCCTTCAACCCTTTCCACCTAGGAGAGAAATAATAACCACTATACAGAAAACAAAGCTATAAGCACCATGAAGAATAGGTAAAACTTGCTGCCAAACATCCAGCACTAGCGCCTCATGACAAGGACAAATAAAACATGTCCAGAAAGCAAGAGCTTGGATTATCAAGGGCTGGTTCTACAGAACACAACAAGAGATGGTGGTGCATCGTAAAGGTCTGCCATTTTATACATAAGAGCAGAATAACAAGGAGGAATTTTATGAAGCTGTTCGCTGGACAAATGCAAAACCAATTTTCTTGTTCTGAGTTGAGGATGTTGAGATGGGTTAATGGGCAGACTAGGAGACATAGGATTAAGAACAAAGATATTCGGGACAAGGTGGGAGTGACTTCCGTGGTGGACAAGATATGGGAAGTGAAGCTGAGATTGTTCGGGTATGTGAAGAGGAGATGCACAGATGCCAAGTGAGGAGGTGTGAGAGGTTGGTAGAGATAGGCTATATTGCGCGGACTCTCTAAAATATAGCCACACCCGTATCGTATCTTTCAAAAATGCACTACTTTTGGAGGATCTAACACGTATCAGCCACATTTTCGGAGAGTCCGGGCAACATAGGAGGTAGGCCGAAGAGTATTTAGGAGAGGTGATGAGACAGGACATAGCACATCTTCATCTTACCGAGGACATGACCCTAGATAGAAGGATAAGGAGGTCGAAGATTAAGATACAAGGTTAGTAGGTAGTCGAGTTTGGGACACCGTAATTGTTCCGTATTTTCTGTTAGTTTCATTGTATGAATAATAGTAAATAACCCTAATCTCATACGTATTAGGAGTAGGACACGTATTGTATATATAGAGCTCGTTGTATCATTGTCAATTAATTAATCAATAATAGATTTTTCTCCCGTGCATTCTCACATGGTATCAGAGCATTGGTGAGATAACTAACTTTGTGCGTCATTCCAACGACATCAGGGAAGAAATCAGTCGTCACCGTGCAATTTTTCGATGACCCAAGTGACTGTTTACATCAAAGTCATTATTTATCAGTGTTGTGAACAAACCAACACCACCACAAGGTCCGTCGTAGCCCCGCGACTAAATCCCAACAAAACCGGCCGAAAAACTCATTTCCACGCGCCCACGCGCAGGGCATATTAAAAATTTTCCGGCGAGATCTGTGCATGCGTCGGGCGCATGAGACACCTTCTAGCCATTTTCCGACGAACTTCCTTAAGGAAAGGTCACTCGCACCTCAATTCCGAGTCGACCAGTGCTATCCCTGACAAATTCCGACAACTTTGAAATTTTCCACCGAGCTACCATGTTTCCGGCCAGATTTTGGAGAAAGTTTCTTTTGAACAGTATAATCGTATTACTTTTCTGAGCCTACCCATCAAGTTTACATCAGATTCCGACGACTTTTTTGTTTTCCGGCGAGCTACAGTGTTTCCGATCAACAGTAACAGTGTAACAGTGACTTCCAAACAATTGTCTGGCGTAAACATTAACAATTGTCCAGCAGAAACATTATAATGTCATTCTCATTAGAAGCCCTAGACACACAATTCGTTGGATCGAATGCATTAAATCCAATCCAGATGGTTTCTATACCGGATTATATTGAGTTCCTTCAGTACAAAGCACGTAAACAGACATCTTCAGGATTAGCCTCCGTTGTTCCAACAAATAGTAGCATGACTGGTATCTCCCAATCTTTACCTTCTGAGTCTTGGGTCATTGATTCAGGTGTGCATCGGATCATATTTCTGGTAACAAATCTCTTTTCTAGTATCTCATATTCTCAATCTCTTCCAGCAGTCACAATGGCTAATGGGTCACAAGCCATGGCAACTGCAATAGGTCAAGCAAGTTCACTTCCTTCCTTACCTTTAGACTCAGCTCTTTATGTTCCTGGTAGTCCTTTTAATCTCATAGTCGTTAGTCGTTTAGCCAAATCAGTTAAATCTGCTGTTTTATTTCGTGATGACCTTGTTTTTACACAGGAACGCAGTACAGGGCGGATCATTGGTACCGGACGTGAATCAGATGGACTTTATTACCTTATCCTTGGAAAATTACATGGACTCGCATCTTGTCTTCCTCCAATAACTTCTCTCATTCACCAGATTTATTACATAAACGGTTAGGACATCCCAGTTAGCCAAAACTTCAGAAAATAGTACTTGGCTTATCTCACTTGTCCACTCTAGAGTGTGAGTCATGTCAGCTCGGTAAGCATACTCGCTCCTATTTCCCGCGGCGTCTTGAAAATCGAGCAGAGTCACCTTTTACTTTAGTCCATTCAGATGTTTGGGGTCCTAGTCCGATTATCTACCTTAGGATTCTGCTATTTTGCCAGTTTCATTGATGATTATTCCCGGTGCAATTGGATATTTTTGATGAAAAATCGATCTGAGTTGTTTCTATTTTCCAGACCTTCCACGGTGAAATTCAAAATCAATTTGGGGTTTCTATCCGCACATTTCGTAGTGATAATGCCCTAGAGTATTTGTCTTCCCCATTTCAGCAGTTTATGAACTCCCGTGGGATTATTCATCAAACATCTTGTCCGTACTCATCCCACAAAATAGGGTAGCTGAAAGAAAGAATAGACATCTTATTGAAACTACTCGTATCCTACTCATACAATCTCATATTCTGCTGCGTTTTTGGGGATGCAGTTCTTACCTCTTGTTATCTTATTAATCGTATGTCATCTTCAGCTATCCAAAATCAAGTTCCATTCTCTATCATGTTTTCCCACATACCTTTATTCTCTCTTCCACCCCGTGTCTTTAGGAGTACGTGCTTTGTTCATGACCTTACTCCAGGAAAAGATAAATTAGCTCCTCGTGCTCTTAAGTGCATATTTGTGGGCTACTCGAGAACGCAAAAGGGATATCAGTTTTATTCTCCTGACCTTCAGCGATTTCATATGTCTGCTGATGTTACCATCTTTGAAACCCACATACTTCACAGGTCCACTTAATCACTGAGATATTTCTGAGGTGCTACCCGTTCTTTCTTTTGGAGATTCAATCCCTATCTCCCATGCATCTTCCTCCATAGCTCCACCGCCTACAGTTCCAATTATAGCTCGACCACCTATAGCTCCAGTGTCACCACCGAGTCCAGTGCCACCACCTAGTCCAGTTCCACCAGTTATAGCTCCAGTGCCACCGCCTAGTCCAGTTCCACCAACTATAGCTCCAGCGTCACCGCCTAGTCCAGTTCAACCTTCTACAGCTCCACCACTCCTGACTTATCATCATCGTCCCCCCAGCATCATGCACAGCTGATTCACGTCCTGCACCTGACCCTGCTAATACTGCGGACTTGTCCCCTCTTAATCAACCGATTGCACTACGAAAAGGCAGAATAGCCTGGGAGACACTTGTACTTGTTCTGGTTTATCATTCCGGTCCCTACACTCCATAAAGTTTCATCAGAACACTGCAACTTAATCAAAACAAGACTTTTGGACCCTCCAAAATCTCATGATGCTCACTTGCTTGACGTAGATGACAAATCAGCATTTAATTTCTTAAATAAAAATAAAATAAAATAAGCAAGAAATTAAAATTAAAGAAAACTTCTCCTCCCTTTTTCAAACCCACCGCCATGGCTTCTCCACCTGCCATGGCTTCTCCACCAAGTACCACTACTTCCTTCACTCCTCTTTTAAAGAAAGTTAGCTATCCATGAAAAATACATGAGTTGAGAATTAAGTCTTTTGAATTTTAACTTATTCCTCTACCCTAATTTGAAAGGACTGTGAAAAAATTTGAAAGCTAAAACCATCGGAAAAAATTGAGAAGTCATATAGAAGGGGAAGATGACATGATAGAACAAGAAATACATACCAAGAAAAAAATTTAATGAAAGAAGGGATAGAGGAAAAGGGAAAAGGAGGGGAACTAAAGAAGAAGACGAGGAGAAGAGGGGGGAGGGGGCAGAACGGAGGGAAGGGATTGAAGAAAAGAGGGGGCGCAGAAAGGGGGAAAGGGTTGAAGAAGAGGGGGGGAGAACGGGGGAAGCTGAAGAAGAAGAAGAAGAAGGGGGGTGGGGGCAGAACGAAGGGGCGTAGGGGCTGAAGAAAAAGAATGGAGTAGTATTCTTTATTTATTTATTTATTAATTTTTATTTTTTAATAAAGAAAAATCATCAGCTCACACACTTAATGTGCGTGTAAATCACTTATTTTGTCCAACTCAGCCATATTAATGCCACATAAGCTCGGTCAACGGTCAGAAGGGTCCAAAAATCTTGTTTTGATTAAATTGAAGTGTCGAGATGAAACTTTATGGAGTGTAGAGACCGGAATGACAAACCAAAACAAGTACAAGTGTTTCCCAGGCCATTCTACGAAAAGGTATATTGTCCACACTTAATCCTAATCCTCATTATATCAGTTTAAGTTACCATGTCTCTCACCATCCCATTGTGCATTTGTGTCATCTTTGTCCTTTGTTTCCATCCCTAAGTCTACAAGTGAAGCACTGCCTCATCCCAGATGGAGACAGGTTATAATTGACGAGATGTCTGCTTTACATACGAGTGGTACTTGGGAGCTTGTTCCTCTTCCTTCGGGTAAATCGACTGTTGGTTGTCGTTGGGTGTATGCACTTAAAGATGGTCCAAATGGCGAGGTTGATGACTTAAGGCTCGTCTTGTTGCCAAAGGATATATTCAGATATTTGGACTCGATTACAGTGATACTTTCTCTCCCGTGGCTAAAATTGCATCCGCCCGCCTTTTTCTATCGATGGATATTGTTCGCCATTGGCATCTCTATCAGTTGGACATTAAGAATGTTTTTCTTCACGGTGACCTTGAGGATGAGGTTATATGGAGCGACCACTTGGTTTGTTGCTCAGGGGAGTCTAGTGGCCTTGTATGTCGGTCGTATCGTTCCCTATATGGTCTAAAGCAGTCTCCTCGAGCCTGGTTTAAGTTCAGCACAGTTATTCAGGAGTTTGGCATGGCTCGTAGTGAAACTGATCACTCTGCATTTTATCGGCATTCTGCTTCAAATCTCTGTATTTGTCTGGTCATTCCTGTTGACGATATTGTTATTATCGACAATGATCAGGATGGTATTAGTAAGTTGAAGCAACATCTCTTTCAGCACTATCGGACTAAGGATCTGGGCAAAGATCGCTCACTCTAGCTCAGGTATTGTGATCTCACAACGTAAGTATGCCTTAGATATTCTTAAGGAGACAGAAATGACAGGTTGTAGACCTGTTGACACTCCGATGGATCCGAATTCTAAACTTCTGCCAGGACAAGAGGAGCCTCTTAGCGATCCTGCAAGATATAGGCGGTTAGTTAATAAATTAAATTACCTCACAGTGACTAGACCTGACATTTCCTTTCCTGTAAGTGTTGTGAGTCAATTTATGGATTCTCCCTGTAATAGTCATTGGGATGCAGTTGTCCGCATTATTTGGTATATAAAATCAGCTCCAAGCAATGTCTTAGCAGGAGGAAATTTGGAGTCTTGGAAGAGCAAGAAACACAATGTGGTTGCTCGGTCTAGTGCAGAAGCACAATATCGAGCAATGGCTATGGCCACATGTGAGCTAATTTGGATCAAACAGTTACTCAAGGAGTTGAAAATTGGTGAGATTAGTCAGATGAGACTTGTGTGTGATAATCAAGCTGCTCTTCATATTGCGTCAAATCCAGTGTTCCATGAGAGAACTAAACACAAACTGCTCTTCATATTGCGTCAAATCCAGTGTTCCATGAGAGAACTAAACACATCGAGATTGACTGTCACTTTGTTAGAGAAAAAATACTCTCTAGGGATATCGTTACAAAATTTGTGAAGTCAAATTGTCAACTTACTGATATTTCACCAAGTCCCCTCACTGGTTCTCGTATTAGTTACATATGTAACAAGCTCGGTACATATGATTTATATGCACCAGCTTGAGGGGAAGTGTTAGTTTCATTGTATGAATAGTAGTAAATAACCCTAATCACATACGTATTAGGAGTTAAACATGTATTGTATATATAGGACTCGTTGTATAATTGCCAATTAATTAATCAATAATAGATTTCTCTCGTGCATTCTCACATCTTCAATATTAGTATCATTATTATTATCATTCTCGTATTATCTTATCCCTTGATTTTTGTTACTACCTGTTATTTTTTTTTCTTCGTTTATCTTGTTGCTTTGTCATTTTGTTGTTGTTACTGTTCTCATCTTCATTATTCTCAACATGGCTTCTTCACTACTTTTTTCTTCTTCAAACTTGCTTTGAACTGCTTTTCTTTATTCGAGGGTATATCAGAACATTCTCTCTACCTCCACCTCCACAAGGTAGGTGTAAGGTCTTTGTACACACTACTCCCTAGTGGGAATACACGGCATATGTTGTTGACTGAGTAAAATATTAATTCAATCATGGTGAGAGCGGACCACCTACAGGGAAATCCTTATACCACTATCAAGCCATACCGGGCAATGAGGCTGATGGTACTACCGAGACAGAGAAAGACAAGGACTTTCTTTCTATCGATGTGAAATCCATTCTATTTATCTGATGATCTGCATGTCGTCCGATCAGTCTACTCTGCTTTAGTATGCGCTAGGGAAACAAGCGGAGCTCCTTCTTGTTGTGCCCGATCCCCAAAGCATTGAAAAAGATAACGGTTGTAGCAGGGAATTGTTAATAATGTATACATTACTCGATAAACAATTAAGCATGACGCTATGACCATTGAACATGTAAATAACACATAGCTCACCAAAGAAGAACAAAATAAATTAAAAACACTTACGACTATCGATCTGTTTTTCCATTCAGCATCTCAATCTGATACTAACAGAATATTAACTGAATCCCCCCAGGGCCATATATTTGCTTCAATTTAACATATTAGCATTATTATTATTATCAAACATCAAGGCTATTGTTAGGATGACATGTAAGAATTACTTGTATTCCATCGAGTAAATCATGAAGGGATTCGTTCAGAGCCTCGAGCTCACCAGTGTTTTTACCTGCAAAATACCAAGAACGGGTCCTTGATTGACCATAAATCAGGCTAGGTAAGAGAAGAAACAAGGACAAAGAGGTACCAGCTTTGTTTTCAGTCTCATCAATATCCATAATGCCCAAATCATCATAATTTGCATCATCCTCATCATGTGCACTTTTGCTCCCATTAGCAAGTCCTCCTGGTGGAACGAGTGCAGGAACTTCAAAGCACATGAAGTGAGCAAAGAAAGAACTCTGAATTTAGGAAAAAAGAAAAAAAGGACTTAATATTGGAAGTGAGAGCAACATTAACCAAATATATACATATATTCCAAAGAAAAAGAAAGTAGAGAGCACCTCATCCACGAGTAGAGGGATAAATATTGTCAGCATTTTAGAATATGCATCTGAAACTGTTGAAGTGTCTGCACTATTCACACTTTGATTCGAACCCATCGAACCTTCAAGCCATACAGTTGGATTTCTTGATGCCTTTGTGCTGGCACGGAGCTCGTTTGCAAACTCACGAGCCTGCAAGTATGGCACACATAAAGAACCATTACTTTAAACTTGAAATGTTCTTCATAAAGGATTTGCTATGACTTCGAAACTATTTCCATTTTTATTTGGTCCAAGGAGAATCGCGAGGAATGGACAATAAATAGGAATATTTAATCAGATTCAAAACGTGACTAAGAGGGTCCTCTAATACCAATAAAAACCAACACAGCAAGCATTCTGAACCACCTATATTTATAAGTGAAAGTGGCTTACAAGATTCAACTCTCAATACATTCTCCTTCGAGCGATTTCATCTTGCATATCTCAAGTTTTCTCTTTTCAGTTCCAACCGAGTTTTAATTCATGCAAATTGTAAATCTTTCTTTGTATAGAAAGAACCAATTATTAAGAATAATTGTGAATACCTTGTAATTAAAGTTGTAGATGAGAAAATTATTGTACATATCAATTAGGAATCAACTAGGATGATTAAATACCAATTAGGAAGATTAGATGCCTATAATTATGAGTCTTTCCTATTCTAGGACGTTATGAAGTTATTTATTTCCTGACACTAGAGAGAATAATCAAATCGAACTTCACATAATTATCTTTTTTATCTCCTATATCGACACGGTATTAGAGCTAAAAGGATTCTGAGTCCCTTCTCTGATATTAAAATATTGAGTCAGGATTTATTGCTACTAGTTTTGTTAATTCCATCCTTTGGCTTGAAAGAATTTGCACGCAATCACCAGCTTTCCCAGAATAAGGGGAGATTTTCCACTTACTGCTCAGAAACACTAACCAGTTAGCAGATATGCTCACAAAATTACCTAGAGGTTTAAGGATTGATTAAATTTGCAACAAACTAGGAGCATATGATATGTCACTTCGGGCTTGAATAGGATAATTGAGAATATTTGTGAATTTTCTCGTAAATACGTTGTAGATTAGAAAAGTACCATACACATCAATTAAGATGAGTGCATATATTAGGATGATTGTATGCCAGTAAGATGATCCTTTCCTAAGCTAGGATGTGTAAACGTTATTTAAAACCCCCAACAACTTGAGGGAGATAATCAAGCTATATTTTACATCATTCTCTTCTTCTTTTTTCCCTTTTTACAATTTAAAAATTTGCAAATTGGAAGTGTTTTAGACAGTGTGCTCGAGTGGGAATAGAATTTTTGATAAATAGAGTGGTCTGTGATTCCTTTTCTTAATCCTTATAGGTTAACTGAAATTCCTTGGGAGACAGGTATTAGGGCCATCCAGAGTTGCCACACGAAAGGGAAAAAAATGGACAGCCATCAGTGCATAATGTAAAAACGTTTTTCAAATCTTTACAAGTTAGGTCCACCACGCAATGTCCTTGGTAGCTTTTGAGCTACGTCTCTTTTGAGCGTGTTTATAAGTCTAAGAGTAATCCAGAAATTTGCTCTTTTCAGCAAATTTCATGACTTTTTCAAGAGGAATGTGAGTAAATGATCTCCTATGCTCACTTACAATTTGAATAGAAGAAAATGACCCTATAAAGATCTCCTATATTTTATTTATAGATCTCAAGTGCTATTTTTTACTGTTCTTGTGAAAAGGGTCCCTGAAATAACATTTGGAATGGACTACAAAACCAAATCTCCCAAACACTGTAGTCCAATAGTCTTTAGTTCCTTGGCACTGAAATATTCTTCATCAAAATGCACTTGGTCGAAGTTCTCTAAACTTGGGCTCCAAGATACTTGCTCGTGAAGTAATTCGTTTTCTCCAAAATTAAACTCCTATGGGTCGTTTGGTTACCGGGATTAGGATACTAATCCTGAGATAGAATTTTGAATTGCTTTTATCCCATGTTTTTGGAACCAAACGACCACCTAGAGTCCAAAGTCAATATTCCTTACGCATCCTATTTGTTTGTATTAAGTGTTATGAGTCATATTGTCAATCACTGCCTTTGAGTTGCTTGTGTCGTATTGATCCCTTGAGAAGTGTTGGATTCCCCTCTTCCCATCTTTTTCTGTTCCCTTTCTGTTTATCAGAGTTATATGATTTAAAATGTTAGCGGGTGCTTTGGTTAAATGGCAGGTAGAATGGTGACCAAATCCCTTTCTGTTCTTTTTCTTCTCCTCTGGTTTCCTACTGCTGCCACTTAACTCTTTCTGCAGCTTGTTACTGCTTACAGAAAACACCCCGCAATTCGGTTTCTCTCTTTTAAGATAGTACGTCTGCACCTCTTTTACCATTTAGCCGGGGAAACCTTCTGGCAGTGATCGTTGGTTGCATGTAGATTAAACTTGTCCAAATGCAGGTTTCCTCAGCAACCCATTGCTGCAATGGACATTGAGGGTTTGAGATGAAGAAAACAGGTTTTCAAATAGTTTAGAAGTGCACAAATGGGTTTATACTGGGTTTGTTGTTGTCGTTGTTAGAAGTGCACAAATGCTGTAGTGAACACATAAGTGAATCTAAGGCCTATGAGACATACTCAGCAAAGAGAAGGTAAGTAATAGGGGTTATCGAAAGACATGAAAAGACAATTGGATAGATATAAATAACTTTCTGACCTCCCGGCGTAAAAGCAAATTAAGGGATGTGCAATAAGCTTTTCTTAAAGGGCCCAAGCAATTCTTGTCAAGACTCTGTAAATAAAGGATGGAGGGAAAAAAACATCAGAAACTATTGAAACAAACAATAGCAAGTTAACCAATAAGTTGAATCGTCTGACCTTCAAATGCTGCAGAAGACGAGCATATGTCCTGCACTTGTATCTCAGATCAGCATGGTCAGGCCTCTTCAATTGTCCACGCTGTTTAATTCATGTTATCAGCTGTCTATAGTAAATACTTACAAAAGAAAGATGAATATAAGTAGAAAGTAAAAGTGAGAGTATAAGAACACCTGAGAAAAATAACTCTTGTCACTTATCATAAAATCCACCAAACTGGTAAAATAGTTTCTCAAGAACTCAGATGCTCTTCGAACAAATGTTGTTTTTAACTTATCAAGCTCAGATCGTTTCTCCTTTACCTACAACAGATTCAAGAACATTTCCACAAGTAAAAGTGAGTGCAAACTTTTACACACAAGTTAGCGAGAACAATAACCACCTATCTGAAAATAGTTTATCTGAAAGGCAGGACAACCTTGTTTCACTTCAACTAGTAAAGTAGCAAACAAGCACATAAGATGTGACAATAGGATTTCCATACTACCCACCCGTTTATAATAATAGATTATAAGCCCCAAATAACAAGTAAGATGTTGCTCTATAAAAACTAGCTGGTTTTGTTGAAAAGGAAAAAGGAAGAATTCCCTATCCATTTCATAAAGCTAAGGTTCATCAGGGCTAGTCAAGTCACATTATTCAATTTAACGATACCATGTCAATTTTGCAATAATTTAACAATTTTTATTTCCCCAAGCACCTGAGAAACAATAGTTATCCAAAATTTTATCTGGCCTATCTATGTTAACCTTTTCCCCCCTGTATGACGAAGCACATCACAGTAAGAAGAATAACTAAACTAATCAGAAAGAAAGAAATGAGAAAGTGGACATACAGCTCTCATGTTTGCATAGCTAGGATCCAAATTAGGCGCTTCAAGACCACGTAAAGCATTAGTTAACCACTCACATGCCTCAATGTTTTGAAGCATTCTTGCCTCGTCAAATGAGCCACCGGTTAAAGATGTTGCATACTACAAACAAGAATGATGAAGTAAGACTATTAAATTATTTAAGGGCGCCACCAGTGAGCTTGGAGAGAGAGAGAGAGACCTCAGAGGGTATACGCAATCTCTCAAGAAGCTTATCAAGTTCCTCAATCAATGCCTTGTTGTTAACTGACTGCGTTTCCAGCTTGTTGTTGCGGCTCTCTATCTGCATAAACAAAGGATCAGCAGTGCACTAGTAAAGGAGGTTATACATTCAAATAACAGACTGTCAACATTCCAATGAACTGAATCCCACAAACACAAATATATCATCCTTTTTCCCTGAAGCATATGTACATAAAGATCAGGCTGCTACATTACCAAAATTGGTTCAAGCCTGGAAAAAAATGATACCATCTAGGTTTATTCATTGGACATTGGAAAGAAACGAACTAGAGTATTGCATATCAGATAGATGCACTAAGGATTATGCCGAAAAATTAATATTCACATTCAGGCGATTCACAAGTTAGGATCAAACATAGGCAGACCATATTATCATATATATATACATATTCAAATCATTGGACTAAGAAAAGCAAAACTTATCTCCTCGACACAAATACTAGATAATATACTAAAGAAGTGAAATGTAGAGATTCCTACTGATTCAATGTCTTCTCTCATGTGTCTAAGTTTTAAGTTGAAGATGCCCAACCATTCATCCATATCTTCAACACAGCTAGTGGCAGCTTCAAGCCCCTGCAAGACCTGCAGGACAAATATTTCAGAGGCAGAAACATATAGCTCCCTTTATTCAAAACATGGAATTCTCCCCTAATCTCATGAAGGCAAAAAAGTAAGTGTTGAGTGCATGTAGTAGAACATACATACAGAAATTTGGAAGATAAGGAAAAAAGCTGAATATAAGGGAATAGCGAGCAAGGCAAAGTTTGCTATTAACTACACTTGGCAGAAGAAAAATTTGACAATGCAAGAGCTGCATAGCCTATTTAAGTAAAAGTATATCAATCATTATAAAAACAAAAACAGCAGCAACTCCTGAAAGAAAATAAAACCAAAAGCTGCTCTGACACAGGCATCAAATAATAAGAACTCTTTTACCAAAATATTGACTGGTCACCTCATCAATTAACGGCTCGTTCTCCAAAATGGCATGCACATTTGCAGCTTCCAGAGCTTGAACCTCTCGCTTTAACCTCTCTGAAAATGCCTCAGCTTCACCAATGCCCATGACATAACTGTAGGAAGTTGGAAACCCAAAATCAAGACAAGGACCAAAATGTTACATGGATAAGTCAGGGGCTCGGAAAAGAACGTCCACAACAGAACTTACAAGGAAACCTCGAACTAGAGAACAGCCAACAAGAAAAGAAAAAAAGTTAAGGTCTACACCTGGCGCAACTGAAATTATTTTTATGAGGGTTTATTTCAAATTAATATTAACGATTTTTAATTCTAGCAGGGAATTAACATAGTCATTATGGTCTATTGGACACAAAATTAATAATGTTAGTTGCAATTTTGCATCTTACAATGTAATATTTCATACTCCCTCCGTTTCATTTTAGATGAGGTAGTTTGACTTGACACGGAATTTAAGAAAGAACAAAAATACTTTTGAAACTTGTGGTATTAAAAGCCTAAAGGGTAAAAGCTTTGTGGGATCATGACATTTGTGTGATTATAAAAGCTTCTAATTAAGGATAAAATGGATAAAATGAAGAGTTTAAAGTTAAATTATTTCCAAATTTAGAAATGTGTCATTTATTTTGGAACAGACTAAAAAGGAAAGTACCACATCTAATTTGAAACAGAGGGTATATATGTTAAGGTAATGTTTGGTTTTCTTTTAAGGAGTTCTTTCTTTTTAAAAAGAAAGACATTTTTATTTTCTTTGAGTTGTGCGCTTGAACAAAGACACATGCCTTTAACTTCTAGATTATTGCTTAGAGCATCAAAAACCTTGTCTCTTTTTATGCTTTTCTCTCTTAAAAACACTGTTCTACCCCAGTCCACGGGAAATAGGGTTTTTTTTCACTTGTTAACACTCCTTAAGCCCCTATTTACTATGCAGAATCCAATTGCTCTCATAATTGTGCCAATGATGGCTTGTTAATGCAAGCATAAGCACTTTGAGCCAAAGCTTAGATAATCCAATGTCAATACAAGAAAGAAAAAGAGGTCACATACGTGCCTAAAAGAGCCTCCATGTCTTCTTCCTCTGCTTGAGACACAAGTTCCCTTTCAACAGTTACTTTCATCTCACGTTCTTCCACAGCAGCAGTGATAGGCCCATCTTGAAGATTAGTATGTTGTTTGGTAAATGCTGGAGTATTATCCTACATTGGATTTATATAGATCACAATTGCATAAAACCCATCAAGCACCAAATTTCAGTTTAGTTCCTTTGGGTTGGAGGCTGAGGATCTTGATTCTTATAGCTTGTTGAAAGAAACATGTAAGAGAAACTAGTTGTGAACAAATATGTATTTCAAATTAACAAAGGTTTGTGTTCAGTGTGGATGTAAACAGTGTGTATAAATATGCTCTTCCAAGGCTTAATTTTTTGGGATAAGTTAAGCTCTTAGAAGGCTTTTGAGGATAGCCTCTTGTTTTAGGTGCAACCATGAGGTCCCTATTATAATAGATGATTGGTGTCTTTGGTAGAGAACCATAGTTTTGTGCAAATTCTCTACTTTTTGGTATACATACAACTTATATATGTGAGTGTTCCTATAGCTTATAATTGGGAGTTTTTCTACATATTATCAAAAAAGAAAGACCATATCCTTTTCGAAGACAAACTAACTAAAGAAAAAAGGAAATGTAGGTGAACAATTTAATTCTATTAAAGACGACTATTTGCTTTATCATTATGTGTTGCTGTTAGTGTCCATCTTCAGCTACAAGAAAGTAAAAGTGCATACTCAAAAATAGAACAGGACTTATTCTATATCCCTAAGCACAGTCTTAGGAACTTAGTTACATGCCTATCCTAAATCAAAAATCAGTAGATAACACTAAAGAATACAAACTTAAAAGTTTGGAACGTTAGGGGCATGACACCAGCCAATACATGATCTAGCAACCATTTAAACTTTGCCAACAAGTTCATGGGCAAGAAAAAATTCATCCTCAATAAGAAACAGAATAAAGCAAGTCAACTTTCCAGAGATGGGGGTCATAGATGTGCTATTAAGACGTTCAAAACAAGTTGCAGAACTATTATATGCACCTTTGCCCAAAGAGCCATCTCCACCACATCAATGCCAACGACCTTGGGGAGACGACCCAAAATATCTTTACAGATGTTTAGAATGCAAAGCAATACACGGTTCCTACAATGCAAGGAAAAAGTCCATGGGCAAATGAAAAAATTCATGTTAGCATAAGAATTCAGATGGATAGACATCAAAAATTTGAAACAAACCTATCGTCAACATTACGCATTGTCCATTGAGGTGGAGCGACACTTTGACTTCTGAGATTATCAAAGCCCTACATGAAAAAATTTGTCCGGATGAGTTCCAAATATCATTATTATACAAGTAAGGACAACATAGTTCTTCAATGATATTACCAGCATAAATGTACACCCACTTGGATCATTACTTACAACCTCCACCTTTGACAGATGCTTAAGCTTGTATAATTTTGCAGGCTACATGTGCAAGCATAATACAACTGTCAGCGAAACATGACATTTTTACCCGATTTGCTTTAAATGAAAATCCATAGTCCAATATGTTGATTTCGGGAGATCCAATTTGGTTCTTTCCGATGTTTAAAAATGTGAAAGCACAAGGTAAGGTGTTAATATAATGTTCAGCAAGTGAATTACTGAAGGTTCTATGCAGCTACTTCTCCAAATTTCTTATGAATAGTCATATATGTTTACAGTAAAGAAGGAAAAAGGAAGAAAAAAAAAGAAAAGGGGGGGCGGGAGGGGGGGAGTAATCAGGGCATCAATATCAAAGCCAAAAAGTAAACTGCTCTCCACAAGACAAAGTTTAACACCACCACCACCACCACCATTGGTATTAATCTCAAATGTAAAACAAACAAGAGAACTGAGTCAACAGAGACGAACGCTGCTAAAGGCAGATTCAAGACAAAAGGTGAAGCATCAGGAGTAGCGTTCAACCCTGGCTGCCTCCAAACGTCTTGTTTATGCTTCAGTTTTGCATTCTATAAGATTGATTCTATCTAGGACAATTTAGTAAGCAAAAATACTTCTAACCAGTTTCATATATGATCGTAGCTTCATTACACACACTACAAAGGTTGAGTAAAGAAGCTCTCATGTAAGATTTTGTTGCTCTATTTTCAACATAATGAAGTCCCAAGAGCAAGGTGGGGAGTTCTTGGAGGGAAGGATGCCGAGGGTCTATTTGGAAACAGCCTCTCTATCCCAGAGTAGGGGTAACGTCTGCATACACACTACCCTCCCCAGACCCCACTAGGGGGATTATATTGGGTTGTTGTTGTTGTTGTTGAAGTCAAAGCTTCATGTCTTTTTCATTTAGATAACCCATAATGAGGTCACAAGTTCTAGAATTAGTGTCTGGACAGAAGGAAAAAGTTTTAGAAAGAATAAACCAGAAGTATTTACCTCAAGAACTCCTCCGGCGGAATATTTTAAGACATGGAGAAAAGCTTTAGTCCGTTGACCTTTTGCTTTTGCTGCACAAACCACACATCATGAGAGTTTGAACATACAGAATAAACAACTCCAATCAGCAATTTCAGAAAAAGGAAAATTGAAAGTGCATACAATCCCACTCCATTTTATGAGGTAAACTTATCTGTTAACCATTGGAGGACTTATCTGTCAATATTAACATCAAAAATCTTGGGCAAAGGAAGAGATTTTCACTCTAAAATTTGAATGTTACTTGAGACTTTTGAAGGTGTATGTCAAAATAAGCGCATCTTTCATTGACAACAACCTCTTATCCGAAAAAAGTAAATAAATAAATAGAATTTCAAGCTTAATTCCCTTGGGTGAATATTGATCATCTCCATCAAATAGTCTGGAATGGCCGGACAGAAATGTGAAAGATATATAATTCCTCGTTTCGTTCAACCCGAAGGATATTAAGGTACCTAATTCTTCCTCTCTTTTTTGAGGTTCTCCTCCACCCATTGGTCCACTTTCTTTCCCAACCAAATATAGCATAAGGTTCTTTACCCTCTTTCGGTCAATGTGGTATCTAGCAACTAGAACTCTGGCCCTAAGTAAAAAGAATTCATTGCATGGTTTCATTTAATGTACAATAAACTTACTAAGAAATCATTCCTCCCTCAACCCTTCCTTTTTTATAATAAGGGTGGTGTTCATGCCAACTTGCACACCTCGACTGACACCTGCTACCTTGCACTCATTCCTCCCTCAATCATAATAATTCCAAACAAATACATCATTGAGGTTTTTTCAGCTCGCTAACTCAAATCACCACCACAATATCTTACATTACTTACCAACAATTCACTCATTAAAATTATCAAAAAACTCTCTACCATATATCTTATCAATGAAGCATACAATAAAAGAAGCTCAGGGTAACATCATTCAGGAAACCAGTGAAACAACTAAATACAACCTCATGATTACTCCTCTCCTACCTCTAAAACCGTTAGCAATCACTACAACACTTAGCTTCGCTAAGCTAGCTAAGGCCTTTGCTCATCTCATCCTTGCGCAAGACCTTACATATCTTCTCCGTATGGTTCCAATTTTATCATATAACCCTAAAGAGACCTGAGCTAGATTGAAGCTCATGTCTATCTCTCCTTTTTTATGCCGAAAATGCACAGGCCAGCACGTGTATCAGGTAACTCTGCTATCAGGGCTTGGGCAGATGGAAAGAAATCACGTGTATTTTTTTCTTTTTGCTCCTTTTGGATTTGAACTTGAGACCTAAGCTAGCTTATTTGGGCTCATTTCTAGCTCTTGAAGAAACTAAACAGACTTGATTTCATCAAATTGAAACAGATCATGCTGTAACTCAGAGTAAAAATAACGGTATCACCGAGCTTTAATTTGCATAAATCAACAAAGTAATGTATTAATAAATAACTGTCTTAAAACTAGAAGTTTCTCTAAATCTGGAAAATAAGATAGATAACATACAGGAAATGGCAAGAACTCTGGGTTTAGCGGTGTGACTACGCCCCAATTTGCCAGTTTTGGCCCAGATCCCTCGGCTCTTAGCGACTCTGATTGTCATCATGATCTTCTCTTTAGTGCTTTCTAAAGCCGCCTCACAAGCTCTCCTCAATTCCTCATCATCCGCACTCGATTTCGCCATTTTTGCTCTGAAGTTGAAGTTACTAAGGAACTCTACAGACAAAGTCCCTGTATTTTAGATTTCCTCTTTCTCTTTCTTTAATTGTTTGGAGCAGTTTTTTACAGCTTGAAAAGTTGCAGGGTGGGCGAAGGGGGAGGGGGTGGTCTTTCCTCCCCTTTTCTTAGGAAGTGTAATAATAGTCCAACCTTTTCTTCTTCACATTTTTTTTCCTTCTTTTTTTATGCGTAAAGACGGTTTGCGTCAAGATTTAAACGAGTTAATAATCATTTGTCAAGAAAGAAAGAAAATAATGTTGTCTCATTCATCTATATGTCTTTTAGGATTTATAAAAAACAGGGCAGGGAGGCTGTTTCCAATAAAGAATAATTGAGAGGCTGTTTCCAATAAAGAATAATTGAAATACATTGGGTAGTTGTTGTTGTCAATTATTCTTTATTCTTCTTAAATGTCTTATTTAATTAACTTCATTCATTAAAATAATAATTTAAATACGAAATACATAAACGGTCCTTTTAAATAGTCCACAACGATCAAATATTCATCTCAACTGATCCATTTATCATTTAGATATTTCAAGTAATTATTAAGTGTATCAAGTAAATATTTAGGCGCTGAATACGATGAGTTACACTTGTCAATGACGCGTCAAATGAGCCAATTAACGAACGATACGTATAAATTTGAATAAAAAATTAATACATAATTAACCAAAAAAAAAAATACATTAAAGATGAAAGAGAAACCCCTTTGCTTTACTTTTGTTAAGACCGGCACTACCCCTTCCCCTCCCCCACCCCCTTCCGCCCTTCCCTTCCCCTCCCTTTCATCTTCTTCTTTGCACCAATTGTGTCCCTTAATCCCTTTTCTTAAATCCCCCCAACAAATTAATATTCAAACCAATATGAAATAACAGAGAATAGTCAAATAGAGAACCTACTAAGGTACCTTGCTAAAAAAATTCATTAAGCGACCTCCATTGTCAAAAATTTATTCTCCAAGCAAAGCTAGAAAATGATTCTACTGGAATCTTCAATCTTCTCTCCGTTATTTTCTTGATTATGAATTTGGGCTTATATTACTTCTTTTCTCTCTATTTAATGCTTTTGGTATAAAATTGTACTTAAATTTTCTGCCATGAAAATGAAATAGGGGAGAGAAATTGTATTTTTATGGAGGAGATGAGAGTGTCAAGACTATTAAGAAAAAAAATTGGTAATTTTTCGCAACTCTTGTTGCTGTATATTTGCTGCTTCTTTCGCTGGGTTTGGGATTAATTTTTGGTCGATGGAACTAAGCGGAGCTCGTAATAGAGTTTTGTAGTAAAAGGTGGCAGTTTCTGGTGGTTTTCGGTGGCTTAGGCTCTAATGGCTGGTTTTCTGGCCTCTATGGTGGTTTCATGGTAGGTTGAGGCGGTTTTGTTAAGAAAAAGGGAAGTAGAGAGGCTAAGTCTTGGATTTGTTTCAACGGAAAAAAAAATTAGGCTGAAACAATGACTTCACGCGCCTAAGAATGTGTTGGCAAATACGCATATGCCACATGAGAACCATGTGTTTACTTGATACATTTAATAAATATTTGAACTGTCTAAATGATAAATGGGTCAGTTGAAGTGTTTGTTTGATCGTTAACGACAATTTAAATGGATAGTTTATGTATTTCGCCTAATTTAAAAATACTAATACACTAAATTTTAAAATTTTGCTAAAAGTTAAATTATTTGAAATATCTATATTTATCAACCTAATATCTTAAGTCGAATGAAGTACTTTATTATTGGAGGGACAATTTTTGACAAGTTAGAAGGTTATAGACTTATAATCATTCAATAAATTATGATGCAACCAATCTAATTATACTACTTATACTCTTGCGATATAGTGAAGTTGTTAGAGAATAATTTATAAAGCAGAATTTGTTATGAATAATTTATACATATTGATGCTCATGTGTCTGAATAGCTTGTGGATGGATTCTCATACTTTATTTTCATCTCATGCACTATTTTACAATAGTAAGTCCTTATATTTTATCCCTATAAAAGGGTGGGTACGTGATAATAGAATGACGCGAACACCAGAAGAAGAGAAAATCTTCTCCTTTCTATCTCTGCTTATTTCTATCTACTAAATTATTTTTATTTCATCATGTATTATCAATACGAGACTCTAAATAACTCCATAATCTCTAGGATGTGCTTATTTTCCCCCTCAGAACAAGTATGTTTGTTCTAAACTTATTCCGGTATCAATGATGTACCTATTTTGCATGTAAACTTTACCATGTGCTTTACTATCTTGAAATAATAATTACTACTCCCTCATGTATATAATACGATTACAACGATGATTCCTTGTACATATTTTATTAAGTGACTTTTACTATTGAAAAATTGCTTGATGTCATACAGAATCTCACCAACTTACTTGTATGTTTATTGAATTGGTTGTAATCACTATTATTTCATGTTCATAGTAGGATCACAACAACAAGTCAGTATAATCTCATTTAGTGGGTCTGGGAGGGTAGTGTGACGCAGACTTTACCCTTAACCTTTGGGTAGAGAGGCTGTTTCCAAATAGACCCTCGGCATCCTTTCCTTCAAGAACTTCCCACCTTGCTCTTGGGGAGACTCAAACTCACAACCTCTCGGTTAGTAGAGCAACCCCTCTTGATTTTTAGGTATTATTATCTTAATAAAATAATACGCATGATTCCTTCTGTAATATTTAGTTGATGTCTAAATACTTTTAATTTTTAGAGAGTAAGCAAAATAATAACAGGACACACCTAGCTAAAATACCAAACTAGTTAAATCAGTGAATATTTAACAGTGCCATGCTCCAATTTTCCTTAAGCAACTCTCTGCCCAATAGAATATCTATTATTGCCTACATGTCTTGATGAAATGAATAGGTAACCTCAAGTTAAAGGAACTAGCAAGACTTCTTTCCAATGTGCCACAACTGGTTGATAGTCATTCATGAGTCTTATTGATAAGATTAAAAATTTGATGATCGAGTAAACCTTATGTAATGGGGTTGTTTAAACACCGCTTTGTGACTATTCCATTTGTTTCATTTCACAACTATCCTTATATTATCTTACATAAAAAAAATTTGGTAATTTCATCATGTCGAATTTGTCAAATCATGAATTTGTGGTACTTGACATCTCTAAAAAAAACTATTAATCATGAATTCTTGACGTTGAAATTCACTTAAACGCTAAACGTATTAGGGACACCATTACTCTTGGTAACGACGCATCGAGCCAAAACAAAGCGAAAGCTATGATTTTCTTTCATCATCATCTGAATGAAGTTTTGAAGGTTAAATATTTTACAGTGAAAGATCCACTTGAATTATGGATTGGCTTGAAGAAAGTTTATGATCACCTTTAGGCTACGATATTATTAAGGGCTCGATACGAGTGGATACACTTATGGTTGCAAGACTTTTAAGACCATAAATGAGTATTACTCTGTTGTATTTCAAATAACTTTCCAATTAAAATTATGCATGGAAGCTATAAATTATGAGTACATGTTTACGACTTTTCATGCCTCAAATATGGTGTTACGGCAGCAATATCGCGAAAGGAATTTTGTTTACCCTCAAATTCGAGTACCAATTAAATTTGTATTATGGTTTTAAAGATCGTGATTTAATACAATACTAATTGATAAATAAGGAATCTAATGTATAAATTAAAGAGTAAAGTAAGTCAAACCAAAGTGCAAGCAAGTCTTGACCTCAAGTTAAGACAGCTTCGAGGTAGGTTCGTAAGAATAATAAAATAATAAAGCAATCGAGATGAACAGTAAGCAAGAAAGTGATGTATGTATATTCTCTTATTAATGATTGATGATGTTACAAATGAGTGGACTCCTCTTTATATAATAGGAGAGTCCTAAATAAGGTACATTTCTATTTTTAGTAGGGAATCTCATTGGACAGTTGTCTGATTGCTGATCAAGCTCAACTGTGTCTATTAAAAGACTAAGCGGGCATTGCAAATATAATCCGAAATATTATGCCCTGAGTAGAATCCCACAGGGAATTAACGCATCAAGAGAAACCATTATAGTACTAAATTCTTATTGGTCAACCTTCTCAAACTTTTGTGAATAACAAGTGATGATATGGTCACTACTACAGCTAACAGAATCAATAAACAAAGATTAACTAACACGCAATTGTATACAATTGGAATAAAGGTCTAAGGTAATGGTTTCACCCGTTGTTGATTTCCTTAGTCGTATGTTTCTTAGAGCTTTGACTTAATTGCCTCTATCAATAATGAACTCTCCAGTTATCATAACTCCCTCTCAAGTAAGTATGATAATTTACTAGACGCACTCTCTCAAGCTACGCTAGTTAGATTCGCATTACAGTTCACGTAGATTGCATCTGAGGTATCGTTATCTCCACTCCAACCTCTAAACCCTCGGTTATGACTCTCGCCTACACTCCGGGAGTGATGTTGTTCAAAGAATTACCTAAATATGCACTCTGTCTCTCAAACAGATACATAATAAATAGGAATGACTAATTGAGGATCCTACCAATTAACCAAAATCAAAACATAGTTGAACAAATAGAGATTAACAACCAACTCAAAACTATATTAATATAACAACAAGTTCATCCACAACGGGTTCACCCAAAACCTTAGACTAAAAGAGTTAGTTACTCATAACAATAATATTCATCATAATAATCAAATTCATTATAAATCATAAAACAAACGGAAGAAGAGAAGAACTTGATGTAGAATACTCCTACTTGCCTCTTGCTTTTCCTTTTCTTGCTCTCAGCTACCAAAAGCTACACACCCACCCTTTAGGCTAACTTGACCTTTTATAGGTTAAGTGAGTTTGCCCCGACCCCCACCCCACCCCTACCCACGGCTTCCAAATTTACCCCTAAGAATTATTTTTCAGAACTGCACTAGCGCGGCCGCGGTCCTGGGCACGATTATGGTCGCGCTAGTAGCCTTACCATTCTGCCTCGGCCATCTGGGCTAGAGCGGTCGCGCTAGTGGGCACGCTAGTCAAGGCCTTCATTTGGTCGATTCTTTTTCTCATCTTCTCACTTATTCAGCTCCTAGGGGTCTTTCTTTCTTCAATGTAGCTCCAATCACAGTTTTAAGGCCTCATACAAGCTCCTCATTCCTGTAACACAATTTAGAGCTAATTTTTCATCATTTAATTATATTAGAGCATTGAAACATAATCAAGTTGGGGAAAAACAGTTGTCAAATGACATAAATCTATCCTAATATCAATTTCCTAGTACAAATTCGTTCCGAAATTTATGCCGTGATCTTAAGGCCACTGCTGAAATCTAGTTTTTTCTGTTATAAACCATAACGGTATTATCTCGAGATTGGTCACACTTGGCCTCGGTGTTTATCGAGAACTTCAATCTTGGAGTCTTGTACTCCACGGTTGGGCTCAAGCCCGATCCATTTTGAACTTATTCTCGAGGCGATGCCTAGATCCTACAAAATTGGGCACACCTGATTTCGACCGTATAGAGATAGTCCTCGTGTATCTTAGAATAAAATGATAAGAAATGACCTGAGCCTCAATTTTTTGGTGTCCTTGATGATAATATCATCCCCGTGATGTAGGGTCTCGAAGTGACTGAAACTACTCATCGGTTCTCTTCTCTAAAATATTAAATGCTTCGCCAGTGGTGGTCGGCCACTAGCGCCGTAGAACCTTCATTGTTCACCGATAAATACAAGGCTCAAATTCAAATCAAAAACTTTACTTCCATCTTCAAAACACCTTCAAACTTCCCTTGTCCCTCTCCCTCTTCATCTTCCTCTCTCATTACCTGTTATTCCCGCCCTTTTAGTGCGAAAAGATATCATGCTCTGCCTATTTTTGCTTCTTCTAACCCAAATCAATGGCGAATACCTCCAAAATAGTTCCCCAGAAGGAGAAAGATTCCTCCTCCTCTTCCCAGGCTGGTGATAAAGCTCCAACCCTTCACCATGTCATAAAGAAAGACTTTAAATTTGAAAATTCTCCCGTGATTCCTGGCCGACGCGAGCATGTATCAAGGTATATTTGCTCAATAATGAAAAAGCACCTCAAGTACATGAAGAATGATTGTGGCTGGGGGGCGGGGTCATGGTACAGATCCCGAGCCCCGAGGAGAGTATCACTAGTCATGTGGAGGAGTTCCTAAGTGTTTACACTTACCCCTTTACGTTGGGTCCTAGCGATCCAATCATGATCTACTTCTGAAGAGGTATCAGGTTACCCTCTGTCAGATACACCCTTCTTTCTGGTGTATAATAATTATGCTTTGATATTTCTCCAGCAAGGCCGAGGGGCTAGAGTTTACCCTCAATCACCTTATCCGATTGTAACGGCCTCAGCTTTTCTGAGGGTTGATCAAGCTCCAACGTCGTTCGATCAAGGCCTTCTTTGCTACCAATGATGAGGATAAGGAGCAGGGATGGATGAGTTGGTTCATGTGAGTGAGGATCTGTGATGTTATCCCAGAGGAGAAAATGTCATTGCCGGAGAAGTGGAACCCTGATCGTAAGTGAAATTTTTTCCCAATAGCCTTTTGTATTCCATTTTTGCATTGCTTTACCTTTTTTTCAGTGATTTATTGAATGCCCCATGCGGTCGTCGATCTCAAAGACTGGGTCCGAAAACTAGCTACGACCTCCTCGTATGACAAGCGTTGATAACGCGACTTGGCGAGGGGCAGATGGGAAGCCAAACACCACGGTAAGTTTTTCTCGCAAATCTTGATGCTTTCCCCTTTACTAGAGAAGTTACTTCACTCGTACCTAATTTTCATTCATGCAAGCACTGGAGATGTCTCTGAAATAAGGCCATCCCCCGCCCGGGAAGAGATCGATTCCCTAAGAGGAAAAGGGTTTCGAAGCCCGAATACCCCAAGATAGAAGGGGTACTACTAGAAGATGCATGAGTAATCTCATTCACGTGGACATAGACTCAGTCCACCAGTTGAATGATTAGAAAGAAGATAAAGGCGAAGAACCGGCGTTGGGTACCCGAGCCAAGAAGCTAGATGAAGATGTCAAGGCCTCTGAATTGAGACACTTCCTTGTGGTGAGAAAGCTCCAAAGAAAGACGTGGTCAAAGCTCTCGAATCGCCCGAGGTCGAGATTGTTCCTTAGCCTTCAACAAGCATACCAAAGGGGACAGGTTCTGAAATCCGCAGGGCTGAATAGAGCGCCCCGAGCGATTTGCTCGAGGTCATAACAACACGTCATTCTCCTCCTCTACCGGCTTATTCTGAGGAGGCCATGGGGGAAGCCCGAGCTCTATAAACGCCCGACTTAAGCGAAATCCCCAGTAAAGAAGATTCTTTCCAGGATTGCATTACTGGGGTCGCTGATGTCGCCGATCTCAACGGTGCATCTACTCTCTTCGAAGAGGCTCAACATCTTTTCTCTCAAGTAAGTATTAATTCCTATCATTGCAATTTCTTCTTTCCCCTTACCCTAACTGATATCTCTTTCTTCTGCGTAGGCCTTTACCAGGTTTAGGGCCGACCTAAGCCAATGCGAGGCCAAGCTCCAGAAGACCTCAGATGAAGAGAAGTCCCTGAAGCTCCTTTGCAATCAAAAGGAGGAGGAGCTCAAGGACCTTCGGGCAGACTTTGGCCAAGGCTTGTAAAAATGAGGTCGAGCAAGACAAGTAGGTAACTATCATTTTGAAAGAGTATGGTCTACTCGACCCAACTGTGGAGGCAACACTTCAGTGTCTCGGCTGTAGCAAAACCTGGAGATGATCGGGCTACTTCGAGGGGAGGTCAATCAGGTTAAGGTTGACTGCAACCAGTGGAAGGAAAATATGGACCACTTTGTTGCGAAGAAAGAGGTTGTTCTAGCCAAAATGGCATCGGCTGAGACCCAGCTTCGGGGTGCTAAAGATAAAAATTCAGAACGGGCCAAAAGGATCGACGAGATCGAAGTCAAACTTGCTGAAGTTAGGGCTGAGGTTGCAAAAGCTTGGGTTGAGGTCGATAAAAGAAGATTACGGTTGATAAAACTATTATCGTATACTTGAGAGATACCGAGGCTGCTCAAACGGAGCTAAGAGAAACTTCCGACCGAAAGTGACGGAGTAATGATTTGGCCAAGTCCCAATCTCGGTAGGAGACCCTCGAGGAAATCCATGCTTGAGGTTTCGACCTCACTCAAGAGATAGCTCAAGCAAAGGCACTCAAAGCTAATGCCATGCTCTTTATCTCCTCCTCTGATGATAATGATAAAGGCAGCCAAGGCAAGTCTGATAATGAAGAGGGGTTCGGAGAGGAAGCTGCTCCCGATGGAGAAACTAGCCCCGGGCATAACTAGTATTTTTCTTTTTGTATTTTTATTTTTATTTTTGTAAGACCTCTTGTTGGTCTATTGTACATATCTTTTTTCGGATATATAAAAGAAAAATTTCCTTAAATGTCTTCTCAATTTTTTTGACTATATTTCTTGCTTTGCAGAATTTTGCATGGTTTTATACTTTGAACGTCGTGTTCGAGACTTTGTCTTAGACGGCTTCCTTGAAGTTGCCATGGTCTAGTTCGGATAAGGTTTAAATTTTGGGGCATATACCTTGCCGAATAACGGTGAGTCCCCGAGCCATAATCAAGTTATGGTTTTATTTGGGCTCGGGATAATCGAACCCTTGGGTCCGGATCAGGTGAGAACAAGGTCTTGAAATCTAAATGTATTGGCTCTTAGGCTTTTTTATATCGGGCTGCTATGGCCTTTAAAAGATGGCTATTATTTCCCTATTTTTGACTTAAAAGACTTAGTAAAAATTTCTTTATGTCTTAGCATGTGTTTTTTAGCCATTGAGTTTTTTGAGGGTCTGATGCCGATTAAGACCCCTTTACTTTTTGTGTTTTAGCACGTTTGTGTTAAGGTAATTTGATACATCTTATGGTTTTTCGAGGGCTTATTTTATCAAAACCTCCATTTTAATCATTTTGCCAGGGATAGCTTTTTAACCAGTTTTTACAAAGTACTTTTTAGGCCTATTTTTTATTGCGGGATTCGGACGTCTCCGAGCTGCATTTTTTCAGTCGTAGCCTTTAATATGTCCATAGCCTTTGCGGATGCCTATTGGGCTTATTACCTGATAACAGTTTGAACTTGTTCGAAATGTCAATCCCCGAGTACAATGGCATTGGCCTATGTGTCGAAGGGTGCCTCTTTGAGGTCACATGGATTCGAGTTTAGATGACTCGAATGTATTGACTGTCGATGGCAGTCCCCGAGAGTTAGAGGTGTATTTGTATTTTGTCCCTTGAGCCATTTCTCACAAAATCACAAGTGTGGAGTTCGTATAATAGCAAATTTCTTTGAGACACAAAGCGTTTGTTATAGAAAGAATGTTTCTTTGAGTAATTCATACATGCATAAATGTTTTTCCATTGGGGCTCAACTATTCTATATGAACACGGTTCATCCGACTACTTGGCCCATTATAAGGTTTTCCTATCGAGACCTTTTTACATGAAGTATTTTCCTTGAAAATATAACCCCCAAGGGTGATTCCCCCCGGTATTCGAGGTTGATTGAAAAGAAGTCTTGGATACTGTTGAATATTTCTCAAGTAGCACATAGTTGTTGCCTCGTTAAAAAACTCGCCAGAAAACCCCATTTGAGATAAAAATCGGACTAAGGGGAAAGTAGTTCAACGCGTTTTTTAAAACCTATGATCTTCCTGTTAAAATGTTTCCTCGACGCCTCGATCGAACACCTGTAATAAATTAGAATCAAATACAAATGAAAAAGGGAAAAAGTCATACCTCAGCAATAACATCATTTGAGTAGTGACACGTTCCAATTGTTTGTCAATTATTCGCCTTCCATCGTGCCAAGTTTGTAAGATCCCTTTCTAATGATGTCAATGACTCAATATGGTCATTCCCAATTCGAGCCTAGATTCCCTTTGTTTGGGTCTTGAGTATTGAGGGTGACTTCCCTTAGAACTAAGTCCCTGATTCCTAAGTGGCGAAGGTTGGCCCTTCTATTTTAATATCTCTCGATTCTTTGCTTCTGCGCAGTCATCCGAACAAGCGCAACTTCTCATTTTACATCCAATAGATCAAGTCTAGTATTCATATCCTCGTGATTTGATTCCTCCGTTGCATGCCGAAATCTAGCGCTAGGTTCTCCGACCTCGACTGAGATTAAGGCCTCACAGCCATATACTAAGGAGAACGGGGTTTCCCTCGTGCTAGACTTTGACGTCGTTCGATATGCCAAAGGAATTCGGGTAGGACTTCTCTCAATTTCCATTTAGCATCGCTCAAACTTTTCTTTAAGTTTTAGATAATGGTCTTGTTCGTCGATCCGGCCTGTCCGTTTGCGCTTGGATAATATGGCTTCGATAAGATCCTTTTTATCTTGTGTTCTTCGAGGAACTTCATTACCTTGTTCTCGATGAATTGCTTTTCGTTGTCGCATACGATTTTAGCAGGTATCCTGAATCGACACACGATGTGATCCCAGATGAAGTTTATAACTTTTTTTTCTCTAACCTTCTTGAAGGCATGTGCTTCCCCCCATTTAGAAAAGTAGTCAATCATAAACAAAATGAATTTATCTTTAACTGGGGCTGTTGGTAGAGGGTCGACGATATCCATCCCCATTTTATGAATGGCCACGGTGATAGGACTGAATGAAGTTGCTCTCTGGGCTGATGGATCATCGGTAAAACCTTTGGCATTTATCACATTTTCGAACAAACTCCTTAGTGTCTTTTTCCATGTTATCCCAGTAGGATCCTTCTCTGAAGATTTTGTGAATCAAAGAATCAACGCCGGATTGGTTCCCATAAAGTGTGGAGTTTATACCTTGTTGTGCTTATGTATTGAATGGTTTTTCTATATTTATGAAGTGGGTTATTATTTGTTTGATTATTCTTGTTCTTTGATGTTTCCAAATGGATTAGCTAACCCTAGGACTCACCCATTAACTCCGAATTAATTTTGGGAAAAATAGTTTGGGGTTGAGAAAGATTACTTAACAAGAACTTGAGGCGTTAACCCTCATTTTATGGATTCTACCTTGGGATACGATTGAACTACTTGTAGCCTTCCGGGTGTGCTTAACCTTCTAATTGTGATTAGGGATAATTCAATTAGGAAGTCTTGTTAGTCTTTGGAAGAAGCTAATTAAGAATTATTATCCGTGGCTAATTAACATAAACTTGCTCATATTTGTAAAATCCTGAAATACACTGGATCGTTACTTGAGTGTAATTCCCGATGCTTTCATACTTGTAGTCATCGATCATTTTATGTGCTTTCTGGGTTAGTTTACATTTCCGCATTTTAGACATAAAAACAATTTTCAACCCAAATTTTTAGTGTTTGGCACTGTGTGACTAGCGATAATTTTCTTATTTTCCTAATCGCCTACACATTGTTCTCTGTGGGATTCGACCCCGACTCACAGTTGGGTAAATTATATTGAATGTGACCGTGTATATTGCTTTTTAGCGGTGTATTTGGACGTCATCAAAATTGGCGCCGTTGCGGGGGAACAACTTGGCATAATTTAGGTTGTTTGAGAAGTAAGCGAAAGTGCTTTGGTCCAAACTTATGAATATTTGTGTAATTATTTTCTTACCTTGGGTCTATTTTTATAGTTTGTTTCTTGTTTATATTTCTTATTCTTGAAAATGGCATCATATAATGATAATTGGTCGGATGGTAGTTGTTCATACTTTGATGACCCATGTCCTCAATCTGATGACCTCGAAATGAATCGGTCCTAGGTAGCTATCCGTCCAGTTAGCCTTTGTACAACTTTCACACTATCTACGATGGTGATTTCATTGATTGTCTTAATCTTATCGGGGTTGATTTCGATACTCTGATTTGATACCATAAAGCGGAGGAATTTTCCCGAGTAGACACCAAAGGCAAATTTTTCAGGGTTAAGTTTCATGTTGTACTTCCTCAAGATTTCGAATGTTTATTGCAAATGAGTCAAATGGTCCTCCGCGCGCAGGGACTTAACTAACATATCATCAATGTAAACTTCCATTGATTTACCTATCTGTTCCTCAAACTTTTTGTTAACTAGGTGTTGGTATGTAGCTCCTGCATTTTTGGCCCGAAGGGCATTACATTGTAACAGTAAGTTCCATACTTGGTGATAAATGAGGTCTTCTCCGGGTCTTCGGGGTTTATATGAATTTGATTCTACCCAGAGTAGGCATCGAGAAAGGTAATGATCTCGTGGCCAGCTGTGGCATCGATCATGTGATCGATGTTAGGCAATGAAAAAGAGTCTGTAGGGCATGTCTTGTTCAAATCCTTGTAATCTACACACATTTTAAGTTTGGTCCCCTTTTTAGGGACTACAACTACATCGTCTAATCTCTCAGGGTATTTTACTTCCCGAATGGATTCTATTTTAAGAAGCTTAGAGACCTCATCCTTTATGAATGCATGCTTTACCTCGGACTGGGGCCTTCTCTTTTGCTTCACCGGTTTGGACCTGGGGCTTAGGCTTAGCCGATGTGTTGTTATCTTCGGTAGGATACTCGTCATGTCTAAATGGGACCAAGCAAATACATGTTATCGATAAGAAAATAAATAAGTTTTTTCCTGATTTGGAGGGTCAACCCCGTTCCTAGGTATACCTTTCGTTTGGGTATATACTCGATCAGTATCAACTGTTCCAGCTTCTCAACTACCGACTTGGCTGCATCTAATTCTTTGGGAATGATGAAAGTTCGAGGAGTAAAGAAATCCTCTACTTCTTATTTGATTACCTATTTTGCCGATTTGGTCGAGGCTGGAAATAATGATTACTATTGGCCATCTGCTTATCTTTGGTGCTCGATTTTTTTGAGTTGGAAGGTGTTGACATTGGCATCACCTCATTGACTACAAACATTTCCTTTGGAGCGTATTGTTCCCCGTAAGCTATTTTCACACCATCCATTATTGGGAATTTCGTCATTCGGTGAAGGGTCGACAATACTACCCTCATGTTGTGGATCCATGGCCTTCCAAGCAGTGAATTATATCTCATGTCACCTTCGATGACATGGAATTTTGTATATTGGATGGTCCTGACCATGTTTAATAGTAGGATTATCTCCCCCTTCGTTGTTTCACTTGCCATGTTGAAGTTGTTTAGGAAACGAGATGCAAGCACAATTTGGTCTTGCAGGCCAAGCTACTCTACGACACTCGATCTGATTTTGTTTGCTGAGCTACCTGGATCTACTAGCACACGTTTAACTAGAATTTTATTTAACAAAATAAAAATTACTAGGGCATTGTTGTGTGGCTGAGAAATGCCTTCCGCTTCTTCGTCATTGAATGATCGGAGGTCTTCGGGCACATAACCCTGAGTCCTCTTTTGTTTGGTGATCGACACCTTGGTACATTTGAATTCATGCCTTTGTGGAACATCGATCTCGCCAATGGTCATATGAATGACATGATGCGGTTCTTCCTGCTCATTCTTTCTGTTGGCGTCTCTTTCTCTGAAGTGATTCTTAGCTCGGTCATTGAGGAACTTCAAAGGTGGCCCTCGTTGAACAATAGAGCTACCTCCTCCCTCAGTTTTTTGCAGACTTCGGTCCTATGGCCATGTGTGACATGATACAAATCAAGTTTGGGTTCCTTTGAGAAGGATTGGTATGTATAGGTCTAGGCCACCCGGTGTCTTTGATCCTTCTGATAAGCGATAAAATCCTCGATGCATTAATACTGAAAATATACTCCGATAATCGAGGTGCTTCTATGGGATCAACATGTTTATCAAAACTACTCTTACTCATAAGTCCCAAAGAATTTTTCCCTCGATCATTTCTTCGATCATTCTGAGGAGGAATGCTCCCCGAACCATTGTTTCTTTGATCTACAATATATGGCTGATATTGTTCTCTGTTCGACCTTCGTTCCCTGTTGGTATCCCTCGGGGATTTAACCGCCAATCTATTTGGATTGATGGAAGTAGTAAGTTGTGATACCAAATCATTGCTCCATTGTATAAAGTTTTCCCAAACTTTTTCAGCAAAACTGACTCGATCTCATCGTCTTCTAAGTCATTATCCTTTATTCTGCACATGTACGTAGTGATATGTTCATTAAGATCGGTGGTCCCGTTTTGTCACCGTGAATGACCCTGCTCTAGTCGTGATGGCTTCTCTCGTGAAGACAAGGCCAGCCATTCCATTTAAACAGCCTTTTTCAACTATAAATAAAGATGAATTAAACAGTTTCAAGATAATTAAATAACATAATTTGCGGAATACGATTCAACACAGCCCAAACCGGGGTGTCATAAGTCATGAGCATCTAAGAAGATTTAACACCACTACAGGGCCAATAACATATACAAAAATAAAATCTGGAGTTCGAAAGATGAAGTCAGGTGCCTCGGACGCTGGCGATCACCTTGCTCGGCTACAATAGTACTACCTTTGATCCGCTAAATAACCCACTACCGGGTGCACAATACCTGCAACTGCACGCGAGGTTCAGGGAGTAAAGTGATTACTCCAACTCAATGGGTAATAAGGGTAAGTAATAACTAAGCAGTAATAAACCACGTAAAGCAAATCAACATGCTATATGGTATAGTGTAACCATTGAGAAAAAGAGAAAACGTGAAAATATTTTCGAAAATATCTTGACTCAGTTCAAAACCTCTTTTGAAAATCTCTTTTTCCCACAGTTAAGCAATTAAAACGGAACAGGTAGTGCAAGTCAGCACAAAATTTAGCCCCTCGGGCACAAACAAGTATGGATAATTGAGCTCATAAACTCGCCCTACAAGCAATGTTCTTGTTCCTCGTCAACCCTTGTTTCGTGACCCGTTTACATCATACAGTGTCACTTTTACCACTTTCTTAAATTTATTTTTTTAAAAGTGATCATACAATATCAGTACAGCAAATAAATATCTCAAGAAATAACACAAACAATGAATAATGCACAAAAGTATGAATGCACTGCAATGCATATGACGGTACACTACAGTACCCACTGCGGCGTGCAGTTCGATCCATTTAACGTCTACGGCGCTCACTGGGGGTGTGTATAGACTCCGGAAGAGCTCCTACATCCCAAGCGCAATATCAGCCATGTCTTTGGCATCAAACTGGCTCTCGGCCTCAATATCAATATAACACCGCTGCGGCGTGCAGCCTGAGCTACCCATTTGTTCTGAAATCACTATAACACTGATGCGGTGCTCAGTCCGATCCATGCTCAGTCCAGAAATGCACATATGCCACTTGGAAAATATTAACATAATAATCCTCAGCTCAAAATTTCAATAAAATATTATTTAAATTTTCAAGTCTTAGAAAAATGGCTGAGTTAGCAAAAACAGTATTAAACCTTGGACCGAGATCAAACAATATGCAAGTAATGCAAAAGCAGTGATATAAATCCTCGAAGGGTTCACATAGTTGGCACGAAGACCCAAACATGGAAATTAGCTTAAATTGTACGGATAACAAACAATTTAAGTCTAATACACGGTAAAAATCAACAACCGGGACAGAACAAGTCACAGTCCCCAATGGTGCTCTACCTCACGCTCTCATATCCGGCGTGCAAGTCACCTCAATACAACATTATGATGTGCAAATCCGGGGTTTCAAACCCTTAGGATATTATTTATAAGTATCACTCACCTCGAATCGGCCAAATCTCTAGCCCGCAACGCCTTGCCCCTCAAATCAGCCTCCACGTTCGTCGAATCTATCCAAAATCAGAATGAATATATTGCAATATGCTAAGGGAACAATACCCAATTGAAAACAATCGAGAAATAGCAAAAATTTTGAAACTAGCAAAACCTGAGCCTAGGGCGTGCTTCTCAAAAAATTACAAAACTTACATTACCGAATTCCTCGTCTCGCCACGTGTCCATACATACCAAGAACTCCCAAATCCGAGCTCAAATGAACTATGAAATCCCAATTTACAATATCTAACACTCAAGCCCTAACTCATCAATTTTAGGCTTAATTTCCATGAATTTCTAGACCAATTTGACAATATAATCATGTTTTTAGTTCATAGATCTTACCTCCAGTCAATCCCCTTCGAAACCTTCTTCAATTGCTCCCAAGAAGCTCCCAATATGTTCAACAATGGAGGAATGATGCCTTAACTCGCTGAACCAAATGACACTTTAAACTCTTTCATGTCCAGCCCTTTTCGCTTTTGAGGCACCAAATCCTCTTTTGCGATCACTGCTTTTGCGCCATTATTCCGCTTCTACGGAAATCACTAAAGGCCCACGACCGCTTCTGCGATCCAGATAACGCACCAGCGGAACCGCCTTTCCGGTCCCCATTTCCGATTCTGCGGAGCCCTTCCGCTTCTGTGCCTCCCGCTCGCTTCTGTGAGACCTCTTATGCGGACTCTTGTCCGCTTCTATGGAAATGACAGAACCAGCAATTCCACAGGATACAACAAACTCCAAACTCTCTATTTACCCGAACTCACCCCGAGGCCCCCCAGACCTGAACAAAATGCACAGACAAGTTCAAATACCTTATTCAAACTTGCTCGGGTCATCAAATCACTATCGTTAACATCAATTTTCATCAAATTGAAGTCTAAGTTCTTCAAGAACTTCCGAAATGCACTTTAGATAAAAAACCCAACAAAACAATGTCTGAATGACCTAAAAATTTGTACACATATCCAAAATAACCTAACGAAACTACAACAACTCTCGGAATTCCATTCTGACCCTCGGATCAAATTCTCACCCATTTACCGGAATTCGCCAAAATACTAACTTCACAAAAATAGGCTAACTTCTACACCGAGCCTCCAAATTTACTTCTGATTGCGCTCCTAAGCCTTAAATCATACTCTGAAACTAATCGAATTATCGGAAATCCATTCTGAGCCCTCTAACTCACAAGTCAACTTCCGATTGACTTTTCCAAATTAGTCTTCTCTTAAAGAGACTGAGTGTCTAATTTTCTACCAATACTAATCCAAATCAACTCTAACACACCACGCACTGATAATGAAACATGAAGAAGCATAAAACGAGAAAAACATAGCAGTAACTCATGAGACGATGGGTCGGGTCGTCACATCCTCCCCAACTTAAACCAACGCTCGTCCTCGTGCGTAGCCAGAGTTATTCTAGAAGCCAACCAATAGCTGCATAACCTTACCAAGCATATACTCATGTTGATCCTATGTCACCCTATCTCGCATAGGTCCGATAACACAACATAGCTGAAGTCTCACAATCCATCTAGACCATGACCCGTAGAACCACATTGCACTTTCCGAAATTATACGTATGAGTAGAACATCACATCTATGCTCAAGATAAGTCCGAACCAATTGAATAACCCATACCTTCACCTTTCGGTGAAATCATATGATATACCACATAACCAATCACCCGAAACGATAAATTCCATTCACGGCAGCTGTCCCCAACAACCATGTACCGATATAAACCTCTTATTAGCTGGAGTCTTATTCCAATGCCGCGATACTCTACCAATGATAATGAACACGCAGTAGACCATAACCATTTCTCAGATCAACCATTCACGAAGGCATTTCTTCTCTTTTGACTAATACCACAACACAGATCTCCGAGCCGAAACTCGATATTAACCTTCCAACAAGCTAAAACCAAATCCATTCATATTCATTAATGATCCCCAATGATCACTTCGGGTCTAACACACCACTCTGGTGATATGGAACCTCAACATCATCCTAAGCCACAACTTGCATAACACACGCACCAATAAGAGACGGTCTGCACATAATCAAATAATAAAAAAATGACTCAAACGAAAGAGCTGTACCTTAAGCTCATCAATACCATTCCAACACAAGGCTGGGACCCCGTCCCACATTATAGAAATAGAATACCTGAATCTACCCCAAAGGGTCTAATATCCACGTAGCCTCGCTATAATACGCGATTTTATCCAAACACTGGTATACATGAAGCACCTCAAGTCGCTATACTCGAAATTGACAACCACGCACGATTGATGTCTATAACCCAAACAAATCATTATACCCATGGTGAAGCAAGGCATACGAATAGCATATGGAAAATTATTCTCAACATCACAATGTTGCGGTGCACAATTCGATCTAGATAACATACCCATGGCGGTGTGCCACCCGGTCCACACACACTCATGGTGGCGTGCCCTCTGATCCACACATACTCATGGCGGCGTGCCATCTGATCCACACATACCCATGGCAGCGTGCCACCCGATCCATATATATATCTCACACAAGGATATGCATATCGAGCCGAATTTGATCATTACAACTAAATACCGAGTACCAGTCGTAAGCATACTGAGTGCATACAATATCCACATATAGCTTTATAAGCTGCAAAACTCAAGCACAACTGAGGTCTCCCCCTCAACTTCCACTATGGATACCGATAGCACCTCACCATATGTGCCCATAGCCCGCAAATCATAAGGTCTCGCAACGCAGAAGACAACTCCTAGATCTCTCTAGATCATTGATAAGCTCAATAACGGTCAAGTTAACCTATCCCTCGACAATACAATTCATAGCCAGTTGAGTCAACTCAAACTGGAACACGCATCCGAAAAGTCCCTTAACACCGGAACTGGCTCAATAATAGCAATTTCTGCACTAACATCCATCATGAAGGCTCAATTAGGAAAAGAAATCCTTACCAGCCGTCAGCTGGGTCTTTAAAATATAAACCATTCCACAATAACATAACCCAATGGACCTCGCCAAACAGTGCTGATACACCCGATCCACCACCCCGCATATCCCGAATATGAGGACTTCTGCCTCCAATTCCACATAGCATACGAATCACCATACTTGACCCCAATTTCACCATCCGAACACGTTCCATTGCTAAAGATAAAATAATTCCACGATACATACTCAAAATTATCCCTGAGCCACCTAGAAAACTCGACTATCACCAGTCGATCTAATAAGAAAGTGCCGCAACACCACCGAAGTACCATCACTTAATCACATTGCCCTATCTCTGAAATATATACTTTCATCGAATCACTTTCAAACAGTCGTACCATTTTCCTTGAATATATGAGGCTTCCCACTGCCTAAGTGCTTTATGAACTTCTTTGCAGAACTGAACTGTAACTCATCTAGCCAAGACCTTCCATCAATCCCATCTAGAATAAGAATCATTACATATTCCATGATTCACATGCCCCAAGAAAAAATATATATGCATCTCCAAACCACGGTAAAGCTAAACAAGAACTCTTTCCCAGTCCCATTTACACAGGCAAAACTGCTAGGACTGAATCCTTATGCCCAAACCAAGCTAGACAAGCTGCCAAAACTTCGAGAGCATTGCTGCAAAATGCTTGTGAGGCTCATTACCTCGAACACATACGAAGAATTAATCATACCCTTACCATACCGACTCAGTCTACTATCAAGCTATTCTATCTATTAGATTTTTCCTCCCGATTCATGATCAAATTGATATTCCCTCTTGACGTAGCACCACAATACCTCAACCCAGGCTTACCATACGAGGCTCGAACATAAGGCCACACTATCTAAGACCCACAGGCCACTGAATACCCTCTTAAATGTTCCCAGAAATACCACATTCCCGCATGCTCTGCTTGAAGATCTTACTATGAATCTAACTCTATTTCCTTTACTTTCCTGATGCGGATACATATATTACCATAATTAACATAGAATACCACAAGTCTTGGCATCATCTAATGAAACTCAGTTCCTAACCCCATATGTAACTTTATAACTCTCAATTGACGTACGCAAACTCTTGAACCCATTAGAACCATTCTCGCAAGTCATCCACTCTTATTCAACAACAATTTACCTGATAAAACAGACATATCCACCCGTGCCTCATTAGCACTCTGACCTCGCAGGACATGATCTCATTCTGATACAACCAAATAGCTTCTTTCTCTTTACGCTAAGCATTCTTTATTAACAACAGCTCAAGACGTCCTATTATTTCCACACATCCACATAGTACCATATAACCTTTGTCAAAATTTTGCTTCAACCATGCCATCATCGGCTCAATATTTGCAACCAAAACTGATCCACCAGCATATCTCGAACTGGAACCAATATAGCACATGACCGTGCAATCAGCTAATCAACAACAACCTCCTCAACTTGGCTCGAAGCCATAGCCCAAAATATTTCAATAGCTCATATTTACTCCATTGATACCACAATAAGATAGTGAAAATAAGCTCCAATCATTTATAAGTTGTGAAACACAGATCTTCTAACCGGCACACAAAGACCATACCATGCTAGAACACTCCGCAAGAGATAGCACACATGATTCGCCTCAATATAACATTTTTATGTACCTTCCACCGTCATACGCCTTCCATAGTCGACTAGTCTTCCTGAGTATGAACCCAAACCGCACCTCACTCCCCACAAGGAGACTTGAAAAAATTCTTCACGCACCAATAACTCGGGGCAACCCATCCAATCACAATGGAGATCAAACACTTAATGGTTCATCTATAACCCCGTAGACCTTCTTTGACACCTCTAAGTCATAAAGGAACACCTCGCAGTACCAACATACTCACCACATAGCTACCCAGCCGTCACTCCCACCAATAGGGGCAATACTGAACATATAAGTTCATTACACTAGCTCTCACAATCAGCACCTTAGTGCTTAAGCCATAAGCAAGGATCTGACCTCAAGTCCTCCAGACTGGCCCCAGATCAACTCAAAGAAACCACATCTTTCTCCACGATCGATGAATCACAAGCCGTCAAGGCACATCGGATACTGAGCGCTCATGCGTGCATATTAACACGTGGAAGGAATTGCAAGAGATACTTTCCAAGCTGAATTAAGGACGCATGATAAGAATTCAAGAATGTGAAGTTTTCCTAAAGGTTCTGCAGCCTCTCGAGGATAAAGACAGATGCCTCCGTACCGATCCGTGAGACTCTATTAAACCTGCTTATGACTCGTGAGACCTATTAACCTAGGCCCAGATACCAGCTTGTCACAGCCCAAACCCCGCTCCAGACATGATGTTGCCTCTCGTAAAGACCAGACCAGCCAATCCATTTAAGCAACCTTTTTCAATGATAAATAAACATGAATTAAACAGTTTCAAAATAATTAAATAAAATAATTTCGCGGAATACAATCTAACACAGCCCAAACCGGAGTGTCACAAATCATGAGCACCTAAGAAGATTTAACACCACTACAAGGCCAATAACATATCCAAAAATTAAATCTAGAGTTCGAAAGATGAAGTCCGATGCCGCGGACGCTGGCGGTCACCTTGCTCGGCTATAATAGTACTACCTTCGATTCGCTAAATAACCCATTACCAGGTGCACAATACATGCAACTGCACGTGAGGTGCAGGGAGTAAAGTGAGTACTCCAACTCAGTGAGTAATAAGGGTAAATAATAACTGATCAGCAATAAACCACGTAAAGCAAATCAACATGCTATATGGTACAGTATAACCATTAAGAAAACAAGGAAAACGTGAAAATCCTTTAGAAAATATCTTGACTCAGTTCAAACCTCTTTTGAAAATATCTTTTTCCCACAGTTAAGCAATTAAATACGGAACATGTAGTGCAAGTCAGCACAAAAGTCAACCCCTCTGGCACAAACAAGTATGCATAATTGATCTCATAAACTCTCCCTACATGCAATATTCTTGTTCCTGATCAGCCTTTGTTACCTGACCCGTACATCATACAGTGTCACTGTTACCACTGTCTCAAATTTATCTTTTTTAAAAGTGATCAAATAATATCTCTACAGCAAATAAATATCTTAAGAAATAACACAAACAACGAATAATGCACAAAAGTATGAATGCAATGCAATGCATGTGGCGGTACACTCCAGTACCCAGTACGGCGTGCAATCCGATCCATTTAATGTCTACAGCGCTCACTAGGGGTGTGTACAGTCTGCGGAGGGGCTCCTACAGCCCAAGCGCAATATCAGCCATGTCTTTGGCATCAAACAGGATCTCGGCCTCAATATCAATATAACACCGTTGGGGCGTGCAGGCTGAGCCACCCATATATTCAGATATCATTATAACACTGTTGGGTGCGCAGCCCGATCCATGCCCAGTCAAAAAATGCACCTAAGCCACTTGGGCAATATTAACATGATAATCCTCAGCTTAAAATGTCAATACAATATTGTTTAAGTTATTAAGTCTAAGAAAAATGGTTGAGATTGCAAAAACAGTATTAAACCTTGGACCGAGATCAAATAATATTCAAGTAATGCAAAAGTAGTGATATAAATCCCTGAGGGGTTCACTAGTTGGCACAAAGCCCTAAACATGGCAATCAGCCCAAATTGTAAGGATAACAAATACTTTCTGTCAAATACGCAGTGAAAATCAACAACCGGAATGGACCAAGTCACAGTCCCCAATCGTTCTCTACCCCACGCTCATATAGGACATGCAAGTCACCTCAATACAATATTATAATGTGCAAATCTAGGGTTTCAAACCCTCAGGATATCATTTACAAGTATTACTCACCTCGAATCGGTGAAATCTCTTCCGCGACGCCTTTGTACCTCAAATGGGCCTCCATGCGCGTCGAATCTAACCAAATTTAGAGCAAATACATCACAATATTCTAAGGGAACAATACCCAATCGAAAACAATCAAGAAATAGCAAAAATCTCGAAACTAGCAAAATTCGAGCCCCCAGGACCGCTTCTCAAATAATTACGAAACTTACATTACCGGATTCCTCGTCTCGCCACGAGTCCATACATACCAAGAACTCCCAAATCCGAGCTCAAATGACCTATCAAATCCCAATTTACAATATCAAAAACTCAAGCCCTAGCGCATCAATTTCAGCCTTAATTTCCATGAATTTCTAGACCAATTTCACAATATAATCATGTTTTTAGTTCATAGAACTTACCTCCAGTCAATCCACTTCAAAACATTCTTCAATTGATCCCAAGAAGCTCCTAATATGTTCAACAATGTAGGAAAGATGCCTTAACTCGCGGAACCAAATGACACTTTAAACCTTTTTTCCTGTCCAGCCGTTTTCAATTTTGAGGCACCAAATCCTCTTCTGCGGTCACTGCTTTTGCGGCAATTATTCCGCTTCTACGTAAATCACTTAAGGCCCACAACCGCTTCTGCGATCTAGTAACACACCAGCGGAACCACCTTTTCAGTCCCCACATTTGCTTCTGCGGAGCCCTTCCGCTTCTGTGCTCCCCGCTCGCTTCCGCGAGACCTCTTATGCGGACTCTTGTACGCTTCTACGGAAATGACAGAACCAGCAATTCCAAAGCATACAACAAACTCCAAACTCTCCGTTTACCCGAACTCACCCCGAATCCCCCGGGACCTCAACCAAATGCACAGACAAGTTCTATTACTTTATTCAAACTTGCTCGAGTCCTCAAATCACTATCGTTAACATCAACATCATCAATTTTCATCAAATTGAATCTTACGTTCTTCGAGAACTTATAGCAACTCACCTAAGCCTAACAAAACTACAGCAACTCTCGAAATTCCATATCGACCCTCGGATCAAATTCTCACCCATCAACCGGAATTCGCCAAAATACTAGCTTCGCCAAAAGAGGCTAACTTCTACATCGAGCCTCCAAATTTACTTCTGATTGGGCTCCTAAGCCTTAAATCATCCCCCAAAACTAACCGAATCATCGGAAATCCATTTCGAGCCTCTAACTCACAAGTTAACTTCCGGTTGACTTTTCCAAACCAGCCTTCCCTTAAGGAGACTAAGTGTCTCATTTTTCACGAATACTAATCCAAGTTAACTCTAACAGACCACGCACTAATAATGAAATATGAAGAAGCATAAAACGAGGAAAACAGAGCAGTAACATGATAGACGACGGATCGGGTCGTCACACGTTTTGTTTAGGTATATCTGACATACAGAACTTCTTTGGAATAGGCTTCGGGGTCGCACTATGAGGAAAAGGCTTCTGCACGAACATTTTTAAATCCAAACCCTTTATGATCAGGGATTCCCTCGGTATCTAATCAACTGGGGAGTTGTATGTTTCTACCTTTTTGTCATTATCTTCGATCTTCTTTTCTTATGACTCAATTTTTTTGGTGAGCTCCTCAAGTATTTCATAATTGTAGGATCAATCCCTAATCCATTATCACTCGTTCTTTCCGACACTGGTTTGGTACGGCGAGTGATTTTCGGCTCGACCATACTCGAAACTGTACGTTGACTCTGAAGTTGAGCAATAGCGGCATGTTGAGCCCGTACCATCTCGAATATTACTTGGAGACTAACTCTCCCCTCTCTTACACCCTGTGTTCCTTGCCCACCAGATCGGTCTTCCTTACATACACGCCCTCCCGGTCTGCATATAAGTCTATATTCAAAGCAATATGCTAACTACCATTGATTGGATTGACAACCGGCACTTCCCCAGGGTTAATCGGTGGTATTCGACTCCTGGAGCAATTACATTATCGTTTTCCCCATGAAATCCAAGACCATCGCCGCCATGTACAGGTGCATTTTGAGAGCTTGACATATTTTAACCCGGGAACAAAAATTCTTGACAAGAATAAGTGTGAAAATAAAGTGTGTTATCAGAATCAATACTAAAACAATCATTATTTTCCTTAGCCCCACAATGGGCGCCAAACTATTTACCCTCAAATCTGAGTAACAATTAAATATATATAGTGATTTTAAAGATACATGATTCAATCCAATACTAAATGATAAACAAGAAATCTAATGTATAAATAAGAGAAAAGTAATTCAAATCAGCGTGCAAGTAAGTCTCAACCTCGAGTTAAGGAAGCCTCGAGGTAGGTTAGTAAGAACAATAAAATAATAAGGTAATTCAGATGAATAGTAAGCAAGAAAGTGATGTTTGTATATTCTATTGTCAATGATTGATGATGTTACAAATGAATGGACTCCCCTTTATATAATACGGGAGTCCTAAATAAGGTACATTTCCTTTTTTAGTAGGAAATCTTATTGGACATCTGTCTAACTGCTTAGTACAAATCCGTTTCGGAATTTGCACTGTGATCTTAGGGTCCAAGCTGGAATCTCGCTCATTTTATTGTAAAACCATAGCGATATTATCTAGAGGTTTGTAACACTTGGACTCGGTGTTCATCGAGCACTTCAATCTTCGAGTCTTGTACTCTGCCAACGAACTCAAGCCCTGTCCATTTTGAACTTATTCTCGAGGCGACCCCTCGATCCTACGAAATCGGGCACACCTGATTTCAATTGTATATAGGTTTTAAAATATATTCTGAGTCACATACCTTCTGGTGGCTGAGCAGCATAATACCTTTTTAATAAAATATTGTAAAGCTCATCCCACTGGATCTGTTTCATTTGCATAAGCAAATATGGTATCAACACGTGATAAGTCTGAAAGAAGATAAAAATTATCAGGGCCATATGAATGTATGTGGGCGTGGCAAGAGACGATGTAATATTCGTCATCGTGGTGGTCATTATAAATAACAGAACACCATGGGTCCTCAAAATAATCCTTCAAGAGAAAAATGCAATAACTATCATCGATGTGGTATGAAATGCCACTGGAAACATGAATGTAGTGCGCCTGAATATTTTGTCAGGCTTTATCAAAATGTCACCAAAAGAAAAATATATAATGTTAGAGCCTTTTTCTGCTAGTACCCCTGTGGAGTCACCCTTGTCCGTTTGAAATGATGCCGAGGCAGGGCCTTCAAATAAATATGATGATAATGCCAAGACAAATCATACTTTTAAAGATGATGATTTTGAAGACCTCGATGATATTACTCATTTAGAAGTTGGATACTTCTTTGATAATCAAAATTGAAGTTTGTTAACTTTACCGGGGAATACAATTATGTTGTTGCTTTTATTCTTGTATTTTAATTGTCTTGTTCTTTCTTAAGTTGTTTTAATTTTCAAGTACCTTAAGTTATCTTATAATGTTGTTTATTTTTCATATTTCTTATGATGTACTTTTGTTTTATGAAGAAAATAAAATTTTCCAATCTTCAGTTGGACCCAAGATGAGTAATAAAGATATATGCCTTCTAGATTGTGCGACAACTCACAACATTAATTGAGGTCTTTAGAAGAGCGAGTTTATTACTATATGGTGGAATAATGTTGGTTATAAATAATGCCTTATATTCTAGTAAGTCTCAAAAAACCTTATTGAGTTTCATAATTCGCCAAAATAGCTACCATGTGGAGATTGCAAATGAAAGAAAGGTTAGATACCTTTATATTACTACAATAAAAGCGAAAAAATGATATGTAAATGAAGAGTTACCTGCATTTTCCTCTAGCTTGTACCACACAAGTATTAGTATTGTTGAATCACATGCTGTTGTAAGCAAGAAGTTTACTGGTTTTAATGATTTTATCATTTGAGATGACCGGTTGGGCCATCCCAGTTATAATATGATGCATAAAGTAATTGAGAATTCACATGGGCACACATTGAAGAATCAAAAAATTCTTCAATCTAAAGGACTCTCTTGTACTGCTTGTTCTCAAGAAATATTGGTTATTAGACCATCAACAACTAAGGTTGGGATTGAACCTCCTGTATTTTTGGAACGTATACATGGTGATATATGTAGGACCATACACCCTGGAACAATCTAACTATACTACTTTACTCATTTTCTTAATCTCTAGCGATATAGTTAAGTTGTTAGTGAATAATTTATAAAGTATGATTTGTTATGAATAGTTTGTAGATATGGATGCACATGTGTGTGAATAGCTTATCGATGGATTCTCATACTTTATTTGCATCCCACACATTATTTTACAGCAGTATGTCTTCGCATTTTTAGCATATAAAGGCTGTGTAATTGGTAATGGAACGACACACCAGAAGGAAGGGGGGGGGGGGGGAGGGGGGGACTTCTTCTTTCTTTCTATCTCTCTTTCTTATTTTTATTTTACCAAATTACTTCTATTTCATAATAGGATTATTTAAATTCTATTTATAAAATATTCATTTATTTAAAATTTGATTGCATAGTTACATTGTGAGTTTTAGAACTCATAATGTAATCGTTGTCGATTCACCCCTTTCAGATGAGTTTATCTATATTATACATCTCATTTAAATGAGTTTATCCAAATTTTACATCTCGTTTTATCAATTACACTCATTCCATGGAAATGTTTGTGCAATACTTTTGCAGGCATAGGAAATTATTTAAGGTTTGATATAATTACATTTAGTATACCTAATTATCAATTTTATATCATAAGATATTTTAATTGTACATGAATTGTATCTTATATCACTCCTAAATTTATGATATCGTATATTCCTGCAAATTTCAACCCCCCACCTTTCTTTCTCCTAACGCCACACCCTCACCCACGTATCACCACACTCCCACGTTTCAAACCATTGTTCCCTCTGCTAAAACCAGAAAAACAATTGAAACCCTCTACCACTAACGTCCAAAATAAAGGTTTTTTCTTCTACAACCAGTCAAAATTGAAGTCAAATCTTCAAAGTTCATACACATCAATAACTTTTTATGGTTATGATTTTGGTTTCCTTCAGTAATATAAGAGGGAATGAAAAGAGAGCAGCAATTCTACCATTGACATCCATTAAAAAGCTTTGAATTCTAATTTGAGTTCTGAAAAATCATTATTTATTTAGATTGGGTGTTGTTGTAAATAATTGGGAATATGGGTTGAGTTTATATCTCAATTTTGAGGGGTTTTGGTGAAGATTAGACTTGGTTTTGGTTGAATTTCGGATTGAGACTCGAAGAAAAAGAAGAAGACATGACATATATTATATTGCAGAAATTGCACATAAATTATAGGTTGTTGTTTATTTATTGAGTTTTTGTCTTAAAAGTTTTGATGGGAGTTTGTTATTCCACTTCGTCTGTTTTGGAGCTAACTTGTGTAGATGAGAAGATGTTTTTTAAGTTATATATATTGCTATACCTTTAAATTCAAGAAAGTATGGTTGTATTGTATTTAAAGAGGCAATAATTTGTAGAATAGGTTGAATGTGAGGGATGAGTCAAATAAGACTCACAATGGTTTGTTTTCTATATTTAATCTATAACAAAATTACATATCATTTGAAAAATTAATATGAAAAATACAGAATTTCAATATTTCTACATATTATCATAACGAATTTATCTTTATTTTCATGCATATTCGTCTGAAACACTAAAGTTACTTGATATGCCAACATCTCCCGTTTTAAAGGAATACAACTTATCTACAATTTTCTATAACTTTTACACATTATTTCCACCCAGTAAAATACAACTACAATAACATAGAACTTACATGCAAATTTTATACAAAATTTATACAATATGTCTTTTGTATATTTTGTATATGATTTATACATACTAAAAACAATTTTCATACAGCTAATTATATATTATACAACTTATCTACAATTTTCGTATATTATTTCTACAAAGTTATATACAACTACAATATAATACTACTTAAATATAATTTTTATACAACGTTCTTCAACTTTCATAAAATAGTTAAATGAATAAAAGAAAATTAATAAACAACAAAATATAATTTTTCTACAATTTAACTATAATTTATCTATAATTTTTCTACAATTTCTGTAATATAATATATGTCATGTCTTCTTCTTCTGTCTTTTTCTTCTCCTTCTTCGAGATTCAATCTGAAATTCAGCCAAAACCAAGTCTAATATTTACCAAAACCCCTCAAAATTAAAATATAAACTCCAAACCATATTCTCAATTATTTGCAACAACACCCATTCCAAACAAATAATAATTTTTGAAAATCTAAATTTGAATTTAAAGTTTCAAAGCTTTTTAATGGCTGCCAATGGTAGAATTCCTTTGCTTTGTATTACTGAAATTTGGACATAATTGCGTTTGATATAGAAGAATTGTAGAAGATTTAGTCATTTTTTATTTGTGAATTATAGAAGAATAATCAATTCGTTTTTGAATTGTAGAAGAATAATCAATTCGTTTTTGAATTGTAGAAGGATAGTTGTATTTGATGTAGAGACGCTAAATTTGAAATGAAAGTTACGATGAAGAGTTATGTGCGTAATTTGCCTTTGGAAGATCTGGAAGAATATTTAATCCCCAATTTTAGTGCGCCTAAATAAGGAAGCCTACAACTATAATGATTCCTTATTTAATGCATGGTCTGTATTTTGTAGAAATACTATTAGCATGAAGGGTAATATGTAAACTATGAATATATTTGGTAATATAGTTTTCTATATAGTATAGGAACCATAAAAAAACTATTTGATTTGTGCACCCTCTAAGGGAGGAGAAAAAAGTATTTTAGTTATCCTTTGTTAATCTTAGATTTTTTTCCCTTTGTACCTATTGGTTATTTATATTATCTTCACTGTAAATTGTAATATGTTATACGGAGGCGTAAATATGTGGAGCCATTCAATCTTTTCATTTATTAATTTGGAGGTCTTGTGATTGTTATTAGCCTGCGTTCGATTTTTCAGTGGGGAAGAATAAAAAATATCATCAATCTATTTTGGTTTCTCTAATTTTCTCAATAACAAGAACAAAATGACCCTTATTTCTCATACTTCTGAAAAGTGATTTTATCTTTTAAAATTTTGAAAAAAGTAATTTTTATATTTGAATGACAATTTCTTTTATCTATTACAAAAAGTTGTCACCTTTACTTATCCGAGCAAAAGTGAATTTCATTTGACTAACATTTTAAAAGGTGATTTTTACCATTTAACATTAAACAACTACACACTCATTGTGTTTTTCACGTCATTTCTCGATATCTGGAATTTAATTCAAGCAAATCAATTAATAATTCGATTCAAAATTTGAAAATTTGTCAAACGAAAAAAGCCAAACAGTTTAGCAGTGAGTATATACTTTCACAGTTTCACTCGAGTGGACAAGATATTTATTAGATGCTGACATGTAAACTTGATATGTCAAACTTCAACTTTCTAACAATTCGTTTCCTCATAGATTAAATAATATACCTTTTTTGGAATTCGACAAAGTAATATCCACCTCAAAATCTATTTTTTTGTTCCACACAAGTCAATTCCGCCACACATCTCCACTCACACACTAGGGATGTCAATGATTCAGTTCGGCCAGTTATTTTATAAAATTTGTACCATATTATTTTTTCGATTATTTTATTATATATTACCAAAACTAGAGTTTTTGAAACTATCTCAATCATGTCGGTTTCTCTTCAGTATTTTTTTAAATATCATGTAAAATTCATCAGTAGAATTAGAATGCAACAACATACGCTCTTTTATAGGACTTAGCAAAACTCTCTAGACATTTTTAATGTTTAATTGGTGATGAATTAAAAAAAAGATGACTAGAGTATAGATTCATCAACTATCCCACAACAACGTGAAAGAAATCAAACAAAGGCAAAAAAAATATAAATCACACGAGTTGAAAGATATACCAAGTTGGGACTCAAGAATAAAGTCTATAGAAGAGGGTTAACATAGATTAAGGATTGGGTCATGGAACATAGGCACTCTGACGGGTAAGTCCATTGAGTTGGCGAAAGTTCTTCAGAAGAAGAGGTTAACATAGCATGTGTCCAGGAGACTAGGTGGAAAGGGTCGAAGATGAGGAATGTAGACGGGTTTAAGTTGTGGTATCTGGGGTCGTGAGAGGTAAGAATGGAGTGAGTATCTTGGTAGATAGGGATCTAAGGGAGTCTGTGGTCGAGGTTAGGCGAGTGAATGATAGGTTAATGTCTGTTAAGTTGGTTATTGGGGGTTGCATCCTCAACGTCATCAGCTCTTACGCGCCGCAAGCGGGCTTAGACGAGGAGGCTAAGAGGCGCTTTTGGGAGGACTTGGATGATCTAGTGAGTAGTATTCCCCAATCTGAGAAGTTAGTTATTGGAGGGGACTTTAATGGTCATATTGGGGCTGATGCTGGGGGTTATGGTGAGGTGCACGGTGGCTTCGGCTTTGGGGTTAGGAACGGAGGAGGCACTTTACTGCTTGATTTCGCCAGGGATTCCAAGCTTCTGATTGCGAACTCGACATTTCAGAAGAGGGAGGAGCATTTGATCACCTTCAAGAGTTCGGCGGCGAGGACCAGATTGATTACATTCTCCTCAGAAGGAACGATAGGGGTATGTGCAAGGACTGCAAGGTTATTCCGTGAGAGTCCCTTTCGACTCTTTATAGGCTCCTAGTGATGGATGTCGGTCTCTGGGTGAAAAAGAAGAGGAGGGGTGCTCGGGGACAACCGCGGATTAGATGGAGTGTTTTGACTAAGGAGAAAGCACATGAGTTGGAGAGGAGGTTAGCTGAGGGCGGAGCTTGGAGAAGTTCTGGGGAAGCGGACGCTATGTGGTCAGAGACGGCGAACTTAGTTAGGGAGGTAGCACGGGACGTGCTCGGGGTAGCCAAGGGCTATTCAGGCAGACATCAGGGTGACTGGTGGTGGAACGATGTAGTCGAAGGAAAAGTGGAGGTGAAGAAGGCGGTGTTTGCTAAGTTGACAGGGAGCACAAGCGAGGAATAACAGAGAGCGAACAGGGAGATCTACAAGGTGGCGAGGAAAGAAGCAAAGCTGGCGGTTACGGAAGCTAAAAACGTGGCGTTTGGTCGCATGTACGAGGAACTAGGGGAGAGAGGAGGGGACAGGAAGTTACTCTGGTTAGCTAAAGCAAGGGAAAGGAAGGCACGTGATCTTGACCAAGTTAGGTGCAACAAGGGCGAGGATGGTAGAGTTCTGATGGGGGAGTCTCAAGTCAAGCAGAGGTGGCATGTGTACTTTCGAGACTTACTTAACGAGGAGGGGGATCGTAACATAGAGCTAGGAGAGTTGGGGCATTTAGAGCAACATAGAGACCTTGGGTACTGCAGGCGCATTAGGGCGGATAAGGTCATGAGGGCTTTGCGTAGGATGAGTAGGGGTCGAGCGACCAGGCCTGACGAGATCCCGGTGGAGTTCTGGAAGTGCATGGGTAGGTCAGGAGTGGAGTGGCTCTCCAGGTTGTTCAATGCGATCTTCAGGACCAAAAGGATGCCGGATGAGTGGAGGTGGAGTACAGTGGTGTCCTTGTATAAGAACAAATGGGACATCCAGTGCTGCAACAACTATAGGGGTATCAAATTAATAAGTCACACCATGAAGGTCTGGGAGCGGGTGATCGAGGCGGGGGTGAGGGAGATGACATGAATATCTGGGAACCAGTTCGGTTTCATGCCGGGTCGCTCCACTACAGAAGTTATCCACCTTATCAGGCGGCTGGTGGAGCAGTTCAGGGATAAGAAGATGGACCTGCACATGGTGCTTATCGACTTGGAGAAGGCGTATGACAAGGTCCCAAGGGAGGTGCTATGGATGTGCTTGGAGGTGAAGAGCGTGCCGGAAGCATACATCAGAGTAATCAAGGACATGTACGATGGAGCTAAGACTAGGGTTAGACGGTGGGTGGCGACTTAGACCATTTTCCAGTGGTTATGGGGCTCCATCAAGGATCGGCGCTTAGCCCTCTCTTGTTTTCCTTGGTGATGGATGCTCTAACCCGACATATTCAAGGGGATGTGCCTTGGTGTATGCTATTTGCTGATGACATAGTCTTGATAGATGAGACGAGGGTCGGTGTTATTGTGAAGTTAGAGGTATGGAGACAGACTATCGAGTCTAAAGGTTTCAAAATAAGCAGATCTAAGACAGAATACCTGGAGTGCAAGTTTAGCGCCGAGCTGAGCGAAGTAGGCAGGGACGTGTCAATTGGATCTCAGGTCATCGCCAAGAGGGACAATATCAGATATCTTGGGTCGGTGATTCAGGGGACAGAGAGATTGACGGGGATGTCACTCATCGATTAGGAGCGTGGTGGTCAAAGTGGAGGCTTGCATCAGGAGTCTTGTGTGACAAGAAAGTTCCACATAAACTCAAGGGAAAATTTTATAGAGCTGTGGTTAGACCTGCAATGTTGTATGGGGCGGAGTGTTGGTCCGTGAAGAACTCTTATGTTCAGAGAATGAAGGTTGCGGAGATGAGGATGCTCAGGTGGATGTGCGGGCTCACCAGGTTAGATAAGATTAAGAATGAAGTTATTCGAGAGAAGGTGGGGGTGGCCCCGGTGGATGAGAAGATGCGAGAAGCGAGGCTGAGGTGGTTTGGGCATGTGCGGAGGAGAAGTCCTGATGCCACGGTGAGGAGTTGTGAGCGGCTGGCGGTTGTAGGCGTTCGGCGAGGCAGAGGGAGACCTAAGAAGTATTGGGAGAGGTGATTAGGCATGCCATGGCTAAAATGTAGGTTTCCGAGGACATGATCCTTGATAGGAAAGTCTGGAGGTCTAGTATCAGGGTTGTAGGATAGGGGCTCCTAGAGTTTTTCATACTCCTCACCCGGGGTTGGGTGAGGCTTGGCAGGGCTATCCATATATGATTTGTGTTTCGGCTTGTGTCTCCCTTATTGTAGTTATTTATGGTAGTTACTGTATAATATTATTGCATGCTACTTTATTTATGTTTCTTATGTTTAGATAATTATCTACGCTATTTCTGCTGGAGTTACTAATGTTCTTTTGTTTTTGTTTTTGTTTTTGTTTTTCCTATTCTTCACTGAGCCGAGGGTCGATTGGAAACAACCTCTCTGCCCTTTCGGGTAGGGATAAGGCTCGTCTACATATTACCCTCCCCAGACCCCACTTTGTGGGACTATACTGGGTAGTTGTTGTTGTTTAGAAGATTAAATATTCAAAAAGATAAATCTATATTATATAAAAGGAAACATATTCAATACATTGTAGTTTGCTTTTCATAATCGCTAGAATACTTTGTGTCTCGCTAATAAATATACTTGAAATAACTTCGTTTAAGTAGAAGTAGCATAATAGGTTTTAGGAGTTAGTATTTTGAGGTTAATTATTTGTTGGCTTGTAATAGTTTTCATAATTCCAAGGCCCAAAGAAAATTTAATGTATTATTATTTTAAACTTACTAAATAAATTTATATTCCACATGTAAAATTTATTAGGTACGGTTCGGTATTTTTTTAGTTTATTTTTATAAAATAAAAAACCTACCCTTTTATTGGTGCGGTTATAGATTTATATAGAAACCTACAGTTTCTTAAAATGAAACCTAAAAATCGGTACGGTTCGGTCGGTTTAGTCGGTTTTCGGATATCCATTGACACCCCTATCACACACCCAAAAAAATAAAAATTGAACGAAAGATAGAATCCTTCTATTTTTTGTACAGCCAGTTCTGCAGATAATTAAAGCAAATATCAATGGATAATCAATAGGTCTAAATTGGGGTTCCTCAAGTTAGAGAGACTAAAGATTCTTCCAAAAATAATCATATACAAGAAGTCATGAATTGGGGTCGGGTCGGATAATTGATCTGTTTTTTGTTGCCTGTGTTCGACCAGAACCATATCCGACCCGACCTGTCCGCTTGCCGCTCCTACCGATTACCATGTGCCATGAAAGGTACATTACATGAAGCAACAGAGGCAGGACCCTACACCTCAAGTTAGCAGCTGCTGCATATTAAAGGATGAACCCTCACAAAACATAAGTGAGCAAATCCAAATCCTCAAATTTTCTGCATCACTCAATGGTGCATGGTTTATCATGTTGGGACCATTTTGTCACATCATTCTTCAGTCAGTTATTAATATATGTGGACAAATGAAGGCCAAAGGCGGATCTACCTTCTGGCAGGGGTGCATGTGCATACATTGTTTTCAACTCGAACTATGTTTAGTTAAGAATTTGCTAAAGTATATAAGATATTTTTTGACGAAAATTCATACCAAACGTCACAAAAGAACAGTGGATGCAGTTTTTCTTTGAACCTTCTAGCATATAATTTTTGATCCGCTTATGAGGAAAGCAACCAGCGTTATTTTCCTGCCTCTATTTGAGAGTGCTCACTATGTAATAATTTAAGAGTGTAACTGCAACAATTAAGAATGTCAATTAGGAAGTTCTGATGCTTTATCCACTCCCTTGGATCTGTAATGAGCTATGGTGTGAGTTGTCTGCTGTAGAGGAACCAGCAAATCGTTATCAATGCAATCATACCTGCAAGAAGTCAAATCTAAGAATGAAGCTTCAATTGGTACACACATTATCAATACAGATCAGTTTGTTTCTACACAATGCAAGAAGAGATCCTTGCCTTTTCCAACTGCATTTCAGGGTTAACTACGAAATTCACTTACCCGAAGACTTTTTTCTAATATCCTAAATAATTGTTGTTGTTTACTGAGTTCCGGAGGACCTACTCATAAGAATTGGGAAATTGTTGCCATTCTTCGGATTCTCCTGTCTCGAGTCACATTTAAAGTACTACTCTTTTTTTCCCGTCAGGAGGAAATTTTCCCTCCTTCCACTCTTAAAAAGTTCAAAAAAGTGATTCAATCCAACCTCTGAGGACAGGAAAAGACATGGCTTGATGGGCTTGCTTCTCATGAGATTTGGTGAGGGAATCAAAAAGGGTATCAAAACCAGTTGGTTTATACATTTGTACGGTATATGTTGTCGGGCTATCAATCGATCGAACCGGGGAACGGGTCTTGTTAAAAGACATAAAAGTGCGATTAAGAATACAGCAGTGCAGTTCTACACCTAAGGGAAACTCAAGAACTAGAGTCATCTAGTCATCTACTTTGTCCTTTATGTTTTAGTTAGTCGAGTAGCTTAATCTCTCTTGTGATTCTAAATAAAAACCTCTCTTTTTCAGTAACAATACCTATTTTTTACTCTGAATACATCCAATCTTTAGATATTTCAAAATATAAATAGTTAAAGGGAAATTTGGTTGACTCATTTACAAAAAAAATGAACTACTACTTTAGCATTAATATACTTGATCCTAACGGTATCTAAACTGCATAGCGGATTATTAGAGATAATGCAGACTTACAACTTTTTGCAGAGGTTGTCTGTTACTGAAGAGAGAGTGATGATCTTCATTCTAGTCTCCGAAAGCTTATCTTCAGGATAGTCAGCAAATGGCTCTCCCAAGAACATTGAAAGTCTTTCAACATTTATTTCAAGTTGCTGCTGCAGGTTCTCAAAAAGGTTCTGCTTTATTTCTCTTTCTTTTGGTGTCATTTCGTTCTCAAACAGTGCCTTATCAAATATGTAAAATGCAACTGGATAAGAACGGGAGAGTACCCCTCTTGATTGAAGGAGTCTATTAAATCCATTTTCTGCCCAGCTGAAGTCCTTTGATTGCAATTCTGTCGATTCAAGTTTCAAGACTTCTACATGTAGCTTTTGCTTCATATCTGCTTCAACCTTCAGGGAACCAATATGAGCCACATGGCGCTCGTAATAGTGAGTAAAGCGTAAGAGATCGTTGACGCTCTTTTTTTTCTCTTGCCCTTCTTTGTAACTGCCACAAGTGTGACCTCGAATGCTAGTCCATGTGTGTTCCAAACCAGTAGCTCCACCACACAACCAACTACAAAGTATAAAAGAAAATTTATATATATATATATATATATATATATATATATATATATATATATATATATATTACAACAAGGATAAGCAACAGAAAGAGAGAAAGTACTGGTATAATTTGGCTTCCAACATTCTTTCAGCAAATTAACTATTACGAGTAAAACAAAAAATGTTTGAAAAAGGAGAAATTAGTCGGGCAAATTTTTAGCTTGTTGGTTTTTCTTCTGCTCACTTGTCTAAGATATTAAATCCTGGATGGTTATCTTAGTTGTGAACTTTAACCCACTAATTACCCATTTTTGATATGCTGAGCAGGAACCCTACACTCAAAAGATTAGCTACATATCTGGATAACCTTAGGATTTTAACTTTTAGAACCTTGAAAAAATGGTCTCTTTTCACTTTTTCTTTCTCTTCCCACTCTCCACAATTGAACTTATTCTTCCTCTTCCTTTTTCTGCTTATATTATAGCCAGGACTGTCGCTGCTTCTTTATGTCCTTCTCTATCTTGGTCAAGTTTGATTTGTTGGGCTCTGGACAGATTATTCCCATCTTATCTGTTGGCATTTCCCTCTCCCTTTCTTTTGTGACAGTTTCTTGCTATTAAGTCATCGATTCCTACTCCTTGGATGTCCTTTTTTGCATCAGATGCACTTCAAGCATCATTACACTAAGAAAATGGATTACTGAAATATCACTACTTGATGGATTTTATCCAAAATTGGACCACAATAAGATGCCAGTATAAAACTTAAGATATCGACAGTTAGCCAGGAATATAAGCAAAAAAGAATAAACGAAGGAGACCCCCCCCCCCCCCCACACACACACACAAAGAAAAACCTCCCAGGAGGCAAGGAAACCGGAAAACATGAATGGAACATGTAAAACAGTTAACTGGAAGAACATAAGACACTACTGAAAAACATGGATAAAGTCTCACCAAAATGGCTGTCCACAAACACATCTTACAAGGTTGCATCCCCCATTCTTCTCCACCAGTTTCTGACATTTTGGGCAATATTTGGTATTTTCAGTTATCCAAATTGTCGTCTTTGAATCCTCCTTGCACTTCCTCATCCAAAGTTCCCACATCAGACATGAACAAGGTGAGTGCACTTCAGATAAACAATTAAAACAAAACTGTACGCCACAAGCACATTCAACCTCGCAGTATTCATCATCCTCAATACGAATTGCATTTCCACAATGAGGAACACTTGGGCACCATTTAACCCTCTTGTTATCATCAATATATGACTCTAGCAGATAACGATCAAATTTCTCGGCCAAAGTAGGATCTTTTGCAGTAACGAGATCCCTAATCTTTCCTTCACCACAGATTGCATTGCACTTTTGGGCCATGCATGTTATTCGTTTACTCTTACCCTCATTTATCTTTACAATGAAATGAGTTGTCCAACCTACATAAAACAAGTATAGGGAACTTTTAACTTACACCATAGTTTGTTTGAGTGACAAGAAAAGTGAAAATAACACTAATGAATGCAATAAAGGAATCTAGCTCTTGAACTTTTCAAGATGTGCTAAATACTTTCACACTTAAGAAAATCAAAAAAGCCATAGGGCTGCTTCAGAAACAAATTCTAAATGTTATTAATGCCTTAAATATGCAGTGAAAACTTGAAATCATTAATTATTTCAAAGTTAGGTTATTATGAACGGGACCACCAAGCTTTCACACTTATGTGAGGCATACAAACAGAAACTTCAAATGTCGGGATAACAAACTCCAAAGCATGTAACAAGAATGCTGTGTCACTAGTATAATGATTAAATGGGGACAAGAGATAAAAGAAACACAGATACTCCTACAGAGATAGAGGCTCGGGGAAGGGATTGTAGATGCTCACAATCATTGCAAAATCTATGGTTGCAGTCCATTGCAGCAGTCTTCTCAGCAGGGGCATCTTCGAAGCAAATTTGACATGTCATTTCAGTTGTCGACAGAGAGGAACAATGATCATATTTTCCTTCCAGTGTCACACCCGCTTCAGCATATAACTTATCTCTCCCTCTCTCGAAAAGAACCGCAAAAACCTTGTCAGCATCCCATCGATAATGAATAAGCAAGCTTCGTGCATGATGCTCCTTCAGAGATAGCAAGTCCATCACTCTTTGCACGTCGTCTTTCTGCAAGTTTAATACTAATGTTTCACATGTCTATCATTAATTATTTATCCATATTGCAAAGTGGATTTTCTGGGAAAATTGTGCTGACCTGTGCAGCTAAAAGGGACTCTTTCCTGATTACCTGCAAAAGCCAAAAACAGGCATAAAGAATTCAAGAAATTCGTAAGTAGGAAAACAGCTGACAACCTCACAATCCAGGGACATTTTGCTTCCTATGTTTTCCCTATAAGGAATCATATCCCCTATGCCTCATACACTCACTTTGCAAATAGTATTCACTGCTTCAAAGAACTTTTAGCTTTTTGAGAGTAGAAAATACTTGCATATGGCTGAAAATTAAAAAGTAGGCTGCTGGCCAGAAGCTAATCTTAGTTACAGGATTTCCAGCATAATAACAAAGAATTTTAGGAATCAATAACGCTCTTCCTTTTTTGTTAAAGAAAATACTATTCAGTATGTTTTCTCATCTTTAATCACCCGAAATGCTTAAGAACTAGTACCAATTTTTCATTTGATCCTTTCAACACACACACAGCTGCAGGACTCGAGTCCTTGACCCTGTCATAGAGTGAACTGAATGATGCTTACTCTTAGAGGTGGATGCAATATAGGCTCAACTGAAACCACACAACTGAAACCACAAAAAAGGCAGCCCGGTGCACAAAACATCCCGCGTTCATGCAAGGTCGGGGGAAGGGCCGCACCCCAAGGGGGTGTAGTGTATGCCGCCTACCTTGATGCAAGCATCAGTGGCTGATTCCACGGCTTAACCCGTGACCGATAGGTGACACGGAGATATATATGTGTGAAAAGAGTAATTCTAGTTACAACCAAAACCAGAAGAAAGAAGAAAATCAGACAATATGAATTACTCATAAGAAATGTGAAGGAAACAAAACATAGCATAGTAGTAAACGCAGGTCAATGAAGTGGCTTGAGATTTAAGAACCATGAGGTCTCATGTCACCTGGGAGGCACGATACATGTACTTGTAGAATGTACCCCTTGAATTAATCGAGGTACGCACAAGCTAGCATGGACACTACGTTAAAAATGATATAGTAATAACGCACCCGGAAACAACATCTCTATCCTTTCGGGTAGGGGCAAGGTCTGTCCCAGACCGCAATAGTGGCCTCCCTAGACCTCAATAGTGTGATTCTACTGGGTTATTATTGTTGTAGTAACGCAGTTCAATAGGCAACGACATCTTAAGTTAAACCCACACTCAATTAGCTTTATGTCCTGGTGTGGAAAATTTAATCGAGAGGGAGACTCATTTGGCACCGTGTTCTTTCGAAAACCAGAAGATGATAAGTTTTGCATGAATATGGTAAATTGGTAATTAAGGGTGCTAGAGACGGATTCGGGAATTGAACTGTTTCAAATTTTACCCAAACAATTTGATTTATTCGATTCGAATTTTTTTATTTGTACAACTTTTTTAAGATATAGATACAAGTTCGGCCGAATTCAATAATTATTTTGGCTTTTGATGATTTTTATCATAGTATATACCTTGCATGAAGGAGGCTTTTGATAGACTCCATCACTCTCTACTTCAACTTGTGTAAACCCATCAAGCGATTCTTCATCATCGTAATATTCTTCATCACTGCTCCCATACACACTGCCGTCCTCCATATTTTTTTTCACTGCAAGTGAAACCCCAAATTAAAGAGATATATACAAAACGTGAATCTTTTTAATGAATTCTATGTTTGTTGATTATTGTTTACTTCGAGGGGAAGGAGAAGGAAGGATTCGTGGAGTTATATCGCCGTAAAATTCTTGCCTTATATATAGGTTTTCTGTAGTATGCTAACTCTTTGCAGCCATTGGTCAAAAATAGTAGGACACATTTTCATAAAAAGATTTTATTTATATATACGGCTATTAAATAAAGTCACAAATTATTTTTTATCATGTAAAGATAAGAATAATTTAATTTTTTCTACTACAGTTGTGAAATTACTAAAATTTAGTCACAATAACAACGAAATCACAAAATTATTTTTTTGATTTTTAATTATTTAACTAGGACACTTATATCTATACCCGCTTTTTGTGCCACATTTTAACATGTGCCCGCTTTGCAAAAACAATTGCAAGCGTACCCGCTTTTTCACATAACTTCAGCACACAGGGTGAAGTAGCAAAGACAATTACATAAAACTTTAGCATTTTAGTAGCCGGCCCTGAAGTTTAACTCTTGAGCTGAAGTTTTTTTTTTCTAACTCGCGAAAGCTCTAGAGCTGAAGTATGCCAGTTATGAAATAAAAACTTCAGCTCCAGAACTGAAGTTTTATTTTATAAGTTTTTATTTAGTAACCGGGAAACTTCAGCTCCAGAGCTGAAGTTTGCCAGTTATAAAATAAAAACTTTAGCTTTAGAGTTGAAGTTTTAATTTAGTAACCCGAAAACTTCAGCTCTATAGCTGAAGTTTTCAAGTTATAAAATAAAAACTTCAGCTCGTTCTAGAGCTGAAGTTTTCCAGTTATAAAGAGAAGCTGAAATTTTTTAAAATGTGGGTACGAATGCAAACAAAAAGACAAAGCAACTACAGGTTAAAAAGGGGCGCCCAAATAGGGCACCCCGTGTAATATTTACTATTTAACTTTACCGCTATACCTTTTTTTTTGTTGAAAAGATAAACATATTATAGATACTTAAACATGCGCATAAGAGTTTAAGGGATGCATAGATTGCATCAGATTATAACAACTAGAACTAGCTACATTAGCTACTACATCATTATTACTACTAAAAACATCACTAGTAGGAATTAACATAGAGCTTGATTTTAAGTAGTCTTTTTCGTAGCATTCCTTCCTGATCCTGCTGGTAAAAAGGTGCAACAAAAGGAGGAAGACTTGAAAAAGTACACAAGGAGCCTCCATATTTACTGCTCCATGCTTAGCTAGACAATCTGCATCATAGTTTTGTTCTCTAAAGATGCTTTGTATTTTTGGATCATCCAGCTGGAGTAATAACCTACAATCGTGGATTAAATTAGTATATTTGACAGTAGGTGTAGTAAGCATCCCAAGTATTACAGTTGCATCTATTTCAATGATAAGTGATATGAGTTGGTGCTGAACAACTAATGTTAGCCCCATTATAAGTACTAGCAATTCTGTCTGAACACTGGAGCCATGTTGTGCTCGTCCTGCAAAACCTATAATCCATTTGCATTGTTGATTCCTAAAACACCTACCTATACCATAATTATTTTGAGTGATAGATGTTGAATCGTCTATATTTAACTTAAAACCCCAGCCATCAGGTGGATGCCATTTGATATAGAAAGACAGTAATGAAGTTTTACTTTCCGTAGGATTTGTGAGGTAATAAAATTCAGCAGCCTGTTTGTAGAGCAAAGGAACACTTATGTAAGATGTTTATGATCAAGAAGTTTTTATTTTTTATAGACCATAACTGCCACAAAGCAAAAGGTAAAATTATGGGAAAAGGAATGCAGTTAAAGGATGGCAAAAGCTGCTTATGTATGGAAGTGTACCACCAATATGTATGATTAGTAGGTGCTGGACCAACCATATGAGTAGTATTTACCTTAAGAGCAGCCCAAAGTGTAGTAGCATTATGACATTCCATAAAAATATGATATATAGTCTCAGAAATCAGGTGACATTGTGGATACAAAGATGAATTGATAATTTGTAACTTATGTAAATATACAGTTGTAGGAAGCCTGTCATGACATATTAACCCTACAAAAAAGGAAATCTTGGGTTGTATCTTGAGTTTCCAAATCCATTTGTAATTTATGGCATCGCTTGTTATGGAATGATTAAGGGAATGTGCAAGAGTATAATACATAGATTTAACAGAGAACAACCCATCCGGTGTAATTACCCAATAAAGGTGGTCGTAATTGACAGGCACCATTGACATATAAATATTAGTGATTTGAAAATCTAGAGAGAAGGTAATACAAATGGCAAAAGATGTAAGTGCCACTTCTGATTAAAATACTAAGCAGACACTCTTTTGTTGCCCTCACCTTTGGACAAGGATCTATATATACAATTACAAACCAGAGAATTATGAGCTATTCATGGTTAAGTCCAGAAATTTACGTGTTTACCATCAGTTAGATTCCATTTATAACCTAATCTACAATTGGACCAACCCTTAAGAATGTTTGACCAAGTTCTTGAAACATGCCTTTTACTTAAATTACAAGGCCTAAGATAGTTGTGTAGTAAAACTTGTGCCCATAGCTGAGTGGGGTTTTGAAACAGCCTCCAAGCAAGACTAGAATGCAAAGCTTGATTTTTAATACTTATATATTTGATGCCCAATCCCCCTTGGTCTAATGGTTCTGTAACCATGGACTATTTAATAAGATGTAATTTTTTCCTTTGAGGAGTAGTTCCCAGAGAAAATTCCTTTGATATTTATTAAGGGAGGAAATAATATACGAAGGCAGGGTGATATATTGCATTAGGTGGTTAGGAAGGTTATTCAAAGTTGATCGTATTAGAGTTTGCCCTCTTGCTTTGGTTAAAAAGTGAGTTTTTCATGCTGCTAACTTAGATTTGATATTTTCAATTAAGAATTGATAACTCCTTTTGTTACGACCCATTTTCCAGAATAGGTCATGATGGGCCCGACATCGTTGTCAGGCCAGCCAACGCAGAAATATATTTAAGTACTCATTTTCTTTCTTTTACCAAAAATAAGTATAATGATTTTGCAGATTTAAGTTAATGCCAGAAGCGATAAATAATGTGTCAAAATAATTATACAACCCGAAAATAAATATCTACTACTGTGTGTGTCAGAACCTGGTGTCACAAGCTACGAGCGACTAGTAGAATATACACAAAAGAATAACACACTGCCCTACTATCTGAATCAGGATAGACAGAAACAAAAATGCAAAGAAAGACTTCTTCGGTTGTGGATCGGCATGAAAGAGAAGCAGCTCACCATAGAAGTCTCAAGTGTGCTCACTGACGCGCACCAGAATGATGTCCAGATCTACCTTCCTCAAATCCTGTACATTTATGTACAGAAGCGTAGTATGAGTACATAAACAACATGTACCCAGTAAGTATTCTGCCTAATCTTGAAGAGGTAGATACGAGAAGTCGACTTGATACTTACTAAGGCCAAGATAATATAATAATAATGCGAGATATATAGCATAAAGGATCTCCAAAATAATAAGTTAAAATAAAAAGTCATATTCATGTTCTTGAAATAATTCAATTACCATTTTTCCTTTTTCATACTTAACAAGTAACTATGTCATGTCTAAACGTAAGCATATATTTATCATGCGCAATTATGCCGAGGTCGACGACTCGCTCCAACAGAAAACAAATTATGCACTACTGAGGGTCGAATGGCCCGAACCATAGATGCATCTATTTTCTTCGAGGCAATCGGATCGATCCTTAATTTTCAAGAAAACGTCAAGAATGCACACAAAAGCTTATTTATACAAGGAAACTCCTACCAAGGCTCAACAAGTTCTTATGTTCACTTTTTATTTTCTCAAGTCTCTAGCAAATCATAAATGATTATATTGGCAATTTAAAATAAGAGATATTCCCCAATTAGGCAGGATGTGGGTCCTAAACTACCCAAGCAATTAACATTATTGTAGCTACCATGAATTCTCATTACCTGGTACGTACGTAGCTCCCACATTTAGCAACAAATACTAATTTTTTGTCCTATGGGGACAATTCCCCCTTGCAAGGCTAGAAAGGAGACTCAACCCCCTCTGAAGTGTACTTCCAATATCAAGATCAATCCAAAACCCTTAATTCGTAGTCGAACGAGCACAAACTAATTAAAATAAAGTAAGAACTAGTCAATAAAGACTTACAAGGTTGAATTCTAACTATTGAAGTGATTTCCCAACTTTTCCCACAAGTTTCCTAAATTCCAACTCCGGGCCCACGTGCCCGGATTCTAAAATTTTTCGAAGGAAGTTGTTCTCCATAACCTAAGGATCAGTAATATATGATTTCTAGTTCATTACATAACAAATTACATGATTAAATTTTAGTTTTATTAAAATCCTAGGTCTAGCTCTAACCCTTGATTTTTACTTAGTTTTTAGTGTTTAATCTACCCAATGTTCATGTATTTAAAATAAGGGGGAGTGAAAATTACTTACCTTATGATGATATGTGGAAACCCTCTCTTTAGAAGCCCCAAAAGCGCCTAAGTGTGGAGTGAAATGTGATAAAAATGGTGTTGAGTTCGTATTAAATGAGCTTCTGCCCCCAGCTATTTCCGTTTCTGCGGTCGCTAGCTGTTCCTGCAGCTTTGGGAAATAGGGAGCTGGACCGCTTTTGCGGTCTGGGGGCCACATAGGCAGAACCACTTCTGTGGTCCTTAGGCCGCTTCTGTGGTTTCCCGATAGTCTGCCCCTTTCTGCTTCTACAATCAAATAACCGCATCTACGGTCCCACTTCTATGGTCCAAGAACTGCAGATGCGGTTATGATAGAAGCAGTAAACTTCAGTCCTTTTCCAAGTTCTAACTTCACTCGAGCCTTGCTCGTTTGATGCTCGGGGCTCTTGTGCCCCGCCCGAACATACCGACGAGTCTAAAATCACGAGGCGGACCTACTCGAACCCTCAAATCACTCAAAACAACGTTAAATATAGGAATCACGTCCTAAAACCAAATGAATCAATCTATTGAACTCCATGTTCTTAATTTCCTTCTAACGGGTCAAAACACCCCTTAAACTACTCAGATTGACACCAAATTTCACGGGTAGGTCTTAACTGATATTTTGGACCTTTATCAAGTTTCAGAACTAAAATCTGAGCCCGATACCTAGGAAATCAATGATTACTTAGTTTATTTAATTATTAAGGGGTCGTTTGGTTAGAATATGGCTTATACCTGTGTAAGTTATGCCGGTATAAGTTATATTGAGATAAGTTATGCTGGGATTAGTTATATTGGGACTGTTGTTTATTCATTGTTTGGTATGTTGTATTAAGAATAACAATTGCATAATTTCTAAGAAGAAGGTATAAGTTATTCCAGTGTTAATTACACCACCTTTTATAAGGTATAAGTTATCCCTGTGTGAAAATTAACACCGGGATAACTTATATAAGATTTAGTAACCAAACAAGGTATAAGCTGGTATTAAATTTTTATACCAGTGTTAATTTTACTTATACCCCATACCAAACAACCCCTAAAACTTCAAGTTAAAAATTTCACAGAAAAATTCATTACTCGGGCTAGGGACCTCGAAATTCGATTCCGGGTATACACCCAGGTCTCATATTTTCCCACGGACTCTTCGGGATCCTCAAATCATGAATGCGGGTTCATTTTCCAAGAAAGTTGACCGAAGTCAAACTTGACCTTTTTAGAAAAACATAAAGAAGCAAAAGGACACATTCTTGCTCAAAACTCTTCTACCTTCCGAACCACTCATCCCCGCAAGTCATAAATTAGTTAAAGCAAGCATGGGAAGTTTTATTTAAGGGAACGGAGTTCTAAAATGCAAAGTGACCGGTCTGGTCGTTACATTCTCCACTTCTTAAACAAACGTTCATCCTCGAACGGACATAGAAAAGTACCTGGACTGCTGAATAAGTGGGGATATCTGCTTTGCATGTCCTCTCGGACTCCCAAGTCGCCTTCTCAACCGGTTGGTCCCTCCACTGGACCCTTACTGCAAAAATCCTCTTGGACCTCAACTGGATATTCTGTTTATCAATAATGGCAATTGGCTCCTCCTCATATCCCCAAGCTCTAATCTAATTGAATGGTACTGAAATCCAAAACATGTGATAGGTCGGCATAATACTTCCGAATCATCGATACATGAAAAACTGGATGGACTCCCGATAAACCGGGAGGTAAAGAAAGCTCATAGGCAACCTCTCCAACTCACCTCAACACCTCAAAGGGACCAATAAAACTTGGGCTTAGCTTGCCCTTTTTCCCGAATCTCATAATGCCCTTCATTGGGGAGACTTTCAAGAGAAACTTCTTGCTAACCATAAATGATATATCAAATGCCTTCTGATCTGCGTATCTCTTCTGTCTGGACTGAGCTGTGCAGAGCCTCTCCTGAATAAACTTTACCTTATCCAAGGCATCCTGTACCAATTTTGTACTAAGTAACTTAGTCTCACCTGACTCAAACCACCCGATAGGGGAACGACAACTTCGACCATATAAAGCCTCATGCGGAGCCATCTCTATGCTGGACTGATAGCTGTTGTTGTATGTAAACTCCGCTAAAGGAAAAAACTGATCCCACTGCCCTCCAAAGTCAATCACACATGCCCTAAGCATATCCTCTAAAATCTGAACTGTCCACTCCGACTGCCAGTCGGTCTGAGGATGGAATGTCGTGCTAAGATATACGTGGGTTCCTAACTCACTCTGAACAGCTCTCAAAAATGGGAAGTGAACTGAGGGCCTCTGTCTGATATGATGGACACTGGCATACCGTGCAACTTGACTATCTCCCAAATGTAAATATGAGCATATCTCTCCGGCGTATAAGTAGTCGCTACTGGAATAAAGTGGGCCGACTTGGTCAACCCATCCACAATAAACCATACTAAATCAACCTTCCGCAAAATCCGCGACTACCCAACCACGAAATCCATGGTGATGCGCTTCCACTTCTATTACGGAATGGGCATCTGCTGAAGTAGGCCACCTGGCCTCTGGTGCTCATACTTAACTTTCTGGCAATTTAAACATCTAGATACATACTCCACGATATCCTTCTTCATCCTCAGCCACTAGTAATGCTGTCTCTAGTCATGATACATCTTCGTAGCACCCGGATGAATGGAGTACCTCAAACTGCGGGCCTCCTCTAGAATCCTTTCTCTCAAGCCGTAAAAATTAGGAACACATACACGGCCCTGAAGCTGTAACATACCATCCTCGCCAATAGAAATCTCTTTGGCACCTCTCTGAAGTACCATCTCTCTGAGAAATGCCAAATGTGGATCGTCGAACTGCCGTGCCTTAATCTTCCCCAACAACAAAGACTGAGCAACCACACATGCTAGAACTCGGTTGGGCTCCGAAAATTTCCAATCTCATAAGTCCGTTAACTAAAGACTGGATGTCCAAAGCTGATGGTCTCTTCTAGGCAGGAATGAATGCCAAGTTACCCATACTCTCCGCCTTTCTATTCAAGGCATTCGCGACCACATTCGCCTTACCTGGATGATAAAGAATGGTAATGTCATAATCCTTTAGTAACTCAAGCCACCTGCGCTGCCTCAAATTAAGATCCTTCCGCTTGAACAAATGCTGTAAGCTGCGAGGGTCGGTATAAACCCCAGATGATACTCCATACAAATAATGCCTCCATATCTTAAGAGCATGAGCAATCACCGCCAACTCTAGGCCGTGGACATAGTAATTCTTCTCATGAACCTTCAGCCGACGTGAAACATATGCAATAACTCGCCCCTCCTGCATTAATACACATCCCAAGCCAATGCTAGAAGCATCGCAATATAGTGTATACATACCTAAACCGGAAGGCAACACAAGAACTGGTACCGTAGTCAAAGCCGTCTTGAGCTTCTGGAAGCTCTCCTCACAATCGTGGGACCAATGAAATGGAGCACCCTTTTGGTTCAATATGGTTAGAGGTGATGCAATAGATGAAAAACCCTGCATAAACCGCCGATAGTAACCTGCTAATCCGAAGAAACTCCTGATCTCGGTCGCTAAAGTAGGACGTGGCCAACTCTGAACTGCCTCAACCTTCTTAGGATCCACTTTAACACCCTCTCCTGACACTACATGCCCCAAGAACGCCACTGACTCTAGCCAAAGCTCACACTTGGAGAACTTAGCATATAGCTTCTGCTCTTGCAAGTCTGAAGCACTACTCTCAAATGCAGCTCGTGCTCCCCCAGGCTACGTGAGTATATCAAGATGTCATCAATGAATGTGATAACAAACGAATCAATATAAGGCCTAAACACACTGTTCATCAGATCCATAAATGCCGCTGGGGCATTAGTCAAGCCAAATGACATCACCAGGAACTCATAGTGGCCATATCTAGTCCTAAATGTAGTCTTTGGAACATCTGAATCCGAATCTTCAGCTGATGATACCCTGACCTCAAGTCAATCTTGGAAAACACCTTAGCACCCTGCAGCTGGTCAAACAAATTATCAATATGAGGCAATGGATACTTGTTCTTGATGGTGACTTTGTTCAACTAGCAGTGATCAATGCATATACGCATAGTCCCATCCTTCTTCTTCACAAATAGCATTGGTGCACCCTAAGCGACACACTGGGCATAACAAACCCCTTTGCTAGCAACTACTCCAACTGCTCCTTCAGCTACTTGGGAGCCATACGGTACGGTGGGATAGATATTGGCTGAGTTCCTGGAGCCAAATCAATACAAAAATCAATATCACGATCCGGAGGCATGCTAGGAAGATCAGAAGCCAAAAACATTGGCGAACTCTCGGACCACTGGCACTGAATCAATCGCCGGAGACTCTCCGGTGGTGTCTCGAACATAAGCTAAATAAGCTAAACACCCTTTCTCAACCATGCGTTAAGCCTTCAAGAAAGAAATAACACTGCTAGATGTATCAACTATGGAAACCTTCCACTCCAATCTCGGCAATCCTGGCATCGCCAGTGAAACAATCTTGGCATGGAAATCTAGGACGACGTGATACACGAAGATAACCAATACATGCCTATGATGACCTTAAAATGTATCATGTTAAGCAACAGAAGATCTGCTCTGTTCTCGTAACCACAGAAAGTAACCATACAAGACCAGCAGATCCGATCCACAACCACGGAATTACCCACATGAGTGGACACATAGACAAGAACAACCAAAGGCTCAGGAAAATAACCAGGAAACGAACAAACAGAGATGATATATATGAATAAGTAGAGCCTAGATCAAATAATATCGATGCATCCCTACTATTGACTAAAATAATACATGTGATGATAGCATCTGAGGCCAATGTATCTGGACTGGTTGGAAGAGCATAGAATCTTGCTGGAGCATTGGTCGTCTGTCCTCCACCCGACTGAGTAGTAGCTGTTTGACCTCTCCCTGTTTGGCCTCCACCACTGGGACGGCCTCTATCAGTCTGTCCTCAACCTCTAGGTGGCTGGAGTCATGGGTTGCTGCCCCTTCTGCATTGCTTTGCCCCTAAGCTTGGGGCAGTATCTCCTCATGTGACCTGGGTCCCCGCACTCAAAGAAACGTGGTACGTCAACCTGCTATTGGGGCGGCTGACTCTAAAAACTAGAAGACCCACCAGGAGAAGCCTGAATAGCTGGTGAACGGTATAAACTCTACAGCACAGCACTAAAATAAGAACTGGAAGAATACAGTGGAGCTGAATACCCACTGGCTGAACCCTGGATAGCTGGAAGGCGATTAGAACTCTCGGGCATGGCACTAAAATAGGAGCGCGCTGGTGCACCTCGAGCAGGTGGTGGTGTTGATACTGGGGGACCTACTAGGATGACCCCTCCAAAAGTGACCTCTGCCCCTAGCTGGGCACCTTTATACTCTCCAGAGAATCTGGCCATTTTATCCTGCTGCATCTGCTCTCTTCCCCTCAGACGGTAGCCCTCAATCCTGCGAGCAATCTCTTGTACTAGCTGATAGCCGGTACCCATTTATACCTCGTTAGCCATACCCAATCGGATAGTGGGGTGTACCCCCGCAAAAAATCTTTGTACTCTCTCTGCCTCTGTGGGAAGTATCATAAGTGCATGTCGATACAACTCAGAGAACATCACCTCATAATCGGTCACTGATATCTAACCCCGCTCTAGATGCTCAAATTGATGACACAACTCTTCCTTCTCAGAGAATGGAATGTACCGATCAAGGAATAACTGAGTGAACTGACCCCAAGTGAGGGGAGGAGAAGCTGCTGGTCTGCTAAGTGCATACAACTGCCACCATCTACGGGCCCTGACCTCCAGTTGAAAAGTAGTGAAGTCAACTCCATGCTACTCCAATATCCTCATATTGCGCAGTCAATCTCTGCATCTGTTAGTGAAATCCTAGGCATTCTCATGACGCTCAACCCTGAAGACTGGAGGGCGCAACCTGGTCCATCTGTCCAATAACTTCTACGGATTGCCGTCCACAGCTGGCCTGGGCTGGGGTGCCACTGCAGCAACTGGATGAACCCCTTCAGCATATAGTGGACTCGAAGTATGATAAATTGCAGCTGTATAACCTGGAGCCTGAGCGGTAGGGGTCTGTGCTCCCCCTCCTGCCTATGAGGTAGCTGGATCTGCTGGAAATAAACCAGTATGCATCATAGTATCCATGAACTGAATCATGCGGCCATGACCTCCTAAAATTCCGGTGCTTCCATGAAATCCAATGGAGTAGGCATAGCTGGGGCACCTCGCCCTACTCCTCAATAATGGGGTCCCTCGCGAGATCTGTTGGTGGTATATCTCGAACAGCTCTGGGTTGTCCTCGTCCCCTACCACGGGCTGGTGCCCACCCCCGGCTTCTACCTCAACCTCTAGCAATGAGGGGATCAACTTCTCCTAGGTCTGAAACGTTGGCGGTACAGGTCCTCACCATCTATAAGAGAATAGAAGAGGAAATTTAGTATATTGACAACTGCACGATGGAAATGAATCAAGAGTAGTCTTTCCTAATACCCTATAACCACTCGAAGATTAATACAGACATCTCTTTACCTTTCTACAACACTCTATTAGGTTTGCCCATTACTTGTGAGATCTACGTGAACCTAGTGCTCTGATACCATGTTGTCATGACCCATTTTCCAGAATAGGTCATGATGGCGCCCGACACCGTTGTTAGGCCAGCCAACGTGAAAATATATTTAAGTTCTCATTTTCTTTCTTTTACCAAAAATAAGTCTAACAGTTTTCAGATTTAAGTTAATGTCAGAAGCGATAAATAATGTGTCTTAATAATTATACAACCCAAAAATAAATGTCTACTACAGTGTGTGCCAGAACCTAGTGTCACAAGCTACAGGCGACTAGTAGAATATACACATTATATCGGAAAGGTATACGGAACACCCTTAGTCCTAATCCCCATTATATCGGTTTAAGTTATCATCGTTTGTCATCACCCTATTATGCTTTTCTATCTTCTTTTTCCTCTGTTTCCATCCCCAAGTCTACAGGTGAAGCATTGTCTCATCCAGGGTGGCGACAGGCTATGACTGACGAGATGTCTGCTTTACATACGAGTGGTACTTGGGAGCTCATCCCTCTTCCTTCAGGTAAATCTACCGTTGGTTGTCGTTGGGTGTATGCAGTCAAGGTTGGTCCAGATGGTAAGGTTGATCGTCTTAAGGCTCGTCTTGTTTCCAAGGGATATACTCAGATATTTGGGCTTGATTACAGTGATACCTCCTCTCCCCTGGCTAAGATAGCATTAGTCCGCCTTTTTGTCTCTATGGCTGCTGTTCGCCATTGGCCCCTGTATCAGCTGGACACTAAAAATGCATTTGTACCCGGTGACTTTGAGGATGAAGTTTATATGTAGCAACCACCTGGGTTTGTTGCTCAGGGGGAGTCTCGTGGCCTTATATGTCGCTTGTGATGGTCACTTTATGGTCTAAAGTAGTCTCCTCGAGCCTGGTTTGGTAAGTTTAGCACTGTTATCCAGGACTTTGGCATGACTCAGAGTGAAGCTGATCACTCTGTATTCTATCGGCATTCTGATTCACGTCTCTGTATTTATCTGGTGGTCTATGTTGACGACATTGTTATTACCGGCAATGACCAGGATGGTATTACTAAATTGAAGAACATCTCTTTCAACACTTTCAGACTAAGGATCTAGGCACACTAAAGTATTTTCTGGGTATTGAGGTTGCACAGTCTAGCTCAGGTATTGTGATCTCACAATGAAAGTATGCCTTAGATATTCTTGAGGAGACAGGAATGACAGGTTGTAAACCTGTTGGCACTCCGATGGATCCGAATTTTAAACTTCTTCCAGGACAGGGGGAGCCTCTTAACGATCCTGCAAGATATAGGCAGTTAGTTGGTAAATTAAATTATCTTACAGTGACAAGACCTGCCATTTCCTTTCCTGTGAGTATTATGAGCCAGTTTATGGGTTCTCCATGTGATAGTCATTGGGATGCAGTTGTTCGCATTCTTCGATATATAAAATCAACTCCAGGTAAAAATTTATTGTTTGAGAATCGAGGCCATGAGCAGATCGTTGGATAATCCAATGTTGATTGGGCAGGATCGCCTTATGACAGACGTTCTACTTCTGGATATTGTGTTTTAGTAGGAGGAAATTTGGTATCTTGGAAAAGCAAGAAACAGAATGTGGTTCCTCGGTCTAGTGCAGAAGCAGAATATCGAGCAATGGCTATGGCGACATGTGAACTAGCTTGGATCAAACAGTTGCTGAAAGAGCTGAAATTTGGTGATGTTAGTCAGATGGGACTTATGTGTGATAATCAAGCTGCTCTTCATATTGCGTCAAATCCAGTGTTCCATGAGAAAACTAAGCACATTGAGATTGACTGTTTGTCAGAGAAAAGATACTCTCGGGAGATACTGCTACAAAATTTGTAAAGTCAAATGATCAGCTTGCAGACATTTTCACCAAGTCCTTCACTGGTCCTCGTATTAACTACATATGTAACAAGCTCGGTACATATGATTTATATGCACCAGCTTGAGGAGGAGTGTTAGAATATGTAAATAGTAGAACCCTAATCCAATGTGCATTAGGAGTAGGATATGTTATGTGTGTATAAATATCAATTATATTTTTCTCCCGTGCTTTCTCACATGGTATCAAAGCCAGGCCCATCCCAATTATTGTTACCGATGTTGCGTCCCCATTTATGTTTTCCACACTCCAGAGATCTGGACGTGAGGGGGGGTGTTGAGTTGTCCCACATCGGAGGGATTTGATGTCCTTGGTCTCCTTATATGGCTTGGGCAATCCTCACCTCATAAGCTAGCTTTAGGGGTTGAGTTAGGCCCAATGTCCATTCTTATCACTTGCAAAAGCGAAAACACACATAAAGTATATACGAAATTAAAAAATGTCCAACAAAACAGCCGATACACTAATTTCGGTACACTGAAAACTAGCTAGATCAACACAATTCAACAGTAAACTTGTTAGAATAATGATTCCGACTAAAACACAGTTACCCTCATATCGAATAACTTGGAACAACAACAACAAGAGGGGAAGCGTACCTGAATCCATTTGTGGAAATTCTTAGTCCTCCTTGTGAAGATTGTCCTAAGTGTTTGCAAGCTCCTTGATCCTTATCTTCAAGATTATCTTGAAGCCTTACACAAGAATATAACACAAGAACTTCTTCTAAACAACAAATAATATAATCACAATAACCAAATTGGAGTATGGTTTTCCACAAGAATATGCAAGACAAGAAAGAGATTATACTTAATTCAATGGGAGGAAGAAGATAATTGTCTTGCTATAACGTGGGAACCATAACCCCCACTTTATAACAAATGAGTTACAAAACTCAAGAGTCACAAGCATGTAACCATGGTTACATATGTGTAACCTTAGTTAGCCCATCATTAACTAAGGTTACCCTTTTGGGTATCTACACATTAGTCCTACACTTTATATGACAACACATTGGCCCCCTTAACTTAATGTCCACAAGACCACAAAATTAGGCCAAACCAAAAGATAGCACATAACATATAATTTATCCATATATTGTTCATATGTATGTAGATATAAGTCGATATATCTTACAATCTCCCACTTGGACGAGATACACATACATATGTACAAACTTTAGCATTATATGTTACAATATAACCTTAGGAGCTCAAAATTGCTATCACAATAAAATTGTCATGAACAATCCGGTCCATCAATAATATAACCAACGACATGGATCAAGTGTAGGTATGTAGCATGGAAATAACATAAAGTGTGGTCAATAGAATGTCTATTTCCAACTGGTTCTCTTTATTGAGATCAATCATAAACTGTAAGAGTACAAAAACTTTAAAACTGAATATCTGCGCAGATATAATCGAATTACTGAATTTCTGAATATAATGGACAAACATAAATGTACAATACAAACTCCCACTAAAATACATAATCCTTATCTGATTTTGACACCCATACAAGCAATATGCTCATGAAATACTTTTGGTGTCAATCCCTTAGTGAGCGGATCCGCAAGCATGGAGTTTGTACTAATGTACTCAACGCACAATTCTCCATTTTGTACTCTTTCTTTAACAACCCGAAATTTGACATCCATATGTTATGCTTTCGTCAAACTACTATTGTTATTAGCATAAAGGACTGCCGATCTGTTGTCGCATAATAGCCTAATTGGCTTTTTGATGCTATCAACAATTCGCAGTCCACCAACAAAATTCCGCAGCCATAATGCCTTATTGGATGCTTCATAACATGCCATGAATTCCACTTCCATGGTGGAAGTAGCTGTAAGAGTTTGCTTGATGCTTCTCCAAGAGATAGCACCGCCAACAAGCATGAAAATATAGCCTGAAGTAGACTTCAAACTATCCTGACATCCAGCAAAATCGGAATCGGTATACCCAATGATCTCAAGCTGGTCCGATTTCCGATATGTAAGCATGTAATCCTTTGTTCTCTGCAAGTACCTCATGACCCGTTTAGCTGCCTTCCAATGGTCCATTCCCGGATTGCTAAGATATCTGCCTAACATCCCAACAATGTATGCTATATCTGGTCGTGTACATACCTGAGCATACATCAGACTACCTACAGCCGAAGCATAAGGCGTCTTCTGCATTTCCAAAATTTCATAATTATTATTTGGGCACTGTTTGAGACTAAACTTGTCTCCCTTAGCAACAGGGGTGTTGCCTGGTTTACAATTCCTGCATGCCAAATTTTTTCAGAACCTTATCGATATAGCCCTTTTGTGACAGACCGAGAACACCTTTGGAGCGATCTCGTTGTATCTGAATTCCTAATACAAAAGAAGCTTCACCAAGATCTTTCATTTCAAATTTCTTTGAAAGAAATTTCTTAGTTTCATGCAATAATGCTATATCATTACAGGCAAGCAGTATGTCATCGACATATAAAACCAGAAAAATATACTTACTCCCACTGAACTTATGGTATATACAGTCATCAACAACATTCGGTTCAATACCAAAAGATGTAATGACTGCATGAAACTTATAATACCATTGACGAGAAGCATGCTTGAGCCCATAGATGGATTTCTTTAATTTGCAAACCTTTTTCTCTGATTCATCCGAAACAAAATTTTCAGGTTGCACCATATAAATTGTTTCCTCAATGTCACCATTGAGAAACGCTGTCTTAACATCCATCTGATGAAGCTCAAGATCAAAATGTGCTACTAGTGCCATTATAGTCCTGAAAGAGTCTTTCGATGAAACTGGAGAGAAAGTCTCTTTATAATCAATGCCTTCCTTTTGAGTGTAGCCTTTTGCGACAAGACGAGCTTTATACTTAATAACATTGCCCCCTGAATCCCTTTTGATTTTAAAAATCCATTTACAACCAATAGGTTTAATACCTTCGGGCAATGTAACAAGCTCCCAAACGTCATTATCGCTTATAGACTTCATCTCATCATTCATGTCATCAATCCACTTTTGAGAGTTAGAACCCTTAATGACTTGACGGAAGTTAATTGGATCATCTTCCTCAAGTCCAATATCACTTTCTTGTTCTTGGAGAAATACAACATAATCATCCGGAGTTGCATTTCTCCTCTCTCTAGTGGATCTCCTTAATGGCACTTCAGTTTCTTGAGGTTGTTGAGTTTGATTTTCATTAGTAATTTCAGGATCCTGATTGGGGAGATTTTCGAGATTGTCTTGAACTGGAGTTGTACGATCCGTGTCAGGAATGAGAACACCCTGACCAAGATCAACAACTTGAGGGAAAGACACATGTTCTTCCTCAAAGACAAAATCTCTAACAACTTTATCTCCCCACCCCCCAAACTCAATATCCTCAAAAAACCTAGCATTACCCGTCTCAAAAATAGTTCTAGAAGTGGGATCATAAAACTTAAAACCCATGGACCTTTTAGAGTATCCAACAAAATAGCTACTAACCGTCTTAGCATCCAGTTTCCTTTCATTCGGCCTATAAGGCCTTGCCTCAGCTGGACAACCCCAAATGTGTAAATGCCTAATACTGGGTTATGCCCAGTCCAAAGTTCACATGGGGTTTTGATTGTAGCTTTAGTTGGAACTCTATTAAGAATATAAGCTGCGGTTTTTAATACTTCTCCCCACAGTGAGTCTGGCAAAGTAGTACGACAAATCATTCTTCTTACCATATCCTTAAGGGTCCGATTTCGTCTCTCAGCTACACCATTCATCGTAGGACTTCCTGGCATAGTATACTGAGGGACGATCCCACACTCATCTAGGAATTTAGCAAATGGCCCTGGACGTTGTTCACCTGAACCATCATATCGACCATAGTATTCACCACCACGGTCAGATCTAACGGATTTAATTCTTTTGCTTAGTTGATTTTCAACTTCAGCCTTAAATGATTTGAACACGTCTATGGATTGGGACTTTTCATGAATAAGATATAGGTACCCATAACGAGAGTAATCGCCTATGAATGTGATAAAGTATTATTGACCATTCCTACAAGGAGTAGGGAATGGCCCACAAATATCCGTATGTATCAATTCTAAGACGTCCGAAGCTCTCTTAGCACCTAATCTCGTTTTGTTTGTTTGTTTACCCTTGATACACTCAACACAAATATCAGAATTTGAGGAATCAAGAGAATCAAGAATTCCATCTGACACGAGTTTCTGAATTCTTTGAATGGATATGTGACCCAAACGTTTATGCCAGAGTGATATAGAATTCTCATTAGTTAATTTTCTTTTGGTACCACTTAAACTTGTATGCAAGGTTTCATTATTTGAGGTTATTGTATCAACCAAATATAGGCTATCAAATGTTGATAAAAGACCAGTACCGAAAAGATTTGAATTCTGAAAGAGACTAACTTTATTGTCACCAAAAGAACATGAATAACCAAATATGTCCAATTTGGGAACAGAAATTAAATTCCGTCTAAAAGACGGTACAACAAAAGTCTTATCCAAATCTAAATAAAAACCGGTCTTAAACAACAGCCTAAACTTTCCAATAGCCTCAACTGGCACCTTCTTGCCATCACCCACATAGATGTATCTTTCACCATCATTTGGTTTTCGGTAGTTCAGGCAACCCTGCATAGATATACTTATGTGAGTAGTAGCAGCAGAATCTACCCACCAAGTATCCTTAGGTACCGAAATTAAATTAACTTCATAACAAACAAAAGAAAGAAATGTACCTTTTTTCGCACGCCAAGCGTGGTACTTGGTACAATCCTTCTTCACATGATTAGTCCCCTTACAGAAAAAGCAACCTAATTCAGTAATTTCAACCTTAGGTTCCTTATGTTGCTTATTCTTGGGCCTTGCAACCGCAACTTCCTTACCTTTCCTCTTCTTCATATCCTTAGAAGAGGATGCCAAATGAGCACTTTCAGTATTATCTTGCTTTATCCTTTCCTCCTCTTGCACACAATGTGAAATGAGCTCATTAAGAGTCCATTTCTCCTTCAGGCAGTTGTAACTGACCTTAAACTGATAAAAGTGTGCAGAAAGAGATATCAAAACTAAGTACACAAGCAGTTCCTCAGGTAATACTAGCTTGAGTGACTTAATTTCGAAGCAAGATGAGACATTTCCAAAATGTTCTCCCTAATGTTTCCCTTGCCCTTATACCTCATGGAAACAAGTTTAATCAATAGTGTACTTGTTTCCGCCTTTTCGTTTTGTTCAAAACGCTTTTCAAGGTTTTCAAGGAAAACTTTGGCATTAGCTTCATCATTCATAGTGCCCCTGAATGATTCTAGAATTGCACGTTTCATGATCATTAGACTCATGCGATTCGAGCGTTCCCACTTCTCCATCTCCCTCCTTTCATCAGGAGATGATGTAAGTAGGTTGCTCAATCCGAAGAGCAAGGTCAAGATCCATGCAACCGAGAACGATCATAATGTTCTCTTTCCATTCCTTATAGTTTGTGCCGTTAAGCACAGGGATGCTATTGATGTTGGCAGATATCGAAGCAGCAGAAGAATTAACTGAAAATAGAACAAAAGGATTACTTAATACATGCTTACAATAACTTGAACTTTAACTGTACTTTATAGATTCAAAATAGGCAAATCCCATTACAAGATACCTAGCACAACATTGATTTTAGTCTTTGGACAGAAAATCAACTTGTAAGTGGTACTCTTGGTGTAGTGATCAAATATTGACAATAAACTCCTGTCAAATATCAAGCCTTCCTTTCGGCTGACTTAATATTCACATGGAAAACCAAATAATTGTCACATATTTATCACCACAAGCATGTTCAAATTCCTGCCAAATAACAACCTTCCTTTGGCCGGTGTTAAACACATGGAAGACTAACATCCATAGTCAGCTTATATTTCAAGATTAATCAATCTACACAATAGAGGTTACTTTGGCAACATAATGCTTCAATTGACTAATTTAAAATATTAGATGCTAAAAAAAACTTTAGTTCCTTAAGCCATATTATGAATCTTAACTGAATATGTCATATGTTTTGACATGCAACATTTGAATATTAATTGTTATAGACTTAGTTGGACAATTCCAAAATCTGAAATTTGATGGACTAAAACAATCAATATTCAAAACTTAAATATTAATGTATAATACATTAATAATTTAAAAACTTAATATTAATTGACATATTATAAATATGCAATTAAAATATGAAACTTAAAAGACTTAAAACGTTTTATTAATTATAAAAAAACGTTTCTTACATTATGTCCTCATTAAACATCCAAAACAAAATATTTTCAGCACTTAATTGCCTGATAATCGATTATCAGGACTTACTGGTCCAGGATAATCGATTATCAGGTCCTTGATAATCGATTATTCTGGCTTACTGTAATATCCGAATTTTGCTGAAAACTTTGAATAATCGATTATTCAAAATGAGTAATCGATTATTCAGTCATTCTGTTTCGAAAACTTTTCTGAACTTAATTGCATAATCGATTATGCTCAATGCATAATCGATTATGCTACTGTTCTGTCCCAAAATTTTTTCGACAAAAAATTGTCATAATCGATTATCAAAAAATGATAATCGATTATTCCTTGTTTTCGTTTTGCAAAATTTTGATTAACAAATCAAAATAATCGATTATCCTAATGCAATAATCGATTATTTTGGCATTCTGTCCAACGACTTAAAAAGGTTTTCAACAAGAAATTTAAACAAGAAATCATGTTGATATTTAACCAAAATTTTGCAAATTTCAATGTTTCAATTCAAGAAATGATAGCAAGATATTGAAACACCAAAACACATCAAAAACATAACATTCATAAAATCATGCTATTTCCTGGTACTAGAATTTCATAAACAAAATTCTAACTTTACTTGAACATGAACTTTATATAACATGAATCTTATGAACATCCAAATTATCCAAATATGAAGGTGGCTCTGACAACAATTGTTAGAATAATGATTCCGACTAAAACACAATAGCCTTCATATCGAATAATATGGAACAACAACAACAAGAGCGGAAGCGTACCTGAATCCATTTGTGAAAATTCTTAGTCCTCCTTGTGAAGATTGTCCTAAGTGTTTGCAAGCTCCTTGATCCTTATCTTCAAGATTATCTTGAAGTCTTACACAAGAATATGACACAAGAACTTCTTCTAAACAACAAATAATATAATCACAATAACCAAATTGGAGTATGGTTTTCCACAAGAATATGCAAGACAAGAAAGAGATTATCTTAATTCAATGGGAGGAAGAAGATAATTGTCTTGCTATAATGTGGGAACCATAACCCCCACTTTATAACAAATGAGTTACAAAACTCAAGAGTCACAAGCATGTAACCATGGTTACATATATGTAACCTTAGTTAGCCCATCATTAACTAAGGTTACCCTTTTGGGTATCTACACATTAGTCCTACACTTTATATGACAACACATTGGCCCCCTTAACTTAATGTCCATAAGACCACAAAATTAGGCCAAACCAAAAGATAGCACATAACATATAATTTATCCATATATTGTTCATATGTATGTAGATATAAGTCCATATATCTTACAAAACTTGCTTCTTGTATTTTCCCTGGTAATTAGTTATATCCTAGGCCTCATACTGTCACTTTGCACATTTAGTATTCACTACTAAAAACTTACCTTTTAGTTTCTGAAATATAGAATTTCTATCATAATATCATAGATTTTAGAACCAATAATGCTCTTTCCTTTTCACAGCAACAAATAACTATGCATCAATCCAAACAAGTTGGGGTCGGCCATATGTATTCTCATTGTCCATGCTGCTTCCAATTAAGCTCATTGCAGTGCAATACTATTAAAGTTTCTCTAGCACTAGTAGTTCTCTACATTATCTACTAGCATATAAGTTAGTGGCAAGACAAAAAAATCCTATCGAACAATAATGGACTTGAAGTAAACACATTAACATGCCCAAAAACACAGTCCCAACTAATTATGTTTGCCTATATAGATACTTCCTCCGTTTTAAAAAGATTGACACATTTCAATATTTCGTATTTTTTAGCCACAAAAATACTATAGTAGATTTCAGACTATAAGTTTCAAAAGTTTTACACCAACACAAATGCAATGGCTAATTTAAGATCACATATCTTAAATGCCTTCCCTTCTTTATTAAATTTTGTGTCAAATCAAACTAAGACAATCTTTTTGAAACGGAGGGAGTATGCTTCTAGCGTTGTGCCATATTCCCCCTAGTTCTGCATGGATTCAGAAGAGATTTGTAGGTCTTTATACACGACTCACATCCATATATGATCTTATGTCTAACTCATTACCCTTTTAGCTCTTTCAATCACCATGAGAACTAAGAAGGAACTAAAACATGATATAGTAAGTTAGTAACTGGCATCCAAATTAAAGGTTTGGCCATAAGGTCTCGAGTTCAAATTCCTGCGAGGTAAAAAATAATAGGTGGTTTCTTCTCATCAACCTAATCCTTGATGGGCGGAGTTACCTAGTACCTATAATGGTGAAATTAGTCAAGTATCGAGCAAAGCTGGAACCCGTAAAGATAAAACATGGTATCGAGCCCGTTTGTATTAGTTGATTTGAAGTAGCTGATAAGTATTATGTGCTGAAATTGATAATAAGTTGCTGTAATATTTGCTAAAAAGGTGCTGATAAGCTCTTTTTCTGCTAAAATGACTTAAATAACCTTAGAACTGTTTACACTTATAAGGGCGTAATTTCTTCAAAATTTTAGTTTCCAGATCGATTCAAATACAAAATATTCTATTTTTTATTTTATTTTAAATACAATTGTGCTTAGATAAGATAATTTTCTGATAAATATAATTTATTTTATGATAAGCATATACCATAAGTTATAATAATTAATAAATTGACTCACTAAAATATAACCTAAATAGGACAAAATATTTGAAAAGAAATAGGTATTGTCTGTCATCGCCACAACACTTAGAAAGCAATATACAAAAAATTTGATATCTCCTTATTTATTACATACCTTTCAAAGCTTAATCAAGGGGCTGAGCTACGTATTAAGTTTAGGTGCTTCAGCACCCATTAAACTTTACACAGTATAGGTATAGTTCTACTAAAGCCTTTGACAACACTAATTTGAGGCCTTTGACAACACTGAGCCTTAGGGTTTAACGCGCCTTAAATAAGCTTTTGACAACTGATTTGAGGCCTATGATATAAAAAGAAAAGAAAGAACATACCAACCGAAAACGCTGATGGGTGCTTTTGTCATCAAGGGGCAGGTACTGATTTCAACAAAGTAGGGGTCGGGAGTTCAAATCACAGTGATTATAGTTTAGACTCTCCTTTTTCAAATTAAGCACCAAGGAACAAAAACTTTTGGATCCGTCATTGAGATTAATACACAATCACATAGACATAAATATGCAAAAGATTAGAGAATTTACTTATCTTAAATAGTTAATGAGAATTACAACTTAAAAGGGGAGGTTAGGTTGAATACTTGAAGCAGTGAGTATACATACTTACCCATATTCATATTTACACCAAATTATATTAACTCATTATGGTTAATTAGTTCAATTAAATGAGAATGCATATAATTTAATATGGTTAAATAATTGAAGTTAATATGCAAAACACATATTATATATCTATTATTTTGGTATAAACACCCGGTGCAAAACAATAATTTTGGATGAAATTGGTGAAGGGGGAAAAGGGGCCCATGATTTTTGCCATAGCTTGCATGAGGGAGATTTTTCGATGACTTCATTATTCTCTGGTTCAACTTCTGGAAACCCATCAAGCGATTCAACTTCATAATCATAATTATCATTATCATCATCATTGTATACTTGACTATAGCATTCATCATCGCTGCTCCCATACAGACAAAGGTCCTCCATTAGGTACAAGTTAAACCCCAGATATTTTTTTTTTCCTTTAAATACTTTCCTACGTTTGCTGATTCTTGTTTCCTTCTAGGAGAGGGAAGATTCGAGGAATTTTTTTTTATTTTTTTTTATTTTACTAGGTTATAAATTAGTTCATGTTTGTTAAAAAAATTTGCGCGTAAATATGTTGTAAGTGATTTAAATTTGTAAATATATTTTACACTACTAGTTTCTCTTATACAATACACGATTTTATAAAATAATGTTAGTATTATTAAAAAATATTTAAATATGAAAGAATAAAGTACATATTTCTATATTGAATGATCAATATGGATCATCGTATCGTATGGTGATTTATTTATCTTGGTTAAGTTAGTTTGACTTTATCTTCTTTTGTTAAACATTATTTGTAGAATTACAAATAGAAATCAAAATTGAATATCTCATGAACTTCACGATGGATTTTCCCTAATCTCCCATGAACATCATGGATTTAGAACAGAAGAATACTTCTTGATTTTCCGTAAGAATTCCCCTTGCAATATTACTTGGTGAAGTTGTTCCGCAAGTGCAGTAATAACTCCCAACCCTCCCCCAAAATAGGCAGGCTATGTTATAATATGGATAGAGTTACCCATTTTCTAAAGAAGATACAGATGAGTAAACTGAGACTGGGATGAGTCAATCTTCTCATTCGACCATTACATTCCATTATCTTCATGTTCTCTTCTAGATTCTTTTAACCAAGAAGAAAGAAAAGGAAAAGGAGAGGAAGAAGAAAGAAGTGGGAGAGAAAATTTCAGTTTCTAATTCAACATGCTCCAAAAGATATCATCCAGTAATATATGGGAGCTTTTGCTCCCCAAGATTCCTCACAAACTCCTATTCTCACCTCTTTTATGAACATAATTATATATCTAACTTGTTGGACTAGATTGTGTTTACCCTAAAATCGAATAACAATTAAATTTATACGTGATTTTAAGAATACGTGATATAACTTGGTTCAAATTAATAAGAATGAATTAATATAGAAATTGTCGACGATAAAAGAATAAATGCAGCCGACACAAATTGAATAGTCTTAGCCCTCGAGTTCCGTCACCCTTAAACCAAAAGATGTTTCAAGTGACTTATGAATAGAGTAACAAGATAACAAAAGCTAGAAAATGATAATATATTGCTTTGTTTTGTGTGAATCTGATATGTTTTACAAATAATCAGTCCATCTTTATATAGTAGGGGAATCCTATACCTGATACAGTTTTATATGAAGTAAGAAATCTCATGTGATCCTCGCCCGATTGTAGATATTTCGGCTTTTCGATATTCGTCTCGATAAGTTTCCCTCGATTTGCTCGATCTCTACCTTACTCGGTTTCAATCATGGCCGATCTCTGCCTTGATCGGTCTTTGGGTCATGAGCTCGACGATCTATCTTTACATCATGGTTAGATATAACACGATGTCGAACCTTGACCAATCGTATTTCGATTTCGATTGGTCACACAAAAAGGCAAGCCCAGTTTTGACCGTATACAGATAGTCCCCTCGTTTCTCAAAGAGAAGATGATGAGAAACTATATGAACTTCCGAGCCCCGTCTCGATGGGCCATGACGTAGGCGACGAACGTCACTGATATGCCCGATTATGACGTAAACAACGAATGGATATCGAAACGTCCCGTTGGTCCAATTACCAGGGTATTATATGCCTGTTAGTTGTTGGTCAGACACCACGGGTTCTGAACTGTCACCGACAAGCTATATGTAACGTAACCATCCTCTATTCAAACTTTACGTTCAAAAGCTCCTCCTACTCTTGTTTATTTTCAAAAAATGTCTTTGCTTTGCAACTTGTCACGACCCCAAATCTATTAAGGGTCGTGGTGGCGCGGGACACCGCTGTTAGGCAAGCCAACTGAAATACTTAATTAAATTCTTATTCTAAAAATTTTGAAAACACTTTTTTTATACGAGTAAAACAATACTCAGTATATTCCTCCAAATGAATAATGAAATATTTAAACAAATTTTAAATTTTTTGAATAAACCCAAATACATCCCAGAACCCGGTGTCACAAGTACATGACCAATTTTTAAGAAAAATCGAACAAAGTACAACAGCTGTCCGGAAGACAACTGGACAAAAAATAAATAGAATCCTGAGAGAGACTATACTAGTTGCGGGTCGTCGAGGAAATACAGCTCGCTTAGTCTCCGTGTCAACCACGCCGCTATGCCACTAAGCCACTAGCCACACATAAACATGTGCAATAAAAATGCATAGCAAGTATAGTATGAATACGAAATAAGTGTACTCAGCAAGTATCCCGTCTAATCTCGAAGAAGTAGAGACGAGAGGTCGACTTCAACACTTGCTAGTGGTCAAATAACTATAATAAAGATGTGAGGAAATCATGGAGTTATATAGCAGTTTTAACTCACAAAGCCAAAACACAGGTAAACACCTTTAAAAAATAATAAAGAATTTTCAAGATTTATTTTTCATTATCTTTATCAATTTATGTCAGGCCATGAAAGGCAATATCAATATTTAAAATTCATTGACAAGCAATGTAAGCATGTGCATATCATGCCGAGGTCGACGGCCCACTCCAATAGAAATGTAAATTATGCACTGCCGAGGGTCGAACGGCTCGCACCATAGATGCATCTATTAACCCGCTCGCGAACTATCCTGCGATGTGGTCAACATAAAATAAACAGGCATCCTACTCGTGAATTATACATGTGACGCAGGTATACATAGAGATACATGCTCAAACAGTCAATTAAGAATTTATCATGGAATAATTATCCAAATAAAAGCTAATTCTCTTTTCACAATTTAAGAAAAAGAAGTTTAATCATTTTAGAAATTCATTTACTAATTTAATAAGATTAAAGCAATTCAAGCTGTCAATAAGTTTACAACTAATCCAAGTATAGCATGCTTTTGGGTCCTAGACTACCGGGACAATAGCATAATAGTAGATACGCACGGACTCTCATCACCTCGTGCGTATGTAGCTCCCACAAATAGGAGCACATAGCTAATTAACTCACATATGGGGACAATCCCTCTTACAAGGTTAGAGAAAACTCACCTTGCTCCGAAGATCCATAACCGACATTCCACGCCCTTCTGAAGACTCGAATCACTGCACAATGCTCCAAAACTAGCCAATAATTATGTAAACCCATTAATATATGCTAGGAAACTCATTATAATCCAATTTATAACAATTCCTAACCCCGATCGAAAAGTTAATAAAAATGCCCCCGGGCCCACGTGACCGAATTCCGAAATTTCTCGAAGATAAAGTTTACCCATGAACACACGACCCCAAATATATGATTTTCTCTTAATTCAATACCAAAAATCGTGGTCAAAATCCAAGAACAATAAGTTTCTAGGTTTTCCCTCAAACCCCAAGTTTCTACAATTTCCTTGTCTAAATCTATATATAAACCTTGTATTTAACTCAAAGTTAGCATAAAGTACTTACCTCATGATAAGTGATGAAAATGCACCTTAAAGCTGCTCCCAATAAGCCCAAATGGAAGAAAATAGGGTTGAAATGAACCCAAACCCTGATTGTTAAAAAACCTCAATGCCTCAGCCATTTACGCACTTGGGGACCCTTGACCGCTTCTGCGGTTCCACATGTGCGGTTCAAAATACCGCTTCTGCGGTCCTCCCTAGGCCTCCCTTTCTTCGCTTCTGCGCCATGCCTACCGCAGGTGCGGTGCCGCATCTGCGGCTCCCTGACCCCATCTGCGGTCCCAGCTCTCTTCGCCAAGTCCCACATCTGCGGCTTTGTGGCTGCTTCTGCAGCTCTGCACCTGCGGTCCTATTCTTGCAGGTGCGGTTATGACAACAACCAGCACTTTAGCCTTCTTCCAAACTAAAAATTCGATCCGTTAATCATCCAGAATCCACCCGAGGCTCCCGGGACCCAAACCAATCATACCAACAAGTCCCATAACACATTACGAACTTGATCGAGGCCTCAAATCACATAAAAAAATGCTGAAATCATGAATCAACCTCCAATTCAAGCTTTAAGAACTTTGGAACTTCAAACTTCTACTTTCGATTTCGAAACCTATCAAGTCATGTACGATTGACCTCAAACTTTGCACACAAGTCATAGTTGACATTGCGGATCTATTCCAACTTCCGGAATCGGATTCCGACCCCGATATCAAAAAGTCTACTTTCGATTAAACTTCTCAAAAATATTCAAATTTCTAACTTTAGCAAAATGGTTTCAAAATGGCCTACGGACCTCCGAATCCACTTCCGATCGTGCTCCCAACTCCAGAATCACCACACGGATCTACTCTTAGACTTGAAATCCCAAACGGACATCGATAACACTGAAATGCACTCTAAACCAAACTTATGGAATTTCTTCCAAAATACTAACTTCCACAAGAGGACCAAAACATTCCCGGGGTCATCCAAAACTCGAACAGGTAAACCAAAGTCCGAAATCATCATACGAACCTACTGGAACCTTCAGATCCTGATTCAGAGGTCGTTTTATCACAATTCCAATCCTAGTTCATTCCTTCAACTTTAAGCTTCCGAAATGAGATTCTCTTTCCAAATCAACTCCGAACTTCCCGAAATCTAATTCCGACCACACGTACAAGTCATAATACCTAAAATGAAGTTGCTCATGGCCTCTAACTGCTGAATGACGTGCTAGAGCTCAAAACGATCGGCCGGGTCATTATATTCTCTCCCACTTAAACATACGTTCGTCCTCGAACGTGCTGAGAACTACACTGGAGTAGTTTGAAATCACTGTTTAACTTCTCATGCACCTTCCCGTGCTACCACAACTCAGTTGAGCACATCAACTCGATCAATTCAAAAGATATTCCCTTTTATTCAAACAATTAAGACTTATAGCCCTATTCTAGCATTCGAAATTCTATGCCTGGCATGTGTCCAACATACGATCACCAAATCAATCACTAAATGTTGTACCTAAACATGACTGCATACCTTAGCTGAATTCACACCTTGCATCACTTTACTAACCGGACCACAATGACATTTTCTGATCAACTTTGTCAAAATTCTACTAACTTGATGCTGCCATTGCACCCCATGACATATACAAGTCTTATTCTAACCCTTTTAATACCGCCACAACGGACGAGATGTGCAAAAATTCATAATCAACTGCCGAGTCAACCAATCATTGAGTCTATACTCATGAAAAGAACCATCCTTTCATTCTGAACCGAATAATGATCTCAGCTCCTTAATATACTTCATATAATCAGATTGCACTGATCTAAAATTCAATGATCTCGTCTCACCCAGTACGAACTGCTCAGGCAATAAGCCACCCCAACATGACTAAAAGTCTCATATGATGCCATAATGTGCTAATAGGCTATCAATTAAAACATTATACCAAAAAGGAAAATGAACTCTGAAAAGGAAATTCAATTATCCCGCTCGTGAATCATGCATGCGGCGCGGGTGCACAACTAATATGAGCTTCCTCAAAAAATAGGGAACAGAACACATAAAAACAAAGATAGGGAATTGTACTGAACATTGCACTATTGCGGCGCACAACCCGATCCGAGCTACATAACCATGGTGGCTTGCCATCCGATCCACACAACATAACCATGGCGGCGTGCCACTAGATCCAAATAACATACCCATGGAGGCGTGCCACCCGATCCAGACATGGAACTCACATAAGGATATGTACATCAAGCTAAATTTCTCATTACAATAAAATACCGAATATCGGTCATAAACACAGTAAGTGTATAATACTGTTCCCTGGGGAGACATATAATGCCATAATCCACAAACTCGAGCACAGTTGATGTGCGGTATACAACCGGAATATCAAGAGCCATCCTGCTCACATAACATCATCTCTATGAGGAAGCTCAATACATAAGAAATTCACCAAGCCATCTCATAACTCATACGGTGCAGTACATCACTACATGAAACTGATGACAATGAAATAACTCCCCGACCACTCTTCCATAAGGAGCGCATTATTGAAATGAATACATCCGACCTGAATTAGAGCCCATACTTATATTTAAATCCATTCACAAACCTCAAGCCGATTCTGATCATATCGAACTAGGCCAATGACCTTTCAAGGGTCTGTAATCACCCCATTTTCCCATAACACATAAGAACCACCATCATAGCTGGAAAAAACCTCCACAGTCCATAACCCAACAAACCGAGTTCGCTCCAGGAATAAATTCTCAAATTAATGATATTACTGCAATCCTCATACTTGGTTTAAATCTTAAATCAATCGAGTGACTACATGTCACACTTATACAATCTTCCTGTGGGACACGCTCCCACAACCTTTCTAAACACATCACAGGTCCGCACATCCAAACCACCAGCCGCACTAACGCTGAAAAGTGATCAAGAATTAACCAAGATGCAAAGCCTTTTTCACAAAACACCGATCTCATGTGACATTGATGACAATACCAACTTACTTTAAATATCGAAACTCCTTTCGTACTCATCCGAGCTCGTGAAATCCTTGTCAGCACCTAACTGCAACCTTGATCCTCACTTCAAATTCGATACCACTCACTACACCCAACGTGCCAATAAAATCTTTTCACTAGACTCATTTAAGGAGAAACATAGCAACACATAGGTAAATTCTTATAACCGTAGAATATGCAAACATTTAAGTAATGGTCTAAGCCACCATAACTCTTCCAGAATCCACTTCCACATAACCAGCCATAAGAGTAGAATGCTTCTGAATAACATCAATTACAGCGGCTGACAAGCCTCATTCGTACCGCCACAAATCTTATGCATACCTTGATCACGCTGCAGGAACTGATCTCTACCACCAATACTCCAACTCAATTGTGGTTAACCAATATATCTTCCTTTGATTTACCCTGATTGCCTTAGTAATAACAATAATTCCTTTCAACATATAACACACTCCATCTGCACTCACCTCGAGTGACCTTGAACCGTGAGACCATGTTGTCTCAAATAACATGAACCTTTTCATACCTTCCTTGTGCGCAGATTCGCACCCTCAACTGATATGCCCATTTTGCTAATCCTTCTATGAATCTGAAGTCCTTCCTCATTTTCCTCTCAAGTGCTGCATTTAAATCAAAACATCATAGAACATTCTGGGCCTCCACTCATAAGCTGCTGCAAAAGCTTGATTCTCAACCGCACCCATAGACTCAAAATCATTAGGCACCATTCTTTACCCCCTTTTGAATCCATTAGGACCATTGCTGAGAGCCAGCCACTCTGACTTGGCCACAAATTTAATCAACTATAAGAATCTTCTAGCACAAGAATACCCTCTCGATGAAGCACCCCGCATAATCACTTCCCTTGAAAACCGTATCTATACAAGGGATAAATCCTGAATCTTTCCCCAAGTATGAACATAAGCCAATAAGGCCAACCATAGAATGCCTTCGACAATCCATTTGCTCATATTGCCACTTATGGTCTTTTCCCGTAACTGAGATAACCCATCAATATGCTAATAACCAGAAACCTCGCAAGTAGTTAACCATGCAACCCAATCATAAGCGGTGGAACTCTCCCACGTAGCTCGAAGCCACTATTACACAACTCTGGAGTTCACTGGGATTCTTTATCTCTTATTGATATATTGCACCGTCAATCGCCAAAATTCTTGGATCTTTATGTAAAACCCCTTTTTGTACTCTGAATCATCAACCACATTCGCACGGCCGAGCTCTTCGCTGTATACCCAATAGAATTCTTCGCAGAAGCTTCGCCAACCTCGTGACCGCTAACCTGCTCACAGGGAATAACCCACATGTGGAAATCACTTCCCGACATCTTCCATTGATGCTGCATGGGATACAATCACTATGATATCAATAACGCATCCTGAGTCTAAGCTCACTCTCTATCTGCACAAGTCCATTCATTCCTCGTGGACATTACTTAAATGTGCGGCAACAACCCTCCAATTAGAAGTTATGTTGCATCCTTCTTCCTTTAAGCAACTCCTTTTCGTTTTAGAAAATCTCCTGTTGCATAATAATCCATACTTCAAATTAGACCCGTAGACCCTAATCACCAATCACTAAAATTACCATATCGATCCAAACTCTCCTAAAGGTGCATACGCATCCTACTACCTAGCCCATATGCAACATTCGCCACTCTCCCAATTCGAGCAAACTCGATTCTTTAATCAACCAATCAAATTGCGCTTCTCATACCTGGCCTTCTAGAAGTTTTAAACACCGCCTGACACTTCCCACATGTCCTTCCTCATACTTTGCTGCTCGATTGTTGCCTTAAATAAAATCTGCCTTCGTCGCACTTGAATCCACAAATCTCTACTAACTTCAACTTTTTCTAAGATCATCTTTCTCGAGCTTCCAATATTAGAAATGTCAATTCAATCCTGAACCACCCTACCTCATGATGTCTAATAGTCGTTTCTCCAATATTATTCCTCAATGCCCTACCCCAAGCGAATTGTAGAAGACCATAAAACCGGCAATTTTAGTACATTCAGTAAGGACAACGACACTACATTGTAGAAGAAAACTCCGCCACGCTAGCAAATACCGAGTCTCGATACCTTGCCAATACAAACTTGAACATTCTCTGCCCGATTGCCTTTCCCCTGTCAGGAATAAAATATCGAATCTCTAGATAATGCGCTAAGTAAACCTACTTTCAAGTCATTTACTACCCCGATACATAGGAAAACATACTACCCTCATAACAATACTACGAAACAATTGTTCATAAGCATCATGGAAACTTGTGTCTAACCTCGAAGCTCTCAAAAGTACCGATAATGAGCTGAAGCAATAAAATACCATTCTACAAGGCGACTATAATAGTGCAATCAACTATACATTCTGCACCACATTCGTAGTGCCATTACAATTCTTAAATCTCGATTTATAACAAGCACTTCCCGTTGCATAAGATTGAGCAGGAAAGAAACAAAGACATAAGCCTCACAGAAATCAAATCACATGATAAAGAACCAAGAATGGAAGTACTCCTAACTGCCATGTAGCCTCCCGAAGATAAGTACATACGTCTCCATACTGATCCGTCTCTACTAGACTTGCTCATGACTCGTGAGACCTACGGGAACCTAGTGCTCTGATACCATGTTGTCATGACCTCAAATCTACTAAGGGTCGTGGTAGCGCCGGACACGGCTTTGAGGCAAACCAATTGAAATACTTAATTAAATTCTTGTTCTAAAAATTTTGAAAACACTTCTTTTAAACGATTAAAACATTACTCAGTATATTCCTCCAATTGAATAGTAAAATATTTAAACAACTTTTAAAATTTTAAACAAACCCAATTACATCCCAAAACCTGGTGTCACAAGTGCATGAGCAATTTCTAAGAAAAACCAAATAAAGTACAATAGCTTTGCGGAAGACAATTGGGCAGAAAATAAATTGAATCCTGAGAGAGACTATACTAGCTACGGGGTCGCCCCGAGGAAATACAGCTCACCTAGTCTCCGTTCAAACCATGCCACTATGCCATTAAGCCACTAGCCACACAAAATCCTGTGCAACAAAAATGCACAACAAGTGTAGTATGAGTACGAAAACAACATTTACTTAGCAAGTATCCCATCTAATCTCGAAGAAGTAGAGACGAGAGGTCGACTTCAACATTTGCTAATGGTCAAATAATAATATAATAAAGATGTGAGGAAATCATGGAATTATATAGCAGTTCTAACTCACAAAGAAGGAAAACAGGTAAACAACTTTAACAAATAATAAAGGATTTTCAAGATTAAAATTTCATTATCTTTATCAGTTTATGTCAGGCCATGAAAGGCAATATCAACATTTAATATTCTCAGGCAAGCAATGCAAGCATGCACATATCATGCTGAGGTCGACGGCCCGCTCCAACAGAAATGTAAACTGTGCACTGCCGAGGGTCGAATGGTTCGAACCATAGATTCATCTATTACCCCGCTCGCGAACTATTCTGCGACGCAGTTAACATAAAATAAACAAACACCCTACTCGCGAATCATACATGCGACGCAGGTACACAGAGTGATACATGCTCAAACAGTCAATTAAGAATTTATCGGGGAATATTTATCCAAATAAAAGCCAACTCACTTTTAACAATTTAAGGAAAAGAAGTTTAATCATTTTAGAAATTCGTTCACTAATTCACTGTGATTTAAGAAATTCAAGTTGTCAATAAGTTTACAATTAATCCAAGTATAGCATACTTTTGGGTCCTAGACTACTCGGACAATAGCATAAAGGTCACTACGCACAGACTCTCACCACTTTGTGCGTACGTAGCCCCCACAAATAGGATCACATAGTCAATTAACTCACCTATGGGGATAATTCCCTCTTACAAGGTTAGAAAGGAGACTCACCTTATTGGAAGATCCATAACCGGCATTCCGCACCCTTATGAAGACTCGAATCGATGCACAACGCTCCAAATCTAGCCAATAATTATGTAAACCCATTAATATAGCTAAGTCACTCATTATAATCCAATTTATAACAATTCCTAACCCCCGATCAAAAACTTGACAAAACTTCCCTCGGGTCTATGTGCCCGGATTCTAAAATTTCTCAAAGATAAAGTTTACCCATGAACACACAAACCCAAATATATGATTTTCTCTTAATTCTACACCAAAAATCATGGTCAAAATCCAAGAACAATAAGTTTCTAGGTTTTCCCTCAAACCCCAAGTTTTCTACAATTTCCTGCCTAAATCCATATAAAAACCTTGTATTTAACTCAAATCTAGCATAAAGTACTTACATCATGATAAGTGATGAAAATGGCACCTCAAAGTTGCTCCTAATCGGCTCAAATGGAAGAAAATGGGATTGGAATGAACCCAACCCTCGATTATTAATAGACCTCACGGCCTCAACTGTTTATGCACCTGCGGTCCCTTGACCGCTTATGCGGTTCCGCAGGTGCGGTTCAAAATACTGCTTCTGCGTTCCTCCCTGGGCCGCCTTTTTTCTGCTTCTGCACCATGCCTACCGCAGGTGCGGTCCCGCATCTGCGACGCCATAACCGCATCTGCAGTACTGGCTCCCTTCGCCTAATCCCGCATCTGCGGCTTTGTGGCTGCTTCTGTGGGTCCGCACATGCGCCCCAATTCTCGCAGGTACGGTTATGATAACAACCAACACTTCAGCTTTCTTCCAAACTCTAAATTCGATCCGTTATCATCCAGAATCCACCCGAGGCTCCCGGAACCCAAACCAATTATACCAACCAGTCCCATAACACATTAGGAACTTGTTCAAGGCCTCAAATCACATCAAACAATGGTAAAATCATGAGTCAACCTCCAATTCAAGCTTTAAGAACTTTGGAACTTCAAACTTCTACTTTTGATGCCGAAACATATTAAATCACGTCTGATTGACCTCAAATTTTGCACACAAGTCATATTTGACATTACAGACCTATTACAACTTTCGGAATCAGATTCCGACCCCGATCTCAAAAAGTCCACTTCCGGTCAAACTTCTCAAAAACCTTCAAATTTCTAACTTTAGAGAAATGGCTTCAAAATGGCCTACAGACCTCCAAATTCACTTCCGATCGAGCTCCCAACTCCAGAATCACACACGGAGCTACTCCTATACTCGGAATCACAAACAAACATCGATAACACTGAAATGCACTCCAAGCCAAACTTATAGAATTTCTTCCAAAATACTAACTTCCACAATGGGGTCCCGGGTTATCCAAAACCCGAACCGAGCATAAGCCAAAGTCCAAAATCATCATACGAACTGCTGGAACCTTCATATCCCGATTTCGAGGTCGTTTACTCACAATTTCATTATTAGTTCTTCCTTCAACTTTAAGCTGCCGAAATGAGAATTCTCTTTCCAAATCAACTCTAAACTTCCTGAAATCTAATTCCGACCACGGTACAAGTCATAATACCTGAAATGAAGCTGCTCATAGCTTCTGACTATTGAACAATGCGCTAGAGCTCAAAACGACCAATCGGGTGGCTACATAACTCTTGCGCCCAAATTTCTTGAACTTTTAGCAAACTGCATACCATCTTAATTCCTTTATATTTGGCTCTACAATGGCGAAAACTTCTAATTGAACCAAAAAAAGAGGTCGCCTCTTCATTAAGGCCCGTCGGTGACAGAGGTGCAGCGTAATATCACCTTGAGGATTTTGTTTCTGCGAGGTGCCCTACCGTTGCTGATTTTATGATTGAAAAGACCTCCTTGGTTTCAGATCAATGTGATTCAATCTCAGGGTACATATGCACAATTACCGATGATCTCCTTGCCAAGGTTAAAGAGGATTGCATCTGGGTTGAGAAGGCATGTGGTGGTACATTCACTTGAAGAATCGACCACTACCCACGTGGAGGGTTTTCTACGTGTTAATACTTATCTCTTCGTGCTGGTTCCCTTAGAACGTATCATCATCGCTTTCTGCAAGAGGTATGACATGACCCTTGGCAGAATCCATCCTTCATTCTAGAGAATAGTGATTCTCCTCTAATTCTTCGTAAGAAAAATCGAGGGATATCCCTTCACCTCGATCACCTTATGCGCCTTTACAACCCCCGACTATATCGAGGAAGGCTGATCAAACTTGCTCACCAAGCCAGCAAGGCCTCGTGCTCGAGTATAGATAAGGCCTGGGACAGAGGTTGGATGGGTCGATTTGTTCGACTAAATACTTTGGACCTATCCCTACAGAAGACATGCCATTTTTCTGAGAAATGGAACACGAATCGTGAGTAGTACTGCGCCTTGAATGTTCAATTTTGTTTTTTTACCTCTTCTCTTCTTCCTCATTGATGCTTTTAGTATTGCAGCTGTGGCCTAGGTGCCAGACATAGACCTCGAACTCAAGCAAATCATGCTTGGATGGAGTTATTAAAAGGTTATGGGAGGCCCATAATCATGGTAAGTTTTCTCCTCTGATTCAATACTGTTTAATTTTCTCCTTGTACTATTGAATTCTTATAGACTCTATTTTCTTGCGTAGGTATCCCCAAAGATGTTTCCATGACGCCTCCATTTGGTGATGAGGATGTGCCTCTCAAGTTCACTGCTCCGAAGCAGGGTAATGAAAAAATGAGGAAAAGGGCCCCGATTTCCCCGGACAAAGAAAATGTGACGATCCAAAGGGTCATCACTGATTTTCTCCCTTTTTCCGTGCTTTTGAGGCCTTGAAAACCTCATTGTTAGTTGCTGCAATTTGCATGCGCAATCCAGGTGCATAGCCGGAAAGTTTATATGTTAAATTATGTAAAAGTTGCTAAAATTTGGCTTTAAATGATTAAAGTTGACTTTGGTCAATATTCTGGGTAAACGAACCTGGACTCGTGATTCGACAGTTTCGGGGGGGCCGTAGAAAAATATGGGACTTGAGCGTATGCCATGAATTTAATTCCGAGGTCCCTAGCCCGGAAAGGAATTTTTGACGAAGATTGAAATACTGAAATTCTAAGGATTTACAGAAATCGGTTAATGTTTCATATCGTTTGAACCGGATCCGTATTTTGGTTCTGGAACCCGTACATGTTTAATATAATATGTGAGAATAGTGAGTAGGAATAATTTATAATTACTTAGGCTAGAAGCAATATAATAGCTTGAGAACAAAGGCACAAAATATTTGGGCCAAGCCCATTTAACGTTGCTGCTAAGTTGGAAGCAGAGTAAATAAGTAAAAATGTTCTTTTAGTTCTAATAGACACGCAAATACCTAAAGAAGAGAGAAAAGGGCTTCAAGTAGTCGCCGGCACATGCAAGTAGGAAGAAATGACTATAGAGGGTCTTTGGTGGAATTGACCAGGTATATTATTAAATTCATCCTATATCTATATTTTGAATTAAAGTAAGGAGAAATAATTAAGTGAAAATATTTCAGTTATGTATGTAAAGGGTCAGCATTGTTTTTAATTTCTTCTCTTCTTTTGTTGATATTTTATCTATCACGTTATGATTTTAACAAATAGTGTATAATATTGTACCTGTGAGTCTTTGGGAGTATAAATAGAATTTGTTAATACAAAAAAAAAGAGAAAAAAAAACCTTATTACTACGAAAAAGCTCTATAAGATTGTATTTCAGAATTAACTAATTTGCACATGGAATTGTGTTAGAAATATACCTTATTGTTAGATTAGTATATTACATGTTCATGTTGACGGACTTGAATAATTTTAAGACACGTATAGCTACAGGTTTATTAACAAAACGTAAGGTCCAGTATACTTAGGGACCTTTTTAAGTTAATGAGTTTCACATATGTGAGTGATTAAATGATTAGTTGAATAGATAGTGAGCCAAATATTGAATTTTGTACGAGAAGTATGAGATAATTCCAACTGGAATACTTGACATTACTAATTAATATTTGCATAGATTAAGGTTGTTTGGTTGGTGTTCTAGACGTTGCAAGTTGGAAAAACTCTCTGTTAGCGAGGTAAGTGTTTTTTCTAACTTTGGCTTGAGGGATTAGGATTAGGAAATTATTTGCTACGTGCTAATTGTGGAGTACGGTCCATAGGCATGGTGACGGTTATCTATGCACCGGAGTCTAGCATGACCGTGAGTCTTATATGTGTTGTATTCGGATTAAATGATACTTCTTTCTTGCTTGGTTGATAAGTATAACATAAAGTGAATAGTTGAGGACGGTTTGTGATTGGTTTGTCATATGGAGTATTTGCTCGGACTAGAAATTGCTACTCGATAAATAGGTAAGTAAAAGCGGAACATGTAGTGATTACTCCCTTGCCGGGATATTTGAATTGTTAGTTGTATTTTCTTGCCGGGATTTCTTGTAATTGTTGTTACTCCCCTCGCACTTGAGTTGCGATTATTGATTGGCTGAGTTCTTTGTATTAAATGTTGAGGATCGGGTTGCACGCTGCAACGGTATTAATTGTTGATGATTTGGTAGCACGGCCCAATGGTGGTTGATGAGTATAGAGGCTCGAGCTGTACACTACAACGGTGATATCTGTTGAGGATCGGGTGGCACGCCGCAATGGAGTATGAACTGAGTGTATTGTTTTCGTATGTAAAGACTTCCGTGTTTTTCTTATTAGTTGTCATTGTTCAGCTTCATTTCTTTACCCATGATTTCTATATTTAGACTGTCGTACCCCTCAGCATGCTCCCCTCTTTAACTGTTAAAATTAGTGTATTTCCTATTATTGCACATATATCTGTACATGTTATTTGTGGTAGGTCCTTATAGTCTCGTCACTACCTCTCCGAGGTTAGGCCAGGCACTTACCTGTGACGACCCGGCCCATCGTCACGATAGTTATCGCCCTGTTTCCCTCCAATTATGTTTCTTTATGTTCCCGTACCAGTATTTGAGCTGTTCGAGTAGGTTTGGATTGGTTTTTGACGAAAATGAGACACTTAGTCTCTTTAAGGGGAGCTTGTTTTGGAAAAGTCAACTGAAAGTTGACTATTGGGTTAGAGGGATCGGATGTGAATTCTGATGACTCGGTTAGCTTCGAGAGATGACTCTAAATTGGGATTTGATGGCGCATTTGAGCTTCGATTTTGGTAAATTTTATATGTACGGACTCGTGGCCAGATAAGGAATCTGGTGATACGACTTTTGTAATTTTTTGAGAAGTGGGCCAGGGGCTCAAAATTATCCAACTTCGTATTTTTGGGTGTTTTTTGAGTTTTTTTTCAATTGGGTTAAATCCCATTAGATTATTATAACCTATTCCTTGTGGTTTTAGTCAGATTCTGCACATGAAGAGGTCGATTTGCGAGGAAAGCGCAAGGCGAGCTAGGATTTTGGCCGGTTTGAGGTGAGTAATGGTTATAAATGATATAATGAGGGTTTAAAATCCCGTATTTGCACTGTGCGGTGCTATGTTGAGACCAAACACGTGTTGTGTGATGAGCGTGGTGATGTTACTGCTGGGGATTCAGACTTGGTCCATCCCGATTGATGACTTACTGTACTTTTTGACCGAGACTGAGATATTATCTGTATATTTTGGGCTAGTTGCCATGTTTGGGGCCTTGGGCCGATCTGTCAAACCCTTAGGGAGCATGTTGAACTGATTGACCTCACTTTACCTATTGAACTTATACGCTCAGTCCTGTCCTCAACTGTGAATCATGAAATAACACGGATTTAGTAATTGGCACCCAAAATGAGAAATACCTAGGGTTGAATACCCTATCTTAGCTGAGTGCGCCTGAAAGGCCAAGTCTATATTGACTGAGAGGGGCCAAGGACCCCATAGTGATCGTATTTGATATATGACGGATCGGACTGCATGCCGCAGCAGTATATACATACACATGTATATGGATCGGACTGCACGCCGCAATATTATAGCGCTTGTGCTGAAGGAGCCCCTCCAAATTCTGCACACATCCCTAATGAACGCGGTCAACTATATCTATTGGATCGAGCTGCGCGCCGCAGTATTATATATATTATATTGGATCGGGATGTGCGCCGCAGTATATTGGACCAGGCTGTGCGTCGGAGCAGTGTTAGCAAAATGTCGGACGGATAGAGGAGTTTTATCAGTTTCTTTTCCTTGCTTAGAACATATTTACTGCATTCACTGCTGATTTTAGAACTGTGTAGTATTCTTACCAGATTTCTTATATTAAGTTGTTATTTATTGTTGTTACTCACTGAGTTGGAGTACTCACTCTACTCCCTGCACCCTGCGTACAGATACAGGGATCCCGAATGCTTAGTTGTGATTATTTTTTGTTGTCCAGTTCAGTACCGGAGTCATCGAGGTAGCTGTTCGGCATCCGCAGTACCCGATTTCTCCTGTTATCCATCTTTTACTTTTGCATCTAGATTTCCTTTGTATATGGTATTGGTCAGTTATATCTAGAGGCTATGACTTGTGACGCCGGATCTTTTGGGCTGTTATTACTTTTGTTATGGTATTATGCACTGTTCCTATTAATATCAAACTGAGAATTTTATGCTAAACTTGGTATTTTAAGTTAATGATTTGGATGGAAATGTTTGAATGGTTGGGCCTAACAAAGTTTTGGGCGCCATCACGACCGGGGTTTGGGTCGTGACAAGTTCGTATCAGAGCCTAGGTTAGCAGGCCTCATGAGTCATGAGCTGGTTAAGTAGAGTCTCGCGGATCGGTACAAAGACGTCTGTACTTATCCTCAAGAGGCTATAGAACCATTAGGAAAAACTTCATATTCTTGAAATTCTTGTCGTGCGACTTTGTTAGTCCGAGGACTAAACATCAATATTCTATTCCCTTGTAGATGATGAGGACGCGCCGGATCGAACGTGGCAGAAGACCACCATTTCCACCCGCTAGAGGCTGAGGATGCGGCCGTCGTGGTCGAGGCATAGCTGTAGGGGCAGCGCCAGTTGACCCACCAGTTGCCCCCACTCAGGATCAGCCTCCAGCTGTAGAGGTTCCAGCAGCACCTGCTCAGGCACCAGCGGTGCCTATTGTGACTCTGGGTCTTCAAGAGGCCCTGGCTCAGATTTTAACAATTTGCACTGGCCTGGCTCAGAAAGTCTCGGCCACACTGCCGCATTTACATCTCTGACCGGGGGTGGTCATCAGACCCCCACAGCTCGCACTCTTGAGCAGGGTGTGCAGGGTTTGCAGACACCGGAGGCACCACCAGTTCAGCCAGTTGTTCCGGTTTAGCGTGATGGGGTGCCAGTGATGGCAGATGACGAGCAGCGTCATCTTGAGAGGTTCAGTAGGCTTTCACCTCCTACTTTCAGTGGTATTTCGAGTGAGGATGCCTAGGGGTTTTTTTGATAAGTGTCAACGCATGCTTCGGACAACAAGGATTTTTGAGACCAGCGGGATCAGCCTTTATATGATGGGAGGCATATGAGAGGCGTAGGCCGGTAGGTACAGTGCCGTTGTCTTGGCAGGAGTTCTCTACTATCTTTCTGGAGAAATAGGTACCACGGTCGTAGAGGGAGGAGTTGCGCAGGTAGTTTGAGTGTCTTTGTCAAGGGGATATGTCTGTGACACAGTATGAGGTGAGATTCTCATAGTAGCTCATTATGCTCCGTGGATGGTTTTGATTGATTAGGAGAGGATCAGAGTTCCAGCGCAAAGTTCGTCTCATGCCCCATCTGTTCAGGGTTCATCCCGGCCGAGTTCTTCCGCTAGCCACTCTAGTGCGAGGGGTTCCCTTCAGTCCCAGTCCCCAGTGCCAGGGAGGTGTTATGAGTGTGGCATGTTTGGGCATATGCGGATGGAGTGTCCCCGACGTGCATCCAGTTCATCTCACTAGAGGGGCCAGCCCTCATCTTCTGGCCCAGTGTCTTCAACACCCGCCCTACCAGCTAGGGGTAAGGGTCATGCAGCTAGGGGTTTCCCTAGAGGGGGAGGCTGATCTGGTGGTGTTCAGGCTCGTTTCTATGCTCTACAGAGCAAGTCAGATGTTGTTGCTTCGGATGTTGTTATCACAATTATTATTTCAGTCTGCCATATGGATGCCTCAGTCTTATTTGATCCCGGATCCACTTATTCCTATGTATCTTCTTACTTTTCTCATTATTTGGGTACGACCCGCGAGTGTCTTGCGTTACCTCTACACGTATCTACCCCGGTGGATGATACTATTATTGTGGACCACATGTATCAGTCCTATCTTGTTACTATTGAGGGTCTGGAGACCCGAGTGGACTTGCTGCTATTGAGCATGGTAGATTTCAATGTTGTTATGGGCATGGATTGGATATCCCCGTGCCATGCAATTCTAGAATGTCATGCCAAGACAGTCACTTGGGATATGTCAGGTATTCCGAGGATTGAGTGGCACGGTACGACTGATTATGTACCCATTAGGGTAATTTTCTTCTTAAAGTCCCAGCGGATAGTTGGGAAAGGATGTTTATCATATCTAGCACTTGTGAGGGATGTTGGAGCTGAGGCTCCTAGTCTTGACTTGGTTCCCGTGGTGAGAGAATTTCCTAATGTGTTTCCAGCAGACCTGCCGGGCATGCCGCCGGATAGGGATATTGACTTCGGTATTGACCTGGTGCCGGGCACTCAGCCCATCTCTATTCCTCCCTATCGTATGGCACTAGCAGAGCTAAAAAAGTTGAAGGAACAACTTCAGGAACTCCTAGATAAGGGGTTCATTCGCCCGAGTGTGTCGCCATGGGGTGCACCAGTGTTATTTGTAAAGAAGAAGGATGGCACAATGAGAATGTGCATTGATTACGGACAATTGAACAAAGTGATAGTGAAGAACAAGTGTCCACTACCCTGTATTGAGGATTTGTTTGACCAGCTTCAGAGGGCAAAGGTATTCTCTAACATTGATCTCCATTCAGGCTATCACCAGCTGAAGATTAGGGATACTGATAACATGAAGACAACTTTCAGGACGAGATATGGGAATTATGAGTTTCTAGTTATGTCATTTGGGCTAACTAATGCCCCAACCACATTCATACACTTGATGAATAGTGTGTTTCGGCCGTATCTGGATTCTTTTGTGATTGTGTTTATTGATGAAATTCTGGTGTACTCGTGTAGCTAGGAGGAGCACGCGCAGCACTTGAGGGTGGTATTGCGGAGGTTGAGAGAGGAGAAGCTTTATGCATAGTTCTCCAAGTGTGAGTTCTGGCTCAATTTCGTGGCTTTTCTAGGACACCAGGTGTCCAGTGACGATATTCTGGTTGACCCAAAGAAGATTGAGGTGGTGCCGAGTTGGCACAGGCCATCCTCAGCTACTGAGATTCGGAGTTTCCTCGTTTGGCGGGATATTATGTTTGTTTAGGTTTTTTCATCTATTTCCTTGCCTTTGATGAAGTTGACGTAGAAGAATTCTCGATTTGCATGGTCGGATGAGTGTGAGGAGAGCTTCCAAAAGCTCAAGTCAGCTTTGACGACAGCTCTGGTACTAGTATTGTCATCAGCTTCAGGCTCTTACACGATGTATTGTGATGCTTCGAGAGTTAGGATCGGGTGTGTATTAATGCAGGGGGTAGAGTTATTGCGTATGCTTCGAGTCAGCTAAAGCCCCATGAGAAGAACTACCCTGTTCATGACTTAGAGTTGACTGCTATCGTTAATGCTTTGAAGATTTCGAGGCACTATATATATGGTGTATCCTGTGAGGTGTTCACGGACCATCGCACTCTTCAATACTTGTTTAAGCAGAAGGATCTCAATTTGAGACAGCGGAGATGGTTTGAGTTACTCAAGGATTATGATATTACCATTTTGTATCATCCGGGGAGGGCCAATGTAGTGGCTGATGCTTTGAGCCGGAAGACGGTTAGTATGGGTAGCTTGGCGTACATTCCAGTTGGGGGAGGCCCCTTGCAGTTGATGTTCAGACCTTGGCTAATCGGATGGTGAGGTTAGATGTTTATGAGCCCAGTCGAGTGTTGGCTTGTGTGGTTTCCCGATCTTCTTTGTTTGATCGCATTAGGGAACGCCACTATGATGACTCGCATTTGCTTGTCCTGAAAGATAGGGTCCAGCACGATGATGCCAGAGATGTGACTATTGGTGATGATGGTGTGTTGCGGATGCAGGGCCAGATTTGCGTGCCCAATATGGAAGGGCTCCGAGAGTGGACATTAGAGGAGGCCCACAGCTCACGGTATTCCATTCATCCGGGTGCCGCAAAAATGTACCAGGATTTGAGACAACATTATTGGTGGAGAAGAATAAAAAAGGATATTGTGAGTTATGTGCCTCGGTGTCTCAATTGTCAGCAGGTCAAGTATGAACATCAGAGACCCGGTGGTATACTTCAGCAGATGAATCCTCCGAAGTGGAAATGGGAGAGGATTACTATGGACTTTGTGAGTTGTCTCCCTCGTACCTCGAAGAACTTTGATTCCATTTGGGTGATTGTGGATAGGCTGACCAAGTCCGCACACTTCATTCTGATGTGTACTACCTATTCTTCAGAGCGGTTAGCGGGGATTTTCATCCGGGAGATTGTGCGGTTGCATGGGGTTCCAGTTTCTATTGTCTCAGATAGGGGTACTCAGTTTACTTCCCAGTTCTGGAGGACCTTTATCAAGAGTTGGGCACACAGGTACAGATGAGCACGACATTTCATCCTTAGACAGACGGACAATCCGAGCGTACTATCTAAATATTGGAGGACATGTTACGCGCCTGCGTTATTGATTTTGGAGGCTATTGGGTTGAGTTCTTACCACTCGCAGAGTTTGCTTATAACAACAACTATCTATCCAGCATTCAGATGGCATCGTACGAGGCTTTATATGGAAGACAATGTAGATCTCCGGTTGGCGAGTTTGAGCCCGGTGAGGCTACATCATTGGGGACAGAGTTAGCACAGGATGCCTTAGAGAAGGTGAAAGTGATCTAGGAAAGACTTCGTACAGCTCAGTCGTGTCAGAAGAGTTATACAGACCGGAAGGTTCGAGATGTATCTTAAATGGTGGGCGAGAAGGTCTTATTGAAGGTTTCTCCAATGAAAGGCGTTATGAGGTTCAAAAAGAAAGGGAAGCTGAGTCCGCGGTTTCTCCAATGAAAGGAGTTATGAGGTTCGGAAATAAAGGGAAGCTGAGTCCGCGGTTCATTGGACCTTTTGAGATACTTAGGAGGATTGGGGAGGTGGCCTATATGCTTGCTTTGCCACCCAACTTGTCGGGAGTTCACCCGGTGTTCCATGTTTCTATGCTCAGGAAGTATGTTGGGGACCTGTCTCATGTATTAGACTACAACACGATCCAGTTGGATGAGGACTTGACATACGATGTGGAGTTAGTGGCTATTTTGGGCCGTCAGATTCGAAAATTGAGATCAAAGGACATAGCTTTGATGAAGGTGTAGTGGAGAGGTTGGCCCATGGAGGAGGCCATTTGGGAGACTGAGCGGGAGATGCAGAGCAGATATCCTCGCTTGTTTGAGACTCCAGGTATGTTTCTTGACCCGCTCGAGGACAAGCGTTTGTTTTAAATGGGGAAGATGTGACGACCCAGCCCGTTGTCACGAGAGTTACCACCCTGTTTCCCTCCAATTATGTTTCTTTATGTTCCTGTATCAGTTTTTGAGCTGTTCGGGTAGGTATGATTGGTTTTTGATGGAAATGAGATACTTAGTCTCTTTAAGAGGAGCTTGTTTTGGAAAAGTCAACTGGAAGTTGACTTTTTGGCTAGAGGACTCGGATGTGAATTTTGATAACTAGGTTAGCTTGGGGGAATGATTTGTGACTTAGGAGTGAAATCAGAACTTAATTCGGAGGTCCGGGTAGAATTAATCTTGAATTGGCTAAGTTTGAATTTTGGCGGATTCCGATTGATAGGTGAAAATTTTGATCCGAGGCTCGGAATGGGATTCCGAGGATTTCAGCTGCTCCGTTAGGTGATTTTTGATATGCGTGCAAACTTTCAGTTCATTCGAGGTGGTTAGGTCGAGTTTTTGATTGAAAATGCAATTCGGAAGTTTTAAAGAAATTTAGGCTTTGATTTGATCATAATTGAAGATTTTCATGTTACCTTTAGCGTTTTGATGATTCAAGCAAGTTTGGATGAAGTATTAGGACTAGTTTCTGCTTTTGGTTGAGGTCCCGGGGGCCTCGGGGTGATTTCTGGTGGTTGAGCGAAGGTTTTTGGAGTTGTTGCATGAAAAAGATATTAGGCTTCTGGTATTTCCGCATCTGCGGAAAGGGAGCCGCAAAAGCAATTCCGCAGATGCGGCTAGGTCCATCGTAGTAGTGGCCTTGAGGGGCAGGAGTGGTTACCTCAAAAGCAGACGAGGTGTCGCCTCTGCGAGTCCGCAGAAGAGGAAATGAAGTCGCAGAAGCGGAAAGGGGGTTCCGCAGAAGCGGAAGTGCGATCGCAAAAGAGGAAGGTCGAGATTTAAGGAAAATCCATAGAAGCGGTTCAAAGGATGCAGAAGCGGTCATGCAAAGGTGGTTACGGGACCACAGGAGTGAAATGTCTGAACGGTTTAAACAGTAATCTATTCAGCGAGTTCATTCATAACTTCCTCCACTTTTGACCAACTTGGGAGCTTTTTGGTAGAGATTGAAGAGGGTTTCAATGGGAATTGATTGGGGGTAAGTCTTGTGACTTAGAAACGTCATTTTTGTTAAGGATCAACCTTAAATTCATGGAAAATTTTGGAAAAACTAGAAAAACTAGGGCTTGTTTTTTGAATTCTAAATTGGGATTTGATGGCCCATTTGAGTTTCGATTTTGGTAAATTTTATATGTACAGATTTCGTGGTGAGATCAGGAATCCATTTCGTGATTTTTTGATAAGTGGGCCCGGGGCTCGGGTTTCGCCAACTTCGTATTTTTGGGTATTTTTCGAGTTCTTTCAATTGGGTTAAAGTCCATTAGCTTATTATAACCTATTCCTTGTGGTTTTGGTCAGATTCTGCACTCGAGGAAGTCGATTTGTGAGGAAAGCGCAAGGTGAGCTAGGATTTTGGCCGGTTTGAGGTGAGCAATAGTTATATATGATATACTGAGGGTTTGAAACCCCGTATTTGCACTATGCAATGCTATGTTGAGATGAAACACGCACCGTGTGATGAGCGTGGTGATGTCACTGCTGGGGATTTGGACTTGGTCCATCCCGATTGATGACTTACTATACTTTTTGATTGAGACTGAGCTTATATATGTATAATTTGGGCTAGTTTCCATGTTGGGGCCTTGTGCCGATCTGTAGAACCCTTAGGGAGCAAGTTGAACTGCTTGACCTCACTTTACCTATTGAACTTATACGCTCAGTCCTGTTCTCAACTGTGAATCATGAAATAAACCGGACTTAGTAATTTGCACCCTAAATGAGAAATACCTAGGGTTGATTACCCTGTCTTATCTGAGTGGGCCCAAGAGGCCAAGTCTATATTGACTGAGATGGGTCAAAGACCCCATAGTGATGGTATTTGATATATGCCGGATCGGGCTGCATGCCACAGCAGTATATACATATACATGTATATGGATCGGACTACACATCGTAGTGATATATTATATGGATCGGACTGCACGCCGCAATATTATAGCGCTTGGGCTGAAGGAGCCCCTCCAAATTCTGCACACATCTCTAGTGACTGCAGTCGACTATATCTATTGGATCCCGCTGCGCGCCACAGTATTATATATATTATATTGTATCGGGATGTGCGCCGCAGTATTATACATTATATTGGACCAGGCTGCGTCCCACAGCAGTGTTAGCAAAATGTCGGACAGATAGAGGAGTTTTATCGATTTCTTTTCCCTGCTTAGCACATATTTACTGCCTTCACTACTGATTTTTGAACTGTGTAGTGTTCTTACCGAATTTCTTATATTCAGTTGTTATTTATTGATGTTGCTCACTGAGTTGGAGTACTCACTCTACTCCCTGCACCCTGCGTGCAGATACAGGGGTCCCGGAGGCTTAGTTGTGATTATTTGATGCAGTCCAGTTCAGTACCAGAGTCATCGAGGTAGCTTCCAGCGTCCGAAGGACCCGATTTCTCCTCTTATCCATCTTTTACTTCCGCATCTAAATTTCCTTTGTATAGGGTATTGATCAGTTGTATCTAGAGGCTCTGACTTGCGATGCCGGATCTTTTGGGCTGTTATTACTTTTGTTATGGTATTCTACATTGTTCCTATTAATATCAAACTGAGAATTTTATGCTAAACTTGGTATTTTAAGTTAATGATTTGGTTGGAAATGTTCGAATGGTCGGTCTTGCCTAACAAGGTGTTGGGCACCATCACGATCGGAGTTTGGGTCGTGACATTACAAACACATGGGGTCGGTTGTGATGATGCTACACCCTGTGTATTTCTTTTGCACAGATCAAAATGCAGCTTTCGGACCGCAGCAGTATTAGATCGGGAGCAGACCTTCAGTCCAGGGACTCTTAAGGTAGCCTTGCTAATGTCCACAGGCCCGAAGTCTCTTCTATCTTTATTTAGTTTGTTAGCTCTTGTATTGAAATAGACTGTTATGATTTCTTTCAGACGATTGTGTTTAGTACATCCAAGAAGTTTGTGAGTATTGTGATACCAATCTTGGGTAGAGGATTTTGTTAAACTTTCCACATTTCATTTAGTTAATTATATTTGATTCTTCCGCTCATTTTATTTGCTTCATCCTAATTATATTATCGAAAATGTTAGTTAAAATGATTGAATATTGGCTTGCCTAACTCCTAATAGTAGGCGCCATCACGACTCCCGATGGTGAAAAAGACGGGTCGTGGTAGAAAAGAAGAAACCAAAGAAGAAGTTGTGCAAGCCCACGAGAAGCACCAGCATTCTATACCCTGATTCAGTCCATCGAAAGCTAGTATAGAGATACTAGCTTTCTTCTGTAGCTTGTGACTTATGTTGTTTCGTGTTTTGGGAAAACATTGTGTATCCTCGAGTGTTGGTATTGTACATGCTGAGTGGTATTTTTATCAAATATTTCATTACTTGTTGCAGTTAGTTGTTAGAGTTTTTCTTTCATTTTTCGTTATTTTCGCAAATTTTAGACTTACCTAATCGTAGACTAGGTGTCATCACGACATTTCACGGAGGGAAGATTGGGTCGTGACAGGTAAAAGGTAAAATACATATAGGTTTTAAAAATACGTAATTAAATAATTAATTAAGCCAGGTATGATCAAAGAGGCTGTGCTAAAAATACGGAATTCGAAAATGCCTAATACCTTATTCTGGATTAACAGAATTTCTTACTCGGTCTTATGTATTTCGCGAACTTTAAAATGGAGTCAATTTCCTCGATTTGGGATTTTATAACAAAGTAGTGACTTGGGACACCAAAATAATTATTTCAAGTGGTGATTTAATTAAGTAAATGTTGGAAATCATGTATATCTATGATATGTGCGCTTTGGTTGTATGAGCATGATTTTCAGGTATAGGTTTTGATGAATGACAAACAATGAAGTCAAGTGTCAAACAACAATATTGTATGACAATCAATCAAATGGCAAGAAGCATACTGATGACGAGCCAAAGAGTTCAAGACCGAAGACCCAAGACGTAGGTCGTTTGGTAGAACCAATGTAAGGACAACATTTAAGTTATCTTATCCTTTGGCTCAACATTAGGTCATCATAAACATGCATAAAACATTTTTATCATAAACATGCATCTTTGTACTAAACCAAAATGATTTGTATTTTAGTCAAAATGGTTTTTAAACATATCTTTTAAAATCTGGACCTCAACAATCGATTATTTGAATCCTACAATCGATTGTATTAAGACAGTGTGATCTGAAGTTTTTCAAAATAGCAAACAATCGATTGTCTACTTTTAACAATCGATTATTTTGAGACAGTGTGCAACCGAAGTTTTTAATATCAAAACAATCGATTGTCTTTGTCACACAATCGATTACAAACAATCGGTCTCTTCATACAATCGATTATATTTTGACCGTTTCCATAGAATCCTAAATTGATTTTTGAACGTTGAAGAACAATCGATTATTCAGGGTTAACAATCGATTGTTTAGCCTAAAATCAGGAATCTGTTTTTTGAACGTTGGTCAAACAATCGATTGTCTACTCCAAATAATCGATTGTCTGAGCACAGAATCAGGGATTTTATTTGTCAATTAAGCAACGGTCAGTACCACTTTTTCACCTATAAAAAGAGGTCTTTTGAGCTGATTTTAAACACACAACTCTTGCATATATTGATATACATATTGATCATTTTCAAGCATCATTTTAGAGCTTTTGTTGAGCCATTTGATAGACAACTTTGTGTTGTTCATAGAGCTTATTTTGTTTCTCTTTATCCACTCTATTGAGAGAGTATTTGTTGTAAAAGAGAGTTGTTTGAGAAGAACATATCTTCTCATTTGTCGGGTTTGCTAAGTACCCAAAGTCTTAGTGGTTGAAGTCTTGGGGTGAGGTATTCTCAAGCAAGTGAAGTCTTAAGGTGTGGTATCCTTGAGCAACTGTAACGGTTTGTTAAGCACCCGTAAGCTTGATGAAGATAGTGGAAATCTCGAGAGAGTCTCTCGGGGACTGGACTAGCCACGGGTTGTGGTGAACCAGAATACATCGGTGCGTTCGTTCCTATTTATTTACTTATCGCACTTATTTAATTCCTGCAATTTTTAAATTCCGTAAGTTTACGCTGTTTTATATTATAACGCTATTCACCCCCCTCTAGCGTTAAGCGTATTTTCTAACAATTGGTATCAGAGCCTAACTCTCTAAAAGCCTTAACCAGTTGAGAGAAATATATATTTTTCTGTTGAGAATATTGAACGCAGGAACGATGGATGAAGGACAGTCCACCACTTGTGCTCCACTATTTGACGGAACAAACTATACATATTGGAAAGAACGGATGAGTATCTTCCTCAAAGCAAACAGTTTTCGTTTGTGGCAAATCATAAAAAATGGTGAACCAATGCCGACAAAGAAAGTTGGAGAAACCACGGTTCCAAAGAAGGAAGATGAATATGATGCCGAGGACATCAAGAAAGTTGAAAATAATGCAAGGGCCATCCATGTATTATATTGTGTGGTGAGTCCGGATGTTTATCGAAAAATCTCTTGCTGCACAACCGCCAACGAGATGTGGAATAAGCTCGAGATCATTTATGAAGGTACGCCTCAAGTCCGAGAAGCCAAAATTGATTTTCTAACATATAAATATGAAATCTTTAAAATGGAGAAGGAACCCATTGGTGTTATGTTTGAACGATTTTTAAGAATCGTCAACGATTTCCATGCTCTCGGGAAAGTTTACACGAACAAAGATCTTGTTTGAAAAGTCCTACGGAGTCTCACTCCCGAATGGCGCTCCAAAGCCAATGCCATCCAAGAGTCAATGGGATTCACGGACATCACAATTGATGGACTAAGAGGTAACCTCGAAACTTATGATAGCACAATTCTTAATCCTTATCTTAGAGCAATTCAAATTTTGCCTTCAAAGCCTCATCCTCTAAACGAGAAGAGGTAAGTGATTCGGAAAGGGATGATGATAATATTTCAAATGATATAATTGAAAAGTCTTGTAAGTCTATGAAAAAAGACAAGAAGAAGAAGAAACACCATAGGCGCTTATCATGGGATTCGGACAGCTCAAGCGATGAAACCGCCGCATTATGCCTCATGGCTAACGAAGGAGAAGAGGTAAGTACATCTAACTCTCACTCGTTTGAAGAATTACAAAATGCCTATGATGAATTGTATGGTGAATTTTTTAATGCTTCCAAAACTATCATAGAATTGAAGAAAACACTTTCTTTGCAGAAAACACTTTCTTTGCAAGAAACAGATTTTCATAAAACACTTTCTTTACAAGAAAGGGAGTTTGAAAAATCATCTTCTTTGAAAGAAATAGATTTTGAAAAATTGACTGATGAAAATGATGTTCTTAAAAATAAAATTGAGGTTTTAGAAAAAGAAAATAAATTTTTGGACAATGACATTGTTGATTTTAAAAATAAAATCAAGGAATTGAATGAAGCTTTTTCTTTTGATAAATGCTCCAATTGTTCTTCTTGCAATTCTTTAAAATTAGAGAACATAGAACTTAGAAATGCACTAGAAAAAAGTAGTGTTAATAGTCCTAAAATTGAAGTCATTAAAAAGGATAAAAGTAATGAGGTTGGTCCATCTAGAAAGAATTCTAGGAACCTCACTAATGAGTCTAAGATTAATTGTTTTAGACCACCTAGAAACAACTCTAGGACTTGTGTTAATGAGTCTAGAATGAATAATTTTAGACCACCTAGACACAATTCTAGGAATTTTATAAATGAGTCTAGAATGAATAATTTTAGACCACCTAGACATGACTCTAGGAAATTCAACGCTTCTAGGGGGAACAACTTTAGATCACCTAGAACGCATTTGGCTCAACCTAGACATATGCACAATCCTAATGTTGTTTGTCACTATTGTAATCGGGTAGGACACATTGCACCCGTTTGTTTTGCTAAACATAGAGACTTATGCATTGATTATGATTATTATTATCCTAACCCCCAAGGACCCAAAAGAAGTTGAGTACCAAAAACCTATTTTTAGGTTCTTTTTGCAGGTGTGCTTGAAGACTACAATATTGTAGTGGATGCACCAAGTACGAAACCTTAATGCATTAAGGGGGAACGTCGGTTAGTTATCGTATTTTGAATAAAATCGCAATAAGTTGATATGTGCTAATCATCAATATTATTTTGATGAGTTCTGCTTTGAATAACAATTAGTATCATTTAGTGTTAAAATAAATGAATGATGTTTTGATGAATATTCTTAGTTTAAAATAACAATTGGCATAAGTTGAGAAAAATGACCGTTATTATTAGTATGCCATTTACTAACACTTGATATGATCTTGGTTATCACAATTGATATCATCAATAGTATAAATAATTTTTGGTATAGTCTTTTTGCTAATGCCAAAAGGGGGAAGAATATGGGCGATATGCATGCCTTAATTGAGGGGAACTTTTTGATTATATTGAAATGGTTGCATAAATTGTATGTTGAGATATAGCATGAATTTAGGGGGAATTCAATATGCATATCTTCCGTTGTTTGTCATTATCAAAAAGGGGAAAATTGTTGGAAATCATGTATATCTATGATATGTGCGCTTTGGTTGTATGAGCATGATTTTCAGGTATAGGTTTTGATGAATGACAAACAATGAAGTCAAGTGTCAAACAACGATATTGTATGAAAATCAATCAAATGGCAAGAAACATACTGATGACGAGCCAAAGAGTTCAAGACCGAAGACCCAAGACGTAGGTCATTTGGTAGAACCAATGTAAGGACAACATTTAAGTTATCTTATCCTTTGGCTCAACATTAGGTCATCATAAACATGCATAAAACATTTTTATCATAAACATGCATCTTTGTACTAAACCAAAATGATTTGTATTTTAGTCAAAATGGTTTTTAAACATATCTTTTAAAATCTGGACCTCAACAATCGATTATTTGAATCCTACAATCGATTGTATTAAGACAGTGTGATCTGAAGTTTTTCAAAATAGCAAACAATCGATTGTCTACTTTTAACAATCGATTATTTTGAGACAGTGTGCAACCGAAGTTTTTAATATCAAAACAATCGATTGTCTTTGTCACACAATCGATTACAAACAATCGGTCTCTTCATACAATCGATTATATTTTGACCGTTTCCACAGAATCCTAAATTGATTTTTGAACGTTGAAGAACAATCGATTATTCAGGGTTAACAATCGATTGTTTAGCCTAAAATCAGGAATCTGTTTTTTGAACGTTGGTCAAACAATCGATTGTCTACTCCAAACAATCGATTGTCTGAGCACAGAATCAAGGATTTTATTTGTCAATTAAGCAACGGTCAGCACCACTTTTTCACCTATAAAAAGAGGTCTTTTGAGCTGATTTTAAACACACAACTCCTGCATATATTGATAGACATATTGATCATTTTCAAGCATCATTTTAGAGCTTTTGTTGAGCCATTTGATAGACAACTTTGTGTTGTTCATAGAGCTTATTTTGTTTCTCTTTATCCACTCTATTGAGAGAGTATTTGTTGTAAAAGAGAGTTGTTTGAGAAGAACATATCTTCTCATTTGTCGGGTTTGCTAAGTACCCAAAGTCTTAGTGGTTGAAGTCTTGGGGTGAGGTTTCCTCAAGCAAGTGAAGTCTTAAGATGTGGTATCCTTGAGCAACTGTAACGGTTTGTTAAACACCCGTAAGCTTGACGAAGATAGTGGAAATCTTGAGAGAGTCTCTCGGGGATTGGACTAGCCACGGGTTGTGGTGAACCAGAATACATCGGTGCGTTCGTTCCTATTTATTTACTTATCGCACTTATTTAATTCCTGCAATTTTTAAATTCCGCAAGTTTACGCTGTTTTATATTATAACGCTATTCACCCCCCCTCTAGCGTTAAGCGTATTTTCTAACAGTAAATAATCCCATTTCGAATTATGTCACTTTAATTGGAAAAATTTACCATTCTTCGTAAAAAGGAGGTGTGACAGTTGAGACTCTTGTGTGCATTGTGGTTGAGTTATATGCTCTTTATTCTGAAAATACTAGTATTATTGTTAGTTTCTTTGACAAGTTCTGATATTTGATGTGCGATTTTGATACGTTGTGATATTGATAGGCATGTGCTCGTATACGGTGTTGGGGTTGAAACACATGCGGCGTGATAAGGTGGGTTTAATATGCATGGCTAGTAGGGGAACTACTAGAAGTTATGCGGTGTGGTTAGATGTGCTAAAACGCATGATGATATTTTAGGAAAAATGATTTTCAAAACTTAATGCAAGACTCCCTCAAAGATATAAGGAGATTCTGAATTGATTTATGATTTGAGACTACGAGGTGGTACCTCGGTTGTGACTCTTGTTAATACTTTCTATTTCTTCATTTGTGTTTTGTTGTTTTGTTCCGTGTCATGATATCCCTTTTTTCTTCTGTAAAGTATTACCTGTCTTAGTCCAGTGTAGCTATTCTCGATGTACTTCTTTAATTGTCTCATTTCTATTACTATCATCATTTTCATTATTATACGCTTATACAATTTTCTTATTTATTTCAATGGGGCCTTAATCGGACCTCGTCACTATGCTACCGAGGTTAAACTTGACACTTATTGGGTACCGTTGTGGTGTATACATACTATTCTTATGAATATCATTTTGTGCAGATTCAGGTACCTCCTACCAGTCGGGGCATCAGTGAGTTGAGTTCGTTCACTGAGACTTCAAGATACACCTGCCAGTGTCCGCAGGCCTCGGAATCACCCTCTATCTACTTTTATATTTTCCTTCTTCTACTAGTTACATGGATGACTACGATAATATTATAGAGCTTGTGATTCGATATCACTAGGTTTTGAGCAAATTCTATATGTTGAGCAGTAGAGTTTATTTTATACAGTTGTGGAGTATTTAAGAGTTTATTTTATATTTCAGTTATTTCCGCATGTTTGTTAGGCTTACCTAATCTTAGAGACTAGGTGCCGTCACGATATCTTACGAAGGGAAATTGGAGTGTGACAAAAATATTATGTGTAAACATGGGTGGCTCAAGTATATACGGTGCCTAAACCCCAAATTTATTGTGTTTAAAAGAGAGTTATAAGATATATTTTTATTTTAAGTTTATTCTTCTAGCTTTTTGAGTTACAAAGTTATTAATAATCCTTTTTATATTCGATTTTCTCTAATACTTCATTTTCAATTGATAATATAACCAACTCATTTAATCTTTTTTGAGATATTGTTGATCTTAGATAAAAATTTATAGAGCAATATAAATAAAGAACTATTAAAAGCTTAAAAGTATTGTTGAACACAAAGATAAAGATAGAAAATATATAGGGGTTTCTGAAATATAAAGAGATTGAGAAAAAAAAGAGTGACTTGGACAAATTAAGAAAGAAAATATAAAATTTTTACACGTTATCTAATGAAGGAGTAAGAAGTAAAAAATTAAAAAATTTAAAAAACTATTCATTTACCAATTTTTGAGTAAGCCAAATTATTATATATATATATATATATATATATATATATATATATATATATATATATATATATATATATATATATATATATATATAGTTATCTAGAGCTTTTTTTCTTTTATATTAAAAACGATACTGTTATATTAAAAATATTATATATTATTTTTTAAGTATCTATAAACTTTTTATTTTAAAAATAGTACCTTACTAAGAGCCTGTTTACCAAGCTTCTAGGAGTCCAAAAGTACTTCTAAAAAAATTTAAGTTGTTTGGTCAATATAGAGAAATACTTTTGGCTAGCAGTAGAAGTAGTTTCTCTGCTTTTGGGAAGAAGCAGAAAATTCTAGCTTCTTCAAGAAGCAGAATCATAAGTGAAAAATTAATGTATTCAAGACAAAACTATCCTCGCTATAAATTTATATTTTTCAAATTATCACTTACAAATGTAAGTTTTTTCTTTTCATTTTTGTTTCTAATTTTTACCACTCTTTTAAAATTAAAAATATCATATACATGAATCATATTGTAACATTCCAACTTCTTTACTGACTTCTTTTTGTTTTGATTTATGCTTTGTGTAATGTCTTGTAATTAGGGGTGGACGTTCGGGCAGTATTTCAGTTTGGATTTTTGATTTTTGGATTGAAGAAATAACAATCCAAATCCAATCCAAATAAGCTCGGATCGGACCAAATTTTTTAAGCTCGGTTTTGGATTAAAGCAGTAATAGTAAAATCATGTCCAAATAGAATGTATTCTAACGGTATATTAGTAATTGCTATTGCATATATGAAATAATATCTAATGGACATGGTATTTAACTTATTATTATTGACATATATATAACATACGAAATATAAAGTATAAATTTTTTGAATATTCGGACATCCAAAAATCCAAAGTACCAAATCCAACATCCAATCCGAAATCCAAAAAATTTAAAAATTAAATTCAAAATCCAATATGTAATACGAAAATCCAAACCAAAAATTTTAAAAATTCGGATTTTCCCAAACTTTGCACACCCCTACTTGTAACTTTCCAAATTATCTTCTTCTTTTTTCACACTAAAGCAAATTCTCTACCTCCGTCTTTGGATTATCAAATCTCTTCCTAAAAATAATCATTTATATTTTCTTCTGTTATATACTATTAGTTCCCGAATCTTTAAAACAATTATCAAATCTAATTAATGAAAATTACCTACAAAAATTTAATAAATTTACAATTCCATTGTATTATATATATATATATTATAAAAGAAGAAAGGCATCACGCATTAAGCCAAGTGGCAGCCTGAAAATAGGCCATTTGGCAATTTAGGACAAAGTTAGTAAGATTAAGTAATACTAGTTAGTTTCTTTTTAATTTAAATTTTAAAAAAATACATATTATGTGTTGTTAATAATTAGTTACTGTTTTTGAATTTAATTTTAAACATACTTAACTATTTTTTAGAATTTTTAATATATTTAAAATTATTTCTATTTTACGTTAAATCCTATCTTTCAAGTTTGCCATTCAGAATCATCTAGTTACAGTTACCATAACTATAAATAATTCCATCTGATGACATTCTTCTACCAATGATGAATTCAATTATTATGCTAATGAAGGTATTACTTCTGAAATTGAGGAAGGAGATGGGAGTTTTGATATTCCTTTAGAAATGCAAGACACTTCTTCTACTAATATGGAGGCAATGTGTGATAGACGTAGTGATGAAATTGTTAAGAAATATTATCATTTGTGAGTGATTTTACTTATTATTTCATGGTAGATTATCAATATATAGTAATTTGTGGAATATATTTCTAATTTATACTGAATAATGTATTTTGACGATTCAAATAATTATGTAACAATAAATAATTACACTAGATAAAAATATATGCTTTGGTATATATATATATAATTGATTCAAAATCGTTAATATGATTGTGTACTTTATTTTTATATTTTAATTTAATTAAATTAAATTAAAATAATAAAAGTCTGTTCTAATAGATATTTGAGTTTATTTTTCTCTTTAAAAAAATTATAAGACCTTGGTATTATCCTTTTTGGTAATTTGACACTCAAAAATACTTTTTAAAAATATTCGCCAAACACAAGTTGTTTACCAAATGTTGCAAAAAATATTTCTTAAATAAATTGGCCAAACACAAATTATTTTTTCTAACAATAAAAAAGTACTTTTTAAAATTAAGGAATTTTGACAGATCGACCAAATGGGCTCTAACACTATTTACAATTAAAGTAATTTATTTATTTATCGCTTAGCTAAATAAAAATTCTGCGTGAATTTATACACAGAAAAGATTCTTCTATGCTTGTGGAACGTCTTTCTCGCGAGTAGTACTAAACGTGTGTCTACAACCTCTCTCCCTACCCGGGACCCCCTTCTTTTCTCCCCCATATACATAGACATACATAGACAGACGGAAAAAAAAGAAGATGAAAGCGCGCGTGTGAGAGAGAAAAAACAACATCACCAACAAACAAAAAATGATGTGGGAAGCTGGAGGAGGATCAACAGCTTCATCCTCCGCAGCCGGTAGCGGTGGTGGAATTGGTGGTGCCGGAGGTTGTCTACCGGAAAGTGGTAGTAATTGTGGGAGGAGGAAGCCTTCGTGGAGAGAGAGAGAGAGAGAATAACAGGAGAAGAGAGAGAAGAAGAAGAGCAGTGGCTGCCAAGATTTATACAGGCTTAAGAGCTCAAGGGAATTATAATCTTCCTAAAAACTGTGATAATAATGAAGTTCTTAAAGCTCTTTGTGCTGAAGCTGGTTGGATTGTTGAACCTGATGGTACCACTTATCCCAAGGTTAACTTTTTCTTTTTGTTTCTTCAATTTACTATCCATTTTGTCAGGCGGGTTTAAGATTTGAACTTTATGAGTGTGAATTTAATTTGTGTACTTATTTAGTAAATTTTTCCCGACCTCATTAGTGAGATTTTACTTGTTATTGCTTATTAAGTGAATTTCGAGTGGAATAGTTTGTGAGGATTCATATAACTGATCCTAATAAGTTTGGAACTGAATTAAACAGAATGAGTAAAAATGATTTATAGAGTCGACCCAACTGACTTTGGGATTGATTAATTGATTTGTATGTGTGGTTATAATTATTTTACTTTATTCCTGGTTTTTTTGTTGTGTTGAACCCATAGTTGTTCTTGAAGTTGCTGAGTTCTAAAGGTTAGCCAAATGGGTTTTGCTCTATTTGGATGAAGATTGCTGTTTTAATGCACTGATCTCAATGGATTTATAATTGTTTCAGGATGATCTGGGAATTGGGTTGGAGTAACTATTTTGTCTTTTCTTTCTGTATGAACTTGTGTTTAAGAATGAAGTTATTCGGGAAAAGGCGGGGGTATCCCGGTGAATGAGAAGATGCGGGAAGCAAAGCTCAGGTGGTTCGGGCATGTATGGAGGAGAAGTCCCGAAGCCCCAGTGAGGAGTTGTGAGCGGCTGGCGGTGGTTGACGCTAGTCGAGGTAGAGGGAGGCCCAAGAGGTATTGGGGAGAGATGATCCGGCAGTACATGGCTAGAATGCAGATTTCCGAGGACATGACCCTTGATAGGAGAGTTTTGAGGTCTAGTATCAGGGTTGTAGGTTAGGGGCTCATAGTATTTTCCATACTTCTTTCCCGGGGCTGGGGGGGTTTGGTAGGGCTTTCTATAGATAATTTGTGTATTGTATTGTGCCACCTCATGGTGGTAACCGGTCGGTATTACTGCATGCCTTTTTATATGGTTTATGGTTTATGTTTAGATAATTATTTATGTGATTTCTGCTGGAGTTACTAATGCTCTCTTGTTTTTATTTATATTTTTGTTTTCCTTTTTTCTGAGCCGAGGGTCGATTGGAAACAACCTCTCTGTCCTTTCGGGTAGGGGTAGGGGTAAGGCCTGTGTACATATTACCCTCCCCAGATCCCACTTTGTGGGATTATACTGGGTAGTTGTTTTTGTTGTTTCTGTATGAACTTCTGTTGTAGCATTTGTTTGGTCTTGTATGCATTTTAGCATAAAATAGTATCAATTTTTCAGTTAGCACAAGTCTGTTGGACTTTCTGTATTCTTTGTTTTATCTGTTCATGTTCTTGTGGGTGGCTATTTTGACAAATTAGAGTGATCCGGTTCATAATTTGACAGAAAATTGAAGGAATTTTAGGGGAAAAGACTTGACCTTTTGAATTCAATTGTTGCTAATTTGGTAGTGAAAAGTAGGGTCCCTTTATTTGGAGCCTATGGGGGTGGAGTTTGATGATTCTGCCATTGGTGCTTTCTTCTGTAGTGAATGTTTTCCAGATTCCAATTTGTAGTCTATTGAGGTTTCTTTTATTAGCTCAATTGCCATGCTGTCCTGCAAATTTTCTCTCTGAAACTCAAATTTCATGAGAACTTTCATATTAATGCCTTCTGATCTATCTATCTGAACTGTGTGGTTTGGGGTTTAGAACTTAAACAATAAGCAATAAGCAATGCTTGAGGGGGAACTCAATCGCTGCTAGGTTATTAGCATCTCCCCCTTGGGTAGAGCTTTGTAGTCACTTCCTGTCTTGCCATGCTATCCTGCAAATTTGCTCTCTGTACTCAAATTTCATTAAATTTTGTATTTATGGCTTTCTGGTTTTATCTCTCTTAACTGTTAGGCCCAGGTTCTCAAACTTGAACATAAGAAAAAAAATTGATAGACTTTCTTTCTACTATTATTTGATTCAGGGGTGCAAGCCAACCCCAATGGAGAACGGAGGCACTTCAGCAAACATCACGCCAAGTTCGTCATGGAATCCAAGTCCACATCATCATACTTTGCTAGCCCAATCCCATCTTATCAGCCGAGTCCAACCTCCTCTTCTTTCCCCAGTCCATCGTTTGCTGATGCCAACATGTCATCATACCCATTTGCATTTCTTCGTAATGTCATTCCTTCATCACTTCCTCCATTACGAATATCAAACAGTGCCCCTGTAACACCACCTCTTTCATCACCGACCAGGCATCCTAAGCAAACATTCAATTTGGAGGCTTTGGCCAAAGAATCAATGTTTGCTTTAAATATCCCTTTCTTTGCTGCTTCAGCCCCAGCAAGCCCAACTCAGGGTTGGCGTTTTACTCCTCCCACTATACCTGAGTGTGACGAATCTGACACTTCCACCATTGACTCAGGCTAGTGGATCAACTTTCAAAAGTATGCTACCAATGTTCCAGCCTCTCCAACTTTTAATCTTGTAAAACCTGTGGCGCAGCCACTCTGTTCTAATGATATAATCACGGAGAAGGGTAAGAGCATAGAATTTGACTTTGAAAATGTGTCGGTCAAGGCATGGGAAGGGGAAAGGATTCACAATGTAGGATTCGATGATCTGGAACTCACGCTTGGAAGTGGAAGTGCTCGCGTATGGTTACTTTGATTGAGATTTTATGAGTTAGCTAGCTGATGTGGGACATTGCAGTTCAGTGGATGTCTGAGTTTCGTCTGCAGATACTGCACAAATGTAGATCTATGTGCCGCTTGCTTCTTAGGATGGATTGAAATTTATCTGTTTCATTTTACCTTATGTATGACATTCTTTACCTTTTTTTGTCCCTTTATCTGAAAAGGCCCCTTCAAATACATAGATCTTTTCACAAGCATTACATGTAGATAGGTAGCTGCTCGTTTCTGTAATCGATAATCATTGTCTTCATTGTAGACTAGATGGAGCTTCTCCACAAATATGAAGTATCGATATTTTTTCTTCTGTAGAACTCACTTCTTCTGATGGATCCAACTTCAATTGAAATCAACAATGTATTTCTGCAGTCTCTCTGATGTTTCATGTGCACACCATAAAGATATGAAGCGCGCTACAGTTTATACATTTGAACTGCTTTTAATCTGTGCCACTCTTTGTTTCTGAGATTTATATTTCATCCAGTTAAAGTTATTCTTGCTATCTTTTGGCCTAACAGCCCAGAAGTTGCAAGCTGCATTTGGTCACCAATTGAAATTGGCGAAATTTTTTACGGCAAAGGCCTAATAATGCCATTCAACTTTTAGAAATGGACTATCCATGCCATCTGTTAAAAAATGCTTATTTCATGCCACTGTCATTACACATTTGGCCCATTCATGTCATTATTGACTAACAACTCAATTTTTGTTGGAATTTTTACGTATCTATACTATATAGCAAACCTTATTACCTCCCATGTTTAAGGTTTGTGTTTATTACATTTAAGCATACCAAATTTCAATTTATGTACCATAATTTAAATTAAGGGAGCATATATTCACTTTATTTTATTTACCCGCCTCTCTCTCCTCCCATCCCCCACCCCCACGATTTTTCAACTAATTTAAATTCAGGAGGCTTGGGAAAATATCGATAAATGTAACTTTGCATGACCCCACCTTGATTTATACACAGAATATATGACAATTCGTACTGCTTCTAAAACAAGAAGAGTCAAATATTATACTGCTAACGTTTTAATCTTTATTGCGGGGTGTTTGGACCACTTTCAAAGTCCAGTTGTGTAACCCGTTCTTAGTGCCAGTTGTGTACCAGTCTATAGTGTGAGTGCAATTGTAGTTTATTTTTTTGACACAAGATTGTAGTATAATTGTAGTATAAATGTAACAGTACAACTTTATACAATACTTAAACTGATTTGTAGTTTATTTTTAGAAATTGTATCTACAAGATATCTACAAACTGGATACATTGAATTTTAATATCCCAATTCTCATTTCAATTGTAGCATAATTGGCATTTTCGACATAATTGTAGAAGACTTGTAGAAGTTTTAGTCTTTTCAATCTATAATTTATCTACAATTCAACAATTTATCTACGATTAAAATATAATTATGGAAATATGTCTTCTTCTTCTTTTTCGACGAGTTTCAATATGAAATTCAGTCAAAACCAAGTCTAATCTTCACCAAAACCCCTCAAAATTTAGATATAAAGTCCTAAACATATTCCAAATTATTTACAACAACACCCAATCCAAACAAATAATGATTTTTGAAAATTCAAATTTGAATTCAAAGCTTTCAAACTTTTTAATGGCTATCAATGATGGAAAATACATGGAGAAGGAGAGAATCACGCTGCAATGGATTTGCTTCCGTTTTAAATCTCGAAATTAATGGTGATAGAATCACCATTAAATCTGATTCCTTCTATTTTGGCGCGTTTTAGGGTAGAATTCATCTATTTTTGGTTTGCTACAGATTTTGTAGACAAACTATGGACTAGGCATGGTAATATTATGAACATTTTTGGTAATAAGGTCTGTTATATGGTATAGATAGGTAAAAATCCCATTTTTATTTGGTACATCCATGCCACTACCGTTAGTCAATAATGACATGGATGGGCCAAATGTGTAACGACAGTGATATGAAATTAGCATTTTTTAACTGATGGCATGAATAGACCATTACTGAAAGTTGAGTGGTTTTTTTAGGCATTTTCCGAATTTTTTATTCTTCCACGTGGTCAGTGTCTTCTGTATTCTGTTTCTTTATAAAAGAATTCTAACTTATATATGTTCGTGGCATGTTCATGCACACGTTTGTTATAAATATATACTAGCATAGACAAAAGAAATAAATAAGGTGGTCCTTAACGGATTTAAGGCTGGGGATTTACAAGTCCATAAATTGATGTCTAGGTGTGGGGTTCCTCATATATATATATATATATATATATTCCTCTTTTTGTCGGTTTATATATAATATATCCATCCAGTTCACTGTCCACGTATTCAATTAATTTGGATTCGTGTAAGGTAGTCACATAAAGGAGAGTAAATTGCTTCATACAACAAAAAAGAAATCATTCTAATAGAGTAGTTCCACTCATATAAGCTTAAAAGGAGCAGCTAGTTCAATCAATACATATACCCTCCCCTCTTCTGAACACGTGAACGAGGAGGACCAATACTGAAAAATAGAAACTTCAACATATTAAATCTACTATTACCTAAACTCATATTTAAAATTTTTCGGGATATCGGAAAAAATTACATGATTTTACACCATAACAAAAAATGGGCTATGTTTTTAAGTTTTATCCCACCTAGTTCACATTGTATATATTTTGAAAGCACTTATAAATTCAAAATATGTATTCTTACAATCATTGCTTCTAAAAACTATGGAGTTAATTTTTTGTTCTCACAACCATTGCTTTCACTCGCTCTTCTTCTCACATATTCTACATATGCTTCAAGAGGCCGTGTGTTTTCTGCTTTTCCTCTTGTGTTACCTCTTGCAATGTAAGAAAATTTAAGAGTTGAAGTCCATCATTGAAGACAATTCAAAGCTTTGCTTTTGAAAATGATTTTTTTTTAATTTGTTAGTTGTTTGGATTGGGTATTGCTCCAATTTATTGAAAATATCAAAAGGAATTGAAAATTTAAATTTGAAGTGATTTGGAGTAGATTTGAGCAAGACTTGAGTTAAATTTCAGAAAAGACGCAAGGAAAAAGACAAAGTCAGTTTTTTATATAATTATGTATAATCTTGTATAATAGTGTATATGAGTGTAGAAACACACCTTATACACCTTTATACAAGCGTCTGTAGACGAACTTCTTCCACGATTTTCAATTACAAATCTTGTTCAAAACCAGTCCAAATCTCCATTAAATGACTTCAAAGTTATATATAACCCCCTTATACTATTTCTAACAAGTCTAAATAACACTCCAAATTTCTCAATAAATTAAATTCAAAATTTAAACTCACATATTTAAGCTTGTTAAAACTCTAATTTTCACCATCCTAATGAATTTAGTTTGTTGAATTAATATTTGAGTCACGGTTACTGGAATTTAATTTAAAAGCTTGAGGAATTTTTTTTTTAAAATTAAATAGTAATTTTGAGAACCTATTGGAGTTGGATGTTGAATCTTAACCTATTATTTTAGGCTAATTGGTCTTAAATTAAAATACAAGCTATAAAATTGAAAAGTATGGAGCCCAGTTATTCTAATGTGAAATTTTCCCACTTATCAATTCTCAAATTTTGCAACCACTTATCAGCCCCCTGTAAGATATATGGACTTATATCTACATACATATGAACAATATATGGATAAATTATATGTTATGTGCTATCTTTTGGTTGTGGCCTAATTTTGTGGTCTTATGGACATTATGTTAAGGGGGCCAATGTGTTGTCATATAAAGTGTAGGACTAATGTGTAGATACCCAAAAGGGTAACCTTAGTTAATGATGGGCTAACTAAGGTTACAAGCTTGTGACTCTTGAGTTATGTAACTCTTTTGTTATAAAGTGGGGGTTATGGTTCCCACATTATTGCAAGACAAGACTCTTCTTCCTCCCATTAAATCAAGAGCAAAAATACTCCATTGTTGCCTTGCAAATAGTGTGGAAAACCATAAACCATTTTGATCATTGTCATTACATTGTTATTGTTGTGAAACCACACATATTATTTTGTCTTGTGAAGAATCTTGTGGATACACATACCATCAAGAACAAACTTGAAGGAAATGATTAAGGAGCATTCTTCAAAAGGCATAAGGACAATCATCAAAAAAGGAGGTTCAACAATTCCACATATGGATTCAGGTTAGCTTCCGCTCATGTAGTTTAATTCCGGATTATTCGATATGAAGGTTGTTATATTTAGTCGGAATCATAATTTTAGCAATTGGTATCAGAGCCACCCTTCATTTTTGGATAATTTGGATGTTCATAATATTCATGTTATGTTAGGATTCATGTTTAAGTTTAATTAGAATTTTGTTTATGAAATTCTACCATGAAATAGCATGATCTTATGAATGTTATGTTTTGATGTAATTTGATGTTTTAATATCATGTTAAAACATTGTAAATAGCATGATTTTAGTTGGTTAACAACATGTTTTTTATGTTTAAGATTCATGTTGAAAATCATGTGTTATTCAGAAAAAAAAAATTTGGTCACTGCCTCAATACAATCGATTGTTTCCTTACACAATCGATTGTCTTTGACGTTTAAAATTTTGGCAGTTTTTTGGAACACCAGAATAATCGATTGTATATTCTATACAATCGATTGTTCTAGTCCAGTGAGTTGAAACGTTTTTAATTATACCATACAATCGATTATCTATTGTAGACAACCGATTGTAATTGTCCAGAAACTTAAAATTTTTTTTATCAAAACCAAAATAATCGATTGTCTGGTTTTGACAATCGATTATATTGGTCCAGTAACTTATAAAATTTTCTTAAAACCAGCATAATCGATTATATGGTTTTGACAATCGATTATGTTGGTCCAGAAACTTTAAAAAAAATTTCTCAAAACCAAAATAATCGATTGTCTGGTTTTGACAATCGATTATATTGGTCCAGTAACTGAATTTTTTTTAAGCCAAAGATAATCGATTGTCTATTGCTTACAATCGATTGTTTTTGTCCAGTAAGGTTAAAAACGTTTCAATTCTCTTAAGTTTCAGTGAATGTTAACTGTTTTTATAGTCCATCAATTCTAATATTATATGGAATTGTCCTATAAAGTAAACAACAACTAATATTCAAGTGTTACATATCAACATATGTAACATATTAAGTTGAGATTCATAATAAGGCTTAAGGAACTAAAGTTTATAGCATCTAATATTTCAATTATTCAATTGAAGCATTATGTTGCCAAAGTAACCTCTATTGTGTAGATTGATTAATTTTAAAATATAAGATGACTGTGGATGTTAGTCTTCCATGCGTTTAACACCGGCCCAAAGGAAGGTGTTATTTGGCAGGAATTCGAACATGCTTGTGGTGGTAAATATGAGACGATTATTTGGTTTTCCATGTGACTATTAAATCGGCCCAAAGGAAGGTTTAATATTTGACAGGAGTTTATTGTCTATGTTTGATCACTACACCAAGAGTACCACTTACAAGTTGTTTTTCTGTCCAAAGACTAAAATCAATGTTGTGCTAGGTATTTTGTAATGGGAATGCCTAATTTTGAATCTATAAAGTTAAAGTTCAAGTATTTGTAAGCATGTATTCAGTAATCCTTTTGTTCTATTTTCAGTAAATTCTTCTGCTTCTACGATCTCTGCCAACATCAATAGCATCCCTGTGCTTAACGGCACTAACTTAAGGAATGGAAAGAGAACGTCATGATCGTTCTCGGTTGCATGGATCTTGACATTGCTCTTCGGATTGAGCAACCTACTCCTCTTGAGGATACATCCTCTCCTGATGAAAAGAGAGCGATGGAGAAGTGGGAACGCTCGAATCGCATGAGTCTAATGATCATGAAACGTGCAATTCCAGAATCATTCAGGGGCACTATGAATGATGAACCTAATGCCAAAGTTTTCCTTGAAAACCTCGAACAGCATTTTATTCAAAACGAAAAGGCGGAAACAAGTACACTATTGAGTAAACTTGTTTCCATGAGGTATAAGGGCAAGGGAAGCATTTGGGAGTACATTTTGGAAATGTCTCATCTTGCTTCGAAACTTAAGTCACTCAAGCTGGATTTACCTGAGGAACTGCTTGTGTACTTTGTTTTGATATCTCTTCCTGCACACTTTAATTAGTTTAAGGTCAGTTACAACTGCCTGAAGGAGAAATGGTCTCTTAATGAGCTCATTTCACACTGTGTGCAAGAAGAGGAAAGGATAAAGCTAGATAAGACTGAAAGTGCTCATTTGGCATCCTCTTCTAAGGAAACTAAGAAGAGGAAGGGTAAGGAAGTTGCGGTTGCAAGCCCAAGAATAAGCAACATAAGGAACCTAAGGTTGAAATCACTGAATTAGGTTGCTTTTTCTGTAAGGGGACTAATCATGTGAAGAAGGATTGTACCAAGTACCATGCCTGGCGTGCGAAAAAAGGTACACTTCTTTCTCTTGTTTGTTCTGAAGTTAATTTAATTTCGGTACCTAAGGATACTTGGTGGGTAGATTCTGCTGCTACTACTCACATAAGTATATCAATGCAGGGTTGCTTGAACTGCCGAAAACCAAATGATGGTGAAAGATACATCTATGTGGGTGACGGCAAGAAGGTGCCAGTTGAAGCTATTGGCAAATTCAGGCTGTTGTTTAAGACCGGTTTTCATTTAGATTTGGATGAGACTTTTATTGTACCGTCTTTTAGATGGAACTTAATTTCAGTTCCCCAATTGGACATATCTGGTTATAAATGTACATTTGGGGATAATAAAGTTAGTCTCTATCGAGAATTCAAATCTTATTGGTACTGGTGTTTTATCAACATTTGATAGCTTATATTTGGTTGATACAATAACTTCAAATAAAGAAACTTTGCATACAAGTTTAAGTGGTACTAAAAGGAAATTAACTAATGAGAATTCTATTTCACTCTGGCATAAACGTTTGGGTCACATATCCATTCAAAGAATTCAGAAACTCGTGTCAGATGGAATTCTTGATTCTCTTGATTCCTCAAATTCGGAAATTTGTATTGAGTGTATCAAGGGAAAACAAACAAACAAGACTAGATTAGGTGCTAAGAGAGCTTCGGACGTCTTAGAATTGATACATACGGATATTTGTGGGCCATTTCCTACTCCTTGTCGGAATGGTCAACAATACTTTATCACATTCATAGACGATTACTCTCGTTATGGGTACCTATATCTTATTCACGAAAAGTCCCAATCTATAGACGTGTTCAAATCATTTAAGGCTGAAGTTGAAAATCAACTAAGCAAACGAATTAAATCCGTTAGATCTGACCGTGGTGGTGAATACTATGGTCGATATGATGGTTCCGGTGAACAACGTCCAGGGACTTTTGCTAATTTCCTAGATGAGTGTGGGATCGTCCCTCAGTATACTATGCCAGGCAGTCCTACGATGAATTGTGTAGCTGAGAGACGAAATAGGACCCTTAAGGATATGGTAAGAAGTATGATTTCTCGTACTTCTTTGCCAGACTCACTCTGGGGTGAAGCATTAAAAAGTGCAACTTATATTCTAAATAGAGTTCCAACTAAAGCTACAATCAAAACCCCTTATGAACTTTGGACTGTGCATAAACCCAGTATTCGGCATTTTCACATTTGGGGTTGTCCAGCTAACGCAATGCCTTATAGGCCGAATGAAAAGAAACTGGACGCTAAGACGGTTAGTAGCTATTTTGTTGGATACTCTGAAAAATCCAGGGGTTTTAAGTTTTATGATCCCACTTCTAGAACTATTTTTGAGACGGGTATTGCTAGGTTCTTTGAGGATGTTGAGTTTGGGGGGTGGGGAGATAAAGTTGTTAGAGATTTTGTCTTTGAGGAAGAACATGTGTCCTTCCCTCAAGTTGTTGATCTTGGTCTTCCTGACTCGGATCACACAACTCCAGTTCAACACAATCTCGAAAATCTCCCCCATCAGGAACCTGATATAACTAATGAAAATCAAACTCAACAACCTCAAGTAACTGAAATGCCATTAAGGAGATCCACTAGAGAGAGGAGAAATGCAATTTCGGATGATTATGTAGTATTTCTCCAAGAACAAGAAAGTGATATTGGACTTGAGGAAGATGATCCAATCAACTTCCGTCAAGTCATTAAGTGTTCTAACTCTCAAAAGTGGATTGATGCCATGAATGATGAGATGAAGTCTATGAGCGATAATGACGTTTGGGAGCTTGTTACATTGCCCGAAGGTACGAAACCTATTGGTTGTAAATGGATTTTTAAAACCAAAAGGGATTCAGGGGGAAATGTTATTAAGTACAAAGCTCGTCTTGTCGCAAAAGGCTACACTCAGAAGGAAGGCATTGATTATAAAGAGACTTTCTCTCCAGTTTCATTGAAAGACTCTTTCAGGACTATAATGGCATTAGTAGCACATTTTGATCTTGAGCTTCATCAAATGGATGTCAAGACAGCTTTTCTCAATGGTGACATTGAGGAAACAATTTATATGGTGCAACCTGAAAACTTTGTTTCGGATGAATCAGAGAAGAAGGTTTGCAAATTAAAGAAATTCATCTATGGGCTCAAGCAAGCTTCTCGTCAATGGTATTATAAGTTTCATGCAGTCGTTACATCTTTTGGTTTTGAACCGAATATTGCTGATGACTGTATATACCATAAGTTCAGTGGGAGTAAGTATATTTTTCTGCTTTTATATGTCGATGACATACTGCTTGCCTGTAACGATATAGCATTATTACTTGAAACTAAGAAATTTCTTTCTAAGAAATTTGAAATGAAAGATCTTGGTGAAGCTTCTTTTGTATTAGGAATTCAGATACTACGAGATCGCTCCAAAGGCGTTCTCGGTCTGTACAAAAGGGCTATATCGATAAGGTTCTGAAAAGATTTGGCATGCAGGATTGTAAACCAGGCAACACCCTTGTTGCTAAGGGAGACAAGTTTAGTCTCAAACAGTGCCCAAACAATACTTATGAAATTTCGGAAATGCAGAAGACACCTTATGCTTCGGCGGTAGGTAGTCTGATGTATGCTCAGGTATGTACACGACCTGATATAGCATACATTGTTGGGATGTTAGGCAGATATCTAAGCAATCCGGGAATGGACCATTGGAAGGCAGCCAAACGGGTCATGAGGTACTTACAAAGAACAAAGGATTACATGCTTACATACCGGAAATCGGACCAGCTTGAGATCATTGGGTATACCGATTCCGATTTTGCTGGATGTCAGGATAGTTTGAAGTCTACTTCAGGCTATATTTACATGCTTGCGGGCGGTGCTATCTCTTGGAGAAGCATTAAGCAAACTCTTACAGCCACTTCCACCATGGAAGCGGAGTTTATGGCATGTTATGAAGCATCCAATGAGGCATTATGGCTGCGGAATTTTGTTGGTGGACTGCGAATTGTTGATAGCATCAAAAAGCCGCTTAGGCTATTATGCGATAACAGATCGGCAGTCCTTTATGCTAATAACAACTATAGTTTGACGAAAGCAAAACATATGGACGTCAAATTTTGGGTTGTTAAAGAAAGAGTACAAAATGGACAATTGTGCATTGAGTACATTAGTACAAACTCCATGCTTGCGGATCCGCTAACTAAGGGATTGACACCAAAAGTATTTCATGAGCATATTGCTTGTATGGGTGTCAAATCAGATAAGGATTATGTATTTTAGTGGGAGTTTGTATTGTACATTTATGTAATTGTTCATTATATTCAAAAATTCAGTAATTCAGTTATATCTGCAGATATTCAGCTTTGAAGTTTTTTATTGTACTCTTACAGTTTATGATTGATCTCAATAAAGAGAACCAGTTGGAAATAGACATTCTATTGACCACACTTTATGTTATTTCCATGCTACATACCTACACTTGATCCATGTCGTTGGTTATATTGATATACGTGATATATGATTGGTTCTAGTTACGAATGAGTAACGACGAGCACTTAGTTCCTATGTTGGTATGATTGATGGACAGGATTGTTCATGACAATTTTATTGTGATAGCAATTTTGCGCACCTAAGGTTATTTGTAACATATAATGCTAAGGTTTGTGCATATGTTTGTGTATCTCGTCCAAGTAGGAGATTGTAAGATATATGGACTTATATCTACATACATATGAACAATATATGGATAAATATATGTTATGTGCTATCTTTTGGTTTGGCCTAATTTTGTGGTCTTATGGACATTATGTTAAGGGGGCCAATGTGTTGTCATATAAAGTGTAGGACTAATGTGTAGATACCCAAAAGGGTAACCTTAGTTAATGATGGGCTAACTAAGGTTACAAGCTTGTGACTCTTGAGTTATGTAACTCTTTTGTTATAAAGTGGGGGTTATGGTTCCCACATTATTGCAAGACAAGACTCTTCTTCCTCCCATTGAATCAAGAGCCAAAATACTCCATTGTTGTCTTGCAAATAGTGTGGAAAACCATAAACCATTTTGATCATTGTCATTACATTATTACTGTTGTGAAACCACACATATTATTTAGTCTTGTGAAGAATCTTGTGGATACACATACCATCAAGAACAAACTTGAAAGAAAGGATTAAGGAGCATTCTTCAAAAGGCATAAGGACAATCATCAAAAAAGGAGGTTCAACAATTCCACATATGGATTCAGGTTAGCTTCCGCTCATGTAGTTTAATTCCGGATTATTCAATATGAAGGTTGTTATATTTAGTCGGAATCATAATTCTAACACCCCCTTCTTAGTTCTAAGTAAGGAATGAGTACCATTCAACAAGCTTCTTGTACAAGTCCCGACAGCTGAAATATCAGTAACTAAATTGTGAAACCATTATTGCGGTTTAGTGAAAGAATTTGCACGGGAATGACGGTTTTGAGTCCTATTTAAGTAAGAAAAATGTTATCTTTTTTCACACTTGCGTGTAAACCTTTTTTTGCCTCTCTCTATCTATGTTTTTTTAATGTTGTTAGAAGAAATAATTACCTCCTATATCAAAAGTTGATACCTTATTTATTTTAAATAAATATCCTTTTAAAAGATTATATTCTATAGCTACCTTTTAATTTTTATAGCCAAATATCTATTTATGGTCACCTCCTACTTTAAGCCATAAAATACTTTTTATTATGAAATAATAAAAGAAGAAGAGCAATATTGCAGAGAAAGAGAGAGAAAATTCTTATTGAATTTTGGGGTGATATACAATGGGGTAAGACCCCTCTATTTATAGGAGGAAAAATGACTTAGCCTCAAAGTAAAACTCTCTACAAGATATACATTCACTCTAACTAGAATTCTATTCTTAACACTCCCCCTTGAATGTCTACTCAATAAATAATGTGCCTCGTTAAAACCTTAACTAAAATAAAACCCAGTGGGAAAAAATTCTAGAAAAGGAAAAAGAGTACACATGTTTATAAATGCGCCTATTGGTTGCCTTGTTAAAAACCCTTGCAAGGAAAACCCAGTGGGACAAAACCTTATTAGGGAAAAAGAGTGCAACGTGCATTAACTCCCCCTGATGAGAGCATCAATTCACATCCTTGAACCTTCGCATTCCAATCTTGTGCACCATCTTCAAGAGATCGTTGGTAGAGATTTGATAAATAAATCAGCCATATTAAATATAATGAATATTTGCACCTTGAAATCATAACTCGTGATAGATATATAATGTCTTCACAAATATCGTGGAATGACTCTTCAATATCTCCATAAAGGTATCCTCGCAATCACATTATCATGCTTATAGTTATTGTTGGAAATCATGTATATCTATGATATGTGCGCTTTGGTTGTATGAGCATGATTTTCAGGCATAGGTTTTAATGAATGACAAACAACGAAGTCAAGTGTCAAACAACGATATAATATGACAATCAATCAAATGGCGAGAAGCATACTGATGACGGAATTGCATGAACGAGCCAAAGAGTTCAAGACCAAAGACCCAAGACGTAGGTCGTTTGGTAGAACCAATGTAAGGACAACGTTTAAGTTATCTTATCCTTTGGCTCAACATTAGGTCATCATAAACATGCATAAAATATTTTATTTCATATTTATCATAAACATGCATCTTTGTGTTAAAACAAAATGATGTTGAAGGTTTTAAACATGTCTTTTAAATATGAGCCTCAACAATCGATTATTTGAATCCTACAATCGATTGTATTAAGACAGTGTGATCTGAAGTTTTTCAAAATAGCAAACAATCGATTGTCTACTTTTAACAATTGATTATTTTGAGACAGTGTGCAACCGAAGTTTTTAAACATCTAAACAATCGATTGTTATTGTTATACAATCGATTATATTCATAAACAATCGATTGTCATTTTCATACAATCGATTATATTTTGACCGTCCCACAGAATCCTAAATTGATTTTTGAACGTTGAATACAATCGATTATTTAGTCCACACAATCGATTGTTTAGCCTAAAATCAGGAATCTGTCTTTTGAACATTGGTCAAACAATCGATTATCTACTCCAAACAATCGATTGTTTGAGCACAGAATTAGGGATTTTATTTGTCAATTAAGCAACGGTCAGCACCACTTTTTCACCTATAAAAAGAGGTCTTTTGAGTTGATTTTAAACACACAACTCCACCATACATTGTTATACATATTGATCATTTTCATGCATCATTTTAGAGCTTTTGTTGAGCCATTTGATAGACAACTTTGTGTTGTTCATCGAGCTTATTGTGTATCTCTTTATCCACTCTATTGAGTGAGTATTTGTTGTAAAAGAGAGTTGTTTGAGAAGAACATATCTTCTCATTTGTCGGGTTTGCTAAGTACCCAAAGTCTTAGTGGTTGAAGTCTTGGGGTGAGGTATCCTCAAGCAAGTAAAGTCTTAAGGTGTGGTATCCTTGAGCAACTGTAACGGTTTGTTGAGCACCCGTAAGCTTAACAGTGTTAGTGGAAATCTCCAGAGAGTCTCTCGGGGACTAGACTAGCCACGGGTTGTGGTGAACCAGGATACATCGGTGCGTTCGTTCCTTATTATTTACTTATCGCACTTATTTCATTCCTGCAATTTTTAAATTCCGCAAGTTTACGCTATTTTTATTATAACGCTATTCACCCCCCCCCCTCTAGCGTTAAGCGTATTTTCTAACAATTGGTATCAGAGCCTAACTCTCTGTAAGACTTAACAGTTTGAGAGAATCCTTCTATGGCTTCTACTAGTAGTGCTTTTGCAGGAATTGGTGAAGGTCACTTTACCTTTTTGCCTCCAATATTTGATGGAAGCAATTACACATATTGGAAAGATCGGATGAGAATCTTCATCAAATCAAACAACTTTTATCTATTATAAATCATCAAGTATGGTGAGCAAATGACGACTAAAGTTGGGGAAGCCATGGTAAGTGAATACAATACCAAGGCAATTAATATGTTGTATAGCGCTTTGAATCAAGAGGACTATCGGAAAATTTCCCACTGCAAAACTGCTAAAGATATGTGGGACAAGCTTGAGGACACTTATGAAAGTACGCCTCAGGAAGCGGACAGCTCATGTGATGAACCAACTGCCCGGTGTCTTATGGCAAACAAAGAAGAAGAGGTAAATACTTCTAACTCTCACTCGTTTGAAGAAATACAAAATGCCTATGATGAATTGTATGGTGAATTTGTTAACGCTTCCAAAACGATAAGAGAATTGCAGAAAACACTTTCTTTGCAAGAAACAGATTTTCAGAAAACACTTTCTTTACAAGAAAAAGATTTTGAAAAATCCTCTTCTTTGAAAGAAATAGATTTTGAAAAATTGACTAATGAAAATGATGTTCTTAAAAATAAAAATGAAGTTTTAGGAAAAGAAAATAATTTTTTGAAAAATGACATTGTTGATTTTAAAAATAAAATCAAGAAATTGAATGAAGCCTCTTCTATTGATAAATGTTCCAATTGTTCTTCTTGTAGTTCTTTAAAACTAGAGAACACAGAACTTAGGAAAACACTAGAAACACGTAGTATTAATAGTCCTAAAATTGAAGATATTAAAAAGGATGAAAGTAATGAGGTCGGACCATCTAGAAAGAATTCTAGGAACCTCACTAATGAGTCTAAGATTAATTGTTTTAGACCACCTAGACACAATTCTAGGAATTTAATAAATGAGTCTAGAATGAATAATTTTAGACCACCTAGACATGACTCTAGGAAATTCAACGCTTCTAGGGGGAACAACTTTAGATCACCTAGAACGCATTTGGCTCAACCTAGACATATGCACAATCCTAATGTTATATGTCACTATTGTAATCGGGTAGGACACATTGCACCCGTTTGTTTTGCTAAACATAGAGATTTATGTGTTGATTATGACTATTGTTATCCTAACCACCAAGGACCCAAAAGAAGTTCGGTACCAAAAACCTATTTTTAGGTTCTTTTTGCAGGTGTGCTTGAAGACTACAATATTGTAGTGGATGCACCAAGCACGAAACCTTAATGCATTAAGGGGAAACGTCGGTTAGTTATCGTATTTTGAATAAAAACGCAATGAGTTGATATGTGCAAATAATCTATATCAGTTTTGGTTGATACATGCTTTAACAAGTTATATTTTTGAATAACAATTAGTATCAATTGGTTTTATAATAAATGATTGATTCATGTTTTGATGAATATTTTAGTTTAAATAACAATTGGCATAGTTGAGAAAAATGATCGTTATTATTAGTATGCCACTTACTAACTTTTTATATGATCTTGTCTATAACGATTGGTATCGTTAATGGTTTAAATAACTTTTGGTATACTCTTTTTGCTAATGCCAAAAGGGGGGAAAATATGGGCGATATGCATGCTTTAATTGAGGGGGAATATTCAACTAAGGGGGAATTATATTGAACTGGTTACATAAATTGTATGTTGAGATATAGCATCTATTTAGGGGGAATTCAATATGCATATCTTCCGTTGTTTGTCATTATCAAAAAGGGGAAAATTGTTGGAAATCATGTATATCTATGATATGTGCGCTTTGGTTGTATGAGCATGATTTTCAGGTATAGGTTTTGATGAATGACAAACAATGAAGTCAAGTGTCAAACAACGATATAATATGACAATCAATCAAATGGCGAGAAGCATACTGATGACGGAATTGCATGAACGAGCCAAAGAGTTCAAGACCAAAGACCCAAGACGTCGGTCGTTTGGTAGAACCAATGTAAGAACAACGTTTAAGTTATCTTATACTTTGGCTCAACATTAGGTCATCATAAATATGCATAAAATATTTTATTTCATATTTATCATAAACATGCATCTTTGCGTTAAAACAAAATGATGTTGAAGGTTTTAAACATGTCTTTTAAATCTGGGCCTCAACAATCAATTATTTGAATCCTACAATCGATTGTATTAAGACGGTGTGATCTGAAGTTTTTCAAAATAGCAAACAATCGATTGTCTACTTTTAACAATCGATTATTTTGAGACAGTGTGCAACCGAAGTTTTTAATATCAAAACAATCGATTGTCTTTGTCACAGAATCGATTACAAACAATCGGTCTCTTCATACAATCGATTATATTTTGACCGTTTCCACAGAATCCTAAATTGACTTTTGAACGTTGAATACAATCGATTATTTAGTCCACACAATCGATTGTTTAGCCTAAAATCATGAATCTGTCTTTTGAACATTGGTCAAACAATCGATTATCTACTCCAAACAATCGATTGTTTGAGCACAGAATCAGGGATTTTATTTGTCAATTAAGCAACGGTCAGCACCACTTTTTCACCTATAAAAAGAGGTCTTTTGAGTTGATTTTAAACACACAACTCCTCCATGCATTGTTATACATATTGATCATTTTCAAGCATCATTTTAGAGCTTTTGTTGAGCCATTTGATAGACAACTTTGTGTTGTTCATAGAGCTTATTGTGTATCTCTTTATCCACTCTATTGAGAGAGTATTTGTTGTAAAAGAGAGTTGTTTGAGAAGAACATATCTTCTCATTTGTCGGGTTTGCTAAGTACCCAAAGTCTTAGTGGTTGAAGTCTTGGGGTGAGGTATCCTCAAGCAAGTAAAGTCTTAAGGTGTGGTATCCTTGAGCAACTGTAACGGTTTGTTGAGCACCCGTAAGCTTAACAGTGTTAGTGGAAATCTCGAGAGAGTCTCTCGGGGACTGGACTAGCCACGGGTTGTGGTGAACCAGGATACATCGGTGCGTTCCTTATTATTTACTTATCGCACTTATTTCATTCCTGCAATTTTTAAATTCTGCAAGTTAACGCTATTTTTATTATAACGCTATTCACCCCCCCCCCCCTAGCGTTAAACGTATTTTCTAACAGTTATAGCAAGATACATTTTTTGCATAAATTGCACTGAGGAAGTGGTACCTCAAGATCAAGAATTGTAGATGCTTCAAGCAACTTAAATCCTTCATGGATTGTCATATAAGTCATATTATAGACTTTAGATGCATATCAAGTTTTCATGTCATGCTAGACAAATAAGATATCGAAAACTGATTGCACATACCATTGACTTTATACTTTTAAGTATTTGAACTACATGTCCAAAACTACATGTCTTTCATATGGAACCAAATCTACTTGAATTTTATCTCTTCCGTTTGGCCAATACTTTTCTGTCTATATTCGATAGACTTAAGATCCTCATCTACACTTAGCGCAATGATAGATGTCGTTGACAAACATGTTATATCAGTTCCAATAAATTTTCATAAAGACATAACATATAGATCTTTTCATTCATACATTCAGGTACCTGAATCTCTCATGAGTTTTATTAAGTGTTATGTCACGTGACCTTCTAGATCACTTGCCTCATTTATTATGATCACTTTGATCATTTGCTCATCTTCTTTATCAAGAAGTTCTATTTGAAACTGATTTGTCCATACGCTTTAAGTGTGCCATAGATTTTGTTCTTCTAGGACTTAATAAGAGCATTTGCAAAGAGAATATAGTTACTTTCTTTGGGTCAATAAATGCGTATGGCATGCTTTGCAATATGTTGCAAATGAATTATCTTTTTATGAACTTCAAGTTCATATTATCCTATTCGAGGATCTTGATATACAAATGATAATCCGTTCGACGTAACTTTTTCTTAATTGTTTATCATATCTCCCCCTCGTGTTAGAAAAGCTAACTTGTTTCCTCAACTTTGAGAACCCATCTTTGTGCATTATGGTGTTAATTATAATGTACACCATACATAAATGATAATAAGATGGAATTATTTGGTTCCTGACCTTGAACCATTTGTGAGGGAAGAATGTAATATACTTTCGTATATAACATATATCAAACTGATATAGATACCTTTGTTCTCGTAAGAAAGTGTTTAACTATTAAGTGGAGACACTCAATAAATTATTTTACTAAACCAGTTGTGATATAAACCAACTTATCAAGATAGACCATCTTGGACAGAAAATCTGAAAATTGTGCTCTAAGTTAAATTATTGAGCAAATTACCTCGCAAACACCAAGTTGCGGGTTAATAATAATCGCACATGTAACCATCTCATAGATGCATCTTATGTGGTATACATGACAGATGAATGGGCCCATGTTCACCTTTGATATTTCCAGAATTCATGGGATTCAACCCCAACTTTAGTTGGTCAATTAATTAATAAGAACAAGCAATGTAAGAGAATTCGTAAAGATCTTTCTAGTTCTTTAATATTTACCCATATAGATTCTCGTTTATTTTTGCACATCATACTTTAATTAATATGACTAAACCAGCTATGCCAACTGGATATCAATAAACTCCAAGTTTATTATGATATGGGTTTTATATCAATAAAGTTCTACTTTATTGTGGCATTCTTTTATTTGTGTAGTACAAACTGGAGAATAAAGCGAGTAGATTTTCGCACACATATTATTCCGCTATAAGTTATAGTTATAGAAACAAATCTTTCCTTTATTTATTGTCTCAATACTATCAACCGCTTTCGCATATACTTTGGAAACTGAATAAGTTTCTTTGAGACTTACTACAACGCAATACCTTATTGGTAATCAATTGTGTTTCTCCAAAATAATATAATTGGCTCTTACAGAGTTCTCAATTAATTTGGTACTATCACATATTAATCAATATCCATATAGTGAATATTTCTTTTAAAGAGAAAGTTTTACCATTATGGTCATGGTCAAAATTATATGCAAGATATGTTTCTTGCATTATTATTGTCCTTTAAAAATCACATTACCAAAATATTTTGGCGTACAATAGGTACGTGATCAATGACCATTCATGCCATAATAATAAATTATTTTATTATATCATCTCAAACCTCCTTCTAGAGGCGAGTGTGGTATATTCACTACCACTAGCACGTTCATATTCTTCCAAGAATGAATATGTATTCATAAATTAGATGTTGTCACACTCACATCATGAATGGACCATAATCATCTATATGTTCTTTATAATCTCATATTGTCAAATTGATGACAAATATTACTTTCACAGAGTGAAGGATTATTTTGAGAATCCTTATTATCTTCATTATCACAATGATGATGATTATAATTTCGTCTATTGCCACGACCACATCCATTGATACCTTCACGGTAATAATTTTTCCTTCTTTCAGACTTATCACATACTGCTATCATATTCTCTTAAGGGAATGTGAATGGAGCAAATTCAATGGGACGGATTTTTAATTCTTTGCCCACAATCATACATGAATTTGATAAAGGTAAGGCATAAAAATTTTACCACTTCATGTGGGTGTAATCTCTAACAAACTCCAGTAGAGTTATAATCAAACCTTATTGTATTTTCTTGTATATAAAATCAAATTATAAAATATCAAGAATTTGAAAGAAAAAAATAAAATAAAATACTTACCTTAAATAGAAGAAGCCGTCATCGAAATTGCATGGGAGAGTAAAACTAGGTGACAGATCTTTCGAAGATTTGTTACTTGATGTAGGAATCATAGGGAGATGGAGCCAATTTTTGAGCAATTTGGCAAAATACGTTGAAGGATCAAAACTTTGACAATTTTAGCCAACTCGGAGAGATTGAGAAAGAAAAGGCTAGGAATAGCATTAGGTTCGTGACCAAGCAAATCTCGGAGATGAAATCTCATATCAAGAGGAGAGAGTCGAAGACGCTTCTTTTCCAGAGCAGCCATTTCCATCTCCTTATACTTTCTACAGTTGAGAAAATACATAAGCTCCTTCCTTCCCTGCGATACGCCCTTGAGAACTGATCCAATATTTGGAATAGCAAATCAGTACATGTTTGGATCAATAAGTTGCCGCGTCAGTAGTCCAGCATTTATTAAGAGGGAGATGTGTTCCTCCTTCACCTTGTCTCCCAATGACAGAAGTGAACGTCTAGGAAAAACTGCATTAACATCTGTTGAAAGAATGCAACATTGCAAGGTAATTTATGTCTTTATAGCAACTGTCAAGGCCTTGCCAAGTTCTTCATGTACGATACTGGGATCTAGCTTTGAATGAATTACATGCTCTTTGAACCATTCAAAAACAGAAATGTCCTCCTTCTGTGCTTCCAATCTTTTACTGACACGCTCAATCTGACTAAAGTAAACATTATAGCATGATCGTCCTGTCCAGTACTTAATTTGGAAGAACGTATAACTCTTTCCCTCCTGAGTGACACCAAGTCTCTGTCCACTTGTGTCCGGTTCTTTACGCTGCTGTATATCTGTGACCGCAAAATAAAAGGCTGAATTGAAACCTTTTCAATGTGGGGAAACTGAGCACCCATCATGCGAAGAGCTACTAGTGTATCGCTGAAGTTGAAATATTCCTCCAGTGTAAGAAACTGTGCGTCGTTAAGCTCTAATTCGGGTTCGGGCTCGGGTTCGTCGTTGCGTTGGCGTTTTCTGCTTGTTGATGGGCTCGTGTTCTCCAAGACCCATTGCATCTAAATCTTCTCAAAGAGCTTCTTGAGACGGTAGAGTTTCGTGCTGATAACGTGTTATAAGACAATAAAAGAAGAAGAACAATATTGCAGAGAAAGAGAGAGAAAATTCTTATTGAATTTTGGGGTGATATACAATGGGGTAAGACCCCTCTATTTATAGGAGGAAAAATGACTTGGCCTTAAAGTAAAACTCTCTACAAGATATACATTCACTCTAATTAGAATTTTATTCTTAACATTTATATTATTTTTCTCTCCCATTCTTTCAGATTTTTCTCCTTTCTCTCATCCCTTTGTATAATAGCGGAGATACAAGGACTACACAGCAAATCCAAAATTCAACCGGTAAAAAGCATGACAGATTTGAGTGAGTTTCTTTTCTTCAAGTGTTTGCCCTAATATTGGTGTGTATTCATACGGTTGTGCTCTGGGAAGCCATGGTGCCTCTTGAAGTTCAGATCTGGACAAAGGAGATGTACTTGCAAACTGAATATGATTTTCCTGCTCATTGGATATACAAAAAAGGCGCTTGAAAACACTCTTCTTTTGTAAATCAGATGGTAGAGTGGGCTCGTTGGGTTGTTACCTGGTAGTCACCCCAAGAAAAGGGAACGAACAACAACTACAAAAAAAAAAAAAAGTAATGGAGACGATGGAGTTTGGGGCTGAGCAACTTGAATTTTTTGTTAATATATTTCAATGTATCTCGCTAATATTTTCATCTACTAGTTTTAATGTACGTACGTTACACGTGTGAATCGCGTTAATTAATATAAAATATCTACAAATTGTTGAAAAACAGCAATGGAGGTTAAGCTAAATGCAATATGTGTTTAACTGATGAAAATAAATATTATTTCATTGACATAATATAGTTAAATTTAATATTTTTTTGAATAAATTTAGTGTAATTAGTTCTATTGTACTTATAGTTATAAATATTATAATATATAAGACACAAATAAGTAATGTTTTTTTTTGGTAATTAAAATTTTTATTAATCACCAAAAGGTCTTTACATATCAAAGACAGTTTTAAACTCAACTGCCTATCTAGTAAAAACACGAAATCTATGCTACTCTAATATTCAGTATTCATATCATGAACTGCTGAATATGTATACTAAGCCTAGGATGAGCTCGAACATTACAAATATAGGCTATACTACTTAGGAGTTTGTCACAATTACAGTAAGTGTTTTCAAAGATTCTTGCATTTCTTTCCAACCATATACTATAGAACATTTCTATGATAGTCATCTTGAATGTGAGAGCTCGGACAGATTTCCCTTTGGATTGTAGAATGATCCAATTGCAGAATTGCATCCAGTTATGTCCATTGAAGTCATCCATATTCAGCCATTGTAGTACTTTGTGTCTCAGTTGTGTAGCATAGAGACAATGTAGGAAGACATGATCTCTAGTTTCCTCTTCTTGCTGGCACATAACACACATCCCTGAGATATTCAATTTCCATTGCAGCAGTCTATTTTTGGTAGGCAGTCGATCCTGCAGCAGTAACCATAAGCTAAAGATAGCCTTTGGTCTAGCTGCATTTTGCATAACCAAATTCTTCCATGGAACTCTGGCTGAATCTCCAAGCAGCTGCAAGTACACCTTCCTTATAGTGCAGGCAGTTTCATTGAGCAAATTATGAAGTTGCAGTAGCTTTACTCCTTCCACAATCTTCCTTACCATCCAGCTAGCATTATTTGGAATAGTGAGGCTGTCCAGTTGTTGTTGTTTAACATATATACTGTGAATCCATTTGACCCATAGCAAGTCTTTCTTGTGAGCTAAATCCCATCCTAGCTTAGCTATTGCAGCTTTGTTCCACAATGAGATGTTAGTTAAGTTAAGTCCCCCAACAGATTTTGGCATACACATTTTCTCCCAGGCTACATATGCTTTCTTGTTGATGGTCACAGACCCTGACCAAATGTAGGTTCTGCAGATAGATTCCAATAGTTTGACAACTTTAGAAGGCATAATGAATAGCTGAGCCCAATAAGCTTGGACTCCAAGAATAACAGATTGAACCAGTTGACACCTGCCTGCATAGGATAGATATCTTGCTGTCCAGGATGTTATCTTTGCTGTGATCTTATCAACCAAAGGTTGCCATTGAGTAACTGATAGTTTCTTGGTAGTTAATGGGACTCCCAAGTATTTGAAAGGAAGATCACCTTTAACATAACCAAGAAGATTGAGGATATGATGTTGATTTTCAATTGCAACCCCCCCAAAATACACTGCACTTTTGTTTAGGTTAGCCTTCAGCCCAGTAGCAGCTAGAAATTGAGAGAAGAAATGAAACATAGCACTTACTGATTGAGTTTCCCCTTTGACAAATAATAACAAATCATCTGCAAAGCTCAAATGAGTGATTCCCAGCTTCTTACATCCTGGATGATATGTGAAGTTCTTAGTATGCTGCAATTGTGCCAGAGCTCTACTAAGATATTCCATAATGATAGCAAACAAGAAGGGAGATATTGGATCTCCTTGTCTCAATCCTTTAGCAGCTTGAAAGGGCTTTGTTATTTCACCATTAACTACAACAGTGTAGCTAACAGTTTGAACACATTCCATGATCCATTTAATAAACCTGCTAGGGAAATCAAGTTCTTCCATAATCTGTTGTAGACTGCTCCATTCCACAGAGTCATAGGCTTTTTGGAGATCAATCTTGATCATGCATCTGGGAGAGATGTGTTGTCTGGAGTACTGTTTTATTAGCTCATGAGCTAATATCACATTATCTGCTACTCTTCTTCCTGGTATAAATCCTGCCTGGGAGTTGCATATAATACTACTCATCACTTTTTGGAGTCTATTAGCCAACAGCTTGGATATGATCTTATACAAGACTGAACAACAAGCTATTGGCCTAAACTCCTTCACAGTTTGGGGATTGGGAACCTTGGGTAACAAAGTAATTGTTGCACAATTGACTGGACTGTACATTTTGGAAGTTTGAAAAAAAATTTTAACTGCTAACATCACCTGCCTCCCAATGATATGCCAAGACTGCTTGAAGAACATGGCATTGAAACCATCTATACCTGGAGCTTTATCATTTCCAATAGCCTTCAAGCTATCAACTATCTCCCTCTCAGATATATCAGCTATAAGCTCCTTCCTTTGAGTTTGAGATAATTTTGGTCCATTCCTCATATATAGCTTATTTACTGCTGGAAGTGTGTTGGCTGCTGTTCCCATCAGAGCTTGATAAAAATCCCTGATCTCCTTCTTCAATTCTTCAGAATCATTTATCTTCTGACCTCCTTCTGTGGATAGTTCAATGATCTTTTTATATTGGCTCCTCTCCTTCATAACTGCTGAGAAATATTTATTGTTGGAATCCCCTAGCTTGATCCACTTAGCTCTTGATTTTTGTTGTAAGGCTGACTCTTCTACAAGTGACCATTTCTCCAGTTGCTGCACCATTTCCTTTGCTTTTTGTTGGAGATTGTCTGAATAAGAAAGATCCAGTTGATGCTGCATATCTATCAATTCTTTCCTGCTGCTTTCAATCCTTTGGGAAATGTTTTTAAAGTCTCTAACATTAAGAGATTTTAAAGGCTGTTTAAGTGCTTTAAGATTATTCCATACTCCTTGAAGGTTGTGTTTCTCCTTGCTGCTCCAATACCTTGAGAGAATACCATGATATTCTTTATGCTGGATCCAAGCATTGAAGAATCTGAATGGAGTTTTCCTTACTGCTGTATCAGTTGCAAGAGTTAGTAGCATAGGGTTGTGATCAGATATAAGTGGCTGACCATATACAGTATGTACATGATTCCACTTCATCTGCCACTCAAAATTGCTAAACACTCTATCCAATCTACTGCATACTCTATCATTACCACTTTGTTGATTAGACCAGGTGAAAAAGTTCCCCTTCCAAGGTAGTTCAATAAGCCCTGATTGCTGTATGCAGTTATTAAAGTCCACCAATTCCCTTTGCTTCACTTGTTGGCTAGATTGCCTCTCCTTAGTGGATAGAATTGCATTGAAGTCCCCTGCAATGAGCCAAGGATCAGTAATACCAGATGATAGATTCACAATAGAACTCCATAGTAGCTTCCTTTGATCACAGTCATTAAAACCATAGATTACTGAGAGCCAGCAGATAATCTCCCCAGTGATGTGTTGGACTTTACAATGAATGATCTGAGCCTCCTCTATATGACCAGACACCACAAGTTTTGAAGGATCCCACAAGATCCAAATTCTACCATTTACTGCACTGTTGTAATTAGTGAGCATACTCCAGTTAGGTAATAGAAAACTAGCTATTCTATTTGCATTGTGTTGTTTAACCTTGGTCTCAACTAGTCCAACCAAGTCAAACTTATTATTCCTAAGATAATTCTGAGCTTCTTTTTGTTTGAACCTTTTATTTACACCTCTAATATTCCAAAAGATCCACTTCATTGGGTTTTACTTGTTCCCCCTTCATCTTGGGGATGATCAGACCATCTAACTGACCCAATTTCATACCTATTGGACAAAACAAGAGGGGACAATGGAGGGAAGTTGGTTATATTGAAAACTGGAGAGTCATGGACAACTTGCTTCTGTTTTTCCTCAATCACAGTAGGAGGTTGAATGATCTCCTTACTTGCCACTTGACTCTGGGTGTGAAGCTCCTGGCAGCTTTGGCTTGTTGTAATTGGTGCTTTCACTCTCCATTCTTGGGTTACCTTGGCTTTTTGCAATAGGCTGTGAAATTTTGGTTAGACAATTGTGTCCAACCTCCAAGCATTTCTCACAGTATAGAGGTTTCCACTCATAGAGTACATCCTGTATGAAACTCCTTCCATTTGGGTCTAGAATCTCTATTTCACAAGGCAGCTGTTTTGATACATTTACCTCAATGAGCATTCTAGCATAAGAGATTCTAGTCTGTTTAGTAGTACATTCATCAGCATATATTGGTTTCCCAAGAACACTAGCTATCCTACTCAAGGACTTGCTACCCCAACAAGACATTGGTAAGTTAGGGAATTTTATCCATAAAGGAATCTCAGTAGGAAAAGCTGCTTTAAAATCAAAATCTGCAGACCATTGTTTCAAAATCATTGGTCTATTAGCAATCGTATATGGTCCTCCACACAATATTTCTTTAGCATCTTCAATGCAATTGAATTTGACAATATAATACCCCTCCTCATGATAAAACAATTCAGGATCAGACACATGCGACCAATGGAGATTAATAAATCTCTTCATTCCATTGAACCCAGGGCTATTGCCTAACACAAACACCACCAGAGCACTTTTCCATTTCCCTTCTTCCTCCTCTAATTCTTCCTTTACCAATTGACCAACTGGTTTCCAATTGACTAGTATAGGAGGAATATATTCTAATGACATACCATGTGCAGCCAATCTGTTGCTTTGGAAGAGGCTATTCCACTGTTTAGGTGGATTTGAGATTTCCTCTGCTGCAGCCTTAGTAGAATCTGCAGTAGTTGGTTGTTGCATGCACGTCTTTTCCCTATTTTCCTTCTCCTTTGGGCCTTTCATAGATATGACTGGATGTACAATACTTCTCGCAGGAGCTGTTTGTAACATAGGGACATTAGATGGTTGTGGATCTGGAGCTGGTTGAGCCAATGGAACAGTAGTTGCTTGTAACATTGTGCCTTGTGAATCTGAGACTGGTTGAGCCAATGGAACAGTATTCACAGATGAAATCGATGGAACAGTGTTAACTGTTTTTTGGAAGACTAAATCACTCGCATAAATTGGAACTAACTCTTTTCTTGGGCGACCTCTTCTCTTTGCCATGACTCAGTCTGCTAGGTTAACTCACCTTAGCAGTTGCAATGGAGGAAAGGCGATGAACAATAGGGTTGGGGAAGAAAGGTAGAGAGAAGGAGGAGCTTCTCTCTCTAGGCCTATCTAGAGAGAAGGAGGAGCTTCTCTCTCTCACCTAGCATCTTTTTATAAACTCTACATTTATATGTCATATACTCATATTATTAGAAGATAATTGTTCATTCAAAGTTCATCAAAATTAGAGATAAACTAATTTGATTTCTATTTGTGTGAAAAAAGTTATCTAAATTCTTATTAATCTTAAGAGTGTCTTTGGCCAAGCTTTTAGGAGGCTAAAAGTAATTCACTTTTTTGTAAATTAAAGGTGTTAGGCTATAACAGAGAAGTACTTTTGAGCACTAGTAAGCAAAGTTTTCTGCTTTTGAGAAAGAAGCTGCAAATTTTTGCTTATTCAAACGAAGAAGTAGAAGTTAAAAAAAAAAGAATCAAGACAAAAATATCATTATTAAAAAAATTATATATCTCAAGTTATCCCTCATTAATTTGATTTTTTTTTCTTTTCTTCTTTTGCTTCTACCATCTATGTCTTTAATTTTCTTATTTTCATTATTGTTTATTTTTCTCATATTTTTCTTTGAAATAATCTCTCTACTATTAATGGATCTTCTCTTTTATGTAGGATTTCTGGAATGAATTTACAGTATGCGTGTTGCGCGCGTATCCTATCTAAATAGATTATTTTAAAAAAAATAACTAATCATGTTAAAATTATATTAAAATTTTAAGTTAATAAAAATTAAAGTTTATATTCTTAAAATTGAAAAATATTAATAAATTAATCAAATATGAAATCAGTTAATTCATAATATGAAACAAAAATTATATAAAAAATAATAGAAGTTTGCAAGATATCAAATGTAAATTCAGCCCAGCCAAATCCAAGTTATGAAACAAAGAATTATATAAAAATTCACAGAAGTTTAGAAGATAAATTCAATTAACTAATATTTTAAAGCAAAACCATTATCCAAAATAAAGCTTCCACATGAAGGGTTACAGCACATACAAATATGACGTACAAATTAAAGATGGTGTATTGTACAAATTATTTTGGTATTATATTCAAATCCAACTAATAGAAACAAGTGCATGCAAAATTCAATGATTAATACAATTTTTTTCCAAAGAAAGAGAACCTGAATCCTTAGTCTTGTGCTGCTCCAACAAGAATTGTTTTGACAATGAAACCTAAAGGAGACCTAAATATAAATGGAGTTGAACGAAAACTTTCCTACTATGTTGTGTACGAATTTATTTCTAGGTTGTAATACTAGGGGAATAATTAATTAGGTAAATAATTTATGGAAATAATTAGATGACTATTCCTAAACAGTAGAGAATTAATTGATTATTCCTACATTTTAGAAAAATAATTAAATGACTATTTTGCCTAGTGTAAACTTTATTTTTAAAGGGTAAAAAAGAACAATATTTTGCTAAGGGCCTTCGTGCTTTTAATATAGTATAGATATAGATTTCATTATATTTATTGTCTTTTTTTATCATTGTGTTTTAATGTATCTAGTTGTATTTTATTGTATTCACTGTCTCGTTGTATTACATGAATGTATTTATATATTTTGAATTAATATAATTTATGTATTCAGTTGTATTATATAATTTCTCTGAAGATTACTATATTTTTGGGGTATTTTTCGGTTGAGAATCTTTTTTATAACTGGAAATACAAAATTTGTGTTTTATAATTGAGTTTGTTGAGTTATATTAGGAGTCTATTATGTTAATTGATTCACTATACGTTTTAAAACAGTATAGTCCCCTATTTCATGCCGTAAATACAGTCGAATACAATAATCTGTCCAGCTATAATCCCATGTTTCACTCCATGAATATAGTCGAATACACTCGAATACAATAACTGATTAGCTGGACTTTCCTGATTCACGCCTATTTTTGATACTGTATTCATGAATACAATAGCTTAAATACATCAAATAATAAAAAAAAAAATATCTATAATCCGTAAAATAGTAAATGGTATTTATAGATGGCTAATTACTATTAAAAAATAGTGCTTTATAAAAATTTCTCTTGTTAGAATTGTCAATATGGGCTTGGATCGCTAGGTCAGTCCAACTCAAGCCGTAATTTAATTAAAAATTTTATGGGGTAGTTACTTTTTAAAGTGATATTTACTTTTTATCCAGTAATTTTAATGTTGAACAAAAGTAATTACTAATTTATTAAAATTAATATGAAAAGATGGAGTTACCTTTCTTATGTCTCTTTTCCTTCCTAAACGGAAATACAGTGTTAATACTGGCGATCATAATTCATGTATGATGCTGCTTTTCAGATAGACTTAGCGCTTTGGTTTTTTGTCTAATTGCATACTTTAATTTGTAATCTATTTATTGTTCATGTGGAGGAGAAATTCAAACTGTTTGAAAATATAAGAGAGGTCAAGAAATAAGATAAAACTCTGAATCATAAAAGGAATATTGACCAGGAAGATATATGGATGTTGCTGAAGAACATGAGTAATCGAGTGTTTATCATGTCATGCCTTCATTAATACAAGGGCCTTTTGGTTATTTCACAGTGTAAATACAATATAATTTTAATTTCATTACACAAATTTATTATTATTATTATTTGTGAAAAGATAAAATAACGTTTGGTTTGTGGTACGTTATGGATCCTGAACATACAGTTATAAGTTCAAAAGTTAAGGACACTTGGTCCTGAACTTCGAGTTTCAAGTTCAAAAGTTAAGGATACTTGGTCCTGAGCTTATAATTACAAGTTCAAAAGTTAAGTACACTTGGTCCTGAACTTAGACTAACAAGTTCAAAAGTTAAGAACAATAGGTACTGAACTTACAGTTACTAGTTCAAAAGTTAAGGACAATAGGTCCTGAACTTAGGCTAAGAAGCCCAAAAGTTAAGGACAATATGCCCTAAACTTAGACTAACAAGCTCAAAAATTAAGGACATTTGATCCTGAACTTACAGTTACATGTTCAAATGTTTAGGACATTTGGTCCTCAACTTAGACTAACAAGCTCAAAAGTTAAGGACAATAGGTCTTGAACTTAGACTTACAAGTTTAAAAGTTAAAGACAAGTAGTCTTTAACTAAGAGTTACAAGCACATAACTTAAGGACGATGGTCCTGAAATTCGAGTTTCAAATTCAAAAGTTAAGGAAATGTAGTTCTGAAGTCCTGAACTTAGAGTTGCAAGTTTAAAAGTTAAGGACATGTTGTCCCGAAGTCCTAAACTAGAGTTGCAAGTTCAAAAGTTAAGGACACTTGGTTCTGAAGTTTTATAAGCATAAGGGTGTTTTTGTCCGGGCTGATAAAGTTTATTAATGCAGTGGCTAAAAATAATACACATTTTAAACAATGTCTTAAAGTAAATACATATATTATTAGTGGCTAACATATGTTAGACTAAGGTTTTTGGAACCTATTTGAAAGAGAGGCTTTTAAGTCCGCCCAAGTAAGCCCCGTGGCCCATGAAGCTTGATTGAGGATGTGCTGTCACGACTCAAAATCCACTAAGGGCCGTGATGGCGCCGGACACTGCTGTCAGGCAAGCCAACCAAGTTACTTAAACAAATCTCGTTTTAATACTTTTGGAAATCTAGGATTTTGCCTCCATATTTAAAAAATTTTGAAGAATAAGTTTCAAATCAAATTTAAAATATAAATCAGTTAATACAATCCTTCAAACCTTCCCAGAACCCGCAGTCACAAGTACATGAGCATCTACTGATAAAAGGAATATAAATACATCATCCGTCCGGGATACAACAGATGGAAAATAAACACAGTGCTGGAAAGGGACTACCCTAGCTGCGGCCGTCTCGAATGATGCAGCTCTCTAGTCCCCAGAATCATCTGTGCTGCTACTTCCAGTAGATTACTGAAATCACATATACCCGTGCAACAAAATGCACATCAAGTGTAGTATGAATACAAATACAACGTGTACCTAATGAGTGTCCCGCCTAATCCCGAAGGAGTAGAGATGAGAGGGTCAATCCTGACACTCACCAGCAGACCAATGACTATTTATCCTTACAAATATATCCATGCAGTGAATTTATTTTATAAACAGGATTCTAATCTAGATATGGGAAAAACATGTAGTCATACAATTCTGTCATGGAAAATTTCCTTAGTTTTCTTGTTATTATTAAATAAATAATCTCGAGACATAATGTGTAATAAAAAAACTCAAATGAGTTCAAGATAACAGCACAAACATGCGCAAATCATGCCGAGGCGACGGCCCGCTCCAACAGAAATATAAATTTGTGCACTGCCAAGGGTCGAGCAGCCCGTACCATAGATGTATCCATTTCACTGAGGCGATCCGCCCGTTGTAACAGAAATATAAACACACGCAAACAGATAATCTGTCAAACAGTCAGCGTGTAGCAAATATCCAAGTAAGGTCCATTCCCTTTTTATAATTTGAGAAAAACAAAGCTTTAGTCTTTTTAGAAACCCCCGTATTAATTTAATATGATTAAAGCATTTCAAGCCATCAATGATTTACAAATTATTCAAGTATAACACATTTTTGGGTCCTAGACTACCCCGATAATAGCATAATAGTAGCTACGCACGGACTCTCGTCACCTTGTGCGTACGTTGTCCCCACAAATAGGAACACATAATCAGTTTAATTCACCTATGGGGTAATTTCTCCCTCATAGGATTAGAAATGAGACTCACCTTGCTCGGAAGACTCATAACCGGCGCTTCACATCTTTCCGAAAGCTCGAGCTAGCGCGCAAAGCTCCAAAACTAGCCAAACAACGGCAAACTAATGAGAATATACTCAAATACTTGCTAGCAATTCAAATTACACAATTTCCCAACTCCGTTTGTGAAATAACAAAAATTCCCTCGGGCCCACGTGCCTGAAATACAAAATTTCTTGAAGGTAAAGTTTACCCATGACCCTAGGAACTCAAATATACGATTTTCTCTCAATTCCATATCCAAATTCATGGACAAAATCTAAGAAACCTAGTTTTCTAGGTCTTCCTCTAACCCTCAATTTTCTAACAGTTTACATACTAAAATCCATGGTATAATCTTGTATTTAACTTGGAAATTGATTACCTTAACATTGATGACAAAATCCCTCCTTGAAGCTCTCCAAAAATCGTTCAAGAGGTGAAGAAAAATGAGTGAAATGGACTCAACCCCGTATTTAAAACATTCTGCCCAGAGTTTTCCGCTTCTACGGTCGAAGTGGTCCCGCTTTTGCAGACCTCCAAGCCGCTGCTGCCGTTTCTCAAATCCCCCGTCCAACCGCTTTTGCGGTCTACCAATCCCTGAAGCGATTTCGCTTCTGCGGAAAGAATTCCGCTTGTGCGGTGCCTGCCCAAACGCCCACTTTCGCTTGTCTGGTAACTAACGATTATAAGATAACTATATAAGTATTAATTAATGACCTATTAAATTGATAATTACTATATGACTTTAAATTAGGCAAATAGTGTAAAAGAATTTTACATTATCAATTAACTTAAAATTCTATATCTACTCCAGTATTTTCTTTAAGTGGAAAATGTATTCGCTAGATTGTGCGACGACCGCCAACTCCTTAGAAAATAATTCCTATGAAAACATTCCTTCTCCTGCTGGTTTCTCTCACTCTCAAAATAAACTTTACTTACTCTTAAAATAAACTTTGGATAAAATGAAAGAGAATAAAGTTATAATAAAAATATTAGTGGGGACAATATTTACTCTTGTATTTGGCGTGTAGAGTAATTAGTTTTTAAAATAATTTCCCAATTATTGGAAAGTGTGATATTCTTTGTTATGTCGTTACTAGATGGCATCATGAGAAATGTTTGTTTGTAGCGATATATTGTTGTTGAATATCATATATTGTTAAACAAATTAAAATAGATTAATAAAAAATCGAAAAGATTTAGCTGTGGGATAAGTCAACAACAACAACAACCTAATATAATCTCATTTAGTGGGGTCTGGGGAGGGTAATATGTACGCAGACCTTATCCCTATCCTTGGGTAGAGAGGTTGTTTCCAAATAGACCCCCGGCATCCTTCCCTCCAAGAACTTCTCACCTTGCTCTTGAAAAAACTCGAACTCATAACCTCTCGGTTGAAAATGGAGTTGCTTATTTCATTAGTCATCTATCATCAAAGAAATCTTCATCAACTGAAAAGGTATTTAATGACCAACGAGAAATTTAGAAATTATAATACAATAGAGCAAAAATCACTAAAATCAAAATTATAGTTCAGAATTAAATGTTAAAATCTTACTTATTGCGAGTTGTAAATATTAAAATGTTGTATCCTCCATGGATTGCGGTGTGTATATAGGCCGGGTTGGTTCGAATTTTATAATTACCAAATCAAACCAATTGTGTCGGTTTATTAAATCTAAAGACCAAACCAAATAAAAAAAACTCGGGTTTTTCACTCTCGGTTTTTCTCGGGTTTTTCGGGTTTTTTTTCCGGTAAAATCTTCGTAGAACAAAACATATAAAGTGTGCTCAAAATATTTATTTAGTCCTAGTAAGATACAACTATATAAAGTATTTTCCAAGAATATAATACAAAATATGAGATATGTCATGACATTATCCTAAAATATTCATTAATAAAGATAATAGAATTATGTAATATAAATATTGCTAATTAAAAATTCATAATAAAATAAACATAATCTAAATATACTAAGTCATGCTAAAATAAGTACTATTAAGGTAGCATTAGTTACATGATTAAACGCTAAAGAGAAAAATAAAAATAGGTTATGCATTTTTATCTAAATTATTGCAAAAATAAAAATAAATATTCAATACATTCTCATTCGTAGTATTGAGTTGAATGTCTTGTTAGCATTAGTTTTGATTTGATTTTGGTTTGGTCTTTTGCTAGCATTATTTAATTTACTAATGTTAATGCCTATAAAACTTATTGGAACATTCAAAAGTCCACCTCAAAAGATAAAATTATGAAATCTTTTAAGAAATATATATAAATTGTATACAATAAATATATTTATATATTAAATATATCTAAAATTTCTATATATGCAATGTCGGTTGGTTGGTTTCGGTTTGACTTTCTTTAATTAAAATCAAACCAAACCATAGTCGGATTTTTTTTTTCGATTTGACATGGATTATCGATTTTAGTGGTTAGAACTATAGTTATTCTAAGAAGTTAAAATAATTCAAGATAGACCATATAGAAATGTTTAACAAATAAATACCTATTTGTAACAAAAATTTATTCCTGCTTGTCAAATTTGAGAGTCGGGCGTGTGAAAATACATCCGGTAGGCGGTAATTCTCAATATACTTTTTCTTAGTATAGCCACGTTTCCCCGTAGAAATAAAGGTTGAGTTTTTTATACATTATATCAAGATAATTACAGATAAATTTCTGTGATAAGTTAGTTATTGACCTATTTAAAATGGTAAGTAACTATTATAAGATAATTACTAAACAACCATTAATTGATAACCTATTTAAAATGACAATTTAGACTAATAGTGTAAAAAAAATTACCCATAATTTCCAACTCTCACAACTACCTATTCTTCAGGCAATGCAAATGGTAATGTTAATAAATATGTTAACAGAATGCAATCTCATCTTTGTCTCTCTCACTCTCAAAGAAATTAATGAATTTGGTGATAGAAATATTAACAGGAACACTGTTTCACATTCAAGTAGGCAAAGATATTAGAGTGGCAGATTTGAAGAGAGAGATAGGGAATCAAGAAAATCTTCCTGAGAATCGTCTCATCCTAATGCTGAATGCAGGTGGTGATTTTTTCATGTTGAATGATGATGACGTCCCCCTTGCAGAACATGGGGTCAAAGATGGATCTCATTTTTATCTTTTTTTTAAGCTTCCCCATAACAATGATGAAAATCAAGATGGTGATAATATGGTTATGAATCCTAAAATTTCGACTTCTCCATCAGAATTTAATAAGGTCTAATATTGTGATTTTGCATTTGGATCATGTCGCCTTTATCCATCTAATATGAATTTATTGTTGGTCCTCTTGGGAAAAAAAGAGTTGTAATCTGCATTATCTGCTCAACTCCACTACATTTTCATGTCTGTTCTTCTTGGTTTGCTTGTGGTTTTCCATTGACACTTCGATACAATCATTTTTAGTGCCATTAAATGCCTGGCAAACATAGAAAATTTATTTTAGATGACAACTTCAGTTATTCTTTCTCCTCTAAGCGTATGTAACATTTTCAGTGATACGTACAGCTTGTTTGGATGGTTGTATTATACGTATTTAATATTTATTTTGATTATTATTTAAATTTTATTGTATAGTATTGTTAAATCTGTGTTATGTAACGACAAAAAGTAGCACGTTATGTAAGGAAAATGATTCAATCTATCCAAACGATATATTCATCAAAACAATACAGTCTAACAACCATCCAAACAAGTCTATTCATGAACAGATAGAAATCCATTGTTCTCCTGGAAGCATATATAAAGTCCAATGTATCCAGGATGCGATGGAAAGGCTAACTCTTCACTGAAAACAGCTTGGTCCCAAGAATTATAAGCCCATACCCTCATTGTATGAGCGTATCGACCCCAAACCATATCAGGTTCATCAAAAACGTCGTTGTAACCATAGCTGTTATGTTATAGATAATCAAATGGATGTTGCAGATACACAATATGAACATCAGACGGCACGACACTGTAGCCAAGCTGCAACAACTCTCAGAATACGGAACTTTAGTCCTGGCACCAAAATATCCTCAAATTTTAAACTAACAACTCCTTAATCACATTACAATAGAGACATGATTTACCAAAACATTATATTTATATTTAGAAAGAGTCGGAGTTTGAGCTTGTGGATCAGGAGAAAAGAAGCCATAGGGATAAAAGAAAGCAAAGACACATCCCACAATAAATGGCTGCAGTAATTCTTCATCTTCCTACATATTGCTCGCACTTTTCATTTGGATTTTATTTAGCTGAAATCATCAAACCTCCATTTTCATACAGAGAGAGCAAAGGTTAAAGTCAAGTAGTGGAAAGACTTTATTTTATGGAGTAGCGGACAGTGTTGTTTGTGATTGAAAATCACCACTTGACTTTTGGAGCTCTTGCATTTAAAACAAATGTTGCAAAATCAAACTGTTTTATGTTGACTACAATTTTTGTAAAGATATTTAAAACTCGTGTATATATATATATATATATATATATATATATATATACATAGTAGTTTTTAAATATACGGCTTACTTAAAATATTAATACCAGAATTTACACAAAAAATTAGATGTATTAACACTTTACATTTGTGCTTACTCTACACTATACTTTTGGATGCGAGAATAGTAGTAACATAATGCTGTTGACTGATTTTATTATGATTTTAATTTAATGAAGTGGTGATTAGTCATACTCATTATAAGGGATTTTTGAGATTTTTTAATTGTTTATAAGCGTATACATTTTTATTCTAGTAATAATTTATTGTGAACGTTACTGTGTTAAAATAAAAAATCAGAAAACTGTTAGAAGAATAAAGAAATCTGGAAAATAGTAAAGAATCAGAAATATTCCGAGTTCACAAGTTCCTTGTGCGTCCTTAAGGATTTTTAACCCCCTCAAACGTTGCCAAGATAATGGATTAAATCCTCCCAGGATAAAACGGAATAAACCTTCCTGCAACAGTAGCAATACAAACTGCAGGATACCAACAAACTCAAAGAACGGAACAAAATCACACTTACGAATTTGAGAGAGAGACTGCGAATTAGAATACAGTATTTACAGAAAGAAAGAAGTTTTGTAGTGTTTTTCGTATCCAGAAAACAAAGCCATGCCTCAAAATTTATAGGCAATTATCAGAAGAGGTGTCTGAAAAATGTGTCTTTTCGGAAAAGGTGTTATGGCGCGGTTACGCCAGGACCGCGACCACAGAGGCTCTCTGAATCTGCAGGGTTCTGGCGCGGTCCTACCGCGGTTACGACAGGATCGCGACTAGACTATCCTACTAGATCTTCAGCTGTGATCTGACATTTAATTAATTACTAAATAATTAAATAATTTTTTGTCCAAAAATAATCTTATCGACCGACAAAGCCAAAGCCGAGCCAAGCAACGATGGTGCGAGGGTTCATACTCTTCAAATCCTTTTAAGAGCTTTAAGAAGTGATTCTATATTTAAGCACACAAATGTAGTTGTCCTTCACCAATGGGGGAAAAAGTGCAAGACAAAAGCTCACTTCTTCAAAATTTCATTTTCCCTCCATTTTATTTCCCTCAATTTCCAACTCATACTCTTTATACTTTAAAGACCGATGGCTTAAAAGTGCAACATTTATCACATCTTATTTGAGGATTATTTTCAATCTTTCATGCTGCTAAAACTGTTACTCATTTACCTTGGGTGGGGGGGGGGGGGGGAAGGTTTAAGATTTTACTTAAAATGGAAAAGGTCAGAACTGCCCCTAACGTATTGATGCCAGTTTAAAAATGCCCTCTGTTAACCTATTTTGAAAAAAATGCCCCTACCGTTAAAATTCTGGCATATTTGTGTCCCTAACGTATTGACTCCAGTTTAAAAATGCCCCTACCGTTAACCTATTTTGAAAAAAATGCCTCTACCGTTTTAAATATAAGTACAGTCAGTTGTTAGACTTAGGGGCACAAATATGCCACATTTTTAACGATAGGGGTATTTTCTTCAAAATAGGTTAACGGAAGGCATTTTTAACCTGGAGTCAATACGTTAGGGGCAGTTCTGACCCTTTTCCCTACTTAAAATTAACTTTTGTTAATTAAATCTAAGAAATCTACTAGTCGAAAAAAAAATTGATGCAGATGGTGACTTAGGCGTAGTTAAGTATGAAAATAACGAACCATCGTCCCTGTAAAGTATTGTAATCCTACATCGGTAACATTGTTTTATTTTATTAAAAGGAAAATAAGACAATCACTTTCACACAAAAATATTGTAATATTAACGACCCTGACTTACACTCCTGCATTTCTAGGTTAAGTAAGCTGTAGAGTTTATGTCAAATCTCAGGTAATACTGTCCATCTCCCTGCATTTTTTTGGGGTAACATTTAAAATGCTTTTATTGATCACCAAGAGCTGCATTTAAGTTCATCTCAGTTTAATATTACGAAATTTTGTTTTAAGTAGTAATAAATAATATTGCTCTGTAACAATTTAAACTTCTAGATAAAATGGTTTATACAATCCAACAACAATGAATCACTATAAGGCCACATACAGCAACTTCGACAGCAGATTAGTCGTTACTGATGCAAGAACACCTATATGCTGTTGTAAGTTTTCATAATTTAAATATATACAAGGTGTAGCGACCTATCTCATAATTTCCTCTCTACTCAAATATTAGCATGTTGGAATATCACTATTTGATCTTCAAAGACCAGACTTAAATTATAAGTATAGAAAGTTAGACCAGCTCAGAGATTTTACAGAATTAAACATTTAGACTAGCTCAAACTCAACAAGTCACAACCAAATAAAGCAACGAAAATGGTCATCTATTTACAGCCAGTGGGAATTCAAGAAAGCTTCATTCTGCAAGTTAATGTGTCCTAGCTAGCATACTATGGAAACCAACATATTTCCAGAAAGACAATTCCTGTATCAAGCACCGTAGGTGCACCTTTCTGTCTAACACCTATTCCATATACATGATCAGCTCTCATGATCTTCCACTAAGCGGAGAGAGAGGGAGAGGGAGAGGTTCGCGATCTACCTTTTTTTGGGTGAGGTCCATGAAGTTGGAAAGAGGGGGCAAATTGCCAAGAAACAAGTAAATCAGAAGTGATATTCGACACATTCACACGATATTATGCAAGGTTTGACATCCCCTTTAAATGGAGCTTAGCGCCCCGAAGCCAATTTCAAAGCAAGTAGGAAAGCTAGCAACTACATCTGTAAGCCATTGGATCTTTCCTGCACATAACAGGTATAGAACAACATCAGTTTCCAACAACAACAACTACCCAGTATAGTCCCACAAAGTGGGGTCTGAACAACATCAGTTTCCATTGTCTATAAAATCAAACACAAAAGTAAGCTTCAGCTTCTACTTTGAAGAGGGAAATGGGCTTAAGCAACTAAAAACAAACCTTTTCATCAAGTATAACAATATAGCCTACATAACCAATTAATTCGAACCAGAATACAGGACGATAAATCAAAAGTAACTACGAGAAAAGCACTATCAACTGCCTAAATTTAAATTATAACACAGCAGTGGTTAGATAAGTGACGCTATATTGAACAATATGTTAAAATGAAGGAAGGTTTTTGTAAAATAATGATGTGAAAGAGTAGAAACTAGGAAATAGAATAATTTCTATTAAAAACTATAAATTTTTTAAGAAAGAAACCTAGATCAATCAGAATAGACGATATCATAATAATTGAGCCATATAAAACCAATACCAACTGCGCACTACAGATGTCACCAAAATATTAAAATGACATGCTCCATAGGGAATGCCAAAATGAAGACAAACTTAAATGAAGAGTAGGGGCAACATAGGCATGAGGTAATGTTTTAAAAGGAAACTTTTGGGGTTTTTTTTTTTGTTGATAAGGTAAATTCTATCGGAAACCTGGGGTATTGAAACAACATACAGCACCCTCCACAGGTAGTAAAGTTGATATTTGGAGAGAAAAATGAAGTAGGGGCTGTGTGTTTGAAAGGTTGACAAAGCTGTGTAGTGTAGAAGTACGATAGAACAATTTAGCATATCCAGTGCTGAACTGAACTGACGTCTTGTCATGTCCATCCAAATAGATTGGACAAATGTAGGCAAATTAAGAATCTAAAACCTGCAAGCTATGGAGAATAAAAGAAGGGGTGGTGGTGGATATACAGTATACAGAGTGCTCATACATTTCTGTCACTGCTTATGTAGGACACAACCACAGTTATATCGTCCAGCTTCCCGCCATAGTAACGGAACCCAGCTTCTTGAGCTGCAGCAGAGAAAGGGGTCTGCCTGTTTTTATCCTGTGCTCGTTGCCGAGCCAATGCAGCTATCTTTTGAGCTGTCACCTGTGGCCCTAAGCCAGCTCTTGCTGCATGAACCACAATTGCAGTAATATCATTGTTGTACAAATTGTCGAACAACCCATCAGTACCAGCTATTATAACATCTCCTGGTGCCACTGGTATTTTGAACACCTGCAGAACAGGATAGTCATTCAGATTAAGAGAGAACTGTGATACAAAATAAAAAGAAGTACAGTGAGTTGGATTATACAAAATAGTATGTTTACCAAAAAATATTATTGTACAAAACAGTAAGGGAACAATCTAAAAACACCACCTGAACCCCAACTCTTTGCTCTCTGAATGACATAGAACAGTCAACAAAGAACACAATAAAAAAGGCTTATGAAATATCTTTTATTTGAGTATGAAAAATGTTGTCCAGATTTTGAAAAACGGAAGCTCTAAACCAAGTTCTACATCACCACACGAGTTCTACATTAAAAAAAAAAAAGGGGGGGGGGGGGGGGGGGGGGGGGAAGAACTACTGACCTCTCCAGAGCTTGGTAAGTCACCAGAATTACCACTCTCTAGTTGATATGTGAAATTGAAATCATGCTGCTGCACAGGGGATCTGAAAACAGTACATCCATCTCTAACCACCATAAATCCACTGTCTCCTAGATTAATGGCATGCAGGCCCTGGAAAGAGAGGAAAAATGATAAGTTAACTTAATGATGTTAAGTTCTAGATTCATTTTTCCTTTTATAAGTTTTAACTGCCTTCTAAAGTTACCATATTAATCTTTTATTACCTGTTTTAATCACAAGACTAGAAGAAAGTTCTGCGAACCTAGTTATATACATTACTAAAATGTCAAGAAGTCTGGTGTATAAGGGAAACATCAAATTAAAAGAATCCTCAGCATCTGAAGACACCAATCGATCAGCGGCCAAGCTCAAACCAATACATACTCCAACTTAACCAAGACACCTTTTTCTAAAGCCCAAGCTTCATGAATTAGAATAGGAGATCTAGAATTGCACATGTACCTGATTGGTAAGGGCGATTATACAAGCAGTTGAGGAACCTTTGGCTTTTGTGCATGTATAAGCTTTATCGAGGACCCTGGCTGGGTCCACTGAAAGTTTTGGTTCATCTTGAATCGCAGTTACTGAGTTAGACATGAGCTCTCGTGCATACTGCCCAGCATCAACACCAAGATCGGCCCAACCACCAACACCATCAGCTACACCAATTGCTTGTTCATCACCACAAATAAAATGAGCATCCTCTCCACCTGTTTCTTCTTTGTCAGGATGAGGCAGGTAACATGATCCTGAGTTTAGCTTCAGGGTTCTGTCAATGTGGATATTCCTAGACAAAAGAAACAATACAGCTGAAAGGAAAAACTCCCCAATTCAATGTAAAGTAAATAAGCTGCCTGTAATATGTTTTTCTTTTTTTGATAAATGGTCTACAGGCCATCAAGGAGGGAATACGTAATATGCTCCAGATCTTCATAATGACTAAGCAAAAAACTTGGCCCTCTATAGCAAAAGGTATAAGTCACAGTTTCCTCTTTCCAAATTAGTCACAAGTTCTCATTTACTAAGAGGTGAAATAAATCCAACTATTCTTCCAAAGAGATAGATGCCAGCTTAACAAAAGGTTTCGAACAACTGAACAAGACAAAAGCTTCCCACACCAGTTGCTAGCCTTGAGAAACTTACAGAATAAGTTTTATTATACAATTTTACTCGAGTACCTACCCTGAAATCATCTAGTAGCTTTGCTCATGGTGGTAGATAAATCATATTAAGCATCTAATATTCTAATAACAAACGGCAATAACATCGATGCCTCACTTCCAAGCTAGTAGGGGCTAAACTACTTGCGCATCCAATAATTTAATAGGTCTTCAAAATCATTTTTCTGCTTTTTTTTCATTTACGGAGTTTGACATTGGCATATATATAGTTTGGAAGCATGAGAAGCATTTTTAAAAGAGAAAAGCGTAAAAAAGAGACAAGATCCAAGGGACTTGAAGCGAAAAGGGAGAAGTGAAGCGCACATTTACAACATTAGAAAATACCAAGCATCTATGAATTTAGTACTACAATGGTCAAATTGCAATTAATATAGTAACTAATTTCAGTATCCAATGTACAGCAATCTCAATATAAGTCCATCCCCATAAGCTGAAGTTCAAAGAACTGTCATCTTCTTGCTAGGATCACCTTGCACATTATTATTTGACGGGCAGACTTTTATGAAGTGCATGGCTTCACCTATAAAGTGAAACCACTAGCTTTGCATCGCTTTATCACTTTAAGTGACGAACCAATAGCTTTTAATAACACTGAGCACAAGCGAAAAAAAGAAAATATTATCCCAAAAGGTACAAGCTGACAGATGACTTCTTTCATTTCTTAATTTAGGTTAGGTGTAAAGTCCGTAAGGAAGCAAAAATGTTCAGCCCTTCCAGTTCTTGGATTTTCTTCTGGCAAAAATATTGGATGTAAGAAACTAAATTCACGAAGGACCTCTAAAAGCTATACTCCGAGTCCGAAATGGGAAGAGTTCGAGGAGATATGCGAGCAGGCTTGCAGGTTTGGATGAACTAGACCCACACATCCTGACAAGACAACCTCTGAAAGAAGTCACGTGCTAATACCTCCATTTGAGCTCTTGAAATTAAATTCTAAACGTATATAATTAGGAGCTCAAATCACACAATTTCATTAAAGATCACAAAATGATTAGAATAACAACTCACACAATTTCCTCAAAGTCATTTAACCAAAATGTTTTATGTTTCTACCTACTGAGGGTAGTGTTCAAGTCATTAACATTGCCTTCGTTTCCAGTAGACATCTGTAGTTCACATATTATCTATTTCTTTTTAAATGTCAGTGCATAATCAGCAAAGAAAATTTCAGCTACATGAACTTCAGCTACTTGAATAAGAATAGCAAAGTTATGTAAGGAAACATACTGTTCGGAAGAATCTGCTGAACTTGAAAGCTGCACCTCGCATGTAGAGTTACCAAAGGACACATCAGGAGCAGTGCCCGCAGGGGAACAAGCAGATGATGAAGTGTGGAACCCCGTCCATCCAAAACCTTCATATGGATTAGAATTTCCCTTTCTCCTTACCACAGTGTATGCGAAGTATCCGTAAAGTAAGAAGTTGTTGGGCTGATTTTTATTTCTCAAACTCATGCTGGCTTTTCTACAATTAAAGCTTCTATTGCTATAAGAAGTAACAGGACTATTTACAGCCAAAACAGGATTGAGATGTCTTGAAGCCATTTTACTGGAGGAACAGCCAGGCAGAGAAGTTCTTGAACCACAGATCTCCATAGGTGCTTTGTGATAGTTGGTGTCCAACAAACCGTGAGTAGGCTCAGATATCAAGAGATCAATGTGATAGCCACAGACCTGAAATGCAGGCGCTGATACAGACGGAATGGAAATTGCACGAAAAATAGCTCCAACTACAGAAAGATTCTTTTTCTGGTTGATTATATGCAAATTCGCCTGTGTGGCAGCTAAAGTTCCAGGCCGAACAAACACATTTAGGTCACCTGATCTTGCAAATGGTATGGAATAGAAGCTCTTTGAATTGCCCAACAACAATCTCCCTTGGCCAACCAAAATCTCTACCGAGTCCTGGAGCCCACTTTCTTGCCCAGAAATAGATTTCTGGAGTCCCTGCCTAGCTGCGTGGCTTAATCTGAAAAGATAATTACTCGGCATGTCGGCTTATCAACCTCAGCTGATTTTCTTGCACCTCTTTATAGGAAAAAACACAACCACCACCACTATACACAAGAACTATCATCACGCTCAGTACATTTATTAACAAGCATCAATTCATTTACTACCTCCCTTCTCCAATATAACTTTTGAGAACCCAGAAACCTACTGAACATGAAAGAGAATATCACGAGAAAGAAACCATGAAAACATAAACTTGGTAAAACAACTGTGCTTGGAGGCAATAAACATCAATGCATATATAGGTAATATTAAAAGAGTCTTCCTCATTGATGCCAGCATTGCATGAGCCTAACCAGCCCAAATATGCACGACAAGGTCCAAGACGAGCACGACAATTGTTCCTTCGATCTCATATTAAGTTAAAACTAGTCAAGAAGAGCCGCACAAATACTTAACAACTATTTTTTTTTCTACAGAAACTATCCGCCTTGTCAGGAGATTGGTGGAACAATTCAAGGATAAGAAGAAGGGCCTGCACATGGTATTTATCGACTTGGAGAAGACGTATGACAAGGTCCCTAGGGAGGTGCTATGGAGGTGCCTGGAGGCGAAAAGCGTGTCGAAGCCTACATCAGAGTAATCAAGGACATGTACGATGGAGCTAAGACTAAGTTTAGGACGGAGGATGGCGACTCAGACCATTTCCCGGTGGTTATGGGGCTCCATCAAGGATCGGCGCTTAGCCCTCTCTTGTTTGCCTGGGTGATGGATGCTCTAACCCGGCATATTCAAGGGGATATGCCTTGGTATATGCTATTTGCTGATGACATAGTCTTGATAGACGAGACGAGGATCGATGTTAACGAGAGGCTAGAGGTATGGAGACAGAATCTCGAGTCTATGGGTTTCAAACTAAGCAGGTCTAAGACAGAATACCTGGAGTGCAAGTTTAGCGCCGAGCCAAGCGAAGTAGGCAAGGACGTGAAGATTGGATCTCAGGTCATCGCCAAGAGGGACAGATTCAGATATCCTGAATCGGTGATTCAAGGGGACGGAGAGATAGACGGGGACGTCACTCATCGTATAGGGGCGGGGTGGTCGAAGTGGAGGCTTGCATCAAGAGTCTTGTGTGACAAGAAAGTACCACACAAACTCAAGAGGAAGTTTTATAAAGCTATAGTTAGACCTGCCATGTTGTATGGGGCGGAGTGCTAGCCGGTGAAGAACTCTCATGTTCAGAGAACAAGGTTGCGGAGATGAGGATGCTCGGGTGGATGTGCGGGCTCACCAGGTTAGATAAGATTAAGAATGAAGTTATTCGAGAGAAGGTTGGGGTGGCCCCCAGTGGATGAGAAGATGCGAGAAACGAGACTGAGGTGGTTCCGGCATGTGCGGAGGAGAAGCCCTGATGCCCCGGTGAGGAATTATGAGCGGCTGGCGGTGGTCGATGTGAGGCGTGGCACAGGGAGACCTAAAAGACATTGGGGGGAGGTGAATAGGCAGGACATGGCTAGTATGCGAATTTTCGGGGACATGACCCTTGATAGGAAAGTCTGGAGGTCTTGTATTACGGTTGTAGGATAGGGGCTTCTCGAATTTTTCGTACTCTTTTTCCGGGGTTGGGTGGGGCTTGGTAGGGCTCTCCATAGATGATTTATGTATTGGATTGTGTCCCCTTATGGTAGTTATTTATGGTAGTTACTGCTTAATATTATTGCATTTTATTTATGGTTCTTATGTTAGATAATTATTTATGCGATTTCTGCTTGAGTTACTAATGCTCTTTTGTTTTTGTTTTTCGTTTCCTCCCTGAGCCGAGGGTCGATTGGAAACAGCCTCTCTGCCCATTCGGGTAGGGGTAAGGCTCTACATATTACCCTCCCTAGATCCACTTTGTGGGACTATACTGGGTAGTTGTTGTTGTTGTTATTTTTTTTCTGAAAAAAAGAGGAGCATGAAGAAACTATTGCTTATTCATCCAAGTTAACAGCCCACTCTTAGAGAGAAGTAAAGAACTAAAACCTCAATAAATAAGCCTCAATGCCAATCAGTTGAAATTGTTTATATGAATATATTATCCATTATGCTCTATCCGTGTCCAATAAATTGGGACTGTTGAGTTTCTTAGTAGCAGCCTAGCAGGAGTTGTTGTTGGATTAGGTAGTTGATATTTAACCTATAATATACCGCTCCAAATTCAATCTCGTCGGATCGCCTATATAAAGTCTCGATACCCTCTCCCTCTATTTCGGCATGTTCATTCCAATAATCAATAATTTGGGGATACATCCCCCCACCACCCCACCACCCCCAAATAAATGGCGCCCCAAGCCAGCAATGTGAAGCTCGCGTAGAAAGGATTGCTTTCAAACCACCAATAGCCTAAACATAATAGGGATTCAAAGTTTGCATCTATATGTACAATAAATGCAGGAGACAAACACCCACAAAACAGGAACAAAAGAATCACAGAAACTCAAGCGTTTTCATCCACACAAAAAATAAAAAAATAAAAAAAATAAAATAAAATAATAATAATAATAATAATAATAATAATAATAATAATAATAATAATAATAATAATAATAATAATAATAAGATTAGACTGTTAAGCAGAGACACATAATAAAAAGAAAGAAGAAGGATTCAAAGATTGCACCTTTATGGATGTAATTGCAATCACAAAAGCTAAGAGCTCCAAATAATATGTTTTTTAGATGCCCCAAGAATTTTCTTGATTTGTTCTCATACGAATCTTAGGTTTGTTAGGTTGGAGGCTTCTCTCTCTCTCTCTCTTTGAGGCTTTGAGCTGAACATAGGACTCAGTAAATCTCTCTCCAACCAACAAACCCTAATAATCAGAAATTTGAAGATCTGACTTTTCAAATCCAATTTTGGAATGTTTAACCCTGTCATATATGGTTAGACCATTAAAAACGGAAACAAAAAAAAAAAAATAGCACGCGGACACACGTTTGGATTAAATTAGAGGACAGCCTAATTATAATTTATACATATCCATTATATTGTTTTTAAAATTACACTTCGATCTCTATCTATTTTTATTCGATATCCGATCACGAACAACATATTATATACCATAATATACTAGTTGTAAAAAGATCTTAAATCGAAAATCAAATGTTAAGCAATGTAAAATTTATATCAAAAACATAGTGCACAATTTTATTTTTAATTTTATTTCTTGTATAGCCAGATGAATGAGCTCATATTTTTTTGTCTGTTGAACTTGTGGTATATAAAAATGTCAATTCCTTCGTTTTTTAAACCCTTATTTTCAAAAATAAAATAGGAGGTACTTGTATTTGAAGTAATCTAGATGGAGTGTCCCTATAAAAGCAAATAGTAAGATATCACATACGTTGAGGTGATTATGATATCAAAAAAAATGGGACTAATGAATGTTTCCAACTAACTGTACTTTTATGGGACTACGGAAGAGAATATAGTGTACAACCACTCCCAATAACGTCCACAAGAACTGGGACCTATTAAGGCAATTCCATTTTTCTCTTCACATGGCAATTTAAACTATAAATTGTTTGGTTCGTATTCTTCTTAAAAATTCATAATATGGATCTTTAGAAATAAAATAGTATTAGTAAAAATTGTCTTTATTTGAACTGTCTTTACACAATCGTGGACAACGTTTGAATTAAAGGGCATAAAAGAAAAATTACAATTTATAGAAGTTTCTAAAATATGAATCCAGTGATAATTATCTACAACAACAACAATAAATCCAGTATATTTTCATAAATAGGATTTGGAAAGGGTAGTGTGTACATAAATTTTACTGGTACCTTATAGAGATAGAGAGATTATTCCCGATATACCTTCGGCTCAAGGAATATTGGAGATAAAGCAATAAGTAGCAAACAATAGCAACAACAAAGTATTATGATAACGACGCGAATGGCACAACAAATAATAATAAAGAACCAGGAATATGATAATACAAAAATAGTCCTAGTCTACTGGTAAGCCTAAGAGGAACACACTACTATATATCAACTTACAACACTAATCTTCAACCCCCTACCTTTCTATCGTGGGTCATATCCTCCGTAAATTGGAGCAATGACATGTCTTGTCTAACTATCTCTCTCCAATACTTCTTACGCCTGCCCATTCCCTTCCTCAAACCCGCCATGGACAACCTCTCACACTTCCTCACCGGAGCATCTACGTCTTTCCTTTTTGCATGTCCGAACTATCTCAGCCTTGATTCCCGCAACTTGTCCTCCACAGATGTCACTCCTAACTTGTCCCTAATAACTTCATTCCTAATCATGTCCTTCCTGGTATGTCCACACATCCATCTCAGCATCCTTATTTCAGCTACTTTCATCTTCTGGACATGGGACTTCTTGGCGGGCCAACACTCAGCCCCTACGACATAGTCGGTCTAACCACCACTCTATAGAACTTGCCCTTAAGTCCAGGTAGCACATTCTTATCGCACAAAACCCTCGAGGCGAGTCTCCATCTCATCCACCCCACTCCAATATGATTAGTCACATCTTGATCAATCTCCTCGATGCCATGAATAATAGACCCAAGATACTTGAAAGTATCTCTTTTGGGGATGACTTGAGTGCCAATCTTCACTTCCACTCCTTCTTCATGCGTCCTATCACTGAACTTGCACTCAAGTACTCAGTTTTTGACCTACTCGACTTGAAACCCTTAGACTCCAGCGTCTATCTCCAAACTTTCAACCTAGCATTAACTCCGTCGCGTGCCAGGTCAATGAGGACTATGTCATCAGCGAATAGTATACACAATGGCGCCTCCCCTTGTATGTGTCGCATCAGCACCTCTAACGCTAAGGCAAACAAAAAAAGGGCTAACAGTCGATCCCTGATGCAACCCCATATCCACTGCGAAATGATCCGAGTCTCCTCTCGCAGTCCTCACCCGAGTCTCAGCTCCCTCGTACATGTCCTTAATCACCCTAACGTACACCACTCGTACACCGCTAACTTCCATAATCTCCATGTGAACTCTCTCGAGGACTTATCATAGCCATTCTCTAGGTCTATGAATACCATATGCAAGCCCTTCTTCCTATCCTTATACTACTCCACTAATCTTCTTACAAGGGTGAATGGCTTCTGTAGTAGACCATCACAACATAAATCTGTCACGACCCTAATTTTTTTGCCTAGGATGTCATGACGACACCTAGTCTCTAAGACTAAGCAAGCCCAACAAACATGCGGAATAACTGAAATAATAATTTAAAAGCTCAAAACATCAACAACTATACAAATTAAAGTATACAACTCAACATGTACATCTCCCAAAACCCGATGAAATATAAGTCACAATCTTTAGATATACTGTTGAACAAATCTATACACCACTGTCTATCAAAAACGAAAAGCAACAAGGAATAACATGGTAGAGGGAGACTTCGAGGCCTGGGCACGCGGGCATGTGTACATTAAAGTCTCCAAAAGCAAGCCATTTGACGCGCTAATACCGAGGCTGATAGGATGTACCTGGATATGCACAAGACATGTGTAGAAATGTAGTATAAGTACACCACAATGGTACCCAATAGGTTTCGCACCCCTTTTTTCTCGCGAAATTGGGTTTCAGCATTTCTGAGACAATGCTTTTTTGTAAGGGTGGGGAATTGGATTTGAAAGAGCCGCCACCTAACGGATTTAAGGTATATTAGGGAACCTAGAGCAATAACTCAAATAACCGGTCCACATCACCAGATATCGGGTAAGGGCTCAAAATTACCTTGAGGGGAAATTTTTAGGAACCCATCGAGGTCCACAACGGTGGGTCCTGGCCGAACTTAAATTAAGCGAATTAGTCTTAAAGGGAAAGAAATAATTTGAACAAATACAATATTCAGTTTATTTCAAATAGGAATATAGGGGATAGTCCTAAGTTTTTTAGCCTATAGGTTCATTCCGTGCAATGCTTTGCAACTCCCTTAGGTCGGGGTTTTACTCATAGCATTAGCGCACGGGCTATCATCTCCTCCAACAGCGACGTCATTTCAATATCCCTAAAGTGGAAGACAGACCGTTCACTATCCCAAAACATAGTAGCAGCTTCCACAATCTTGTTATCTTGTCTAAATTCCAGAAGTGAAGGAAGATTTCCTAAGTGCTTGCGGACAAAAACCCGATCATTACCATGCAAATCATCCCACCAGCTTAGCAACTTTGGATGAATGTTTGATACCATACCGAACCTGGGGACCTCGTGCCTCATTTCTTGAAAAACAGAGAGTTAAGCCCTTAACCCCACCGGACTCGACCATTTAAATCAACAATTAGCAAAAGGTATTTAGTTTTCCAAATCAATGCACATAACGTGAATGTCCGTTTGGGTTTCGAGGAAACCCGATGGACTTTTGATTTAGGCTATCCTAATGAATCATTATGCGGACGACATAACTCACTCGGCTAAGTTTGACCATGATGCATGAACAATTAAACCGAGTAAGGTTTCTACTTTTGAAGTGCTAGACAAGGTACCCTTAAGCAGACAACTCAAGAGGGAAAGGCGCAGAACCGTCGACTACACCCGTTGATCGACTGGTTTTACCGTAAATATGTCTTTGCCAAATTTAGGGGGTTTGTAAGTATTGGAAGAGCGCAACCACTCATTATAGGCATTGCTATAGGATTTGTTTGGCACGAGTGGAAAATGATGTTGAAGGATGCAATTACAACAATGAAATAAATACATGTATTTTCACGTACATAATGATTACAATAAATGCTTGAAATTAAAGACGGAATTGAAATAAAGTGAGGTACTAAAGCAATAAAACAGTTAAAGGAAAAGAAACACACGAAGAAACAAGTCAGTAATTGTGCAGATGATAAAACAAAAGTAATTGAAGCAATAAATAAAGAAGGCAGTAAAGTCCCAAAACACGTAGTGGTAAAAGCCTAAACGCATTTCCCAGCAGAGTCGACATGCTGTAGACGCCCCCTTTTTCAACAGCGAAATCGGGTTTTACGACATTATGGGCAAAACAACTCTATTTCCCATTTGGGAATTGGGTTATGGAATTAGAAGAGTCGCCACCTAATGGTTATAGTGCATTAGGACGCTTTAAGATGAAGAGAGTGTTTTTTAGAGAGAAACCAGAGTTGGGTAAGAGCTTGAAATTATCTCGAGGGGAAGGTATTAGGCACCCCTCTAGATCCACAAATGTGGTTCCCGGCCGTGCTAATTGTGACTTTATAAAGAGATGAAGCAATTAAACAAATAAGGTTCACATATAAGGCATTCGTACAACTTGAAAGCTTTAAAGAAAGGGAAGGACATAAATTTGAAATAAGAGAAGAATACTTTAAAAGGCATTAAGAAAGCATTTAAATAAAGTACATAAAAGAAAGAAGGCTCCTAGGTTTAACTGCAATATGGATCATTCGGTACAATATCCCGCACATATTCCCGAAGAGGGATCGCTTTATTATATTATCTCATCGTCATCATTCTCCATATTCTACGCTCCCACCCCGTTAAGGTATTAATGCGCATTGGTGTCCTTTACTTTTTACATGATAAAACCCGCCTCAACCTATTAGTCCCGGGGTATTAGGACTTCTAATCCTAAGAAAGGGGGAGAAGGAAGTAGGATATAAAATATGGAGTATTCAAAGGTGAAAATGCTAGAGCAACAGTCAAAAACAAGTAGCAAATAAGAGGGATAAAAATATACAATTAAAGGCTCAAGTAAACCCCATAACATACAACAAGTAGTTTAGCATGATTTCAATTATTGATTTGGTCTTTAAAAGAGGTTATGAGAGCGGGCACATAAGAGTTGGATAGAAAATCTGCTTCAAGCTCCCCGGGCCCATTTTAGAAGTTGAAAGACTTTAGAAAATCAGTAAGACTTTAGAGAAAAAATGCCAGTTGCAGACATGAGTCTGTTTAAAGTATTTAGAGCTGCAAATAGGTTTTAGAAAACGAAACACGAGTTTCAGACGGAAGTCTGTTAGAAATTTATAACCGCAAACATGTTTTTGGAGAAAAGGGCTGTAAATCAATTGTATAAGTTGAGTAAAAGGTTGTAAGAGGTTTTGAAATACTTTGAAACACATGAACTTAAGTAAACAGTTGCAGGTTCAATATAGAAGACAACTTATAGGCTCAGAATTTTTACGAAAAGGGGAAGACCTGGGCCCGTTTCGAAAGTAAACAGATTTAGGATAAGTTGAAAAACTGAGTTGTTGGAAAAATTAACGGATCTGGACTTAAAACTGTTTATTACCCTTTGATTATAGCTTTTACATAATTAGGCGTTTTACTATTTTGCCTAGCGTTTATATAGTCCCTATAGGCATGCTTTCTAGGTGAGATTATAACATACAAACCTAATGGTATGGTTTCTATATGAAGTTGATGCAATACAAGGAGCCTATGGACATGGTATCTATATGATGGATGCAACAGCGTAAAATGTAGGCATGGTAACAGTACACATGGATAAAGTAAAGATCCTAAGACATGATTTCTCCTGATGCAAAGATGAATGAGCCTATAGTCATGCTTTCTATATGATGTCGATGCAAGAAAAACTAAACTCCTATAGGCAGGTTTTCTACGTGATATTGATGCAATAACGGTAAAATTATAGACATGATAACTATATAGAAAACTGATGCAATGAAGTAAAATGACCCTATGGGCATGATTTCTAATGCATGTGAGAAAGTAAATCCCCCACTCCCACATCCCTTTCACTATACCCCCGAGTTTTATACATTACACATTATTACAAACTGGGCAGAAAAGTAAAGACATTAAAAGAAGTACAAAATTTAAAAGTACATCAGCAGCTATAATAGGCCCGAGGAGTGTTGAAACGACTTTAATGTCCAACATATGCCTTTTACCAAATGCAAGCTCCCAAGATCCGAGGCATTTCTCATTTTAGAGTGTTACAAAGTTCCAAAGGCCTCCAAAAGAGACCCAGGCATTGCTTACACCATAATTGGAATACTGCAAGTGTGGAATTACCAGACCTAAGGCATCCAAGTTCAGAGGAGACTCTTAAGGTCCCTAAGCATGGCTTACCAAAAAGGGATAAGAGCTTAAATGGGCTAAGAATAAGTGCAATGTGAAGATTAGAGAGGAAAGAAGTGTATGAAGTGGTCACACCCAGCCTATTGATTGAGACCGGCACACCTCAGACTCCTTACAAAGGTTGCAAACAGGAGCAGACTTGTAAACAAGTCAGACAAGGGCCTGGAAGGTGATCAGGACACCAACAGGGTAGAGAGAACTCGAGAATGTGTCTTAAGTGAGAAAAGAGAGAACCTATTTATAGTTGAAAGAGAAGCAACAATAAGGCAAGGAAAATATTCAGAAAATCAATTAGTATCAATTAGGAGAAGGGAACCCCTTCAATTAAGGAACCGGATGGAAAAACAACTAAACTTAAGTCTAGTTTTGGAAAGATGATATAGTATTGATCACAGAATATAGGGTAAATACACATAAGAAAATTTAAAAGTCACACGGTTGAACCTGCATGGTAAGTAATCACGAAGGAAATCAAGGAGTCAAGATTTTACTCATTTGAGCTTAGTCAGAGAATAAGGAACAATTAGAGAATCACACAGTTGTAACAAATCAATTAGGGGTTCAGAGAAAGGGGAAGAATAGTACTATAAAAGATTCATAAGTCTGAACATGCAAAAATTAGGCATAGCAGAGTAGACAAGCAATTAGGCAGATTCACAGAGAAAGATGAATAGAAAATACCCTTAGAAATTAGGGTTTCCACTACCAGTCAGAATACAGAGATTATTATAGATGAAGACGAACAAGAGCAGGACACTACAAAGAAAGCATAGAACAAACTAAGTGAAAACCCTAGAAAGGTAATTAGTGAGGCAAAATATTTAGGGCTAAAGTAGAAAATACTCAGAATCGTTGAGAAGAACACATAGTAGCAGGTAGGGGTGTACATAGACCGGGTTGGTTCGGATTTTACAATTAGCAAACCAAACACTTTGTGTCGGGTTATTAAATCTAAAGACCAAACCAAACCTATAAATTCGGGTTTTTTAATATCGGGTTTTTTCAGGTTTTTGGGTTATTCGGGGTTTTTCAAATTTTTTCCGGTAAAATCTTCGTAGAACAAAATATATAATGTATGCTCAAAATATTTCTTTAATCCTAGTAAGATACAATAATATAATGTATTCTTTAAGAAAATAATACAAAATATGAGATATGTCATGACTCATGACATTATCCTAAAATATTCAACAATAAAAAATAATAAAATTATGTACTATAAATATTGCTAATTAAAAAGTCATAATAAAAATAAACATAATCTAAAAGCACTAATTCATGCTAAACTAGATAGACTAAGAGTATTAATTATATGCCTAAAAGCTAAAGAAAATAAAAATAGGTTTTATATTTTTATCTAAATTATTGAAAAATAAAAAAAAGACATTTAATACATTCCCGTTCATAATATTGAATTGAATGTCTTTTGTTAGCATTAGTATTGATTGCTAGCATTATTTAATTTACTAATATTAATGGCTATAAAACTTATTGGAGCATTCAAAAGTTCTAAATTAAACCTTGAAATAATACCTTAAAAGATAAACTTATGAAAATTTTAAAGAAATATTTATAAATTACATTACAATAAGTATATTTATATATCAAATATATCTAAAACTGCTATATATGTAATGTCGGGTTGGTTTGGTTTCGGTTTGACTTTCTTTAGTTAAAACCAAACCAAGCCAATTATGGTCGGGTTTTTTTTTCCAACACCAAACCAAGTCAAACCAAACTATAGTCGGGTTTTTTTTCTCGGTTTGACTCGGATTATTGGGTTGGTGCGGTTTATCGGTTTTCTTTGTACACGCCTAGTAGCAGGAAATAAACGACAAAATCATAGAATCAAACAGTTTATAGAAACCCTAGGTTTTGAAAAAAGACGAACAGTCTTTGAAAAAACAACTAGGCCACGAAAAAGATGAGAGATACTTAAAAATCCTGGAAAAAAACAAAACTCAGAGAAAATCTTGAAATAATACAGAGAATCATGAAAGAGAACCTCAAATCAATTAGGGTTTTAAAAGGCCTCAGAAATGGCGAGAAAAGCTTGAACGGCTCATTGGAGTTTGGTGAGGACCCAATGCTTCAAAGACTCGCCGGATAGAATCTTGACACAGCCGTGAAACCCCTATTAGAGGACCTCTGGTCCAGCTACCCTTACGAGAACGTCCCAATATTAGAACTCCAAGGCCAGGGATGATGATAAATGGCCGAGCATGGAAGTTTTCGGCCTAGAATGGCCATTAAAGCCGGTGAAGAGAGCAGAAAATGAGTAGGGTTTAAAGAGTTCAGAGAGAAATAGGGATTCAAGGGCGGCGGAATGAGAAAAGTGATTAGAGTTAAGGGGGTTTGGGTGTTTAATTAGGTAAGTATTGATACAGGCCATTGATTTATGAAATCAACGGCCACGATTAGAAGGGGGAACCGGGTGGGTTTAGTTTGGATTGAGTTTGGGTCGGATATATTGAATTGGTTCAGGTGGATTGGGTATTAAAATTGGGCTGAGATTGGGTGTGAAATTGGGACTAGAACTGAAAGAATATGGGCTATATTTTAAATAGCCAATTTTTCCAAAATTAATTTTATAAAAAATAGTAAAATTTTTTATAAAAATCCGATAAAATTAATGAGATAATAAAAAATATATTTGGGAATTGATCAAAAATACTAGGAACGATTTACACTTGAAATACTCGTTAAATTGATAAATAGGCTAAAATTGCAAAATTAATGTAAAAGTACCTAATGGCTTTGTAAATTCCTGTAAAAATTACATAAATTATGTTCTTATGTAAATTAGAGAATAAAATAATTTATTTATTAAGATAATAAGATTTGATACCAAATATTGGATTTTATATGCAAAATAAGCTGTAAATTGGTTTTAAAATGCTTGAAAAATTTATAGAGAAATACTAAAACTTTTGTGGATGCTTATATATGCGTTTAAAATCTATTTTGAAAATATTTTGGTTAAAAAGTATATAGGAAAAAATTGGGTATCAACAGGGTGACCCCTAATTGCCTGACCCTCACCCCCCAGCTGACTGGGCGGACGCTGAAGACACTAGACCAGAAGATGAAGTCTGGCCTTTCTGTTGAGATGAGCTAGATGCATGGCGGGGACAATGCTTCAGCAAATTCCCAAACTCGCCTCACACATAACAACTCCCTGGCACTGGGGGCTAGGACTGAAGGGAACCCCTCGCACCAGAGTAGCTGGCTGAAGAACTAGGCCGAGACGAACCCTGAACAGATGGAGCATGAGACGAACTTTGCGCTGGAAGTGCACTCAAAGACGGCTGACTCTGGTGAGAGCCATGATAACCCCGACCATAAGATGAACCAACGTACTCTGACCGAGCTAACTGTGGATCCCTAAAAGAACGATCCATGCTCTAATGAAACTGGCTCCTAAACGGAGCACCACTGGAGCCACCTGATCCTCGAGGCCTCTTGGTCTCCCTCTCCTCTCTCTCCTGACGCTGAGCCGTCTCAATATCGCGGGCTATATCCACCGCCTCCTCGAAGGTGTGACTCAGGACCCTCTCATGAGTCATTAGAATACGAATGGGATAAATAAGCCCGTCCACAAATCATCTAATCCTCTCCTGATCCGTCTGAATCATCCACGGAGCATATCATGCTAACTCTGCAAATCTCATCTCATACTGCATCACTGACATATCCTCCTGACAAAGACACTCAAACTGCCCGCGTAACTCCCCCCTCTGAGATCAAGGCACCTACTTCTCTAGAAAGATAGTGGAGAACTCATGCCAGCCTGCATAGCTCATAAGCCTCCCACTAGGTAAAGGCTACTCCTGAGAACTGAAAAGTCGTAAAAGACACCCCACAAGTCTCCAAGATCCCAGCTGTCCTAAGCATGCGTCGACACTTATCGAGAAACCCCTGGGCATCCTCGCTCGGAACACCGCTAAAAGTATGAGGTGAAATCCTGCTGAACCTCTCCAGACGATGCTGCTCACCATCTGGCATCACTGGCACCCATCACCCTGAACTGGAACAACTAGCTGAATAGGTGCAACGGGCTGAACAGGGGCAACTGGATGAACTTGTGGTGCCTGTGAGATTTGCAACCCTAAACACCCTGCTCCAGGGTGCGAGATGCAAGCTGCGGGGGTCTAATGACCACCTCGGTCTGAGGTGTAACTGCGGTAGTAGCCAAGACTGCCTGGGCCAGGCCAGTGCAAACTGATAAGATCTGAGCCAGGGCCTCCTGAAGACCCGGAATCACAATAGGCACTGCTGGTGCCTAAGCAGGTGCTACTGAAACCTCTGCAGTTGGAGGCTGATCCTGAATGGGGGCAACTGGTGGGTCAACTGGCACTGCCCCTGCTGCTCTGCCTCGACCAGGACTACGGCCGCATCCTCAGCCTCTAGTGGGTGGCAATGGTGGTCGTCCTCCATGTCCGGTCGCACGCATTTTCGCCATCTGTGAGAGAATATATAGAAGTTTAGCTCTCGGAACAACAAAGTCACACGATAAGAATTTCAAGAATATGAAGTTTTCCTAAACGTTCTGTAGCCTCTCGAGGAAAAGTAGAGACGTCTCCGTACCAATCCGCGTGACTCTACTAAACCGGCTCAAGACTCATGAGGCCTAGTAACCTACGCTCTGATACCAGCTTGTCACGACCCCAACTCGGTCATTATGGTGCCCAGCACATTGCTAGGCAAGCCCGACCAATCTCACTAACGTCTCGAGCTACAATCTCGAATGCTTAATTCAAATTCATTAATAATGAGAGAAAATCCGAAATTTAGCAGTTGTATATAGAAAACATCCCAACAAGCAGTAATAGTAACCTCCCACAGATCTGGGGGTCCTGAGTCTAGAGCCTCTACTAGAATAGCGTAATAACACATAATTATATCATAATCTGAGTACGCGGAAATGAAAAAATACAGAAGTAGTGGAGGAGTCAGGTCCTGCGGATGCCAGGAAGCTACCTCAACAAACTCCGAAAAATACTCTTAAACTTCGCTGCGAGATCAACTCAGCCCTGATATACCTGGATCTGCATACAAGGTGCACGGAGTAGAGTGAGTACTTCCAACTCAGTAAGTAATAGCAATAAATAACAAGTTAAAGAAATAAATCTAGTAAAATCACTATACAATTCTAAAATTAACAACAACGACGGTGAATAATGCTTAATATGGAGAATAGTATGGTAATTACTTCTCTTTCTGTCCGTTTAGTTATCTCTCTGCTGCAGCGCACAACCCTATCCAATACTGAATATATATGATGCTACGGTGCGCAGGCCAATCCAATATAGTATATATAATGTTGCGGCGTGCAGCCCGATCCAATATAATATATATAAATTCGCGGCGCAGCCCGATCCAATATAGTATATAACTGCGCTTACTGGGGGGTGTGTGCAGACTCTGGAGGGGCTTCTTCAGCCCAAGCGCTATAATACTGCAGTGTGCAGTCCGATCCATATAGTATATCGTGCAACGTGCAGCCCGATCCATATTTATAATGTTGCAGCGTGCAGCCCGATCCATATATAATGTTGCGCCGCGCAGCCCGATCCAATATAATATATATAGTGCTGAGGCATGCAGCCCGATCTAATATATATATATATATATATATATATATATATATATATATATATATATATATATATATATATATATATATATATAATGGTGCGGCGTGCATACCGATCCGGTATATATAAAATATCCTCACTACGGGGTTCTTGACCCCTCTCAGTCAATATAGACTTGGCCTCCCGGGCCCACTCAGCTAAAACAGGGTATTCAGCTCTAGGTATTGCTCATTTAGGATGCAAGTTACTACGTCCAGTTTATTACATGATTTACAGTAAAAAATCAGTACGGATGGTATGTGTCCAATAGGTAAAGTGAGATCACTCAACTCAACATGTTCTATAGGAGTTCTACAGATCGGCACAAGGCCTGAAACATGGAAATTAGCCCAAGTTATACGATTACAAGCTCAATCTCAGTCAAGGAGTTCTGTAAATCATCAATCGGGATGGACCAAGTCCAAGCCCCCAGTAGATACATCACCACGCTCATCACAAGACGCGTATCTCATCTCAACATAGGACCACATAGTGCAAATACGGGGTTTTAAGCCCTCAGTATATCATTCATAACCATTACCCGCCTTGAACCGGCCAAAATCCTAGCTCGTCTTGCGTTTTCCTCGCAAATCGACCTCCTCGGGTATGGAATCTAATCAAAACCACAAGGAATATGTTATCATAAGCTAATGGGACATAACCCAATAGAAAGAACTTAAAAAACACGAAGTTGGCAAAACCCGAGCCCTGGAACCGCTTCGCAAAAAATTACAAAATTCACATCATCGAAATTCTCGTCTCTCCACGAGTCCGTACATATCAAATTTATAAGAATCGGAGTCCATTTGATCCCTCAAATCCACACTTTAAGCACACTTAGGTTTCAAGCCCTAACCACCATTTTTAACTTCAAAACCCTTGAATTCTTTCTGTTCAAACCATGTTTTAACACTATAATGACGTATTCTAGATCCAAGAATCCATACCTGATGTTTTCCCCCAAAATCCTCTTCAAATTCGCTCCCAAATTTGCCTTAGTCCGAGGTCCAAATGTTCTTCTCTCTTTTTTTTAAACTTGCAAAATCATTGTTCATTAAACCCTGCCCGATTTCCACTTACGCGGTCAACTGACCGCTCCTGCGGTCTTCGCTTAAGCTGCCACACGAAGTAACATAGTCAAACTACTCCAATTTTAAAAAACGAAATAAAAATAATGAAAGTCAAATACTCTTCTTCAAATTCTACACTGCATACTCTTTTTCTACGAGATTCTGGAAATCCCGTATACCACATACTATGTAGATTTTGAAGAAGAGTATAATAAGACAAAGGAGTTTTCAGAAGTTCATTTTTTTGATCATAAATAATTGCCAACAAGAGTTTGGTTCTTTTTACGAACTTGATGTCGACAAATTGGTCCAACTCAATTCCCAGGGCTCGCTTCTGCTGCCAAACGTTCGCATCAGCGGTAACTGCATATGCAGTCAAATTTCCGCTTCCGCGATCCTAGACTTTTCCTCAAGATCCGCTTTTGCGGCTCATCCTCCGCTTCTGCGGTACGGCAAGCGGCTCCCCTTCCGCAGAAACGGAAATACCAGAAGCCATCTGCTAATTCATGCAACAAAACTCCCAAACCTCCAATCAACCATATCCCAACCAAAAACCACCAACCTATTCCAAAACATCATACGAGCATGTTCCAATCATAAAAACACAACCAATAACCCAAAATTCCTCAATTCACGACGAATTCAAGCCTAAGTTAAACTAAAACTTCCGAGACTTATATTCGATAAAAAACCCAACCAAACGACTTCCGATTGACCTAAATATTTGGAGACACATCCAAAATCACATAACGAAGCTACAACAACTCTCGAAATTTCATTCTGACCCCTGGATCAAAATCTCACCTATCAACCGGAATTCGCCAAAAATTTAAACTTAGCCAATTCAAGCCTAATTCTACACCGAACCTCCAAAGTTAGTTTTATTTTCACTCCCAAGTCATATATTACCACCTGACACTAGCCGAATCGTTGAAAATCTATTCCGAGCCCTATAACTCATAAGTCAATAGCCGTTTGACTTTTCCAAACTAACCTTTTCTTAAAGAGACTAATTGTCTCAATTCCAACCAAACTCTGACCGAATCACTTCAAGCTCTACAAACACATGATAAAACATAAATAAGCATAAAATGGGGAAACCGGGCGGTAACACACGTGACGATGGGTTGGGTCGTCATACCAGTGTGTAAAAGTTCCCAAAGAGTCTCAGGGACCCCCGACAATGCTCACACTAGAACCCCACATTCAAGATATAGTTCATAAAGATTAAGAAAACCAGCCCCAATGTTTCAGAGTTCAAAGGAGTCTCAAGGACCCGAGGCACTGCTCACGCTAGGTTGGTGAGAACCTAAGTGACTAAGAGTTGGAGTTTGAATACCAGTGCCTAAATGGTAAGGGGAAAATTTTGATATAGTTTAACTTTCAAAAGAGAGAAAGTTCAGAATACAGAGTTGAAGGCAGAACTGCTCCATGAAAAAAACAAGGTTCAGGTTCAGCATATAGTTCAAGCATGATGAAGTCTGATTAAGCTAAATGCTTATGCTAGCATTTGAAACAATCATGGCTTAATCATAGAAGCAATTAGGTAGAAGACATTTGAATTGAACAGACAAGACAGGTGAGTTAAGCGCAAATATACTTGATTACATGCTTATAGTTCAGAACAAGTGTAAAGTTGACAAACAAATCAAACCTTAAACTAACTTATGAGAGGATGTTATTCTAAATGCCTTAATCTTAAGTTAAAAGTATTATCAAATTACTAGATGAAGGATAGAATCATGCTAGGAATTGAAACAGGTTAATCAAACAGTGCATAGAACAAGGAATTGCAAAGGTTAGGGTATACTAGTTGAGAAGAAAGAAAGTAAAGATGCATTAACAATTAAGTATCCAGAATAATTTGGCCTTGGCTTTTAGCCGGCCCAATAATAACCACCATTGCAGAAATCAGAATAGGAGCAAGAGAGAGAGCTTAAGTTTTAGCAACGAGAATATAAGAGTTCGAGAGTTGTCGACTTGTCCTAAGGGGAAAAGGAATAAGGGTTTAAATATTGTTCAGTTAAGTGAAAAAATAAGGGAAGTAATCAAATATACATGAATAAGGAAAAAAGCAATCACCGAATAAATAATGCAAGGTTCAGTGAGTTAATAGGGCATAACAACATGTAATCAAGCGAGTAATAGAAATATGAAAAATATCAATTTAAAAGCAGTCCCATGGTAAACAAAGAAAGTATTAGTCACATATGAGGAAGGAAAAAGTATCGAAAAATCAGTAAAAGATTTCAACTTTAATTTTCAGTAAACCAAAAATCAGTAGTAAAATAACGTACAGAATGTAGACAAGAGAATTCAAAAGAAAAACTAGAATAGAACAGACTTGGTTTGATTTTGAAGAATCAAAAATCCCAAATTTAGGGCAAGTAAGAAGCAACAGTATCAAAGAGTTGTAATAAAATGAATAGAGACACATAAATAACAGTATTAAAGAAAAGTAATTAAGAAATTAAAAACTAAAATGGATCTAGAAAGATGTGAAACTCTAGTTTTAAGGTAAGTAAATTAGTCAAAAACAATTAGAGGAATAATATAGATACACATAGATACACAAAAATATTTAAGAGAAAATACTCAGAATTAAGAAACCCTAACAGATCTGAAAAGATCTGGGCCCTAATTCTAGGCTAGTGGAATCACAATAGCATGCACATAGACAGATATATGGATCATTAAAGAAGATATTCATCCATAAATGGAAGTAGAACACATCTTAAAGATCCGAGCCCTAGTTTATGCAACAATAAATTCGAAAATCTTTTTAACGAAAAAAATCGCAAAGAAAATAGACATCTGGTGAGATTTTCAACAAAAATAAGAATAAAAAATTAAACAGTTCTTAAAAGATTTGAAACCTAATTTTAAGGATAAACACAGAATCAAAAGAATCTCGAAAATCTGTACCATACATAGACGAAGAATGAACATAGACGGAAATAAGTAAAGGTTCGAACCAAATTTGGTTCAAAGCAAGAGAGATCAATTGGCCATGTTAGGCAAGTGATTATGTAATACCATAATCGGTTGACCAGTAATAGGAAACGACCAATAAGGTAAGAGAATCTATGGTTGATTCCATATCTGATTTGGAATCCTCGGGAAAAACAGGACTATAGCGCTAGGTTTTGACAAAGAGATAAGGGGAGGAGGTGAGAGAATACAGAGGCTGTGGGTTTGGGAAATAATGAATTAGGGTTAGGGCATTGGTTAATTAAAATGGCACGTGTGATTGGGAGCCGTTGATCTTTGGGCTTGGATCGGGTATTTTAAAATGGGCATGGGTATGGGTTGAATGGGTATTGGAATGGTTACTGGGTGTTGGGTAGTTGGGTTGGTCGGCAAAATTAATTAAAAAGAGGCTATATTTTAAATATCCATTTAAATTACAAAAAAAATTTGTAAAAATAATTAATACATGATAAAAATATAATTTATGCATGAAAATAATTTAAAATAATTACTTAATATTATAAAAATATAAAAATTCATTTTTATATAGATAATATAATTATACACATAAATGTGCTATTATTGCAAAATGTGCAATTTTAGCCCTAAAAATACAAATGTAATTGTAAAAATGCAACTAAAATATTTAAGCACTATATGGGTATAAATTATGAGTTTAGATAATTAAATCATCGTAAAAATAATATGAGCGATAATAATTGGATATTTGTATAACAAAAATGCCTAAATAAATCGATTTAAAGCGTTAAAAATTATAGAAATACTTGTGCGTGTTTGTAAATGCATGTGCACTATTTGAAAATATATATGCATATTTAAAAATATATGAGGAAAAAATTGGGTATCAACAGTAGATGTCAAGCCTAAATTTAGTAGAGTAATGACGAGATCAGACCAAGGCCCTACTGGATAAAATACGAAACAGAACAGAAGATATGTTGATATAATGAAAATGACATGGAAGTGAAACAATAAGGAATTTATAGAAAATAACAACACAGAATCAAAGAAGCTAATACAACATGTAAGGAAAATTAGGATTTTACATGTTAAGGAAACAAAAACTAAACAATACAGCAAATAGAGAAGATCAATAGGGGCACTCTCGAGGGACTGCCTCGTTCCCAAATCATAAAAATAACTCACATTCTCTCTTTATATCACAGCGGGAGCATTTATATTTGTTTTAAAATCATTTCCCGATATAAGACCCCGCGTTTTAGCCAATATTATCACACCACATGACATCTAATAGTCCCCTATTAGCCACGCGTATCAAGCCCACCTTATTTCACCACATGCATTTCAATACCCAGACCTTATACTACGTCATGCATATCAATAATCATAATAGCACAGTAGAAACCTCGAGCAAACAATAACAATAGCATGACAAAAACCGCGTGCAACAACCAAACAATCACCTCAACAACAACACGGAAACCAAAACATGACAACTAAATAAGATAAAATTTCACAACTTACATCTTGCCTCAATAGAAACCACGGCCTTTGCAACTCAACACCAACTCAACAACAAGATATTTCAAGGGTAGCAATTTCAAGTAAAGAACTCCACAGTTATGTAATGAATACGAAATCAAAAAAGCAAGTAATTCAACTAACCAGGAGATACAAGTTGCAAATAAGAGGCACGACAATTAGACATGTGAAATTAGGCTAAACATGATGACTATAACATGCTAAAGTAACTCAATTAATGTGTGAAAAGGAAACTACGTAGCTAAAATCAGGATTTCAATATTTATCCCGTGTACGCACTCGTCAACTTGCGTACACGGCCTTCACATATCACAAATTATCACAACAATACCAAATCCTAAGGGAAATTTTTCCCACACAAGGTTAGAAAAGTCACTTACCTTAAACCACACTCAATCAATTAATTAGAAGGCCTTTCCCTTAATTTTCCAACTTCGAACGACTCAAATCTAGCCAATATAATTTCATTCCATAAATATAACTATGGAAAACTAGTTTAAATAACGAAATAAGATTTTACCAAAGAATGGAAAAATCGCCACAAAAAATCAACCCGGGTATCCATCTTGGAACCCGACCAAATTTATAAAATCTGAACTCTCATTTGATATGGATTCCAACCATACGAGAATTATTCAAACCCGATCGCATTTTGCCTTTCTAAACTCTAGAATTTTAGTCTAAGAACTTCTACACCATTTTTCCCAATTTTAACCTCCAAAATACTAATTAGAAGATGTAATTATTAGTAGATGGTAATTAATCAAAAACGACTCAAGAATCCTTAACCGACAATTCCTTTGAAAATCCTTCAAAATTTTGTCTCAATCCGAACTCTCAAATCCCCAATTTGAAAATGAAGCAAAACCTACAAAAAATCCCCTTTTCTACCCACTTACGTCACCTTGCGACCATACTGCCGCATCTGCGGCTCCGTGCCTGCCGAAAAAACCATCGCAGCTACGGACTTTACTTAAGTCCACAAGATCCGCTTATGCTGAAATAGGAACGCACTCGCGCATGCGCACCTGCGCTCACGCGTCGCACCTGTGCTCATGGTCGCACATGCATTCCTTTCCATCGCAGAAGTGAAGATGCTTCTGCGAAAAAAATTTCGCACCTGTGAGCCCCGGCCTTGGATTCCTTCTTTGCTTCTGCACTCCCCCACACGCGAGCTTGCACCTGCGATCATTCCCTCCGCAGGTGCGATCACACCACAAGCTAAGACTCTCAGAAAATGCATATGTCCAACAATTGATCCGATATTGATCAAAATCACACCCGGGGCCCTTCTTAAGTATATCAACTAGTTTCAAAACACATAACGGGCCCGATCAAGGCCTAAGATCATATCAAACAACACTACTATCAATATTCGCGCATAGATTCAAGCCTATGAACTTATGAACTTCTGAATTCCGGAACCGACGCCGATTCATACAAAAACAAGTCTGATTGATACCAAATTTTTCACACAAGTCATATTGACATTAAGACCTATTCCAACTCCAAGAATTCGGATCCGACCCCAATATCAGCAAAGTCAACTCTCGGTCAAACTTTCAAATATTTTACCAAATTCTAACTTTCACCAAATCACATTGAAACGATATAGACCTCCAAATCAACATTGGGACACACTCTTAAGACCAAAATCGCCATGCAGAGCTATTGGAACCGTCAAAACTCCATTATGGAGTCATTTTCACACAAGTCAAACAATAGTCAACTCCAACGACTTAAACTTCTATTTCAGGAACATGTATCCCATTTCACTCCGAAACTCACCCGAAATCAAAACCAAACACCCCGGCAAGACACGTAACCACAAAGCGAAATAGAGGAAGCAATGAATAGGGGATCAGGCTAATACACTCAAAACGACCGGCCGAGTCACTACTAAATTCGAACTGGTTCTTGAAAATAGTAACACCATGTTGCACCCTCCTCTCCACTACCATCTCCTAAATTTTCATAGTGTAACTCAGCAGCTTGATACCCCTATAGTTGTTGCAGTCCTGGATATCACATTTATTTTATACAACAGGATCATCAAACTCCACCGCCAATCTTAGGTCATATTCTTCATCCTGAAAATGATGTTAATCAACCCACTAAGCCAACTCAGGTCCTGCCCGACCCTCTTCCTTGCAAGTACTAAGATATCGTCAGACTCAGTTGTTTTACCCATGCTCATCTTCTGTATTGCCCACTCAACCTCTACGTTCCTAATACGCCTACAAAACCAAAAGCCCCTCTGACTCCTTGAGTTTTCCAACTTTATGTTCATGTCCCCTCCATCGTTCACGAGTTTATGGAGGTACTCTTTCTATATGTGCTTGATACATGCCTCTTCCACCAGAACCTTACCATCTTCGTCTTTGATGTACCGCACTTGGTCCAAGTTCCGAGTCTTCCTCTCCCTAATATTGGCTAACCTATACAGTTTCCTGTCTCATCCACTTCCCCAAGATCCTCATTCGCTCAAAAGATGCAGTATTACCCGCCGTGACTATCAATTTTTCCTCTTTCCTTGCCTTCTTATAACACTCCCTACACGTCTTCTTCTCCTCCTCATCTGTGCTCTCTATTGGCTTCAGATATGCAGCTTTCTTAGCTTCGACTGTTCCTTGCACTCCCTCATTCCACCATCAATCTCCTTTGTAGCCTCCTGAATAACCCTTCATTACTCCTAACACCTTTCTAGCAGCTTCCTTAATGTAGTTCGCTATTGTGATCCACATACTACTCGCGTCTCCATTACTCCTCCAAGCCCCCATGGCCAACAGCTTCTCCCCCAACTCCTGGGCATTTACCTTAGTCAAGGCTCCCAAGATTATCTAGTATTTTATAAATCGTTCTTTCTTATATATAAATTATACACACTTAATATGTTGTCGAAACTGAATGCTTGAAAAACTCGTGAATGTTATCAACATAGGACAATATTGTTATTTGTTCAAGGTTTACCTCATATGACGAATTTCATGATAGTATTTACCACGACTCAGAAGCAAAGGGTCTCAGCAAAGGGAATTAGAAAGAAGAGACGATCAATTGATGAGCACTCGAGAAAATATGACCATGATATCGTGGGTGAGAAAAGCATACAAGTTGCTAAGGGTGACACTGGCAAAGGCAAGATGGATTTTAACCAAGGGATTCAACATCTGCTACATCTATACTATATTAAAAGCATGAAGGCCTTTAGCAAAATATTTTTCGCCTTTTTACCCTTTAAACATCAATTTCACAATAGACAAAATAATCACTTAACTATTTTCCTAAATGTTTGGACATTGAAATCAACTGCAATTTGATTATTAAAATCTTTCCTAATATTTAGACTATAAAATCAGTTAACAATTAAAATATCTATGATGACAAGACCCGTCGTCTCGTGTATTTCCGTCCCATTTTTTCTGTTTATGTCTTCTTCATGATTAATTTTATGTGCTTGGTGAATTTAAAGTAATTTGGATAGAGTTTGATAAGGAATGAGACAATTAGTCTCTTTAAGGAAAATTTGGTTTGGAATAGTCAACTGGGAGTTGACTTGTGAGTAATAGGGTTCGGAATGGATTTCCAACGATTCAGATAATTTCGGGGGATAATTTAAGGCTTAGGAGTGCAATCGAAATTAATTTTGGAGGCTCAATGTAGAAGGCTTGAATTGGCTAATTTAGCATTTTGGCGATATCCGGTTGATAGGTAAAATTTTGATCCGAGGTTCGGAATGGAATTCTGAGAGTTGCAGAATCTTCGTTAAGTGATTTATGATGTGTGTGCAAAATTTCAGTAGAATCAGAGGTGTTTAGGTCGGGTTTTTGATCAAATGTGAGTTTTGAAAGAATCTGATAAACTTAGGCTTTGATTTGGTGAAAGTTGAGGATTTTTGGTGTTAGCGATAGTGTTTTGATGATTCGAGCAAGTTTGGATGGGGTAAAAGGTCATGTCTGTGCTTTTGGTTGAGGTCTCGTGGGCCTCGGGGTGAATTCAGGTGGTTAAATGGAGGGTTTGGAGTTATTGCATGATTCAAGTTTTCTAGTTCTTTCATTTCCGCATCTGCGAAAAAGGGACCGCATAGGCGGTTCCGCAGATATGGCTAGTTGGTCGCAAAAGCGGTCCTTTGAGGCCTGGGCAATTTCCGTAGAAACGGAGGGTTTCCGCAAAAGCGGAGATTGCATATGCGATTTTGGACCCGCAGAAATGGTCTAAGCATTTTGGGAGAAACTGTAGAAGAAGTTGGAGAACCGTAAAAGCGGTGATCGCATAAGCGCTAATGGGAGCGCAGAAGCGAAAAAACCTGGACAGATTTAAGTTAAGTCTTCTTCGCGAATTTTAAAAGAACAAACATTTTGGACTTCGAACCAAGAGGGTTTTGGGCGCTTTTTGAAGAGGATTTCAAGGGATATCATTAGGTATGGATTCTTGGAATTAAATTATGATATTATGGTGTATAAACATGGATTAACACTGAAAACCCAAGGGATTAAAGGTTAAAAATGGAGGTTAGGGCTTGAAACTTAATAGAGCTTAAATTGATGATATTAGGGTCAAATGGACACTGAATACTTTTGAACTTGATATGTATAGACTCGTGGCGAGATAAGGGTCATTTTGATGTAAAGTTTTCTGTATTTCGAGAAGTGGGCCCAGGGCTCGAGTTTTGCAAATTTCATGGTTTTCGATATTTTTCGTGTCTCTTCGATTGGGTTATATTCCCTTAGCCTATTGTAATGTATTTGTTGTGGTTTTGGCCAGATTCAATGCGTGAGGAGGTCGATTCGAGAGTCAAGGACTTTGCTAGCTTTTTTCGGCCAACTAGAGGTGAGTAATAGATGTAAATGCCGTTTTGAGGGTTTGAAACCTAGACTTTCACATCGTAACGTTATATTGAGGCGTGACATACATTCCATGATGAGTGCGGGTTCGTTTAGTGTTGGGCAGTGAGACTTGGTCCATCCCGAGTGTTAATGCCTACTATATTGGCGATTGAAACACATACTTTATCATTGTGAATTGGGCCTATTGCCATTTTTGGGGCATTGTGATGACCTATAGAATCTTTAGGGGATCCTTATGTGTTTCCCTCACTTGTGTGCAAAACATAAATTCTCATTCATGTTTTCAAATATTAAAAACAATATAATTACTGTGTTTTATACATGAATATTAAATGAATAAGGGTTTGAGGGCTGAGATCCCTATAGTATGTCACACCCGATTGGTTGTGTACTTATTTGACTGAGATGGGTCGGGGACCCGGTAGTGAGGATGTTTTCTTGATATGGATCGGGCTGCATACCGTAGCGATTATATATGTTGATATTGACGCCGAGAGCCTGTTTTATGCCAATACCTGGCTGATATTGCGCTTGGGTTGTAGGAGCCCCTCTGGAGTCTGTACACACCCCTAGTGAGCACCGCCGAAGTTAAATATGTGGAGCGGGTTGCACGCCGCAGCGAGTAATAGTGTGTATCGTTAACTGTATTAGTTGTTATTCCACTGATCTAGATATGAATTGCTAGATATAGAGTACTTTGTGCATTTCCTGCTTTCCTTACTTTCATACTGCAGTTATGTTTATTACTCACTAGGTCAAAGTACTCACTTTACTCCCTGCACCTTGTGTGCAAATCCAGGGCAGTCTCAAGTTGAGTAGATCCAGTTTATCTAGAGTTTTATTCCGGGAGTATTTTGAGGTAGCTGCAGGGTGTTTGCAGCCGATGATTCTCCCCTCTATATCTATCCTTTATTTCCGCAAAATTAGTTTTAGACAGACCTTGTAGTAGGATTTTACTTTGTATTTAGAGGCTCATGTTCGTGACACCGGGTCCTAGTTGGGCTGTATTGGTATTTTGTTAGATTTTTCACATTATTATCAGTATTTCAAAATTTTGACTTAAGTGTCTTTATCTTAACCTATTTAATAAATTGGAGTTATTGTTATAAATGGTCGCGCTTGCCTAGTAGTGTGATGGGAACAATCACGACCGGGTTAGGGTCGTGATATGTTGGTATCAAAGCCTAGGTTACTTGGTCTCGCGAGCCATGAGCCAATTTAGTAGAGTCTCGCGGATCAGTACAGAGTTGTGTGTACTTATCTTCGGGGGGCTGCATAACCTTTAGGAAACTTCATTTTCTTGGAATTCTTATCGTGCGACTTTGTTGACCCGAGAACTAAATTATATTATTCTATTCACTCACAGATGGAGAGAACCCGTGCTACCGGAAGTGGCAGACGACCACCTGTACCACCTACTGAGGCCACCAGAGGCTGTGGACACGGCTGTGGTCGAGGTCGTGGTCGAGGCAGAGTCGAGGGGTATCACCTGTTGACCCATTAGTTTCCCCAGCTCTGGAGCAGGCTCCAGCTGTAGAGACTCCAGTAGCACCTGTTCAGGCACCAGCTGTGCCTATTGTGATTCCGGGTCTTCAGGAGACCTTAGCTCAGATTTTATGAGTTTGCACTAGCCTGGCTCATGCTGTCTCAACCACTACTGCAGCATCTACTTCGCGGGCTGGGAGAGGAAATCAAACCCCCGTTGCTCGCACGCCTGTGCAGGGAGTGCAGGGTTTTCAATCATCAGAGGCACCACCTGTTCAGCAGGTTGCCCCAGTTCAGCTGGTTGCGCCGGTTCAAGATAATGTGATTCCAGCTATGCCAGACGATGAGCAGCGTTGTCCTGAGAGGTTCAGTAGGCTCTCACCTCATACTTTCAGTGGTGTTCAGGGTGAGGATTCCCAGGGCTTTCTCGACAAGTGTGGATGTATCCTTCGGACCGCAGGGATCTTGGAGTCGAGATACTACTTTTCAGTTCTCAGGAGCAGCCTTTACTTAGTGGGAGGCATATGAGCGACACAAGTCGGTAGGTGTAGCGCCTTTGTCCTGGTAGGAGTTCTCCACTCTCTTTCTGGAGAAGTGGGTACCACATTCTCAGAGGGAGGAGTTTTAGACACAATTTGAGTGGCTTCGTCAAGGAGATATGACTGTATCACAGTATGAAGTGAGATTTTTGGAGTTGGCTCGTTATGCTTCATGGATGGTCCCAACTAATCGGGAGAGGATTACGAGGTTTGTGGACGGACTTATCTATCCTATCCGTATTCGGATGACCCGAGAGAGGATTCTGAGTCATACCTTTGAGGATGCAGTAGATATTTCTCGCAATATTGAGACGGCTCGCCGTCAGGAAAGAGAAGAAAGGGAGGCCAAGAGGCCTTGAGGATCAGGTAGCTTCAGTGGTGCTCCGTCTAGGGGCCAGGTTCAGCAGAGCAAAGGTCGTTCTTTCAGGTCTCATCAGTCGGCTCGTCCTGAGTATCGTGGGGCATCTTCAAGTCGTGGCCATCAGAGATTTCGGCAAGGCCAATCTTCACTTAGTGCCCTCCCAGCTCATAACTCTTCACATGCCCCTTCAGCTCAGGGTTCTTCTACACAGGGCGCATTGGCTGGTCATTCTAGTGTGAGGGGTTCCCATCAGTCCCCTTCTCCAACATTTCGTATTTGCTTCGAGTGTGGCGAGTTTGGCCATATGAGGAGGCAATAACCTTGATGTCGTGGTAGCCAGTCTCAGTAGAGGGATTAGTCCTCGTCTTTTGCTCTAGTTTCTTCAGCACCAGCCCAAACAGAGAGGGGCGGAGGCTAGGCAGCCAAAGGTTGCCGTAGGGGTGGAGACCGATCATGCGGCAGCGACCAGGCTAGATTTTATGCTATCCAAGGCAGGACAGATGCCATTGCATCTAATGCTGTTATCACATATATTATTTCAGTCTGCCATAGAGATGCCTCTGTCTTATTTGATCCTAGTTCTACCTATTCTTTTGTGTCATCATATTTTTCTCATCATTTGGGTAAACCCGAGGTGGCTTGCTTTACCTATGCACGTATCTACCCCGGTGGGTGATACTATTATTGTGGACCATGTGTATCGGTCTTGTCTTGTTACTATTAGGGGTCTGGAGACCCGAGTTGGTTTTGTTGCTTTTAAGCATGGTAGACTCTGATGTTATTCTGGGCATGGACTATTTTTCTCCGTGTCATGCTATTCTAGACTGTCATGCAAAGATAGTCATCTTGGCTACGCCGGGTGTTCCGAGGATCAAGCGACGTGGTATGATTGATTATGTCCCTAGTAGGGTTATATCTTTCTTGAAAGCCCAGCACATGGTTGGGAAGGGTTGTTTATCATATTTGGCCTTCGTGCGTGATGTTGGAGCTAAGGCTCCCAGTATAGATTCTGTTCCCGTTGTGAGGGACTTCCCTGATGTATTTCCTGCAAATCTGCTGGACAGGGACATTGATTTTGGTATTGATCTGCTGCTGGGCACCAAGCCCATTTCTATTCCGCCTTATAGTATGACACCAACAGAGTTGAAAGAATTGAAAGATCAGCTTCACGAGCTCCTAGAAAAGGGGTTTATTCGGTCGAGTGTGTCACCGTGGGGTGCACCTGTGTTATTTGCAAAGAAGAAAGATGGCACAATGAGAATGTGCATTGACTACAAGTAGTTGAACAAATTAACAATGCGGAACAAGTACCCCCTACTTCACATTGATGATTTATTCGACGAGCTTCAGGGAGCGTGGGTGTTTTCTAAGATTGATCTCCGTTCAGGTTATCACTAGCTGAAGATCAAGGAGTCAGATATTCTTAAGATTGTTTTCAAGACTAGATATGGTCACTATGAGTTTCTGGTTATGTCTTTCGGGCTGACCAATTCCCCAACAAAATTCATGCATCTGATGAACAGTGTACTTCGGCCATATCTGTATTCGTTTGTTATTATATTCATTGATGATATCTTGGTATACTCGCGTAGTCAGGAGGAGCAAGTATTATTGTAGATATTGAGGGAGGAGAAGTTGTATGCCAAGTTCTCCAAGTATGAGTTCTGGCTTAGTTCCTTGGCCTTATTGGGACACGTGGTGTCCAATGATGGTATTCAGGTTGATCCAAAAAAGATTGAGGTGGTTCAGAGTTGGCCTAGACCGTCCTCGGCCACAGAGATTCGTAGTTTCCTTGATTTGGCTGGTTATATTGCCGGTTTGTTCAGGGTTTCTCATCTATTGCCTCGTCGTTGACCAAGTTGACGTAGAAGGATGCTCCGTTTGTATGGTCAGATGAGTGCCAGGAGATCTTTCAGAAGCTCAAGAAAGCTTTGACCACAGCTCCAGTATTGGACTTACCATCAGCTTCAGGTTCTTACACCATTTATTGTGATGCTTCGAGAGTCGGGATAGGTTGTTTATTGAATGCATTAGGGTAGAGTGATTGCTTATGCTTCTCGACAGTTGAAGGCCCATGAGAAGAACTACCCTGTTCATGACTTAGAGTTGGCTGCTATAGTTCATGCCTTGAAGAATTGGAGGCACTATTTGTAAGGAGTATCTTATGGGGGGTTCACCAATCATCGCAATCTTCAGCATTTGTTCAAGCAGAAAGATCTTAATTTGAGGCAGCGGAGGTGGCTTGAGTTGTTTAAGGACTTTGATATTACCATTTTGTATCATCCGGAAGAGGCCAATGTAGTGGCCGATGCTTTGAGCCGAAATGCAGTCTGTATGGGGAGTTTGGCGTATATTCCAGTTGGGGAGAGACCACTTGCAGTTGATGTTCAGGCTTTGGCCAATTGGCTGGTGCGGTTAGATATTTCAGATCCCTGTAGGATATTGGCTTGCGTGGTTTCTCGATCTTCTTTATATGATCGCTTCAGAGAGCGGCAATATAATGCCCCGCATTTGCTTGTCCTCAAGGACAGAGTTCAGCACAGAGATGCTAGAGATGTGACTATAGGTGATGATGGTGTGTTGAGGATGCAGGGACGGATTTGTGTGGCCAATATGGATAGGCTTAGAGATTTGATACTTGAGGAGGCCCACAGCTCGCAGTACTCCATCCATGTGGGTGCCGCAAATATGTACCAGGACTTGAGACAACATTACTGGTGGAGGAGAATAAAGAAAGACATTGTGGTACTTGTGGCTCGGTGTCTTAACTGTCAGCAGGTGAAATATGAGTATCAAAGACTGTGCGGTTTGCTTCAACAGATGGTTATTCCTGAGTGGAAATGGGAGAGGGTTACTATGGATTTTGAGTGGTCTTCCTCGTACTTTAAAGAAATTTGATTCGATTTGGGTCATTATAGATTGGCTGACCAAGTCTGCACATTTCATTCCAGTGTGTACCACATATTCTTCGGAGCGGCTGGTAGGGATCTTTATTCGAGAGATTATTCGGTTGCATGATTTTCCGGTTTCTATTATATCGGATAGAGGTACTCAGTTCACTTTTCAGTCTTGGAGGACTTTTTAGAACGAGTTGGGTACGTAGGTGGAGCTCAGTTCAGCATTTCATCCCCAGACGGACTGACAATCCAAGCGCACTATTCAGATACTGAAGGATATGTTGGGTGCCTGTGTGATTGATTTCGGAGATTCTTGGGATGATTTTCTACCTCTTGCAAAGTTTTCCTACAACAACTATTAGTCTAGTATTCAGATGGCACCCTATGAGGCCTTATATGGTAGGCGGTGTAGATCTCCAGTAGGTTAGTTTGAGCCCGGCGAGGCTAGGTTCTTAGGGACAGATTTGGTCCAGGATGCCTTAGAGAAGGTGAAGGTGATTCAGGAGAGACTTTGTACAGCTCAGTCGCGTCAGAAGAGTTATGTGGACCAGAAGGTTCGAGATGTATCTTACTAGGTGGACGAGAAGGTCTTGCAGAAGGTTTCACCCATGAAGGGTGTGAAGAGGTTTGGAAAGAAAGGAAGTTGAGTCCGCGGTTCATCGGACCTTTTGAGGTGCTTAAAAGTATTGTGGAGGTGGCCTATATGCTTGCTTTGACACCCATCTTGTCGGGCGTTCATCCGGTATTCCATGTTTCGATGCTCCGGAAGTATGTTGGGGACCCGTCTCATGTTTTGGATTTCTGCACGGTCCATTTGGATGATGATTTGACTTATGATGTGGAGCCAGTGGCTATTTTGGGTCGTCAACTTCGAAAATTGAGGTCAAAGGATATAGCTTTGGTGAAGGTACAGTGGAGAGGTCGGCCCGTGGAGGAGGCTATTTGGGAGATCGAGCAGGAGATGCAGAGCAGATACCCGCACCTATTTGAGACTTCAGGTATATTTCTCGACCCGCTCGATGACGACCATTTGTTTTAGTTGGGGAGGATATGACGATCCGACCCATCGTATCATGTATTTTCGTCCCATTTCCCTCGTTTATTTCTTCTTCATGATTAATTATATGTGCTTGGCGAATTTGAAGTGATTCGGATAAAGTTTGATAAGGAATGAGACAATTAGTCTCTTTAATGAGAGCTTGGTTTGGAATAGTCAATGGGGAGTTGACTTGCGAGTTATCGGAATGGATTTCCGATGATTCACTTAGTTTCGGGGGATGATGTAAGGCTTAGGAGCGCAATCAGAAATAATTTTGGAGGCTCGGTGTAGAATTGGACTTGAATTGGCTAAGTTAGCATTTTGGAGATATCCGGTTGATAGGTGAGATTTTAATCCGAGGGTCAGAATAAAATTTCGAGAGTTGCGATAGCTTCGTTAGATGATTTATGATGTGTGTGCGAAATTTCAGTTGAATCGAAGGTGTTTAGGTCGGGTTTTTGATCGAATGTGAGATTTGGAAGAATTTGATAAACTTAGGATTTGAATTGGTAAAAGTTGAGGATTTTGGTGTTAACGATAGTGTTTTGATTATGCGAGAAAGCTTTTATAAGGTAAAAGGTCAGGTCTGTGCTTTTGGTTGAGGTCCCGTGGGCCTCGGGGTGAATTCGGGTGGTGAAACGGAGAGTTTGGAGTTATTGCATGATTTAAGTTTGCTGGTTCTATCATTTCTGCATTTGCGGAAAAGGGACCGCATAGGCGGTTCCGCAGATGTGGCTAGGTGGTCGCAAAAGCGGTCCTTTGAGACCTGGGAAATTTCCGCATAAGTGGAGGGTATCCGCAAAAGCGGAGATCGCATATGCAATTTTGGACCCGCAGAAGCCGTCTGAGCATTCTGGGAGAAACCATAGAAGCGATTGGAGAACCGCAAAAGCGGTGACCGCATAAGCGGTAATGGGAGCGCAGAAGCAAAAAAACCTGGACATATTTAAGTTAAGTCTTCTTCGCGAATTTTAAAAGAAGAAACATTTTGGACTACGAACCAAGAGGGTTTTGGGTGATTTTTGAAGAGGGTTTCAACGGCTATCATCAGGAATGGATTCTTGGAATTAAATTACGATATTATGGTGTATAAATAGGATTAACACTGAAAACCCAAGGGATTAAAGGTTAAAAATGAAGGTTAGAGCATGAAACATAAGAGAGCTTAAATTGATGATTTTAGGGGTCAAATCGACTCCCATTCTTGTGAGATACGGGTCGTTTTAATGTAAAGTTTTCTGGATTTCGAGAAGTGACACCGGGGCTCGGGTTTTGCAAATTTCATGGTTTTTGATATTTTTCGAGTCTTTTCGATTTGGTTATATTCCCTTAGCCTATTATAGTGTATTCATTGTGGTTTTAGCCAGATTCGAAGCGTGGGGAGGTCGATTCGAGAGGCAAGGGCATTGCTAGCTATTTTTCGGCCGGCTAGAGGTAAGTAATAGATGTAAATGCTGCTCTGAGGGTTTGAAACCCCAGACTTTCACAATGTAATGCTATATTGAGGTGTGACACACATTTCATGATGAGTGCGGGGTCTTTTACTGTTGGGATTGAGACTTGATCCATCCCGAGTGTTAATTTCTACCATATTGGCGATTGAAACACATACTTTATCATTGTGAATGGGCTTATTGCTGTGTTTGGGGACTTGTGCCGACTGGTAGAATCCTTAGGGGATCCTTATGTGTTTCCTCTCACTTGTGTGCATAACATAAATTCTCAGTCATGTTTTCAAATATTAAAAATAATATAATAACAATGTTTTATACATGAACATTAAATGAATAAGGGTATGAGGGCTGAGATCCCTATAGTATGTCACGTCCGATTGGCTGTGCACTTATTTGACTAAGATGGGTCGAGGACCCGGTAGTGAGGATATTTCCTTGATATGGACCGGGCTGCACGCCGCAGCGATTATATATGTAGATATTGAGGCCGAGAGCCTGTTTTATGCCAATACCTAGCTGATATAGCGCTTGGGCTGTAGGAGCTCCTCCGGAGTCTGTACACACCCCCAGTGAGCACCGTGGATGTTAATAAGAAGAGCGGGTTGTGTTAGAATATGCGCTTAACGCTACAGGGGGGGTGAATAGCGTTTAATAAAAATCGCAGGAATAAAAATCAAGATAAATGCGGAAATAAAATAGTAAGGAGAGAGCACACCAAATTTATACTGGTTCGCCACAAAGCGTGGTTAAGTCCGGTCTCCCGAGAGACTCTCTCGAGTTTCAACTAATCTCTGTTAAGCTTTCGGGTGCTCAACAAACCGTTACAAACTAAGAACTTGAATCACACAAGCCTCAACGACGCTTTCTCGAAGATACCGCACTTCAAGACTTCAAGTGAAGGAATTAATCTTTCCTTCTTACAACAACAAGGGATTAGAACTTCCCTTCAAGTGTATGCAAACACATAGCACTCAAAAACAAGACTCTCTTACAGAGTGGATGTGTAATCGAGACTTTCCATAATCGATTATCTTTTTAACGTTCAAAAAACTAGACGTTGGATGGCAACGGTAACTAGAGTAATCAATTATTCTCCATTTGATAATCGATTATTTGACCTCTCTGTAATTTCCAGATCTAGCTGGAAAATAAGGATAATCGATTATCATATAGTGATAATCGATTATCTTGCTATTCTGTGATTTCCAGTTTTAGCTGGAAACACAGGATAATCGATTATTGAAAAAGGATAATCGATTATCTGGAGCATAATCAATTATAAAAACGTTTTCCAAGTGTTTAGTTGATGACCATAAATCAAGTGTGATTTTTATGAAGATAATGATTGGGAAAATGCTTAAGTTATGTCCAGAAGTGAAAACCAATGTCAAAAACCATTTTGGCTAAGATGAAAACGTTAAAAATCATTTTGTTTGAAGTATATCAAATATGTTTGATAAAATGATATTTTTTTTTGAAGAGAAGCCAAGACTTGAATCTATTGTCGGATCAAGATCACAATGTAAAACAACTCATTTATATCTTCGTTACTTTTCTTGATCTTGTTCTTGTTTCTTTTGTGCTTGGACTTTGACTTTGGTCCGCTAGTTAATCTTGCGTTGCTTGTTTAATGATATGACTTGATATTTGATAATCTTGCTCTTACGTCATTCATCAAACCTACAAGAGCGAACACAACTTAGTTTAATGAAAATGAAAGTGCGTTTCAATAATAACTCACGACGATTTGGCATATGTCAATTTTGCATCCATGTCGGTTTGTCATTTATCAAAACCTACAAACACAACTTTTAGTTTTAACGACTTGAGAGTGTGTTCCAACAATTTCCCCCTTTTTGATAATGGCAAACGGATATGGGAATATGCATAGGTTATTTTAAATAATTGAGAATGACAAGCCAAGACAATTTTAACTCATGCCAATTATCATGAGTTCCCCCTCAATTTATGCCAAACATGTTAATGTGCATAGCCCCTTTTTCTTCCCCCTTTTGACATTAGCAAAAAGAAGATCTCATTGATTAAGGGAAAGAAACATTAAAATACATAATGGAAGCAAAAATATGGACTAAAAATTATTCAAAATGAGGAGCTGTAGTCATCTTCGACATTATCATCTTGCTCGGTGTTCGGTACTTCACTTGACTCTCCCGGAAAGGCGACTTGGGCGTAGGGGTAGTTGACGTAGTCAAAATACCCATGAAGCTCATGAGTCAATCTTTGCACGTTTCGTTCCGTGCGAGCGACGTTCCTATCAATGCGAGTCATGGAGGTAGACAAAGATGCAAGTTGCTCCGAAATTGTTTGGAGGGTAGCAACCGAAGGGGCACGAGGGCAACGTCTTTGAGGAGGAGGAGGAGCCGGTTGATCACCGCTACTATGAAAAGAAGTTTCTTGAATTTCCCAATGTTTTGTTCGGTTTTTTCTTGGACCGACATTGGTGTTAATCTCTAAGGTTTCAAAAAGAGCCATTATGGTAAGAGCATAGGGGAGTGGCTTATCATCCCCGATGGCATCATACATGTGGGTCATTACAAACTTGCACCAATTGATGCGAGAACCGTTAATTATTGCAGCATGAGTTTGGCATCCTCATGAGAAAGTGTGGTATGATTGAATTTTCTTGGTTTGAGAACGCGGGTTATAAAATAAAAGATGAGACGATATTCCGGGAGCATTCGAGTAATGGTTGGGCGACGTTGCTCCGGACTTGGAACAAATTCTCTAATTCCAATTTGGTGGAAGAGGATTTGCTCATCAAATAGGGCTCCTTCATCCCCAGTGTAAAGTGCTATATCTTCGCCATTTCGTGGAAGTTTCATGAGGATGTGCATGTTTTCCTCATTTAAGAGAATGGGAACTCCATTTACATTTGAAACAAGTTCACCATCGTCATCCTTCCTTAGGTTTGAGTAGAAGGCGCGAATTAGATGTGGGTGAATGTAAGAGAACTGAAGATAGAGGAATTCAATAAGGTGGCTTTGGATTAGTATGTTTCTCGTTGATGAAGGGATGGAATTGCCAAGATATCGAGCGGTTGAGAAACGAGGACGAAGAATCTCTCGATTCTCGAATTTTTCTAAGTATCAAAGAGTTCGGTTTCACTTTCGAACCACAAAAATGATCCGTCTTTGTAGCAATAAATGGATGCAGGAGCGATGGAAGAAGAGGCAATGTTTTTGCCGGAACGAGCTCTTTTAGAGTTTTTGCCAGCCATATTGATACCACAAGACAAGAACTTGCAAAGAATTATGATTTTTGGGAAGAAAATTTGAGAGAAGATGTTTGGAATGTGAAAGTAATGAGGGGAGATCACTCATTTATAGGTGAGAATGTTTGAAGATCAGGTGGTGATTGAAAATCTTGAATTTAATGAGCTCAAACGGTCATAAAACGTTTAGAAGATTTGAATTTGAACCGTTGATAATCGATTATCAGATGCGGATATTCGATTATTTTATTTTGTGCACTAAATTTTGTTAAACAGAAACTCTTGATAATCGATTATCAGTTGAGGATAATCGATTATTTTATTTGTGCACTAAGTCCTGCAAAACAAAAATATATGATAATCGATTATGTTAGCGAGATAATCGATTATTTTCCACCAAAATTAAAAAGATGTACAGTGTGACTCAAAAGGGTTCGACTATGTTCCCCCTGACTTTGTGACTATACCTGCAAAAAAAAAAATTAGGCGCCTCCGAAGCTCAAGTCAGTAATAGTTCAAAGAAAATGCAATATTTTATAAGTGCATGTATTAGATCATCTTGGAGTCAAGTATTCCGAGTTCACTACGAATGCGGAAGAATGACTCTTTCTCTAAAGGTTTCGTGAATATGTCGGCCAACTGATATTTAGTTTCAACAAACTCAATTTCGACATCACCTTTGAGAACGTGATCTCTAATGAAATGATGCCTTATTTCAATGTGTTTCGTCCTTGAATGAAGAATAGGGTCCTTCGTCAAGCTTATGGCGCTAGTATTATCACATCGAAGAGGGATATGATCAATACTAAGACCATAATCCGAGAGTTGTTGCTTCATCCAAAGGATTTGAGCACAACAACTCCCCGCGGCTATATACTCAGCCTCGGTTGTGGATAACGCAACACTTACTTGTTTCTTACTAAACCATGAAACTATGGAACTACCGAGCAAGTGGCAAGTGCCACTCGTGCTTTTGCGGTCCAATTTGCAACCCGCAAAATCAGAGTCGGAATAACCAATAAGTTGGCATGAAGAACCTTTGGGCTACCAAAGTCCTACATTCATAGTGCCAACAAGGTATTTCATTATCCGTTTTACCGCAGTTAGGTGTGATTCCTTCGGACAGGATTGATATCGAGCGCATAAACAAGCGCTAAACATAATGTCCGGCCTACTTGCAGTAAGATAAAGAAGGGATCCAATTATACCTCGATACTTCTTTACGTCTACTTCCTTACCTTTTTTGTCCTTGTCAAGATGATCTGATGTGCTCATGGGAGTAGCCATTGCTTTGGCGTTGTTCATTTCAAAACGTTTGAGCAATTCCTTGCAATACTTAGATTGACAAATGAAAGTCCCTTCTTTCATTTGTTTCACTTGCAATCCCAAGAAGAAATTGAGCTCACCCATCATTGACATTTGGAACTCACTTGTCATTATTTTTGAAAATTCCTTGCACAAATTCGTTAGTAGCACCGAAAATAATGTCATCTACGTACACTTGAACCAAGAGGATGTCTTTGTTTTTACCCTTGATAAAGAGTGTTGTATCAACTTTCCCCCTTTTGAACTCATTGTCCAAAAGAAATTTACTCAAGAGTTCGTACCAAGCTCGAGGAGCTTGTTTAAGACCGTAGAGTGCCTTCTTGAGTTTGAAGACATGATTAGGGGACTCAAAGTTTTTGAATCCCGGGGGTTGTTCAACATACACTTCCTCTTTAATAAATCCATTGAGGAAGGCGCTCTTGACATCCATTTGGTGTAATTGAAAATTCATAGATGAAGCAAAAGCTAGTAATAACCGAATAGCTTCTAAACGTGCTAACGGTGCATAAGTTTCTTCAAAATCAATACCTTCTTCTTGATTATACCCTTTAGCGACAAGCCTAGCTTTGTTTCTAGTTATTATTCCGTTTTCATCTAGTTTGTTACGGAACACCCATTTCGTACCAATTACGGTGTGATTATTGGGTCTTGGCACCAATTCCCAAACGTCATTTCGTTTGAATTGGTTAAGCTCCTCTTGCATTGCCAAGGTCCAATGCTCATCCCCAATTGCTTCGGAAATGGTTGAAGGTTCTATTTGAGAAACAAAGGCCATGTGTCCTACAGTGTCCTTAATAGAGTTTCGAGTACTTACCCCTTGTTCGATGTTGCCAATTACCTTGTCGAGAGGATGGTTTTAGATGTCCTCCAGGCGTTAGGCATCATCGCTTCTTCCTTCTGTGGATGTATCTCTTCCAAGAGTTGTTCCGCGACTTCGTCTTGGACTTCCTTTGGGCTCTCCTTTTCCTCATTGTCTTGAAGATTAATCTTGTCCAATGAATCTGCAAGATAATCACAAAAATCCTTTCTCGCCAAGCGAGCATCATTTTCAGAAAACACAACGTGAGGAGACTCCTCGACTGTTAAAGTGCGTTTGTTGAAAACTCTATATGCCTTACTACGCAATGAGTATCCAAGAAATATGCCTTCATCAGATTTTGCGTCAAATTTTCCTAAGTTGTCCTTTCCGTTATTATGAATGAAACACTTACAACCAAAGACTCGAAGATGGGAGAGGTTAGGTCTCCTTCCCTTGTAGAGTTCATAGGGTGTTTTCATGAGTATCGATCTTATGATAGCTCTGTTCAACACATAGCTTGCGGTACTCACGGCATCCGCCCAAAAGTATTTGGGAATCTTTACCTCATCGAGCATGGTTCTAGCCATCTCTTCGAGACATCGATTTTTCCATTCCACCACTCCATTTTGTTGTGGTGTACGTGGAGCAGAGAAAGTATGCTCAATGCCTAGTTCGTCACAAAAATCCGTAAAGAGATTTTGATCGAACTCTCCCCCATGATCACTTCTTATGGAAGTGATGTGTTCTTTTCATTTTGAACGCGTTTAAGGAAGCTTTTAAAAACTTGAAAAGCCTCATTTTTGTGAGTAAGAAATAATGTCCATGTAAATCTAGAGTAGTCATCAACAATAACAAATGCGTAGTAGTTTCCACCAAAGCTTTTAGTTCTTGATGGTCCGAAGAGGTCCATGTGTAAAAGTTGTAAGGGTCTTGTAGTTGAAACCTCATTTTTTGATTTAAAAGAAGTTTTTACTTGTTTTCCTCATTGACATGAATCACAAATAGAGTCCTTTTCAAATTTTAGATTTGGAAGACCAACTACAAGGTTTTGTGAAACTAATTTATTCAAAAGACTCATATTGATGTGAGCTACTCTATGATGCCATAACCACATATCATCTTCTTTACTCATAAGACATTTCGCAAAATTTGATGAAGAACTTTCAAGGTTAACCATATAAATATTGTCAATTCTAATACCATGTAGAATGACCTTATTATCACTAAGGCGAATAACTGTGCATGATTTTGAATCGAACAATACACGATTTCCCTTGTCACATAATTGGCTTATGCTCAAGAGATTGTGTTTAAGACCCTTAACTAATAAGATTTTATCAATGGAGGAGGATTCGTCCTTACCAATCGAGCCAATGCCGATTATTTTTCCTTTGTTGTTATCTCCAAAGACTACGTTTCCTCCTTTGGTAGGTCTTAGTTGTAGGAATTTGGATGCATCTCCGGTCATGTGCTTGGAGCATCCGCTATCAAGGTACCAAATTGCACTTGATGCCCTCAAGCATACCTACAAGACAATTTAATGAGTTTTTGGTACCCAAGCTATTTTGGGTCCTTGTGTGTTAGGTGCAAAATGGTGGTGTGATTGACATGTTGTGAGATGCCTATGTCTAGTGAAAAAGACAGGAGCTATATGTCCTATTCTATTGCAATAATGGCAAATAACGTTGGGGTTATGCAGTCTTCTAGGATGATAATAGTTAGAGGGTCCAATTTCATTTACCCTATTTTTAGAAGTATAATTTTGATGCAATTTTTGAAAATCTTTTCTAGGTGTTCTAAATTGCACAACATTTCTTCTAGTGCTTATTCTAGGATGTATAGCGATCCTAGGATTATTATTTCTAGGTTGAATATTAACATTGATTTTAGTTTGCTAAGTTGAGCCTTAGGTTGTTTAGGAATAGTCTCAACTTTTTCTTTAGACTCATTTTTGAAACCTATACCATGTTTAGTAGATTTCAAATTTACAAGAACATCATTGAGATTTTTGTGAGAGGAATTGAATTTATTCAAGGTGCCTTTAAGATTTTCTACTTCATCTTTTAGAGATTTGCAAGATGTACAACCCTTGTTTGAACTCTCGGGTTTATCGGCGCTTCTTTTGCCATAAAACTTATTTTCCTCTTTTAGCTTCTCATTATCAAGAGTTAATTTCTCCAAATCCTTTTCTTTCAAAGAAAGTTGTTTCTTTAATTCTTTTATGGTTTTGGAAGCACTAATAAATTCACCATATAATTCATCAAAGGCATCTTGCATATCTTCAAAAGAGAAAGAATTCTTAGAAGAAGTTTCACATACCTCTTCTTGAGTTTCCTCATGTGCCATGAGACATAAGTTGGCAGTTTCATCTTTTTCTCCGTCACTTGATTCATCCCCGGAGTTACCTCCCCAAGAGATGTAGGCTCTTTGTTTCTTGACGAGTTTCTTTTCTGTCTTGCTATTTGGACAGTTGGGTTTGATATGCCCAACTTCTCCACATCCATAGCACTTGAGTTGTCCTCCTTGCCGCTTTCCTTTTCGTTCATACTCTTTCCGCATGAACTTGTGGAATTTCTTAATAACGAGTCCGAACTCGTTATTTTCATCACTCGATTCCTCATCGTTTTGAGGTTGAGATGTGGATGCTTTGAGTGCAATCCTTCTTTTCCTTTGATCATCCAAAGGAGGGTTAACAATAGTAGATTCATAAGTTTTGAGATTACCTCAAAGCCCGTCTATGGTGACATTTGTGATACCGATTGATTCTTGAATAGTGTCGGCTTTGGAACGCCATTCCGGAGTGAGGCTTCGTAGAATTTTCCGGACAAGCTCCTTATCAGTGAATGTCTTTTTGAGAGCATGAAGGTCATTTACGATTTTTGAAAATCGCTCAAACATATCATCTATTTTCTCATTCTCCTTCATATGAAACAACTCATATTCATGGGTTAGGAAATCAATTTTAGCTTCTCGGACTTGGTCCGTACCTTCGTAAGTGATTTCCAGTTTGTCCCACATTTGTTTGGTCGTGGTGCAACATGAGATTTTTCGATAGTCATCGGGATTTACAGCACAATACATCATGTTGATGGCCTTTGCATTATTTTCCACCTTTTTGATGTCGTCCGCATCATATTCGTCTTCCAATTTTGGGACGAGTTTATCTTCAACCCTTTTGGTGGGTAGTTGTTCTCCATTCTTTATAATTTTCCACAATAGAAAATTGTTTGATTGGATGAAAATTCTCATCCTCTCCTTCCAATAAGTGTAATTAGTGCCATCAAATAGTGGTGGCCTTGTGGAGCATTGTCCTCACCTAATCCTGCATAAACGTTACGAGTAGAAGCCATGGATTGTTTCTCTCAAACTGTTAAGTCTTTCAGATAGTTAGGCTCTGATACCAATTGTTAGAATATGCGCTTAACGCTAGAGGGGGGGGGGGTGAATAGCGTTTAATAAAAATCGCAGGAATAAAAATCAAGATAAATGCGGAAATAAAATAGTAAGGAGAGAGCACACCAAATTTACTAGTTCGCCACAAAGTGTGGTTAAGTCCGGTCTCCCGAGAGACTCTCTCGAGTTTCAACTAATCTATGTTAAGCTTCCGGGTGCTCAACAAACTGTTACAAACTGAGAACTTGAATCACACAAGCCTCAACGACGCTTGCTCGAAGATACCGCACTTCAAGACTTCAAGTGAAGGAATTAATCTTTCCTTCTTACAACAACAAGGGATTAGAACTTCCCTTCAAGTGTATGCAAACACTTAGCACTCAAAATCAAGACTCTCTTACAGAGTGGATGTGAGTAAACTTAATACGCTCAAGAACACAACAACTTCTTCAAGAGTTTTGCTCTCAAAAAACTATGAAATATATATATGAAATGAATGTAATGAAAGTATGTAAGCTTATGGCAGATTTGTATTCAGTTAATGTGTTTAAGTGAGAGGTTTTGAGGTGTATTTATAGCCCTCAAAAACTTAGTGACCGTTGCTTAATTGTTAATCACTGATGCTGATTTTACGCCAGCATAATCGATTATTGTATTTCCATAATCGATTATCTTTTTAACGTTCAAAAAACTAGACGTTGGATGGCAACGGTAACTAGAGTAATCGATTATTCTCCATTTGATAATCGATTATTTGACCTCTCTGTAATTTCCAGATCTAGCTGGAAAATAAGGATAATCGATTATCATATAGTGATAATCGATTATCTTGCTATTCTGTGATTTTCAGTTTTAGCTGGAAACACAGGATAATCGATTATTGAAAAAGGATAATCGATTATCTGTAGCATAATCAATTATAAAAATATTTTCCAAGTGTTTAGTTGATGACCATAAATCAAGTGTGATTTTTATGAAGATAATAATTTGGAAAATGCTTAAGTTATGTCCAGAAGTGAAAACCAATGTCAAAAACCATTTTGGCTAAGATGAAAACGTTAAAAATCATTTTGTTTGAAGTATATCAAATATGTTTGATAAAATAATATTTTTTTTTGGAGAGAAGCCAAGACTTGATTCTATTGTCGGATTAAGATCACAATGTTAAACGACTCATTTATATCTTCGTTACTTTTCTTGATCTTGTTCTTGTTTCTTTTGTGCTTGGACTTCGACTTTGGTCCGCTAGTTAATCTTGCGTTGCTTGTTTAGTTATATGACTTGATATTTGATAATCTTGCTCTTACGTCATTCATCAAACCTACAAGAGCGAACACAACTTAGTTTAATGAAAATGAAAGTGCGTTTCAATAATAACTCACGACGATTTGGCATATGTCAATTTTGCATCAACGTCGGTTTGTCATTTATCAAAACCTACAAAGATGAACACAACTTTTAGTTTTAACGACTTGAGAGTGTGTTCCAACAGGTTGCACGTCACAGCGGGTACTAGTGTGTACAGTTATATGTGTTGCATTCTTCCATGCATTATTTCGTAACTGTATTAGTTGTTGTATACTGTTTCCACTGTTCTGGATATGAACTGCTAGATATAGAGTACTTTGTGCATTTCCTGCGTTTTCTTACTTTCAGACTGTAGTTATGTTTATTACTCACTGGGTCGGAGTACTCACTTTATTCCCTACACATTGTGAGCAGATCCAGGGTAGTCTCAGGCTGAGTAGGTCCAGTTGATCCAGAGTTTTATTCTGGGAGTATTTTGAGGTAGCTGCAGGGCGTTCGCAGCCGATGATTCTCCCCTCTACCTCGATCCTTTATTTCCGCATTTTTAGTTTTAGACAGACTTTGTAGTAGAATTTTACTCTGTATTCAAGGCTCATGTTTGTGACACCGGATCCTAGTTGGGCTGTATTGGTATTTTGTTAAATTTTTCGCATTATTATCAGTATTTTAGACTTTTGACTTAAATGGCTTTATCTTTACCTGTTTAATAAATTGGAGCTATTATTATAAATGGTCAGGCTTGCCTAGTGGTGTGATGGGCGGCATCACGACCGGGTTGGGATCGTGACAATATCCTTTCCAACTATGTAACAATAAATACACTAGAAGTAAGGAAAAAGGAAAAATATCAAAAACCGAAGATCTAAATAATTAGGAATATAGAAACTTTTGACCATTCTAATTAGAAAAATAATTTCTTTTAAAAAAAAACATGAAGCACGTACATAGTGCATAACGTTCTAACTATGACAACTTTATTTTTTAAAATAAATATTTCTCATCATATTCAATTAGAATTTTTTTTGCCTAACACCTCTCAAGATGTATATAGGATTTTCACAGTAAAGGTGCAACATTATTATTATATAGTTTAAATAAAGATCATGCTCATTATCAATTTATTTTTTATTATAAGAATTTATTATCGTATTTCATATCTTCACAAAAGTTATGAACAAAATAACATAATTTTAGTCCTCTTCATGTTATCTAAAACTATACAATATGAACTGTCATAATACATTTCTATATTTAGTGATACAACTATTCAAACTGTTAAATTTTTAGTGTAGACTACCGAATCAATTTAGTTTATTAACATTATATTATCACTTATTCATTTTTCCTCTAGGAGCTATCGAATCAAACTCTTTTATTCCAAAAAATTTAGACTACCAAAAGACCCAATCTTTAAATTTATGTTTTTTGACTAATATTTGAAGAATCATGATATATATATATATATATATATATATATATATATATATATATATATATATATATATATATATATATATATATATATATATATATATATATATATATATATATATATATATATATATATATATTCGCTCATTTCAATTTTAGTATTAAGTCAGATAAATTAAATAACGGCAGTTTTATAAGATATTTAAGAAAAATCAGTGTTACTTCATCGTGATCATATCTACTGCATGTTTATTATGTGAATGTTTATGTAGTTTTTTTTAAAAAAAAAGAGCTATCCTTATTGATATGAGGTACATGCCCAAACATGCGTCTTAAATTCAATTTACTAAACTATTTCTTTTAAAAATAGATTTTTGCGGTTTCCAAACCGCTCATGCGGACCCAGCCATTCACCCTTGGCCGCTTCTGCGGCCCATCTTCTGCTTTAGCTAACGCCGCCTACGCTGTCCATTGTCTGCAAACGCAGAAATACCAGAAGACAGGTTCCCAAATCTGAAGCAACTCCAAAATTTTCTCATTTAACCATCCGGAATCACCCCGAGGCCCCCGGGGCCCAAACCAAAAACATAAATATGACCAAATATCTCATTAAAACTTGCTCAAGCCCTGAAAATGCCAACATTAACACCAAAAATCATCATTTTCCTCAATTCAAAGCCTAAGATAACTTAGTGTTTTCCAAAATCACATTCAATGTCGAAACCAACCAAACGAGGCCCGAATGACCTGAAAGTTTGCAAATATATCCAAATTTGCGTAACGAAGCTACTGCAACTCTCGGAATTCCATTCCGACCCTGAGATCAAAATCACCTATCAATCGGAATTCGCCGAAATTCAACTTAGTCAATTCAAGCCTAATTCTACACCGGGCCTCCAAATGCAATTTTGTTTCTCTCCCAAGTCACAAATCATCCCCCGAAACTAGTCAAATCATCGGAAATCCGTTCCGAGCCCTATAACTCATAAGTCAACATCCAATTGACTTTTCCAACTTAAGCTTTCTTTAAAGAGACTATTGGTCTCATTTCTAACCAAGTTCAACCTAACACACTTCAAACTCACCAAACACATACATCAGCACATGGGGAAGCATAATACGGGGATAACGGGGCTGAAATACAAAAGATGACGGGTCGGGTCGTCACATCCTCCCCAACTAAAACAAATGCTCGTCCTCGAGCGGGTCAAGAAATATACCTGCAGCCTTGAACAAACGAGGATATCTATTCCGCATCTCCTGCTCGGTTCCCAAGTGGCCTCCTCCATGGCCGACCTCTCCATTGTACTTTCACCGAAGCTATGTCTTTTGATCTCAACATTCAAACCTGACGACCCAAAATAGCCACTGGCTCAACAGCTTGGGGCTGATCCTGAATAAGGGCAACAGTTCCGTCAACTGGTACTGCCCCTGCTGCTCTACCACGACCGCGTCCACTGCCTATAGCTGGTGGTAATGGGGGTCGTCTACCACGTCCGGCAGCATGGGTTCTCGCCATCTGCGGGAGAATAGCATAAGAAGTTTCAGTTCTCAAATCAACAAGCCGCACGATAAGACTTCCAAGAAGGTGAGTGTTTCCTATAATTTCTGTAGCCCCTCGAGGATATGATACGGACGTCTACGTACCGATCTACGAGACTCTACTAAATCGGCTCATAACTCATGAGGCCTAGCAACCTAGGCTCTGATACCAACTTGTCACGTTCCCAAACCCGATCGTGATAGCGCCCGACCGCAAGGCTAGGCAAGCCCGACCAAACATCTTCCAAAGAACGACATTCCAACCCAAAGAGATACAAATTTAAGGTTAGACAACAAATTTGAAATATAAACTCCCAGCCAAGGATAGACAATACCAACGAAAATACAGATGAGCAAGAGCAATAATCCTTCCAAAACCGAGGAGTCACGAGTACAAAGCCTCTAACAAAATAGGATATAAGTCTGAACGGAAATGATACCAAAGTCTGACAAAATAGCTAAAAAAAGAACAGACTGGTAGAGACAGAGTAAGTGGTCCTGCAGATGCTGGGCAGCTACCTTAATACTCTGAATAGCTTGGTAAATCAACAGCAGCAACACTAGGTCTGGTGCACCTGAATATGCTCACAAGGTGCAGGGGGTATGGGGTGAGTCTACCAACTCAGCGAGTAATAAGCATGTATAAAACCCCAAAAATAAGAAAATACGAAATAACACAAGATGAAGCTATCCAGCAGTTCTATACAGTACAAGCCTAAGAGATACACCGATAAAGCAACAGTAAATAATGCATGAAATGCGATGCAATACATGAACACTGCGGAACATGCAGCCCGATCCATTTGGGTACCTGCACTCACTGTGGGGGTTCAGACTCCGGAGGGGCTCCTACAACCCAAGAGCAATATCATAGTAACATATGTTGCGGCGTGCAGCCCGACCCACTATCAGTCCAGCTATATGCATGCAAGCCTCACATGCATAAAATAACCTATCATTTATAGTTCCGCATATCAGAAATTATAGAATTTGGTGTTCAAAACTTTAGAAGTCGCCAAATCATGTTTAAACAGTGTTCTAATGCAGGACTGATATCATGAAAACATGCTATGATTCATAGAAACTATGACAACGATCCTCACGGGATCCAAATAACCGGCACACAGCCAAAATGTGTTCATAACCATCCAAGTAGGAGGTTTACCGGCTCATTTATAGCCAACAACACGGTACAATGCCACTCGGTCGGACTAAGCCATAGTCCCCAATCATAATCGACCTCGCACTCACAGTAAAGTACGTGTCTCGCCTCGATACAGCATCACAATATGGTATACTGGGGTTTCAAACCCTCGGGTCATCATCTACACCCATTACTCACCTAGAGCCGGCCACAAACTAGCTCGCAATGCCTTTCCCTCGAGAATCAACCTCTGCGGATTTCAAATCTGATCAAAATCAATAGGAATACGTCACAATAGGCTAATGGAACGTAACTCAATCGAAATAACTCGAAATATACCCAAAAACACGAAGTTGGCAAAACCCGAGCCCCGGGCCCACTTCTCGAAAAATTACAAAATTTACATTTTCGTAATTCTCGTCTCGCCACGAATCCATACATATCAAATTTAAAAGAATCAGAGTCCATTTGACCCCTCAAATCAACACTTTAAGCTCACTTGGGTTTCAAGCCCTAACCACCATTTTTGACATTAAAAACCTTGAATTCTTTGTGTGTAATCCATGATTTTATACTATAATGACATACTTTAGGTCCAAGAGTTCTTACCTGATGAATTACCTCGGAATCTCTCCAAAAATCGCCCACAATTGCCTTAGCCCGAGGTTCCAATGTTCTTCTCTTTTAATTTTTGGAAAACCTACTGTTTCATTAAACCCAACCAACATTCGCTTCAGCAGTCACGCTTCCCCTTAAGCAGCTTCCGCCTACACGACAATTTGACCACTTCTACGGTCCAACTTAATATCCTATCGGCCGCTTCTGCGGTCCTTGACCGCTTCCGCGTTGACCGTTTCTGCGGTTTCCAAACCGCTCCTGCGGTCCCAGCCATTCATCCTTGGCCGCTTCTGCGGCCCATCTTCCACTTCAGCGGATGCCGCCTACGCGGTCCATTGTCCGCAAACACGGAAATGCCAGAAGACACGTTCCCAAATCTGAAGCAACTCCAAAATTTTCTCGTTTAACCATCCAGAATCACCCCGAGGCCCCCGGGGCCCAAACCAAAAATAAAAATATGACAAAATACCTAATTCAAACTTGCTCGAGCCCTGAAAACACAAACATTAACATCAAAAATCATCATTTTCCTCAATTCAAAGCCTAAGATAACTTAGAGTTTTCCAAAATCACATTCGATGCCAAAACCAACCAAACGAGGTTCGAATGACCTGAAATTTTGCACACATATCCAAATTCGCCTAACTAAGCTACTGCAACTCTCGGAATTCCATTTCGACCCTCGGATCAAATTCTCACCTATCAACCGGAATTCGCCGAAATTCAACTTAGCCAATTCAAGCCTAATTCTACATCGGGCCTCCAAATTCAATTCCGTTTTCTCTCCCAAGTCACAAATCATCCCCCAAAATTAGTCAAATCATCGGAAATCCGTTCCGTGCCCTATAACTCATAAGTCAACATCCGGTTGACTTTTCCAACTTAAGCTTTCTTTAAAGAGACTATTGGTCTCATTTCTAACCAAGTTCAACCTAACACACTTCAAACTCACTAAACACATATATCAACACACGGGAAATCATAATACAAGGATAACAGAGCTGAAATACAAAAGACGATGGGTCGGATCGTCACAATGATATTTGAGTACAATTCAACATGTTATTCCACTATGTCTCAACTATAAAAATAGATGTACACTCATATATGGAGTTATAATAAGGCATTAGTATACTTTGTTATGATATAATTTTTATAATTTTAGGCTGGCTTAGCTGGATCAATATTCATTATTTTCAAGAGTCATGTTTTTAAATATTGGGCGTGTTTGGTATAACGAAAAATATTTTAGAAAATATTTTTCAAGAAAATATTTCCTGGAAAATAAGTAGTAATCTTATTCATTTTTCGGTGTTTGGTACGCAAATTAAGGAAAATGACTTCTCAAAAGTATTCATAAATAATTTAGATATAATAAACATGAAGCAATAAATTTTGAAACTAACAATCTTCCAGACCCACAAATTTCATAAACTTTCGAACAACGAAACTTTCAAAACCGCGAAATTCAAACCCGTAAACTTTATAATTTCTAAAACCGTAAACTTCCAAACACATAAACCTCTGAACCCATAATTTTGGAACTTGTAAAATTTGAGCCTTTAAACCGATAAATAATAAAATTAAAACTGAAAATATTTAAATTCTTTTTTCGAGGGTGGGGGGATGGGGTGGGGGAGGGGAGGGCAGTAAAACGAAAAACAATAAAAATTTAAGTTACCAAAAGCACAATTAACAAATTTTTTTGTGGGGGGGAGGGGGGGGGGTTGGGGAGTGTTACAAAACAAGAAAAAAATAGAAATTTGAAATTGCAAAAAAGAAAAAATAAGGTAAATGTTATGAAATAGAAGATTCTTACACTTCTATTTAAGGTGAATGTCTTTAATGTATCTAATTAGAGAGATTTTAGAGTTCTATTAGTGGTAGCTAAATCTTCCTCTCCCCTATAAATAGAGGTGCCCCCTACCATTGTAGATCATCCCTTGAGACCCCAAGTATCAATAAGAATACTCCTCTCTCTCCCTATTCTCTCTATATTGTTCTTGTCTTTTATATTATTTCATAACACGTTATCAGCACGAGTCTCTAACCAATTAAATTTGATTTCTTCCGTCAAAGAATTTCTAAGACAACAGTGACGGCGCAAGGTTTTATTGGTGAAAGACTATAAGTTGATTCTAATGGACTAACCTTTTCTGGTACGTATGAACTTTATATTATTGTTTATAGAAGATGTTAATACTGTTAATGTTGGAGTTGTGTAACTTAACAAACATAAGCGGCGCACAAAGTGCGCTTTGTGTAATGGATCCTTGATATAGAATAATGTTTTCATTACGGACAGTCAGAGTTATTTACGATTTTCAGTACAAAAGCGCATTGTGTATATAGGACTTCTTGTTTTATCATTGTGCACGGTTATCACAAATTGACATAAGCTTGTGTAAAGCACATGATTTTGATCCATTCCCTGAAGTGAATGTGATAATTGTAATAGAGCCCGTAAGTATGAACACGCTCTTGATGTAATTGTGTCATATGAAAAGAAAGTTCGTTGCCCTCGAAATTTCGGGCAAGAACTATATGACATGGGTGTTGGATGATGAAATCCACTTAGATGCTATGGGTCTTGGAGACGCCATTAAAGACAGAAATAATGCATCCACCCAAAACTATACGAAGGCCTTGATTTACTTGCGCCATCACCTTGATGAAAGTTTGAAGATTGAATATCTCAACATCAAGGATTCACCCATCTTGTAGAAAGGCTTAAAGAAGAGAGATGACAACCTGAAGTTGGTCACTCTGCCACAAGCACAATACGATAAGAATCCAAAAGCAAATAGTTTATAAACTATATATTATCGTTGCGGTGAAAACGGGCACTGGTCTAAGTCTTGCCGTATACCATAAAATTTGGTTGACCTTTATTAAGCATCTCGAAAGAGTAAACGCCCTGAAACGAATTTTGTCTCTGACGACAACTTTGACATCACCCACCTGGATGTGGCAGACTTCTTTGAGCAACCCGATGGAAAGATAGACCACCTAATCGGTGACGGAACCGTGATGAAAGAAGATGGAGCTGTTTGATTCTACTTGTATTAGTCAATGAATAAATTAATAGTCATTAGCATTAGCTCGTATTAGTTAGTTCATGATGTGATGTTTGTAGTAGTTCATTAGAATGTTTTCAATATGCTCAAATATCAATAAAATCTTTATTTTCCAGTAGAGGTAATCGACTAGCCTGAAAAACTAGTCGGTTATCTCACGTTTCGCATAAAACTGCAAAACAATCGATTGTCAATGATCAACAATCGATTGTCTTTAAAAATAGTGGCCTGGAATTTTTCAAAAATGATCAACAATCGATTGTCTATGTCTGAACAATCGATTGTCTTATCCAGTGAGGTCCAGAATTTTTCAAAAACGACCAACAATCGATTGTCTATATTTGACAATCGATTGTCAGATACAGTGAGGTCCGGAATTTTTCAAAAATGACCAACAATCGATTGTCTATATCTAACAATCGATTGTCTTAAACAGTTTTTCAAAAATAACAAATAATCGATTGTGTATGTCTAACAATCGATTGTCTATGTTCCAACAATCGATTGTGTGTGTTTAATAATCGATTGTCTTATGAAAAACGCTGAAATTTTCAAACTGCAAAGGAATTGATTATGGATAACATATCTGATTTTGTTAGCCAACTGTTAGTAGCAGATTTTGAAAATATTATGTGACACAAAAGAATTGAACTTGTTTATTCTTATGTTCGTGTATTTCTTTTGTATGTTAAACTATGGGATAGCAAATATGGATATCTCACAAAGCGAACTTGGACCAACGTCCAATTGTAAAAGTATTTGCCTAGTTGATTCATGTACTACACATACAATACTCAAAGAAAAGAAGAGTAATTGTGTAAGGCAAACATTACTACAATCTATGGAAGTAGTAAATTGATTGAAGGCTCCGGAAGAGCAATTGTAACTCTGCCCAAAGGCATGACGTTAATCATAGAGAATGCAATGTTCTCCTCCAAGTCTAAGAAGGACTTGTTGAGTTTTAATGATATCAATCAAAGTGTTCTCCTCCAAGTCTAAAAGGAACTTGTTGAGTTTTAAAGATATCATTCAAAATAGATATCATATTGAGACAATAGATGAGAATAATCTTGAATTCTTCATGAAAACGAGGCTGCCCATTTCGGTTTGGGTTCACGCCATTTTGAATGCAACAATGCTAGTTTGTCGGCTGCCCGCTTCGACTTGGGTTCACGCCATTTTGCATGCAACAATACTAGTTTGTCGGCTGCCCACTTCGGTTTGGGGTCACGCCATTTTGCATGAAGCAATGCTAGTTCATCGGCTGCCCACTTCGGTTTGGGGTCACGCCATGTTGCATGCAGCAATGCTAGTTCGTCTCTGACTGACGAATTGACACAAATATTCCCCATTGCAATTGGTTTTGGGTCATGAACCCAATATATCCCATTTAAGAAGCTTTGGATGCGCAGTATATGTGCCTGTAGCACCGCCATCCCGCACCAAAATGGGTTTGCAAAGGAGGTTGGGAATATATGTTGAGTTTGACGCGTCCTCCATTATTCGCTACCTCGAAACATTGACAGGAGATTTGTTCACTGCACTATTTGCAGACTGTCAATCTGATGAGACACTTTTCCCAAAATTAGGGGGAGAAGTCGGTGAAACCAAATGGGAAATTTTGTGGAAAAATGTATCATTATCTCATCTTGATCCACATACCTCTATTTGAAAGAAAGAGGTACAAAAGACTATCCATTTGCAAAGAATAGCAAATCAAATGCCTGACGCATTTACGGACTTGAAGAGGATAACGAAATCACACATTCACGCGGGAAAATGTTCCGATCCGTATTGAAGTCCCTATTGGACAAATATCTAGTGTCATATCCAATGAGTCAAATGCACGCCAGAAGCGTGGCAGACCATTAGGTTCCAAAGATCGAAATCCTAGAAAGAGGAAAAAGAACGATCTAAATGACACTATGAAAGAATCACATGAGGACGCTCATGATTTGATTAATTCCGAGATTCACGAAGAATCTATTGAGCCTGAGACTCTTGAAAATACGGAATGTAAGAATGTGAGGATCTCGAACCTCAGTCTGTGGTAGTACAAAATTAATTGAGAGCTCTCGAAGAGCCAATTATTACTATGTTGGAGAAACACAATTGAGTATTGTGCTGTAGTAAGTCTCAAAGAAACTTATCCAGTTTCCAAAAGTACACGCGAAGGCGATTGATGATATTGAGACTATAAATAAAGGAAGGCTTTGATTCTCCTATTACTACAACTTGTAGCGGGGTAATTTGTATATGAAAAGCTACCCGCTTTGTTCTTCAGTTTGTACTACACAAACGAAAGAATGCCACAATAAAGTGGATATCTATTGGTATAAAACCCATGTCATAATAAACCCGAAGTTTATTGATAAGTGCACATGTCATGGTGTAAATTTGAAGTTTACCAATATTGATAATTTATTCAGTTGGCATTCATGTTAGCCATCTCATTTTAAGTATGATGTGCAAATTCACATAGGTGAATATTAAAGAACTAGAAAGTTCTTTACGAATACTCTTGTATCACTTGTTCTCATTAATGAACGGACCAACTAAAGAGTTCGGGTTGAAGCCCATAAATTCTGGAAATATGAAAGGTGAGTATGGGCCCATTCACCTGCCATGTATACCACATATGATGCATCTATGATATGGTTACATGCGCCATTGTTATTAACCCGCAGCCTGGCAGTGCTTGCGAGGTAAATCGCTCAGTAATCTAACTTCGAGCATAGTTTCCAGATTCTCTACTCAAGACAGTTCATCTTGATAAGTTGGTTTATATCAAAGTTGGTTTAGCAAGATAATTATTGAGTGCTTCCACTTAATAGCTAAACTGTTCATTATGAGAACGAAGTTATATATATCAGTTTGATATAAGTTGTATACGAGAGTATATTCTCCCCTCACAAGTGGTTCAAGGTCAGGAACCAAATAATTTCATCTTATTACTAAGGTGCTGTGTATATTGACATAATGCACAAAGATGATTTCCCAAAGTTGAGGAAACATGTTAGCTTTACTAACATGAGGGGGAGACATGATAAACATTTGAAAAAGTGTTACATGGGATGAATTTTCATTTGTATATGTATATCCCCGAATATCATGATATGAACCTGTAGTTCATAAAAAGGAAATGCAATTGCAACATATTGCAAAGCATGCTATACGCATTTTGCTGACTCAAAGAAAGCAACTAAATGGAAGAGATACAATTCAAGAAGAATTGATTCCATATGAAAGACATGTAGTTTTGAACCTATAGTTCAAATGCTTGAAAGTATAAAGGCAAAGGTATGTATAGTCAGTTTTCGATATCTTATTTGTTCAGTATCACTAATGAAAGCTTGATATGCAGCTAAAGTTTATTATGTGACTTACATGACTTAACTTGAAAGATTTAAGTTGCTTGAAGCATATGCAATCCTTGGTCCTGAAGTACCACATCCTTAGTACAATTTGTGTACATATGAATCTTGCCATAACTATAAGCATGATGGCATTGAGAATGCATCTATGGAGATATTGAAGAGCTATTCCGCGACATTATATGAAGATGTTCATATCTATCAAGAGTGATGATTTCAAGGTGCGGAATATTTATTCAAGTCAACATAGTTGATTTATTTATCAAATATCTACCAAAGATCGTTTTGAAGATGATGCACAAGATTGGAATGCAAATACTCAAGGATATGAATTGATGTACTCATTAGGGGGAGTCAATGCGCGTTGCACTCTTTTTCCCTTACAAGGTTTTGTCCCACTGGGTTTTCCTTGCAAGGTTTTTAATGAGGCAACTAATAGGCGCATATTCAAACATGTGTACTCTTTTTCCTTACTTTAATTTTTCCCATTGGGTTTTGGTTTTAAGGTTTTATGAGGCACATCATTGAATAGACATTCAAGGGGGAGTGTTATGAAATAGAAGATTCTTACACTTCTATTTAAGGTGAATGTCTTTAATGTATCTAATTAGAGAGATTTTAGAGTTCTATTAGTGGTAGCTAAATCTTCCTCTCCCCTATAAATAGAGGTGCCCCCTACCATTGTAGATCATCCCTTGAGACCCCAAGTATCAATAAGAATACTCCTCTCTCTCCCTATTCTCTCTATATTGTTCTTGTCTTTTATATTATTTCATAACAGTAAAAAAAATTTCCAGGGGAGGGGAAAAGGAAGGAGTAGTAGGGTGGGTGATAATAGGAAAACTGAAATTTGGAAAAAAAAAACAGAAAAGGTTGAGAAGGAGGTGTGGAGAATGTTTTCCCTTCTCTTTAAAAGGAAAATATTTTCCACAAAGAATCATATGTCAAAGTCCCACGAACTTTCAGCAGTTAACTTTGGCATTTTAAGTTCTTCAGCCAAACAGAGAGATGCAGCAACCTGGAGAAAGAAGAACTTAGTGTCAGTCTGGTTGCAGGGTGCGAAAAACAACATAAAAAATAAAGTATAGTACTGTTTTAGATGCTTTAGCTATCAAAACATCAAACGAAGAGAACAAGTGAGCAACACAAATTGGCCAACTACAAATCTATCTGAAGTTTTAACTTTTTTGGTATTACTATAACTCACACAAAACAAGCATGATATAAATCATCATTATGTTAATTGCACATGTATTGTTTCAATGACATAGTAAAAGAAAATGTCAAAAAAGGAAAAATAAACAAGAAACTGACTCTGCTTCTCTGATTTGCTATACAGGCAAATACCAGAGAATGCAGTTGGACACAGAATCAAAACATCAAACTTGTGCATGTTTTCAATTCTCAACATAAGCCTGGAAGAGGAAGTGTTGAATGACATATTAGTTGCTTGAAGGATGGTATGAGACAATGAATTATCTAGAAAATCCACCTTTTCCTAAAATTTATAAATTACCTTTATTTTTCTGTCATCTCTAATTTTCAAAATCTTCCTCTAATTATTTCCTCAAATTTACAATTTCTTTAAGCATTTTCTCAAATTGAATAGATATGGAAAAGCAAAAAATAAGAAGTTATAATAATTTATTCACTCTAACAAAAAAGAAAAGACACAACTAAATAACTGGCTCGGACAGGACCAATTAAATTACCTACAAGCAAAAATAATATCATAATCACTTGTGCTTCCAAAATACAAAGAAGAAAAGTAACCAACAAATGAGTCAATAAAATGAATATCAGAAAGTAATTTTTCAATTACTAAACCATAAAAAGGAACCTACATTCCTTTATACTTTCTTAGACTTGTAGCTTTGCAAGCTATTAATTGATCAATCACTAAACTTATGATGTCTAGGAGCGATAGTACTTCTTAGCTTATCCCTTGCCTGCTGACTTGCAATTTATTACTTTGAAGAAAATGTCAAAGATTGTCAATGCTTGTCCACCAAAAAAGACTTTAACCAGCAAAAACAATCAACATGATATCAGATACTGAACTAATCAAAGTAATCTACGCAGCTGACAAATAATTTTAGACATCAGACAGACAACCCCAGTTGTACCTTCAATGATCCATTTAGCTTGGAGCTCCTCGACCATTCAAACCCCAAATTCTTGCTCCTTGTCTGATATGTAGCCCTATACACATCATCCCCATAAACTTTACGCGGCACTACAAAATCCCAAGAATTCATCGTTGTATCATAGCTTGGCTCGAAAGTAGTGAGTCCTCCATGAACATAACTGTACTTCAATTTACAGCCTCTCGAACCCAGCACATGATTGGCTGACACCTTGTTCGCCGGATCAAACACCAATCTCCCATCCAATATTGTCCGGTTATCTCCTCTAAAGTGAATGTAATTCAAATTCCATGGCTTCTCCAATACCCTAATTGAGTTCATAAATTGAAACCTAAAGTCCTGAAATCGCAAAACTTCTACCTTAAATAATAGCCAAGACAAATTTTAAACAAAAGGGACAAAATTGTTACACACAAAAAAAAATCTTTGAATTTTTCCCTCATATTGAGAAAAATAGGCCAATTCAACCGAGTTTAAGATTTTCTACACCATCAGGTCATCTAAAGGTACAACAACAACAACATACCTAATATAACACAAGTGGGATTTGAGGAGAGTAGAGTATACGCACACCTTTCCCTACCGCAGGTCACTTAATACGTTTAATATGAAGTTCCCGGAATCAATAATAAATGACAAATAAACTGATACAACATGTTAAATTATGTGTAACATTCTTTACACTATCAGTGTATATAACTTAAGTTAATTCAGTAATCCTTTGTCCATTACTTTTTTGTGAAGTGGCAGAGTAGTCTCTTCTGCCACCTAAAAAACTTAAAACAACTTAACTTCAAAACCGCAAATTTAACTAAACAATGATTAAGTGATATCCTGCATTATTAATTTAGCGTAAACATTTCCAATTGCTAAACAATTAATACACACACATATATATAATATATGCTTCCATTTTTTGAAGAAAAAATTGAAAAACAAAAAATACAAAGTATTTTAAGTGGCATAATTTTATGCCACGAACCATGGTTCTCTTTTCTGACGGAACGATCTACTGAGAATCTGAGATTCAGTTTATTATTAGTTCAATTTTATGTAAACAGAATATAAAAGGAAATAAAAAAGAAATAAGCGGCACCTTTTTGGGGACGTTGTAGTCGAAGATGAATGAACCGGGTTTTTCAACAGCGAGAGCTAAGCCGTTTAAGCTTGGACCGTTGACAACAGTAGCATCGGTCATAGAAGCACGCAGCTTAAAATCGCCGGCGTTGAAGGCTATACTTGCGGCACCAGTAGTGGCGGCTAAGGCTGTATTCGGATCCAGTTCTGGGTCTATTTGGGTCTGCGGTTCCGGTTCTGGCGGTTCCGGAGCCGGAACCGCTACCATACGGTTCCGGGTACCATCCGGTTCCGGTTCTGGCGGTTCCGGCGGTTCCCGGCGGTTCTGAATTTTTTTTCTTTAAATCAATATCTTGTATAGTAGTCATTAGTATATTGTAGAATATATTTTATATGGTGTACTATGTTATTAGTATAGTATATATTTTGTTTGGTAATTAGTATATATTGTGTATAAGTAGTGTATATTTTGTATATAAGTAGTGTATATTTTGTATATAAGTAGTATATATTGTATTTAAGTAGTATAAATTGTATATAAGTAGTGTATATTGTGTTGTAGTTAGTAATTAGTATAAATTGTATATAAGTAGTATATATTGATAAAAGAATGTTGTCATTAGTATATTGTGTTGTATGTTATATATTGTATGTTATATAAATATTCAAGGATTGATATAGAAGTAAAGACAAAGAAATATTGAGACAAAAGATATTCAAGGATATGATAAAGAGCATATTTATTGACCAAAATGGCATATCTTTCTTAGTCTTCCTTCCCCCAATGGAGAAAAAACTAAAAGAAGACATGCCAATGTACAAGTTACATCATAATTTATGCATTATTCCCTGAACATGACTTAACTCAGTTATTCCCTGTGGTGAACACTTCTTCTTGTTCCTTGGGGTTAATTATATTGACAGTTGCACCCACATCATCGGCCACTTCAGTTTTTTCGACATCTTTTGGAGTTCCTGGAGCCGAACCATATGCTTCTTCCCTGTCCGAGCCATATGCTTCTTCCCTGTCCTGTGTGCCTCCATTGATTTCTCAGACAAAGCCCCTACAATAATAATGCAATAAAATCCAGATAACAAAAAAGGTCTTTTAACTTTTCAGTCATGTTATATCACTCACAATAATAGACAAATACATATACTGAGCCATGTCGAATACAATGTCAAGGTCCATCAAAAGATAAGTTACTAAGGATTCAAATTGTTCAGGTATTAGAGAATTGAATTACAGCAGATGTCAGATCCTGTAGATAATGTACTGGACTTACCTTAAAAGTTGATGCCATAAGTAGATCTTGAAGCTTAGGGACTATGTCGTACGATACAATGTTGAAAACACCATCAAGGTGAACGGACTTCTTAGTGTTTGAAGGCACTACTTTAAATCCTGCCTTATTTGAACCACCCCATTGAGATAAAACCACCTGTTCCATTGCACCTTTTTCCAAGCCATCAGCATGGTGTTGCAAAGATGGTGTGACGTTGTCCTTTGTACCTTCTTTCTCCAAAATCTCTAGAGATGTTCCCTCCACCAATTTATTACCAGGCAAGAATTCAACTTTCGATTTTATGTTGAGATTGTCATCAACCGGGGGAGGGGTAGTATTTTGGCCACTACTTTCACCGGTTTTAGCTTTTCCTTTACTGAACATATTTTTCAACGAAAATGCCATAATAATTAGCACGTAAGAGTTGAGACGAGTTTACCGGATTGACGAACAACTTCTTGAAAATTGAAAATCGTTGAAATTGAACACTTGAAAACTTCAATTCAACAACTTCACAATGTTTCACGAATTTGCAACAATAAATTAAGCACTTGCACTAGAAAGATTGAAAGAGAGCTTGAGAGAGATTGAGAGATATTGATGAATTGGTGAATAAAAATGAAAGAATGAGGGGGTATTTATAGTTGAAAAATGGGAAATAGTGTAATTATATAAAGTTCGGGGTTAAATTAAAGTTTGGGGGCCAAATGGCTATGTTTTAAACTTCCAAACGGCTAGTTTTGAAAAAGAGCCGTTTGGAACCGTTTGGAGCCGTTTGAAATTTGTTTTTTTTTTATAAAAAAATTACCGTTACAGAATCGTTTGGAACCGCCAGAAACGGTCCGGTTCCGGTTCCGATTCCGGTTCTGGCGGTTCCAACAGGTGAAACCGCCCCGCCACGGTTCCAGGGAACTGCCGGAACCGGAACCGCCAGAATCGGGCCGCCAGAACCGGCAAAACCATCAGGGCCGCGATTCGATTTCGGTTCGGAACCGCCCCGTTTACAGCCTTAGTGGCGGCTTTGTCCGTCTCATATTTAGCTTTCAGTGATGCCTTCATCATTTTTGCCGTAATTTCTTTTTAATTGTCCGCGAGCGGGATAAAGATAGAATATAAAAGAGGATGGAAGGTCATACTCATTTGGTTCCAAATTTTTTTAAGCTTCTGCAACTTTCACTTTTCTAGTTTCCTCAATTCTCACGTCAACCTACCTTTCAGTTTTGGGCCAAAAAATCTTTACCTACCACACGTGTTTCATGTTCAAGCGATCATATTTTCTTTTATAATTGAATTTAGGTTTTGAAATTTAGTGTCTTACCTCAAATTAATGATTATATGATAAATTGGATTTATCATATATATATATATATATATATATATATATATATATATATATATATATATATATATTAAAATTACGAAAGCCCTTGACGAAGTATCGTTCGCTTTTTTTACCCTTTAAAAAAAATTTTATAATGAACAAAATTGTAATTGTAGTTTAATTATTTACCTAATATGTAGGACCTTAAGATGAGCTAAATTTTATTTATTAAATAATTTTCTTTTAAGGTATCTAAAAACTCCTAATATTGGAATCTAAATTGAGTAAAATTTTACTTATAAATATTTTTTCTGTATTTAAATCGTGTAACAATTTCCCTCAAATTTGACTCTTTCATGTTTACAAGTTTTAACACTTTTGGAGTTATAACAAAAGACTTTTGCAAGTTTTTGCCTTCGTTTTAATTTTTGTAGGAATCATTAGCATTTTTCAATGTTAATTCAAATTTTTACATGTGCACAACGAGTTTAAGTTTGACTTATAAATTTGCTATTTTTAATATAAATCTTTAATCATTAATGATGGATAACATGTAAGTTATATTTTATGTCAGATATTATATCCTTCAAATTATATTTATAACATTAAAACTTTAAGATTAACTAACATTTTGCGGTTAATCTTTATTTATTTGGATTATTCGGAGGGAGTTCTAATATTTAGAAATCCAACATCGAACAAAATTTTAACTTATATAACTTATTTTTTTATTTTAATTGCGTAAAATAATCTTTAGACAAATTCATATCTTAAGAAGAAAAGAAAAAAATTAAATTCAATTCCTTATTGTCACGACCCATAATCCTATAAGGGTCGTGGTGGCGCCGGACACCGCTGTCAGGCAAGCCAACTGAAATACTTAATTAAATTCTTGTTTTAATAATTTTACAAATACTTTTTCATACGATTAAAACAATACTCGATATATTCCTTTGAATGAATAATAATATATTTAAATAACTTTTAAAAATTTTAAATAAACCCAAATATTTCCCAGAACCCGGCGTCACAAGCACACGAGCAATTTCTAAGAAAATCGAATAAAGTACGGCAGCTGTCCGGAATACAATTGGAGAGAAAATAATAGAATCCCGAGAGAGACTATACTAGTTGCGGGTCGCCTCGAAGAAATACAGCTCACCTGTGTCAACCATGCCACTATGCTACTAAGTCACTACCCACATATAGACCCGCGCAACAAAAATGCACAGCAAGTGTAGTATGAGTACGAAAACAACATGTACTCAACAAGTATCCCGTTTAATCTCGAAAAAGTTGAGACGAGTGGTCGACTTCAACACTTGCTAGAAGTCAAATAATAACATTATAAAAATGTGAGGAAATCATGGATTTATATGGCAGTTCTAACTTACAAGCCGGTAAACAGGCAATAATCTTTAACAAATAATAAAGGATTTTTAATATTTACTTTTCATTATCTTTAGCAATTTATATCAGGCCATAAATGGCAATATCAACATTTAAATTCTCAGGCAAGAATGTAATATGTGCAAATCATGCCGAGATCGACGACCCGCTCCAACAGAAATGTAAACTCTGCACTCTTGAGGGTCGAACAGCTTGAACCATAGATGCATCTATTACCTCGATCGCAAATCATACACGCGACGCGGTCAAAGTTAAATAAACAATCACCCTGATCGCGAATCATACATACGACATAGATACACATCGAAATACATGCTCAAACAACTAATTTTTAGAGTTTATCGGGGAATATTTATCAAAATAAAAGCCATTTTTCTTTTTTTAAGATTTAAGAAAATGATGTTTAATCCTTTTAGAAATTTATTTACCAATCCGATAGGATTTAAGCAATTCGACTACCAACGATATTGCAAATATTCCAAGTATAGCATGTTTTAGGGTCCTAGACTACCCAGACTTACACATATTAGTAGCTACGCACGGACTCTCGTCACCTCGTGCGTACGTATACCCCACAAATAGGAGCATATAACTAATTATTTTTACATATAGGGACAATTCCCGCTTACAAGGTTAGAAAGGAGATTCACTAGCTCTGAAGCCTATATTCCGATTCAAGAACACGCTCAAACCTCCAATTTGAAGCCGAACGATCTAAAACTATTCAAATAGGGTAAGAACTAGTCAATACAAGCTCAAAAGTTCATATCCTAATTATTAAACCAATTTCTCAATCCTAAATGCAAGGTTCCTAAAATTTCTCCCCAGGCCAACGTGCCCGGATTCCAAAATATTTTGAAGACAATTATACCCACAACCTAAGGATCAAGAATATATGATTTTTACTCTATTCCCTAACAAATTCCGTGGTAAAATCTTATTTTTACCAAATTCTAGGTTTTTCATCTAAAACTCTTGATTTTTCTTAATTTTCACATGTTAAATCTACCCATAATCTATGTATTTAACTTATGAGGTGTAGAAATTACTTACCTCTTTGATGATGATGGAATCCATCGTCAAATGCTCTCAAAAATCGCCTAAGGCTAAGTGGGGAATGAGGAAAATGGGCTAAGTCTCGGAATAAAAAGCCTTTGCACTAGACGCAGAAGTAGCATTTGTGACTCCATGCTCGCAATTGCGATGACGCATTTGTAACAAAAGCTCTGCAAATGCGAAACGTAGCCTAGCCTAGCCTGCCCTGGTCGCATTTGCGACAACATTCTTCGCAAATGCGAAGATCACAGCCTCGAAAATTCCATCCTCATTTCGCAATTGCGTACTTTCCCCTAGAGCCCAGGTTCCAAAATGCTAGAAGGAACTTACAAAATCGAGGTCACATTTGCGACCAATGCATCACAATTGTGGTCATACCAGTACCAGCACTCACATTCCTTAGCAAATCACTCCGAAGCTATCCCGAATCACACCCGAGCCCCTAGGGCTCCAACCCAAACACTCACACAAGTCTAAAATCATACTACGGACTTGCTCGAAGCCTCAAATCACATCAAACAATGCTAGAACCATGAATCGCGCCCCAAGCCAAACTTAATGAACATTGAAATTTTCAACTTCTACTTTCGATGTTGAAACCTATCAAATCATGTCCAATTGACTTCAAATTTTGCACAAGTCATATTCAATATTACGGACCTACTCCAACTTTCGGAATCAGATTCCGGTACGATATCAAAAGATCCACTTCCGATCAAACTTCTCAAAACCTTCAATTTTCTATCTTTAGCCAAATGACTTCAAAATTACCTACGGACCTCCGAATTCACTTCCAATCGCGCTCCCAACTCCAGAATCACCATACGAAGCTATTTCCAAATAGGGAATCCCTAACGGTCATCGATATCACTTAGATGCACTTCAACCCAAACTTATGAAATTTCTTTCAAAATGCTAATATGCGTCAAAATGCTCCCGGGTCATTCAAAACCCGATCCGGACATACGCCCAAGTCCAAAATCATCATACGAACCTGCTGGAATCTTCAGATCCCGATTCCAAGGTCATTAACTCAAAATTCTAATCCTAGTTAATTCCTTCAACTTTAAGCTTCCAAAATGAGAATTCTCTTTCCAAATTGACTCTGAACTTCTCAAAATTCAATTCCGACTATGCATACAGGTTATAATACCTGAAATAAAGTCACTCATGGTATCAAACTACTGAACGACGTGCTAGGGCTCAAAATGACCGGTCAGTCGTTACATTCTCTCCCACTTAAATATACGTTCGTCCTCAAACGTGATGAGAAATACACTGAAGTAGTCTGGAATCACTATTTAACACCTCATGCACCTTCCCATGCTACCACAACTCAGTTGAGCACATTAGATCGATCAATTCTAAAGATATTCCCTTTTATTCAAGCAAATAAGCCTTATAGCCCAATTCCAACATCCAGAATTCTATGCTAGATCTGTTTCCAACATACGCTCACCGTATCAATAACTACACGCATCACCAAAACATGACTGCATACCTTAGCTAAATTCACCTCTAACCATTTTACTCATAGGACCACAATAACATTCTCTGGGCATAATAGTCGAAATTCCACGAATTTAATGCTCACAACGCACCTCATGATATACATAGATCTTACTCTAACTCTTACAATACTGCTACGACGAAAGATAGGTGAAACAAATCATAACCAATTGCTGACTCAACAATCCCTATGGTCTATCCCCTGACAAGAACCATCACCTCATTCTGAACTAAATAGTGGTCTCAGCTCCTTAATATACTTCATATAATCAGATTGCACTGATCCTAAATCAATGACCTCGTCTCACCCAGTACGAACTGCTCAGGTAATAAGCCATCCCGGACATGATCAAAAGTCTCATATGATACCATAATGTGCCAATAGTCTACCAATTAGAATGCGATACTAAAGGAAAACGAACTCTGAAAAGGAAATTCAATTACCCCGCTCGTGAATCATAAATGTGACACAGGTAACATACCAAATAGTCACCCCGCTCGCGAATCATACATGCGACGCGGGATCACAGCTAAAACGAGCTTTCCTTAGAAAATAGGAAACAAAACACATAAAAACGGATTTGGGGAACTTTAGTGAACATCACCCTATTGCAGTTTGTAACCCGATCCAAACGGTATAACCATGGCGGCGTGCCACCCGATCCACATAACATAACCATGGTGGTGTGCTACCCGATCCACACAACATAACCATGGCGGCGTGCCACCCGATCCATACGTAGAACTCGCATAAGGAGATGCATATCGAGCTAAATTGCTCATTACAATAAAATGTCAAATTTCAATCACAAGCACGCTAAGTGCACAATTCCATCCCTGGGGAGACATATAGCGCCATAAGCTACAAAACTCAAGAACAACTGTGGTGCGATATACGATCTGAATCTCCAAAGCCACCCCGCTCGTATAACATCATCTCTACGCGGAACCTCAATACATAAGAGACTCACCAAGCCGTCTCAAAACTCATATGGCGCAATACATCACAGCATGGAACTGCTGACAACTAAATAACACCTCAAATACTCTTACATAAGGAGCGCATTGCTGAAATGAACGCATCTGGCCTGGTATAGAGCCCATATTAATTTTTAATCCATCCATCGACCTCAAGTCGATCCTGATAGTACCAAGCTAGGCCAATAACCTTTCAAAGGTCCAACTAACTTCTCTTTTCTCATAACATACAAGAACAATTGTCACAACCGGTGTACTCATCCACAGTTCACAACTCATTAACTGAGTGCCCTCCAGGCATATATTCTCAACTTACCGATATCATCACAAATCTTCATACCTGGTTTAAATCTTTAGTCAATCAAGTGGATACATGCCGTACTTATACAGTCTTCTTATCGGACATGCTCCCACAACCTATCATAACAAATAAAAGGTCCGTGCATCCAAACTACCGGCTGCACTAACGCTGAAAAACGATCAAGAATCCTTAACCAGGATGCAAAGCCTTCTTCACAAAACAATGATCGCAGGTGACACTAAAGACAATACCAACTTACTTTAGACATCGAAACTCCTTTACTGCTCATCCGAGCTCGTGACATCCTTGTCAACACCGAACTGCAACCTTTACCCTCACTTAAAATTTCGTACCACTCACTGCACCCAACGTAGCAATATACGTTAGAACATGATTTTTCATCTTAACTCCGAAACTACTAATAGATTAACACTTCATCATAAAAAAACCTTTCACTTAACTCAATTCACGAGAACCATAATATCACACAGGTGAATCCTTATAACCGAGAATATGCATATCTCTAAGTAATGGTCCAAGTCACCATAGTCCTTCCAGAATCCGCTTCCACATAACAAGCCATAATAGTAGAATGCTTCTGAATAATATCAATTACGCCGCCTGACAAGCCTCATACGTACCGTCACAAATCACTTGCATAACTTGATCACGCTGAAAGAATTGATCACTGACACCAATAGGCCAATTCAACTATGGCTACTCAATCTACCTTCTTCCAATTTATCCTTGATTGCCTTAGAAATAATACTAACTCCATTCAACACACAACATACTCCACCTGCACTCATCCCGAATGACCTTGAATCGCGAGACCATGCTGTCTCAAATCCCATAAACCATTTTATACCTCTCAAATGCTACACCGCAAGTCAAAACATAATAGAACATTTTGTGCCCCTTCTCATAAGCTACTACAAAGCTTGATTCTTAATCGTACCTATAAGCTCGGCATCATTAGGCACCACACTTTACCCTTTTGAATCCATTAGGACCGTTCTTTAGAGCCATCCGCTCTAACTTGGCCTCGAATATAATCAACTTCATGAATCTTCTATCACATTAATACGCTCTCGATTAAACACCTGGAAGAATCTCTTCCCTTGGAACCCGCATCTATACAAGGCACAAATCCTGAATCCCTTCCCAAATCTGAGCATGAGCCAATAAGGCCAACCATATCACACCTTTAATAATTCCTTTGCTCCACTTACCACTTATGTTCTTTTCCCATAGCTGGAATATCGCATAAATATGCTAATAACCAGAAACCTCACAAGTAATTAACCATGCAACCCAATCATAGGCGGTGGGACTCTCCCACTTAGCTTGAAGTCACTATTACATAACTCTGGAATTCACCAGGATTCTTAATCTCTTATTGAAATAGCCTCGCGCAATCTATCGCCAAAATTCTTGGGATCTTCCTGTAAAACCCCCTTTTTATACTCTGAATCATCGACCCCCTTCGCACGACCGATCTCTTCGCCGAATAGCTGATAATATGCTATATAATTGTTATTTACACAATAATTGCTCATGCTTTCTTGTTGTTTTATAATGTAAGTTGCCAATAAAATACTTTAATTGATGCTATTTGGTTTCACAGGAAACATAAGATGTGAGGAAGCAAAATAAAGTGCTTGGAGGCAATAACGTGAAGAAAACACCCACTCAAGAAGTACCCGAACAAAAAGAGCAAAAAGAGAAGGAAAGCGAAGACAAAAGGCCCAACAGTACTTTCCACGGTTGCCACCGCGGTCCGCGCCGCGGTTTGGGTCAGTACTTCCCGCAGTCAGTACCGTGGTTGACGCTGTGGCCGCGGCGAGTTGTTCATAGTCCTGAAATTCAAGGGGTCAAAGTGTCAATTTTGGAAAACATTTTGTAAAACCCTTATAAGATGTGGAAACTCGCCCAAGATAGCGTAGGCTTATTTTGAGATTACTTTTGCAATAAAAACAAGTGTGTGAGATCACCCAAAAATATCATAGCTCTTTATCTCTTCTATTTTTCTTGCAATTTTTCATTATGAATATTTTCATAGTTTATTCTTACGTTGTATGAGTAGCTAAATACTTTAATCTATGGTTTTTATGGAACCTATTGAAGAATGAAATTCATGATTATGTTAATATAATTTGCCAGTTTAATCTCTATTTGTTCAACTACGCGTTTGTTATCGTTAATTGACATGGCCCTTAATTATCTGTGTCTATTTAGTATGCATAACTAGGGAGAGAGTGCATATTTAGGTAATTGTTGAACAACACCGCTCCCAAAGTATAAGAGGAATCTATAACTGCGGGTTTAAAGGCATGATTAGGGATAATGAAGCCTTGGGGGAAATCTAAAGTGAGCTATAATAAACAAAGCCAGCTACGTATCTCGGGAAAGGGCGTCTAGTAAATTATCGCAATTACTCGGGAGAGATTTACGGTAAAAAAGAGTGCTCTTGATTGAGAGAGACGTTAATGAAACATAAACGGAAGGGATTCCATCAATATGGGAAATCACTACCTTAGAACCTTCTCATTATTGTTTATAACTCAAGCATATTTAGTTTACAACTGTTTATTTACTTTCAGTATTAGTTATTAGAGATACCATTAACTGTTGTTTACAATGTTTGGGGATGTTGATTCTAAAGAATTTAGTAAGTCCGACAAAAGTAATTGATAGTTTAATTCTCTGTGGATTTGACTCTAGGCATAAATACTCAGGTTATATTTGCAATGTCCGCGTGTCTTTTTATAAGGAATAGTTTGGTGTGATCAATAGCCAATAGAATTCTTCGTAGAAGCCTGGCCAACCACGCGACTGCTAACCTGCTCACTGGGAATAACCCACATGTGGAAATCACTTCCCGACATATTCCAATGCTGTTGCACGGGGTACAATCACTACTACATCAATAACCCCTCGTGAGCCTGAGGTCACTCTCTTGCTGCACATATCCATTCATCTCTCGTGGGCATCACTTCAAATGTGCGGCAACAACCTTCCAATTCTAAGTTATGTTGTATCCTTCTTCATTCAAGCAGATTCTTCCCGCTATATAAAATCTCCTGTCGCATAATGGCCCATACCGCAAATTAAATCTATAGACCCCAATCACCAATCACTAAAATCCCAAATCATTCCAAACTCTACTTAAGGCGTGTAGTCATCCTACTACCAAGCCAATATGCAACATCTGCCACTCTCCCACTTCGGGCAAGCTTGCTTCTCTAATCAACCACTCGACCATGCGCTTCTTTTACCTGGCCTTATAGAAGTTTCAGCCACTGCCTGACACTTCCCACATGTCTTTCCTCATCCTTTGCTGCACAATTCTGCTACACCTTTCGTAAGATCATCTTCTCAAGTTGTCGACATTAGAAACACCGACTCCGTCCTGGACCATCGCACCCCGGGATCTTTGACTGTTGCTTTTTCAATACTGACTCACAATATCCTACTCCAAAGGCGAACGGTAGAAGATCATAACACCAGAAAATTTAGTACATTCAATAAGGACAAAGACGCCTCATCATAGAGGAAAACTCCACCACGCTCACAAATACCAAGTCTCGTAACCCCAATAACCCAAACCTGAACCTCCTCAGCTCGATTGCTTTTCCCTTGTCGGGAGTAAAACACCGAATCTCTAGATTATATAGTGAGTAAACCTCCCTTTAAGTCATTCACTGCCCCGATACGTAGGCAAACATCCTACCATCATAACAATACCGCAGAACAATTGTTCATAAGCATCATGAAACCTTGTGCCTAACCTCGAAACTCTCAGAAGTACCGCTACTGAGCTGAAACAATAAAATACCCTTCCACCAGGCGACGATAATAGTCCAATCCACTATAGTGGGAGAAACATCCCGCACCACATTTGTAGCGCTATTGCAATTCATCAATTCTCTATTAATAGCAAGCTCTTTACGTTGCATAAGATGAGTAGGAAAGAAATAAATGCATAAGATCAAAGGAATCAAATCGCACAATGAGGAATCAAGAAGGGAAGTACTCCTAACATCCCTGTAGCCTCCCGAGGATAAGTACAGACGTCTCCATACCGATCCGCGAGGCTCTACTAGACTTGATCATGACTCATGAGACCTAAGGAAACCTAGTGCTCTGATACCATGTTGTCACGACCCAATATCCTCTAAGGGTCGTGGTGGAGCCGGACACCACTGTCAGGCAAGCCAACTGAAATACTTAATTAAAATTCTTGTTTTAATAATCTTAAAAACACTTCTTTTATATGATTAAAGCAATACTTAGTATATTCTTTCGAATGAATAATAAAATATTTAACCAAGTTTTTAAATTTCTGAATAAACCCAATAAAGTACGGTAGCTGTCAGGAATACAGTCGGACAGAAAACAAATAGAATCCTGAGAGAGACTATACTAGTTGCGGGTCGCCTCGAGGAAATACAGCTCACCTATTCTCTGTGTCAACCATATTGCTATGCCACTAAATCACTAGTCACATATAGTGCAACAAAAATGCACAGTAACTGTAGTATGAGTACGAAAACAACATATGCTCAGCAAGTATCCTGTCTAATATCGAAGAAGTAGAGACGAGAGGTCGACTTCAACACTTGCTAGAGGCCAAATAATAACATAATGAAAATGTGAAGAAATCATGAATTTATATGGCAGTTCTAACTCACAAAGCCGAAAAACAGGTTATCACATTTAACAAATAATAAAGGATTTTCAAACTTTCATTATCTTTAGCAATTTATATGAGGCCACAAATGGAAACAACATGTAAAATTCTCAGGCAAGCAATGCGCAAATCATGCCGAGGTCGACTTCCCCTCCAACAGAAATGTAAACTGTGCAGTATCGAGGGTCGAACGACTCGAACCATAGATGCATCTATTACCCCGATCGTGAATCATACATGCGACGCGGTCAAATTTAAATAAACAATCACCCTGCTCGCAAATCAAACATGCGACGCAGGACACATAAAAATACATGCTCAAACAACCAATTAAGAATTTATCCAAATAAAAGCAATTTCTCTTTTTTTATGATTTAAGAAAATGATGTTTAATCCTTTTAGAAATTCATTTACCAATTCGATATGATTTAAGCAATTCAACTACCAACAATACTACAGATATTCCAAGTAATGCATGTTTTAGGGTTCTAGACTACCCGGACTACACATATTAGTAGCTACACAGGGATTCTCATCACCTCGTGCGTACGTAGGCCCCACAAATAGGAGCACATAACCAATTATTTTTACCTATAGGGACAATTCCTTCTTACAAGGTTAGAAAGGAGGCTCACCTCATTCTGAAGCCTATATTTCGATTCAAGAATGTGCTCAAACCTCAAATTTGGAGCCGAACGATCCAAAACTATTCAAATAGGGTAAGAACTAGTCAACACATGCTCAAAAGTTCATATCGTAATTATTAAGCCAATTTCCCAATTCTAAATGCAAGGTTCCTAATATTTTTCCCCGAGCCCACGTGTCCAGATTCTGAATTTTTTTGAAGACAATTATTACCCACAAACTGAGGATCAAGAATATATGATTTTTACTCTATCACTTAATAAATTCTGTGGTAAAATCTTATTTTTACAAAATTCTAGGTTTTTCATCTAAAACCCTTGATTTTCCTTAATTATCACATATTAAATCTACCCATAATCTATGTATTTAACTTATGAGGGATAGAAATTACATACCTCTTTTGATGATGAGGGAATCCTTCCTCAAATGCTCTAAAAAATACCCTAAGGCAAAGTGGGAATGAGGAAAATGGGATAAGTCTCGGAATAAAAAGCCTCTGCACTGGACACAGAAGTCACATTTGTGACTCCAGGCTCGCTATTGCGATATCACATTTGCGACAAAAGCCCCGCATATGAGAAGCCTACCCTACCTTGCCCTAGTTTGCGACAACATTCTTCGTAAATGTGAAGACCACAGCCTCGAAAATTCCATCCTCCTTTCGCAATTGCGAGCTTTCCCCTAGAGCCCGGGCTCGCAAATGTGATATTGCATTTACGACCAATGCGTCGCAATTGCGATCATACCAGTACCAACACTCACATTCCTTAGCAAATCACTTCGAAGCTATCCCGAATCACACCTAAGCCCCCGAGGCTCTAAACCAAACACTCACACAAGTCTAAAAACATACTACATACTTGCTCGAAGCCTCAAATCATCTCAAACGATGATAGAACCATGAATCGCGACCCAATTCAATCTTAATGAACATTGAAATTTTTTCAACTTCTACTTTCGATGTTCAAACCTATCAAATCACGTCCGATTGGCTTTAAATTTTGCATACAAGTCATATTCAACACTACAAACCTACTTCAACTTTCGAAATCAGATTCCGCCCCCGATATCAAAAGGTCCACTTCTCGTCAAACTTCTCAAAATTTTCAATTTTCTATCATTAGCCAAATGATTTTAAAATGACCTACGGACCTCCGAATTCACTTCTGATCGCGCTCCCATCTCAGAATCACCATACAGAGCTAGTCCCAAATGAAATCCCAAACGGACATTGATGTCACTGAGATGCACTTCAATACAAACTTAAAAAGTTTCTTTCGAAATGCTAACTTCCACAATAGGCTCCAAAATGCTCCCGAGTCATTCAAATCTGATCCGGGCATACGCCCAAGGTGAAGTCATCATACAAACCTCTTGGAACCTTTAGATCCTAATTCCGAGGTTGTTAACTTGAAATTCCAATCTTAGTTAATTCCTTCAACTTTAAGCTTTTGAAATGAGAATTCTCTTTCCAAATCGACTCTGAACTTCATAATACATGAAATGAAGCTGCCCATCGCCTCAAACTATTGAAAGATGCGCCAAGGCTCAAAACGACAGCTCGGATCGTTACACTTATTTATCAATATACAATAACAATCATGAATATTAAATATCACCAAACTAAGTTGCAAACACTTTAATAATTTTTCTTTGGATCGAAGAATTATCGAGAATATCAAGATATATTATCTTCGCTTTTGGTTGAAAAATTCGCTCAAATATTATACCATCAGTTCAAGTGAGAAAAATTAGTTTGGATATAACGACGAACAAGGAAATCAAAAATAATAAAGTCAACAAAGAATAAGTAAGAAGTTATCTTTTGAATATAATATCGTTTGCTTTTTTACCTTTTATTTGTTGATTTCATAATGGACTACAATGCTGTTTAGTTATTTTTCTAATATTTAGGAATTTGAAATCCTAATATTTAGGAGTCTGAAATTTTAAAAATATATTGATCATTAATGCTTTCTACAGTTTAACTAAGTAAAAACTACTGATATGTAGCGACTCAAAATATTAATAAATCCATACCCCAATATTTTAAACTTTATAAATATTTCTAAAATATACTACTTACCAAGTTGTCCCATTTATACCGCCCACTAGATTATCTCTTCCTTTTCTAATTTCATAATGCTTATGAATGTTCTTTATACCGTTTAGTGATGAAAAGTTAGCATACTCCCTAATTTTAATGATGTTAGGGTTAAACCTCAAGGTCTTTAAAAGTATATCCTTACCAAACCCATGAAAGAAAATAGTGAATAAGAAGGTTTGTTGGGAGAATTAACTAATATAAGTATATAACTCTTAAGTTACATGATAATTTTATTACCATTAATAATCTGGAGCTTACAGTAAAAAATTTTAGAGTTTAAATGAGAGATAAAGAGACGTGATCGACAAGAATCAATAATACTAATAATTCTGCAAATATGACGATCCAAAGTAAAATATTAGACAAATATTTTACCCTTTAAAAATAATTTTTTATTGGATAAAATTATAACTATAATTGAAAATGTAAAATTCTAGACAATTTCATACTAAAATATGAATAAAAACAATTTTCTAAATAAATACTTGAGTTTTTAGAATTAATAGCAAATAAAGTCATTTCACTTCTTTTAAAACTATTCATATACGAAAAATTATTTTTCAAGTTGATAAAACTCATATGGTACATAAATTTAGTTTTATAAGAAAAATATTGGTGAAAAGAGAAATTAGAGATAGAACAAACTTGAAGCGACAAAAGATATTAACTCAACATTGGCGGAGGCAAACGAGAAAAAAAATAATAGTAAGGCATTTGAGGACTTATGTGATGACAAATTACTTTTTCTAATTTGTATATGTGGTATATATTCCTTTTCTCTCCTGAACCAAAAGTCGATTGGAATATCATCTCTGTCCTTTCGGGCAGGGGTAAGACCTGTCTACGTATTACCTTCCCCAAACCCCACTTTATGGGATTATACTGGATAGTAGTAATAGTAGTTGTTGTTGTTATATGAGGTATATATAAGAAGATAGGGAGAGATTTTCTCAAAATCTGTATTCACGAATATAGTATACACGCGCAAAGCGCGTATATATATATATATATATATATATATATATATATATATATATATATATATATATATATGAGCTATTGAATTTACGTGTACTCACATAGTCACACTTTCAAACTAGGTCTGCCTGTGTATACTTCATATGTATTTTCCCTACTCGACGATGATTTTAGAATTCACTTATTAGAGGAATTTGGATTGGCATTTGATAGACTCACTACGGAAACAAAGTAGTCCAGTAAAGAAGTTTTTTATTTTCGGGAGTCAAACTCAAAAGTTCTAATTGAACGTAGTATTGAATTTTTGGGTGACAATATTGATCTTCAAAAATAAAATAAAAATATTAGTCAACTATGTTATCAATTATCACTTGATAGAAGCTTTATAGTATAACATTGTCTGTGACTGCGAATGGCTTAGTTGTAATCGAAGTATATCATACTTATAGTTCACAGGAAATATAAAATAAGTGCGAGTGCAAACAAACTTTAGAGAAAAAAATGGATCTCAAAGCCTTGTCTCAAACTAGAATACAATCAGTGGCAATATTTCAAAGACAAGTGCTAACTTTTAAAGACAAGTATCTTATCCTTCTAGAAGACTATGTCAAATAGTAAACTTAATTAGCCATTTGTTTATCATGCATTATGAATTTCCATACAATTTATACTATAAAAAGGCATTCTTGACAAGGAAAAATCATCAGCAAAAAACAATAATTGCTTCCAATTTCTAATTCTTCTCTCCCTTACGCCTCTGTTTATTCTTTCCAATTTAGTTGGTCTTTTTTATTAAATGGTGGATTTGAAAATTAATATTTTGTTGATTCATGTATCCTTCTTAATAGAGGTAGGCTTGTTTAATCCTGAGGAAACATTTCACATTGCTAAAATAGTTTCTTAGGACAGTGCCTAGCACGACTCAAGCCAGTTGGATTATTTCCGCTTATAAATAACTCTATTCTATTATTATTGTTGTTATTCTCGGTGTTATTTTCCTACTATCTAAGAAACTATGACAAGCAATACTACTACGGAAATTTTTGATGGTGCTACTAATTCTGGTTTTGTCTCTACTGCTACTTATCCAATTGTCCTGCCAGATATCCATGGTGTTGCAAATACGTCATTGCATCCACAATTTTGGCAAACACTAATGTCCAAAGACAGGTATGTAAACAGACATGGTTGCATATCTATTGCTAATATTAAAACCTTCAAGAAAAATGCACCTCAATGCAATAGTAGAGTTGAGATAAATGACAATCTCGCTAAGTCAAAATTAAATTTCACTAAAGCGGATAATATAATTATTGCGTTCATTTTCCAAATAAATAATGTGGCCAGTATGAGAGATTGAGTGATAGACTCTGGTGTTACTAGGCAAATTTGTGCAAACAAAAATAAATTTTTGTCTTACACCCAAGTTGAGGAAGGAGAAGAATTTATTTATCTTGGTGACTCAAGAACATCGCGCGTTCTTGGAGCCGGAAATTTTTTTCTCAAACTCACATCTGGTAAAACTCTAGCATTGAGTGATGCATTGCATGTTCCTAATATCCAAACCAATTTGGTTTCTATGGGGTTATTAGGAAAAGTTGAAGTGAAGGTTTCATTTGAAAATAATGAGGTCATATTGACCAAAACAAATTGTTGTGGGCAATGGATTTTGTAACCATGATTTATTTGTGCTTAATATTTCTGATACTAGCAATGAAAATGCATCTTCTTCTACTTATATGGTTGAGTCAATTTCTTTGTGGCATGCTATACTAGGACATGTTAATGTGTCGTATATAAAGAAAATGCAGTCGTTAGGATTAATATCTAATTTAGATACAAATAATATTAACAATTGCGAAATACATGTTGAAGCTAAAAGTACTAGAAAAACTTATTTTTCTGCAAATAGAGAAACTGAACTGCTATCCTTGATTCACACTGATTTAGGCGACTTGAAGCACACTATGACTAAAGGTGGTAAAAGATATTATGTGACTTTTATTGATGATTTTTCTAGATATACTAAGTTGTATTTGCTTAGAAATAAAGATGATGCTTTTAATGCTTTTATTTCTTATAAAACTGAGGTTGAAAATCAATTTAGTAGAAAAATCAAAAGAATCAGATATGATAGAGGTGGAGAATTTTTATCTTTAAATGAATTTTGTGAAAATAATGGAATTCTTCATGAAGTAACTCAACCTTATTCACTTGAGTCAAATGGAGTAAGTGAAAGAAAAAATAGAACATTGAAAGGGATGATGAACTCTATGTTAGTTAGTTCTAATGCTCCTGATAATTTGTGAGGTGAAGCTATTTTATCTGCATGTTACTTACAAAATAGAATACCACATAGAAGAACAGAAACTCCTTATGAATTGTGGAAGAGCTATAAACCTAAATTGAAATATTTAAAAGTGTGGGGGTGCCTTTCTAAAGTTCTTTTGCCTGAACCTAAAAAGAGAAAATTATGTTCTAAAACTGCTGATTGCATGCTAATTGGATATGCAGAACATAGTGCTGCATATAGATTTCTTGTTTTAAAAAGTGATGTGCTTGATTGCAATATTATAATAGAGACAAAGAATGCTGAATTCTTTGAATATATTTATCCATTATCTAATAAATTTTCTCATAAACCTATAGAAACAAATAATGAAACAACCTCTAGTGAGGAACTGAGTATGAGCAAACGGCCTAGGAAAGAATATTTTTCTTATGGAAATGATTTTCAAACTTTTCTTGTCAATAATGAACCATCAAATTATTTTGAAACTATATCTTCTTCAGATGCTACATATTGAAAAGAGACAATAAAAGTTGAAATTGATTCTATTATGAAAAATAATACATGGATTTTAATTGACTTACCTCCTGGTGCAAAACCTATTAGTTGTAAATGGATTTTCAAAAGAAAATTTAGTCTAGATGGATCTTTAGACAAATATAAAGATCGGTTAGTGGCAAAAGGTTATTCTAAAAACAAAATATAGATTATTTTGATACATTTGCATCAGTGACTAGAATTTCTTCTATTCGAGTTTTAATTGCCTTAGCTTCAATCCGTAAGCTTTTATCCACCAAATGGATGTGAAAATTACTTTTTAAATGTATGATTTAGAAGACGAAATTTATATGGCTCAACCTGTAGGTTGTGTCATTCCTGGACAAGAAAATAAGTTTGTAAATTAGTTAAATCTCTTTACGGCCTTAAACAAGCTCCAAAGCAATGGTATGAGAAATTTGAACAAGTCTTACTGAGAGACGTTCTTCACTGGATGTGGATATATGTGTTTATACTAAAGTGGTAGACAAGAATTATATGATAATATGTCTGTATGTTGATGACCTGCTTATATTTGATACAAATTTAAATATTATACACAGTATTAAATTATTTCTGTCTGCTAATTTTGATATATAAGATCTGGGTGAAGCAAATACAATATTGGGAGTTAAAGTTATAAGGAGTGAAGATCGAATACTGTTGTCACAAGAACATTATGTTGAGAGACTTCTTAAGAAGTTTGAATATTTTAATGTCACATCTGTGAGCACTCATTTGGATGCTAACTCTAAATTGAAAAAGAATAATGGTGACCCAATTGCTCAATCTAAATATGCTCAGATTATTGGGAATCTGATGCATTTAATGAATTTTTACCATGCCTGATATAGCCTATGTTGTGTGTAAACTGAGTAGATATACTCATAATCCCAACATAGATCATTGGTCTGCATTAGATAGACTAATGAAATATCTGAGAGGAACCATGAATTATGGTATCCTAGAAATCAGCAAAACAGACGATCATTGCTAGATGGTCTATGGAATCAGAGTTTATAGCTCTAAAGTTAGCTGATACTGAGTCTGAGTGGCTCAGAAACTTCTTAGCCAATATCCCTTTGATAAAGGACGTATTGCCTCCTGTGTCTATACACTGTTATTGCCAAGCGGCAATGTCACGACCCAGACCCGGTCGTGATGGCAACCAACCCTAATGCTAGGTAAGCCTGACCAACAATCGCTTCCAATTTAACACTAAATCTCCAAAAACCAATAATTTAAGAATATTATAGTAATTTTAGAATAATAATCCAAAAATATTAATATAGTAATAAGGACAAATACGGAAGACCGATAAACACCCATAAGATCTGGGGTCACGAGTCTAGAGCCTCTAATCTGTACTGGGTAGTAATAATAATGTCTGAATAACAATATAAAAATTTGAGAAAGTATATAATAATAATGAACTGGAAAAAAAAATAAAGAGCAGCCAGGTCTTGCGAACGTCATCCAGCTACCTCAACGACTCTGGAAATATCTGGAGGCTATGAGTGTCAGCTAGGCCCCCTGTGTACCTGAATCTACACACAAGGTGTAGGGAGTAGGGGTGAGTACTACCGACTCAGAGCTTGGGAACCGGAACAGGATTAAGCCTTTAGGCATGCAGATGAGTATTTGCTGTCAGCCTCAATTCTTCGATTTCCGGATTGGAATAAGGAGTTCCATGTTCATATGAATAATAAGCATAGAAAAATGTCTGAAAGTAAGAAATCCACGAAATGCCACAAAGCAAAGAAAAGCTAAATCTAACAGTCCTATTCCTTAGCTACGAACTAACAACAAAATAATATCAAATATAACAGTCAAGTATCAGATAAAGATGCAATGCAATGCACATGAATACGCTGCTGCATGCAGCCCGAGCCATCCATTTTTTTTTATCATCGATCCTTCAGCTCAAGCGCAATATCAATATATAACCGCTACGGTGTGCAGCCCCAGCCATCCTCAGTCCACAATATGGATGTAAGTTATATTCCAATTATTAATGTGAATATAATTTAGTTAGTCAATTTCAGAAATAAAGTGACTTAGCATTTAATGATAGTGATTAAGCACAAGACTGAGATCAATGATTATGCAAATCATGTTATCACAAAGATATTCACCCTAGACGGGTACTACAGATTGGCACACGACCCCAAACATGGCATTACGCCCAATTATCAACAATACAATGTGCGTATCAGACGCTAATAATTCATATTCAGCTCTCGGGATGGACCAAGTCACAATCCCCAATCATTTAGAGCTCTGCACCTGCCATGAGGTGCGAGTCACGCTCTAACATAGCGTCACTATGTGATATACTGGGGTTTCAAACACTCAGGCCATCATCTATACAAACTACTCACCTCTAACCGGATGTAGACTGGTCCGCAATGCATTTTCCCTTTGAATCTCCATCTACGAGCGTCGAATCTAGTCAACACCGCAATGAATAGGTTATTATTGGCTAAATAAACAGAACCCAATTGAAATAATTCGAAAAATGCTAAAAATTATGAAGTTGGTAAAACCCGAGCCCCGGGCCACTTCTCAAAAAATTCTGAAGATTACATCTTTGGATTCATTGTCTCGCCACGAGTCCGTACATATAAAGTTTATCAAAAACGGAGTTCGTTTACCCTCTCAAATCACCACTTTACTCTCTCTTAGGTTTTAAGCCCTAACCACCATCTTGAACCATAAAAACCTTGAATTTCAGTGTTTAATCTACTATTTTACACCATATAGACATAATCCGAGGCCAAGAATCATTACCAGAAGGAAACCCTCGAATCCTCTTCAAAATCGCCCACAAAACGTCTCTTCCTGAAGTCAAAAGTGTTTTCTTAACATATGAAATTTGCAAACACGGTTTCATTAATTCCCTGCTTTCTCTTCTGCGACACCCAGACTGCTTCTGCGGCCAACAAACCGCTTTCGCGGTTTTGCTTTAAGTCGACTGGGCCTCTTCTGCGGTCTTAGACCGCTTTTGCGGTCCCCCCTTCCACGATCCAATTACCGCTTCTGTGGTCCCCTCAGGCATTCCTTGACCGCTTCTCGATCTCTTACCACTTTTGCGGTAGCCGCTTTTGCGGTGCTTCGTCCGCCTTTGCGGAAATACCAGAAGCCCCATGCAACAGACCTGTTGCAACTTCAAAAATTCTCGTTTTCATCATCCGACATCACCCCGAGGCCCTCGGGATCCCAACCAAATGCACAGATACATCTTATTACTTCATTCAAAACTTGCTCGTAGCATAAAAACACTATCATAAATATCAAATTACCACAGATTCATGCCAAAGTTAAACTAAAACTTTCGAAACTTGAATTTGATCTAAAATCAGACCAAACGATGTCCGAATGATCTGAAAATTTGCACGCATATCCAAAATTACCTAACGGAGCTATTTGAACTATTGGAATTCTATTCCGACCCCCAATCAAAATCTCACCTATCAACCTGACTTCGCCAAATTTCTAACTTAGCTAATTCAAGCCTAATTCTACATCGGACCTCCAAATTCAGTTCAGATTTCGCTCCTAACTCAAAAATCACCATTCAAAATTAGTCGAAACATTGGAAATCCATTCCGAGCCCTCTAACTCATAAGTCAACATTCGGTTGACTTTTCCAAAATAACCTTCTCACAAAGAGACTAATTGTCTCATTTCTATCCAAACTCCATCCGAATTACTTAAAACTCTCCCAATACATATATTGAAACATATAACAGCATAAAACGGGAAAAACATGGCAATTTCACGGGATGACGGTTCATGTCGTTACAGGCAATAGCTATAGCAAAGAATAAATCTTATAATTGTAAAAGTAGACACATGAAATTAAGACATGATGTCATAAAGCAGCTTCTTTATGACATCAGAAGTTAATTTGGCTGATCCTCTGACTAAACCCATGGGAAGAAAATTAATTCTTCAAACCTCAAAAGAGATGGGGTTAAGGCGGACATGTTGTCAATAGAGATGGCAACCCAACCTATGTGATTGGAGATCCCATGAAGTAGGTTCATATGGGTAATAACAAAGTCAATATTGGCACCGATGAACTAAAAGTGAGTGCTTGACTGCTACTAATTGAGAGGCTGAGTTATAACTCTTAATGAAATTCATAGTCCATAATGGATGGTGTATTTAAAAGCAGTATACACCTGATGAATTCACCTATATGAGAGTGGAGTGGGACGCTCTTATGAGATTTTGGCCTAGTCTCTAGAGCTCTCATGAATAACCAAGCACGTGCATGGCCTATTGGGCGCAAGACCGCATTGAACAGCAAAATTACCGGGGGTCAAAATGTGATTGATAAAATCTCTGACTTACAATAAGAACTATTGGTTCATAGAAATATTATATTTCACCAGTGATTATGTGAGTTAAATTTTATTGGTCTAAGTTTGGTTCATAGTCCAGAAGATACCAAACCTATTACATTTGGACCATACAAATCCAGCAAGTTTATTTTTGAAAGTCTTTAAAATAGTGGGGGACTGTGGCAATATTTCAAATACAAGTGCCAAATTTCAAAGATAAGTGTCTTATCCTTCTAGAAGGCTATGCCAAGTGGCAAACTTGATTAGCCACTTGTTTGTCATGCACTATGAATTTCCATGCAACTCTACTATAAAACGGTATTCTTGACAAGGAAAAATCATCAGCTATTCCAATGCAGTTCCAAATAAACAAAATTGGTGGAGGGCAATGAAATCTGCAACTTCTCAGCAACAAAGTCCAAATTGCAAACTAAAAGACAATGTATCAGTTTACACAGGCATATGAAAAACCCGATACACGAAATAACAAATGAATTTGTTTGACCAAAAGATAGTAAAGCCTTTTTGGGCTAATCATGAGGAGAGGAAAATCTTAGTCAAGCATAATCAATTTCAAATTTGAAATGCATAGCACAATTATAAATAATAAAATAAAAGGAACATTTTATATTTCTCGATGTTACAACCCTATATTTGATAGGAAGAAGGAAAAAATAGTTTACATCTTCCTGAGGAGGAAATTGATGGAGAGACCCTTGAGAAGAAAAGTCCCCCTTCTATATATAGTTCTCATAACTTCATTGTGTTCTTCGACCAACGTGTCCTTCGTGTGACGATCTATATATCGTTACTCGAGTACCGTTCTTACTCATATTTCATGGTCAATGATTGGACTGAGGTTGGTCGTTGTGTTTCTCGCCATTATGCCACTTAGGCGAGATCCCAAATTGGTCGACCACTATGGTCAGATTTTGACCCGTACACTTAGTCCCTCCATCCGTCGAGGTTGTCCCTTGACGGGCTTGGCGGAGGGACTTTGTAGATTCGAAGGCTGGGAAAAAATCTGACTGTTCATGCTTTGAATGAGGACTTTAGATCGAAGCGATGGCGCAGTGCTTCGGTGATGCTTTTGTTTCGTGTTTGTTCTAGTCGAAACATTTCACTGATTTGAAAGTCATTTATGGTTACTGCCATTATGGCACATATTTCCTGGGGATTCATGCCTTATATATGCTTATTGTGACTCTTGGGTTTCTCGCTTGGGATATTCATATCTCGATAAATAGAGGAAAACATCAATTCACTAGCATACTTTCCTGGTGTATCAAAAGAATTTTGCGAATTTTCTTCTTCCCTGATACTTCGGATTTTTGATTCTCTCTTGTTGGTCAGAATTTGGCATCTTTGTCTTCTCTCGTACTTCCTTTGTTCATTCATGCTATACAATTGAGTCAAATGGCTGGTTCTTCTTCCCGTGATGATGATCTTGACACAGTTCTGGCATCGAAAAATGATGTTCTTGTTCCCGATTGGGTAGAAGTGTTAGAGGAAAAAGAGGTTCTTACTGCGGCTGAAATATTGCCTAATCCCAGGATGCTGTGGACCGATTTCAATTGCCCTACCGAAGAAGAACCAGAACCCGTCTCCTATGTTATGAATGAGGCGGTGATTGAGAGCTGAAGGTTAGGTGGGGGGATTCCGCACCACATCAAGATGCTGCCGGCGGTGAAAGATGATATCATTCATTTCGACCACCCAGGATATTGCGCGTTCTATGCATATCCTTTTATTGTCGGGTATATGCTTCCTCTTCATTCCTTGGTAGTAAAGTTTTGCCGTTTCTACGAGGTGTGTCCGGCTCAAATTTTGTGGTACCTGTATAAACTGTTCCTTATGCTACTCAAGTTCGCGGAGCTTGCCGGTCGAGAGATCACTCTGAGACACATGCTTAGTATTTTTGCCCCTCAACTCATTCGTGGCACGATGATTCACATGCTACATCAAGGGACGAAGCTTCTGGTGGTGAAGATGGATGATAGAGCCAAATTCATTTTTATGAAAACTACTTCTAGGGTTTCCCGCTTGGGACATTCATATCCCTAAAATAGGGGAAAACATCAATTCACTAGCATACTTTCCTGGTTTATCAAAAGAATTTTGCGAATTTTATTCTTCCCTGATACTTCAGATTTTTAATTCTCTCTTGTTGGTCAGAAATTGGCATCTTTGTCTTCTCTCGTACTTCCTTTGTTCATTCATTCTATACAATTGAGTCAAATGGATGGTTCTTCTTCCTGTGATGATGATCTTGCCACAGTTCTAGCATAGAAAAATGATGTTCTTATTCCCGATTGGGTAGAAGTGGTAGAGGATGAAGAGGTTCTAACTGCAGCTGAAATATTGCCTCATCCCAGGATGTCGTGGACCGATTTCAATAGCCCTACCGAAGAAGAACCAGAACCCGTCTCCTATGTTATGAATGAGGCGGTGATTGAGAGCTGAAGGTTAGGTGGGGGGACTCCGCACCACATCAAGATGCTGCCGGCAGTGGAAGATGGTATCATTCATTTTGACCGCCCAGGATATTGCGTGTTCTATGCATATCCTTTTATTGTCGGGTATATGCTTCCTCTTCATTCCCTGGTAGTAAAATTCCCTGGTAGTAAATTTTTGCCGTTTTTACGAGGTGTGTCCGGCTCAACTTTTGTGGTACCTGTATAAAGTGTTGCTTATGCTACTAAAGTTCGCAGAGCTTGCCGGTCAAGAGATCACACTGAGACACATGCTCAACATTTTTGCCCCTCAACTCATTTGTGATGATTCACATGCTACATCAAGGGACGAAGAGTCTGGTGGTGAAGATAGATGATAGAGCCAACTTCATTTCTATGAAAACTACTTCTATATGCGGACCGAGAACCTTATGACGGATTCTGCAGGATTCCCTGAGATATGGAACTTTGCACTTTTGTGTCTTTTGTTGGAATAATAGTCGACCACTTTTCTTTGGGCAGTATTGAATTATTTTTTCTTTTGCAGCGACGAGACTACATCCTGCGCGTGTTGATGATATCCGTGAATTGGTGAATGCCGTTCTTCCTCATATGGCGGGAGTTCGGGAATGGTCGTCCTTCTATGAGAAATATGTACGTACTCCTTACTAGTAAGTAGTAGCCACAATTTTTGTTTTCCACTTTGTAATTTGTCTTTGTTGCTTCTAAGGATTTTATCGTCATAAGGAAGAGCGTGAAAGGCGAGGGCTCCTCCACTTGCATTTTGTCAACCGACGTCTTTTGCTTGGCCCGTAGTAATTGTCTGGCCTATGATAAAAACTGCTCAAGTTGGATCTACGGTCGTAGCCGTGTACAAAAAAACTATCCCTCAATCTAGGGCTCTGACCCTACTACCTGCTCGACAAGGGAGTCTTCCTGTACTGAGGATGGGGAAGGGCCGTCAAAGAGACAACGAATGGAGCCCGAAATGGCTCCTTCAGTTGTGGTATGCTCAGAAGGTGGCATCCCCTTGATGGAGTCTGGGGTGGGGGAAGATGCTAACTCGTCCACAAAGGTAGAGCCGGTCATCGTGAACAACCCATCGATAGAGACTCCGGTTGTTGTGATTAACCAACAGGCTACTGCAACAGGGAGTCGGAATCCCGAGGTTGCTGTTGCTACTTTGGGTTGGCCTTCATCTTTTGGATCAGGTCGTGCTTCTTCCTCTGCTGCAGAAAAGAGGGAAAGGTATTGTGGTCGATGACTACAAATCTGAATCCGATCTTGATCCTGGTAATGTCAGGATGTTCGAGGAAGGCCTGACTCGTACTGTGGTTCATGCGGGAGGCCCGACCAGTATTCTTGAAATCCTGTTGGAGATTAACCTTCTGGGAGATACGTAGGACTTGGTACCAATGTTTGACCTTTTGTGCTCTTCCATTGAGTGTGAGGCTCTTCGGGATGTCCACGACGTCGATTTGATGCAGGAAGTGGCTGTTATGGTCCTGAGGGTAAGTTTTTCCTCTTTCTTTTTGCGTTCCTTTTATCTTTGGTGGCCTAGGCATTTACTAACTCTTTTGTCTTCCATAGGTACATGGTGGAGATTGAAAGTGCTCGCAGGACCAACACCCATGTCAGAATTTCTTTATGATGTTGGAGAATTACCGTCGTTACCTCAACAAGTAACGTGAGATGCACGAGCAGCTGAGGGTGAACGCTTGTGATCGATCACTTGGTGAGGAACTGGAGAAGAGGGATTAGGAGCTGATGCAGGCTATTCGCAGGAATAACGAGCTTGAGGAGTAACTTCGTGTAAAGGACGAAGAACTTGAATTGGGCAAAGGGGTCGCCACAGAGTGTGAGCACCTTCAGGTAAAGGTGCGATTGATGCAATCCGAAATGGATCAGAATGCCATCAAGGTCGAGATGATCAGTGTGGAATGGATGGGAAAGTTAGCCGAGCTGGAGAGAAGGGTTTCAGGTTAGAGAGTGTCGAGAGTGACTGGACGGTGGCTTCAGAGAAGGCGGCGGCTTTAGAAGGCACTATATGTGTCAATCAATCCGGGCAGTAATCTGAGAGGGTGATGGTAACACTTAGGGGTCAAGGTTCGAAGAGGGTATTGGAAAAATTGATAGGGAAGCTTCAACCTTGGGAGATTGGGTCGCTATTCTTGAGGTTGAAAAGGCGCAATTACTGGCCCAGGTCGAATCTTCGTCTGCCGCTATTCCCCACCATTTGCACCAGCTCTGGGTACATGTCGAAGCCCAACGACACATATATAAGAGCTTATGGGAAGCGGGTAATGTTTCTGAGGCTGCTTATGATGAAACTTGGGCAAAGGCACGAGAGGATCATGCTAACAATGGATATGATCCTGCGACAGCGGAGGCCGACGAGGATGTTGATGCTAAAGAGGGACTTCCTGGATATGGCAATGAGGAGGACGGTAGTGATGATGCTGAGTGATAGAGTTGTTATCTTTGTTTGTATTGTTTGTTGTTTTTTCTGCTTTGGTGTTTTTTTGTACAGGATTGGTTTTAGTCGTGTAAAATCTGCAGCTATTTACACAACTATTTAAATATAGGAGCTTTCATCATTGACGTCCTTTGAATCTCTTCCCCTTTTGCTTTACATATCTTTGGCGTAAATTTTTTGATCTTCGCATGGTAGATCCCTTTATTTTCTGGGAAACTAATTTTAACAAGACTGAGCGAGACTTTGTTGTGAGTCCTAATGGAGTCCCATTTGATTCTCCTATTTATGGCAGAATCAACTTGGTGACTTATTGATTTAGACAGATCCGCCTTTGACTCAACTGAGTTGATCTAATTCGTTGTTTTGGACAAAGTTAGTCTTGACTAGAGTCATTCATGCAGGATCAAACTATCACTGATTTGGGTAAAGTTACTTCTCTTTTTCTTATCAATTTTCGATAAGCAGAAGGTAAAAAGGCGCAACGGCGACCAATAGATGCAAAGGCATTAATTGGGCTTGAATGAGTTCGAACTTTTCCTTTTGCGATAGCTCTTTGCCGTATGGATGTTGCTTTGAGCTAGTTTCGACATACTATCCCGTTATAATTTGAACGAGGTCGATCATCCCTTTTCATTTGGTGATTGCCTTTGGCCGTAAGGATGTTATTTAGAATTATCATCAAAATACTATCATGTTAGGACTCGAACGACGTTGAACTTCTCTTTTTGGTGATGGCTTTTGGCCATAGAGATGTTATTTCGAGCTGGTCGAAATATTAATCTGTTGCAGCTAGAGCGAGGTCGAACTCTTCTCTCTTTTTTTTGTGGTGGCCCTTGGCCATAGAGGGGTTATTTCTAGCTGGTCGAAATATTAACTTGTATCAGTTCGAGCGAGGTCAAACTCTTCTCACTTTTTCTAACGATGGCCCTTGGCTGTAGAGGTGCTATTTTGAGCTGATCGAAACATTAATCTATTGCAGTTCGAGCGAGGCCGAACTTTTCTATTCTTTTTTTGGTGATGGCCCTTGGCCGTAGAGGTGTAATTTCGACCTAGTTGAAATATTAACCTGTTGCAGTTCGAGCGAGGTCGAACGCTTCTCTCTTTTTTTGGAGATGGCCCTAGGCCATAGAGGTATTATGTCAAGCTGGTCGAAACATTAACCTGTTGCAGTTCGAGCAAGGTCAAACTTTTATCTTCTTCGTTTTTGCGATGGCCCTTGGCCGTAGAGGTGTTATTTCGAGCTGGTCGAAATATTAACTTGTTGCAGTTGGAGCAAGGTCGAACTTTTCTCTTCTTTTTTTTTGGCGATGGACCTTGGCCATAGAGGTATTACTTCAAGTTGGTCGAAACATTAACCTGTTGTAGTTCGAGCGAGATCGAACTTTTCTCTTCTTTTTTTTAGCGATGGCCCTTGGCTGTAAAGATATTATTTCGGGCTGGTCGAAATATTAACCTGTTGCAGTTCGAGTAAGGCCGAACTTTTCTCTTCTTTTTTTTGGCGATGGCCCTTGATGGTAGAAAGTGTTATTTCGAGCTAGTCGAAATATTAACCTGTTGCAGTTTGAGCGAGGTCTAACTCTAATTTTTTTGGTGATGGCCCTTGGCCGTAGGGGTGTTATTTCGAGACGTCGAAACATTAACTTGTTGCAGTTCGAGTGAGGTCAACTTTTTCTCTTCTTCTTTTTTTGGTGATGGCCCTTGGCCATAGAGGTATTATTTCGAGTTGGTCGAAATATTAACCTGTTGAAATTCGAGCGAGGTCGAACTTTTTTCTATTTTTTAAGAGAGTTTTTGGTGTCTCCTGTAGGAGTCCCGATTGGGCTCCCGGGGAGATTTTTATCAAAAATTTGGTCGATAAGAACAACTTATCACGTATTGGAAGTTGTAATCTCATTCAGTAGCACCGATCCAAAATTTGAAGTTTGTGAATTTTGAACTGAGAGAATGAATTCTAATATGTATATCTGACTCTATTGATACTAATTCCTCGCACATATATATGGTTGGACATCAAGATATTGAATTTTACCTAACTCGTGAACCTATTATTATATCAAACATTGCCTGCGATTGTTTGTTTACTCAATGTTTTTAAGCTTTACATATACCCAACGTCTTGGGAGATTTGCTAGCTGAACAATTCTAGCAAAATTTTTGTGAAAGCCTCTACAATAACTGCATGGTGGTTTCTTGAATTAAGACTCATATATCAAATCAAAATTTTTTCTAAGTCCTCTGTGTCAACCATCTTGTTTTCCATTATCATTTCAACCATAGATTTCTTGAAATCTTCATAGGGATATGCTGATATTTTCACTATCACAAAGTTCTCATTGACCTTCTTTGTCTTCTTATCATCACCATCTTTTAAATTGTTCGAAATGTAACTTTGTACTCTCCAAACTGTTATGTCATTCTTCTTCTATTTTCTAGTCCTAAGAGGGTTTAAATGATAATAATCCACGTCAAGGATTTTAGTTTCTTCATTATAAGGCTCAAATTGTTTACAAGTGGGATGATTTGGAGTTGAGGGAGGCGGAAATGGGGATTTTGGATATGGATCGAAGTATCTACTTGCTAGAACTTACAGATTTGTGAAGGAGAAGAACCCTAATCCATAGTTGTAGGAAGTTGATAGAGACGATAAGAAAATGAGAGAATGGAAAATCTATCTTTGATAATAACTGTACGGTTTTATGTATACACGGTCTAAACCAACACTTAATTAACCACTTCCTAACTTCCTAACTAACTTCCTTCTATAGTGGTCGACTAACTAATTCAGTTATTATCCAAATAACTAAGCTACCCTCACTCTCATGTTATTCCTTTTGCCTCAACACTTCTCATCAAGTTAAGTGGTATGAATATATCAAGTAATCATAGCTTGGACAGCAAGTACTCATGTTGTACTATGGTTAGGCCCTTAGTTAGTACATCTAGTAACTGCTCCTTGGTTACCACATGCTCTGTCTTGACCATCCCTTGCTCTATTTTTTGTCTTATGAAGTGACAATCAATTTCGATGTGTTTGGTCCTCTTATGAAAGAAATGTTTGGTTGCTATTTGAATAGCCGCCTTACTATCATTATAGATAGTAACACGCAACTCAAGCACCACTCCTATGTCTTTGCGCAGACCAAATATCCAAACTAATTCAGCTACTACTAAGGCAATACTTCTATATTCTCACTCTGTAGAGCTTCTAGAAATGGTACTCTTTTTCTTTTATTTCCATGATATTAGTGACTGCCCATACTTGATAAAGAATTCAGTCACTAATTTCCTAGTAAGTGGTCATGTTGTCGAGTCAGCATCACAAAAGCTGAGACTACTCCCTTCTTTTGGTTTGACAAGAGTACCTCTTGTCTAGGTTGGTTCTTGACATATATGATCACTCTTAGAGCTACTTTCATGTGGGATCTCTTTGGATTCTGCATGAATTGGCCGAGTGTTGGAACACTAAAGGCAATATCTGGCCTTGTTACTGTAGGTATAGCAGTTTGCCCATTAACCTTTAATAACTATTAGGATCTAGTAATACTGCATCATCCAAATTACAAGTTACTCCTGTATGTTCATCATACTCTTTGGTAGTGAGCTTGACATTTGATTCAAGGGGTGTAGAAATAGGTTTTGCAGCCCGTAATCCAAGTTATGATATCAACTTTGATGCATAGTTTCATTAATGCATTAGAATCCCCTACTGATACCTTGCAAAATCTATACCAATGAAGTATTTCAACTCCTTTAAGTCCTTCATCTTAAGTTCCTTCTGAAGTCTATTTTGGTCTTATTTATTAAGGATAGATCAGGTCCAGAGATGAGCATGTCATCTGCATAGACAGGATGACAATGGTGTGTCTTCATATTCCTTTAACAAATAACGAATGATCATGTTGGTTCTATATGAATTCAAATTGTGCCAATGCCTCTGACAGCTTTGTATTCCATTTCCTTGGTGCATGTTTAAGGCCATGCAATGATTTCAAGAGTCTACAAGCTGGTCTATTCTCCCCCTAACTTTAAAATCCTTAAGTAAGTGTCATATATATTTCATCATGCAAATAACCTTGAAGGAAGGCACTGTACACATCTATTTGATGGATGTGCCAATATTCAGAGGTTGCAACAACAATAATGGTCCTAATAGTGACCATTTTAACAACTAGACTGAAGGTCTCTTAGAAATCAATCCATTCTTGTTAGCTATAACCCTTAGCCACCAGCCTAGCTTTGAATCTCTCAACCTCTCATGTGTCCTTTTACTTAACCTTGCAATCAATAGGTACCTTGCCCTGTGAGAGTGACACCACATCCCAGTTGTTTTTGACCTCCAATGATATTATCCCTGTCTTCATGGCCTCTATCCACCTTGGGTCCCTGACAACCTCTTTATAAGAAGCATGCTCTACAATGGTAGAGATGGCTGCAAAGTAAGCCTAATACCTGGAAGATAAGCCTTGATAGGAGATACGATTAGCCATTGAGTATGGTGCTTGTTTATTGGCGGGCGAAGTGAAAAAGTCCTTCAACTAAATTGGAGGATGTTTGGTTCTGAGTTATATCTTTGATGCGGTAGAAAGAGAGGAGGACTCTAGTGCATGTATAGCAGACGTAGGTGAATGTTGGCCCTCTGACAAAGAAGGTGCTACACTAGCTTCAGATGGTTAGTGCAGTGGACTGTAGGCATTCTCATATGGATTGAGAACTGGGGGCACCTCATCACAGAAGGTAGAGGATGAAGTAGAAAAGAAAATGGAAAAAAGTATAGACTGAGAGTCTTTGAATGGAAAACTATCCTCTCTACATGTTACATCTATGTTTACAAAGAAGACCTTAGTGGTGAGATCAAGTAGTATGTACCCTTTTTGAGTGTATGAGAACCCATAAGTATATCAGACTTAGCTCTGGGCATCAGTTTATTCCTCTCCTATTCTTTCCTTGCATAACTCAAGTATCCAAAAATCCTCAAGTGTCCTAATTGGGGCTTCCTATTATATAATAATTCAAAAGGTGAAAGGCCACCTAGTATTGAAGATGCTACTTTGTTAATAAGGTAAGCAACTGCAAGTACACAGTGATCTTGGAACTTGATAGGGATATGAGCTTGAAATCTTAGGGCTCTTGTAATCTCTAGAATATGTCTATATTTCCTATCAGCTACTTTATTCTACTGGGGAGGGTAGGCACATGAAGTTTGATGAATGATACCAAGATTTTTGAATAGAGTTGCACACACCAGTGCCATTGTCATACCTTGCCACCTTGATTGTCTTATTGAACTGTGTATGAACAAGAGTACTGAATCGAGGAAGAACATCACACACATCATATAATAACTTCAATAAGAAAAGCCAAGTTATTCTGGTAAAATCATCAACCACTGTGAGAAAATATTTATAGCCATCGAATGTTACACTTCTATATGGGCCCCATACATCCATATGAGTGAGATAAAATACACTTGTACTCTTAATGCTGCTAGCAAGAAAAGGTAATCTAGTCTATTTAGTACATGGACAGACATAACACTCATTGATGGTATTTATTATTACTAGCTAGTTTGACAGGAAATAGTTGTCAAAGGACAGCAGTAGACACATGACCAAGCATGGACATGGAGCAACATCATTAGTAGTAGTTGTAGATTTAGACTTCGCCCCAACAACTGCTAGAGAAATTTGCAGTGATTTTCTTAGTTCCATTATTCTGCAAAACATATAAACCACCATTTTCTCTACCAATCTCCCTCACATTGCCATTGAAAAGATACTGAAATACACAAAAGTTATGATAGAAAAAGGAAAAGTACTTTGGATCTCTGGTCACTTTAGACATCTGGCACATAGAAAACTTATTTTAAAGCGATGTTGTTTGATATGTGACTATATCCAGTATGAATCACGTATCAAACAAAGGGAGATGTAGGTTCTATTCTCCTTATCTTTAAGTTTTTAATAAAAATACTTGTTCAAAGATGTTAAAAACATAGGATGTCCGAGTGAAGCTTCAAACCTATGACCCTTAAAAACCATAATATGAAAGCTTAACCAGGGGACCAATAGGTACTATTTAAAAAAAGCGTGTCATAAATTATATATTGCTTCATTTTTGTAGAGTATTAGTATAAATATGTATTATTTTTTTGCGAAGCGGAGTCAGATGACACTGCTTCTTCCCATGTGCATACGCCCCAGAGTGGGGTTGATATCTTTTTCTTTTATTTCTTACTTAGTATTTGACACCCAGACTAATCTCGTTTCCTTGGATTCTCCCAACATCTCCTTTATTTCTTTAAATATTGAAAGAATAAATATGAATTTACTTAAACTAATTAAATCAGAAAGTTGTAATTATGCAAATGAAGTTGTTCTTTAGGTATTAGAGAGTCTCATAATCAGTAAAAACGAGAATTGATCTCAGTTATGGAATTGAACTGTATGTATCAATTCTTAAATGACGAGTTGCATAATAACATATGACAATCTTTATTGTGATTGAAATTTGATCTTTTTAGAAATTAAGTTTTGCAATTAAACATAAATGCAGTTGTAATAGAGGTTGTTGCAAGCTAAGACCCTAGTCATGGTAGTTGGTTCTTGTATAGTACCCGACACTTAATTCTAGCTGAGGCAGAATTTGATTCTCGTACAGTACCATGTCTGACCAAAAAGTATAATCCTTGGTTTAAATAATTAAATTTATGTGATAAGGGGTTAAACCTAGTTATCAATAGTACTTCTAGATGCAAGTTCCGAAAGTTTGATTAATGTTAGGCATTCCATGTAATATGAGCAATAATAGAGCATTTAATAGCAATGCATAACAATAAATGACATTTATATAAATAAAAGGAATGATTCATCCAATAAAGTAAGAACTAGGTGGTTATCTCTCCTGAGAATGATGATCGATAGAAAAATCCTTAAAAATTCGAATTATTCTCGGATCTGATGGAAAGTGGGGAAAAATTTAGATAAGAATCTTGATGAAGAAGTCCTTCTTGTATCTTTGTAAGAGAGATAATTTTTAGCCAAACGTTTGTTCTTATAGATGAATCTCATGTTCCTCACCATATCTCTCTCTCTCTCTCTCTCTCTATATATATATATATATATCTCTATATATATATATATATATATATATATATATATATATATATATATATATATATCGAAAACCGAACCGATTGGCCCATCCCTTTCCTGCCAACGACTGCTGCTCCTGGAATTGTTCGTCGTGCTACTGGATTAACATTTCAACGTGTTTTTCGGGGAACTGAGATACGTCTTCTTATTTGACTTGAAATGAGTTTCTCAGTTAGTGAGTCTTCCTTTCTCAAACCTACGTATCTTTCTGTTGATTCAGTAGATCTGGCCGGTTGAACGCTTTCTAGCAGCACAAAAGCTTAGGAGATTAGATACGTAGTGAAGCGAAAGTAGCCATCTTTATATCTGGTTTATTGACTGGTACGCCTTATATATCGCTTTTGGGCAACCTTCTCAACAACAAAGAGATCCGTGGGGACTAGTTGAAGTAATAAGCCTCCCATAGACTCTGGGTTCCTTGCGGCGCTGCTTGTTATTCTATCAAGGAAGAAGGAGCAGGTAAGGTTTGGGTCTTCGCGATCCAAGGCCTGTCTTAAGAGAAGTGACCCTCGGATACGGGTCATATATACATATATATACATATATATATATATATATATATATATATATATATATATATATATATATATATATATACATATATATATATATATATATACACACATATATATATATATATATATTCACTAGAATATTCCTTTAATATCTTATTTTAAAAACTAGTCGTTATAGCTTCATCAGCAATGTTCGAGATTATCGACATCTCGACTATGGCTCCCGTCGACTCTTCGGCTACGTGTATATATGATTCCTGGCCCACCTCGACTAATGAAGACTCGAGAAATTTTCCTTCAAGTTAATCTTATTTCGAATATTATCTAGCAGATTTTGACCCATATGGTTAGTCTCTCAGGTTATCGAGGTCGACCTCAAGTGGGCTTCATGAGCCAATTCTCTTTTTCGTGGTCGAGATGAGTGGATGAGTGGGTCTAGTCATGATGTTTGAGACGATTTGACAACATGGCCTTTCATGAGCCGTAACTTTTTGGGATTACGTTGTGCCTGGATCAAAGTGATGTCATGCCATCATACGTCATTATAATATGTCTTCCTAATACATTGCGTCATTTTGCATGCATCTTTTGATTGGATCTGCCACTGCGATAATGGTTCCAAGTAATGATGACCTAATTCTTTTATTCCGATGCATGAGCTCTTATAAATAGGGATATGAAGACATAATCTCAAGTTTTATAGATTTCCCATATCGAAACCTTATGTCTTCTTCTTCCATTGTTGTGCATCTTCTTTCCCTGCCCTATCAATCCCTGTAGGTTTTAACTCACCCATTGCTTCGAATATTCTCTCTTTTATTGGAAATATGATGTGACGACCCGGCCCGTAGTCACGTGAGTTACCGCCAAGTTTTTCCCATTTTATACTTCTATATGCCCCATTATATGTGTTTGTAGAGTTTGAAGTGATTCGGTTAGAGTATAGATAGAATTGAGATAATTAGTCTCTTTAAGAGAAGGCTAGTTTGGAAAAGTCAACCAGATGTTGACTTATGAGATATAGGGCTCGGAATGAATTTCCAATGATTCGGCTAGTTTAGGGCGATGATTTATGACTTGGGAGTGAAAACGGAACTGAATTTGGAGGTCCGATGTAGAATTAGGCTTGAATTGGCTAAGTTTGAATTTCGATAGGTGAGATTTTAGTCTTGAGAGTTGCTTTAGCTTCCTTAGGTGATTTTTGCATATGTCTGCAAATTTTCAGGTCAATCGGACACCGTTTTGTTGGGTTTTTGATCGAATGTTAGTTTCGGAAGTTATAGTTGAAACTTAGGCTTGAATCCGTCATGATTTGATGATTTTTGTGTTTAGGGTCATGTTATTATAATTGGAACAAGTTCGTATGATGTTTTGGAGTAGGTTGGTATTTTTGGTTGGGATCCCGGGGGCCTCGGGGTGATTTCGGAGGTTCAAACGGATCATTTTTGGTTGGCTAGGAGATCAGATTTTGCTATCATAAATGTTGCAGACTTTTGTTCAATGCGACTGCAGGAGTGCTGTTGCGATCGCATAGAAGGTTTGGGGAGACCTTGCAGATTTTTTGTTGCGATCAAAATCAGGGGTATGCGATCGAATATGTGGTGGAAGTTGTTCTCAGCGATCGCAGGAGGTCTTATGCGATCGCGTAGTGTAATGAACCTGGGTTTCCTGAGGGGGCATTTGTGAAGTGCGATCGCGAGGTCAGTATGCGATCGCTTAGTGTCGGATTCTTAATCAATGTGATTGCGTAGTAGCGGTTGCGATCGCATAGGCCAATTTGGAGGCCTGGAAGAGTTGTTCAATGCGAGCGCAGGTGAGTAGATGCGATCGCATAGAAGAAACGCATGGGCGGACAGAAGGGTTTTATAACATAACATCCGCGAGCAAATACCATTTTCCACCATTGTTAAGCACATTTTGGAAATATTGGACGAGGGAGTAAGAGTATTCCACCTAGGTTTCGACTTGAGGTAAGTTTTATGAGCTAATTCGTAATTTTATTGAAGAATCATCATTTAAATCTATGAAAATTAGGTGGAAATTGGAGAATTTAGTGCTTGGTTTTTTGTATTGAAAATTTGGAATTTGAAGGGGCTATTGGACTCCAATTTTTATAAACTTCATATGCATGGACTTGTGGCGAGACGAGGATTCCGAAAATATGAATTTTGTAATTTTTCGAGAAGTGGGCCCGGGGCTCGGGTTTTGCCACCTTCGTTTTTTTTTGTGTATTTCAAGTTATTTCGATTGGGTTATGTTCAATTAGCCTATTTTGATTTATTCCTATTGGTTTTGACCAGATTTGGGACCCGGAGAGGTCAATTCTACAGGGAAAGGCATAGCAGACTAGTCTCGGAGGCGGTTCGAGGTGAGTAATAGATGTGGATGATAACCTGAGGGTTTGAAACCCCGGTATATCACACTGTGACATTGTATTGAGGCGATTCACGTACTCTACAGTGAGTGCGGGGTCGATTGTTATTGGGGACTATGACTTAGTCCGACTGATTGGCATTGTATTGTGTTGTTGGCTATAAATGAGCCGGTAAACCTCCTAATTGGATGGTTATGGATATATTTGGGCTGCATGCCGGTTATTTAGATCCCCTGAGGATCGTTATCACTATTTTTATGACTTATAGCATGTTTTCATGATATCAATCCTAATCTAGAACACTGTTTAAATATGATGGGTAAATTCTGAGGTTTTGAACGCCTAATTCTATAATTATTGATAAACGGAACTAAAAACGGTAAATTATTTATGCCTGTGAGGCTTGCATGCATGTAGCTGGAATGATAATGGATCGGGCTGTGCTCCCTAGCGTATGTTACTATGATATTGCGCTTGGGCTGTCGGAGCCCCTCAGGAGTCTGAACCCCCACAGTGAGCGCGGGTACCCAAATGGATCGCCCTACGCGCCGTAGCGTTCATGTGCATCTTTGCATTGCATTCTTGCATTTACACTTATCTGCTTTACCTGTTACTGCTTATTGAAAATTACACTGTTAAAAGGAATTGAAACACTGTTGTAGCTTCACTGTGTTGTATATTCGGATTTCTTTCTTCAATATCATTATACATGCCTATTACCACTGAGTTGGAAGTACTCACTGTACTCCTTGCACCCTGTGTGTAAAACCAGGTACCTCAGGGCAGAGTTGATCTTTCAGCTGTTCTTCAGAGCATTTTTCCGGAGCTTGTCGAGTAGCTGTCTGGCGTCCGCAGGACGTGACTCCTCCATTATTTTCTGCATTTTGATATTTTCGCCTATTTAGATTATGATATATTTTAGTATTATTACGCTATTCTGGTAGAGGCTCTTGACTCGTGACCCCAGATCTGTGGGAAGTTTTTATGTACCAGTTGTTTGGGATGTTTTCTATATAACTGCACAAATTTTGGATTTATCTTCGTTTCTAATGACTTGTGAATAAAGGATGTGAGCTTGTAGCTCGGAGTGCAAGCGTGATTGGTCGGGCTTGCCTAGCAATGTGCTGGGCGCCATCACGACTGGGTTGGGGTCGTGACATATGACTAACGTATCTTCTGGTCCCAGCGAGGAACGTGACCCAGTTCTCTTAGCGATTGTTTTCACTCCTCACGCGGAGGGCGTCTCCATTGACATTGAAGACGAGAAATTTTCTACGGTGGAGAAGATAATTTCTTGTAGTGAGATAGTCGGGTCTGATTTTACAAAGGTGTCTGAAGCTGAGCTAGAAATCTCTGAGTTGGCAATGAAGGAGGCAAATTTATTAGAGCTTAGGGCTAAATACGACATTACTGATCACATTGAGTTGGTCCCTGCTGGTCGGAATGTGGTAAAAGTCCACCGCCCTGGGTGTTGTGCGTTCTACGCTTACCCCTTTCATGTCGGCAACACTCTTCCCCTTCTTCCACTGGTGGAGGAGTTTTGTCGTTTCTATAGCGTCTTCTCGGCTCAGCTCACACTGTATATCTATAAGCTTGTAAATATGCTTACTAAGTTTGTGTAACTGGTCGAGGTTGAGATCACTCTTTGGCATCTAACGCATTTATTCGCCCCTAGTTTCTATAAGGGGATGATGCTAAACCTTCGGCACTGAGGGGGCAAGTGTCTGGTGGTAAATATGTGTGACAAGGCTAACCACTAGTTCTGGCACAATTGTTTCTTTGTTAGAACTGAGGACGTAATGGCCAACGCAAACAAATTCCCTAAAGCATGGAATTGTACTCGTAAGCATCTAAACTTTCTTTGTTGAGGTATTTGGTTTACTTCACTTAGTCGTGGGCTCTGATCTCTTGCTCCATTTTTATGCAGCCAAGAATTCGCCCCCTCCTTTGGTCGGGGACATTTTTTGATTTGGTCGGCCAACTCTCCACATCACGGGGATCCGTAGTAGCCATGATTTTTCAAGAAGTTTGGGCCTGCTCCTTCCTTGACCGCTGAGTTTCTTTACTTTGGCCTCTTAGTTGCTTACCTTTCGTGGTTTATTCTTGTTGACCATTGTTCTTCTGCATTTTTCTTATCTCCAGCCCGAGGGTCTTCGAGGAGGTCGAAAGCTCCCTCACATGTATTCTGTAAGACTAAATCTATTGTCTCTTTGGTTTCTGCCCCTTTTATGAGTGCGGCTGATCCTTCTCACTCCTTAGTCCTACCTATCGCTGCTTCAGCATCAATTCCTTCTCTATCTGCGGATACTTTGGCAGCGGAATCTTCGGCTTCCCTTTTGTACTATCTTGTGGCTGAAAAGGAGGAATCACTGCCAGGTGGTGGAAATATGGTGCCCTGTAAGAGAAGATCAGTAGATGTTGGCGATAGGATTTCCTAAGACATGGACTCTGTGATAGATTGATTTACCCTTCGTGAGATGGTGACCATTACCCTTGAAAACGATGTCGGGCTGGCGCCTGAGATACCAATATCAACGGAGGCCGATGAAGACGTGTGTTGGCCCATGTTTCAGTTGAGTTTTGAAGATTGACAAATAAACTGATAGAATGACCTGGTCCATCTTGTACTACACAGTATGAATCAACTAGTGCACATTCAGAGCACGTGAGGAAGATAATGCACCAAAGATCGCGCATCAATATCTTCTGAACATAATCGAAAAGGCTGCATTTAGGATAAGAAGGACAGTCTTCTTATATGAATAGAACTTAATCCTAAGTTAGGATAAGAGTTGGAGTTTGCGTTGGCTAAGGAATCGAATTGTGTATGAATGAGAAGTGGAGTCTTAATCAAACTCTAACTATTGACTCAATATATAATTGCGTTAGTTCACTTTTATAGGTAACACACACAAGCAGAAGCAAAGCATATTTGAGAGCAAAAAGAGCGAGTCTGATTTGCAAGGAATATATGCAAGCTAAAAGTGTGTACGCCTACAGCTACATGAACCTAGAGAAGAACCAAATCCATCTGAGTGTTTTATTTCTAGTTCAATTGTAGTAGGTTTTATATTGTACCTTTCAGATTTCCTAGAAGCAATTTTATTAGGTACTTTGTGTCATCAAGTTAGAGTTAACTTGATAGTGTCGCGGCAATTGAGGCTGTGTGCCACACTGGGATTAGAGTTTTATCCTTTGGTTTACAAAGAGTTTTTGTAAATGTTGTTTTGGCTCATTGATTTTTAGTGGAGTTTGGGAAAATCCTACTGAGTAGTAGGTCGTGGTTTTTTCACCTTTTGAGCTAGGTATTTTCCATGTAAAAATATCTTTGCACTTTACTTTCAGTTTTTATTATTCCGCAAACTGAAGTAGTTAGAACACATAGAAGAACCTGGTTCTTCTAACGCAAAACTATGTACCACACAAATCACCCCCCCCCCCTTGTGTGGTATTGACGTTTATTAACATCAATTGGAATTACAGCCAGGTTATCCTTGAAGAGGCTAACACCTTAGGAAAATATCAAGATGAGTGCACAACCTGGGAACTGGAAAGACAGTCTACTGCAAGGCCACCACTCTTCAATGGGCTCTAATATTCTTGGTGGAAAAATAGAATGAGAGACCACATCATGGGTGAAGATTACGAACTTTGGGACATCATCACAGATGGTCCTCGTGCTACAACCAAGAAGAATGCTGAAGGAATGGATGTTCCAAAAACTAGAGCTGATTGTACCGCTGAAGACCTAAGGAAGTGGAAGAAAAATACCAAAACCAAGAAATGGCTAGTGTGTGGACTTGGCCCTGATGAGTACAGTAGGATTCAAGGCTGTAGAACTGCCAAGGAGATTTGGGACACTTTACAAGTGGCTCATGAAGGAACACCTCAAGTGAAGAGGTCAAGAGAAACTCTATTGTATTCTCAATATGAGAATTTTACTATGAAGGATGGTGAAACTATCCAAGAGATGTATACTAGGTTCACTACACTGACATATGAACTTGAGTCTCTTGGAAGTGTTATTCTGGAAGAAGACAAGGTAGAGAAGATCCTAACTAGAGTTTTGCCAATTTCCTGGGAAAGCAAAATCACTGCTATTCAGGAATCCAAACCTATTGCTACTCTGAAATTGGATGAACTGATTGGAAATTTTACTGCTTATGCATTGAGAAGGAAAACTATGAAGATGGATGCTCCAAAGAAAGAAAGAAGTCTGGCTCTCAGAATCTCAGAAGGATCAGATCTTGAAGATGATGAAATGGCAATGATAACCAGAGACTTCAAGAAGTATCTTATGAGAGGCAAGACTTCTTCAAGAGGATCAACATTCAACAAACCTAGGGCTCTTGAGAAGTAGAAACGATGGTTGCTTTAAATGTGGAAAGACAGATCAGATAATCAAGAACTGCCCTCAATGGGAGATTAAGTGGAACAAAGAAAGAGCAAAAAGAAAAAACAGGAAGAAGGAACAGGTTCAACCAAGGAGAAACAAAGGTACTACCAAAGCTATGGTTGCTGTATGGGGAGATACGTCAGACGAAGACTCAGAAAATGAAGCTGAAGATGAGCAAGCTCTTCTGGCCATCGGAGAATCAGAAGATGAACAGGAGGTAAGTATCGTACATCTTAAAGAAAAGATTAAAATTCCTGTCTAAAGAAAAATTGGTTGAACTCCTGGTGGACTTCATAGATGAGTCTGAAATAATAAACAGTGAGAAAGATGTTCTATCTAGGGATTGTGCAATACTAGAAGAAAAATGCAAAAGATTAGAATCTAGTGTTGATGAGAGTAATAACTTAAATGCTGAGTTGAAGAACCAGGTTCTTCATCTGGAAAACAGTGTCCTAGAACTCAAGTCTGAAAACTTGAAACTGAAAATAGGGACAGGAAAGAAAATGGTTGATCAATCATTTCTCACACTAGAAGAAAATTTAGGAAAAATGAAAGATGAGTTGTATAAGAAAGATGAATCAATCAAGGTCCTTAAAGAAGAATTAGGAAAGGTGAAGCATGAACTAGACAGAACATGCAAATGGAACAAGGCTTCCGACGCACTCTCCTGGCTGCAAAGAGCATCACAGCAGCAACAAGAGAGGCCAGTCAAAGGAACAAAATTTTTGTTCAAGGAAGAAACAATCTGCCTGGATGGGCAAAGAAAAATCTAATTCATCCTTTTGCCCATAGAAAGGGATCCAAACTAGTTTGGGTTCCTAAGACTAACCCCTGATTTCATTTTGCAGGTCCAAGTGAAAGAAAGTAGCCAAATTTGGTACATGGATAGTGGTTGCTCAAAACATATGACTGGTAACAAGGACCAGTTTATTTCTTGAGAACCTAAAAGGAGGCAATGTCTCCTTTGGAAATGGGAAGAAATGTGAGATCATTGGGCTTGGAAAGTTAGGAAACACAGACTCTCATTCCATTGAGAATGTATATTTGATAGATGGCTTGAAATATAGCCTGATAAGTGTGTCACAACTGTGTGACAGAGGTAATCATGTGGCTTTCACTTCCTTAAATTGTTTTGTGATTAGCCTTATTACTGACAAGATTTTTTTGCAGGGAAGAAGAGTTAACAATATTTACATTGTGGATTTTTCGACTCTTTCTGAAAATGAACTTACTTGTCTGAGTGTGTTAATTAATGATCCCCTCCTTTGGCACAAAAGACTTGGTCATGCTAGTCTAAATCAATTAAACAAATTATTCTCCAAGGACTTGGTGACAGGGTTACCTAATATCAAGTTCAAGGAAGACAATGTTTGTGAGGTATGTGCAAGGGGGAAGCAGGTAAGGTCATCCTTCAAACACAAGAAAATGGTAAGCTCGTCCAAGATGTTGGAACTGGTTTATATGGATCTCTGTGGTCCAATGAGAGCCATGAGCAGAGGTGGTAAAAGATATGTTATGGTGCTTGTTGATGATTATTCTAGATTTACCTGGATGCTGTTTCTAACTTCGAAAGATGAAGCATTTGAAATGTTCACATCTTTTGTTAGAAAAATCCAGAAACGATTAGGAAATCAACTTGCATCCATTAGATCTGATCATGGAACTGAACTTGAAAATGCAAAGTTTGCTGAATTTTGTGATGAAAATGGAATAGATCATAATTTCTCTGCCCCTAGGACTCCTCAGCAAAATGGGGTAGTTGAAAGGAAGATTAGGACCATTGAGGATATGGCAAGGACCATGTTACTTTCCAGTAAACTACCTCATAGTCTTTGGGCAGAGGCAATAAATACAGCATGATATATAATAAACAGGTGTGTGACCAGACCACTGGTAGAGAAAACTCCGTATGAGTTACTTAAAGGGAGAAAACCAAACATATCCCACCTAAGGGCTTTTGGTTGCAAGTGCTACGTGCACAATAATGGCAAAGATTCCCTTGGTAAGTTTGATCCCAGAAGTGATGAGGGAGTGTTCTTGGTATATTCTTCACATAGCAAAGCTTATAAATTGTTTAATAAAAGAACTCTATTTGTAGAAGAAAGTGTACATGTTGTTTTTTATGAAACTAACACTCTTTCTGAGAGACAGGAACATGAAGATGAAGCCATTGGACTGGTGAGACAACTAATTGAAGTTACAGCAAAAGTCAAGGAGGAATCCAAGGAAGGAGCATATGATGGAACATGTCCTTTCACCCTGGGCAACCTGACAGGGGGAACCAATCTGAGAGAAACTGTACAAAATTCTCTAATGGATCTTGTACCTGAACCTTTTCCTCTACACCATGATAATGAACGAGAAGCTAGCAGAGACCAGCTGGTGGGAAAATCTTACACGTATCTGAGTTCTCACCCCATTGAGAACATAATCAATGATCCCACATCTGGAGTCAAGATCTGATCACAACTGAAGAATCTGTGTGCATTTGATGCCTTTTTGTCCCTGATTGAACCTAAGAATGTGAGTGAAGCTCTACAAGATGCGGATTGGATCAATGCTAAGCGAGAAGAACTCAATCAGTTTGAAAGAATCCAAGTCTGGCACTTGGTTCCAAGACCTAAGGACAGGTTAGTCATTGGTACAAAATGGGTCTTCAGAAACAAGCTGGATGAAGATGGAACAGTTACACGAAATAAGGCAAGGTTGGTGGTTCAAGGTTATAGTCAAGAGGAAGGCATCGATTATGATGAGACTTTTGCTCCAGTTGCTAGACTTGAAGCAATTAGACTTCTCATAGACTTTGCAGCATATATGGAATTCACTCTTCATCAAATGGATGTGAAAAGTGCTTCCTAAATGGCTATCTCAAAGAATAAGTGGTTGTGAAGCAACCTCCTGGATTCGAAAGTAAAGAATGTCCTGATCATGTATACAAACTGGATAAGGCTCTTTATGGTCTCAAGCAAGCTCCAAGAGCTTGGTATGAAAGATTGTCAAAATTCCTTCTGGAGCATGCGTACAAAAGAGGTAAAATTGATAGTACCTTGTTCCTAAGGGAAAAAGGCAAAGATCTTCTTGTCGTACAAATTTATGTCGATTACATACTTTTTGGGGCCACTACAGAGAGGTTGAGTCAGGATTTTGCAAAAATAATGGGCAGTGAATTTGAAATGAGTATGATGGGAGAACTCAATTTCTTCTTAGGGTTGCAAATCAAACAAAGTCCAAGCGGTACAATGATTCATCAGCACAAGTACACAAAAAAACTGATCAAGAAATTTAAAATGGAAGAATCCAAAGAAATAGATACTCCTATTGCAACTTTCACAAAGTTAGATGTTGATGAACCTGGTTCATTAGTTGATCAAAAGTTGTACAAGGGTATGATTGGTTCACTTTTGTATCTTAATGCCACCAGACCTGACATTGTTTTCAGTGTAGGACTTTGTACTCGTTTTCAAGCAAATCCAGGAGTCACACTTGACTGCAGTCAAAAAATATTAAGATACCTAAAAGGCACAACTGATTTGTGCTTGTGGTATCCCAAAGGTAGTAATTTTGACTTAATTGGATATGTTGATGCTGATTATGCAGGTTATATAGTGGATAGGAAGAGTACTTGAGGTATGGCACACTTCCTAGGATATTGTCTTGTATCTTGGGCTACCAAAAAGAAGAATTCAGTGGCCCTCTCTACTGTTGAAGCTAAGTATGTTGTTGCAGCCTCATGTTGTGCTCAGTTGCTGTGGATCAAGCAACAATTGGTAGATTTTGGAATTGAAGTGGGATGCATACCTATATTTCTTGATAACACTAGTGCAATCAGTATGACAAAGAACCATGTTCGTCATAAAAGGACTAAGCACATAGATGTTAGACACCACTTCTTAAGGGACAACTATGAAAAGGGGCTAATTTCCATAGAATTCTGTGCTACTGATAAACAAATAGCTGACATCTTCACCAAGGAACTAAGTAGAGAAAACTTTGAGAGGAACAGGTTAGAATTAGGGATGTTTACGATCACCTAAGAGGTCATGTTCAGAATGCACAATGAAAAAAATTTAAAAAAAAGATTTGGTTAGTAGTTCTTAAATCTATGAATATTAGACTAACTCCTACTCAGCTTAGTACTTTTAAATAAGTATACTTCTGTGACATGTAGTTATATAATTCACTAATCTCTTACAAATTTTCAATTCTGACATTTGAGGCATGATCAAGAGAAGTGTCATATGAAGAACCTGGTTCATCAACATGTACTCATGAGGAAGGTCAGGTATGTTTCTATACTTTGCACAATTAGAAAATTTAATTTTCAATCATGAGCAAGAGTCCTAGAAATTCCAACCGTCTCAAAATTCTATCCGTTGGAAGCCAATTGAACCAGTTTCTTGTAATAAGAATTCTACGAATAATGGAATTATTTTCATAAACCTTAGCAATTTAATCAATTCTAGGGAGACCAGAACTCTACAATGATAGGACGTCTACTGACATATGAAAATGTGCTTTCTCTGAAACAATAATTAGCCCTCTTTAAAAGCTTCTTAAATGATATCATAATGTCGACGTCCCCTTTTTCAATGGCGAAATCGGGTTTTATGACATTATGGACAAAACAACTCTATTTCCCGTTTGGGAATTGCGTTATGGAATTAAAAGAGTCGCCACCTAATGATTATAGTGCATTAGGACACTTTAAGAGAGTGTTTTTGAGAGAGAAACCAGAGTTGGGTAAGGGCTTGAGATTATCTCGAGGGGAAGGTGTTAGGCACCCCTCAAGATCCACAAATGTGGTTCCCGACCGTGCTAATTGTGACTTTAGAAGAAGATGAGGCAAGTAGACAAATAAAATGCACATGTACAAAATTCATATAATTTGAAAGCTTTAAAGAAAAGGACATAAGTTTGAAATAAAAGAGGATTAGTTTAAAAAGCATCAAGAAAACATTTAAATAAAACACGTAAGAGAAAGAGGGGTCCTAGGTTTAACTATAATATGGATCATTCAATGCAATATCTAGCTCATATTCCCAAAAAGGTGTCGCTTTATGATATTATCGCGTCGTCGTCATCTCCATATTCTCCCCTTCCCACCCTGTTAAGGTATTTAAACGTGTGAATTGGTCACGAATGCTTATTGCATGCTATTACCCATCTCGTTCTATAGATCCTAGATGGCACTTAGGATCACTATTCCTATAAGGTAGGAACTAGGCTGAACCCCTAGGTTCAAAGGTTAAAATGCTAGGCGACATACAAAAGCAAATAGGACTTGCACATAAAGGAATCATGTAAAACATATAAAGGTTCAAATATCCCTCTACAAACGAACACGTAATGAGCACGACTCAAACACAATCAAGGTCTAAGGAAAAGAGAGTTAAAAGCTGAAATATAAATTAAAACAGAAGTTAAAGGTTAGCAGACAGGCACATAAGGGGAAGAGAACATTCAGAACAGAAAAGAATCAGTACAAGTTTAGAAACTTGCCGAAGTCGTTTAGAAACATTTGTGGAAAGGCTGTAAAAAATAGTTTTTTGACAGGGAGAGTAAAAGAACGAATTGGAAAAGTGTTTCAAAAGTGTGAAGCAAAACAGTGAACATTATTAGCTTCCAAAATTTAATACAATATTCATGCAGCTTTAAAATAGTAATCCAGTTCTTGACAAAATACAGTAGAAGCATTTTGCATAGGTAGTTTGAAAACAGGACAGAAATTTATGAAAAATTAGAAAAAGCTTCAGAGATAAACAAGTTCGGACAGAGGCGGATTTATTAGAACGCGACTTAAAGGTGACTAATCAGTTTATTTTTCGGCCTAAGGCTTGCCTAGGCGTTATAAAAGACAGTGAGCATGCATATTTTTGTTTCCAGTTTTAACAACAAGTCCTTAACTGATTTATTACCCAGATTAGCGAAGTGTTTAAACGATTTGCAAATACAAAATCCTAGAAGCATGGTATCTAATGCACGGAAGTCCTATGAACATGATATCTAAACGTGATGATAATGACTTATTGATGATTGCTTGGTTACGATTATGAAAAATGTACAGAATGACAATTGAGAGTGAAAGGCCTAGAAACATGATTTCAATATGCAGCGATGTGTGTCCTAAAGCATGGAATCTATTGCACAAGCAAGTAAATAAGCCCTATGGACATGTTTTCTACCCATTCCCCTTAACTAAACATGCATTACCCTCCCAATATTCACTATAATTCCCATTGTTTTTACAAATTATTAACGCCAGATAATTAAAAATACAGCAGTGAGAAAAAGAAAATAAGAAGTTACTCTATAGAGAGCCTTCAGCCAGGCCCAAATATCTCCAACCTCACTTTATTCGAGTTTCACAGCCAGTACCAAGGTTTGGGTGGCAAAGCTCCCTAAGGGTTCATTTAAACCCCTGGCCAATACCAGTCACCCAAAAGATGTCGCAATTGGACAGTTTCAAACATTGGAAGCCAGCCTTGGGCATCAGAGTTCTATTGGTGCTCGAGGCTCCCATGGAAGTGCTTACACCAAGGAGGCAAAACCTAGGGTTCTAAGAGTAGTGAAGTTGTGATAGAATGGAGAAAGTGGAAAAAACAGTTGAGAGTCAATTTAAGAAAGCAGCAGAAGAAAGTTTGAGAAAATAGTTTAAAAAGGCTAAAAGAGTTGAAAGGAATTCTTTTAAAATCATTTGAACTAACTAGTCTAGAGCATTATACAAACATGGCAAAAGGGGGACGGAACAGATAAGCATAGTAAACTAATCACACACAGGTAACACATTGGATAAAATCAGACATGGTTGCAAAGTAGGAGTTTAGTACCAAACTTTAACATAACCAAACTTAGGGACAGGTTTTAGACTAATAATATAGTCAAGCAGACCTGGACACATGGTAGTAGACACAAGGAATGAAGAAAACGTGCATTGAGGTAGGGAAGGGGTAAGGGGAACATCCTAAGACAAACTAAGTAAACTGGTAAGTGTATACTAATGACAGCAAGAGCAACAGAAACATAGGTAAAAGCACAAAAGAAACAAGAAGAAGTGCAAAACTAGTAAAAGCATGTTGTTTTGGAAAATGTACATTAAATAGGTAACATACCAGTTGCAGACAATAGAACACAATAACAATGAGCAATAGTGCACAAAAAGAGCAAAGTATATACAGAATGAGAGCAGCAAGGTGAGAGCAGCAGTGTGTAGGAAAGAGAGAATGATAGTATGCAGCAATGAGAGCAGCATGCAAACAAACCAAAGCAAATAATGCAGCAGACCCTTAGCAATGTAGAAGTAAACAGCCAAGATTACTCAATCTTGGCTTTCAGCCGATGGAGTATTCAAATAGAAGAATAAGAGTGTGTAGAAACAGTAGAGAAAGAGAGAACACTGAGTATTTTGAAAGAGAGAGTTCAGAGAGTTTGAACTTGTGCTTGTGTATGAGAGATATGCAATGTGTTGGTTGTGTTTTCAAAAGGAAAGGGGAAGGGTACTTATAATACTAGAAACGAGTGAATAAACAAGGCACCAAACTATAATTACGGAACGAGCATCTATTACAATCCCATCAATGTAAGGATTTCCCATTAATTAAGGAGTCCAAGACAAACGGTAACAAGTAATAGATTTAAAGAAGGAGAAGAATCAATCAGACTCTACATTTACTCTAGTAAGAGTAGTAGAGCACATAATATGCAATAGGGGTTAGATACATAATAATTCAAGTAAGGAAAATGTATGCTGACGATTTTGAAAGCCTATTTGTGTGCAATATGGTAAGGAAATACAAATTAATTCTGTCAATTAGTCAAAGAATCATTGACAAAACCAAAAATCAGAGGGAATGCTTATAAGTAAGGAAAGCACATCTAAATAAGGAAGTGGTTCAAAACAAATCATTTTAAAACGTCTGAGGAAAATCATATACAAATCATGGATTTCACAGAGATGCACAAATCAGTAGAATATCACATGAGCGATGAACCATTAAACCTATAAAGTATAGTAGGGATGCAAATCAGAGAACCCTAAGCAAGGAGTCATGGAAGCAACAAAGGGTCAGAACCCTACAAAGAAACTAAAGCAGGGAACTCAAATTGCCAAGGAAACCAAACAAACTCGTAACACAACAAGCACAAACGAACACATAATACTCACGAAAAGCAGAAGATATACGATTTTTAAAAGGGTGAGAAACCCTAGCCAGAAAGTTTGAGCATGCAACTCAAAATTAACAAGGAAACAAAATGCTCGCAACACGAATAAACACAAACAACCACATAATACTCAAGAAAAGTAGGAGATATAGTGACTTTGAAAAGGGTCAAAAAACCCTAGTTTTGAAAAAGAACAGAATCGTTTAAAACAGGAATAATCGTAACGATTGAGTAAGAAATAGTGTAAAACATGAAAATACGAGTCAAAAATTGTTAAAAATCAAAGATATGAGATGTTTGGGTTAAGATTAGGGTTTCATAGGAAACCTGTGAGAGGGAGTAAGAGAAACCTGGCTGTGAAGCTCAAAGATAATGACATTTTTAGAATCATCGAACCAAAATCCATCGGAGAAAGGCAAGAATCGATCCTCGACGAAGCTTCAGTAACCATCTTCATGGTGGCGTCTCCCGGGTATTCAAGCTTTGGAGAGAAGATGGTGATACAGGTACTCCATGGTTGCTGGAGATCGAGAGAGGTGAGGGAGGAGTGAGCCGGAGAGGCGATGGTCGTCATCGCAGAAGATGGAGAGAACCAGAAGGTTCTATAGGGTTCAGAGTCAGAGAGCATAGGTTAGAGAGATAGAGATGGGCTGGTGAGAATGAAGGGTTTGGGTGGTAATTAGATTTAATTAAGGAAAGAGAATCCGGGCCATTGATCGTATTTGATCAATGGCTCAGATACGGGTCGGGTTAGTTATAGGATTGGGCCGGGTTATTTAGTAAATTGGGCCATTTGAATTGGGCTTAAGAGTTGGCTGAAATAGGGGTTGAATTTGGCTACATTTTAAATAAAATGTGGGTATAGCTTAAATAGCCAATTTTCCCCAAATATAATTTTATAAAAATAGCAGACGATTTATAAAAAAATTCAATAAAACTACAAAGACACTAAAATAGGTTCGGGAGTTGATTAAAAATGTCAGGAATGATTTTACACTTGAAATACTTATTAAATTGAGAAAATAGGCTAAAATTGAAATTTAATGCAATTTTAGTTTCAAACTACTTAATGGCTTGTAAAATCTTGTAAAAATTACATAAATTATATTTTTATATAAATGGGAGTGCTCCTGCTGAGACAGTCGTGCCGGCCGGTGTACCTGCAAATGAACGATGGTGCAGAAATTTTGCATAATTTAAACGTGATGCAAGTTACCATTGGACCATGAATGATGTCTTCGGACTATTAGGATGGCGTCCTCAGACCATGACGTCCGGGCTATGAAGAGCATGAAAGTAAATATTCGCAGGCCATGAAATGGTGTTCTTGGGCCATGCAGATGGTTCCTCCGAACTATGACGCCTTTGAATAAATTGCCGATATTTCAGCCCATGAGAAGGTGGCACTATTTCAGTCGAATGAATTCAAGGGTGGCAATGTATTAGCCGAAGAGATAATTTAAGTGTGGGGCGATATTTCAGCCCGAATAAGACAAGGTGGCGATTTTCATCCAAAAAATGCAAAGCAAAGGAGGTAGGGCTTAACCTCGGAAGGCAGATAATAGCCTTATGTAATGCAAGATGGAGACAGAGCTTAGTCTCGAAAGGTAGAAAATAGCCTTATGCAAGGATGGAGGCAGAGCTTAGCCTCGGAAGGCAGAGAATAGCCTTATGCAAGGATGGAGGTAGAGCTTAACCTCGGAAGGCAGAGAATAGCCTTATGCAATGCAATATGAGACAGAGCTTAGTCTCGAAATGTAGAAAATAGCCTTATGCCAAGATGGAGGCAGAGCTTAGCCTCGGAAGGCAAAGAATAGCCTTATGAAATGCAAGATGGAGACAGAGCTTAGTCTCCAAAGGCAGATAATAGCCTTATGCAAAGATGGAGGCAGAGCTTAGCCTCGAAAGGCAGAGAATAGCCTTATGCAATGCAAGATGGAGATAGAGCTTAGTCTCGAAAGGCAGAGAATACCCTTATGCAATGCAAGATGGAGGCAGAGCTTAGTCTCGAAAGGAAGAAAATATCCTTATGCAAAGATGGAGGCAAAGCTTAGCCTCGAAAGGCAGAGAATATCCTTATGCAATGCAAGTGGAGACAAAGCTTAGTCTCTAAAGGCAGAGAATAGCCTTATGCAATGCAAGATGGAGACAGAGCTTAGTCTCGAAAGGCAGAAAATAGCCTTATGCAAAGATGGAGGCAGATCTTAGCCTTGGAAGGTAGAGAATAGCCTTATGCAATGCAAGATGGAGACAGAGCGTAGTCTCGAAAGGCATAGAATAGCCATATGTAATGCAAGATGGAGACATAGCTTAGTCTCGAAAGGTAGAAAATAGCCATATGCAAAGATGGAGGCAGATCTTAGCCTCGGAAAGCAAAGAATAGCCTTATGCAATGCAAGAGGATCATGGGTGCTATATTGAACGTCTGTCCGTCGATACCCTCCATTATGACTTTGGTTACCATGGATAGTCTTGTATGGATCCTAGCCTTCTTAATCGGGAAAATTATCATTCCCAAAAAACAGAACATGAACACAAAAGCCCTCCTATGTATGTGCCCCAAATAGGTAAGGGCAAACTCCTCCATGTGATTGCGATATGATTTACTCTTTCTGAACCTTTCATACATAAAGTCGAAGGATTTGTAGGAATCCTTTAAGCTAGTCAGATTAGGATTCTTTTTAAGCCACATCATCTTCAAGAACCCTCTACCTTTGCAGTTTTCTAGCATGAGTAACCCCGGGCTATCCCAAGGAATTCCGGCTAAACCCCCAATTTCTTCCAACAACGGCGTCATTTCAATTTCCCCAAAGCGGAACACAGGCCTTTCACTATCCCAAAACATAGTAGCAGCTTCCATGATCTTGTTATCTGGCCTAACTTCTAGAATGAAGGAAGGTTTCCTAAGTGTTTGCGGGCGACAATCCGATCACTACAATGCAAATCGTCCCACCAACTTAGCAACTTTTGATGAATGTTTGATACCATACCGAACCTGGGGACCTCGTGCCTCATTTCTTGCAAAACATAGAGTTAGGCCCTTAACCCCACCGGACTCGACTATTTAAATCAATAATTAGCAAAAGGTATTTAGTTCTCCAAATCGATGCACACAACGTGAATGTCCGTTTGGGTTTCGAGGGAACCCGGTGGACTTTGGTTTAGGCTAACCTAATGAGTCATTATGCGGACAACATAACTTACTCGGCTAAGTTTGACCATGATGTATGAACAATTAAATGGAGTAAGGTTTCTACTTCTGAAGTGCTAGACAAGGTACCCTTGAGCGGATAACTAAAAAGGGAAAGGCATGGAACCGTTGACTACACCGTTGATCGACTGGTTTTACCGCAAATATTCCTTTGCCAAATTTAGGGGGTAAGTATTGGAAGGGCACAACCACTCATTATAATCGTTGCTATAGGATTTGTTTGGCACGAGTGGAAAATGATGTTGAAGGATGCAATTACAACAAGGAAATTCACTAGGATAAGCGGTATTATTGAACCAGACAAAACAACAAGCAATGAAACCAAAGACGGATAAAGCCCCTAAACTATAAGATAAGTAAGCCTCTCCAGACCATACAAGTGCGCGTCGAGCCCATGCGAAGGGTTTGGTTAAGATATGACAGATTCCACCAAGTATACAAATGGAACCTAACCATACATGTCCTCCGATTATATCTTCTAAATCGTTCACACTAACAATCCATCCAATGATTACAATAAATGCTCGAAATTAAAGAAAAAATTGAAATGAGGTAAATACAATAAAGCCGTAAAATAGTTAAAGAAAAAAGAAAAACACGAAGAAACAAGTTAGTAATTATGAAAAAAAAAATTGAAGCAATAAATGAAGGAAGTAATAAAGCCACAAAAACACGCAGCGGTAAAAGCCTAAAGAAGTCCCCAGCAGAGTCGTCATGCTGTCGACGCCCCCTTTCTCAAAGGCGAAATTGGATTTTATGACATTATGGAGAAAAGAACTCTATTTCCCGTTTGGGAATTGGGTTATGGAATTGGAAGAATCCCCACCTAATCATTATATGCATTAGGACACTTTAAGAGAGTGTTTTTGAGAGAGAAACCAGAGTTGGGTAAGGTCTTCAGATTATCTCGAGGGAAAGGTGTTAGGCACCACTCAAGATCCACAAATTTGGTTCCCGGCCGTGCTAATTGTGACTTTAGAAGAAGATGAGGCAAGTAGGCAAATAAAATGCACATGTACAACATTCATATAATTTGAAAGCTTTAAAGAAAAGGACATAAGTTTAAAATAAAAGAGGATTAGTTTAAAAAGCATCAGGAAAACATTTAAATAAGGCACGTAAGAGAAAGAGGGGTCCTAGGTTTAACTATAATATGGATCATTCGATGCAATATCTAGCTCATATTCCCAAAGAGGGGTCCCTTTAAGATATTATCGTGTCGTCATCATCTTCATATTCTACCCTTCCCACCCCGTTAAGGTATTTAAACGTGTGAATTGGTCACGAATGCTTAATGCGTGCTATTACCCACCCCGTTCTATAGATCCTAGAGGGCACTTAGGATCACTATTCCAATACGTTTGGAACTAGGCTGAACCCCTAGGTTCAAAGGTTAAAATGTTAAGCGACATACAAAATAAAATTGGACTTGCACATAAAGGAATCATGCAAAACATATAAAGGTTCAAATATCCCTCTGCAAACGAATACGTAACGAGCACGACTTAAACACAATTAAGGTCTAAGGAAAAGAGAGTTAAAAGCTGGAGTATAAATTCAAACAGAAGTTAAAGGTTAGCAGACATGCACGTAAGGGGAAGAGAACGTTTCAGAACTGAAAAGAAGCAGTATAAGTTTAGAAACCGTCCGAAGTCGTTTAAAAACATTTGTAGAAAGGCTGTAAAAACAGTTTTTTGACAGGGAGAGTAAAAGAACAAATTGGAAAAGTGTTTCAGAAGCGTGAAGCAAAACACTGAACATTATTAGCTTTCAAAATTTATTGCAATATTCAGGAAGCTTTAAAATAGTAATCTAGTTCTGGACAAAATACAGTACAAGCATTTTGCATAGGTAGTTTGAAAATAGTACAGAAATTTCTGAAAAATTAGAAAAAAGCTTCAGAGACAAACAAGTTAGGACAGAGGCGGATTAATTAGAACGTGACTTAAAGGTGATTTGTCAGTTTTTTTTCGGCCTAAGGCTTGCCTATGAGTTATTAAAGGCAGTGAGCATGCACATTTTGTTTCTAGTTTGAACAAGGAGTCCTTAACTAATTTTTTACCCAGATTAGCGAAGTGTTTAAATGATTTGCAAATAAAAAATCCCAGAAGCATGGTATCTAATGCACAGAAGTCCTATGAACATGATATCTAAACATGATGATAATGACTTATTGATGATTCTTGGTTACGATTATGAAAAATGTACAGAATGACAATTGAGAGTGAAAGGCCTAGAAACATGATTTCTATATGCAGAGATGCGTGTCCTGAATAATGGAATCTATTGCACAAGCAAGTAAATAAGCCCTATGGACATGTTTTCTACCCATGCACTTAACTAAACATGCATTACCCTCCCAATATTCACTATAATCCCTATTGTTTATACAAATTATTACAACCAGATAATTAAAAATACAACAGTGAGAAAAAGAAAATAAGAAGTTACTCTATAGAGAGCCTTCAACCAGGCCCAAACCACCTCCAACCTCACTTCTTTCGAATTTCACATCCAGTACCAAGGTTTGGGTACGGCAAAGCTCCCTAAGGGTTCGTTTGATCCCCTGGCAATACCAGGCACCCAAAAAATGTCCCAATTAGACATTTTTAAACATTGGAAGCCAGCCTTGGACATCAGAGTTCCATGGGTGCTCGAGGCTCCCATGGAAGTGCTTACACCAAGGAGGCAAAACCTAGGGTTCTAAGAGTAGTGAAGATGTGATAGAATTGAGAAAGTGGAAAAAACAGTTGAGGGTCAATTTAAAAAAGCAGCAGAAGATAGTTTGAGAAAATAGTTTAAAAGGGCTAAAAGAGTTTAAGGAATTCTTTTAAAATCATTTGAACTAACCAGTCTAGAGCATTATACAAGCATGGCAAAAAGGGGAGGGAACAGATAAGCATAGTAAACTAAATCACACACAGGCAACACATTGGATAAAATCAGACATGGTTGCAAAGTAGGAGTTCAGTACCAAACTCTAACATAACCAAACTTAGGGAGAGGTTTTAGACTAATAAAATAGTCAAGCAGACCTGGACACATGGTAGTAGACACAAGGAAGGAAGAAAACGTGCATTGACGTAGGGAAGGGGTAAGGGGAACATCCTAAGACAAACTAAGTAAACTGGTAAGTGTATACTAATGACAGCAAGAGCAACAGAAACATAGGTAAAAGCACACAAGAAACAAGAAGAAGTGCAAAACAAGTAAAAGCATGTTGTTTTGGAAACTGTACAGCATAGGTAACATAGCAGTTGCAGATAATAGAACACAATAACAATGAGCAGTAGTGCACAATAAGAGCAAAGTATGTAGAGATGAGAGCAGCAAGGTGAGAGCAGCAGTGTGTAGCAAAGAGAGAATGATAGTATGCAGCAATGAGAGCAGCATGCAAACAAACCAAAGCAAATAATGCAGCAGACCCTTAGCAGTGCAGAAGTAAACAGCCAAGATTACTCAATCTTGGCTTTCAGCCGATGGAGTATTCAAATAGAAGAATAAGAGTGTGTAGAAACAGTAGAGAAAGAGAGAACACTGAGTATTTTGAAAGAGAGAGTTCAGAGAGTTTGAACATGTGCTTGTGTATGAGAGATATGCAATGTGTCTGTTGTGTTTTCAAAAGGAAAGGGGAAGGGTACTTATAATACTAGAAACGAGTGAATAAACAAGGCACCAAACTATAATTATGGAACGAGAGTCTATTACAATCCCATCAATGTAAGGATTTCCCTTTAATTAAGGAGTCCAAGATAAACGGTAACAAGCAGTAGATTTAAAGAAGGAGAAGAATCAATCAGACTCTACATTTACTCTAGTAAGAGTAGTAGAGCACATAATATGCAATAGGGGTTAGATACATAATAATTCAAGTAAGGAAAATGTATGCTGACGATTTTGAAAGCCTATTTGTGTGCAAATATGGTAAGGGAATACAAATTAATTCTGTCAATTAGTCAAAGAATCATTGACAAAACCAAAAATCAGAGGGAATGCTTATAAGTAAGGAAAGCACATCTAAATAAGGAAGTGGTTCAAAACAAATCATTTAAAAACGTCTGAGGAAAATCATATACAAATCATGGATTTCACAGAGATGCACAAATTAGTAGAATATCACATGAGTGATGAACCATTAAACCTATAAAGTTTAGTAGGGATGCAAATCAGAGAACCCTAAGCAAGGAGTCATGGAAGCAACAAAGGGTCAGAACCCTAGAAAGAAACTAAAGCAGGGAACTCAAATTGCCAAGGAAACCAAACAAACTCGTAACACAACAAGCACAAATGAACACATAATACTCACGAAAAGCAGAAGATATATACGATTTTTAAAAGGGTGAGAAACCCTAGCCAGAAAGTTTGAGCATGCAACTCAAAATTAACAATGAAACTAAATGCTCGCAACACGAATAAACCCAAACAACCACATAATACTTAAGAAAAGTAGGAGATATAGTGACTTTGAAAAGGATCAGAAAACCCTAGTTTTGAAAAAGAACAGAATCGTTTAAAACAGGAATACTCGTAACGATTGAGTAAGAAATAGTGTAAAACATGAAAATACGAGTCAAAAATTGTTAAAAATCAGAGGTATGAGATGTTTGGGTTAAGATTAGGGTTTCATAGGAAACCTGTGAGAGGGAGTAAGAGAAACCTGGCTGTGAAGCTCAAAGATAATGACATTTTTAGCATCATCGAACCAAAATCCATCGGAGAAAGGCCAGAATCGAACCTCGACGAAGCTTCAGTAACCATCTTCATGGTGGCGTCTTCCGGGTATTCAAACTTTGGAGAAAAGATGGTGATACAGGTACTCCATGGTTGCTGGAGATCGAGAGAGGTGAGGGAGGAGTGAGCCGGAGAGGCGATGGTCGTCATCGCAGAAGATGGAGAGAACCAGAAGGTTCTATAGGGCTGAGAGTCAGAGAGCATAGGTTAGAGAGATAGAGATGGGCTGGTGAGAATGAAGGGTTTGGGTGGTAATTAGATTTAATTAAGGAAAGAGAATCCGGGCCATTGATCGTATTTGATCAATGGCTCAGATACGGGTCGGGTTAGTTATAGGATTGGGCCGGGTTATTTAGTAAATTGGGCCATTTGAATTGGGCTTAAGAGTTGGCTGAAATAGGGGTTGAATTTGGCTACATGTTAAATAAAATGTGGGTATAGCTTAAATAGCCAATTTTCCCCAAATATAATTTTATAAAAATAGCAGATGATTTATAAAAAAATTCAATAAAATTAAAAAGACACTAAAATAGGTTCGGGAGTTGATTAAAAATATCGGGAAGGATTTTACACTTGAAATACTTATTAAATTGAGAAAATAGGCTAAAATTGCAATTTAATGCAATTTTAGTTTCAAACTACTTAATGGCTTTGTAAAATCTTGAAAAAATTACATAAATTATATTTTATATAAATGAGAGAATAAAATAATTTATTTACTCAAATAGCAAGGTTTGATGCCAAATATTAAATTTTATATTACATAATGAGCGGTAAATAAATTTTAAAATGCTTGAAAAATCGTAGAAAAATTCCAATCCCTTTGTGGATGCTTACATATGCATTCAGTAGCTATATTGAAAATATATTAGATACAAAAATACATAGGAAAAAATTGGGTATCAACAGCTGCCCCTCTTTACCTGAGGAGGATGAAAGAGTTGTCGGGTAAAGATAAGATGGCCAATTTTGACCGAAAGTGACAATTGTACGAGAGTATGCCAATGAAGATCCGAAAAGCGGACGCAGCGGGGTTTGAGATTTGGCAAGGATTCGAGGATCGGACGAGCCGCAGAGAACTGGAGCGAGAGTGCTCCTGCTGAGACAGATGTATCGGCCGATGTACCTGCAAATGAACGATGTGCGGATATTTTGCATAATTTAAATTTGATACAAGTTCCAATTGGACCGTGAATGCTGTCTTCGGAGTATTAGGATGGCGTCCTCAGACCATGACGTCCGGGCTATGAAGAGCATAAAAGTAAAGATTCGCATGCCAAGAAATGGTGTTCTCGGGCCATGCGGATGGTGCCTCCGAACTAGGACGCCTTTGAATAAATTGGCGATATTTCAGCCCATGAGAAGGTGGCATTATTTCAGTTGAATGAATGCAAGGGTGGTAATATTTCAACCAAAGAGATAATTTAAGTGTGGGGCGATATTTCAGCCCGAATAAGACAGGGCGGCGATTTTCAGCCAAAAAATGCAAAGCAAAGGAGATAGGGCTTAACCTCGGAAGGCAGAGAATAGCCTTATGTAATGCAAGATGGAGAGAGAGCTTAGTCTCAAAAGGCAGAAAATAGCCTTATGCAAGGATGGAGGCAGAGCTTAGCCTCGGAATGAAGAGAATAGCCTTATGCAAGGATGGAGGTAGAGCTTAACCTCAGAAGGAAGAGAATAGCCTTATGCAATGCAAGATGAGACAGAGCTTAGTCTCGAAAGGCAGAAAATAGCCTATTGCAAATATGGAGGCATAGCTTAGCCTCGGAAGGCAAGAATAGCCTTATGCAATGCAAGATGGAGACAGAGCTTAGTCTCGAAAGGCAGAAAATAGCCTTATGCAAAGATGGATGCAGAAATTAACCTCGGAAGGCAGAGAATAGCCTTATGCAATGCAAGATGGAGACGGGGCTTAGTCTCGAATGGTAGAGGATAGCCTTATGCAATGCAAGATGGAAATAGAGCTTAGTCTCGAAAGGCAGAAAATAGCCTTATGCAAAGATAGAGGCAGAGCTTAGACTCAGAAGGCAAAGAATAGCCTTATGCAATGCAAGATGGAGATAGAGCTTAGTCTCGAAAGGCAAAGAATAGCCTTATGCAATGCAAGATGGAGACAGAGCTTAGTCTCAAAAGGCATAAAATAGCCTTATGCGGGATGGAGGCAGAGCTTAGCCTCAAAAGGCAGAGAATAGCCTTATACAATAAAAGATGGAGACAGCGCTTAGTCTCGAAAGGCAGAAAATAGCCTTATGAAAAGATGGAGGCAGAGCTTAGCCTCGGAAGGCATAGAATAGCCTTATGCAATGCAAGATGGAGACAGAGCTTAGTCTCGAAGGGGAGAAAATGGCCTTATGCAAAGATGGAGGCAAAGCTTAGCCTTGGAAGGCAGAGAATAGCCTTATGCAATGCAAGATGGAGACAGAGCTTAGTCTCGAAAGGCAGAGAATAGCCTTATTCAATGAAAGATGGAGACAGAGCTTAGTATTGAACGGCAGAAAATAGCCTTATGCAAAGATGGAGGCAGTGCTTAGCCTCGGAAGGCATAGAATAGCCTTATGTAATGCAAGATGGAGGCATATCTTAGTCTCAAAAGGTAGATAATAGATTTATGCAATGCAAGATGGAGAAAGAGCTTTGTGTCGAAAGAAAAAAAATAGCCTTATGCAGGATGGAGGCAGAGTTTAGCCTCGAAAGGCAGAGAATAGTCTTCTGCAATGCAAGATGGAGACAGAATTTAGTCTTAAAAGGCAGAAAATAGCCTTAAGCAGGAGTGTAGAAAATGTAAAGGACAGGATGACGATGATTTTCTTAGCTGATAGATGATTGCGATATTGATTACTGTTGGGGTAGCATTGAATATGGATAGTAAGCCTTCGTCAGGTAGGTAGTGTCTTTGTTTTGTAAGACTCATGCATCGCCTAGTTGCATCTCGGGTTCCTACATCCAAAGAAAAATCGTGAGTTCTGCAAAGGAGAGGTTAGTTCGCATCCTTCGACCCAGGGCGCTCTGTACCTCCTTGGGGCAGCGTTGCTGAACGATAGCGATCCAAATGATTTCATGAACAATTTTGGCAAATATGATGCAAATGTGTATATGAAATAAGGCAAAAGATAGTTTTTGTTTTATGATGAACCACAACTGCAACGCGGTTCAAGGTATGACAACCTCGCTAGCTTCGGAATTTTGAGGGTCCTCCTCAAAATTCTGCCCCAATTGACTAGGTTGATGCTGATGACGGTGGTGTTGGATGACTGAAAGCGGATTGATCTTAGAATTTTGAGGGTCCTTATCAAAATTCTGCCCCAGTTTACTCGGTCAATGCTGATACGAAAGTTGACAAACTGACTTCGGAATTTTGAGGGTCCTCCTCAAAATTCTACCCCAGTTCCAAATGCGGGGTAAAATGGAATTTTATTAATGATGTGACCAAACCCATAGGGCTGCCTACGTATCCCCTCTTAAACGGGTATCAGGTCAGACGTAGTTCAAGTTACATTATTAAGAAAGCATAGTGATTAAATGTAATATCTCTTCTTTGCATTAGAGTTGATTGGTTTTGGCCAGATTTCTCCATCCATCTCTTCAAGGATAAGGTCTCCTCCAGATAAAACCCGGTGAACCATGTACGGACCCTGCCAGTTAGGAGGGAACTTCCCTTTGGCCTCGTCTTGATGCGAAAATATTTTCTTCAACACCAACTGTCCTGGTGTAAACTTTCTCGGTCGGACTCTCTTGTTGAAGGCTCTAGACATTCTGTTCTGATATAAGTTCCCATGGCAGACGGTGTTCAGTCTTTTCCCATCTATAAGGGCTAACTGGTCGTATCGAACCTTGACCTATTGTGCGTCATCTTACTCAGCCTCTTGTATGATTATTAAGGATGGAATCTCTACCTCAGCAGTAATCACTGCCTCTGTACCATAAACCAGCATGTAGGGATTTTCCCCGGTTGATGTGAGTACTGTAGTACGATAACCCAATAGAGCGAATGACGACTTCTCATGCCACTGCTAATGTTTTTCGATCATTTTCCTTAGTATCTTCTTGATATTCTTATTGGTTGCTTCCACAGCTCCATTCATATGAGGTTTATAAGCGGTAGATTTCATGTGCCTGATCTGTAAAGTTTTACACATCGCTTTCATCAAGTCATTGTTGAGATTGGAACCATTATATGTGATGATCGACTCTAGGATCCCAAACCGATAGATAATACGATCTCGGACAAATTCTTCCATGACTTTCTTGGTTACTTCTTTGTATGAGGCTGCTTCAACCCATGTAGTGAAGTAATCTATTGCCACTAAGATGAACCTGTGTCTGTTTGATGTGGCAGGCTCGATTGGTCCAATAACATCCATTCCCTAGGCGGCGAATGGCCACGCTGAGCTCATTGCAGTGAGCTCGTGCGGAGGTACCTTTATCATATCCGCATGTATCTAACATCGGTGACACTTTCGGACATACTGAATGTAGTCTGTCTCTATAGTCATCCAGAAATATACTGCTCGGAGTATCTTCTTTGCTAGAACAAAACCGTTCATGTGCGGCCCACAACTCTCTGAATGCACTTCCTCCAATAACTTGGTTTCTTCTGTTGCATCGACACATCTTAATAGTCCCAGATTGGGATCCTCCGATACAGGATTTCTCCGCTGTGAAAGAAATTGTTGGACAGCCTTCGAAGCGTGCGCTTCTGAGTAGCATTAGCAAGCTCTGGGTATTCACCTGTTGTTATATAACTTTTGATGTCGTGGAACCAGGGTTTTCCGTCGGCTTCTTCCTCAACATGTTCACAATAAGCCGGTTGATCCTGAATTCTGCCCTGGATAGGGTCGATGAAATTTGTGTCTGGATGTTGAATCATGGATAATAAAGTTGCTAGAGCATCAGCGAACTCATTCTATGTTCTCGGAACATGCTGGAATTGTGTTTTTCTTAACCTCTTTCTCAACTACTATATGTGATGCAAATAAGGGAGTATCTTGGAATTCTTGGTTGCCCACTCTTCTCGGACCTGGTGTATGAGTAGGTCTAAATCCCTAATCACTAGCAACTCCTTGATGTTCATATCAATGGCCAGTTTAAGCCCCAAGATGCAAGCTTCATACTCGGCCATGTTATTTGTGCATGTGAACCTGAGCTTGGCGGATACTGGATAATGCTGACCAGTTTCAGATACCAGAACTGCTCCAATGCCAATTCCTTTGAAATTCGCAGCTCCAAATTTTAGGTGGGTTGGGTTAGTTATAGGATTTGGCTGGGTGATTTAGTAAATTGGGTCGTTTGAATTGGGCTTAAGAGTTGGCTGAAATAGGGGTTGAATTTGGCTACATTTTAAATGAAATGTGGCTATAGTTTAAATAGCCAATTTTCCCCAAATATAATTTTATAAAAATAGCATAATATTTATAAAAAAATCCAATAAAATTACAAAGACACTAAAATAGGTTCAGGAGTTGATTAAAAATATCAGGAACGATTTTATACTTGAAATACTTATTAAATTGAGAAAATAGGCTAAAATTTCAATTTAATGTAATTTTAGTTTCAAACTGCTTAGTGGCTTTGTAAAATATTGTAAAAATTAAATAAATTATATTTTTATTTAAATAAGAGAATAAAATAATTTATTTACTAAAATAGCAAAGTTTTTTATGCCAAATATTGAATTTTATAGTACATAATGAGTGGTAAATAAATTTTAAAATTCTTGAAAAATCGTAGAAAAATTCCAAACCTTTTGTAGATGCTTACATATGCATTCACAAGCTATTTTGAAAATATTTTGAGTACAAAAATACGTAAGGAAAAATTGGGTATCAACACATAACTGTCATTAGCTTCTCAAATCTCTGATCATCTCTTTCGTCTCCAAAACCCTCAAAAATTCCCAAAATTTTCTTAAGCCTTCCACAAATTCTTCATCCAAAATGACTAATCCTCAAGACAATCCAGGAACCCCACCACCAGTGTCACCCAACACCACCTCATCCTATGCCCCTCCTGTTGAAACCCCAAACCAAGATTTCGTCGGACAAAAATGATAGCTAGGAAAGCAGTAGCGACTGGACCTTTGAGAAAAGCTTTAAACGAGAGGTTGCAAGCCAGTCAAAAGAAAGAATCTCAAGAAAAAGTCACTGATTCCAGCTCTGAGTCGGATCAATACATCCCTGCAAGCGAGGGAGATGAACCTGGGTCTTCTAATATTTGTACACCTCAAGAAAACCCAACTGAGGTAAGAACATGTCCTATTCCGGTGGATGTAGGTGAAAAGGTAGAAAACAGATTTGTCTTTATTGGGGTTGTTAAGGATATTTCTAGAAATGAGTATGTAAAACAAATGAAGAATAGGAGGAAGAAGGTGTTGTCTATCTGTGGAAGTGGGGGAAATGGGGTATCACATTCAGGGGGAAGTGAATCTGGGGAAGCTGCAGAAGGGTTGGTAGACTTAAGTAAACAAACTGGTAAACCCAGTCCATCAGCGGAGGAAACCTTGGATGACATGATGAAGAAGGTGGGGGATATCTATGATCCCATGAAACGAAAGGCTTCATCACTTAGAACTCTTTTTGCTGCAAAACCAACAAATAAATCCAACACTGCATCACCCAAGATTTCTCCTAGGGGTAGAACAACAAGAAGCAAAGTGAGAGAGAGTGAAGCTGAGTGAAAGAGGGCACTAGAGGAGAGTAGGAAGAAAATAATAGAAAAGGGAAAAGGGAAGGTTGGTGAGAGTTCGGAAACTGTGGCTGAGGAGGATAAAGAGGTGATGGAACAGGTCCATCCAGCAAAACAAACTACTGAGAAGACTCCTATTGCTAAATCTAAGAAGACTAGGACTTCTTCCAAGAAGTCTTCAAAAGTTGTACCTGCTGAGTCCTCCCTTGCAAAAAGAAAAAGATCCCCCTCTAAAGCAAACAAGTGAAAATGGTTGTACAAGAATAAGAAAGTGATGAAGAATAAGAAGAAGATGACTCTGAGAATGAGCAGGATAGATATGCCAATTTTGGCAAAAGAAAAATTCTGAAGGGTAGGCTGCTGAAAGACATGGAGAAACCAGGCGTGATGAGGCTTCTAGCATCTCTGGAAGCTCAAGGTTGGAAGGACATGGTCCTTCAGTTGAATGGGAAGCTGGCTAGAAAGGAACTGGTTGAGTTACATGGCAAATGGATCAGTGAAGAATGGTCTGGTGACCAATACTGTAAGGGGGTTAAGGTAAAGTTCAATGCTGAAAAGCTGGGGAAGATTTTGAATATCCCTTGTGAGGGATATGATGATTACACAAGGCATAGGTGGCCTTGCTTGGATGAATTTCCTTCAGAGCTGTAGATAACAAGAAATTTTTGTGACACCCAGTCAGAGGCAGAAGTGCCTGAGGCCAGGGCAGTGCAAAAGAGTGAGATGAGGCCTGAGCACAAGGTGCTCTTTGAGTTTGTCAACAAATGCCTCCTTCCCAGACATGAAAGAAGGCACACTGCTAACTATATGACCTGGTGTTCATGCAGTGCTTGGCTGAAAGTAAGCAAATCAACTGGCATGTGTTCATGGTGAAGCTGCCGGAAAGGGTAATCAATGGTTCAGAGGCTTATGTCATCCCCTGCGGATTTATTTTGACTACTATCCTTGAACGACTAAATGTTCCCTTGAAAAATTGGGAGATGGCATCCAGCAAGCAGCACTTTGGCATCAAGACCCTTCAAGCCTGTGACTATCTGCTCAGCATTACCCCTGTTGAACCTGGTTTATCTGCTGAGACCCCTGTGAACAGCAAAGTCAGGTCCTTAGTTCAGGAGGTTGGAATGAAGGATGCTGAAATAGCAAGGCTTAATGACAGGGTGGCAGAATTGGAGGAAGAAAGGAATGGGTTTAGAGCTGATCTTTCCAAAGAAAAAGAGAAAAATGAAAGCATGCTACAAAAAATGCTAAACCTGTTGAAAGCCCAACCCTCCAGCTCTTCTAAGCCTTAGGTGTCCAGTGCTCAGTGTCCAGTCTAGTTTCCCCTTCAGTGTCAAGTTTATGTGGTTCTTGGTCTGTTTTTCTTTTTGCTCATGGTTGGAAGTTTTATTTTTTCTTTTTGTGGACTTCATCATAGGAACATCTCTGTAATCAATGAATAAGCTTTTCTGGTTCTTGTTAATCTTGTTCTTAATAGTTATTTTTGAGTTGATTTTTGATTAACTTGAACATGTGTTCACTTGCAGTTGCCCCAGCGGCCATGAGTATAAATTAACTTTGAGGATTTACATTATTTATGCAACTTTTCGATGATGCCAAAAGGGGGAATATATTGTGCTTAAAAATTTTCTCTGAACTAGTGATGTTTATGACCTAAATCTGACCTCCTTAATGATAAGTTACATCATTTTCTAAGTGTTGATTTCAGCCAAGCTTACAGGTTCCCTGATCACAATAAGCACAGAGTTTCTCATCATCAAAAATGGGGAAATTGTTGGCCCAAGTTTCAGTTGAGTTTTCAAGATTGACAAATGAACTGATAGAAGGACCTGGTCCATCTTGTACTACACAGCCTGAATCAACCAGTGCACATGCAGAGCATATGAGGAAGATAATGCACCAAAGATCACGCATCAATATCTTCTGAATATAATCAAAATTGTTGCATTTGGGATAAGAAGGACAGTCTCCTTATGTGAAGAGAACTTAATCCTAAGTTAGGATAAGAGTTGGAGTTTGTGTTGGCTAAGGACTCGAATTGTGTACGAATGAGAAGTGGAGTCTTAATCAAACTCTAAATACTCACTCAATATATGATTACGTTAGTTCTATTTTAGAGCAACACACACAAGAAGAAGTAAAACATATTTGAGAGCAAAAAGAGCGAGTCTGATTTGCACGCAATATATGCAAGTTACAAGTGTGTACGTCTACAGCTACATGAACCTAGAGAAGAACCAGTTCCATCTGAGTGTTTTATTTCTAGTTCAATTATAGTAGGTTTTATATTGTACCTTTCAGCTTTCCTAGAAGCAATCGTATTAGGTACTTTGTGTCATCAAGTTAGAGTTAACTTGATAGTGTCGCAGCAGCTGAGGCTGTGTGCCACACTGGGATTAGAGTTTAATCCTTAGGATTACAAAGAGTTTTTGTAAATGCTGTTTTGGCTCATTGAATTTTAGTGGAGTTTGGGAAAATCCAACTGAGTAGTAGGTCCTGGATTTTTCACCTTTTGAGCCAGATGTTTTTCACGTAAAAATATATGTGCACTTTACTTTCAGATTTTATTATTCCGCAAACTGCAGTAGTTAGAACACTTAGAAGAACCAGGTTCTTCTAATTCATAAATTAGTTACCAAACAAATCACCCCCCCCCCTTGTGTGGTATTGAAATTTATTAACATCCACGTGTCTCTCCCTTTTTCGATGACGAAGGCCGAAGGCCGCTAGGGCTTCTAATTCTTTGTTGTAGGAGGGACCATCGACTTTGCAGGAGATGATGATATTTCCTTGTCGATAGATGGGAGAGACAAAGGCATTGCTAAAGATGGTTATTTGATGGGTTCAGACATTGATACTATTTACCTGAGGATGATGAAAGAAAGGCTTACCCAACTTGAGGTAAGGTTGGAGGGGTCTGCAAGGACCATCGTTATCCCCATAGAGTGTGGTCTGTTGAATAATATGGAGAATGTATTCCCTTCCCTCGGCCTTTTTTGCTATGACGAAGAAGGTAAAACCCTCAGAGAGTTGGACGATGTTACTCTATCAAGGAGCATTGCCAGCATTTCCCTCAGGGTGAGTATTTTAGGGTTTCGTCTTTCTAAATATAGTGCTTTTTTAGTGTTTCTCCTTTGTTTGAGTGGGCGTCATCATTTTTTCTTTTCTTCTTTTTCTTTTTATGATTTCAGATCATGTTATTGGAGATTGAAAGCGCTCAAAGGGAGGAGAAGCGTAAGAAAATATTTGAGAAGTTGAGCATAAATATTTTGAGTATCACGGCAAGTACCGGGATATTGCAAGCATTTTGGCGATAGAGAAAACTTGCAAGCCCTTTGTGATAAGGTGAAGGAGAAGGATTACGAGCTGGTGAGGGTCAACGAGAAGTGTATTTACCTTGAAGGGAAGTTGAGAGGTAAGGAGGAAGAGCTCGAAGTCAGTAAAGGGGTCGAAGCCCAGTGTAGCGATCTCCATGCTCAGGTGGTTTCACTGTGTGCCTAGCTCGAGGAGTGTCAATTCAAAGCTGATGTTCCAAGTGGCAAGGCCGCCGAGAAGGCAGACGATCTTGAGAGGGTGGAGGCTTTGAAGAAGGTGGAGTCTTTTGAGGTAGTGATTGAGACTTTCTGTTCTAAGCGAGAAATGAGTTAGCAATGACAAGGCTTAAAGAAGAGCATCTCGGTGAGAGGATTGGAGAGTTTGAGAAAGATTTTTCTAGCCTCTATGACCGAGTTGTGGCTCTTGAGGCCGAGAAGGCCCGATTACTGGAGCAACCATCCTCTTCACATACTTTACATTTTCCTAATGTTCTGCGAGGGTTTTATGAGGAGCGGATTCATGACGAGGCCCAGTTAGATGTGTTTTGAGATTTGCATACGGTGGGATCTATTTCTGAGGCTGCTTATGAAAATGCTCATATTAAGGATCGTGCAGCTCGAGTTGCTTGCGGGTATGACCCTGCTACACTAGAGGCCAGTGAGGAGATGGGGGCGAAGGTGTAGACCGTCTCAATGAGAATGCATGGAATGATGTTGATGTCCTGAGGGTGAAGGCGGCGATGGTGAGGGTGCTAATGGTCAAGGAGGCGCCATTATTGAGGGCCAAGTCAGCGGGGATTTCATAGGCCGTGATGGAGGTGGCCAGTAGTTTTCTCTTTTGGTTTTTGTATATATTTTTTTGTAGGCTCATGTATTTTATCGGCATCTTCGTGAATTTGTAAAAAAATGTTTATGAAATGGATTATCTAGATTTATTTCTGCGTCTATATCTCTTTATGTGGTTGGTTTTTCTATACTTGCATGTTTGAACTTGAGTTTGATTACGGCCGAGGGTCGATAGGTGTTAGTTCGAACAAGGTCGAACTTAACCTAAATTTGATTGAGGCCGAAGGCCGGTAGGTGTTAGTTTGAACAAGGTCGAACATAACCTAAATTTGATTATGGCCGAGGGTCACTAGGTGTTATTTCTAACAAGGTCGAACTTAACCTAAATTCGATTACGTTTGAGGGCCGGAAGGTGTTGGTTTGAACAAGGTTGAACATGACCTAAATTCGACTATGGTCGCGGTAGGTGTTGGTTCAAACAAGGTCGAACATGACCTAATTTCGACTATGGTAGAGGGCTGATAGGTGTTAGTTCGAACAAGGTCAAACATAACCTAAATTTAGAAAGATATGCCTATAAGTGCAAAGTTTGCCGAAACCATAAACTCTAAGATTTGTTGCCTTGGCCGTACACTTGGAAAAATAACAATAAACTTCAAGCGTTGTTGCTTTGGTCATACAGTTCGAGAAATTTAAAAAAATTCGGGCGTTGGCTGGCATTCCAGTCCTAGTCTATCTAGTCGCTTCATTGGTTGAACTGGAAAGTGCTTGAGAGGCCAAGAAATGAACTAGCCATTCTGATCCTATCTTTGCGTACTCTAAACTAAAGTTCCCTTCATCGCCTCATTAAAAACCTCCTTGAGAAAACCTATTTGGGACAAAACTCAAGAGATGTAAAAAAGAGTACGCATTGGGGGACACTTTTTCTCTTAAAAATTAAAGTACTTGAGGTGGGTAATATTCCAGTTGTTTGGTAGTAGCTTTCCTTTCATTATTTCTAGTTGGAATAACCCTTTGTTCGCTTTTGCCGTGATTTTGTACGGCCCATCCCAATTAATTCCTAGCTTTCCTTCCCCTAGGTCTTTGCTTGCTTGTGTTTTAGTTTTAAACACGTAGACCCCGACTTTGAGCAGCCTGACCTTTGCTTTATTGTTATAATTGTGCTTCGCTCGTTTGTTTTTGAGCAATCATTCTTATGTAGGCCATGTATCTTCGTTCTTCGACTTCGTCCAGCTCATGCCTTCAGCTTTTGTTGTTGCTTGTACCGCTCTCATGGGAGTACCTTAGGCTGGGTTCCACAAACTCGACTAGTATTACTGCATCGGTCCCATCGATCAAATTGTGTGTTTTTTTTGGTGTCTCTCATGTGCTTGTTTTTGGTGTTATTCGATAGGCCCACAACACTTCTGGTAATATTTTTGATCATATTTCCTTGGCGACTTCAAGATTTTTCTTTATGATGTTCAGTATCGACTTATTGGAGGACTATGCTTGCTCGTTGCCCCCGGGGTGGTATGGCATCGAGATTATTCTTTTGATATTCCATTTTTCAAATAACTCGGCGATCTTCTTTCCTATGAACTGGGGTCCATTGTTGTAGCTGATCTCTTTAGGGAGTCCGAACGAACATATGATGTTTTTCCATATAAAGGCGATCACTTCATGTTCACGTATTTGAGTGAATGCTCCTGCTTCCACCCATTTAGAGAAATATTCAGTTAAAACTAAAAGGAATCATGTGTTACTTTGCCTTGCCGGTAGTGGGCCCACGATGTCCATTCCTCATTTGTTAAACGACTAAGGTAAGGTGGTCAAGTGGAGGTGTCGCCCACTTGATGAATCATTAGGGTGTATGTTTGGCATTGCTCGTATTTGTTTACAAATTCTGCGGCCACCTTTTTCAAGGTGGGCCAGTAGTATCCTAGCTATGTGAGGCATTTTATCAGAGCTTGATTGTCGGAGTGAGCTCCACAATGGCCGGAGTGGACCTCTTCAAGGACGCATCGGTTATGGTTTGGGCCCAAGAATTTTTCTAGAGGGCTGCCATAAGTTCTCTTATACAGCTCGTTGTTGATGATATTGTACCTGGATGATTGAATTCTCAGTTTCTTGGCTTCTTTTTTATCATCTAGGAGTATGTCTTCCTAAAATACGTAATAATACGCATGCACCAGTCCCAAGTTAATCTTATGGTTCTTACCTCGACTTCAAGCGATGATTTGAGGAGATGGACTATATTTTGTCTCCGGTTGCAATGCTTTTGGTGGTTGCGGCTAGTTTAGTGGGGTTGTCTGCCTCAGCATTCTGTGCTCAGTGAACTTGGTCGAGCTAACATTCGTCGAACTCGGGAAGCATCTTGGAGATTTCCATCTAATATTTTGCAATATTTGCTCTTTGATTTGGCAAGTCTCTGTGACTTGGTTGGCTACAAGTTGGGAATCACAGTGCAGTTTTAACTGTTTGCCCCATACTTGAGTGATAGTCTCAAACTTGCAATTACGACCTCATATTTGGCCTAGTTAACAGTCATATATGGGTATATTATGGACTAGAGAATTAATTTTCCTATTGGGACTTAGAGTAAGAGTCCCAGTAGGTACCCTGACACATTGGATGTTCCAACGATATATAGGACCAGAGGTCTTGTGCTTTGGGGGGGTGTTTGAGTAGTTTCTCTTTTAACTTTGAGCATTACCTTTGCGTTAAAGTTGGCGACGAAGTCAGCGACCACTTGCGACTTTATCACTATTCATGGTTGGTGCATGATATTGTGCACGCTTAACTCTATGGCCCACTTGGCCAACCTTCCTGATAGCTCGGTTAAAGAAGAATGCTTCTCAAGGGGAAATTCGTGACGACCGAGATGGGATGGCATTGGATATACGTACTAAGCTTTGGTGAAGCTACGACTAAGGCGAGGGCCAATTTTTTTAGGTAAGGATACCTCGTCTCAGCATCAAAATAATGTTTTTCTAATGTAATAGATGGGATTGCATACCTTTCTTTTCTTGAATCAAGACTGCGCACATGGCTACTTTATATAAAGTAAGGTAAATGAGGAGATGTTCCTCTAGCTCTGGTTTTGAAAGTAGTGGTGGCGATGAAAATTATGCTTTTAATTCCTTCAAGTCTTGGACGCACTTAGAAGTCCATTGGAAGTTGTTATCCTTCTTAATTACGACAAAGAGTTTGTGACATATATCCGAGGGCCTTGAAATGAACCTTGAAAGGGTGGGATTCGGCCAGTCAGCCTTTGAACTTGCTTTTTAGTGGTTAAGTGTTCCGGTATTCTCTCGATGGCTTTGATTTGGTTAGGATTGACCTCGATTCCTCTTTGTGATACCAGAAAACCTATAAACTTTCCTGAGGAGACGCTAAATGCATACTTTTTGGGATTCAGCTTCATTCTGTCTCGTCCGAGTATATCAAAAGTTTCTCTCAGATGGTCGATGCGGTCTTCTTTCCTTTTGGACTTGACCAGCATGACGTCTATATAGACTTCCATTGATTGATAAAATGGTCCTTAAACATCCTCGTCACCAGCCTTTGGTAAGTCACTCTCGCATTCGTTAGCCCGAAGGGCATAATCCTATAGAAATAAGTTGATGGGTGATAAATGTGGTTTTCTCCTGGTCCTCTTCCTCCATGAGGATTTGATTATAACATGAATAAGTGTCTAAGAAGCTCAATAATTTGCGCCCTGGCTATCGCATCGATGAGTTGGTCGACATAGGGAAATATAAACGAATACTTGGGGCATGCTTTGTTCAAATCTGTGAAATACACGCACATCCACCATTTCCCATTCTTCTTTTTTACCATGACCATCTTGGTGACCCACTAGGTTGCATCGACTCCCTGATGGAGCCATTCTCCAATAGTTTTTCTACCTCTTCACTACCGCATCAATAATTATGGAGTTAAACTTACCTTTGACATGTCTTACCGGAGGCGGAATGGGTCGACATGTAGTTTTTGTGTGGCGATTTCCTTTGGGATACCTGACATATCTGCATGTTTGAAAGCAAGTAAATCTGTGTTAGTTGTTAAGAATTGATGAAATTTACCTGGTTCTGGAAGTTTGCAGCTGATGTAAGCTTTCTTGTTGTGGTCGTTGAGGTCTAATTGAACGGGGTCGAGGTATCCTATGGACGATCCTGCAACTTTGACCATATCAGGGTCTCTGATGACATCTACATTGTCGTTACATATCGACCTCGAGCCTATTAGTTTCTATGACTATTTTTCTTTATCCCTTTTTTTGTTGAGTGATTGTGTTGTCTAGGGAGATGCGGTAGCATTCCCGATACATGCGTCGTTTCCCTTGTATGCTGAATATTCCCCACGAAGTTAGGAACTTGTTGACCTGGTTTAGCTTGAAGGGACGACTCTCATGGTGTGTGTCCATGGTTGCCCTATTATGGCATTGTATGTTGTATCTTGGTCCATGACGTCGAACATGGTTTCCAGAGTGATGCCACCAGCCGTAATGAAAGTGTGATTTTACCACATGTTCGCTCCACTGCATTGTTAATACTAGTTAGCATGATGCAACACGACACTATCTTATCTTCGAGTTTCATCTGTGCAAATACTCAAGAATGGATAATGCACGCTTTGCTTCCATCGTCTACCATAATGCGTATCACATCGGTATCTAAAATTCATAAAGTAATAACAAGGGAATCATAGTGAGGAAAAGACAAACCATTGGTATTCGACTTATTGAAGATGATACTCTCTTCGAGTTCGTCATTCTGTTCATGGGTAATTGACCGTATGAGTCGTGGGTACTGGTGAACTTTGCATTGTTTATGGGAGCATCGGCGCCGCCACCGATGATCATGTGGATGGTACAAGTTGGTGAGGGCAGCTTCGGTGGTCCTTGATAATGTTTACGTCCTCTGGCAAAGTTGGTCCTTCCCCGGTCGCTCAATAACTCTTTGAAGTGTCATTATCGTAACATGTTTATGACCTCTTGCCTTGGGGCAATGAAATCGTCTGTTTTGTGCCCTTGTTCTTGGTGGAATTTGTAGAGGGTGTCTTACTTTCTGGTACTCGGATCTGACCTCATCTTTTGCGGCCATTTCACCTTTGGTCCGAGCATCTCCAGGGCATAATCTATCTCTGTAAGAGACACACAAAAGTTGTGAGTGATTAATAAATGGGGCATACCTCTTTCATTCCGATGAGTCCTTGTCCTTGGTCTGGGCAGGCCTTCTTCGTAGCGCGGGAGGGGATGAAACAACCTATCTGACATACGGTTGATGTCATTCCCTGTTAGATCGTGGAGCTACGAGATCTCTTCTAGTGTATTTCTTTGATATTTTTTGGATTCAGCATGTACCGAGGTTAGTCGATGAGTTGGTCCATTGAGGTCGTCCTCGTCTCCTCAGTCATCGGCATAATATACATTGTGTATTTCCTCCCAAGTGGTTGTGGGTACTTCATCAGTCAACTTAGATCTTTGGTCGCCCTAGAACCGTCCATGCTCAGCCCATTCTGAAAGGATGCATCCGTCATTCCTTCTGACACGTTTGGCAGGGTCATCCTTACTCGGTTGAACCGGACAAGGAAGTCTCTCAATCCCTTTCCGGGAGACTGTTTAATAACAAATATGTCATTCACTCTCATCTTGGCCTTCTTAACCCTATCGTTAGCTGCTACGAACTTTTAGGCCATCTCTTCGAAAGTTTTTATGGAACGCACGGGTAGATGTGAATACCATATTATTGCTCTTCCCGTGAGGGTTTTACCAAATATTTCAAAAAAAATAGAAGACACTTGTTCTTTGGCGAGGTCATTGTCTTTCACAGCGGTGATGTAGTGAGTCACATGATCTTCAGGGTCGGTTGTGCTATCATATATTCTGAGGCATGGCGGCATTTTGAATATTTTTTGGTATGGCATGTGGGAGACATCATCACTGTATGACTTCTCGACGAACCGACCAGCATCTCTCTTCGGCAAGAGCTTAGGGGCGCCCAGTATTTTATTGACCCTTTCTTGGTGTTCTTTTATTTGATCCCGGGGTGATGTTCTCATTCTTCATTTCCTCCATCCTTTTCAGAATACCGCGAGAGTGTCGTTACCTGCACTATTAACGACATTGTGAATAATAACTATCATTGGAGGGGGAGGGATTTGGTTGTGCTGCTCGTTTACTGGTTGTATGATGCAAGCCCTTGCATTTTATATAGCTGTGTCCCGAGCAGGTTTGTGGAGGATGCTGGTTAGTGTGTCAGTTATCCATGCCTCAAGGAGTTTTTTTTACAGTCGGGGGTATCACCTTCGCCACATATGTGAAGGCTACCTTACTAAGAGATTTCGTGATGCTATAGTGATGAGGAGGTGACCCATCTCGTCTAGGGAAGGCATTGGGTGTTGCATCTTCGTCAGCCGTTCACAGCTTTCATTGATGACGTTCATGAGGTTGGCTGGGAGGTCACTTTTTATTCTCGTCCTTTCTTATCTATTACCTGCCATATTGGGATTTGTGCAGACAAAGAAAGGAGATCTTGTTCTTGTGTTTTCTTTTATGTTAGTGACTCTTGTTAGCCGTAGATCTAGAAGAAACAAAAAATCTAACTAGGAAATCCCCGCAGATGACACCAAATTGTTTGACCAAAAGGTATAATTCTTGGTTCAAATAATTAAATTTATGTGATAAGGGGTTAAATCTAGTTAGCAATAATATTTCTAGATGCTAGTTTCGAAAGCTTGATTAACGTTGGATAGATCTGGTAGATGTACAATAATAGTGTGCAATAAACATTCCAATTAACATGAGTTCTAATAGAGCATTTAATATAAATGGATAACAATAAATGATATTTACGTAAATAGAAGGAGTGATTCGCCCAATAAATAATGAACTAGGTGGTTATCCCTATTGACAATGATGAATGACAGATAAATCCTTGAATGTTCGAATTATTCTCGAATCTGATGGAAAGTGTGGAATAATTAGACAACAATCTTGATGAAAATATCCTTCTTGTATCTTCTTAAAAGAGAGAATCTTTAGCTAAAAGATTGTTCTTACAGATGAATCTCACGTACCTCACATCATTGGCCCCTCTTTCAATATATATGGGACGTATTTCTAACAAACCCTAATAGTACAAACTGTAGAGAATATTCGCTAGAATATTCCTTTAATATATTATTTCGAAAACTAGCTATTACAACTTCATCAACGGTATTCGACCTCGCCTATTATCGACATCTCGTCCACGGCTCCAGTCAACTCCTCAGCTACTTGTATTTTTTGCATCCTGGCCCACCTCGACTAATGACGATTGCTTCATGGCCCACCTCGACTAATGACGACTCGAAATTCTTCCTTCATGGTAATCTTATTTCGATTATTATCTAACAGATTTCAACCCATAGATACCCGATACTTAATCCTGGTTGGGGTAGGATTCACTTTCGCGTAAGAAATACATGTATTTCATATATATTGACCTAGCAGACACGTGTATTGGATAATATTGGTATATCTTTATTGCTAACTTAAATACCAGGTTTGTAAGAAAATAAAGTTATAATCGAAGATAATTTTAAGGGAAGAATTATATTTTTCCTTATTCTTCCTCTTTTTTTGGGATAGTAATAGCCGATATATATAAAAGCTAGATAATGTTTAGTTGGTTACAGATAGTAGTAAAAATATAGCACATTGGTAGATTATCACATGCAATACATTGATTGACTAGGGTTCTTAGCCTACTACATACATCAGTAGATAAAGTTTTAAATAAAAGGCAAGCTCCATTTTCTTCCGTAGTTAATTGTTTCTTCACAAAAGGAGAAGGTGTTGCATGGAGTTTTGGATACTAGGGATAGAGCTGCTTGTAGCTTTCTGATGCAGCGTCTTTAGCTAGGATATGTACGACTAGATTGCCTCCCCGAAAATTATTGTAGGGAAATGTCACCATAAAATAACAATAATAATAATAATAATACTGAAATAATATTATTTGTGAGCGGAAATACTCCAACTAGCTTGAGTCGTACTAGCCACTGTCCTAAGAAACTATTTGAGTAATGTGAAATGTTTCTCCAGGATTAAACAAGCTTACCTCTATTAAGGAGGATACAGGAATCAAATATTAATTTTCAAATCCAGCAATTAATAAAAAATAATAAGACCAACTAATATTAAATATTAATTAAATATTTGGAAGAGAGAGGAGAGAGACGTATGAGAATGTCTTTTTCATGATGAATGAATTGGTTTTAAGGGAGGACCATTTTATAGCCAAAAATGCATAAGCCTTCTCTTGCCATTTGTCAAATTTCTTGACATTTGTCAAAGCCCATTACCATTTGTCAAGACAATGGCATGCATCTTGACAAATATTTGTCTTTTAGAACAATTGCATGCATCTTGACAAGAATTTGTCTTCTAGAAGGCCAAATCAACTTTAAAATATTGGCATTGTCCCCCACTATTTTAAAGACTTTCAAAAATAAATTTGCTGGATTTGAATGGTCCAAATGCAGTAGGTTTGGTGTCTTCTGGACTATGAACCAAACGTAGACCAATAAAATTTTACTCACAGAATTACTGTTGAAATATAATATTTCTATGAACCAATAGTCATTACTATAAGTCGGAGATTTTAATCAATCACATTTTGACCTCGGGTTATTTTGTTGTTCAACGCGGTTTTGCGCCCAATAGGCCATGCGCGAGTCTGGTTATTCATGAGAGCTCTAGAGACTAGGCCAAAATCTCATAGGAGCGGCCTACTCCACTCTCATACACGTGAATTAATCAAGTGTATACTGCTTTTAAATACACCATCCGTAGGGACTATAAATTTTAATAAGAATTATATCTCAGCCTCTATATTAGTAGCAGTCAAGCGCTCTCTTTTGGTGCATCAATGCCAATATTGACTTGTTATTACCCATATGAACCTTCTTAATGGGATCTCCAATCACATAGGTTGGGTTACCATCTCTATTGACAAAATGACGGCCTTAAACCTATCTCTTTTGAGGTTTGAAGAATTAATTTTATTCCCACGGGTTTAGTCAGAGGATCAGCCAAATTAACTTCTGCCTTCACATAATCAATGAAAATTATTCCATCTCTCAGCAGCTGCTTTATGACATCATGTGTCTACTTTTACAATTATAAAATTTATTCTTTGCTATAGCTATTGCCGCTTGGCAATCACAGTGTATAGACACGGGAGGCAATACGTCCTTTATCAGAGGGATATTGACTAAGAAGTTTCTTAGCCACTCATCCTCAGTACCAACTAACTCCAGAGCTACAAACTCAGAATTCCATAGTCGATCTAGCAATGATCGTCTGATTAGCTGATTTACACGATATTTCACCACCACCAAGGGTGAATATATATATCCACTAGTGGATTTTATCTCATCCGAATCAGAGATCCAGTTTGCATCATTGTACCCTTCTAAAGTAGAAAGAAATTCACTATATAGGATACCATAATTCATTGTTCCTTTCAAATAGTTCATTAGTCTCTCTAATGCAAACCAATGCTCTCTGTTGGGATTATGAGTATATCTACTCAGTCTACACATAGCATAGGCTATATCAGGCCTTGTAAAATTCATTGAATGCACCAGACTCCCAATAATTTGAGCATATTTAAAAGTATTCTTTTTCAATTTAGAGTTTGCATCAAAAGGAGTGCTCACAGATGTGACATTAAAATATTCAAACTTCTTAAGAAGTCTCTCAACATAATGTTCTTGTGACAACATTATTCCATCTTCACACCTTATAACTTTAACTCCCAATATTATATTTACTTCACCCAGTTCTTTCATATCAAAATTAGAAGACAAGAATAATTTAGTACTTTGCACAATATTTAAACTTGTACCAAATATAAGCATGTCATCAATATATAGACATATTATCACATAATCATTGTCTGCCACTTTAGTATAAACACATTTATCCACCTCAACTGAAGAAAAATCATCTCTCAGTAAGACTTGTTCAAATTTCTCATACCATTGCTTTGGAGCTTGTTTAAGGTCATAAGAGATTTAATTAATTTACAAACTTAACAGCCTTCAGGTTGAAACATATAATTTTTTTCTTCTAAATCACCATTTAGAAAAGCAGTTTTCACATCCATTTGGTGGATAAAATGCTTACGGATTGAAGCTAAGGCAATTAAAACTCGAATAGAAGCAATTTTAGTCACTGGTGCAAATGTATCAAAATAATCTATATTTTATTTTTGAGAAAAACCTTTTGCTACTAACCGAGCTTTATATTTATCTAAAGATCCACCTGGATTAAATTTTCTTTTGAAAACCCATTTACAACCAATAGGTTTTGCACCAGGAGATATATCACTTAAAATTCATGTATTATTTTTCATAATGGAATCAATTTCAACTTTAATTGCCTCTTTCCAATATTTAGCATCTGCAGAAGATATAGCTTCAAAATAATTTGATGGTTCATTATTGACAAGAAAAGTGTGAAAATCATTTCCATAAGAAAAATATTCTTTCCTAGGCCTTTTGCTCCTTCTCAGTTCCTCATTAGAGGTAATTTCATTATTTGTTTCAACAGGTTTATGAGAAGTTTTATCAGATAATGGATAAATATATTCAAAGAACTTAGCATTCTTTGTCTCAATTATAGTATTGTAATCAAGTACATCACTTTTTAAAACAAGAAATCTATATGCAACACTATGTTCTGCATATCCAATTAGCATGCAATCAGCAATTTTAGAATCAATTTTTTCTTTTTTTAGGTTCAGGCAAAAGAACTTTTGTAATGCATCCCCACACTTTTAAATATTTCAAGTTAGGTTTATAACCCTTCCACAATTCATAAGGATTTTTGTCTGTTCTTCTATATCGTATTCTATTTTGTAAGTGACATGCAGATAAAATAGCTTCACCCACAAATTATCAGGAGCATTATAACTAATTAACATTGAGTTCATCATCTCTTTCAATGTTCTATTTTTTTCTTTCAGCTACTCCATCTGACTCAGGTGAATAAGGCGGAGTTACTTCATGAATTATTCCTTCTTTTTTAATAAATTCATTTAAAGATAAATATTCTCCTCCTCTATCTGATCTAATTCTCTTTATTTTTCTACCAAGTTGATTTTCAACCTCAATTTTATAAGAAATAAAAGCATTAAAAGTATCACCTTTATTTCTAAGCAAATACAACTTAGTATATCTAGAAAAATCATCAATAAAAGTCACATAATATCTTTTACCACCTCTAGACATAGTCTGCTTCAAGTCGCCTAAATCAGTGTGGATAAAGGATAACAATTCAGTTTCTCTATTTACGGTAAAATAAGTCTTTCTAGTACTTTTAGCTTCAGCACATATTTCACACTTGTTAATATTATTTGAGTCTAAATCAGAAATTATTACTAGTGACTGCATTTTCTTTATATATGTAATATTAACATGTCCTAGTCTAGCATGCCATAGAGAAATTGATTCAACCATATAAGCAGAAGAAGATGCATTTTCATTGCTAGTATCAGAAATATTAAGCACAAATAAACCATGATTACAAAATCCATTGCCCACAACAATTTTATTTTTGGTCAATATGACCTCATTATTTTCAAATGAAACCTTCACTCCAACTTTTCCTAATAACCACATAGAAACCAAATTGGTTTGGATATTAGGAACATGCAATACATCACTCAATGCAAGAGTTTTACCAGATGTGAGTTTGAGAAGAATTTTTTCTTTTCCAAGAACACGTGTTGTCCTTGAGTCACCAAGATAAATAAATTCTTCTTCTTCCTCAACTTGGGTGCAAGACAAAAAATTATTTTTGTTTGGGCAAATGTGCCTAGTAGCACCAGAGTCTATCACCCAATCTCTCATACTGGCCACAAAGTTTATTTGGGAAATGACCGCAATAATTATATTACCCGCTTTAGTCAAATTTAATTTTGACTTAGTGAGATTGTCATTTATCTCAACTCTACTAATGCATTAAGATGCATTTTTATTGAAGGTTTTAATATTACCATTAGATATGTAACCATGTCTGTTCACATACCTGTGTTTAGACATTAGTGTTTGCCAAAGTTGTGGATGCAATGACGTATTTGCAGCTCCATGGATATCTGGTAGGACAGATAGAGTAGTAGCAGCAGAGACAACACCAGAATTGGTAGCATATCAAAATCTTTCCGTAGTAGTATTGCTTGCCATAGTTTCTTAGATTGTAGGGAAATGTCACCGAAAAATAACAACAATAATAATACTACAATAATATTATTTGTGAGCGGAAATACTCAAACTGGCTTGAGTCGTGCTATGCACTGTCGTAACAAACTATTTCAGCAATGTGAAATATTTTCCCAGGATTAAACAAGCCTACCTCTATTAAGGAGGATACATGAATCAACAAAATATTAATTTTCAAATCCAGCAATTAATAAAAAAGAATAAGACCAACAAACATTAAATATTAATTAAATATTTGAAAGAGAGAGGAGAGAGGCGTATGAGAATGTCTTTGTCATGATGAATGAATTGGTTTTAAGGGAGGACCATTTTATAGCCAAAAATGCATAAGCCTTCTCTTGCCATTTGTCAAATCCCCTCACCGTTTGTCAAGACAATGGCATGCTTTTATGACCCAAAATCCACTAAGGGTCGTGGTGGCGCCGGACACTACTGTCAGGCAAGCCAACCAGATTACTTAATCAAATCTCGTTTTAACACTTTTGGAAATACATGATTTATCTCCAATATTTAGAAATTCTCAAGAATACAATTTTCAAATCAAATTTCTTTTAAAGTTAAGCAATTAATACAATGTTTAAACCATCCCAGAACTCTGAGTCATAAGTACATGAGCATCTACTGATAAGAGGAATATAAACACATCATCCGTCCGGAATAAAATGGACGAAAAATAAACACAGTACTGGAAAGGGACTACCCTAGCTGCGGCCGCCTCGAATGATGCAGCTCTCTAGTCCCCAGAACCATCTGTACTGCTATATCCAGTAGACCACTGAAATCACATGTACCTGCGCAAAAAAAATGCATAGCAAGTGTAGTATGAGTATAAAAACAACATATACCCAATGAGTGTCCCGCCTAATCCCGAAGGAGTAGAGACGCGATGGTCAATCCTGACATTCACTAGCAGTCCAATGACTATTTATCCTTAAAAATATATCCAAAAAGTGAATTTATTTATTAAACAGGATTCTAATCCAGATGGGAAAACAAGTAGTCATACGATTCTTTCATAGAAAATTTCCATAGTTTTCTTATTATTATTAAATAAATGATCTCGAGCCATAATGTGGCATAAAACAACTCAAATGATTCTAAGATAACAGCACAAACATGCATAAATCATGCTAAGGCGACGGCCCGCTCCAACAGAAATATAAATTTGTTCACTGCCGAGGGTCGAGCAGCCCGTACCATAGATGCATCCATTTCACATAAGCGATCGGCCCGTCCCAACAGAAATATAAGCACATGCATATAGATAATTAGTCAAACAGTCAGCATGGAGCAAATATCCAAATAAGGTCCATTCCCTTTTAATAATTTGAGAAAAACATAGATTTAGTCTTTTTAGAAATCCGCTTATTAATTTAATATGACTAAAACTTTTCAAGCCATTAATGCTTTACAAATGATTTAAGCATAACACGCTTTTGGGTCCTAGACTACCGGACAATAGCATAATAGTAGCTACGCACGGACTCTCATCACCTAGTACGTACGCAGCCCCCACAAATAGGAGCACATAATCAGTTTAACTCACATATGGGGTAATTCCCCCTAACAGGATTAGAAAGGAGACTCACCTCGCTCCGAAGATCCATAACTGGCATTCTACATTCTTTCGAAGGCTTGAACCAACGCAAAATGCTCCAAAACTAACCAAATAATGGAGAACTAATGAGAATATATGCAAATACTTACTAATAATTCAAATTATACAATTTCCCAACTCCTCTTTGTGAATGACCAAAATTCCCTCGGGCCCACGTGCCCGGAATCCAAAATTTTTTGAAGATAAAGGCTACCCATAACCTTAGGAACTCAAATATATAATTTACTCCTAGTTCCATGCTCCAATTCGTGGTTAAAACTTGTTTTCACCAAGTTCTAGGTTTTTCATCTAAAACCCTTGATTTTGCTTAATTTCACATGTTAAATCTACTCATAATCTATGTAATTAACTTATGATGTGAAGAATTACTTAACTCTTTGATGATGATGGAATCCCTCCTCAAATGCTCTCAAACATCGTCCAAGGCTAAGTGGGAAATGAGGGAAATAGCCAAAAACTCGAACTAAAAAGACACTGCCCAGACGCAAAAGTCGCTATTCCCAGAAATTTCTTCGCAATTGCGAAGCTACAGTGTTTTCGCATTTCTCAGCTTTCTACAGTGATTTCACATTTCCCAACCTTTTTTTGCATTTGCGAAGCTTACAGGGTTCGCAATTCCCATACTTTGTTCGCAATTGCGAGCATACCTGAAGCAGCAATTTTTTCCGACATAAAAATGAATATAACTTCCTCATACGATGTCCAAATTCGATGATTCTTTTTCCTATGGCTCCGTAATTTCAATAAGGATATAATGGCTCAAAAAAACTGAATTTGGAACTCATTTTCTTAATATGGTACCCCTTTATGTCCAAAGAAACGATGTTGAAATATCAAATAAGAGCACAATCACAACCTGAAACACACCCGAGGCCCCCGAGGCCCCCGAGGCCCCCGAGACCCCGACCAATCACACCAAACAGTCCCAAAACACATTACGGACTTGCTCGAGGCCTCAAATCACATTAAACAATTCTAAAATCATGAATCAACCTCCTATCCAAGCTTGATGAACTTTGAAGTTTCCAATTTCTATTTCCGATGTCGACACCTATCAAATCACATCCGATTGACTTCAAATTTTGCACACAAGTCCAAAATGACATAACGAAGCTACATAAACTTTTGGAATTCCATTCCAACCCTCGGTTCATCACCTATCAATTGGAATTTGCCAAAATACTAACTTTTTCAATTCAAGCTTAATTCTACACTGGTCATCACAAAATTATTTCGGATACACTCCTAAGTCCAAATCACCTAAGGAAGATATACTAACCATAAAATTCGTATTTCGATCCCGATATCAAAATTTTCACTTCCGTTTAGGCTTCTTAAAAACCTTCAAATTCCTATCTTTAGCCAAACGACTCCAAAATGACCTACGGACCTCCGAATTCACTTCCGATCGCGCTCCCAATTCCAGAATAACTATACGAAGCTACGCCCAGTCTTGGAATTTCATACGGACATTGACAACGCTGAAATGCACTTCAAACCAAATTCAGAAAATTCTTTCCAAAATGCTAACGTTCCATAATAGGCGCCAAAACTCTCTCGGGTTATCTAAAACCCGATCTGGAATACGCCCAAGTCCGAAATCATCATACGAACTTGCTGGGACCTTCGGATCTGAATTTCAAGGTCATTTACTCAAAATTCCAATCTTAGTTTATTTCTTCGACTTTAAGCTTTGAAAATGCGAATTTCCATTTAGATATGACTCCAAACTTCCTGAATTTTAATTGTGACCGTACACACAGGTCAATATACCTTAGATGAAGCTGCACATGGCCTCAGACTGCTGAATGACGTGCCGGAGCTCAAAACAACCGGTCGGGTCGTTACATTCTCTCCCACTTAAACATACATTCGTCCTCGAACGTGCTGAGAACTATACCGGAGTAGTCTGAAATCACTTATCAGCACTCTATGCACCTTCTCGTGCTGCTGCAACTTAGCTGAGTACATTAGCTCGATATATTCATAAGATATTCCTTTTATTCATGTAAATAGGCCTTCGAGCTCAATTCCAACATTTAGAATTCTATGCCAGGACTATTTTCATCAAGAGATCCCCAAATCATTCACCATAGGCCGTCCTCAAACATGACTGCATAACTTTGCTGGATTCTTACTTTGCAACACAAAATCGACAGGACTACGATAATATTTTTGTGATCCACTTAGCCAAAATTCAACGATTCAGATGCTTCTATTGCACCTCATGACCTACATAGGTCTTGTTCTAACTTTTACAACACTGACACGCTGGAAGAGATGCGTCGAAATTCATAACCAACTGCTAAATAAACAAATCATTTGGTTTATCCCCTGACATGAGTCCTTGCCTCTTTCCGAACCATCTAATGGTCTTAGATCCTTAATTTACTGCACATGATCCAATTACAGTGGTCCTAAGTCCAATAATCTTGTCTTACCCAGCAGGAACTGCTCAGGCAATACGCCACTCTGAATGCAATCACAATCACATATGACACCATAATGTGCCAATAGGCCACCAATCCGAACACCACTAATAGGAAATCAAACTCTGGAAGGAATTAACTAACCCCCGCACTAATACGGACCTTCCTTAGAAAATAGGAAGCAGGACATACAAAATTGGCATATAGAAAACTACACTCACAATCACATTGTTGCGGCGTGCAACCAGATCCACACAACATAACCATGGCGGCGTGCCATCCGATCCTCACAACATAACCATGGTGGTGTGCCACCCGATCCATACAATATAACCATGGCGGCGTGCCACCCGATCCTTACAATATAACCATGGCGGCATGCCACCCGATCCTTACAATATAACCATGGCGGCGTGCCACCCGATCCTCACGATATAACCATGGCGACGTGCCACCCGATTCTCACAATATAACCATGGCGGTGTGCCACCCGATCCACATGTAGAACTCACATAAGGAGATACACATCGAGCTAATTTGCTCATTGCAATAAAGTACCAAATCTAGGTCACAAGCATGCTAAGTGCATAATTCCATCCCTAAGGGGACATATGACGCAATAAGCTACAAACTCAAGCACATCTGAGGTACGATACAATATCCAAATCTCAAGAGCCATCCTGCTCTCATAACACCATCGCAACGCAGAATCTCAACACATACACAATTTCTCAGGTCGTCTCAAAACTTACGGTGCAATTTATCACTTCATGAAATATCTGACAACGAGATGATACCCTGACTACTTCATAAAGAGCGCCTTACTGAAATGAACATAGCTGGCCTGCTATAAAGCCCAAATTTACATTTAAATCCATCCACCGACCTCAAGTAGACCATATCAAATTAAGACAATGACCTTTCAAAGGTCCATACTAATTTCCTTCTTCTCGTAATACACAAGAACAACTATCATAACCGAAGTGCAATCCACGACTCACAATCGGAGTTCCCTTCAGGCATAGATTCTCAAATTGATGAAATTACCACAATTCTCATATTTTCTTAAGTCTTTAGTCAATCAAGCGGCTGCATGTCACACTTACACAATCTTCTCGTGGGAAACGCTCCCACAGTCTTCTGAAATAAGTATCGAGTTCGTGCCTTTAAAGCTTCGGATACACTAATGATGAAAAGAGATCACGCTGAAGACAATAACAATTTACTTTAATCATTCAACCACTTCCTTGCTAACCCTAGCCCGTGATATCCTTGCCAGCCCAAGCTCCAACATTGATCTTTATTTCGAATTTCCATGCTACTCGTTGCACCCAATGTGCCAACATATAATAGAACACGATTTTTCATCATAATCCTGAAACCGTTGATATCTTACACTTTATTATATAAGTTTGCACTTTACTCACTTCAGGGGAACCATAGCAACACACAGGTAATTTCCCATAATGGTAGAATATGCAAATCTGCAAGTAGTGGTCCAAGCCACCATAGCCCTTTCGAAATCCGCTTTTACTTAATGAGCCATAACAGAAGAATGTCCCTGATAGATCACAAATCACGGCGGCCGACAAACCTTACATGTACTTCCACAAATAAAAACGCATAACTCGATCACACTGAATGAACGGACCATAGGCTCCAACATCCAAATTCAACTATGGATGATCAATCCCTTTCCCTCCAGTTTATCCTTGATTACTTTGGAAATCATACTCATTCTCTTCAACGCATAACATACTCCCTCTACACTCACCCCGACTGACCTTGAATTGTGAGACCATGCTGTCTCAAATCTCACAAATTATTTCACATTTCTCAAATGCCATACCACAAGGTAGCACATCATAGAACATTTCTGGGCACCTTCTCATAAGCTTCTACAGAGCTTGATTCTTAACTGTACTTATAGGCTTGAAATCATCGGGCACCACATTCTAACTTCTGAATTCACTGGGACCATTATTGAGAGCCACCCGCTCTGACTTGGTCCCGAACATATCTCACTCCATAGATCTTATAACACACGAATACTCTCTCGGCGAGGCACCTGGCGAAAATCACTTCTCTGAAACTTATATCCATACGGGGCATAAATCCCGAACCTTTTTCCAAGTCTGAACATGAGCCAATAAGGCCAACCATCGCATGCCACCAACAATTCATTTGCTCGAATTACAACTTATGGTCTTTTCTCATTGCTGAAATAACCCATAAATATGATAGTAACCATAAATCACACAAGTAGCTAATCATACAGCCCAATCATAAGTGATGGGACTCTCCCACTTAGTTTGAAACCATTATTTCATAATTCCTGAGTTAGCACGACCTCTTTACCTCTTAAGGGCGTAACCTCATGCAATAAATTATAAAAATTTCTCGGAATCTTCCTGTAAATCCCCATCTTTCATATTCTGAATCATCATCCACATTAGAACGACCGATCTCTTTGTTGAGCAACCAATATAATTCCCTGCAGAAGCTTGGCCAACCACGCGACCGCTAACCTGCTCACGGGGAATACCCCACCTATGGAAATCACCTCCCGAAATCTTCCTACACCGCTGCATGGGGGTCATTCGCTATGACACCAATAGCCCATCCTGAGTCGGAGCTCAACTTCCAGTTTCACAAGTCTGTTCACCCCTCGCGCACATCAATTAAATGTACGGTAACATCCTTCCAAATTAAGGGTTATATCGCACCCTCCTCCATTTCAAGCAACTCATTCCCACCATATCATTCTTCTGCTGCGTAATAGCCCATACTTCACATCATACCTGTAGGCTTTAATCACCAATCATTAGAATCCCCAATTCAATCCAACTCTCCTTAAGGTGTGTAGTCTTCCTACTACCAAGCCCATATGCAGCACCCGCCACTCTCCCACTTTGGCGGAACTCATTTCCTTAATCGGTCACTCGACCTTGCTTCTCATACTTGGCCTTTTAGAAATTTAAACGCCGCCTTACACTTCCCACATGTATTTCCTCATGCTCTACCTCTCAATTATTGCTTTAAACAAAATCTATCTTCGTCGAACTTGAATCCACCATTGCTGCTAACTTTAAAACCTCTCCAAAGGTCGTCCTTGTCGATCCATCAACATTAGAAATTTTGATTTGATCTTACACCCCCGCACCATGCGATATCTGACAGTTATATCTCCAATACTATTTTACAATATCCTTCCATAAGGCGAATGCAGTGGGTTATAATATATATATATATATATATATATGAACATAGTACGTTTCATTAGGGCCACAACACCCCCATCATAATAGAAAGCTCAACCACGCTTGCAAATGCCAAGTCTCATTACTTCCACTAACCATATTTGACCATTTTTAATCTGACTGCCCTTTTCCCCTACCGGAAATAAGATACTGAATCCCTTGATTACACACTGAGTAAACCTCCCTTCAATTCATCCACTGCCCCGATACGTGGGCAAACATCATATCATCGCAACAATACTGTTAAATTAATCGCTCATAAGCATTATGGAAACCTGTGCCAAGTCTCAAGTCTCTTAGAAGTCCTATTACTGAGCTGAACAATAGAATATCCTCCCCTAAAGTGATTATAATAGTCCAATCAATTATACTGGGAAAAATTATCCCGCACCACATTTTTAGTGCCAATTAAAGTCTTCAAATTCTCGATTTCTAGCAAGCGCTCGCGTCGCATAAGATTGAGTAGGAAGGAATCAAAAGGCATAAGTCTCAAAGCAGTTGAACCGCACGATAAGGAAATCGAGAAGGAAAGTACTCCTAACAGCCTTGTAGCCTCCCGAGGATAAGTACATACGTCTCCGTACCGATCCGCGAGACTCTACTAGACTTGCTCATGACTCGTGAGACCAACGGGAACCTAGTGCTCTGATACCATGTTGTCAAGACCCAAAATCCACTAAGGGTCGTTGTGACACCGGACATTGCTGTCAGGAAAGCTAACCAGATTACTTAATCAAATCACGTTTTTAACACTTTTTGAAATACATAATTTTCTCCAATATTTAGAAATTCTCAAGAATACAATTTCCAAATCATATTTCTTTTAAAGTTAAGCAATTAATACAATGTTTCAACCATCCCAGAACCCGGTTTCACAAGTACATGAGTATCTACTGATAAGAGGAATATAAACACATCATCCGTCCGGAATAAAATGGACAAAAATTAAACACAGTACTAGAAAGGGACTACCCTAGTTGCGGCCGTCTCGAATGATGCAGCTCTCTAGTCCGCAGAACCATCCGTGCTGCTACATCCAGTTGACCACTAAACTTACATGTACATGTGCAACAAAATGCACAGCAAGTGTAGTATGAGTACAAAAATAACATGTTTCCAATGAGTGTCCCACCTAATCCCGAAGGAGTAGAGATAATATGGTCAATCCTAACACTCACTAGCAGTACAATGACTATTTATCCTTAAAAATATATCCAAGCAGTGAATTTGTTTATTAAATAGGATTCTAGTCCAGATATGGGGAAACAAGTAGTCATACGATTCTTTCATGGAAACTTTCCTTAGTTTTCTTGTTATTATTAAATAAATGATCTCGAGCCATAATGTGGCATAAAACAACTCAAATGAGTTCAAGATAACAGCAGAAACATGCGCAAATCATGCCGAGGCGACGGCCCGCCCCAACAGAAATATAAATTTGTGCATTGTCTACATTTCACCGAGGTGATCAGCCCGTCCCAACAGAAATATAAACATACGCAAACAGATAATCAGTCATCAGTCAGCGTGGAGCAAATATCCAGGTAAGGTCCATTCCCTTTTAATAATTTGAGAAAAACATAGCTTTAGTCTTTTTAGAAATCCGCTTATTAATTTAATAAGATTAAAGCATTTCAAGCCATCAATGCTTTACAAATGATTCAAGTATAACATGCTTTTGGGTCCTAGACTACCCGGACAATAGCATAATAGTAGCTACGCATGGACTCTCATAAGCTCGTACATACGTAGCCCCCACAAATAGGAGCACATAATCAGTTTAACTCACATATGGGGTAATTCCCCCTAACAGGATTAGAAAGGAGACTCACCTCACTCCGAAGATCCATAACCGGCATTCTACATTATTTCGAAGGATTGAACCAACGCAAAATGCTCCAAAACTAACCAAATAATGGCAAACTAATGAGAATATATGCAAATACTTGCAAACAATTCAAATTATACAATTTCCCAACTCCGCTTTGTGAAATGACCAAAATGCCCTCGGGCCCACGTGCTCGGAATCCGAAATTATTTGAAGATAAAGGTTACCCATAACCTTAGGAACTCAAATATATAATTTACTCCTAGTTTCACGCTCCAATTTGTGGTTAAAACTTGTTTTCACCAAGTTCAAGGTTTTTCATCTAAAACCCTTGATTTTCCTTGATTTTGTCTTCTTGAGCCGAGAGTCTTCCGGAAACAGTCTCTCTACTCTGTCGGGGTAGAGGTAAGGTCTACGTACACACTACCATCCTCAGACCCTACTAGTGGGATTTTACTAGATCGTTGTTGTTGTTGTTGTTAAATCTACTCATAATCTATGTAATTAACTTATGATGTGATTAAATTACTTACCTTTTTGATGATGATGGAATCCCTCCTCAAATGCTCTCAAAAATCGTCCAAGGCTAAGTGGGAAATGAGGGAAATAGGCCAAAAACTCGGACTAAAAAGACACTACCCAAACGCAAAAGTCGCAATTCCCAGAAATTTCTTCGCAATTGCGAAGCTACAGGTTTTTCGCATTTCCCAGCTTGTTACAGTATTTTTGCATTTTCAAGCCTTTTTGTTTCACATTTGCGAAGCTTACAGAGTTCGAAATTCCCATACTTTGTTCACAATTGCGAGTATACCAGAAGCAGCAATTTTTCTTTACACAAAAATGAGCATAACTTATTTGTACGATGTCCAAATTCGATGATTCTTTTCCCTATGACTCCGTAATTCGATACGGATCTATTTGTTCAAACAAAACTGACTTTGGAGCTCATTTGCTTAATATGGTACCCCTTTATGTCCAAAGAAACGACGTTGAAATATCAAATAAGAGCGTAATCACAACCTGATACACACCCGAGGCCCCCGGGACCCCGACCAATCACACCAAACAATCCCAAAACACATTACGGACTTGATCGAGGCCTCAAATCATATCAAACAATGCTAAAATCATGAATCGACCTCCAATTCAAGCTTGATGAACTTTGAAGTTTCCAACTTCTATTTTCGATGTCGACACCTATCAAATCACGTCCGATCGACTTCAAATTTTGCACACAAGTCCAAAATGACATAACGAAGCTACGGAAACTTTTGGAATTCCATTCCGACCCTCGGATCATCACCTATCAATTGGAATTTACCAAAATACTAACTCTGCCAATTCAAGCTTAATTCTACACTGGTCATCATAAAAATATTCCGGACACACTCCTAAGTACCAAATCACCAAACGAAGCTATATGAACTATAAAATTTGCATTTCGAGCCTGATATCAAAATTTTCACTTCCGGTCAAGCTTCTAAAAACCTTCAAATTCCTATCTTTAGCCAAACGACTCCAAAATGACCTACGGACCTACGAATTCACTTCCAATCGCGCTCCCAAATACATAATCACTATACGGAGCTACGCACAGTCTCAGACAGACATCGATAACGTTGAAATGCACTTCAAGCCAAATTCATAAAATTTCTTCCAAAATGCTAACGTTCCAAAATAGGAGCCAAAATGCTCCCGGGTTATCCAAAACTCGATCCGGGCATATGTCCAAGTCTGAAATCATCATACGAACCTGCTGGGACCTTCGGATCTTAATTTCAAGGTCGCTTACTCAAAATTCCAATCTTAGTTCATTTCTTCAACTTTAAGCTTTCAAAATGAGAATTTCCATTAGATTTGACTCCAAACTTCGTGAATTTTAATTCTAACCGTACACACAAGTCAATATATCTGAGATGAAGCTGCTCATGGCCTCAGACTGCTAAATGACACGTCGGAGCTCAAAACGACCGGTCGAGTCGTTACACATACATCTTGAAAAGTATTTGTCTTCTAGAACAATTGCATGCATCTTGACAAGTATTTGTCATCTAGAAGGCCAAATCAACTTTAAAATATTGCGACGATTATGCCGTAATAAAAGATCCTTCTGGTGGTACATTAACGATATGCATGCAAAGATAAGATTAGAAAAGACTAAATGGTCCTGCTGTATTGCCTTAATTGCTTTCGTTGAGTCGGTCACCACTTAATTGTCTTTTCTAGAGTTAGGAGATCTTTATTGTCTTTTCATGTTTATCTCTAACCCTGTTACTAACCGTGTATTACATATTGTTAAAAATTGTCTTCTTGCAGGTTTATGTACCTACATTGAGAGCATTAAGAGAACACAAAGCGAGAAGCAATTATTGTGAGCAAGAGAAAGATCAAATTGAATAATCAAGTTCGAGAGATTAAAGTTACCTTAAGTTTTTTAGTTTGTCTAGATCTTATTTTAGTTTTTTGAGTTTCTGGAAGCACTGTTGCAAGGTTTTTCTCATCAAGATCTTTTACTTTTGGGCCAAGAGTTTAGCTTAAAAGAAGTAGCTATAATCACGTGAGCTGTCGGCTGTTAAGTGGCTATAATCACTATTATTAATGAAGTTGCCGAGAGAAATCCCAGAGTTGAATCGCGATTTTTATTTCCATGAGAAATAAAAAAAATCACATAAAACTCTTGTCTTATTTACCTTTCGCAGCCAACTATAGTTGCAGGAGTAAGTAGAACCATCAGTTAGAAACAAGTTCTAGCTAATCTGCTAGGTGTTTTAGTTGGCAAAATTTTAATAGGTAAAGAATATATTAATATACTATTTACCTTATCTAGTGTATAAGTGGTGTACATACTAATAAACCTTAGAAGTAAGCCTTACAACATTTCTTTCCTTTTTTTGTCCAATCAAGCGCAAAACCAGCCAACTATATATGCAGCGAGCTCCTATATCAGTATATAATTCTATATCTTTTCTTAAGCATCCAAGTATGAATGGTTTGGAAGCAATAAGAACTAGTAAAACTATCAAACATAGACCAATGCTGAAGAATTCTTGGAGTCGCTAAATGCAAGGGTGTATCCGGGGGCGGAGGAAGAGTATTACCGACAAGTTCGAATAAATTCAATAGTTTTTTGCTTAGACGTTATATTTGTATTATAAAATCTATTAAATATATATAAATACTTAATTGCGAACCCAGTAACTAACGAGCTATGGGTTCGATTATAAATTCAGAACCCATAAACTTTAAACCCTGCCTCCATCTCTCGGTGTATCCAGCCATATGTTGAAGAATTCGCTGCAATTGCTTAAATGGTGATATATAGATTAATTCTAGCAGAATCCTCATGCAAGAAAGTCCTATTTCTTATAAATAAAATTATATTTAAGGTGAATGTCTATATTTAGAAAGATTTTAGGGTTTGTTACTTGGTGAATAAGTCTCTTTTTCCCTATAAATATATATAGGGTTTCTATTCCATTGTAATTCATCCCAAAGTCAATAAGAATTCTCTCTCTATTTTTCTTTCCAATACTCATCTTCTTCTTTTATTGTTTCAAAACACGTTATCAGCGAGACTCTAACCAATTGAGTAGAATCTTTGGGATTGAGCATAATGATTGTCAATTGTTCCATGAACTTCTTTCATGAATAAATTCTGGGTCTAAGATATGTATTTTACCATATTTTTCTCTTTTATTCTATAATATAATTTTAAATACAAGCAAAGACTTATGACCAAAAAATAAATACAAGCAAAGACAATAAATTTTGATTATAACTCTAATGGAGTTAGTAAGAAATTATAACCACTCGAAGTGGTAAAATTTTTATATCTTGTCATGATCAAAGTCATGTATGATCATGAGCACAAGAAGTGCAAACTCGTCCCATTGAATTTGCTTCATTCTCATTTCCTTAAGAAAATGTGATAACAGTATGTGATAAGTTTGAAAGAAGACAAAATTATTACCATAAAAGTATCAATAGGTGTGGACGTGGTAATAGGTGAAATTATAATCGTCATCATGGTAGTAATGAGAATAATGAGGATTCTCAAAATAATCCTTCACTCTGTGAAAGTAATGTTTGTCATCGATTTGACATGAGATTTTGTAAAGCACATATAGATGATAGTCCATTCATGATGTGAATGTGACAATATCTGATTTATGAATACATATTCATTCTTGAAAGAATATGAACATGCTAGTGGTAGTAAATATACTACACTCACCTCTAGAAAGAGGTTTGAGATGAAATAAGAAAATAATTTTATTATTATGGCATGAATAGTCATTGATCACGTTCCTATTGTGATTATGTCAAATATTTTGGCAATATGATTATTAAAAGATAACGGTAATACAAGAAATAGGTCTTGTATATAATCTTGACCATTGCCATAATGGTATAACTTTCTCCTTGAAAGAGATATTCACCATACGAATATTGATGAATATGTGGTAGTACCAAATTAATTTAGAGCTATGGAAGAGCCAATAATTTCTATTTTGGAGGAATACAATTGATTATCATGTCAATTTATTGTGTCATAGTAAGTCTTAAAGAAACTTATTCAATTTTCAAAGTTTACGCGAAAGCGGTTGATTATATTAAGACAATAAATAAATGAAAGATTTAATATCTTCTATTACTACAACTTGTAGGGGGTAATATGTATGTGAAAAGCTATGCGCTTTATTCTTCAATTTGTACTACATAAATAAAAGAATGCCACAATAATGTAGAAGTTTATTGATATAAAAACTCATATCACAATAAACTTGGAGTTTATCGATAATTGCACATGTCATGTGTAAACCTATCAATATTGATAATTTATCCAATTGGATAATTGATTTAACCATATCAATTTAAGTATGATGTAGCAAAAATAAAAAAGAATTCACATGGGTAAATATTAAAGAACTAGAAAGTTCTTTATGAATTCTCCTATATTGCTTGTTCTCATCAATTAATAGACCAACTAAAATTGGGATTGACCCATAAATACTGGAAATAGCAAAGGTGAATATGGGCTCATTCACCTACCATGTATACCACATAAGATGCATCTATGAGATGGTTACATGTGCGTTTATTAATAACCTGCAATATGATGTTTTGTGAGGTAACTTGCTCAATAATTTTATGATATTTTGCGAGGTAACTTGCTCAATAATTTAATTTCGAGCATAATTTCCAGATTTTCTATTAAGATGCTCATCTTGATAAGTTGGTTTACATACAGTTGGTTTAGCAAAATAATTTATTGAGTGCTTTCACTTAATAGCTAAACTATTACTTATGAGAACAAAATTATCTATATTAGTTTGATATAGGTTATATACGAAAGTATATTATTTTCTCCCCTCACAAATGGTTCATGGTCAGGAACCAAATAATTCTATCTCATTATTATTGATGTACGGTGTATATTTTGATTATCACCATAACGCACAAAGATGGGTTCTCAAAGTTGAGGAAACAAATAGTTTTCTAACATCAGGGGGAGATATGATAAACAATTGAGAAAAAATTACGTCGAATGAATTATCATTTGTACATTTAAATCCTCGAATAAGATAATATGAACTTGAAGTTCATAATGTCACAACCCTAAACTCAACTCGATTGTGATGACGCCTCTCGTGAAGACAATGTCAGCCGACTCACTTCCAATTCACTAAGAAATTAAAGTAATAACTACTAAGTTTTCAATCAGAAACAAAATCCCAAAATAAATATTTAACTGTATATTTGCGAAAATAAAATCCAACATAGTCTGACATCGAGGGGTCACCAGTCATGAGCATCTAAACTATCCGTCTGAAAGTCTACTCCACTACTAAATAACTAAATCAGAAGAGAAATAAGAAAAGAGAGAGGTTGCACCGGGCTGCGAATCGCCAAGCAGCTACCTATTAAACCTCCGAAAATCTGCTAGAACTGTCAACCTTCTGTAGCAGGACCTGTAGTGCCCGAATCTGCACAGAGAGGTGCTGGGAGTAAAGTGAGCACTTCCAACTCCGTGAATAATAAGAATAAATGAAGACTTTACAATATAAAATCATGTTAAACACAATATTTAGCTATCAGAGGCATAACAAAATCAGTAACACAATTTAACAATGAAATCTCATAAAAACACCTTTTTAAGCAGCCAACAATAGATAGGAAAAATAACTCGGAATTGTAAACACATAAGAACTTCCCCTCAGTCATAATAACATCAAATCAGCCCCTCGGGCAATATTACAGAACAATATTATCCCCTCGAGCTATATCTCATGTCATAATGGGTACCCGCGCTTACTAGGGGTGTGCAGACTCCTGGAGGGATCCATTACGGCCCAAGCGCAATATCAAGCCATCTCATGGCACCATAAACAGGCTCTCGGCCTCATATCAATATCAAGCCACCTCATGGCATACAATCTCAAGCCCTCGGCCTTATTATCATAATTAGTGTATCACTGTTGCGGCATGTAGCCCGACCTAAAAGTATCCTCACAATACAGACCCTCGGCCTTAATCAAAATCTTATAATCCCTTCGGGCAATAATAAAAGTATGCAGCGCAGCTTAAAATATCTTTAAAACATCATTTAAGGTTTCTAAAACAGACTAACATAGCTGAGTTTTGAAAACATTGAAAGATATGGCATGACTGAGACAAGTATGAAATCAAACAGTGAGGAAAATATCACTAACGATCTCCTATGCGTTCAAATAGTTGGCACGAAGCCCAAATATGGTATTTAGCCCAAAGTATAATAATATCAAACGATTAGCTACCAAATATACAGAAAAATAGTCATTCGGGATGGACTAAGTCACAATCCCCAATGGTAAACGACCCTACGCTCGTCATCTAGCGTGTGCGTCACCTCAACACAGTCGATACGGAGCTTCATACCCTCAGAACAACATTTAAAATTATTACTCACCTCGAACTAGCCCGAAAAGCTACTCTACAACACGCTTGCCTCTCGAACCAACTTCTGAGTGCTCCAAATCTACCAAGTTCAGATTTTTATCATCAAAGTATGCTAAACAAATGAATTCCAATTGAAAAATATCGGATTTAAGCACAAAACCCGAAATCAGTCAAAACTTGACCCTTATGCCCGCATCCTGAAATTGGACAAACTTTATATAAATATATTCTTCATCATCTCACGAGTCAGTACATATAAAGAACTCTAAAATCGGAATTCATTTGACCCCTCAAATCATCCTTAGAAGGTCTCATTATCTCAAGCCCTAACTCTACATTTTTCTACTGATTTTTTTGAATTAAACACTGATATTTTGTTCCTTAATCACAAATAATCGAGTTTTAGGGTCCAAAATCTTTATCTCAATGAAGAACAATGATTTTCTCTCTTCAAGATCGCCTCAAAGGTCTTTTCCCGTTCAAAAATGGTGTAAAAGGGTTTATTGTTCACCCGAGTTACTGTACACGCGCATTACTGTTTACTCGAGTTACTGTTCATGGTGTTGTGAAAAATGCAACAGCTTTTCTTCTAGTCTAAATTGATCCATTAACCTTTCGAAATCCACCCGAGGCCCTCGGAAACCTCAACAAATATACCAAGACGTCCCATAATATCATTCAAACTTAGTCGAGCCTTCGAAACATCAAAAACAACATCAAAACACAAAAATCACATCATTCAAGCCTATGAACTTTGAAATTCCTAAATCCCACCAATGACGTCGAAACTATCAAAAACAACTCCGATTGACCTGAAATTTTACAGACATATCCAAAATGACATTATGAACTGTTCCAACTATCAGAATTCCATTCCAACCCCGATAGCCTATTTTCCACTGCCGACCGGAAATCGCCAAAAACTAAGTTTCGCCAATTAAAGTCTAATTCTACACTGTACATCACAAAAATATTCCGGACACACTCCTAAGTACCAAATCACCTAACAAAGCTATCCGAGCCATAAAATCCGCATTCCAAGGTCTTTACAAATAAGTCAACTCTTGGTTGACTTTTCTAACTCTAAAGCTACTTTTAGTGACTAAGTGTCTCAAACCTTACCAAAACTATTCCGGATTCGATACGACCAACCCGATACCATATAACATGGATAACAAAGCATAAAGAAGCAGAAATATGGAAAAACAAAGTGGTAACTCATGAGACGACTGGACGGATCGTCACATCCTCCCCAACTTAAACAAACGTTCGTCCTCGGACAAGTCAAGAAACATACCTGAAGGCTCAAATAAGTGAGGATATCTTTTCTGCATCTCCTGTTCGGTCTCCTAAGTAGCCTCCTCCACGAGTCAACCTCTCCACTGCACTTTCTTGAAGTTATATCCTTTGACCTCAACTTTCAAACCTGACACTCCAAAATAGCTCCTGGATCCAAATCATAAGTCAATTCACCATCCAGATGAACCATGCTGAAATCTAGAACATGAGACGGATACCCAATATACTTTCAGATCATAAAAACATGAAATACCGGATGCACACTCGACAAGGTGGCAAAGCAAGCTCATAAGCTACCTCCCCAATCCTCTTAAGCACCTCAAAAGGCCCAATGAACCGGGGACTCAATTTTCCCTTCTTCCCAAATTTCATAACACCCTGCATGGATAAAACTTTCAACAGAACCTTCTCACCAACCATGTAGGACACATCCCGAACCTTCTTGTCAACATAACTCTTTTGTCTCAATTGTGTTGTACGAAGCCTCTTCTGAATCACCTTCACCTTGTCTAAAGCATCCTGCACCTTGTCTGTCCCCAATAGCCTAGCCTTACCGGGCTCGAACCAACCAACTGGAGATCTGCAATGTCTCCCATACAAAGCCTCATATGGAGCCATTTGAATACTCTGATGGTAGTTGTTGTTGTAAGCAAACTCTGCAAGCGATAGAAATTGATCCCATCACCCTCCAAAATCAATGACACAAGCACGCAATATGTCCTCCAATATCTGAATAGCGCGCTCGAACTGCACGTCCGTATGAGGGTGGAAGGTTGTGCTTAACTCAACCTGAGTACCCAATCTCACTGCACAGACCTCCAAAATTGTGAAGTGAACTGAGTGCCCCTCTAAAATGATGGAAACTGGAACACCATGCAACCTAACAATCTCCCGAATATAGATCTCTGCCAACCGATCTGAATAATAGGTAGCACACATAGGAATAAAGTGCGCAGACATGGTCAGTCGATCCACAATCACCCAAATAGCATCAAACTTTCTCAAAGTTTGTGGAAGTCCAACTACAAAATCCATAGTGATCCTCTCCCACTTCCGCTCTGGAATATCCATTCGCTGAAGCAAGACACCCGGTCTCTGATGCTCATATTTCACCTGTTGACAATTGAGACACTAAGTTACAAATTCCACAATGTCTTTCTTCATTATTCTCCACCAATAGTGTTGCCTCAAATCCTGATACACCTTCGCGGCACCGGATGAATGGAATACCACAAGCTATGGGCCTCCTCCAAAATCAACTCTCGAAGATCATCTACATTAGTCACACAAATCTGGCCCTGCATTCTCAACACCCCATCATCACCAATGGTCACATCTCTGGTATCATCATAATGAACTCTATACGTAAGGACAAGTAAATGAGGATCATCATACTAGTGCTCCCTGATCTGATCATATAAGAAAGACAGAGAAACCATACAAGCCAACACCTGACTATGCTCCGAAATATCCACCCTCATGAACCGATTGGCCCAGGCCTGAACATCAACTACAAGAGGTCTCTCCCAACTAGAATATATGGCAGACTCCCCATACTCATCGCCTTTTGGCTCAGAGCGTCGGTCACCATATTAGCCTTCCCCGGATGGTACAATATAGTGATATCATAATCCTTAAAGCAACTCCAACCACCTCTGCTGCCTCACATTGAGATCCTTAAGTTTGTACAAGTGTTAGAGGCTGCGACGATCAGTAAACACCTCACAAGACACACCATACAAATAATGCCTCCAAATCTTTAAGCGTGAACTATGGCAACCAACTCCAAATCATAAACGGGGTAGTTCTTCTCATGGGGCTTCAACTTACGAGAAGCATAAGAAATAACTCTACCCTCCTGCATCAATGTATAACCAATACCTACTCTCGAAGAATTACAATACACAATATATGAACCTGAAGCTCACGATAAAACTAACACTAGAGATGTGGTCAAAGCTGCTTTGAGGTTTTGAATGCTCTCCTCACACTCATCTGACCATACAAATAAATCACCCTTCTGAGTCAACTTGGTCAAGGGCGATGCAATAGATGAGAATCCCTGAATAAACCGGCAATAATAACCAGCCAAACCAAGAAAGTTGTGAATCTTTATGGCTGAGGAGGGTCTTGGCCAACTCTGAACTGCCTCTATCTTCTTTGGATCAACCTGAATACCTTCATTGGACACCATGTGTCCCAAGAATGCCACTGAATCGAGCCAAAACTCACACTTGGAGAACTTTGCATAAAACTTCTCCTCCCTTAGTCTCTGAAACACAAAATGCTCCACGTTCTCCTTCTAACTACGCGAATATACCAAAATATTATCAATGAAGATTATGACAAACGAGTCAAGATAAGGTCAGAATACGTTGTTTATCGAATGCATGAAACACTGTTAGGATTTTAATCAGCGCAAAAGATATCACCAAGATCTCATAATGACCATATTTGGACCTGAAAGCTGTCTTTAGAATATTTGAGTCCCTGATCTTCAACAAGTGATAGCCTAAAGGGAGATCAATTTAGGAGAACACTCTCACTCCCTGAAGCTGGCCGGATAAATCATCAATGCGAGGCAAAGGGTAATTGTTCTTAACTATTACCTTGTTCAATTGCTTATAATCAATGTACATTCTCATAGTGACATCCTTCTTCTTCACAACAAGAACCGACGCACCCCAAAGCAACACACTAGGTCGAATGAACCCCTTATCAAGAAGTTCCTGGAGCTGCTCTTTTAACTCCTTTAGCTCCACTGGTGCCATACGGTACGGCGAAACAAAATGGGCTGAGTTCCTGGCACCAGGTCAATACCTAAGTTAATGTCCTTGTCTGGTAGCATGCTCGGAAGGTCCGCAGGGAACACATCGAAAACATCCCTCACAATTGGAACAGAATTAATACTAAGAGTCTCAGCTCCGACATCCCTCAAAAAGGCTAGATACGAAAGAGATCCCTTCCCAACCATACGTTGGGCCTTCAAAAAGGAGATTACTCTACTTAGAACATAATTAGTTAAGCCTCACCATTCGATCCGTAGAACACCCGATATGGCCAATGTGATTGTCTTGGCATTACAGTCCAGAATAGCACAACACAGAGATAACCAATCCATACCCAAAATGACATTGAAATCCACCATACATGATAATAACAGATCTACATGGGTCTCCAGACCCCTAATAGTCACCACACACGAATGGTACACATTGTCTACAATAATATTATCGCCCATCGGGGTAGATACATGAAAAGGGGAAACCAAAGACTCACGGGGCGTACCCAAATAATGAGCAAAGTATAATGAAACTTAAGAAAAGGTGGAACCAGGATCAAATAATACAGAAGCATCTCTGTGGTAGCAACAATGCCTGTAATGACAACATCGGAAGCAATAATATCGGGTCTAGTTGGAAGTGCATAAAAACAGGCCTGACCACTACCTGATCGTCCTCCCCCTCTAGGGCGACCCCTAGCTGACTAACCTCCACACCTAGCTGGTTGGGCAGGTGGTGATGAAGCAAATGGCAATGAAGCCGATGATTGACCCCTCTGTTAAGATAAATTCGCGATACGATAAAGGCGCTGCCTCCACATATGACGCATCTCTTTGCACTCATAACAACTCCCAAGTGCTGGATAAGGGGACTAAAGGGAACCCCGTGCACTGGAGTGACTAGCAGATGCACCTAGCATAGAGGAGCCTCAAACTGATGAAGTACGGGACGAACTTTGAGCTGGAAGGGAACTAAGTGATGATTGGACCTACTGAGAACTATTATAACCATGACTCGGCGATGCCCCACGATAACCTACGCGAGTTGGCTGAGCCTGCCTAAATGGATGGCCTCTGCCGTGCTGAAGCTGACCTCTCGATAGAGCACCACTATAACTCCTAGATCCTCGAGGCCTTTTGGCCTCCCTCTCCTCTTGCTCCTAGCGACGAACAGACTCAATCTCATGGGCAATATCCACAATCTCATCGAACGTAGCACCAATCACCCTCTCCCTGGTCATAAGAATACAAAGTTGGTAAGTGAGGCCATCACTAAGCCTCCTAATCCTATCTCTATCTGTCGGGACCAAACAAATAGCATGCCAAGCTAACTCAAAAAACCTCATCTCATACTACGTCACAGTCATGTCTCTCTGACGCAACCACTTAAACTTCTTACGCATCTACTCCCTATGAGACTGCGACACATATTTCTCCAAAAAGATAACGGAGAACTGCTTCCAGGTAAGAGGTGTTGCACCAACAGGCTTACACCTCTCAAATGCCTCCCACCAAGTGAAGGCAGCTCAGAAAATTGATAAGTAGTGAAAGCGACCCCGCTGGTCTCCGAAATACCTGTTGTACGAAGCATCCTCTGACCCTTATCTAAGAAACCTTAGGCATACTCGCCATCTGCACCACTGAAGGTCGGAGGTTGAAGTATACCTAACCTCTCCAACCTGTGATGCTCATCCTCTGGCATAGCAGGAACAATATAATCCTGAGCAACTGCAACCGACTGGGCTAGATGTGCCTCCGGTTTCTGCACTCCCTGAACCACCGGATAAGGCGTGCGGGCGGCAAGAATCTGAGAGCCTCCCCCTGCCTGAGAAGTGGCTGCGACAGTAGAAACTACGACTGCCTGAGCAAGACTCGTACATACTGTTAATATCTGGGCCAAAGTCTCATGAAGACCCGAAATCACAACAAGCACAGCTGGTATCTGAGCGGGTGCTGCTGGAGCATCCACAGCCGGGACCTGATCCTGAACTGGGGCGGCTGGTAGATCTGTAGGTGCTGCCCCAGCTGCTGTGTGGGTTGCACCTCTACCCCTACCACGGCGTCGACTGCATCCTCGGCCTCTAGTGGCTCCAGCTGGTAGTACTGGTGGTCGTCCATCCTAACCGGTAGCGCGTGTCCTCACCATCTGTGAGAGAATAGAATAATATAAGTTTAGTTCTCGGATCAATAAATTCGCACGGCAAGAATTTCAAGAATATGGAATTTTTCCTAAAGGTTCTGCAGTCTCTTGAGGAAAAATACAGATGTCTCTGTACTGATCCGCGAGACTCTACTAAACTTGCTCATGACTCGTGAGATATATGTAACCTAGGCTCTGATACCAACTTGTCACGACCCTAAACCCAACCCGATCGTGATGATGTCTCTCGTGAAGACAAGGCCAGCCGGCTCACTTCCAATTCACTTTAAGCAATTAAAGTAATAACTACTAAGTCTTTAATCAGAAATAAAATCCCAAAATAAGCATTTAACAGTACAATTTACTGAAATAAAAGTCAACACATCCCGATCTCGGGGTGGCACCAGTCATGAGCATCTAAACAATGCTACCAGTCTGAAAGTCTACTCCACTACTAAATAACTGAATCAGAAGAGAAATAAGATAGAGGGAGGTTGCACTGGGTTGAGAATCTCCAGGTAGCTACCTAATAAACCCCCGAAGATCTACTAGAAATTTCAACCCTCAGTACCAGGACCTGTAGTGCCCGAATCTGCATTCAGAGGTGCAGAGAGTAAAGTGAGTACTTCCAACTCAGTGAGTAATAAGAATAAATGAATACTGAATGATATGAAATCGCGTTAAACACAATATTTAGCTATCAGAGGCAAAACAAAATCAGTAACACAACTTAACAATGAAATCTCATAAAAACACCTTTTTAAGAAGTTAACAATAGATAGGAAAAACAAATAGGAATGGTAAACACATAAGACTGCCCCTCGGGCACAATGACATCAAATTTTCCCCAAGGGCAATATCACAAAATAATACCAACCCCTCAGGCTATATCGCATGTCGCAATGGGTACTGGCTCTCAATTGGGGTATGCAAAATCATGGAGGGGCCCCTTACGGTACAAGCGCAATATCAATCCATCTCATGGCACCATAAACAGGCTCTCGGCCTCATATCAATATCAAGCCACCTCGTGGTGTACAATCTAAGGCCTTGTACCTCATTATGATAATTAGTGTATCACTGTTATGGCATGCATCCCAGCCCAAAAGTATCCTCTCAATACATGCCCTCTACCTTACTCAGTCAGAATATCATAAGCCTTTCGGGCAATAGTAAAAATATGCAGCTCAGCTCAAAATATCTTTAAAACATCATTTATGGTTTCTAAAACGAATTATCTTAGCTGAGTTTTGAAAACATTGAAAGATCTATCATGACTGAGCACAAGTATGAAATCCAACAATGAGAAAATACCACTAATGATCCCCTAAGGGTTCAAACAGTTGGCACGAAGCCCAAATAGTCATTCGGGATGGACTAAGTCACAATCCCCAATGATGCACGACCTCATGCTTGTCATCTAGCGTGTGTGTCACCTCAACACAGCCGAACATTGTATAATCTAAAGTTTCATTCCCTTAGAACATCATATAAAATCATTACTCACTTCGAACTAGCCCGAATAGCTATTCTGCAACACGCTTGCCTATCGAACCAACCTCAGTGTGCTTCAAATCTACCAAGTTCAGATCTTTATCATCAAATTATGCTAAACGAATGAATTCCAATTGAAAATATCGATTTTAATCACAAAACCCGAAATCATCAAAACCAAACCCTTGGACCCTTATCGTGGAACTGGACAAACTTTACACCAGAATGTTTTTCATCATCTCACGAGTCGGTACATATAAAGAAGTCAAAAATCGGAGTTCGTTTGACCCTCAATTCATCCAAGGAAGGTCTCATAATCTCAAGCCCTAACTCCACCTTTTTCTACTGATTTTCATGAATTAAACACTGATATCTTGTTTCTTAGTCACAAATATGCGAGTTTTAGGGTCCAAAATCTTTACCTCAATGAAGAACAATGATTTCCTCTCCTCAAAAATTGCCTCAAAGCTCTTTTCCTGTTCAAAAATGATGTAATAGGGTTTAATGGTCGTGAAGAATTTATGTAAATACTGCTCACGCGTTTTACTGTTCACCTGAGTTACTGTTCACCCAAGTTACTGTTCATGCTGCTGTAAAAATGCAGCAGCTTTTCTTCTAGTCTAAGTTGATCAGCTAACCTTTTGGGATCCAGCCGAGGCCCTCAAAAATCTCAACAAATATACCAACACGTCCCATAACATCATTCGAACTTAGTCGAGTCTTAGAAGCACCAAAAACAACATCAAAACACCAAAATCACATCAACTTCAAGCCTATGAACTTCGATATTCCTAAATTCTACCAATGACGCTGAAACTATCCAAAACAACTCTCGGTTGACTTTTCTAACTCTAAAGATACCTTTAGAGACTAGGTGTCTCAAACCTTACCAAAACTATTACGGATTCGATACGACCAATCTGATACCATATAACACGAATAAACAAAGCACAAAGAAGCAGAAATGGGAAAAAATAAAGCGATAACTCAGGAGACGACTGACGGGTCATCATAATAAAAAATAATTCATTTGCAATATATTGCAAAGCATCCCAGACGCATTTGTTGATCCAAAGAAAGTAACTATATTCTCGTTGCAAATGATTTCATTACGTCCTAGAAGGAAAAAGTATATGGTATGATTAAAGTGTATAGGCAAATCGGTTTCAAATAAACTTCTTGATAAAGAAGATGAGCAAATGATTTAATTGATCATAATAAAGGAGGCAAGTGATATAGAAGGTCGCATGACATAGCACTTCATAAATTTTCAAGAGATATTCAGGTACCTGAAAATATGAATGAAGAGATCTCTATGTCATGTCTTTATGAAAAAATATTGGAATCAATATAAAATATTCATCGACAACATCTATGATAGCGCTAAGTATAGATGAGAATCTTAAGTATGTCGAATACATACACAAAAATATTGGCTAAATGAAAGACACCCAATTCAAATAGAATTGGTTTCATATGAAAGACATATATTTTTAGACCTGTAGTTCAAACACTTGAAAGTATAAGGTCGGTGATATATGTAATCAGTTTTGCAATATCTTATATGTCTAGCATGGCATGAAACTTGATATGCATCTAAAGTCTATTATATCTCTTATATGACTTAACTTATATGACAATCCATGAACGATTTAAGTTGGTTGAAGCATATACAATTTTTGATCTTGACGTACAACTTCCTCAGTGAAATTTTCGCACACATATATCTTGCTTATAAGCAAAATAATATGACAGAAAGAGTTTTCACCTCTATGTGAAGATATTGAACTGACAATTCCAACAAGATCATATGAAGACAATACTTCTATTAGGGATGATGATTTCAAGGTGAAACAAAATTCATTCTTGTTAAGCTGATTTGTTTATTAAATCTGTACCAAGGATCCTTTGAAGATAAAGCATAAGATTGGAATGCAAATGCTTGAAGATGTGAATTGATGCTCTCATCATGGGGAGTTAATACGCGTTGTACTCTTTTTTCCTTAAAGGTTTTGTCCCACTGGGTTTTTCTCGCAAGGTTTTTAATGAGGAAATTAAAAGGCATATTATTATATATGTGTACTCATTTTCCTTCTTCGGAATTTTTTTCCATTTGGTTTTATTTAGTTAAGGTTTTAACGAGGCACATTATCTGTTGAATAGACATTCAAGGGGGAGTGTTACAAATAAAATTTTATTTATGGCGAATATCTATATTTAGAGAGATTCTAAGGTTTGTTACTTGGTGGCTAAGTCACTTTTCTCCTATATATATAGGGTACTATTCCATTGTAATTCATTTCAAAATCAATAAGAATTCTCTCTCTCTATTTTTCTCTCTAATACTCCTCTTCTTCTTTTATTGTTTCATAACACTATTCGTATTTCTCTACTTTTTACATTGTATATTTTATTTATGTAGATCATTTGAATATGAGTTTTCAAAGCATAGTCCGACGGCTAGAAAGACAGGATCGCAAGTGATTTGGTAGGGTATGAATCTTATTGGATTTAAATCCAAAAAATTATTTAGACTTATTTTTCTAAATTCATGATATATTAGTTCAGATAAATTTATTGGGCTAATATAATTTAATTAGTTATATAAGTCCAATATATATGAGTTAAATAAAGGAAATTTTACCGCCTATAGCGAAGGTTGATACCTTATTTATTATAAATAAATACCCTTTTAAAAAATTGTCTCCTATAGCTACCTTTTAATTTATATAGCAAAATATTTTTTATGGTCACTTCCTACCTTTAAGCCATTAAGTACGTCGTATATTATTTTTCTCTCTCTCTCTCCCTCTCTATTCCCTCTCTCCTCCTTTCTCTTTCCTCTTTCTTCTCTTTTTCCCCCGATTTTTTCTTCCTTGCTTTTAGAAACATAGCAGAGTTTGTGTTCCACCAACGAAAGATTCGGCCAGCGACCACTTCCCCCTTTTCTTGTTGTGCCACCCCTAACCATCTCCCCCAGCCGGCGATTTCTTTCACACAATTGTGTTACACATTCTAAAAAAATTTAGATTTTACATTGATTGTTCATGTTTGCCTTGTGAGATTTGAAGAAGTTTTATCTCTAGTTTCCTTTTGATCCTTTAAATTGGTGCTTTTTCAACAACTATCTTCATTTAACCAGCGGCAACGCTGCGGCGGCCCGGATATCGGTGGATTGGGAACGAAGTTTGAGCTAATGAACTTGAAGAATCTATTAACTTTTTTTCCATTGTATTTCAATGTATCTCGTTGTTTCATTTATTTCATTGTGTTCCTTGTCTTTAGTTTTTTTACTTTTTAAATACATTCATTGTATTTAACTGTATTCAATATAATTATATAATTTCAAAGCTTCACTTTGTTTTACTTTTTTGTTCAGCAGTATGTACTCAATGTATTTAGAATGTATTCATGTATTTTTTTAATTAATATAATTTATGTATTCAGATGTATATATGTATTCAAATGTATATACAGTATGTATTCATATGTTTTGGAATAATAGATGATTTGCTATACTTCATGTATTCAATGTATTTTTATGTATTTATGTAATTATATAATTTTAATATATAAATCTATTTGTAAAGATACCACTAAAAATATTTTGATAAAGATGCTACTAAAAAAAAGAAAGGATGGATTGAATCTCTGAAGATTGCTCTGTTTTGGGGATGTTTTTTGGTTGAGAATTTTTTCAATAACTGAAAATATATTTGTGTATTATAATTGAGTTTGTTGAGTTATATTAGTAGTCTATCGCGTTAATTGATTCACTTACTGTTTTTAAACAGCTGAAGACCTTTTTTACCGCAAATTGCATTACTGTATTCACGAATACAACTCGCGAATACAATCGAATATATTCCCTATTTAGCTGGACTCTCCCTGCTTTTCGCCGAGTTTTGCTACTATATTCATAAATACAATAGCAAAAATATATCGAATACAGTCTATAACAACTGAAAACATAGATATATGAAGTAATTTAGTAAATGGTCACTATAGCAAGCTAATAATCACTAAAACATAGTGGTTTCTAAAAAAATTCGTAAATAAATAAGTCCAAATCCATTGAGTTTGCCCATTTAGTTGGGCTACAAAAAATGAGTTCACTTCATTAAGTTGAAGATGTCACCTTCCTAAATGCCCAATTTGGCACCGCGTGTCAAATGATGTGGCATGCCAAGTCAAACAAAAGAGCAAATATGATTATGCCATATGTCAAATGACAGAGAATGCCAAGTCAAATCAAAAGACCAATAAAATAGCGACATATGTGCAAGTGATATATTTTGACCAATCAAATGCAACCCTTTCACGTTGTATTCTGATTGGTCGGAAAGAGTTTGTTCTCATCACAACTCATCTCCCCGATAACTATAAATAGTATAAATAGGGGTCTTCATAACTCGAACAGACACGGAAAGTTATAACAAGAAATAAGAGAGATCTTGTGGATCAAATGCCGCAAATTTCTCTACAAGTTTCAAGCTTCAAGCAATCAAGTTCAAGTTCAAGAAATTAAAGTCCAAGCTCAAGAATGAAGAACAAATCAAGATTCAAGGAGTACGAATTCAAATTAAAGCTCGTGCTAGTTGAATTCAGAGGATTCATAGAGATTGAATACTCAAAAATATTTAAATAAAATTCTACGATGTGTTGCAATATTGTTCGGTCTTGATTTATTTTTTTCGACGCATTTATTGTCTACGGTTAGGATGGTTAATAAAAAAGAAAATATCATCAAAACTCCTCTAGGTCGGCTTGATTGAATAATTTTTGAAGATCAACATTTTAGCCACAATGTCATGGATTCGAATTACACATTTGAAGAATAGGACAAGTAAATAAATTCTAAAAAGTTGAGAGCAACGGAGGAAAGTTAGTAAAATCAAATCAAACGCGTTTAAGAGGATTTTATTTGATCTTCTTTCATGTTTTCTTCCTTAACTCGGCCCCTTGTGGGCACTATTTGTTCGGTATTTGTTTTGATTGTTGAATATTATCGATACTATCAACAAATTTTAGACCCATTTTAAAAGGATGAAAATACCTATCAGAAATTTAGAGAGGCATAATACCTCAACCCACCAAGATTTGACTAATTTTATTAGGTGTACTGCTAATCTATCATTTATCTTCGTTATCCTCCAAGATTTTGACAACTTAATACATTTTAACAGGGTGTACAGGAATTGGATTGGTTCAATTGTTATTAAAATCAAATCAAACTAATTATATTTGTGTGGATTGTTTCAAGTTTGTCAAGGTTCTCGATTTTTTTTGTTACATGAATTTTATTTCAATCTTACTCTGTTAAATTTTGTATAAGTAAATATATATTTAGAAAAAATTTAAAAAAATTAACAAACATATAATCTATTTAAATTATCCGGAAAAGAATCTGATTTATTCCTCTACTATGATAAACTATTTAAAGTTGTCCCCCGTTATACTATTCTAATGGAGGTTTGGCTCTTGCTTCACGTACCAGCTTTCCAAAAATATTCTAAATAATAATTTCAAGAAAAAACGCAGCTCAACTCTTTCATTATTTCATACCAGGTGCTCTTTTTTTGCAATCTCAGTTTTCGAACTCTTTGAAGGTCCAACTATGAAGGTCACGAAATTTTCAAACTGCACGCTCTATATTTTGGATATGATTATAAAGCTTCTTTTCTTATTTACACTTTTGGCATTCCTAACTAATTAAAATTAAAGAATTTCACAAACAACAGAATCATAGTAACCAACTCAAACCCAAAAAGGAAAAAGATCTAAAGAAATTAACACTTGAATTAATCAATTATTCTTTTAAAGCAAAGTTGAGCCTTTGAGCTTTCCCACTCCAAACAAACATTGCAGCGAAAACGAAACTTCATTTGTTTGGGTTACGGATTATGGGTATGGGGTTTTGTGGAGTGGTCGCTTAATATATTCCTAGATGTAAAAAGGGCATGGATGTGTGCCACGTGTCACCTCCGTCTAATTAAGGATACAGTTGTTAAGATAGTAAGGCGGCATGGAGTTTTATGGCCCAATAGTATAACGAGGGACAACTTTAAATAATTTATCATAGTAGAGGGACAGATCAGACTCTTTTCTATAAATTATTTTATGGGAGAATTTTGTTAATAACACATGATAATTACTTTTTAGTCATCTGACAAGAGTTTTTTATTGATGTATATTTTTTAGGTTAAACGAATTTACTAATTAAATATAAAAAATTAATATAATAACTAATTAGTGATATATTCTATTTAATTTTAGATTGTTGAAATACCACTTCAAATTCGAAAAAGATATAAGAATTTAATAAATCTTGACAAATGAACATGAAAGAACAAAGAGAGTGACGTATTTAAGTAATATTTGGTAAGAAAATGATCATATAACCCATTACCTAAGGTTAATAAAAGTATAGTACTTCATATTCTATTAAATAAAAATAGAGCACTTCATATTCTATTAAATATTACATATTATAAGAGAATCCCAAATATTTCTAGAATTTTTGCAAAGAAACTTCTACATAGAGTCTTAAAAGTATATAAAAATTATATATTTATATGTCGGTTTGGTTCTGGTTTTTAACTGAATACCAAACCTAGTCGGATTTTTAATCGATTTGGTTTGACTTTTCGATTTGGTGCGAATTTTCGGTTCGGTTTGTGCAACTCTACATTTTAGCTCCCCTAGCAGCTAACACCGTAGGGTATATAACTACAATCGTTTTTAGGCGCATGGGAGTAGGGTTGTTCGTTTGGATCGGATATCCGAAATTCGAACTGATCCATTCAATTTTGGATTTCAGATTGCGTTTATTAAAATGTCGTCTTTCGGATCGTATTCCTATTGGTATAATTTTAATACGATCCGATTCGATCTGAAATCTAAAATTATTAGGGCATGTATAAATATTAAACTTTAATTTCGGATAGTTAATACTTCATTTATATTTTCCTTCAAGTTATTACCTTTATAATTGATAGATTTAACTATATTAACACCATAGTACTCACATAATTGTAAAAACATAAATTTTTCTTACTGTATTACCCTACATGGGAGTGCAAGAAAGGCGAAGAGATGCATACAACAACCTCTTTCAACAGAATTTTTTTCCTAAGTAACCAACTACTAGATTTTTGTCTTTTTCTTTAACTTTTTGAATGCAGCAAATCCGTAATATAGTGACGTTTAAATATACGAACTATAGGACCGCTTTCGCTCTGTTAAGAACTACTCGTATGTGATGAATCTGATCTTCTTCGATTCCAGTCTCTTCCTCAAATGCGTAAGGGTTGAGTGAAAAATAGTTCCATCTTGCCAACAAATTGTTTCAACCCTTCGATAAACCTCACTCACAAAGAATCTTACAATCAAAAGAATAGCCTATCTAAAGAAAAATAGTATTCTTTCTAAAAAGAAATGTACTTAATTTTTTTGTGAGGAAACTTGCAATATATTTTGGAAGAGGGGGTCGTCGACCCTATACCTTATGAGCATTATATAACATTTCTAATGAACAATTATATATATGTCGGAATATATGGGGTATCTTGTTATTATTGATAGTTAACAACTCAGAAGATGTTCTATAATTGGGTAATATGGTAAAGTTTTTAAACAAAAATAGATATTGGAGCATAACGTATGCGAACCAGCATTATTGAATCAAGTCAACACAAAAATGAGGGTTGCACGCGTCAGTGGGATTGAACCCACGACCACGTGGTTACAAGCAAAACGCTCTACCACTAAGCTAAGAAGACCTGTTAAACTTGGTTATATAACATTAATTTAATCAACTTTTCAAAAGGAAAATGATACTGGAGGCTGGAGCACATAAGAACCAGCGTCATTCGATCACGTCAACACAAAAGGAACCAGCGTCATTCGATCACGTCAACACAAAAGGGATATGGACGCCGTCTGTGGGGATCGAACCCACGACCACGTGGTTAAAAGCCACGCGCTCTACCACTGAGCTAAGAAGGCCTGTTGTATGCTGGCTGTTTAATCAAGCTAAATATATTATTGCTATGTTACTGCCCGTACCACAACACACCACAAAGTTTCACACAACTAGCTATGTTTATTTCTTGTGCAAAGAGAAATTTGACTTAGAAGATAAGGCTACAAAGTACAAACAATTTAAGGCATAACTTTTGAAGATCATTTTCAAATTACTATACAAAGTTTTGTACCTTACAAAATTTTATGGACCTATAAAAGGAAAAAAGAAGAAGTGAAAGTACTAATAAAATTATTCAATCTTCTACCTATATAGAATAGGAAAGGCAAAATAATAATAGAATGTCAAGTGGCACAACCACAATTTAACAAGTGTTAAATTTTAGGACAAACTTCCAGTACTTTTGAAAATTCATAAATAATTTAAAATAGAAAATAATTTGAATAGTTTGAACCTCCCGCTTAACTACAACATGGACGCCCAAATTGGATTCAAACCCTTTTTGGGATTTTTTTAAAAAATTACTTACTAAACCTTAAAATTTTTAAAAAAAAATTAGTCCAAGTCTAAATCATTAAATTACTTTTTCAGATGTTGCAAGAATGTAGTGAAATACTTTTAAAAAATTAATTTACATATTTAATATTGTACTTTTTAAATTATTTATTAAACCTGAAAATTTAAGAACATAATAATTACTCCAAGTCTAACTTAATAAATATTGTGAACACCTAATTTTTTACCACATCTAAATTCTATACTATTTTGTGTAAATATTTCTTTTAGGTCTAATCTTAATTTTTTAAAACTGTTATATTACTCTTAATAGGTTTTATTTAATATATATATATGCGCGCGCGCAAAACTCACATTATGGAACTTCCTTTTATAATCTGCATAATGATCTTTGTTGAGATTGATCAATTTGTACTACTTTAGTATAAATTATTAATTATTAACGAAATTAATCTGGTACAATTTCCATCTATGTGGAAAAAATGATGGAATGCATTCTTTGATAGCTATGTATTTAACTTATTTCTATTTACTAAAATAGTTTTTAATATATATATATATATATATATATATATATTCCCATTACACCTGTGTTCCCCTCAAATACTCAGCCATTTTATCACTCCTTCACAACTAATCCCCCACTATTTCCTCCTACTAACTCCATTTCCTCACATTCTCACGTCAATCCCAACCCCCAGACCCCTTATTATGTTTTTTGAACTCTAAGTTCAAAGAAATACCTCGTGTGTGTATCGCATATGGGTCAAAATAATTAATAAAAAATAAAATAATTAAGTGAAGTGATAATAGACTAGCGATAAGCAATAAAATACAAGAATAGCCAAAATTTGATTTAATCGTTACATCAGTCAATAAAACGACTGTGCTAGAACCACAGGACTCGAGGGGCGTCTTACACCTTCCCCTCGATCAACAGAATTTCTCACTCAGTCTTCTATTCGTAGACCATAAATTAGTAGTCACATCTTCCTTTTGATAAGGGATTCAATAAAAGGTGACTTGGAACACCAAAATTCAATTTCATGTGGCAACTCTAAATAATAAATAATCTCTTTTCAAAATGTCACTTTAATTGAAAAAACTCTTCTAACTCAACCTCATAATAGGGTTGTGTGGAAACAAAGAGGTCTGACAAATATACTTTCTCAGACGTTGCGAGAATGTCGTGAAATAGCTTTAAAAAATTATTGTACATATTTGATATTGTGTCTTATCATCTAAACAACGCACGTTAATAAGCTTAATAGCCTGTTTGGGGTGTGTGTTCATTTCCTCTAAAAAAAATTATTTTGTATTATCCCAAAATCTCCCACGTTTATAATGTCCCACGTTTGTTGGAAATGTGAGAAATTTATTCGTTCAGTTACTTGGAATTTTTATAAAACTTGACAATTACGAATAAATAAAAACTTTCTTCCATTGTTGGAATCGGCAATTTTTACAAGTTATTTACAAAGAAAAAGGAGAAAAATATATGTATTATTAAAATGAGAGGAAAAGCCTTCACAAGTTATTATTACTTCACATAAAATAAAATATATAATAATAAAATAATCACAACAAACATAGTAAATAATGTAAAAATTAAAACTTTATATTGAAAATAAATTTTATATTTTCTATCTATATATAATAGGAGAGGCAAAACAAGATAAGATGACAAGTGTCATCACTAGAAAAATTCTAATTTTTAAAACCAAAATATCTATTTATATATAGTAGGAGAGGCAAAGCAAGGTTATACTAACAAGTGGCATAACGGTAAATTGACATGTGTAGATTTTTTGGACAAATCTCTAACTTTATTGAAGTTTCAAATTTATTTATAATCACATTTGGCAACCACAATGTTATTTTGGTTTCATCCCAGGTAGGAAGATTGCAGACAATGTCATCCTGGCTCATGAGCTGATCAAAAACTATTCCAGATCACATGTGACTCCTAGATGCATGATCAAAATTGACCTGCAGAAGGCATATGATTATGTTGAATGGATCTTCTTGCAACAGGTAATAGAAGGATTGGGTTTTCTAGCCAGATTCACAAACTGGATCATGGAGTGTGTTCAAACAGTAAGCTATACAGTGTTGAATAATGGGGAAACAACTGAACCTTTTAAAGCTGCTAAAGGTCTTAGACAAGGTGATCCAATCTCCTCATTCCTATTTGCAATTGTCATGGAGTACCTAAGCAGATCTCTGGCTGAACTGAGGAAAGACTAAGAATTTCTATACCATCCAGGCAGTAAAAGGCTGGGCATCACTCACATAAGTTTTGCTGATGACCTACTTCTGTTTGCTAAAGAAGAAAGTAAGTCTGTCATTACCATGTTCAAGTATTTCTCCCAATTCACTGAAGCATCTGGACTGAAAGCCAATCTGAGGAAAAGTTCAGTATACTTTGGAGGGGTTAGTTCTGAAGTACAGCAACAGATTACTGATCACCTAGGCTATGTGTATGGAGATTTGTCTTTCAAGTATTTGGGCATTCCTCTATCCATCAAGAAGATGGCATTAATTCAGTGGCAACCTCTGGTGGAAAAGATCACTGCTAGGATCACCTCATGGACTGCTAGAAAGTTGTCATATGCTGGGAGGATGCAACTGGTACTGTCAGTGGTTTTTGGTATACAGGCTTACTGGGCACAACTCTTTCTTACCCCTACAAAGATCCTAAAGCTAATAGAAGCAGTCTGCAGAAGTTTCATATGGTCTGGATCAAATTTTATCACTAAGAAGGCCTACATTGCCTGGGACAAAATGTGTTTGCCTAAGCCAGCTGGTGGGATGAACCTCACAAACCTCTATTTGTGGAACAAGGCAGCTATTGCTAAACTTTGCTGGGATCTGGCTCACAAAAAAGACACAATTGTGGGTCAAATAGATTCACACTGCTTATATATAACATCATCAACTGGAGAACACTCCTATCCCCAAGCAAGCTAGTTGGATGGTACGAAAGGTTATTGCAGCAAGTGGTCTGCTACAACAACACCAAAGCCTTCACATGCCAGTATGCTCCATTAGACAACTCTATCTGTTTCAGATTGGCCAACTCCCGAGAGTCCCATGGAAGAATCTAACTGCTCAGAATTATGTTAGGCCCAAGGCTGTCTTCAATTTATGGTTGGTACTTCATGACAAGCTACCAACCAAGTATAAGCTAATACATTGGGGTATGAATGTGGACAACAAATGTGTTCTGTGCCAGCAAGCGACAGAAACCAGAGACCATCTTCCATACTTGCCCTTTTGCTACAAAATTAAGGGACCAAACATTGTCCTGTCTTAGAGAAGGTCACCCCAGTATGCAGAACTGGGAACAGTTTATAAAGTGGATAGTTAGTAAAGCCAAAGGAAAATCTAGTAGAGCTAACATATTCAAAATGGTGGCAGCTGAATTATTCTACACTTTGTGGTTGGAGAGAAATGTAAGGATTTTTTAGAACGTTTTCCGCAGCAGTGACAACCTACTCAGGGACATAGCTTATACTTGTAATGTTAGAGGAACCCCCAAAATTAGACAACAGTTTCAGTAATATCTTCTGTAAATAGAGGGATAGTTATAGAGATAGTTGATATACAGTCTAGATATGATAGTCAACTATGCATTGGCTGAACTATGGTTTTGTATTGAAATCTCTATGGTGATTAATAAAATCCTTAATTACCAAAAAAAACCACAATGTTATTAAACTAGAAAATAGGCAGAGGAAACAAGAGAAAAAAACTCAATTTGCAAATTCAAAATGTTCACTAATTTAAACTATTTTTTTCCACTAATTGAAACCATTCCAAACTATTATCACTTCTAATTATACACTCTTTGAAAACGTAGATTTTGGCTATCTTTTTAATTGAGTTTTAAATCACAAAATTAAAAATTAATTATATCTCCTAAGATTTTGATAACTGCTTTTATCTCCTAAATTTTGATAATTGATATATATGTGGATTAAATTATTTTTTATAGCTCTTGGCTATCTTTCTAATGCCATAAAAAATTAAAAATTGATTATATCTCTAATTCTTTTGGAAATTGATGCATATTGTAACTTAGTAAATATTTAAAATAAAAATTATATTAATTTTGTTGTTATTGGTCCTTCTTTCATCCAATTAGTACCTCAAGCATATCAATTCAGCACAACTTTGTGGGTAGTTTTCACGTGGAATTGGAATTTAAAAGGATATTTACACTTTTTATTTAAAAGAAAAATAAAAAAATAAAAAAAAATAATTACCTTACCTAAATTATCTATTTGGACGTGGGTGATAGTTGATTAGGTTAGTTAATTTCTTTGTTTCTTTTATTTTTATAAATCATTTTCTTTTTTCTTTTTAAAATAAAAAGTATATAATATTCATCAAAATTCAAACAATATTATTGATAAAATAAAATTTAACATAAAAAATATTTCAAGAATAATAAAATGTATAGATTCTATTAATTTAAAAGAAGAGTGACAGATAAAAATATTAAATAAAGTAATATGCTAAGAAAAATTTCTCTTAATAATGTGGTAATGCTAAACATTGGATAATATAATAAAGAAAATACATAACAAAAAAGCTATCTGATGAATATATAGGTCTCTTTTAATTTAATAAAAATTTTAGTATTGGGTATATCGTATTGAAAATAAGATGACAATTGAAATTTATTAAAGCAATACGGTCTAAAATATTCAAACGAGTCCGATTATAATTTAATTAAATTAATATTTTTTAATATTGACCGCGCATCGCACCGGTACAACTACTAGTTAGCTTGAAAGGAAGTAAAAATATTGGCATGCAAGAGGGAAGATGGGAATTGTACCCTAAGACCCCGTTTGGACATAAGAATTTTTTTACCTTTTTTCCAAAAAAAAAAACACTTTTCTTCAAAATCAGCGTTTGTTAAAAAAAAATTAATTTTCACTTGAAGATGCATTTTGAAAAATTTTAAAAATTTAAAAAACTCCAAAAAATTATTTTTCAAAATTTTCGCTCAAATCACTCACAAAACTTCAAAACAATCCAAAATTATATTCATGACCAAACACAACTCTAAATTTCAAACACTATTTTCACTTGAATTTTTTTTCATCATATTTTGAAATTTTACAATTTTTATGTCCAAATGCCCACTTAAACAAATTATTTTGAAGATTCAACTCCATGTTGATAAGTGTTTTAATGTAAATCTCCGTATTTTCGTAATAGTATAAATCTAATACAAATTACTACATTTTAGGGTATGTTTGGAAAGTCACATGGTAACTGAAATTGGTGTAATTTCTAAGGTAGTAATTACACAATATAATACTTATGCTGACCTGTTTATTTATCATAACGTAATTACAGTGTAATTATAATAGTACTGTTTGATTGCATAAGTGTAATTGCAGAGTTAAATTAAATTATAAATAAAATAATTATCAAAATTTAAAAGTTAATATAATAAATATATGCATATAGATAATATTTATAAGTATAAATGATATTAGATTTTGTATTTAAGATGCATATTTTTTTCATGAATATACATTAATTAGTACTCTATATTTATAACTAATATTGTAAAATAATTAATATATATTTTCCAAATTAATAATATCTAGTTTAATTAATTAAAAAAATAAATATATATTTTGTAAGAACATCATGGATTGTTAAAATAAATTAATATTTATAAATATAATGGCATAACATTATTTAAATATTTGACAAAACTATTATATTAAATTCTAATGCGAGGACCCTAGTTCACCAATCATGAACCTGTCATAACGGCACCAAGTCTTCGCGACTAGGCAAGCCTAACACACTGCGAAATTCAACAATCTTTACGAAAACGATAAATACAACTGAATAACATAAAAAAAATGTATAGGGTGCCGCTTGGCACATACACTTCAAACCAATTGTGTAAACCTCCAAGACCCGGAAACCCACGGGCAACACATGCTAAGAATAAAATATAACATACGACTCTTACGTCCAGGAGTCTCTACAACAAACGAGTACATGAACGAACTACTACTAAAGGCAGAATAGAAGGGGACTCTTCGGCTCTGCGGACGCGGCAAATGCATACCTCAAATCTCTAAGTGTAGCTCCTAAAATCACAAATAGCGCGCGTAACCAGAAGTACCTGGATCTGCACAACAAAAGTGTGCAAAAGAGTAGCATGATTATACCACAGCGGTACTTAGTAAGTGTCAAGCCTAACCTCGATGGAGTAGTAACGAGGAAGGTCGAGGCCCTACTGAGACGAACATAAGAAATAATGTAAGAATAAGTAAACAGTAGATAATGAAGTAAATCCTAAATATCTAACAAGACAGTAATTAAAATAGAATGGCTACAAGTACCAGCTACGAACACAAGAAAAAGTCACTCAAGTCTAGATTTTCCACATGGAGCTCCGTGAATTGAACCCGTAGTCCATTTATACCAATATCGGAGGATCTCCCGGGAATCGAACCCGTAGTCCATCACTTCTCTAACAGAGGATATTCGGTAATTGAACCCGCAGTCCTTCATACTATAACAGAGGATATCTGAGAATTGAACCCGCAGTTCTTTATACCAATTACAGAGGATCTCCAGGAATTGAACCCGCAGTCCTTTATACCAATAATAGAGGATCTCTGGGAATTGAACCTGCAGTCCTTCATACCAATAACAGAGGATCTCTCGGGAATTGAACCCGTAGTCCCAAAAGTAAATACACCACAACAAATCAATATTTAACGGAAAGAAAGCCAAAAGCGAACAACAAGTAAAGTCGAGAATCTAACATGCTTCGCAAGAAAAACAAATATGGCAATTTATTCAAATAGAGCAAATAAATCCCTAGTATGCTTCCCAAAGAAAAACAGACGCTTCAATTTAGTCAAATAGAGCAAATAAGTTACAAACATGCTTTCCCTAAATCAAACAAGCGAAATTTCATTTTTTAGCAATTAAATATGAAAGAAAACATAGCCTAAATAAGTCAAGTAAGGTGTATTTCCAACAACTAGCACAAGTAAACGCCCGTCACTTCGCGCACCATGCTTTTAAATAATGACAAAGATATCCTAAGGGGAAAGGTCCCCCACACAAGGTTAGACAAGCCACTTACCTCGAATTTAGTACAAAACCCTTGCCACGAGTATCCGACTACGAGTGTCCCAAATCTATTTAGACCAATTACATATTGTAAATAACATCGCAACTAACTAATTACACTGTTAAAATTAAAGCAAAGGCGCAAAAATAGGTGAAATAACCAAAATGCCCCTCAGATCAACGTCTCGGAATTGAATAATTTTTATATTTTCAGAAGCATCGTACTCTCACGAGTATAACCATATAAAAATCTCCCAAATCGAAGGTCAAATACCCCTTCAAATCATTAAAGTTAGGTCTAAGAACTTTACCCAAATTTTCAATCAAAATCCAAAATTAAAACTTGAATTCGAGATTAGATTAGCGGGTAATAATCATAATGGAGTAAGGAATCGTTATCCAATGTTTGCCTTTGAAAGTCCCTCCAAAAATCTCCCAACACCGAGCTATCTAGCTTGAGTTTGATGAAAAATGGAAGAAACCTCGTTTTTGAAAAGTTTATAATTGTTCTGATACTTTGTTCAATGCGATCGTATGAAGGGAGATGCGATCGCTTAGAGTAAAAGTGAAGGCCCAGAAGTTTGGCCTATGCGAACGCAGGGCGGGTCCTGCGATCGCGGAGTAGAAGAAGACCAACCTACGCGATCGCGTAAGGACCCCTGCGGTCGCATTGAGGAAGTGGACCTCTGAGTCACCGGCTATACTTGTTCAGTGCGAACGCAAAAGTATGAATGTGATCGCATAGAAGGAGGGGGCAAAGTTATGCGATCGCATTGAAGGACTTGCGATCGCATTGAAGGAAAAATGGCCCTCTACAATTTGCACTACGCGATCGCATTGGAGCTCATGCGATCACAGAGAAGGAAGTTCTGCAACATCTATAGCAGAAAATCTGTTATGGTTTTTACAACACAAAATGCCCATTGGGCATCTGAAACAAACTTGACGCCCCAGGGACCTCAACCAAACCTACGAACATATCCCATAACCTCATTAAACTTGTACCAATCCTTAAACCACATAAAACAATGTTGGAAACTCCAATTAATTAATGATTTGAACTTAAAAACTTAACCAAACTCACTTTCGCTTCAAAACCTAACCAAAACACGTCCGATTGACCTGAAATTTTGCACGCACGTCCCAAATGACATGATGGTGCTACAGAAGCTTTCGAAATCCCGTTCCCACCCTTGGATAAAAAATTCACAATCGGACCGGAAACTTCAAAATTCTAACATTCGGCATTTATAGCCTAAATGAGCTACGGACATCCAAAATACATTCCGAACACGATCCCAACCCGGAAATCACCTAACGGAGCTAACAAAACCATCGGTTTTCCATTCCGAGATCGTTTTGACACTATTCTGATTACGGATCATTTTCCAACACTAAAACTCTCATTTAGGGACTAAGTGTCCTAAAACACTTCGAATTCTATTTCAGAATATCCCGCCAAACCAAAATAGTGGAAATGCACTTAGGGAAAGTAGTAATGGGGAAACATGGCATAAATTCCAAAGTCGACCGGCCGAGTCGTCACATCTAAACTAAAAATGAACAATATGCAATATGAAATAACACGCCAATAATATTAAAACAAGTAAATTAAAACCACATATTTGCGACTCAGCCCTCGCATTTGCGAAGCCAAACTTCACAAACGCAACGCCCGCAGGCCTGCAATAGAATAGCTGAAACCTGCAATTTTCCCAAGTCCAAAATCTACCCTGTGGCCAATTCAAAATTCACTCGATACCTCGGGGCTCCAAATCAAACATGCACATCAACCTAAAAATATCATACCAACTCGCTTGTGCATTCAACTCACCAAAATAACATCAACAACTATGAATTTAGCATCAAAATCAAATTTCTTAAGAACTTCAAATTTCCTAATTTTCTCAAAATACGATCCGATTCACGTCATTTCAAGTCCGTTTCTTACCAAACTTCACAGTCTTATCTTAAATCACATATAAGACCTGTACCGGGCCCCGGAACCAAAACGGGCCCGATACCATCAAGTTTTAAAACATTTCATTTTCAAAAACTCATAAATATTCTAGAAGATAATTTTATTTAAAAATTCATTTCTCGGACTTGGGGGCTCGAAATTTAATTCCGGACATACGCCCAAGTCTCATATATTTCCACGGTTCCTTCGGGACCATCAAATTACAGGTCCGGATCTGTTTACCAAAAATATGGACCGAAGTCAACTTAAATTTATTTTAAAGTCAAAATTTATCATTTTTCACATATTGGCTTTCTGGCTACGCGCCCGGACTACGCAAGTAAATCGAGGTAAGATAGAAAGAGGTTTTTCAAGGCCTCGAAATGTAGAATTTACTTTTAAAATAAGTGATGACCCAAATAATTGTTCGTCCTCGAACGGACAGAAGAAGGAAGTACTTGAGCCAGGAAAAAGATGGGGATAACGGCTCCGCTTATCGAACTCGGACTCCCAGGTCGATGCCTCAGCAGGCTGACCTCTCCATTAAATACGAACAGAAGGAAAACTCTTCGATCTCAACTGACAAGCCTGCCAGTCTAGAATAGCTACCAGCTCTTCCTCATAGGACAAGTCCTCGTCTAACTGGACAGTGCTGAAATCTAACACGTGGGATGGATCGCCGTGATACTTCCAAAGCATGGATACATAAAACACTCGATGCAGGGCTGATAAGCCAGGCGGAAAGGCAAGTCTGTAAGCCACCTCTCCTACTCGATCAAGAATCTCAAACGGGCTGGTGAACCTAGGGCTAAGCTTGCCCTTCTTCCTAAATCTCATCATGCTATTCATAGGCGACACTTGAAGCAATACCCGTTCACCAACCATGAATGCCAAGTCACGAACCTTACAGTCGGCATAACTATTTTGCCTGGACTGAGATATACGAAGCCTATCCTGAATGATCCTGACCTTGTCTAAGGCATCCTGCACTAGACCTGTACCCAACAACCGAGCATATCCCGAATCAAACCATCCAAACGGCGACCAACACTGCCTGCCATACAAAGCCTCATAAGGAGCCATCTGTATACTCGACTGGTAGCTGGTTGTACGCAAACTCCGCTAAAGGCAAAAGTTAATCCCACAAGCATCCAAAGTCAATGACACAAGCTCGGAGCATATCCTCCAAAATTTGAATGGTCCGCTCGGACTGCCCGTCCGTCTGAGGATGAAACGATATGCTCAAATCAACCCATGTGCCCAACTCTTGCTAAACTGCTTTCCAAAAATGTGAGGTATACTGCGTACCTCGATCTGAAATGATAGACACGGGCACACCATGAAGGCGAACAATCTCCCAGATATAGATCTCAGCTAACCTCTCGGAAGAATATGTGACTGCCACAAGAATGAAATGTGTTGACTTGGTTAGCCTATCAACAATAACCGACACTGCATCTAACTTCCGCTAAGTTCGTGGGAGTCCAACAACGAAGTTTACAATGATACGCTCCCACTTTCACTCAAGAATCTCAATCTTCTGGAACAAGCCACCGGGCCTCTGATGCTCGTACTTAACATGCTGACAATTCAAACGTCGAGCCACATATGCAACAATATCTTTTTTCATTCTCCTCCACCAATAATGTTGCTACAAATCCTGATACATATTCGCGGCGCCCGGATGAATATATTACCGGGAGCTATGGGCCTCCTCTAAAATCAATTTTAGAAGACCATCTATATTAGGTACACAAACTCGTTCCTACAACCTCAAAACTCCATCATCTCCTAAGGTAACTTGTTTGGCACCTCCGTGCTGCACTCTGTCTCTAAGGACACACAAATGATGATTATCATACTACCAATCTCGAATACGCTCCAATAACGAAGAACGAGTGACCGTTCAAGCTAGCACACAGATGGGCTATGAAGCATCCAACCTCACCAACTGGTTGGCCAAAGCCTGAACATCCAAAGCAAGCGGTCTCTCAATGACTGTAATATAAGCAAGACTTCCCATACTGGCTGACTTCCTACTCAAAGCATCGGCCACCATATTGGCATTTCCCGGATGATATAAGATGGTGATATCATAGTCTTTCAAAAACTCCAACCATCTTCTCTGCCTCAAATTTAACTCATTTTGCTTGAACAAATACTGCAGACTCTCTTGATTCGTGAACACCTCACATGCCACGCTATACATATAATGCCTCTAAATCTTTGACGCATGAACAATGGATGCCAAGTCCAAATCATAAACCGAACAGTTCTTCTCATGAATCTTCAATAGCTGTGAAGTATAGGCAATGACCTTACCATCCTGCATCAACACCACACCAACTCTAATATGAGATGCATCACAATAAACTGTATATGGCCCTGAACCTGTAGGCAAAACCAACCAGTACCGTAGTCAAAGCTATCTTGAGCTTCTAAAAGCTCGACTCACACTCGTTTGACCACCTAAACTGAGCACTCTTCTGGGTCAACCTGGTCATCAGGGCTCCAATAGACGAAAACCCCTCCACAAACCGAGAATAGTATCCTGCCAATCCCAAGAAACTCCGAATCTCTATAGCTGATGCTGGTCTAGGACAGTTCTTGACTGCCTCAATATTCTTCGGATCAACCTGAATTTCTTTTGTTGATACAACATGACCTAGGAATGTAACTGACTCAACTAGAATTCACACTTCGAAAACTTAGCATACAACTGACTATCCCTCAAAGTCTGAAGAACCACTCCAAGATGTTGCTTGTGATCATCCCGACTGCAGGAATAGATTGAAATATCATTGATAAAGACTATCACGAACAAATCCAAGTAAGGCATGAACACTCGATTCATCAAATCTATAAAAGTTGTCAATCCGAATGACGTCACCAAGAACTCATAATGCTTGTACCGAGTGCCAAAAGCTATCTTAAGGATATCGAAGGCCCTAATCCTCAATTGATGGTAGCCGAATCTCAAGTCATTCTTCAAAAATACCTTGGCACCCTGAAGCTGATCAAACAAATCATCAATCCTCAACAATGGATATTTATTCTTAATTGTAACCTTGTTTAATTGTTGGTAATCAATACACATTCTCATCGATTTGTCCTTCTTCTTAACAAACAACACCAGCGCACCCCAAGGCGAGACATTAGGTCTAATGAAGCCTTTTTCAAGCAAGTCTTGCAACTGCTCCTTCAACTATTTCAACTCAGGCGGGGCCATACGATACGACGGGATAAAAATGGGCTGACTACCCGGGGCGAAATAAATGCAAAAGTTAATATCCCTGTCGGGTGGCATACCCCGCAGGTCTGAAGGAAATACCTTCGAAAACTCACAAATAACGTGTGACGATCCAGCCGACCGTCTTTGGAATTTATGCCCCATTCCCCATTAACTGCTTCCCCTAAGTTCATTTCTATTATTTTTGGTTTGCCGGGACGTTCGGTAATAGAATTCGGAGTGTTTTGGGGGCACTTAGTCCCTAAGTGAGAGCTTAAGTGTTGGAAAATGATTCATAATACGAACAGTGTCAAGACGACCTCATAATGGAAAACCGATGGTTCTGTTAGCTCAGTTAGGATATTTCGGGATTGGGAGCATATTCAGAATGTATTTTGGATGTCTGTAGCTCATTTAGGCTAGAAATGCCGAAAGTTAGAATTTTGGAGTTTCCGGTCTGATAGTGAAATTTTGATCGGAGGGTCGAAACGGGATTTCGGAAGTTGTTGTAGTACCGTCATATCATTTGGGACGTGTGTGCAAAGTTTCAGGTCAATCGGACGTGTTTTTGTTAGGATTTTGATCAAAAGCGAGTTTTGGAAGTTTTGATTGAACTTAGGCTTTAATTTGATGAAAAAATGAGTATTTTGATGTTAATGGTGGAGTTTTGAGGATTCGAGCAAGTTCGAATAAGGTGTTAGGAAGTATTGGTGCTTTTGATTGGGGTCTCGAGGGCCTAGGGGTGAATTCGCGTGGTTAACCGGAGAAAATTTGGTGAGTTGCATGGTCCATTGTTGCTGCCTTCTGTTGTTTCCGCAATCGCAGAAGGGGAGGCGCATAAGGGGGTTCCACAGAAGCAGAGCTGGGGTCGTGGATGCGGTCTTGGGGGATTTGGTCGTGGACCGCAGAAGCAGAGGTATGCTCGCTTAAACGGCGACCGCAGAAGCGGTCCCTGGCATGGATTAGTCAGGCCGCTAACGCGAAGGGTTGACCACATAAGCGGTGACCGCGGACGCGATCATTTAGCCGCAGAAGCAGAAATCACAGTAGAGAAAGGGTTTTATTCGAGGCTTAAATTTCATAAGTTGAAAAATCAAGTTTGAGCTAGGACCAAGGCGATTTTGAGAGGGATTTTGAAGAGGAGATTACGGGGTAACGTTTCTATGATCCTTTCTAGATTTAATCCATCATTTAGTAGTTAATTTAAACTTTTAAATTTGAATTTAGGATAAAAATGGATGAAAATTGGGGTAAAGTTCTTAGACCTAACATTGATGATTTGAAGGGGCATTTGACCTCCGATTTGGGAGATTTTTATATGATTAGACTCGTGAGAGTACGAGGTTTTTGAAAATGTAAAAATTATTCAATTCTGAGACATTGGCATAAGGGGAATTTTGGTTATTTTACCTATTTTCACGCCTTATCTTAAATTTTAATAGTGTAATTAGTTACTTGCGATGTTATTTACAATGTGTAATTGGTTTGAATAGATTTGGGCCACTCGAAGTCGGATACTCTTGGCAAGAGCATTGTTTCGTAGAGGTTTTGTACCAACTCAAGGTAAGTGGCTTGTCTAACTTTGTGGGGGGACCTCTCACCTTAGGATATCCTTGATGTTGTTTAAATGCCTTGTGCGGAGGTGACGGGCGCGTACCTGTGCTAGTTGTTGAAAATTTACCTTACTTGACTTATTTAGACTGCGTTACTTCATGTACATAACTGTTAAAAATGCAATTTCACTTGTTTTCGCTTAGGGAAAGCATGTTAGTAACTTATTTGCTCTACTTGACTAATTTGCAATATCTGTCTTCTTGCGAGCATGCTAGACTCTAGACTTTTACCTGTTACCTGTACTTAGCTTCTTCATATTAGTATTGATTTGTTGTGATGTGTTTTATTGATATGCTAGACTACGGGTTCAATTCCCTAGAGATCCTCTGTTATTGGTATTGTGGACTACGGGTTCAACTCCAGGAGATCCTCTGTTATTGGTATTATGGACTATGGGTTCAATTCCCTGGAGATCCTCTGTTATTGGTATTCTGGACTACGGGTTCGATTCCTGGGAGATCCTCTGATATTGACATGACGGACTACGGGTTCAATTGTCAGGAGATCCTCTGATATTGATATGATGGACTGCGGGTTCAATTCCTGGAGATCCTCTGTTATTGGTTGAAGGACTACGGGTTCAATTCGCGGAGATCCTCTAATATTGATACGATGGACTGTGGGTTCAATTCCCAGAGATCCTCTATTATTGGTATGATGGACTATGGATTCTATTCCCCAGAGATCCTCATATATTGGTATAAATGGGCTGTGGGTTCAATTCCCGGAGCTTCATGTGGCATCCTCACTTTTGAGTGATTTTTTCTTGTGTTCGTAGATTGTGTTTGTAGCCGTTCTGTTTTACTTATTGTCTTGCTAGATATTCGAGATTTACTTCAATACCAACTATTTATTTATCTTACATTATTTCTTATGTTCATCTCAGTAGGGCTTCGATCTTCCTCGTCACTACTCCACTGAGGTTAGACTTGACACTTACTAAGTACCGCTGTGGTGTGCTCATGCTACTCTTCTGCACACTTTTGCTGTGCAGATCTAGGTACTTCTGGTCGAGCGCGCTATCAGTGAGTTCAGAGCTTCACTTGGAGACTTGAGGTATGCATCTGCCGCATCCGCAGAGCAGAAGAGCCTCCTTCTATTCTACCTTTAGCTAGCAGTCATTCATGTACTCACTTGTTGTAGACACTTCGCGATGTTAGAGCCATATGATATATTTTACTCTTAGCCTGTGTTGCCCGTGGGTTTCTGGGTCTTGGAGGTTTTACATTATTTTGAGTCGAAGTGTATGTGCCAGGCGGCACCCTATACATTTTTCTTATGTTATTCATGTTTTATTTATCGTTTTTCGTAAGGATTGCTGAATTTCCGCAATGTGTCAGACTTACCTAGTCGCGAAGACTGGGTGCCGATATGACAGGTTCACGATTAGTGAACTAGAGTCGTGTCACAACGGGCACAAAATGAATAGAAGGAACCTCAACACTAGAATCACGAACATATGCCAAATAGGCCAAACACCCCTTCTCCACCATACACTGACGAGCCTTTATATATGAGACAACACTATGGGTAGAATGACCAGGAGTCCCTCTCCACTCTAAACGGGGTAAACCGGCAATGCTAAGGTCACAGTCTTTGCATGACAGCCAAAATAGCATGGTAAGGTGATAACCAGTCCATCCCTAATATGACATCGAAATCGACATGTCCAGAAGAAGTAAATCTACACGAGTCTCAAGACCCCCAATCACAACTATGAATGAATGATGAACTCGATCTACCACAATAGAATCACCCACTAGTGTAGACACATAAATAGGAGCACTCAAAAATTCACTAGGCATGACCATATACGGTGTAAAATAAGATAACACATAGGAGTACGTAGATCCCAGATCAAATAAAACTGAAGCATCTCTGCTACAAACCAGAACAATACCTGTGATAAGTGCATAGGAAGCCTTAGCCTTGGGACTGGCTGGACGAGCATAACATCGGGGCTGTGCCCCACCACCATGAACTACATCTTAGGGATGGCTTGCTGCTGGCTGGCCTCCACCTCTAGCGGCCTGAGCCCCACCTCTAATACCTCTACCTCCACCTTTAGCACCTCTACCCCCACCTCTAGCTGGCTGGGTCGGCGGTGAACACTTAGTGCCTGAAGAATGGCACGAGAACCCTAATGCTGAGAACTGCTCGATGCTCGAGGGTAAAACCTAGCAATGTGACCCATATCACCACAAGTATAACTAGCCTCGGCTGCTGAGACTACTGACCCTGACAACCTGAATGACCACCCCAAAAACTTAGGAGCGCCGGTGTATTGATAGGATCTGGTGGTGCACTGTAGTACTGCTGATCAGAATACTGCATATGGGAACCTCAACCACCTGAAGCACCGTGAAAAACTTGAAGTGCTGACTACAAAGGCCTAGGAGGATGGCATCTACCATACGAATCCCTGCCTCCAAATGAGGTACTACTGAATCTGCCTGAATGACTAGGCCATTTGTCAGACCCTTACCACCTCCCTGTGATAGAACCATCTCAACTCCCCCAGACACATTGGCCGCCTCCTGAAAAGAAATCTCACACCCCGCCTCATTGGCCATATGAAGTCGAATTGGATGGATAAGTCCCTCAATGAACTTCCTCACCCTCTCTCTCTCTCTCTCGGTGGGAAGTATGAAAAGAGCATGATGTGCCAAGTCGATGAATCTGGTCTCGTACTGAGTAATAGTCATAGAACCTTGCTGAAGACGCTTAAACTGCCTCTGATATATCTCTCTCTGACTGATAGGGAGAAACTTCTCTAGAAATAGCGAGTAAATTGCTCCTAAGTCAAAGTTGATAATCCGGCTGGTCTAGCCAAGCAATAATCTCTCCACCAAGTCTTGGCGGATCCAAACAAGCGAAAAGTAGCAAAATCGACCCCATTGGTCTCCACTATCCCCATGTTCCTGAGAACCTCATGACATTTGTCTAGATAATCCCGGGGATCCTTAGAAGATGCACCGCTGAAAGTAGTAGTGAAGAGCTTGGTGAACCTGTCCAATCTCCACAAAGCATCGGCAGACATAGCTGCTCCATCACCGGTCTGAGCTACCACACCCGAATGAACTGCTCTAACTAGATGAACTGCTGGAGTCTGGGGAGCTACCTGCTCCGGAGTGCGAGTAGCAGGAGTTTGAGCTCTTCCTTCAGCATGAGAGACGACTGGGGCTACAAGAAGCAAGGCTACCCGCGTGACACTCTCCATAAGGCCCACTAGACAGAATAGAGCATCTTGGAGTATCGGGGTAGCGATGAACCCCTTTGGGACCTGAGCTAGTCCCACAGGAACTGCCTTGGCTAAAACTTCATTGATCAAAGTGAACCTGAGACTCCGCCGTTGGTGCTGTTGCTCTGGGCGGAGCTCTGCCCCTACCTCGACCTCTAGCACGGCCTCGGCCTTGCCCTCCGCCCCTCGTGGGAGCTGCCGCCGAGGGCTCGAACTTCTGGTCAGTGGATGAGGAAGCGCATGTTCTCGCCATCTGCAAAAGAACATAGTAGAAATTCAATTAGCATTGAGAAACCAAACCGCACGACAGGAAGGAATAAATGTGAAGATTTTTTTTCTAACTCTGTAGCCCATATGGCATAAATACAAACGTCCCTGTACCGATCCCTCAGACTCTACTAAGCTTATATGTGAACTATGAGACCCATGTAACCTAGAGCTATAATACCAACTTGTCACGATCCAGATTTATTGTCCTCGGAGTCGTGATGGCGCATACTAATGTGAGCTAGACAAGCTGACTGTTTGAACAAATTGCCTTTTACCCATTTTATATCCTTTAATAATTATGAAGCAATAACGTGTAGATAACAAAATTTATAATAAGCGGAAGAAAAATAATAAACTATATGAATATGTACCAATACAACTATTTTAACACCAACTACCCAGAACTGGTATCATAGTTTTACAAGCGGTCTAAGAGTACTACAAACAAAGTTCCAAAGATAAATAGTACATTGTTTCTAAAATAAGCAAATGAAACATGATAAAGGGATAGAGGGAGACGCCAGAGCTTGCGGACGCCTGCAGGACTACCTTGGATCTCCGTAAGGACTGAAGGCAGCCACCCAATCTACAGTCCAAAAGCTGCTGCTCTGGGATCTGCACATAGTGCAGAGTGTAGTAGAAGCACAACCGACAACATGTGCTGGTAATTTCCTAGCCTAACCTCGACGAAGTAGTGACGAGGCTAGGACCAGACTACCAAATAGACCTGCGCACTTTAACTATATACAACGAAAAAAAGAACAGTAATAAACAGTCAAGTATGAGAGGGGAAACATGCTGCAGGAAAACATCAATAAGAATACAAAGACAGTGGTAAATAAGAGGAGCACCATATCTCAGCTATCAACAAGAATCATAAATCAAACAAGTGCACGACATCACCCTTCGTGCTTTTACTCACGTCCTCATCAAAGCAATCAACTAATGAAAATGTGCACGACATCACCCCTCGTGCTATTACTCTCGTCCTCACCATATAATCAATATAGTCGGCACAGAATTGTACATCGTGCGGCATGACATCACCCTTCGTGCTTTACACTCTTCCTCACAAATCATACATGACATCAACCTTCGTGCTTTATTACTCTCTCACCAAAACAATGCACTGCATCACTCTTCATGCTTTAACACCCTTCCTCACCCAAACAACAATCACAAACAATATGTCAAGGAAATAAATGAAATTACAATAGAAATCCCAACAAGCAGTACAATTGTAATTTGTTCAAACAGTCGGCTTGCCTAGCTCACATTAGTAGGCGCCATTACGACTCCCGAGGACGAAAAATATGTGTCATGATATAGGCGTAGTTTCAAAAATTAGAATAATAACGCAATTACGCTAAATAAAGCATATAAAATAACTAAAAAATTAAAATATACGAGCAACTGCATGAAATCACAAGAAGTAAATGTAGAGAAATAAAAGATATATAATATACAAAGAAAAATATATTTTGAACTAAAAAATAAAATTTGTAAAAAAAAAATTAAAATAAAAAAGAAAAAAGTTAAAAATAAATTTATAATTAGACAGCTTACGTACACTTCTCAATTTCTCGAGAATTGAAGTGTAAACACCCAAGCCAAACGTGAAGCATGTTGTAACACGTTACGAAGATTAGCTTTCCTAGTCAATAAAAACGACAATCGGTAACCTTCCTCTAATATTCCTTTTTTAAGCTATCTAGATATTTCCGTAACCTACTCATCGCACAGCCTTTAGCCCTACTCATCGCCAGCCTTTAGCCCTACTCATCAGTCAACGCATCTCGATCGTTAATCATCTACCAGCTCATTCAATCCAAACCGTCCGATCATCCTAACCCACTATAAAATAACGCCTGACCTCTTCATCAAGTCGCATCCCATTTTCAATCTCTTCCGCCTCCACCGTGGATCTTTTCTCTTCAGATCTGCTCTTTATCATTTCTCTTCTTTTGACACTGTGTTCAGATCTGTGTAGATCGTTCGCTGATCTACCATTTGAGTATGGTTTCGAGTTCCATCGGAGATCGGCTTTTTGATTGTTGGGCCGGAGGTTTTGTTACGGACCGTTTGATTTTGAGGAATGAGTCGATGAAAGTTTCATAATTTGGAAGAGTAGCTCTTGTCTTCTTGTTATTTGTTTCAAAGCAACCAAATCTGGTTATTCAAGTCGATTGGATGTTTCATCGTTTGCTGCTTGGGTTCTGTCGATTAGCCTATTTGTTTCTATTATTTTTGCATTTATCTACCGTTTTGGACCAAATTCTATTTGTTGACATCTGTTGTGGTGTTTTTGTTTGCTGCAGATTTGATTCTACACGCGGCTCAAATTGACCATATATCTGTTCTGTAGAGCTGCTTGACTAATCAGATCTGGTTGATGCTCCAACTGTCGAACTGTGGGTGGATTAACCGATGGTAATCGGCGAGGTTGTGGTTGTTAGAAAAGGTTTCATTGTTTAATTTGTTGTCTATTATGAGTTGCATCATTGATGAACATTAACCTTTCTGATACGCATGCATATGTACGAGTTAGTTGTATTGTCATAGAGAAAAAGAGAGGATATGTGGGTTTTTTGTTGTTGTTCCCCGACCTTTGCCATGATGGGTGCGCTCGCATGGCAGGTCACAATACCCAATAAAGTTTCTATATTTTGTTTCTGGAGAGGAGATGGCACAGGGTTTTTGTCTGGCGCTCCTCTCTGCGTCTGTTTTGTCTTTTGTTGTCTTCCTTGTTCTGTAGATATTATGCGCAAGATCAATACCACCAAGAACGTCACATCAGATTGTTGGATACTTGCCCTTTGAATGGTGGTCTGTTATTCAAGGGCAAGTGAGTTGTGCATCTCTTAAATTTGACTTCGGTCAGGCTAATGCTAGGATTAATCTGCTCCAGCACTCCAATCAAAGGTACAAGAACGAATTCCCTCCACTAACATTTACGTTTAACTTAGCATATAGCATATTGCCGTTCCATGAGTAAGTCTTTCACATAGCAGTCCTTAAAATTTTGTAATGCTCATCTTAGACTACGATGACAGTATTGATCTAATTGTCAAAAATGAGATATAGCTATTAATTCCAAGCTAGCGATATGGGCTAATGAGTTACTTATTAAAAATAAATGCTCTTTAATGATTAGTACAGTGCAAGATTACAGGGGCGACATTCTAGCTGGGTATAATAATCAACTCTTTTGCAAGAAAAATGTTTCTACATTTGGTAACAACAACAACTTGGATAACTTAATAGCGTTTTTGAACGGGTAAATTTGTTTTTCAAAATTAGGTTTTGCAAATATGATGTTCACTTGGGTTGACAGGCGTGCGGCATACATCCTAGTTGGTTCTTAAAAAATGAGATTGTTAACCCTGTGAATCATCCGTTACCTCATCTCTTGTTTATATTTCCGATGATTTACAATGCTACCTCATTTGCAAGTCATTCGAATGTGTAATGTGGAATTTTTTATTCAAATGGTTCACTATCTTCCTATTATTTTATTAGTCTGTCATGATAGAGTTTCAATAGTCAGTTATTGATTGGTAGAACTAGTGGGAAAATCTCTGTCCTGTTGTAATGTAATAGTGAATTTGAATGGGACGTTTTGTCCGAGTGCAGTTTTTTGTAGTCTTGGAGGGGTGAATATGTATGTACTCAAATATGTTTCAGTATTTGGATAGAATGTCATTTTTCCCTCCACTTGCTTTGGGATGGTGCTAGCTACTTTGTTGAAGATCAATATGTGTATCTGCCTTGAGCTGATCAACCACCTTGGGATGCTACTGAATTACGGTGAGAAAGGTGATATTCTACTGCTTAAGTGTCAGTTGTGTACGCTCTGTTATTACGGTCAGTTGGAATAGCTGTCTGAAATTGAGGCTTCTTTTATTTGTTTTGATTTCTTTCAAAGTGTTGCCGCCTTAGTGGCTTTAGCTCGTCCAGATTGTTTGGTATATTGCTGGAGCCGTAGGGTTAAATTTGAAGTTTCAATGTTTACGTTGCTGCTCTTAAAGAAAGCCAGCATCATCCTGATACCTGCAAGGGAGTCTTACCACTTTAATTTTATTATATGTCTTGGATCTATATAAATTTTTGCTATCTCTTAGGAAATGGATATTGCAACTTTTGTAGATGATAGAAAACTGGTTGTTACCAAAAAAAAAAGAACTGGTTATTACCATGCCTTTATTGGAGATTTCTTCTATTGCCTGGGTATTCAAAAAATCTGCTATCGTGTGCCAATTTAGTAGGTTGTGGAAGTTTATTCCTTTTTTGCTGAAGATGTACTTCAAGGAAATATCCACATCTGGTACATGTGTTGTCTTGATCGTTTGTAGAGGTAATGTCATGCTTAGTATCCATTGTTGGTAGTTTATTATATGCTAACTAGTTATTTTATTACAGGTTATATTGCTCTTACTCCTAGCAACTGCCAAATTCTAGTTCTTTCAAATGGTCCTGTTTTAGTGTACGTACGTCGATAGAGAGAGCATACGGATGTTATAGAGAAATGTTTCATAAATTTGATAATTTCTTCTTGGTCTTCGGTGGCTGAAATTTGACTATTTAAAGCTGCAAAATTTTCTCCTTATAGCCAGATGTTGTAGTTCATCACTACTTTATACTTTCACTTGCTCAATTAATAAAATCTAATGGGAAGTGTACTGAAGTAAGCAATTAATTTGGGATATTTTTAATGTTTGCATTGAAAGGAGTACTTGCTTTCTTGGAAATATTTCAAACTAGTGATAATTTGTAGGACTGGTTTACTGATCTTTCTACTTAATGTTATATGGTGGCTTTTTGGTTGGCTGTGGTATTTATTTTCTATTTTTCCGGTACCTGCTAAAATTAGTAAAAGATCTTTACCCCTTTACAAAATTTACTTATGCAGTTGGTCTGTCCTAAACATATTCTATTGTTTACAACTTTGAAATCATGCTGTGAAAATTAAAGTAGAATTGAGTCACTCCTACTTGACCATGTAGCATTGTGAAATTGTCATAAACTCTGAAATCGTGTTAGAAGTAGAATAAAGTAGTCAATGTCTAAATGGTTACTCCGTTCGTTTCCAATATGGAGTATACTTCTAAAATTTGTGATCTTAAAAAATAAGGGCTAAATGTTTTTCACGAAGGGAGAAAAATAAGGAAATGTGTCATATATTTTGTAACAAACTAAAAATAACCTCAAATATCAAATAATATGAGACGGAGCAGAGTATTAAAGGTGGAAAGCGCCATTATTTTTTAGAATGGATAAGGGTTAAGACTGTCAAGTGGAACTTTTAAGTAAATGCAATATTTGTTTGACGTCATTTTTTATCACAATATAAGGTTGCCCGGTTAGTTAATGGTGTTATTGGAACTTGAGTTACCGGTTTGATGGATCCAAGAGCTCGGCCTCTGGGGGAGCGCTCAATCGTGTCCAATTGAGAGGACGGTGGTTCGAATCCACCTGGATTCCTTTTGCAGTTTATTAGGTCCAGAATCAGGGTTGTAGGTTAGGAGTTCCTAGAGTCCTTCGCATGTCAGTAGGTTTTCTCATAGATGATTTGTGTGTTAGCGTGTGCCCTCCTGTGGCTGTTAGTTATGATAGTTACTGCACGATTTTATTGCCTGCGATTGTATGTATGTTTTACTTTTAGTTAATTATTTTCACTATTTTCTGCGGGAGTCACTAATGCTTTTTGTTTTTGTTTTGTTTTACAGCTGTTTTTCCTTTTGTCCTATGAGCCGAGGATCGATTGGAAACAGCCTCCCTGCCCTTTCGGGTAGGGGTAAGGCTTGTCTACATATTACCCTTCCCAGACTCCCACCTGGTGGGAATATACTGGGTAGTTGTTGTAGTTTTAGTCCAAAAGTTAACTTTTTTTTTTTCAATTTTAATCTTTATGCGGTATAAATGAAGAAAATTGAAATCCACTATTCTAATGGTATAGTGTTCTTAATTAGGTTAGAAGGAAAGTTGGCAGCTCTTGGACTCACTTATCTTGACGGAACGAGTTTGCATAACTTAAAAGGATTCATTGGTCTTGTTAAGATAGAGTTCGGAGATTTTTTGCCTTCAGTTGGGACTTTTTTCCATCTCTGTCGTCTTGAACTTTTCGGCTGTGATAAAAACAAGAAGCTAATACCCAAATGGTTGTTGCAATATCTCCTACATCTGACTGAAATTTTCTTCAAAATGGTGCCAAGGAAATGGAAGAGGTAAGCGGAACTTTAGCTCTACAAAAAATTCAGCATTAGAGCTGAAGTTTCTCAGCTACAACAATAAAATTTTAGCTGTTACAATACAAAAATTTCAGCTTTAGAATTGAACTTCAGACCCGACTACTAAAATGCTGAAGTTTTGCATAATTGACTTTGCTACTTCAGCTTCGTGTGCTGAAGTTATGTGAAAAAGCGGGTACACTTGTCATTTTTTTTACAAAGCAAACACAAATTAAAATGTGACACAAAAAATGAATATAGATGCAAATGATCATATTTTTTTTCTAGTTAAGCCTTGCTTTTCTTTTTACTAGTAAATGCCAGCCCGCAAGGGCCCAACATCATATGTCGGAATATTGTGTTGCATCTAAAGCTGTCTTACCAGCCGGGCTTACCCGCTACCGAACCGACTATTTCATCAATAGATGGGGCCCACTATTCGTTGGTTTGGTCAAATTTAAGATTTGATCCATTAGCCAATGAATCTATTGATGAAATAACCATTTTTTAATTTTAAGTTTTTAACCCTTTTTGAATTTATAAAATTAACCATTTTTAAAACTATAAATATCCCATCCCCCCTCTTCTTTATCTTGTCACTCAAATCTCATATCTCAATGTCAATTTCTCTCATTCTCTAATTTGCAATACTTCAATTCATTATTTAATCTTTTAATTTTGTTTGGCTAACTTTTTTTGAATTTAATTTATCGTGTTTTTTCATTCGGAATTTGAAGTTTGAAGTTTCAACTGTGAACAATTGGAGTTCAAAATTGAAATACTTGCTTGACGAGTTGACGTTTGTTCATGGTAACATCAGAATTGTTTAATCAAATGCTACTTTTATTGTCGAATTCGGTGCACTCTCTCCAACTCTTTCTTTTATTTACATAATTGCATATTTAATTTTAGCTTATACTTTAATTTTTATAATATGTTGAATGCTGCTAAAAAAGCATGTAAAAAAGTTACTGGTAGGAAAAATAAAAAAAGAGATTGTCCTTCAGCATATGGTAGTAATAGTAATACCCAATTTACACATATTTTCGAAACATCCCCTAATGATAATATAGATTATGAACAATTACAAGAAGATTTTGGAATAGAAGATAATGAAATAGGAATGGAAAATGAGATACCAGCTACACTTACTAGAGTTGGAGCCGGTAGTGTTTAGAGTTGGTATAAGGTGTGGTGGTCGTGGCACTAGTAGAAGACTATCCGTGGCTCCGACTACTAATCGTAGAAAAAGAAATAAGGTTTGAATTATTTTTGAAATAATAGAAGATACTGATAGAGTTAGATGCAAAATTTGTAACGATAATTTTAAATATTTGACTGGAGGAAAATTAGGGAGGACTGAGACGCTTAGTAGACATATGAGAGTTGACCGTCCCATAGAATGGGGCGTTGATGGTGATGAGAATCAAACAACTATTAACCATACTACTAGAGGTCTAATGACAACAACAACAACAACTACCCAGTATATTCCCACCAGGTGGGGTCTGGGGAGGGTAATATGTAGACAAGCGTTACCCCTACCCGAAAGGGCAGAGAGGCTGTTTCCAATCGACCCTCGGCGCATAGGCTAAAATGAAAAGCTGCATCAAAACAAAGACAAAATTAAGAACAAAAGCAAGACAAAACAAAATAATAAAGCATAAGTAATCCCGCAGAAATAACGTAAATAATTATGAAAACATAGGAAACATAAATACAGTCGCATGCAATAATAACAAGCAGTAACTACCTACTGGAGGTCTAATGAAATATGATAAAATGAAGGATCGTAAGGAGTTAACAAAAATGATTACTTTGGGTTTTCTACATTTTTCTTTTGCTTCTTCATCATATCTTATTATGTATATTCAAAGGATTTACAATCATTTATTTAAAGGTATCCCTAGAAGTATTTGTAGAGCTGATATCTTTAAACTTCATGGACAATATCAAACATACATACGTTATTTGTTTAGCCACCTTTCTTGTAAAGTTTGTCTAACTTATGATATTGGACATGCTGTTAATGAAAATGATTATTTGACAATTACATGCCATTGGATAGATGATTCTACTTGTATGCAAAAACGTATTATCGCTCTTAAATATGATGAAGATCAGAGTCATACTGCTGCGTTTATAAATAGTACTATTGTTTAAGTTGCTGAATTTTATAATCTAAACAAAAAAGTATTGTGTATGTCTTTTGATAATGCTTCTAAAAATAATGCCGCAATTTCAATATTAAAAACGCATTTGCAACCACCTCTTGCTGAAATTTTTCATATTAGGTGTGCATGTCATGTTTATAATTTAATTTTTAAAAGTATTCTTGATTTATTTGCAACTGAGAATACTCATGTTAAAAGAGCAGTTGGTGTTATTCAAGGAAATAATAGACAATCTAGAATAAAGGAATTTAATAATAAGTGTGTTCAGTATAACCTTAAATCTAGAATCATGCCAGACGAAATAGTTATTAGATGGAATTATTCATATATATTTTTGAAATATTGCTACAAATATAGATTCCCAATAACTGAAGTTACTAATGCGCATTGTACTGATACAAAGCTATGTTAACAAGTGTTACTTGGGAGGTCATTAGTGATATTGTTAAATTTTTACATAAATTTTATGTAGCTACTCTTGAGTTTTCTGAAGCATATTTGCCTTTAGTACATATAGCTGAAATTTCTTTTCTACTATCTGAATAGAAAGAAAAATATAAGGATGTTGTTGAAAAAATGCAAGAAAAATTCAAAAAATATTTCTTTTCAATTCCTCCTATTTACTTAATTGGTACAATTTTAAATTTTCTATTAAGATATCTAATTGTCACCAATTAATGAATGCTTATATACTTATATTGGAGAAACTGAAATTCCAACTTTATATGTCTCTATGAACAAGCTAAATGAATATTTCGAACAATTATATAATTATTATGCAAATGAATGCGATGCTGCTGCTCGTACTGTAGGCAATGTTACTCCCACTATGTACTGTACCACTTCTGCTACTGTGGATGATGAAGAAGGTCTTGATAGTTTTAATATTTTTTCTATATTTTCTAACACTCAAACCAGTAGTAGGAACATTGATGCACTTCAATCCTACTTGCAGAAACAAAAAGAGCCTCGCACAAAGAAATTTTCACCGTTGGGATGGTGGCATGAGAATGAAAAAAAATTTTCTGTTCTTTTCTCTATGGCTCGAGACGTGCTGAATGTGTCAATTTCTACAGTTGCATCGGAGAGTGCATTTATCCAAGCAATAGAACAACTTGGAGACACCTGCCACTCATTGAGAAGCAATGCTTTGCAAGTTTAAGTACTTTTCAGAGATGGAATTAGATCGGAACAAAGAAATCAAGGAAATGAAGATGTTGATAGCCCAGAAGAAGAGGAACTTGAAAATATATTAAAACATAAAAACCCATACTAATCTAACACTCCAGAAGAAGGTCAATCGGTTTATATTAATTATGATGAACTTACTAAGGCAATGCAAAATATTTGAATTTACTACTTTACTTCTTGAAAAAAATGTAAATTTTTCATTTTGTAAGTTTGAAACTTTAAATTAAGAAATAAAAGTAGCACTAGAAATAAGTGCAATTTTTTTCCATCTTCCTTGTATTCTTTATGTTAGTACGTTATATTAATATAGCTTACAATATCTATACTAAATACGGACTGACCCGGCCCATCAACCCGTAACCCGTATGGTTCAATTTTTATTCGTATGAACCCGAACCCATTAAGGTATAATCCGGAACCGGCCCGGACCGGAACCCCTATGGGTCAAAAAAATTGAATCGGCCCAGCACTTAGACACCTTCAATTGCATCTAATGAATCTTATTCTCAATCGTATTTTTGCTATGCTTTCTTGTTTTAGATAGTCAAAGGAATCAAAAGCTTATTGTAATTTAAATTGGTTGTTCATGAGAAATTAAATTTATTTCAAAATTTTTTTTGATAGGAAAAGGTAATTTATTAAAGAGACGTTACATAGTAGCGTTCGTTAAGACCCTAGATATGGGACTAGCCTGATAACTATGAATTATACATGATTTATGCCCCTTCTTACCTTAGCTTTGTGCATAATTTACCTTGATTAGTCCTGAATTACTTACAAGTTGCGCTTGATTGCAAGTTTGAGCGACAAGATAATTAAAATCACAAATCGGCTCAAGAAAGAGTGAAATTTTCCAAGTGACAAGAAGATGACAAAAAGTGGAAACTAAGAACCTGTGCGGACCGCACTGTTTTGGTGTGCGGCTCCGTAGGAAGATTTAGAGACTTACCAATCTACCATGCCTTCTGCGCGGTCCGCCTGTTTATGTGATGCGGCCGCATGGAAAGAGTTCAGAGACATGGCATTTTGAGGGAAAACCCACGCGGGCCGTATCCGCTTTTATGCGGTCCGCATTGATGAAGATTCAGAGGCTAGGACATTCAAGGCACAAGACCCACGCGTCCGCAAACCAAAAGCAAGCGGTCCGCGTGGGCACAAGTTCATAGAAGCAACCTTTTGCAAATTCCTCTTGTGCGGCTGCGCATCACTTTCATGCGGTCCGCCTGAACCAACCTACGCGGCTGCATTGCATTTCCATGCGGTCCGCTTGCGAAGACCTACACGGGTGCGATGCATTTTGATGTGGTCCACATCTCTTATCCAGAGGCGACTGAAGTGAAGACACCTTGCTGTACGCGGCCGCACACCATTTCTGTGCGGTCCGCACCAGACCCTCAGGGGTATTTTTGTCCAGTTTTCCTGAGTAGTATAAATAGAACACTTTACTCTTTTAGGTTAAGTTTTATGTTCTGAACACTAGCTGCACTCGTGAGCTTTTATATTAGCCTATTTCAGGCAACTTATTCTTGTAATTAAAGTGGATTCAAGTAGATTTAGCATATAGTTAATGATTACGTTCGTCTTTTTCATTATTTCTGCCTTTTCTACTTCTTCCATGTCTAGCTAAACCCATCAGATAAGGTTGTGACTCAACACTAGTGTGGGCAATTAATGAGTGTTTTTACCTAATCTTGGATGCTGTTGGGTGTTTGGTATTTGGGTTGTGTGTATGTTTTCACTTTGATTTGGTGGTTGCAAACAGTAAGTCAAGCTTAGTGGGTCTTGACTCTTCTTGAGAAAGAGAGTCTATGACCTCACATTCAACCCAACAAGGATTTGGGATGGACCCATGAGAATGGTAGTCCCAAGTAACCGGTTAAATCTTGAGAGAGTAATTAACCTACTTGAACCTTGTGTTGCTTGGGAAAATTGGCCTACCCAATTGGTCTCAAGAGAGTCAATTAGGCAAAATCATTCTCTCTACCTATAGGAGTAAGAGCGAGTGCTAAAAGAGCAACGGATATTCCCCATTTTTAGCATCCTTGTGTTAGAATACTATACTCATTGATTATCCGCCTAGGTGAGTGTCACGACCCTAGTGCTTCTATCTTATTCTTTAAATCTCGAATGAATCATCTTAGCTTAATTTTAGATCATAATAGTAGTTGATAATTGTAGTTGATAACTATATCGAAAACCTAAAAATGAAAAAAGACCAATTTGAAGTTAGAACGCATTTCTAAGCCATACAATTACTCATATCCAACTTGAAGCTCCCTGAGGAATTTACGACCCCGATTTACTATTGGGTTATTAGTTGTCGCGCCCACTCTTTCTTCGGATTGAGTTCGACACGAGCACTTTTTGGTGCCTTGTCGTGGAGCTTTACGGCATTTGACTATTTGTTGGCTAGTTGTGTGTTTTTGCTTCTCTTTCCTTCTTGTTACTTATTTTTTTGTTAATTTCACTCAGGTGCCAATGGCTTTAAATGCAAATGAGCCTCTTAATGTTGAAGTGGAGGAGGTGGAAGATGTGGAAAAAGATGAGATTTTACCCAAGCTCAAAGGAGGGGTAGAAATGCTAATGCAAATGCTAATGACCACATACCAGACCCTCCTCCACCTCCACCAAGGGTTGCTCCACGAGTTCTACCCAATTAAGGGTATGCAAGTGCAATGGTCCCTCCCTGAATCCGGGCGGGGAACTTCCAAATCACCAATGTCATGCTTACTTTGCTCGAACAACGAGGGTATTTCACAGGCGCTTCGGACCAAAACTCCTACAAGCATTTGAAAGGATTTGTGGATACATGTTGGGAGAGCAAATAGACGAATGTTTCGGAAGATGCACTGAGGCTAAGGCTTTTCCCCTTTTCAGCTCGTGGGAAGGCATTAGATTGGTTGGAGAGGTTGCAAATCCATTCCATCACTACTTGGGATGAGTTGGCAGATAAATTCATTGCGAAGTTCTTCTCTCCTAGTCATATGGCGGCTCTTAGAGGTGAGATCCTAGCTTTCAAGCAAGAGCCGACGGAGCCTTTACATGATATATGGGAGAAATTTCGGACAATGGTGAAAGTCTGCCCCAACAATTATATGAATGATGTGATGATCCAACAAACGTTCTATCGGGGTATAAATAGAACTAACCAATGCATTGTTAATCAATTAGCCGGTGGTAATTTTATGAAGCTTCCATACATCGAAGCTTGTGATGTTCTCGAAAAAATGGCCGACACTTCTTCGGCATGGCAAAGCCGGGCTAATGTTCCTCAAGGTGATCCCAATGTTATACACTTGCATAAGGAGTTGCATGATCACGATCAAGCCATCGCCGAACTTACAACAACAATGAACCAATTGGCTAAGGCACAACTTCAACAAGTTAAAAATCCACGCCAAGTCAATGCCATGGAGGGAGTGAGTATGATGAAAAGAAGGCAAAAAGGGCAACAACAACAGCCTCCGGAAAATTTTGACAACTTTGATGATGAGAATGGTTATTCGAATGTGTGTTATGATGACCAAAGTGAAGAGGTCCAATATGTGAATAATTACCAAGGCAATAGAGGAAACCAATGGAATCAACAATGGCGTTCCCAAGGCAATTGGTGGAACCAACATAATAGTGGAAATTGGAACAACAATTGGGGAAATCAAGGTAATCAAGGTAACAATTGGGTAATCAAGGCAATTGGGGCGAAACAACAATAATTGGAACAATAACAATAACGGTGCGTGGAACAATAGGCAATCGAAGGCAAGGTTTTCAAAGGCCCCAGGTGTTTCAACAATCGAACAATCCTCCCCATTCCAATCTCAAGGGTCGAGTTCTCCAGGTCTAGATATGGGTAGAATTGAGAACATGTTTGAACAAATGCTGAAGAGGAATCACGACTCGGATGCTCAATTAGTCTCCCACAATATATCGATCCGGAACTTAGAGGTGCAACTTGGACAAATATCACAATCTCTTAACACTCGCCCGAAGGGTGCACTACCAAGTGATACGGTGGTGAACCCCAAGGGTGGGCACAACAATCATGTCATGGCATTGAAAACGCGTAGCGGGAGAGGGGGTGATGTGCAAGAAAGTCAATCTAGGGTCGATGATGATGAATTGCGGGATGATGTCCCATTAGTGGTTGAAGATATTGATGAACCAATTTTGAGGAATGAAGTGAGAATAGATATTGATGAGGGTGAGGAAGAGACCCAAGAGGTCGTGAAACCATCTAGGGAACACATCATTGACATGCCGGAACCTACGGTGCCAAAAGCCAAGGCACCTTTACCTAGGCCTCCTCCGCCATATCCTCAAAGATTGGCCAAGCAAAAGGGTGACAATCAATTTAAAAAGTTTATTGAGATGATGAAGAGTTTGACTATCAATGTGCCTTTAGTGGAGGCACTTGAAAAAATGCTTGGATATACAAAGTTCATGAAGGACTTGGTTACCAGTACGAGATCTTTGGAGTGCGAAACTATCAAGGTGACACATCAAGTGAGCTCCATTGTGCACTCCATGGCTCCGAAGCTATAGGATCCCGGTGCCTTCACAATACCGTGCACAACTGGAAGCGTGGATTTGCAAAATCCCTATGTGACTTGGGGGCAAGTATCAATCTCATGCCTTATTCAGTGTTCAAAACTTTGGGGATCAGGCAACCTCGCCCGACTTCCAGGAGGCTTCAAATGGCAGACCAATCTATGAAGCGGCCCTTGGGTATTATAGATGATGTCCTCGTTCGGGTTAACAAGTTTATATTGCCGGCGGACTTTGTGATCTTGGATTTCGAGGTGGATTTCGAGGTGCCTATTATTCTTGGGAGGCCTTCCCTTGCTACGGGGAAGGCCTTGGTTGATGTAGAGGCGGGAGAATTGGTTTTCCGCGTTGGTGATGAAAAAGTGGTCTTCCATGTATGCAAGTCTATGCGCTAATCAAATAGCACCGAAATGTGCTCGTTTTTTGACATTTTCACGGCGTGATAGTGGATGACACAAGCTCAATGGCAAAAATCGAGGACCCACTTGAAGATGTGATCTTATACATGAATGTTGATGATATTTCAGAAAGGGTGGAGTGTGTGAATGTAATTCGTGGCATGAGCTCATATTCTTATGAGCCGAGGAAGCTATCTATTGATCTTGAAAATTTCAAGACTCCGCCCACCAAACCATCCACTGAGGAGCCACCGGTGTTGGAGTTGAAACCATTTCTTCCTCACCTCAGGTATGAGTTTCTTGGTCCTAATTTTACTTTGCCGGTTATTCTTTCTGCTTGCTTGACTAACGTGCAGGTGGATGCCACTTTGGCGATTTTTCAAAAGCGCAAGTGGGCGATTGGATGGACTTTGGCTGATATTCGGGGTATTATCCCCACATTTTGCATGCACAAGATAATATTGTAGGAGGATGCTAGGCCATCTCTTGAACATCAAAGGAGACTCAATGAAGCCATGCAAGAGGTGGTTAAGAAGGAAATCATCAAGTGGCTTGACGCCAGTGTGGTATATCCAATTTCTGACGGTTTGTGGACCTCTCTAGTTCAGTGTTTGCCAAAAAAAGGAGGAATAACGGTAGTGACCAATGATAATAATGAGATGATTCCGACTCGTACCGTGACGGGTTGGAGGGTATGCACGACTACCGAAAACTGAACAAGGTTAAAAGAAAAGACCATTTCCCCTTGCCATTCTTGGATCAGATGCTTGACCGTCTAGCGGGCTGGGCGTTCTATTGTTTTCTAGATGGGTACTCCGGCTATAACCAGATTCTCATTTCCCCAGAGGCCCATGAAAAGACAACCTTCACATGTCCGTATGGCACATTCGCATTCTCGCGTATTCCATTTGGACTATGTAATGCTCTAGCGGCCTTTCAGAGATGTATGATGGCTATCTTCACTGATATGGTAGAGGACATATTGAGGATCTTCATCGATGATTTTAGTATGGCCGTGGACTCATTGATGAATGTTTTAAAAATCTTGATCGTGTGTTGGCCCGATGTGAAGACATATATTTGGTGCTCAATTGGGAGAAATGCCACTTTATGGTGGAAGAAGGAATTGTGTTGCGTCATAAAATTTCAAAGAGGGGGGGGGGGTATCGAGGTCGACAAAGAAAAAATTGAGGTGATCTCAAGACTTCCTCCCCCTATTTTTGTCAAAGGGGTGAGGAGTTTTCTAGGACACACATTCTTCTAATAGAGATTCATCAAAGACTTTTCTAAGGTAGTAAACGCATTGTGTAAATTGTTGGAAAATGATGCAAAGTATGTGTTTGATGAGAAGTGCATGGAGGTGTTTGAGCTTCTATTGCAAAAATTGATGACTACCCCCATCATTACCGCACCCAATTGGAGCTTACCCTTTGAGCTCATGTGCGACGCTAGTGATGTTGTGGTGGGAGCGGTCTTGGGCCAGAAAATCAATAAGTTGTTCCATCCGGTGTACTATGCTAGTAAGACAATGAATGAGGTGCAAAGAAATTATACGGTCACCGAGAAGGAATTGCTTGAAATTGTATTTGCTATAGAGAAGTTTCGACCGTAACTAATGGGGGCCAAAGTGATTATTCATACCGATCATGCCGCCCTAAGGTACTTGATGACTAAGAAGGATTCAAAAGCAAGGTTGATGATATGGGTGCTTCTTCTACTAGAGTTTGACTTGGTGATATTGGATAGAAAGGGTAGTAAAAATCAAGTGGCGGACCACTTGTCTCGTTTGGAGGAGGAAGGGAGGCCTTCAGATGGCCTTGAGATAAATGATTCTTTTCCGGATGAGCAACTCCTCACAGTTTCTATGCTTTACATGCCGTGGTTTGCCAACATTGCAAATTATTTGGTAATCGGCGTGGTCCCGTGTGAGCTCTCTTCTAACCAAAGGAAGAAGCTCAAGCGGGATGCTTTGGACTTCTATTGGGATGAGCCTTTTCTTTTCAAAATTTACACTGATGGTGTAATTTTCCGGTGTGTTCTCGAGGAAGAATAACTAAGTATTGTGGAAGCTTGTCATTCTTCACCTTATGGTGGCAATCATGATGGGGTGAAGACGGCGTCCAAAGTATTGAGTTGTGGTTTTTATTGGCCCTCATTGTTCAAGGATGCCAGTGATTTTGTGAAAAGATGTGATGAGTGTCAACGTGCGGGAGGAGTTTCAAAGAAATATGAGATGCCCCTTAACACGATTCTTGAGGTCGACATTTTTGATGTTTGGGGGATAGACTTCATGGGCCCTTTTGTAAGTTCTTGTGGCAACACCTATATTTTGGTAGTGGTGGACTATGTGTCGAAATGGGTTGAGGCCGTTGCTTTGCCTATCAATGAAGCTCGTAGAGTGATGGCTTTCTTGAAGAAGAGCATATTTACTAGGTTTGGCACACCCGGTGCCATAATTAGTGATCGTGGCTCTCATTTTTCCAATCGGGTTTTCGATTCTTTGCTCACCAAGTATGGGGTAAACCATAAAGTGACAACTCCTTATCATCCTCAAGCGAGTGGCCAAGTTGAGGTTTTGAATCGGGAAATCAACAGTATTCTTTCCAAGACCTTCAATGTAAATAGGACCGACAGGTCAAAGAAGTTGGATGATGCACTTTGGGCTTATCGTACTCCTTTAAAGACTCCGATTGGTATGTCGCCATATCGGTTGGTTTTTGGTAAGGCATGTCATCTTCCGGTAGAGTTGGAACATAAAGCAATGTGGGCCTTGAGAAAGTTGAATTTAGAGTGGGATGTCGCAGCCAATCTCCGGGTTGAACAATTGAATGAGCTTGATGAGTTCCGGTTTCATGCATATTCTAGCTCATCTTTGTACAAAGATAAAATGAAGTATCTCCATGACAAGTATGCCCGGGGGAAAGAGTTCAAGGTTGGTGATATGGTTCTTCTCTTCAATTCTCGGTTAAGGTTCTTTCTGGGAAAGTTAAAATCCAAGTGGAGCGGTCCTTTTGAAGTGGTTGGTGTTACGCCTTTTGGTGCTATTGACCTCAAAAACAAGAATGGTGAAGTGTTCCGGGTAAATGGGCATAGGTTCAAGCACTATTTGGGCAAAATTGATGATAGCCATGTGGTGTTGCTTCTTCACTTGAAATGATCATGATGGTAACACGAGTCGTGCCGCGACGTTAAATCAGGCGCTTCTTGGGAGGCAGCCCATACTTTTCATTTTCTTTATTTTTCTTTTGTAGAGTGGGATTTTTAAGCTGATTGTTTGCGGAGTGTTGCAGGGATAAGATTAAATCAGTGCAAGCAAAAAAATGGAAAATGCACAATATCTGTCCAGTGCCATGTGGCCGCACCACAAAAAAGTGCGGTCTGCATGGGCTTGATTGACCGAGGGAATAATCTTAAGGGGTACCACGCAGCCGCATGGCACTCTTGTGCGGTTCGCGATGGAAGAGGTGAAAAATGGCCACTCTCTAATGAAGTATTAACACGGTCGCGGACAAAACCAGGCAGACCGCGTGACAATGGCCAGAAAAGTCAAGTCTCCGAAGATTACTCACTCGGTCGCGGACAAAACCAGGCGGACCGCATGAGAAGTGGGCATCAAGTGCAAGGAGGAAACCCTGTGCGGTCCGTATGCCACTTTTGTGAGGCCGCACAGGTAGGTGAGTACTGAGCCCCACAGTGGTCTATAAATAGACGCCTAAGTCATCCTTCTACCCTTTTAGCAAAATTTCATTTTGAAGCTAATTCTCTACTATTCATCCACTCAATTGTGCACTTCATCTCATTCTCATTATTTTCTGGTAACGCTCCATGATTCTTGTTGATTATTAGTGAATTTCTTAACTAGTGTCATTACATTTTGTTTGTTTAACTTCTTAATTTCTATTTTTCCTTTTAGAAATTGATTAGGTTAATTTCTTTAGTTTCTATTGTTTCTCTTGTTCAAGCATGGGCATAAGCTGATAATTACCAACTGAGTAGGGACAAAACTTAGGGATTTTCATGTTAAAGTGTGAGCTTAAATGCTAAAATGGCCTACCCAGTCAGTCTGCCCTACGCGGCCGCACGACCTTTTTTTGCAGTCTGCGTGAGTTTAACTAACTCCTACGACACCCTCTGCCACGCCCGCGTGGTGCCCTGTGCGTCCGCGATCCAAAACCAGGCGGACCGCATGGATGGTTTATTAGAGACCTTGATATTTTTGAATTTTCCTTGTGCGGGCGCAGTACAAAACCAGGCAGACCACGTGGCCTGTTTATCAGAGTGTTGGGATTTTTGGTGTTGGCCTGTGCGGACCGCAACCAATTATGTGCAGTCCGCGATATCTCTGTGCGCCCGCGAGACCTAATGATGCAGTTCGCATGACCTGTTTTGAGCTATGAATGCTGAGGCTACTTTGCCTGTGCGGACAACATGACCTTTTTGTGCGATCCGCCTCAGCCCTGTCTGCAACACAAGTTTGTTCAAGTGTTTGATCTTTGAACTGTGTATTTCTTCTGTGCTTTCACTAACAATGTTAGATATGACTCTTTTGCGGACAATGCCTCCAAAGGGAAAGAAAACACAATGTGGGGGTTAAGACAATCAACCAGCGAGGGGTGGGGCCCCCAAGGTAAAGACAGTTCAGAGAGTAATCAAACTTTTTGCTAAAGAAAAAGGAGAACATCAAAAAGACTAGAAAGATTATACGGGAGGCAGACAAGGCTGCCTCTCATTCTTCTTGCAGTGAGTATGCCCCGTCCCGGAGTTTGACTTCAGAATCCGTGCCCTCGCGGATGTCCATAGAGGTCCCAGTCCCAGTGTCATCATCTTCTAAGCATGAGCAGACACATGTGGCTACCTCTAAAAAGCCAGGAAACATGATAGTCTCAGATTCGCCTGATGAGTCCGAGGATGAAAAAGCAGCTGATGAAGAATATTATACCTCCCCCAACATATCATCATCATAGGAGGGTGAAGGAGGTGAGTCGCATATTGGGGGACTTGAGAGAACTAGAAAAAAGGAAGTCTGGGAGGATAGATTTGTAAATGAGGCCGCCTTCTACATGTACAGATCATGGTGGCCAAAATGGAAGCTGATACTATAACAGAGATTTATTGTAGCTGATTTGCTCCCTTAGAACCCTCACGTACATGCTCAGTTCCATACGCGAAAGTGTTGGGGATTCTTTACAGAAAGAGTGGATATGGCCAACGACCACATGGTGAAATAATTCTATAGCAACGTCCACCACATGGTTAAGGGTGCTACAGCTACGAAGGCGTGGGACAAGGTGATTCTTTATGATGGGAAGAATGTGAATGAATTTTTTGGGTTTGTTGAGGAGGACGAGTCTCAATACTTGGAGAAGCTGGCACTTAAAGAAGTGGTTCGTCCGTGGTTAGCCGAGATTATTGCAGCTCCAAGTACAGTCCCTGAATGGATAAAGGCACCGACAAGAATCTTTAGAAACACCATGAACTTCGAGGAAAAAGGGTGGCTATCATTTGTGTGCACCAGACTCGACCCATCCACTCATGACAACTCAGTGCCACTTGAGCGTGCTGTTCTCGTTTCCTCCACTATGGTGGGTTTACCGTTAAATGTGGGTAACATCATGTAGAGGGTAATTTCCAAGGTGGGGCGCGATACTCAGATAAACTACCCATTCCCCAACACCCTATCCATGTACTTCAATGATATGAAGGTGAGAAAGAAGAATTATGATATTGAGGTGCCCCCGGTGGGTTCCTACTCATGGTATGATCAAAATGGTCCGGATAACCCTAGGGGCTCCAGGAACGGGCAAGCATCGACTTCTACTGCAGCTGTCCATTATGCAGAGCCAGCTGCAACTGAGCATCCATCAGAGCCCACTACTGAGGCATTGCATCCAGGTCTATCTTCAGGACCTCCTTCTACTTTTGCGGAGCCGGTGATCCCGGTGTCCAAGACTCATAGATTCACATCTCATTTGTTTTCTTTGTCTCTTGTTAGTTTGAACAACTGGGTGTCGGCTGCGACATCCAAGTTGTCAACATTGACTACGACTGTCTAGTCTCAGAGGGCACCAGTGACAGTTGAGGCCCGTGCTTCGATCAAGGAGACTTTGAAGAAAATCCTAGAAAACTAGGTAGCTATAATGAAGAAGCAGGATCAGTTGGAGAAAGAAATCAGGGAGCACAATAAGGCACTAAAAGAATTGGCGAACAAACACAGAAATATCAGAAAAGATAGAGCCTCAAAGGAGTCAGTGAAAGAGCTGTGGAAAGATGTTGACAGACTCTGTGCCGATCAGATGCCCCCGGATTTACTATATGGGGATACTATATCTGAGGCAGCAGCAACACAGCCACATGTGGAGGAGATCAGACCTAGGAAGAAGAGAAAGCTCCCGAGCACAGAGGGAGTGGTGATTGAGATAGCATCAGCCCTGTAGGGCCCATCCGGTATTGCAGACATTGAGCCTCCGGCAACCTGAGTAGGAGATGATCCACCCCAGGAGCAGATAGTTGATGTCTCGGCACCACAGCAGCAGCAGGTTGGGGATCGGTCTGAGGTCCCCACCAGTACAGAAGACACATGAGCTATTGACCAGCAGAGATCTGCTGATGAGCCTTGAGGGTCACTTCTATATCCTTTACCCTATTTTTATGCTTTATTTGATAGCTAGCATTAGGGACAATGCTAGCTTTTATTCGTGGGGTTGTGGCCCTACTTTTTGATTTGGATGACTGTATATATACTACTTACTATTTGCTTTTAACACATTCGTAGTTTAGATGGTTTGTATATAATTTTGGATTCTGAACTCCTTTAGTTGTATATTCTACCTCCCCATATGTATATATTCATTGCTCATTTGAGCTTTCTTGTTATTTTTCATTTCAACTTTCTTGTTATTTTTGTTATTTTTGTAAAGTTTTCCGATTAGCATAAAGTTAGGCTCGTAGCTGCCTTTTTTTGGTTTAGGTTGATGTTGCAATAAGCCCTTGGTTTTCTTAATGCCACGGTTCTTTCCAAGGGTAGAATGTTGTGTGAACCGGGCGACTCTTCCCAATGATAGATAGCGTGACAACTTTCTTAAGGGTTGAGTCAGTTGTTTGTTTGTGTCTTTTTGATTTTCAAGCTTTTTGGTAGTTAAGAGTGCCTCAGGCAAAGTCTCAGTTGGGCCTAGCACATTTCCTTCGATCTTATGGTAAAAAACATCAAGTTGTGTTTAGGAGGGTGAAAGTCGTGGCCTTGAGACTTTTGTGTTGACCAAGCAATCATCATATGGTCGTGTGGGGCCATTGTTTGGTTAAATCATATCTAAGGTTGTTGTGGGCCCTCGACTCCGTCTTTGGAAATCCTTGAGTGTATGTGTGGTGAGAACTCGATTTGTGAGCCCAAGTGCCGAGCCGATGGTCTAGAACTTGCCCTGAATATTTGTTGAGGCTAAATCATAGGTGGAACTTGATTTGAGATATGATTGTAGGCTCTCCTTGATCCCAAAATGTTATCTTGATTAATTTCATCACCTACCAATAGAATGATCATAGTTCACCCTTTTGAGCCTAAAACCTTATTCTTTCATAAACCAAGCTACAAACCTATACCCCTTCTCAATTATACCTTCTCTTGGCACCCAAAATCTTCCCTTGGTTATTGGCAATCGCATAAGTTTAGGGGGGGGGGGAGACGAAAGGAAACAAAGTGGTATAAGGTACAAAAGGAAAAGAAAAGGAAGGAAATGAAAAAGAGAGAAAAAAAGGTCAAAAAGAGAATAAGAATCAAAAAGGGAATCAAAGTACAAAAAAAAGGTGGAAAAGGTTGAAAAAGTAGAAAAAAGGAGAAAAAGGCTTGTTTTGCAAAAGAAAGAGTGACAATGTGTCTCTCTACCCCTTTGAAGAGGTGAATTGCATGTTTGAGTCAAGAAAGTGTGCCAAAACGAAGCAAAAGAAGCGCTTAAGGGAAGAGTAAATTCATGTGAACAATTGCATATCCTACATGTACCCAAAAGCCTTCACAATTACTCCCCAAAAAGTCCTACATGATCTTGAATTAAGGAAATACCTACATTAGTGGATACTTGCATGAAGGGCAAACGTATGGTACTTAGAGCCGGACTTAGGGTCTCATCCTTGTGAGTGTTGAGTGAGAGAGCTTTCCACATCAATTCGTGTGTATATATATTTAAAAAGTTGATGTTCACTTAGGGAGAGTCGAGGATGTACGAGTTTGGGTTCCACAATGACCAAAGTACTTGAGAAAAAGCTCCATGATGATATGTGTCAACTCTTGAGTCACACTTGATCCTCAAGTTTGCAAAGTTTAAATGTGTTAACGATGCATTTGCATTGGAGAGAATTGTTAGTCCCAAGTGAGTGTTGTTGAGGTTAATTTAGGGAAAACATGATTTAGTGGGTTGTTTTCTATTGAGGGTTGTGTCTCATTTTAGTTGCTTGAGGACAAGCAAAGGTTTAAGTTTGGCGGAGTTGATAACTCTGAATTATACATGATTTATGCCCCTTCTTACCTTAGCTTTGTGCATAATTTTCCCTTGATTAGTCCTGAATTACATACAAGTTACGCTTGATCGCAGGTTTGAGCGACAAGATGATTAATATCACAAACCGGCTCAAGAAGGAGTGAAATCTGCCAAGTGATAAGAAGATGACAAAAAGTGGGAATTAAGAACTTGCGCGGACTGCACTATTTTGGTGTGAGGCAGCGTAGGAAGGTTCAGAGACTTACCAATCTACCATGCCTCCTGCGTGGTATGCCTGCTTATGTGATGCAGCCGCATGGAAAGAGTTCAGAGACATGGAATTTTGAGGGAAAACCCACGCGGGCCGCATCCAATTTTATGCGGTCCGCATTGATGAACATTCAGAGGCTAGGACATTTAAGGCAGAAGACCCACGCGGCCGCGCACCAAAAGAAGGCGGTCCGCGCGGGCACAAGTTCAGAGAAGCAACCTTTTGCAAATTCCTCTTGTGTGGCAGCACATCACTTTCATGCGGTCTGCCTGATCCAAGCTACGCAGCCGCAGTGCATTTCCATGCGGTCCTCTTGCTAAGACCTACACAGGCGCGATACATTTTGATACGGTCCGCATATCTTATTAAGAGGCGACTGAAGTGAAAACACCTTGCCCTACACGGCTGCACGCCATTTCTGTGCGGTCCGCACCAGACCCTCAGGGGTATTTTTGTCAAGTTTTCCTTAGTGGTATAAATAGAACCATTTACTGTTTTAGGTTAAGTTTTATATTCTGAACAGCAACTGCGCTCCTGAGCTTTTATATTAGCCTATTTTAGGCAACTTATTCTTGTAATTAATGTGGATTCAAGTAGATTTAGCATATAGTTAATGATTATGTTCATCTCTTCCATTATTTCTGCTTTTCCTACTTCTTTCATGTCTAGATATACCTATCGGCTAGGGTTGTGACTCAACCCTAGTATGGGTAATTAACGGGTATTTTTGCCTAATACTTGGATGCTGTTGGGTGTTTGGTATTTAGGTTGTGTGTATGTTTTCACTTTGATTTTGTGGTTGCAAACACTAAGTCAAGCTTAGTGGGTCTTGACTCTTCTTGAGAAAGAGAGTCTATGACCTCACATTCAACCCAAAAAGGATTTGGGATGGACCCATGAGAATGGTAGTCCAAAGTAACCGGTTAAACCTCGAGTGAGTAATTACCCTACTTGAACCTTGTGTTGCTTGAGAAAATTGGCCTACCCAATTGGTCTCGAGAGAGTCAATTGGGCAAAATCATTCTCTCTACCGAGAGGTGTAAGAGCGAGTGCTAAAAGAGCAACGAATATTCCCCATATTTAGCATCCTTGTGTTGGAATACTATACTCATTGATTATCCGCCTAGGTGAGTGTCACAACCCTAGTGCTTCTCTCTTATTGTTTAAATCTAGCATCAATCATCTTAGCTTAATATTAGATCATAATAGTAGTTGATAAGTATAGTTGATAACTATATCAAAAACCCAAAAATGAAAGAAGACTAATTTGAAGTTTACAACGCATTTCTAAGCCATACAATTACTCATCTCCAACTTGAAGCTCCCTGAGGAATTTACGACCTTGATTTACTATTGTGTTATTAGTTGTCGCACCCACTCTTTCTTCGGATTGAGTTTGACACAATCATAGCCCAAAGGACGTTTTCATTCCCCATATTGGCTATGTGACGACCCAGCCATTCGTCTTTGGAATTTCTGCCCTGTTCCCCCATTAACTGCTTCCTCTAAGTTATTTTCTGCTATTTGTTTTTGCCGTGATGTTCGGTAATAGAACTCGGAGTGTTTTGGGACACTTAGTCCCGAAACTAGAGCTTATGTGTTGGAAAACGGTCCGTAATCAGAACAGTGTCAAGACAACCTCAGAATAGAAATCCAATGGTTTCGTTAGCTTCGTCAAGCGATTTCGGGTCGGGAGTGTGTTCAGATTGTATTTTGGATGTCCGTAGCTCATTTAGGCTAGAAATACCAAAAGTTAGAATTTTGAAGTTCCGGTCTAATAGTGAAATTTTGATCCGAGGGTTGGAACAGATTTCCAGAAGTTCTGCAGTACCGTCATGTCATTTGGGACGTGCATGAAAAATTTCAAGTCAACCGGACGTGTTTTGGTTGGGTTTTGAAATGAAAGTGAGTTTGGTTAAGTTTTGGAAATTTTGAGTTAAAATCATTGATTCAAGGGTGTTTCCGGCGTTGTTTAGGTGATTTAAGGATTGGTACAAGTCCGAATGATGTTAAGGGTTAGTTTTGTGGGTTTGGTTAAGGTCCCGGGTGCCTCGGGTTTTTTTCGGATGCTCGACGGGTTGATTTTAGGACTTTTGGATGAAGTTTGCTGCTGCTTTTGTTGTTTTCGCATCTGCAGAGGGGGAGCCGCGTAAGCGGTTACCGCAGACGCGGCTATGGAATTGCGGACGCGGTCTGAGGGGAAGTCTGGGATCGTAGAAGCGGAGAAGGACCCGCGTAAGCGACTATCGCGGACGTGGCCATTTGTCCGCATGAGCGGAAGTTGATATTTTAAGTAAAATCGATGAAGTGGCTTTTTGACCGCGAAAATGGGACCGCAGAAGCGGTCCATGGATCCGCAAAAGTGAAAATCATAGTAGAGACAAGGGATTTATCCGAGGCTTAAACTTCATAAGTTGAAAAATCAATTGAGAGCTCGGACCAAGGCGATTTCAAGGGGATTTTGAAGAAGAGATTATTGGGTAACATTTATATGATCCTTTCCTTTAACCATCATTTAGTTGTTAAATCATTTTTTAATTTCAAATTGAGGTCCAAAAATGGAGGAATTTGAGTAGATGTTCTTTGACTAATCAACTGGGATTCGAGGGAGCATTTGACCTCCGATTTGGGAGATCTTTATATGGTTAGACTCGTGAGAGTATGAGGTTTTTGAAAATGTGAAAATTATTCGATTCTGAGACGTTGGTCTGAGGGGCATTTTGGTTATTTTACCTATTTTCGCGCCTTAGCTTTAATTTTAATATGTAATCAGTTGTTTGCGATGTTATTTACAATATGTAATTGGTTTGAATAGATTTGGGCCACTCGGAGTCTGATACTCGTGGCAAGGACGTTGTTTCTTAGCGGTTTTTTACCAATTTGAGGTAAGTGGCTTGCCTAACCTTGTGTGGAGGACCTTTCCCTTTCGGATATCCTTGTCATTGTTTAAATGCCTTGTGCGCGAGGTGATGGGCGTGTACTTATGCTAGATATTGAAAATTTACCTTGGCTTATTTAGACTGTATTTCTTTACATATTTAATTGTTAAAAAAAATGAAACTTCACTTGTTTTGACTTAGGAAAAGAATATGTAAAGAATTTCCTTATTTGGTTAAATTGCAATATTTCTATGGTAAGTTACTAACACGTTACTAACACGCTTTTCCTAAGTCACTTGTTGAATCTTCACTTCACTTATTTCTATGATAAAGCATGTTAGCAACTTAATTTCCTTATTTGGTTAAATTGCAATATTTGTCCTCCTTGCGAAGCATGTTAGATTCTCGATTTTATTTGTCATTCGCATTTCGCTTCATTGCCATTAAATATTGGTTTGTTGTGGTGTATTTACTATTCGGACTACGGGACGACATCCCAGGAGCTCCCCATGTTTGTATTTTGTTTCGAGGTTTGGAAGTGCGGGATACCAAGAGGTCCCCGACACTGGATTATTTTCTGGCGGATACTAAGAGATCCCCAGCGCATAATTTATTTTCTGGCAGATACTAAGAGATCCCCAAGGCGGGACTGATTTACTGGAGGATACTAAGAGATCCTTGGGATTCTTGGAGATCCCTTGCTTATATGATGAGGATACTGGGAGATCCTCAGGATACTTAGAGATCCCTTGTTTATGTGATGAGGATACTGGGAGATCCTTGGGATACTTGGAGATCCCTTGCTTATACGATGAGGATCCCGGAGATCCTTGGGATACTTGGAGATCCCCGATGAAAATTAGCCTGTAACAGTTGTTCTTGTTTTGTAGAATTGTAATATAGTCTAATCCGTTCTTCTTATTGTTGTTAGATATTCGAGATTTATGTATTTCCTACTGTTATTTCATTTCATATTTATTTTATGCTTATCTCAGTAGGGATCCTCGACCTTCATCGTCACTACTCCATCGAGGTTAGGCTTGGAACTTACTGAGTACCGCCGTGGTGTACTCATGCTACTCTTCTGCACACTTTTGTTGTGCAGATCCAGGTACTACTGGTCCGACGCGCTATTTGGGATTAGGAGCTGCTTTGGAGGCTTGAGGTATGCATCTGCCGCGTCCTCAAAGCCGAAGAGCCTTATTATATTCTACCCTTAGTTAATAGTTTCTTTCATATATTCAGGCTTACCTAGTCGCGAAGACTGGGTGCCGTCATGACAGGTTCACAATTGGTGAACTAGGGTCGTGACAAGTTGGTATCAGAGCTCTAGGTTCATAGAAGTCACGGGACAATGGCCGGTTATTTAGAATATCGCTGATTGGTATGGAGACGTGTGTACTTATCTACGAAATGCTATGTAACTGTTTAGGAAAAAATCTTCACTTCATTTGAATTCTTGTCGTGCTATGTTTTGATATTGATTCTAAAATACTATTTCCTATTCTCTCACAGATGGTGAGGACACGCACGACCTGGGGCGATTAGGCACCCGCACCCCCTCTTGCAGCCGCTAGAAGAAGGGGTCGGGGCAGGGGTCGTGGACGTGCATTGGTAGCAGCCAGAGCACTTGCACGAGCAGCTGGCGAGGTGCCACCAGCAGACCCTGTCAGGAAACAGGCACCAGAGACGCCCAGAGCCACTACTACTCCCGCTGTTCAGGAGGCATTGGTGCAGTTTATGAATATGTACACCACGCTATCATAGGTAGGGTTGCTTCCACTTCCTGCAGCTATGTCCCAGGCCGAGGGAGGAGCCCAGATTCTTGGAGCCCGTACCCCAGAGCAGAGGGTGCATATAGGACCTATTCCAGATGTTATTCCTGCCCAGCCTGCAGTACTAGTTCAGCCTGAGTATGGGGCACCTGCTTCGGAGGATGCGCAGCGTAGATTGGAGCGGTTCAAGAAGTATGACCCTCATATTTTCAGCGGACTAGCTACTGATGTTGCCTTGGGGTTTTTGGAGGACTGTCATCGCATCTTTCGCACTATGGGTATCACTGCTTCTAGTGGGGTTTGTTTTGCAGCTTTCCAGCTTCGGGGAGCTGCGTATGACTGGTGGCGCACCGTTGAGCTCGACAGTCCGGACGAGGCTACCTCCCTGACTTGAACTCAGTTTTCAGATATGTTTGAGAGGGAGTTTGTTCCCCAGAGCCTCCGAGATGCATGGCGCACGGAGTTTGAGCACTTGCTCTAGAGCTCTATGACTGTCTTTGAGTATGCCATTCATTATACCAGGTTGGCAAGGCATGCGCTTGCTTTGGTGGCTACTCTTCGTGAGAGGGTTCGCAGGTTTATCGAGGGTCTCCTTCCTTCCATCAGTTCTGGCATGGCGCGAGAGTTGGAGATGGATATACCCTATCAGCACGTGGTGAGTATATTCAGGAGGATAGAGGGTATGCATGCCAGGGAGCGAGATAAGAGGGAGGCCAAGAGGTCTCGAGAGTCTGGTCATTTTTCTGGCACCCGTACTTCAGGAGAAAGACATCATGGTAAGGGCTATACGGGAGAGTATACTCAGCTCTTCCTTCACCCAGCAGTACTACAGCTCCTCCCAGATCTCAGGAGCCTTATTATGCACCTCCGGTTTCTAGTGCGCCTCCTGCGCAGGGTACTTCCAGAGGATAGTCTAGCAGGGGTGGTTCCAGTTAGAAACAGTCACCGCGCCCTCCCAGAGCTTTTTATGAGTGCAGGGATACTTGCCATGTCGTGAGAATTGCCCTAGGCTCGGGAGGAGAGCCCCTTCACAGCAGCCTCAGCAGTAGCGCACCCAACGAGATTCCCAGGCCAATGTTCCAGCTCCAGCTGCCACCCCACCTGCCAAGCCAGCCAGGGGCGGGGATCGGGGAGATAGAGGTCGCCCTCGAGGTAGGGGTCGGGTCAGATTTTATGCTATTCCTGATCGTGCCGAGGCTGTCGCCTCCGATTATGTCATCACAAGTGTTATTTTGGTTAGTCACAGAGAGGCATCGGTTCTACTCGATCCAGGCTCTACTTATTCTTATGTGTCATCTTATTTTTCTCCGCATTTGGGTACAGTCCGAGAGACCTTGATCTCTCCTGTTTATGTTTCCACTCCCGTGAGAGATTCTCTTATTGTGGACCGTGTGTATCGGTCATGTTTGGTTACTATTCGACCAGGGCTGACTTTTATTACTTGATATGGTCTATTTTGATATTATCTTGGGCATGGACTGGTTGTCGCCCCATTATGCTATTCTTGATTGTCACGCTAAGACCGTGATGATGGCTATGCCAGGTATTACTCATATTGAGTGGAGTGGTACAATTGATCACACTCCCGGCAGAGCTATATCTTTTCTTAAAGGTCAGCGTATGGTTGAGAAGGGGTGTACCACGTATTTAGCCTATGTGAGAGAAGTCAGTGCTAATACCCTTTCTGTTGACTCTGTTCCAGTAGTACGGGATTTCTACGATGTGTTCCCAGCTGATCTTACGGGCATGCCGCCTGATCGGGACACTGACTTTGGTGTTGATTTGTTGCCGGGCACTCAGCCCATATCTATTCCTCCTTACCATATGTCTCCTCCTGAGTTGAAGGATCAGTTACAGGAATTGCTTGATATGAGTTTTATTCGACCCAGTGTTTCACCATGGGGTGCTCCTGTATTTTTTGTGAAGAAAAAGGATGGTTCTATGCGCATGTGTATCGATTATCGTCAGTTGAACAAAGTTACAGTGAAGAACCGATACCCTTTGCCTCGCATTGATGATCTACTTGACCAGCTTTAGGGCGCACAGGTGCTTTCTAAGATTGATTTGCGCTCAGGTTATCACCAACTAAAGATTCAGGAGTCGGATATCCTGAAGACTGCTTGCAGGACTCGGTATGGTCATTACGAGTTCCTTGTCATGTCATTTGGGCTGACCAACGCCCCAGCAGCTTTTATGCATTTGATGCACAACGTATTTAGGCCTTATCTCGACTCCTTTGTCATTGTTTTCATAGATGATATTCTTGTATACTCCCGGAGCCGGTAGGATCATGATCAGCACCTAAGGATAGTGCTTCAGACCTTGAGGGAAAAGAAATTATATGCAATGTTTTCAAAATGTGAGTTTTGGTTGAGTTCCGTGGCATTACATGGCCACGTGGGATCGAATGAGGGCATTTGGGTGGATCCGAAGAAGGTGGAGGCTGCGCAGAGTTGGCCCAGGCCCTCCTCAGCTACAAAGATCCGTAGTTTCCTTGGCCTGGCGGGGTATTACCACCGTTTTGTGGAGAGGTTCTCGTCGATTGCAGGCCTTATAACTAGATTAACCTAGACGGGTGCTCCTTTTTAGTGGTCGGACGAGTGTGAGGCGAGCTTCCAAAAGCTCAAGACGGCTTTGACTTCAGCCCCTATTTTGATTTTGCCTACTGGCTCGGGTTCCTATACGGTTTATTGTGATGCCTCACGAGTTGGACTTGGAGCAGTATTGATGCAGGATGCTAGGGTGATTGCCTACGCGTCCAGACAGTTGAAGGTACATGAAAAGAACTATCCTGTCCATGACCTTGAGTTAGCAACTATTGTTCATGCCTAAAAGATCTAGCTTCATTATTTGTATGGTGTGCCTTGTGAGATTTACACGGATAATCGGAGTTTGCAACATTTATTCAAGCAAAAGGATCTGAACTTACGCCAGATGAGATGGTTGGAGCTACTGAAGGATTATGATATTACTATTCTTTATCACCCGGGCAAGGCCTATGTGGTAGCCGATGCCTTGAGTCGCCGAGTGTAGAGTTTGAGGAGTTTGGCATAATTACCAGCTTCAGAGAGACCCCTGGCGATGGATGTTCAGGCTTTAGCCAGTCAGTTCATGAGATTGGACCTTTCGGATCCCAGTCGGGTTCTAGCCTGTGTGGTTTATCAGTCTTCATTGTTTGATCGTATGAGAGAGCGATAGTATGACGATCCTCATTTTCTTGTCCTCAGGGACACAGTTCAGCATGGCGATGCTAAGGATGTGACAATTGGAGATGACGGGGTATTGAGGATGTAGGGTCATATTTGTGTGCCCGATGTTGATGATATTCAGGAGTTGATATTGACCGAGGCCTGTCACACCCCTTTTTTTTAAACAAACCCTATTTAATCTTCTTAAATAAATAAAAAGGTTTTAGTAAAGCTTGAAAAGGGTTTTGCAATTGAAAAGTGGCAAAAATTGCATTTCAAAAGGAAATAAACTCAGAGTCGCCACATGACATTGGATTTCAGTGTGCCAGTCCACCGGTTCTTAAAAAACATTTTCCTTTTAAAAAACTTGGACTCAAACTAAGTCCGCACTAGAGATTAGGGTAAGGGGCTTCATTTGACTTGGGGAGAAGGTGTTAGGCATTCCCCAAGTCCCGTGAAGTTCACGGTTGCGTACATGATCAAGTTGGCTATTAAAATATTCGATTGAGGTAGGAAACACAGAAAAGAAAAATAAACACACAAGAGGCTCGAGGTCATCCCCACCTAATTAAAAAAAATAAAATAAAAAATAAAAATAATAAAAGTAAGGTCCTAAGCTAATCTACACTACACTTCCTCCACAAACGCGTCACGACCTCCAAAATATTTACAAATTACTTCGGGGCATACCCCGGATAAAACTATACAAATTCTTTGGGGGCATTTCCCGGAAAAACTTAACTATCGGGAACGACCTCTCACCTCAAATATAACAAAATCCTAACATTTTCCTACCCAGGTGATGACGGCCTAGCATGCTCCTAGCGATTAACGAAACTATTAGTAACAAAGCAAAAATCGAACATATCATGTTAAACCCAATTCTCTTTAATTATGTTCCAAACCTCCGTTGCCCGTTAGCCTTTGTTCTTTTTTTTTTACCTAATGCAACTTTACTGAATCATTAATAATCTTAAAAAGAAACAACAAACAACTCGATATTCTCATAAAGCCATCAAACCGATTTCAAACAAACTAGTGAACAAACAACCAAAGCATGTCAAATCAAATTGAGTCAGAAATTCACATAATAGAAAAATAGGAAAAGGAGTTTAATATTGAACATCAAAATAAAACCGAGATTCACAAATAGTCGAGCAAAAAACTATGGAGCGGGAGTGGAATCGGGAACTCGAAACCCCACGGATAGTGTTCAAACGGCTCGAACTCAATCAAACTCTATCGCTCAACTCAAGAACTTGTATTGATTGAATCCAATCTTTAGAATTTCTGCTACTCAATAATTGAGCCAAGAGCAACGCCACAATCGAGAGCCTCCAATGGCGCAACCCGAACAAATCTGTCTAACATAGACCATGCCGGTAAACTTGACCTCGACGACTCGAATAGCAAACTCACGGTAATTGAACTCCATTTAAGGACCAACTGTTCGAAATCGTTGGGAAGAAGCAGAAGATGCAAGATATATTTTCTAATTTTCTGAAATTTCTAACCAATTTAAAAGTCCAAACAAAGTCCGAAATTTATCTCCAAACCCTCTTTTTGTTATATATTTTGGTTTTGTTTTGTCCGTTTCTATCTCTAGTATGTGTGTGTGTGTGTTTTCTTGTGGCGAGGGAGCTTGTCTGGTTGAGTGATGTCCAGCGAAGGGTCACTGGTGAGAGGTCGTTGGTTTCAGGGGTGAACAACTGGTTTGGGGTGACGGCTGTGGTTGTTGTCGTGAAGAAGAAGAACGGCGGTGGCTATGGTGGAGCTCCAGCCGGTTTTGGTTGAAGATGGGGGGTGGCTGGCGGCTGCTTTTTTTCCTAGGGTTTTCCTTGTTGTAGCTTCATGGAGTAGAAGATGGCTGCTAGGTTTAGGTTAAGGAAGAAGCAGCAGAGGCAGCGACTATGGTGTCTAAGGGTGCCCTAGGATTTTTTGTGTCTTCCTTTTGAAGAAGAAGACTAGGATTAGGGTCTTAGAGATTGAGCTTTAAAATTGGGCTTCAAGAATGTGTAAAAATTGGGCCAAAAGGATTAAAAATTTAAATTAAATACATATAAAAACTCTACACTAAATTTGATAAACTATAGTATTAAAAATAAAACAAAAAGTTAAGTTGGAACTATTTTTTGTATTTCAAGGATTATATTAGAATTAAAATATCTTAAAAGTAATATCTATTTCTAAAATACCCAATACTGAATTAAATAGAAAGTGAGACTATTTTTGTATTTTTGAATTTTATGAAAGATAGATAAACTAAAGTAACTAGATAAAATTTTTTTTTTGTAATTTTATTTTGATTTTAAATTAAAGTAAAATAGTTAAAACTAGTTAAAATAACGATATTAGGCCCTAACTAATTATCTAAAGGCTAAAATATATGAAATTTCGGGGAGGGTCAAAAATCACATGTCTACAGCTGACCCTCTTTGACTGGAAATACGACATATTTTCAGACAAAGAACGACTAGGCATGTTTTTTGACCTAACCCTTCTTTGGAGAAAGTAAACTTAAGAGAAAAGGGAATATGACCGACCCCTGGTATCTGAGCTGCCTACATATCCTTAGCTATAAAGGAATCAGGTCACGTGTAGTTTAGAAGTAGGAACAGTGATGGAGTGTACCGAGGTGGAGAGTCAATAAGGTGTCGTCGAGGTTCCGATCCGCGGTCCTATTATTACATCAAAATCAAAAATGAAAAATTCTAACTAATTCTGTCAACTATGAGTTACAAAATTCCTATCTATAAGTCTTCTGAAGCTTGATCTTGAGTCTTGAATGGTTATTCATGCAGACTTTAGATTTGAATTTTGACGCTTGGTAGCTGCAGGTGCCAGTTCATTCTTCTTCAGCTTTTTCGGATCGAGACCAGACATACCATGAGCAAACCACCTTTTGTCTCGGCTTCTGCATTTTGGATTCAGTTCCTTCCTTTTTTTTCGTTTTTTCTTTTTCCTTTTTTTCTTTTTTTATTTTGGATTGAGAGTACTTCTGTTGGTCACCTACGATTGTTGACTCGCATTCCGACCGCGAGATTATGCTACTTCTACTTGAGTTGAATTTTGAAATGACTTCCCTCGTTCTTCAAGTGGGTGCCTGCTACTGACTTGAAACTTGAACTGATTCTGAAACGAACTCTGAAATATCTTCCCTCATTTTCCAGGTGGGTACCTACAATCAAAAACAAAACAAACAAAATTGTCTGCCCCAGTTTGCACTAGGAAGATGGGTGAGTTGTTAACAAAACTGTAAACATACTTATGCTACTGATGCAATAATGAGATTACAACTGAAGACTTGACTAGGATGTGCGTCTCCTGTGAATAAAACCAAGAATATTTGACTAGCAAGTTCATCAGACTAGGTCTTCTATCTTAGGAGAAAGGTTCATCAGACTAAGATATCGATCCTAGGAGTATATTTAAGAGAGTAAGTTTCCTATCTTAGGAGAATAATTCATCAGACTAGGTCTTCTATCTTAGGAGAAAAATTCATCAGACTAAGATTTTGATCCTAGGAGAAATTCATCAGACTAGGTCTTCTATCTTAGGAGAAAAAATTCATCAGACTAAGATTTTCATCCTAGGAGAAATTCATCCGACTAGGTCCCTTTTTTTTATCTTAGGGGAAAGATTCTTCGGACTAAGATATCGATCCTAGGAGAAAATTCATTAGACTAGGTTTTCTATGTTAGGAGAAAGATTCATCAGACATTTGATCCTAGGAGAAAGTTCATCAGACTAGGTTTTCTATCTTAGGAGAAAGATTCATCAGACTAAGATGTTGATTCTGGGAGAAAATTCATCAGACTAGGTCATTTGTTATCTTAAGAGAAAAATTCACCAGACTAAGATTTTGATCCTAGGAGAAATTCATCAGACTAGGTTTTCTATCTTAGGAGAAAAATTCATCAGACTAAGAATTTGATCCTAGGAGAAATTCATCAGACTAGGTCTTCTATCTTAGGAGAAAACTCATTAGACTAAGATTTTGATCCTAGGAGAAATTCATCTGACTAGGTTTTCTATCTTAGGAGAAAAATTCATCAGACTAAGATTTTTATCCTTTGAGAAAGTTCATCAGACTAGGTCTTCCATCTTAGGAAAAAGATTCATCAGACTAAGATGTTGATCCTAGAAGAAAATTCATCAGACTAGGTCTTTTGTTATATTAGGAGAAAGATTCATCAGACTAAGATTTTAATCCTAGGAGAAAATTCATCAGACTAGGTCTTCTATCTTAGGAGAAAGGTTCATCAGACTAAGATTTTTATCCTAGGAGAAAATTCATCAGACTAGGTATCTTTTGCTATTTTTGGAGAAAGATTCATCAGACTAAGATTTTGATCCCAGGATAAAATGCATCAGATTATATCTCTTTTTGTTATCTTAGGAGGGAGATTCATCAGACTAAGATTTTGATCCTAGGAGAAAATTCATCAGACTAGGTTTTCTTATCTTAGGAGAAAAGTTCATCAGACTAAGATTTCTATTTTAGGAGAAAAATCCATCGGACTAAGATTTGATTTAGAGGAAAATCCATCAGACTAGGACTTTTTATCCTAGAATGAAAAATGTGAAGAGCAATGGCAACATTTAGGCACACTAGCAAGACAGGTAAGGAAAAAGATTTGAGAAACTTCCCTTTGTCGATTCCTCTATTTCTTTTTCTTTTTATTTTCTTTCTTGTTTTTGAACAAGCTTGGTTGCATTGCATTGTTCCTGTTTCAAACAAAGAAAACTTGTGAGTTTAATTGTGGTGGTTAGTTGTGGCCTTGACCTTGAGGGCGACTGCTTCTGCACTTGCCAAGATAACTTTGATTTCACCTTGGACGACCTTGAATGTTGTCGACTACCCATTTTCTTTCATACTTTATCATAAAAAAATATTCTTGATTTGTTCAAGTACAATACCTTATGCCCAATGCATTGCAGTAGTGTTCTAACATTCATCCAATCTTTGCATTTTACATCAATCCCAAAGAACATCTATTATCACCAACTCAGTGCATACACTATTCTTATGTATCTTATGCCATTTTGATGTGTTTTCCAGACTCGGCTTTGTGCAATTGGAAAGCTTGGTAGCTAATTTTGCAGTTATTTCTCACTTGTTCTAACAAAACAGACTAAAGAAGGGACTCAAACAAAACAAGAGGAACAAAATAAGGGACAAGAGAAAGAAATGATACCTAACAAGAAAATTACAAAGTAGACACTTATCAGAAGAGGATACCGACACTAATGACCATGACATGCACCTTTGTATGAGTGGCCTAATCTCCCAAGCAAGTCTAATATCCAACTCTTGTTGTATCTCTTTGCCATGAAACTGGGCTTCAGCGCTTCAATTGTCCCATATGATCCACAATCCTCAATCGGCTTGTAGTGCCCTGAAGGGTTTTCACCATCAATCCTCTCTCATTTTGTTCTGTTCTCAACTCACCATCGCCTTACGGTGCCCAGAGGGTTTTCACCTATAAGACTCTCTCATTTTATTATTTTCTCTCTTTGTGTTTTGAACAAAGTATTACCCATGATGCAAGAAGATCATACTCTCACCACACATTTGATTTGACATCCTCAAAGATTGGTTAGAAGGTCTTTATTTGGACCGTAATGTAGGCTTTTAGACAGGGTTAGAAAGAAAGGGTGGCATGAAGGCTCAAAATAATTTAAGATGAAAGGGTTCAAAATTACAACTTTTGAAATCAGGCCTTTTGGCAAAACTAAAACTTCTGCCCCAGTTTCTTGGAGTTTGGGGAATTTTTTCTTCTCTTTTTTTGATTTTTGCTCTTTTATGGGATTTCTAAGAAAATATGCCCTAGTATTGACTTCGGGGCCTATGAAATATTTTATTTGGTATGATCGAACCGTAAGGCTGCCTACGTATCTTGCGGTGAGAAGAATCAGGTCGAACGTAGTTCAAAAGACAAAGTTGTGTTATTTTCTTTCCTTTTCTTCGTTTTTTCTCTTTTTTTCTTTTTTTCTTCTTTTTCTCTTTTTCTTCTTTTTATTTTTCTTCTTTTTCTCTTTTTCTTTTCTAGTTCCTGACTTTATTTCTGATTTCAAAATGAGGGGTATGAATTAAAAAATTAGGGCTCAAAATGGGTAGCAAAGGATAACAGTGTTTGGGTAGCAGAATTAAATGCCTTCATCATTCCAAACTTAAAAAATGCCAAGTACAAGCATCCCATTGAAAATGAGCAATCAAATCACACATAGTATCTATTGATGGCATAAACACAAACAAAAAGTTCCAATGGGCAATACCTTTGTCTCAATGAATAACTCTGGCCAGTTCGAAGCAGGCTTGACTCAATTTTATCTTGACGCGAAAGAATGCATTTCAGCACCAACTGATTTACCTCAAACTACTTGAGAGGCATTTCCATGTTACATGCTCTTATCGACCTCATGATTTCCAAACTAACTGCCTCAGTTTCACTCAATTCAAGCTTCAGGTTTCTCAGAATGCATGAATCTTTACTTTTTCCTCAAATGCCTCTTTTTACCATGTTCAATACCGTGTCGTTGCTTCATGATTAAACTAACTTTCGAGACCAGGATGAGAATTATGCGTGCATGTCATGTCATTAGAGTCAGCATGAAAGAACTATAAAAGAAAAGTTTACCTAAACAAAAACTGACTGGAACTAACAGAAAGTATGAGATTGCATTTGATAGATGATGAAAAAGGGATTGAACAAACCAAGCAAAATAGACACGGGTTACAACCCTGAAACAATCCTAAAAACACTAGCCAGGTTACTACCACTAAACGAACTAGAGAAAATGAGAAGAAGAAGAGTTTGAGCCACAAGATAATATCCGGATTACACAGAAATGACATCAAAATAAACCACCAGAACTCTTCCCTAGCTATCTAAGAAAGGAGTGTCTTTCCAATTACTAAACTTGACATCTTAGCCATTGGGTTGCACATTAGAATTGCTAGGACCTTCACCAAATTTTATATCATTACCTTCAGCCAGTAGGTTCCCAAGAGGATTCTCATATTCCATGTCACCACGCATCTTCCCTAAAAAGTGTGATGGCCCCGGTAAATTTAGCTTCCGAAACTTGAGCAGGGTATGAGGTTGTTTTGGTTGGTGGGACATGGAAAATTTAGGAGGAACTGCCTTGGTAATTTTGGTAAAGGGTAAAGCCGAGTGCATGTTGAGGGGAAAGAACAATGATTTGGGGCATCTGGGCTTGGGACAGAGGTGGAATAGAGGCATGGTTTTCTGTATAGTTGGTAGGGAAGGAGGGTGTAAGGTGTCCCTTAATCAAGGCTTGGTACATTTCCGCCATCTGATACTTCAACCTTTGGACCTCCTTTTTCAATTTAGATTTCAAGTTCTCTCACGGTTCTGGAGAGTCATCCGGCATGAGTTGGGTACCGGAGTGACCATAAGCACAGGTTTTCACCCTCAGACGGACGGACAGTCCGAGCGCACTATTCAGATTCTTCAGGATATGCTCTGTGCGTGCGCGATTGAGTTTAGAGGGTCTTGGGATCAGTTCTTGCCATTGGTTGAGTTTGCATACAACGGTTATCAGTCCAGTATTTAGATGGACGCCTTATGAGGCCTTATATGGTAGGAGATGCAGATCCCTGGTGGCTTGGTTCGAGCCGGGCAAGGCCAGGTTATTGAGCACTGATTTGGTTTAGGATGCGGTTGAGAAGGCTAAGGTAATTCAGGATAGACTCCGTGCGGTCCAGTCCAGATATAAGAGTTATGTAAACTGGAAGGTTCGTGATGTTTCATTTATGGTTGGTCTGCGGGTTTTGCTTCGGGTCTTGCCAATGAAGGGCGTCATGAGGTTTGAAATGAAAGGAAAGTTGAGCCCGAGGTACATTGTTCCATTTGAGATTTTGAAGCAGGTTGGGAAGGTTGCTTATGAGCTTGCTTTACCTCCCAGTTTGGCCGTGCTTCATCCTGTTTTTCATGTTTTGATGCTTCGGAGGTATCATGGTGACCCGTCTCACGTGTTGGAGTTCACATCAGTCCAGTTGGACAATGACTTGTCCTATGTTGAGGAGCCAATGACAATATTGGATAGACAGGTTTGAAAGCTCAGGTCAAAGGATATAGCTTCAGTAAAGGTTCAGTGGCGGGGTCAGCCGGCCAAGGAGGCGACTTGGGAGACCGAGTGGGATATGCGCAACCGATACCCTCATCTTTTTGCTACTTCAGGTATGTTCTCTATGCTCGTTCGAAGACGAACGAATGTTTAAGTGTAGGAGGATGTGACGACCCGGCCGGTCATTTTTGGAATTTATGCCCCGTTCCCCCATTAATTTCTTCCCCTAAGTTCTTTTCTGCTATTTTATTTTGCCGCAATGTTCGGTAATAGAATTGGGAGTGTTTTGGGACACATAGTCCCTAAATGAGAGCTTAAGTGTTAGAAAAAGTCCTTAATCAGAACACTGTCAGGACGACCTCAGAATAGAAATCCGATGGTTCCGTTAGCTCCGTTAGGTGATTTCGCGGCCGAGAGCGTGTTCAAAATGTATTTTGAATGTCCGTAGTTTATTTAGGCAAGAAATGCCGAAAGTTAGAATTCTGAAGTTTCGGTCCGATAGTAAAATTTTGATTCGAGGGTCGGAACAGATTTTCGGAAGTTGCTATAGCACCTTCATGTCATTTGGCACGTGCGTGTAAAACATCAGGTCAATCGGACATGTTTGGTTGGGTTTTGAATTGAAAGTGAGTTTGGTTAAGTTTTGGAAATTTTGAGTTCAAATCATTGATTAAATGGTGTTTGCGGCGTCGTTTAGGTTATTTAAGTATTAGTACAAGTCCGAATGATATTAAGGGTTAGGTTTGTGGGTTTGGCCAAGGTACCAGGAGCCTCGGGTTTGTTTCGGATGCTCGACAGATTGATTGTAGGACTTTTGGATGAAGTTTTCTATTGCTATGTTGTTTTTGCTTCTGCGGAAGGGGATCCTCGTAAGAGGTTACCGTAGATGCCACAATGGAATCGCGGACGCGGTTTGAGGGGAAGTCTGGGACCGCAGAAGCGGAGAAGGACCCGCGTAAGTGGCCATCGCGGACGCAGCCATTTGTCTGCAGGAGCGGAAGTTGAGATTTTAAGTGAAACCGCTAAAGCGTCTTTTTGACCGTGAAAGCGGGTTAGAAGAAGCGGTCCCTGGATCCGCAAAAGCGGAAATCACAGTAGAGACAAGGAGATTATCCGAGGCTTAAACTTCATAATTTGAAAAATCAATTGAGAGCTCGGACCAAGGCGATTTCGAGGGGATTTTAAAGAAGAGATTATTGGGTAACATTTCTATGATCCTTTATAGCTTTAAACCATTATTTTGTTGTTAAATTCATCTTCTAAATTCCAATTGAGGTCCAAAAATGGAGGAATTTGAGTAGAAGTTCTTTGACTAATCAACTGGGATTTGAGGGAGTATTTGACCTCCGATTTGGGAGATTTTTATATGGTTAGACTTGTAAGAGTACGGGGTTTCTGAAAATGTGAAAACTATTTGATTCCGAGACGTTGGCCTGAGGAGAATTTTGGTCATTTTACCTATTATCGCGCCTTAGCTTTAATTTTAATAATGTAATCAGTTTCTTGCGATGTTATTTACAATATGTAATTGGTTTGAATAGATTTGGGCCACTCGGAGTCGGATACTAGTGGCAAGGACGTTGTTTCTTAGCGATTTTGTACCAATTTAAGGTAAGCTCCCCCTGTTCATATTTTGGTTTTGAGGTTTGGAAGTGCAGGATACCAAGAGATCCCCGGCACTGGATTATTTTCTGGCGGATACTAAGAGATCCCCAGCGCAGAATTTATTTTATGGTGGATACTAAGAGATCCCAGGGTAGGACTGATTTACTGGAGGATACTAAAGATTCTCGGGATACTTGGAGATCCCTTGCTTATATGATGAGGATACTGGGAGATCCTCGGGATACTTGGAGATCCCTTTCTTATACGATGAGGATACTGGGAGATCCTCGGGATACTTGGAGATCCCTTGCTTATGTGATGAGGATACTGGGAGATCCTCGAGATACTTTGCTTATACGATGAGGATACTGGGAGATCGTCGGGATACTTGGAGATCCCCGATGATAATTAGCCTGTAACAGTTGTTCTTGTTTTGTAGAATTGTAATATTGTCTAATTAGTTCTTCTTATTGTTGTTAGATATTCGAGATTTATGTATTTTTACTGTTATTTCATTTCATATTTATTTTATGTTTATCTCTGTAGGGGGCCTCGACCTTCCTCGTCACTACTCCATCGAGGTTAGACTTGGCACTTACTGAGTACTGCCGTGGTGTACTCATGCTACTCTTCTGCACACTTTTGTTGTGCAGATCCAGGTACTACTGGTCCGGCGTGCAATTAGGGATTCAGAGTTGATTTAGAGGCTCGAGGTATGCATCTGCCGCGTCCGCAAAGCCGAAGATCCTTCTTATATTCTACCCTTAGTTAATAGTTTCTTTCATATATTCAGTTGTTATAGATACTTCGGGATGTTAGAGCATTGTATGTTTACTCTTTGCCTGTGTTGCCTGTGAGTTTCCGGTCTTGGAGGTTTCTTACATTATTTTGAGTCGATATGTATGTGCCAGGCGGCACTCTATATATTATCTTACGCTATTTATATTTTAATTATCGTTTTCACAAAAATTGTTGAATTTCCGCAATGTGACAAGCTTACCTAGTCGCGAAGACTAGGTGCCGTCATGACATGTTCACAATTGGTGAACTAGGGTCATGACAGGCTAAGCTAAAGCAAGCAATAACATTTAGTTTTTTAATAAGAAACACATGACCACATTTATCCATTGCTAGATTATTTAGTAATATAGGCAATGGATTTACAAAAATACAGTTTTTCCTTGCATGCTTCAAGCCCTCCTTGACAAATTTATGGTCCACCTTGTTTCCTTCCCTGAAATTATGGATGATCTTCGGCTGCTTCAGCTGGTCCATTAACCACCTGAAATGTGCCAAAGAATTGGAGTAAGTTGTTGCATTTGAATGATATAGCTTGATGAGTTCCGTTGCACCCGGTTACACAATTAGAGGAGTGAAACCATGGTTAAGGGCTAGTGTGAGGCCAAATCTTAAAGCCTCTATCTCCGATTGCAGTGGAGAGGAGGAAAGTTTTGAGTGTCGAAATCCCAATAGCCAATCATCATTATCTCTTTTGAAGATTCCCCCCACGCCTCCTAGGTTTAGGCTGTCTTTGAAGGCACCATATATGTTGAGCCTAATGAAATTCTGGGGTGGTTTATGCCAAGTAACTTTAATGGTAAGTGGCGTTGGGGTGATGGGTTTAGTGTACGTGTAGTAGAAGTATTCTTGCACTTATGAGATAGCATTTGAGTTTTTGTAGTTGTGGGTTAGGTTGTTGTGATTATTATTATTTCTATTTGACCACATGCACCAAATGATAAAAGGGAAGATGAATTCCCACAATATGGGGGTATGTTGGTGTCGAGGTAAGTGATTTCTAATCCTTAAAGCCTATCGATATCCAGAAGTATTTTACTGCTTTGCAAAATACGAAGATATGCTCAATAGTCTGGATTCTATTCTTGCAAACTAGGCACATAAGGTAGATGTTAATGCCGATATGATTGAGGTAATGGCGAGTTGGTAATCTACTATGAAGGCATTTCCATAGCAGGAATTTTACTTTTTTTGGGCATTTTGATTTCCAAATCCATTCAAAATCCGTACGTAGGGGTGTACATAGACCGGGTTGGTTCGAATTATACAATTACCAAGCCAAACCAATTGTGTCGGGTTATTAAATCTAAAGATCAAACCAAACCAATAAATTCAGGTTTTTCAATATCGGTTTTCTCGGGTTTTTTCGGATTTTCGGGTTATTCGGGGTTTTTCGAATTTTTTTCCGGTAAAATCTTCGTAGAACAAAATATATAACGTATGCTCAAAATATTTCTTTAATCCTAGTAAGATACAACTATTTTAAGTATTTTTCAAGAAAATAATACAAAATATGAGATATGTCATGACTCATGACATTATCCTAAAGTATTCAACAATACAAAATAATAAAATTATGTACTATAAATATTGCTAATTAAAAAGTCATAATAAAAATAAACATAATCTAAAAGCACTAATTCATGCTAAACTAGATAGACTAATGAGGGAGTATTAGTTATATGCCTAAAAGCTAAAGAAAAATAAAAATAAGTTATGTATTTTTATCTAAATTATTGCAAAATAAAAATAGACATTTAATACATTCTCGTTTGTAATATTGAATTGAATGTCTTTTGTTAGCATTAGTATTAATTGCTAGCATTATTTAATTTACTAATATTAATGACTATAAAACTTATTGGAGCATTCAAAAGTTCTAAATCAAACCTTGAAATAATACCTTAAAAGATAAAATAATGAAAATTTTAAAGATACAATAACTATATTTATATATTAAATATATCTAAAATTGCTATGTATGTAATGTTGGGTTGGTTTGGTTTCGATTTGACTTTCTTTAGTTAAAACCAAACCAAACGAATTATGGTCGGGTTTTTTTTCCAACACAAACCAAGTCAAATCGAACCATAGTCGGGTTTTTTTCTCGGTTTGACTCGTATTATCGGGTTGGTGCGGTTTATCGGTTTTTTTGTTCACCCCTATCCGTAGGGATGTCTGGGTGGGGAGTTATAAGATTGTAACAAGTTTTTGTGGAGAAAGAATCGTTTGGGGTTAAAGCCCAATGGAAGGTATCTATGTTATTAATTGTTGGCTCAAAGGAGAGAATTGCATTTTTGATGTTGGGTGGTAATTCAAAGGATAGTTTTGAGAGATCCATCCATTACTAAGACTTAAGTCCCTTATACTTAGAAGCTTGTCGGTCGTGGGTATGGGGCCTTCTAAAGTTTTCCTTAGTGTAGAAGATTTTGGAATCCAATTTGTTTTCCAAATGTTCATTGAGGAATTTTGATGAGGTGTCCATTTTAGCCCTTTGCTACAGATTTCCCAACCTCTAATTAGACTCTTCCAAATGAAACTTGTGAATTTTAGATTTTTCTTGAGACCATAAAGGGAGTATAGGGTTTGAGACCAGGGGAGCAAAGGGTTGTGGATAGCTCTCCATGAGAGACTGGCTAGGGATACTAGGTTTTTATCTTTCGCAGCGTGTATACCAATACCGCCATCTTTTTTGGTTTTGGTAATGGCATCCCAAGATAATAGATTGAGCTTATTTGAGGTGGTTGAAGAGCCCCAAATGAAATTCTTTTGGATTTTATCTATAGTTTTTAGAATCTTACTAGGTAAATAATTTAACTGCATAACATGATTGGGAATGTTATTTAGGCAACTATTAGCTAAGATGGTACGTCCGGCTATATTGAGGAACTTTGATTTCCAAGAGGCCAGCTTAGCCGACATTTTGTCGATGATATATTGGTAGTTAGATGGTTTTGGTTTAGAGTTTGTGATGGGAAATCCTCGATATTTCCCAAAGTGGTTACTTAGAGGAATGTTGAACAATTTGGATAGGTCTTTCTTAATATGGATGGGGAAATTCCTAGAGACGATAAGTTTTGATTTTTCAAAATTTATTTTTTGGCCTGAGAGAGTACAAAAAGACTCAAGGCACTGAAAAATTGACCTAGGAGATTTGTTATCTACCATACACATTAATGTAAGGTCGTCCGCGTAGAAGAGATGTGGCACATTGTAAGAATTTTTTCCAAGGTTGATGAGAGCCCAATTACCAATGTCCACTTGATGATTTGTGTTAATAAAAAGCATTTCAAGAGAAAGGATGAATATATAGGGGGATAGAGGATCGCCTTGTCTAATTCCCCTACTTGGAGGAAAAATACTACTTCTACTTCCATTTGTTAGTACCGATATGGTACTAGTTGTGATGCATTCCATGATCAAAGAAGTTACTTTTGTTGGGAACTTGAAGTAACATAACGTTTTATAGATGAAGGACCATTCAAGACGGTTGAAGGCTTTTTCTAAGTCAATTTTTAAATTAGGGGTAGATTTGCCAGATCTCTGCTTGTGCATTTTTGATATGATTTCCTGTATAATAATGGCGTTATCACTAGTACGTCTACCCTTTAGGAAGATAGCTTGGAAATGACTAATGATGTCTTGTAAGAAACGGTTTAGCCTATTTGCGATGGTTTTTGTAAGAATTTTGTAAATAGCATTGCCAATTCCATTACGACGGAAATATTTGAGAGATTAGCATTGGGGACTTTGGGGATTAGTCCAATACGACGGAAATTTTTTAGCCTATTTGTGATGGTTTATGCCAGGAGGAAGTTTACCTATTTCAAAAGCTTGTTGGCATAGGGAAGTCACCAAGGTGTTTAAGATGTGCCAATATTTTTGGAAAAAAGAAGGCGTAGCCCACCAGGACCAGGTGATTTGTAAGGATGAAAATCGAAAACATCTCTTTTTAGTTCTAATTGGGATATATGGAAGTCTAAAGAGCTTAAGTTGTAGTTAAAGGTATTTGAGTGATGGTTAATAAAATTAGGACATGTTGACATTAAATGATTTGTAGTGAAAGTAGTTTTGTAGAACAAGAAAACATGATCCAATATGTTATGAGGGTCATCAATCCAGTTGCCCTCACTATCTTTCAAATAGACTATTTTATTAATTCTTCTATTGTTAGTGGCAGTAATGTGGAAAAATTTTGAGTTAGTGTCTCCATCATTAAGTCAGTTGATTCTGGAACGTAATTTCCACTAGTCTTCTTCTATTTTAAGAAGATCATTATACTCAATTTTTAGAGATGTCTCAAGGTTAGTAAGAAAAGAACTCAAGCCATAATTTGGAGATCTTTGGATGCCCGAAAGTCTTGCCAGAATTTTCCTTTTTTTTTCTTTATGCAATCTCCAAATGTGGTGGATTTCCAGTCAGTCACTTGTTGTCTAAACATATTTGTGCCTTGGATATAGTTATTTCCTTCCCAACAGGAGTTGACCATCTTCTCAAAATTTAGGTGTCTACACCAATAAGTTTCCAAACTAAATGGTTTAGGAAGAGGACTTGATAATTTAGGGACTAGTTCTATTAATATAGGGGTGTCGTCAGAGTGGATTTTTGGGAGATGTATAACACTAGCCTTAGGGAAAATATTAATCAAATCATCATTTGCAAGAATCTTATCAAGTATTTCCAAAATGCGAGTATTTTTACACTTGTTATGATTCGGCCAAGTATATTTACATCCTTTAAACCCTAGGTCCATTAGTTTACAGTGGTTGATTTTATTCCATAATTTTAAGGCCCTCCTTCTATTGATGGTATTTCCCCTAGCTTGTCATCCGCTACTAGAACATCATTTTGGTCACCCCCTAATAGCCATGCTCCCTCATAATGATAAAAAATATTAGTGATATTATCCCACATTATGTTCCTTTTAGCTACTTTAGTACTAGCATATATAGTGGAAAAAAGCCATGGTTTGTGAGTAGGGATTACCTTAAGTAAAGCATGGATCTCACTGTTACGACAGACAAAGTTGTTAACATGCATGAGGTTGGTATTCCACATAACAACCATCTCTCCTGATTGACCCTCAGCCGGGACCTCCATCATATCCGAAAAACCAAATTCGTTCATCAAACTACCATGGATAGTCATTCTTATTTCTAAGAGAGACACCATACATGGCTGGTGAGTGGCCATTAACTCATGAAAGTTTCTCCTAAAGTCAGCGTTGTTTCCCCCTCGTATATTCCAAATAATAATGTTTTTAGCATGATTCATGGGTGGGTTATTGGGGTGAGGGAGGCCATTGACCTGTGTTGACTGAGGGAATATTGGATTTCTCCTTACGGAGGGAACAAGAATCATGGCTATCTTCCCTACCGTTGGATCTTGAGGAGGCCTCATGTCCATTGTGCACTTGAATAGTGAAGGTGGACAAGCTAGAATAAGCCTCTTCTCTCGCCTCTCCTCGAATAGATAGACCTTGACTTCGTTTAGGTTTGAAATTTCTGTTATGTGCTCCCCTATAAAATCTATTTCCCCTTCCATCTCTTCCCATATTGGATTTCCTAGGTTTTGGGGTATTGGGGGGGGGGGGTCCTGAACTTGTTGCTCCATTTGTACTGGTATCTGAGGTTCCTCGTGTTGCATGGGGTTGGGAGCCATCACTCATTGCATTAGAATAGGATTTAGAGGCATGACTTCCTGTAAGGGGGGGGGGGGGGGGAAGGGAAGGTCCAGACTAAGGTTTTGAGGAAGGTATGGATTTTGGGCAAACTGTGGTGGAAGGTTCCACTAATCCCTCATGGCCTGAACAAGGTTGTTGTTCATCCCTGGGGCCAATGGTTGCATGATATTGTTCACCCATACATGGTTTAGGTAGTTGTTCACAAGTGAAGGCCCTCCGAAATTACTTGGGCTAGGAATTGAGGGTTGTTTATTAGAATGATATTCTCTTGGCCATTGATTATTTGAAGTGAGATACCCCTTCCCATGAGGCCTAGTTCTATCACACTGGTGGGGTGGTGGTTCTGAGGTAGATGTGGTTGGGCATAGATCTCAGGGATCGGTTGCATTTGTTGAGGCAAAGGTGGGAGGTTTACCATTGGTAAAGCTCAGAGGTTTCTCAGGATTTGTATAAGACGAAATCTCCTCTGGCTTATTTGAGGATCTCTTGGCATTTTAGATTGAGTAGTATGTTGATATGGGGGCTCATGAATGGGATTTTGAGGAATTATGGTATCTATTTGCATGCATGCTGGAGGGCTTAGCGTGCCTACTGATACAAGGGATTTTGCATGGGATTTGGTTGGCCCGTGGTTTTTATTGTTTGCCATTTAGATTGGCTCATGAGAGTGATTGGGCACCTGGCCATCCGCATGCAAGGGAAAGGGGGATGAATGGAGTGATTGGGTATGAGGAGTGTGGGATTTGTCATTGGGATCTAGTGAGTCTATAAACGTAACATCTGATTGGCAGGTAGAGTAGGTTAGATTATTATTAGTAGTAAGACTTGTTTTGTCGTGTAGTGCTTGTGTGGTTTGTTTCGTGGGGTTAGGGCTATGAACCCAGTTTTGTGTAGAATGGGATATTATGTTAATGGTTTCCATTTGACTGGCACTACTACTTGGATCGGCTTGATCTTGTATTTGCGTAGGGATATAACAATATTAAGTGGGATTAATTTTTAGAGGGGTGACTTGGGCAGTGGGTGGTTGATGATTTAGAAGATTAGTAGAAGTAGAATAAGTTTTTGGAATATATTTAACACTTTTTGAGGTAGGGGACTTACCTGAAATCTGGGGCAAAGATCTATTGTTATTACCTGGGGAATGGATGATGCTTGAATTTACCTCTTTTCCTTTTGATTGTTGTGGTTTATTACGTTTGGGGAACGAAACTGTCTGCCATCCATGGTTGTCCATGATCTTTGATGTGGTATTTTCTTCTTTTTGTTGAATGTGGCTTGGGTCTGTCAAAGTTTGAAGTATATCACAAGTCTGTTCTTTGTGTCCTATGTGACCACAATTTTTGCAAAGATAGTTGTTTGTTTTTTATTGAATTTCTTGTTTGTGGTTGCCGATGAAGATGTATCTTTTGACTGGTTTGTTCATTGGGACCTCCACGCATAGTCTCGCGTATCTTCCTCTAAGGGAAGATGATATGCAGGCATCAAGCTTTAATAGCTTCCCAATCGACTTCCCCACCCGTTGTAAAATGTGGTTTTCATAGAACTCAGTGGGTAGTTGAAGAAGTCTCACCCATACTGCCGTGTGACTTTGTTTAGCGTTTTTTGCAACAAAGTTTGACTTCCATTTTTGAGTTGATAAGTAGCTTCCATAGACAAACCACAGACCATTTTGAAGGATGTGAGACATACTATCCTTAGTTTGCAGCTTAACTATGTAGTAATCATCTCCTAGATCAATTAAAGGGAAACTTTCCTTTAATTTCCATAGGGTCTGAATTTTATATTTTAGGGTTTGATGGAGGATTCTTCTCCCATGGAGTTTAATTATTAAGGAATGTTTCCATGGTAGGTAGATACATTCCTTATCTTCCTTAGTGATTGGGATCGAGAGGGATTGGTCTCCTATTGGTTGTTCAGGGGTGTTAGCTGTATCGTGTTCTAGTATTTCCATGGGGAAGTAGTGTGAATCTAAATGATTTAGAGAGGAGATGAAAGAGACTCTATCTCCGATGAGTTTTTCTTTGAAATTTGGGAGTGGGGTGACCTTAGGATTTTCCAAGTTTGAAGGGGATAGATCGGGCGGTTTGGGGGGAATGTGGGGATCAGAAAAGGTATTGATTTCAGTGTCCATTTTTGTTCTTTTCAGATGGAGAAAGGAAGATGTAGAGACTGGAAATATTTTAGAGAGAAGGGGGAGTCTCTCTCTCTAGGGTTTTTGTTATGAACTCGAATTTATTTCAAACTTTAAAGTGTGCAAGACTTGCTAATCATTCTTATTTTTGAATGGTATTTTTAATATGGATTTCTCTATCTGGACGGTTTTAGATTTTTTCATACAGGCATAATTATTATTTATGATAGTTGTTTGTTGGATTACACTGCACTTGTTATTGTTGTTTATTGTAATGTATATTATTTTTTTATATTGCTTTTGTGAGAAGATTATTTATAGGATAATGTCATTATCTTCTGATATTCCCAAGAACCAGTACTACAAATCACGAGCTTCTAAGATTTTGAATTTACAAAGTTGGTATGAAATAAAATACATCATCTTAAAGTGTAGATAAACAGATTTTCATAAGTCTAAAATTACCATGAGCAAGAGGTAGCTAAAACTAGAATGCATGCTAGCTCATGCCATATACAGCAACATAAATATCCAAAATATGCACGGAATGTCCAGAAATGTAATATGAGTACAACCGACCCCATATACTTAATAAGTAACAAATCTAATCTTAGATTGAAAGTAGTGACGAGCTGAGACAAGGGTCAAAATCAAACTCCAATAACCAACAACAATTCACATCAATATAATAACAATAGTACAAGAAATCACTGAGCGATATGATGCTCAGCTCGTTCATAATTACGGAAATAGGCATAGTTTTCAAGTATAATAGTAAATCCTAAACCTTTTATTGGAAACACAAAATATATGAGTAAGTTTGAAAACTGTGATTTTTCCCAAAAACTTTCAACAGGTAAATGTTTTATTATTAGATAGCATGAGGAAAACACACCTCTATGCCTAGATGTCAATGTGTATGAGGAGTTATAAATGACGTAATATCGTATAACATGAGGACAATGCATCTCTATGCCTGTATGTCAAGTGTGCATGTCGAATGCAATACAACGCAGTGATAAAAATATATGCATACTCTCAGAATACTCAATCTCACAGTCTCACACTTTCTACTCATTACGCGCAATCACTCAACACACTAGTCACTCAGCATTGAACAAGGCAGATCCGGCCCTCAACACTCTCAGTCAGTCAACATTTTACAAGGCAGGTCTAGTCCAAATGAATCAATAACAACTGCGCCACTGTGGGCGTGACTCTGGAGAGGCAGATCCAGCCCAAGCCCTATAATAAACTAATCATGGCATGAATCAATAAAGCATGATGCGGCGTGAAATCCGACACCATTATGAATAAAAATACAGGGCCGATCCAACCCAAGAATAATAAATCATGCTGCGGCATGCATCCTAATCCCATCAAATACCACTCACAGTCCTTCCCTTAGGCTCCAACTCAGTCATTAATCTCTCCAGTCTTTCGGGCTCACAATATCATGAAAATCAGTCCAAAATGATGATATGATATATCAATAAATAGCAAAAGAGACTGAGATATGATATGCAAATGAATAAGTATGAATGAGTATGTAATTCCAATGTAAGTAATAACTCGACAACAGAAATGACCACAGTGGATCTCAACATGATAAGCATATATCAAAGACATGGTTTCTAACATGGATCACAACCCAATTACTCTAGCACATAGAAATTTCATGAATAGAAACGAGATTAAGTCACTACACAGTACCACAGAATCAAATGAGTCATATTTCACACGGCGCATGTCCACAAGCCTGTCACCTAGCATGTGCGTCACCTCAACACCGAAATTTTTGGATTACACATAGCAACATCAAAACGACGAATCACACATCAATTCAAACTTAATGAAATTTAAATTTTTAACTTTCGAATCTCGTGCCGAAACATATCAAAGAAATTTAGAATGAACTCAAAGTTTTGTGCACAAGTTCCAAATGACATAAGAAACTATTTCAGTTTTCGGAACTACATTCCGAACCCGATATTATCAAAGTCAACTTCCGATCCAACATATTAACTTTCCTAACCTTCAAATCTCTAACTTTCACCAATTAGCGCTGAAACCTTCTAATAGCATCCAAATGCAAATTCGGGCATACATCCGAGTCTAAAATCACGATCTGGACGTAACAAAACCATCAAAACTCCAATACCTTCCCTCCTATATTTGTCATTTGAGTTTGATTAGTCGCTACTTTGGTTTCAGATTCAAGTATTTGTAAATATTTGGGAAGAAAGGTTGGGCTGATTGTTATAGAAGTACAGAATTTCTCCTCTAAAAAAATATGGAAGAGTGCTTTTCTATCAAGATTTTTTTTTTCTTTTTCACCAAAAATTAATTTTATCATGATAAATAATTTGGATAAATCCTAACAAATATCTCATTGGCCTAGATTTTCTAGCAAAACGTACTTGGTCAACCTTATTCACATACTCTTCGGTCACGACTCAAATCCTGCTCCCGTCGTGATGACGCCTCTCGTGAAGACAAGGCCATCCAATCCATTTAAACAACCTTTTTCAACAAATAAATTAATATGAATAAACAGTTTCAAGAAAAATTAAATAACATGATTTCGCGAAATACAACCAAACACAACCCTATATCGGAGTATCACCAGTCATGAGCTACTACAGAGTTCATAAAAATACCACAAGTCCAGAAATAGGAACAAAGTCTGAAAGATAACATGGACAACATAAAATAAGGTAGAAGATCCGGTGCCGCGGACGTTAGCGGTCCCCTGGCTCAGCTACGATAGCAGATCTTCAATCCGATAATAACCCGCTACCGGAAGAACAATACCTACAACTGCACGCGAGGTGCAGGGAGTAAAATGAGTACTTCCAACTCAACGGTAATAAGAGTAAATAATAACTGAAGGCAAGAAATCACGTAAGGGACTCCATCATGCGATATAGAACATTACAATCCTTTTTGGAAAAATAGTAAAACCGTGAAATCCTTTAGAGAACATCTGAGTAGGGGTGTGCATTCGAATCGGTTTATCGATAAATCGAATCGATTATTTATTATCGGTTTATCGATTCGATTTCGATTTCGAAAATTTTCCTTATCAAGTTATCGATTTTGATTTTGATTTTGGCCATTCGGTTTATCGGTTTATCGATAAATCGATAAATCGATAAGATATATTAAAAAGACAAATACACCCTTATTTTATAATACTATTACTACCATATCCCTTGGCTGCTTCGCATATGACTGATATGAGTTAACTTTTAACACTCTAACCCTATTTTTATTTTCCAATTTCCAGCGCCGCTTCTCTTCAGTTTTTAAACTCACTGCAGCAAGTGCTTTTGGTAGATTGTCCTCTAGTTGGAATGAATTGTCAAAGCGATTCCAACATTCAAGGGCAGTGTGGTTGAACTTTCCACATATTCGACATTTCACAATACTTTCTCTTTGTTGGTAAGGCGAGGTTTGTTTCCAATTGAATTTTTTTGCAATCAGTTCATTATTGTTTTCATTGAAGTTAGTATTTTGGCGAGAGTTTGGATTATACCTCGATGTTGCATTGAATCCTCTGCCTCTGGAACTATCTTCGTCCTCTTTAGCCAACAAAGGCTTGGTCATGGCGTGGCATTCTTTCTTTTCCTTCGTTGCTATTATTAAGCATCCGTTCGTATGCTTGCAATGATAAAACAAACTGATGATAAGTGGGATAAGGGGGTTTGGTTAGCATAGATGTTCAAAAATCTTGGTATTTTGGTCTGAGACTTCTCGCTAACTGGAACGCCTTCTTTGTTTCATTTACCGATTTCTTGAAGGGATAAGGTTCGTAAACCAAGCTATGTTCTATCGCCACTCGCCAATTGTCTTGGTGGAGAGAATATACTAGCTCTTGCTACCGAAATCTGGAAGTAAAGAAATGCTGAGGTTTTCCCCTGCCTTCATAGTGTAGTCTATGGCGACAGCCTGTGAGTTATGATATACTCATTTGCCATTGTACATTTGTGTAAAGGGTGTATCCCTAGATTGTTTTATAGTATTTTGAAACGATGAATATCTTGGACATTCTGCCAAAGTCTATTAATAGTATTTTTCATATTTTTTTGTTCCTTTATGAGAAAAGAAGTCTTATATTTTGTAAAAGAAAGTTATGAGCGTTTGCTTCATTTCTTATCATCTCATCTCATCTGCTTAGTTCAGAAATCAGATAAGCACTTCTGATCCTGGTTCTGGTGTATCAGCTGCAGGACAGACTTGAATCAATATCCGCAATGCTATAATAGAAAACATTCAAAAGAATTGAAAATCTCATTGTGCATATGACTCATTCTCTTAATGGTATATGTTGGTTTTGATTGTTGGATGGGAAGAGAACAACAATGAATTTGTATGCTGGTCCATTAATTGTTGTTCTGTTGTGTAGCTACTTCTATTTTCTGCAAAACTTTCCATTATCATAATTTGGCTACAAGAACGTAGACAAAAAGGACACTCTCATTTTCGTGTAGTATCATGAGTTTTTTATTATCAAGTTTGGAGAATTTTTTGTAATTTGAATTCTAGGGGTATCTGTTCTATTAGTGTCATGGGTTTTATTGAAAATGCAGTGAAAGAGAGTTCGCTCTTCATGACCACAGAACTGAAAAGAGGAAGTAAAATGAAAATCACCCCAAACAACTCCTATTGTTTGAACTCATCTTGAAACCTATCTTACGAAGAATGTTATCACTGTTGTTGTGAGACTTGTATGATGGTGGGCTGATCTGTTATCTCTTCTGACTGGGTGGCTTTGGTAGACAAGTAAATCGAAGTGGTCTCTTATGATTTCTTTTCTCTTGATCTTCCAGTTGGACTTCTGCTCATCAGACTTTTTATTTCTGGTGCAGGATTACATGGCTCATGGATTCCAAGGTCTCTTTACTCAAGCTGGATACAATAACCCATCACAAGATGATGGTTCACAGAATCATTTTGGCATGTCAAATGCATCTCTTCGGTCTCAGGTTAGTTTATTAAATAATTCTGCTTGAGAGTTGGCTAAATTATTGACACACACAAAACAGGAAATATGGATTAGGTGAAGTCCACTAGATTGCACAAATGATTCTTCACGGGAATGTAATGCAGGGGACTTCGCTTGTTAGAAAATATTTTCTTCTTGCTATTAGTTTATTTCAACTAGTCTAATGTGACTTGGATGATTAAGGTTTTCCTTGATCTCTTTTCTCTTGATCTTCCAGTTGGACTTCTGCTCATCAGACTTTTTATTTCTGGTGCAGGATTACATGGCTCATGGATTCCAAGGTCTCTTTACTCAAGCTGGATACAATAATCCATCACAAGATGATGGTTCACAGAATCATTTTGGCATGTCAAATGCATCTCTTCGGTCTCAGGTTAGTTTATTAAATAATTCTGCTTGAGAGTTGGCTAAATTATTGACACACACAAAACAGGAAATATGGATTAGGTGAAGTCCACTAGATTGCACAAATGATTCTTCACGGGAATGTAATGCAGGGGACTTCGCTTGTTAGAAAATATTTTCTTCTTGCTATTAGTTTATTTCAACTAGTCTAATGTGACTTGGATGATTAAGGTTTTCCTTGGAATAGCACTTGAATTTGATTCCACTTTTTCCAGAGTTCGCTTAATCCACTTTACTCCCAACCATTCCGCCTCTTGGCTTATTGGTATTATCGATAGTCGAATCGACAAGCCCCAAAAATCAATAAATCGAAATCGAAAAAATCGAAACCTTATTGAAACGATAACGATAAGCATATGTAAAAATTGATAATCGATAAGTAATTATCGATAAGGATAAAAATCGAATCGATAAATCGAATGCACACCCCTACATCTGAGCTGAGTCAGAAAAGCCTCTTTTGAAATCGATATTTTCAACTGTTGACAAAAATAATTTCAAATAATTTGTGACACTACTCACCGAAATTCGCCCCTCGGGTAATATCTTCATTGCTGGTCAGCCACTCAGGCCCCAACACTTAAGGATTAGATAGCACCAGCAAAAGAAGATAAATATCTCCAGAAATAACACAAACAACAAATAATGAACAAATACATGAATGCAATGCAATGCATATGATGGTACATTCCAGTACCCACAGCGCGCACTCACTGGGGGTGTGTACAGACTCCGGAAGGGCTACTATAGCCCAAGCGCAATGTTACTGCGGCGTGCAGTCCGATCCAATATATATATACACTGTTGCGGTGCGCAACCCGATCCATGCACATATACACTCCTGCGGCGCAGAACCCGATACATGCTCATATACAATGTTGTAGCGCGCAGCCCGATCCATGCACAGTCCAGAAATTATCAAAAGCCCCATGGGCATTTATAAAAAAGTAGTTCTCAGCCCAGAATATCATTTAAAATATAACTTGAGTTTCAAAACTAGAAAATATGGCTGAGTTTGTAAAATAGTATTTAAAGTCTTTGACTAAAAATATGCTAAAACACAAATCTCAATCCCCGAAGGATTCACATAGTTGGCAATCAGCCCAAATAGGGAAATCAGCATAGTTATGACGGTAACAAGTAATTTCAGTCAAATACTCGGTAAAATTAACTACCGGGACGGATCAAGTCTTAATTCCCAACGGTGCTCTACCCCACGTTCATATCCGACGTGCAAGTCACCTTAATATAACACTATGATGTGCGAATTCAGGGTTTCAAACCCTCAGGATATTATTTACAAGTATTACTCACCTCGATCCTGCAAAATCTCTAGCCCGCGATGCCTCTGCTCCTCAGCTAGGCCTCTACGCGTGTCGAATCTATCCAAATAGCGAATACATCACACTATGCCAAGGGAACAATACCTTATCGAAAATAGTCAAGAAATAGAAAAATCTCGAAACTAGCAAAACCCTAGCCCCGGAACACTTCTCGAAAAATTACAAAACTTACATCACTAGATTTTCCGTCTCGCCACGAGTCTATACATATCAAATTCACAAAAACATGAGTTTATTTGACCCCTCAAATCACCATTTTAGAGTTTCAATCTCAAGCCTTAATTTCTTACAATCTATGTTTTCATGAATTTCAAGGATGATTCTTCAATAAAATCATGTATTTAACTCATAAAACTTACCTCCAATCAATTCCCGTTGAACCTCTCTTCAATTTGTACCAAAAAGCTCTTGTGGTGGTGTAAAAATGGAGGAGATATAAAATGGGTCGCGGATGAAATAACCCTTAAAACCATTCTGCCTAGACAATTTTAACCCTATGCGATCGCGTCCCAAGTCACGCGATCGCGGAAAATAAATTTCAGCCCCTTATTTTTCCTCTTATGCGATCGCAGGAGACCCCTTGCGATCATAGAGCACTGCTTCCCCCTTCTACACATTCGCAAAAGACCACCCACGCGACCGCACTGCCCAATTCCTCAAGCCTATGCGATCACAAAACTCTTTAAGCAATCGCATAGAGCAAATATTCAGCCCTCTCAAAACCTTCTATGCGATCGCATATGGAAAAATTTCTCTGCAATTTTTTGCTGCGCTTTTCCAACTGAAAAATGCCTGTTAGCCATCCGCAATCATCCCTCGGCCCTCGGGACCTCAACCAAAAGCAAATGTATGTTCTATTACCTAACTCGAACCATAATAATATCATCGTTAACATCAAAATCATCAAGTTTCATCAAATCCAAGCTTAAGTTAACTAAAACTTTCAAAATTCTCATTTAATCAAAAACCCGTCCTAAACACCTCCGAATCAACTGAAATTTCGCACACAAGTCCAAAATCACCCAACGAAGAACTGTCAAAATTCTATTCCGACTCCCAGATCAAAATATCAGCTATCAATCGAAGATCGCCAAAATACTACAACAACAACAACAACAACCTAGTGTAATCCCACTTAGTGGGGTCTAGGGAGGGTAATGTGTACGCATACCTTACCCCTACCCTTGGGTAGAGAGGCTATTTCCAAATAGACCCCTGACATCCTTCTCTCCAAGAACTTCCCACCTTGCTCTTGGGGAGACTCGAACTCACAACCTCTCGGTTGGAAGTGGGGGTTGCTTACCATCAGAGCAACCCCTCTTGTCAAAATAGGCTAATTTCTTCACCGGACCTCCAAAATTAATTTCAATTGCGCTCCTAAGCCTTAAATCATCCCCCGAAACTAACCGGATCATTGAAATTCAATTTCGAGCCCTCTAACTCACAAGTCAACATCCGGTTGACTTTTCCAAAAAAATTCTTCCTTAAAGTGACTAATTGTCTCATTTCTTACCAAACTCTGTCCGAATCACTTCAAATCCACCAAACACATAGATGGAAACACCAGGAAGCATAAAATTGAAAAAACGGGACGAAAATACATGAGACGACGGGTCGGTCGTCATATATTCAATATATGATTGTTGCTTGCCATTTTTAAAAAGAGTAAAAATATAATATTTGAAATTTGGTATTGGTCTAAAAGTTATTCATGCGTTAAAAATAAGTATGATCTAAAACTAAGCCATGCGTTAAAAATAAGCATGAATAAAAAATAGTTTAAAAATATGTATGGATTAAATTTTGTTTCAAAATATTTTATTTTGTTTATTTTAAAAGATGCAACAACAAGTATGTTGAATATAATTGAAATTTATTTCCACATTGAGTAGCACTTTCATCAAAAATATTCATAAACGTCAAATTGGTTGCAACTAGATCTGAATCCTCCTTGAACCTGTATTCAACCTTTGCTCTGATACTATTTACTGGGATCAAACTAACAAGGCATCATGCAGAAGCTAACGAAGTAAACCTTGGAGACGATAAATCAGAGGACAAAATAATGTATCAATATATAATATTATAATGTGATTTAGTCAACTGACCTACATTTATATAGGAAGAGACGAACAATCTACTATAAGAAATTACAAAATATTAAAAGAGAAATGATTTTCTTAAGGACTACAATGTGGATGCTATTGTATTATTATGTGAAAAGGAACCCTCAATTTATAGAAGTATAAAACTTCTCCTCCAAGAAAAAATAATATGTAAGAGTCATTTTTCACCAAAAATTCTTTTTTCTTTTCCACCAAATTTTTTTTTTAATTATGATAGAAAATCAGAGTAAACCTTAACAACTGATATTGTTCGGGTAAGGAGTATTCCTTCTGACTTAATTTATGTGTCATACTTTTCTTGTTTAATCTGTCACAAAAAGAGTACCATACTTTCTCATTTATAAATAATTTAATGTTAAACTTCCTAATTTACCCTTAATCAGATTGCTTTATAGCTATACAAATATCTATAATTTATTTTAGATCAGAAGTTTTAAAGACTTTTTTTGTTTTCTCCGTACCAAATCAAAAGCCATAAATTGGGACGGAAATAATATATAGAACCTGTTTGGATGAGCCTAAAAGCTAGTTTGACTAGATTTTAAACACTTTTTAACTTCTGAAAGTGTTTGGCAACCAAAAAAAGGGCTTAATAAAAATTTAAAATTTGTTTAAAAAAAGTGAAAATCGACAAGCTGCGTAAACCTAACTTTTTTGAAGGTGGCTAAAAGCATATTGCTTTAACCAAAGATATTACATTCTTATCCCTTATATTTTTCTTAATCCTAAAATTATCCCTCAGTACAAAACCCTAAAACATACATCTCTTTCTTTTTCCATTCTTGTTGCACCCACTGCTTTCTTTCTTCCATAACTTTCCCCAACGTCATTATATTCTAAATCTTTATTAGTTAGAGGAATACATTATTTTTTTTCCCTCTTCTAGCATTTTCTTTAGGTGTTTGCAACATTAGTCTTCAGATGTGACATACTTCTGCTCATTGCTCCTTTGGGTTTGGAGCTCTTGCTGGCGAGCTGGATGTTTGTCTACTTAGGAGTCATTACTTGCTCTTTTGAGTTTTATTTTTCTCTTCTTTTTGGAGCAACACTCGAAATGGCTGATCGGATAGATACTTCAGACCAAAAAGAGAATGAGAAAATTATAGATTCTTGATTTATATTTGCTATTTCATATGGTTTCAGACTCCAACTTGTATGGCATCATTTCTTTATTAGTCCGTACAAAAGTAAGCTTAAAATTTATGGAAATTTACTTGATTAAAAGTGGTAAAAAGTGAGCATTCAAGAATTATATTTATAAAAATTATCTAAAGTAATCAATTGGATTGAAATAAAATTAAAACATGAATTATTATTTATTTACATTATTCAGAATTAAATATATAGTAATAATCAGCTCCTTTATATTGTTAACAGTTTTAAGGTTATTTTTATTTTTTTAACAGAAAAAATGCTTACTAGCGCTTGTTTACCAAACACTTCAACAACTTTTTTTTAAGTTTCAACACGTTTATCCAAACAAATAAGTACTTATTCATAAATAGCTCCAGCACTTAAAAGCCGCTTTTAAGCATTTATACTTCTTAAAAGCTACTTTTTTTCCCAGCTAATCCAAACAGGCTCATAGATAGTTTGGATGAGAATGCGTAAATAATTTTGAGTTAGTATAAGAAAGAGGTTTTATTTTAGTCCATGAGAAATGATTCAAGAGTATGTTTTGAAAGCTAAACGAATCAGCTTGTTATGTGGAAATTTATCTAAACTTTTGATTTAGGTCGTGGCCGTAAATATTTTTTTACCTTTTTTTTAAAACAAATTCACTTTTTTTAAATTAGTATTTCGATATAAAATTTTTTAATTTTCAGTTGAGATGAATATAAATTTTTTTTTAAATTTTGAAAAGCTTCAAAAGACTGTTTTCAAAATTTACTTCAAATCACTCATAAAAAGTTTAAAACAGCCAAAAATTATATTCATGTCCAAACATAACTCTAACTTTCAAATGTTATTTTTACTTGAAATTGTTTCGAATTTTTACACCCTATAGAAAATCTTAGTACCCTATTTATTTTAAGTAAATATCATTTAAAAATATTACATCCTATAAATACCTTTTATCCTTTATAGCAAAAAATCTAAATATAGTTACATCCTACAATTAAGCACCATCTATCTAAATATATTTGGCACCATCTATGCTAAATATTATTTTTCTCTTTCCCTTTTTGTATTTTCTCTCACATAATTACCGCGTATCTTCAAACCCAAATACAATCTCTCTCCTTTTTTCGCATACAACCATAATATCTTCTCCCGCAACCCTCGTTTCTTAACTTTCTCCCACCCAAATTCTCAATTTATTCGCCATTATCAATCTCACATTCAAAACTCTTCACGGAATCATTGTTTTTCTTGGGAATTTTACACGCCTGGTAAAATTTTGGGGTGAGAATTTACACATTGGAGAATGATCTTTTAACTCAACCGATATTTCTTATGCTGTTGTTTGCGGATGTTCATTAGTGAAGTGTAGAAGACGTGTTTCTTTTTGCAAAGAACGAAAGCAATGCTTTCATTGTCTTCTGAATTTTTTTGGGTGCATAGTACCTTATACTTTTTTGTATTCTTCTGCATTAGAAAGAAGGTTGATTCTGCAGAAAATAATTCAAGTTTATTCTTTGAGTGAACTGCTTGGATTTCCTTGCCAATCGGATTTGAAGGCTGGGGATTGTTTGTAGTTGTTGTAGGAGGTTGGGCATGGCTGGCCGTCGGCCGGCGAAGCCATAGGGTAGTTTCTCTCTCTAGATCGCCCAAATCGCCTATTTATATTCAATTGTATTCGAATATATATTTCTTCTGTATTCACTTGTATTCAGGTTTAATCAGTTGTATTTAATTATTTTATTCAGCAGTAGTTAGTTGTATTCAGGTGTTTAATACAACTCTATTCAGTTGTAGTTAGTTATATTCAACTATTTATTCAACAGAAGTTTGTTTTATTTTGTTGCATTCAAGAGTTTATTCAGCTGTATTCAGTTGTATTTTTGTGACGACCCGACCCGTCGTCACGTGTGTTACCGCCCCATTTCCCCGTTTTATGTTTCTTTATGCTTCATCATATGTGTTTGTAGAGTTTGAAGTGATTCAGTCAGAGTTTGGTTAGAATTGAGACAATTAGTTTCTTTAAGAGAAGACTAGTTTGGAAAAGTCAACCGGATGTTGACTTATGAGTTATAAGGCTCGGAATGGATTTTCGACGTTTCGGCTGGTTTAGGGTGGTGATATATGACTTGGGAGTGAAAAAGGAACTGAATTTGGAGGTTCGGTGCAGAATTAGGCTTGAATTGGCTAAGTTTGAATTTTTGTAACTTCCGGTTGATAGGTGAGATTTTGATCGGGGGTCGAAATGGAATTCCGAGAGTTTTTGTAGCTTTGTTAGGCGATTTTGGATATGTCTGCAAATTTTCAGGTCAATCTAACGTCGTTTGCTCGGGTTTTTGATCGAATATGAGTTTTAGAAGTTTGAAGAAAATTTAGGCTTGAATCCATGGTAATTTGATAATTTATGTGTTATAGTGTGTGTTTTTATGATTGAAACAAGTTCGTATGATGTTTTGGGGTAGGTTGGTATTTTTGGTTGGGGTCCCGGGTGTCTCGGGGTGTTTTCGGAGGTTCAAATGGATCATTTTTGGTTGGCTAGGAGATCAGATTTTGCTGTCATAAATGTTGCAGACTTTTGTTCAATGCGATCGCAAGAGTGCTGTTGCGATCGCATAGAAGCTTTGGAGAGGCCTTGGAAATTGTTCTATGCGATCGCGTTCGGGGGTATGCGATCACATAGGTGGAGAAAGTTGTTCTCTCTGATCGCAGGGAGTCTTATGCGATCGCGTAGTGTTGGGTTCTGAAGCAATGCGATCACGTGGTATGGGTTGCGATCGCATAGGCCAAATTGGAGGACTGGAAGAGTTGTTCAATGCAATCGCAGGAGAGGTTATGCAATCGCATAGAGAAAATGCGTGGACGGACAGAAGTGTTTTATAACATATCATCCGCGAGCTAATATTATTTTCCTCCATTGTTGAGCATAGTTTGGAGCTATTGGACGAAGGAGTAAGAGGATTTCACCTAGATTTCGACTTGAGGTAAGTTTTATGAGCTAATTACGTGATTTTATTGAAGAATCATCATCTAAATCTCTGAAAATTGGGTGGAAATTGAAGAAAACTAGGGCTTGAGTTTTGAATATTTCAAATTGGGGATTTGATAGGTCATCTGAGCTCGGATTTGGGAGTTATTGGTATGCACGGACTCGTGCCGAGACGAGGATTCCGGAGATATAAGTTTCATAATTTTTTGAGAAGCGGGCCCGGGGCTCAAGTTTTGCTAGTTTCGAGATTTTTGTTATATTTCGAATGTTTTCGATGGGGTATTGTCCCATTAGCATATTATGATATATGCGTACTGATTGTGGTTAAATTTGACGCGCGAGGAGGCCAATTTGAGGGCCAAAGGAGTCGCGAGCTTGAGATTTCGCCGGTTCGAGGTGAGTAATACTTGGGAATGATATCCTGAGGGTTTGAAACCCAGGATTTGCACATCCTAGTGCTGTATTGTGGTGACTTGCACGCTGGACCTGAGCGTGGGGTAGAGCACCATTAGGGATTGTGACTTGGTCCGTCCCGGTTATTGATTCTTTTACCGCAAAATAGTAAATTATTTGTAATTATCATTATGACTTTGGCTCATTGCCATACTTGGGGATTATTGCCGATTATTTGAACTCTTAATGAACTATCATCACAATTGTTTACACTATTTGAAAGATTATTTGAACTCAGTCCATGTGATTTATACTGTTTCCTAAACTCAGCTATATTTTTTCTCAAACTTGGAGTTTTAACTGATATTGAACTATAGTTGAGCTGAGTATTAATGTTTTACGGATGCCCGAGGGGCTTTTGACTATTTTGGACTGGTTGAGGCTGAGGGCGATATGTGAGGGCATGCAGAGTGATGTAAGGAGGCTTTCAGTCCTCGAGTGTTATGTGTGCATATGCATATACATGCATGTATCGGACTGCACGCCGCAGTAGCATATTGCATGGATCGGACTGCACGCCGCAACATTATACATATTGGATTGGGCTGCACGCCGCATCATTATACATATTGGATCAGGCTGCACGCCGCAGCATTATATATATTATATTGGATTGGGCTGCACGCCACAGCATTATACATGTTGGATCGGGCTGCACGCCGCAACATTATATATATTATATTGGATCGGGCTGCACGCCGCAGCATTTTTGCACTTGGGCTGTAGGAGCCCATCCGGAGTCTGTACACCCCCCCCCCCCGAGCGCATGGTACCCATGGATTTGGCTACGCGCTAGCGGTCATGTGCATTGCATTGCATTCACGCATTCACTCCTGTTTGTACTACGTGGCACGACATTTGGCACTCATATATCATTGGCATACATACTGGTACTTGCCTTGTTGACCAGATACCCTGATGTTATATGTTAAGGAGTGTTGAGCCCGAGAGACTGATGTTATATGTTGTGAGTCGGAGTGAGCCAGCGGAGCTGATACTGTACTGAGAGTTGATAATTGAGCCCGAGGGGCAGGTTTCTGATTATTTCCTACTTGTTGAAATTACCTTTGCAACTGTTGAAAAAGTATATTTTCAAAAGAGAATTTGAACTGATCTTGAGATTTTCTAAAGGAATTTTCACGGTATTTCGGTTTTTCTCAAAAAGGTTTATCCTGTCTTTTATAGCAGTTTGGTGTGCTCATAAGTGTTTTCTTATCGCTCAGATATTATTCTCTCTTATTACCACCGAGTTAGAAGTACTCACTTTACTCCCTGCACCTCGCGTGCAGTTGCAGGTACTGATCACTCGGTAGCAGGTTAGTAGCGGATTGAAGATATTGCTATCATAGCTAAGCAAGGTGACCGCCAGCGTTCGTGGCACCGAGAGACTTCTTCTTCTTGATTCCCGGATTTTACTCTATGTATTATAGACTTTTACATTTTAATAAAGGCACTCCTAGATGCTCGTGACCTGTGGCACCCTGGTCGGGCTGTATTGGTATTCATATTGATTAATATCATTAATTTAAATTCGATCTGTTATATAACTAGCTAACTACTTTAAGTGGTGTTCTGAAACGGTCTGGTTGGCCTTGTCTTCACGAGAGGCGCCATCACGTTCGGGTTAAGGAATTGGGTCGTGACAATTTTTGTTATATTCAAGTGTTTTATTCACATGAATTAAGTTGCATTTTGTAGTATTCAACTGTATACAGTTCTACTCAACTGTATTATTCATATGTATTTCTCTTTATTCAGATTATAAATGAGAGATCGTTTTAGTTCATTGAGTTAAATTAGGAAAATATGATGTGATTTGATTTCCTTCCATTTTTAGCGCATATACATTGCTGTTTTTAATGTTAATGTCACTTGAATACAGCTAAATACATGTCAAACTTAGCCGAAATTCCAGTTTTTACACTCATATTTTGGTTGTATTAATGAATACAACAACTTAAATACATGAAATACATTGTTTAAAAACATAAAAGGTATCTATTACACGTAATACAACAAATGGTATCTATAAATGGCTAATTAGACAAAAAAGATGGTGATTTACAATTCTTATATCCAAAAGCCCACTTAGTTTTTTGGACGAATTCGTTTTCAAAATGTTACCTTAAGGTTAAAATAGTACAGGCTAGCCAGTTTTCAGAGCGGTCATTCAAAAATAGCAGCATTTGTCAAGTCATTAAAAAATAGCCACTATTTTGCTGCAACAAAGACCGGTCCAGCATAATATACTGGAGTTAGATGCACATGTGTATAAACCTCCAGCATATTATGTTGGACCGGTATACTTTACTTGCTCCAACTTGCTTCAATATACTGTAGATTGGAGCACCGGTGCTCCATTCTCCAGTACATTATGCTGGATCGGTATATATTATACTAGAACTCCATCATAATATACTGGAATAATTTTTCGAATTTTGAACAGTATTTTCATTCAAATTTAACTTTACATGAAAAATGGCTAAATTCACTACAAGAAATAAGGGATACGACGACATTATATAAATGTCGTACTATGGTGCTTAAATGTCGTAAATTTAATTGCCGACATTTAATTTACATTTGTCCTAAATGTCTGTAAATTTCAATGTCGGAAATTTTCCGACATTTAGGTAAATGTCGTAGAAAGATTTGTGACATTTATTTACAGACTTTTATAAAAATGTCACTTGTATTTTCTGATATTTAAGGTAATGTTGGTAAAAGATTTACGACATTTATTATAGCCCTTAAAAATGTCACATTTAATTTCAAACATTTAGGTTAATGAAAATAAAACATTTACGACATTTCTTTAGCCTTTATGAAATGTTATTAAAATTTCTGACAATTTCCAAAAAGATAATAATAATCAGTTATTTAGTTCATTATTCATGACGCTAATACTTATTCGTGCATTTATAAATATCAAACATCATACACAATGTAACAAATATAAATTTTATGCAAGGTGAATGATTTTAAGTACTGTATCCAAAGAACAAAAGTAGTGATCGAGTGATTGTACTCGATATAAACTTGAACAATTTAAAAGATGTCAACATACAACCGCACTGAGATCGCTCACAACTCAAATTAATTACTTTAACTTTTACCATAAATACAGTGACAACAGTTCGATGATCCATCTTGTCACAACTCAAATTAATTTCTAATCTTATAGATTGTAACTGGGTAGAATTATTATAATAACAGTACTTTGATAGATTAAAGAATTCAAAGCTAAGAACTTTACCAGGAACATGACAAACTATTGCAACTCAGTTCTGTGTAAGCTATCGCATCATGCTGCTTCTGGTGCAAAAATGGAGGACATCAGTTAGAAGAACTTGTCCAAAGCAACAAAGATCTCATAAAACTTCTACTAGACATAGGATAAATGATCACCATCGCAAACCTGAATCTATCTTTCATGAAATTGATAACAACAACTACCCAGTATACTCCCACCAGGTGGGGTCTGGGGAGGGTAATATGTAGGCAGTCTTACCCCTACCCAAAAGGGCAGAGAGGCTGCTTCCATGTTTCATGAAATTGATACTATAGCATAAACGTTAACCTATTCAACTACCATAAGGCAAGACATCTCCATTTCTTTCGAAAAAGTGACAGAATCTCAAAAAGATGATAACTTGTCTTATTCTTTTTCGCAACTCATTTAAAAGCCAAAATTGAATAACTAAGCCATCCCATGACTGCATTACCACTTATCAGTGTCAAGAATGCTAGCGTCCATCGGAAGGGATAAAACAGAGCAACACTTTTACAATATCATAGCTATAGTCGATAAAGATCCTTAACAATTTAACTAATTTATTAAGTGTTTCAGAAAAGAACTAATTTATTAAGAGTTCATTTTTTTTTTACAATATCACTATTGTAGTACTCGAAAAGGCCTCTAAAAAATGGATAAGCTAATATGTTTTCTTCTAACTAATGAGGAGACAAGTAAATCTTATATTATTGATGTTAAATGATAAAAGAAGATCTGATCAAGAATTTTTCATACACTCTAACGTTACAATAATTCTTCAATAATAGTTACTAGTATAATACACAAGGCATGTGTAAAATACACAAGTGAGATTATACTGAGTTATTGTTGTATAATACACAAGGCATGTGCACCCAAGGAGGAGCTAATCAAATATAAAACTATTGATCACGAGTAAAACCAGATGTGATAAAGAATTTTAATATATATATATATATATATATATATATATATTCTAATATTACCAAAATTCTTACACAATAAAACTCACAGCATCTACAGCAATTTTAACAGCCTTATAGGGGCATCATCTGTTTATAAAAGGTGTACTAGTCTGTGAATTCTGTAATAACACCAAAAGCAACTTAAGAGGAAAGAGAGAAGATTTGATTTACTATTAGCTTACTCTCTGAAACAGTAAAAATTAAAATAGCTGCACGAATACTAGCTTAAACAACATCAATCTGTAATAAAACAACTACAACAATATATACCAAAATAAATGCATCTAAACCCTAGAACACACACCACATAATTGATCCAACGTCACAAGCTGTCATTCTAAGCATCAAATATTCAACAACAAAAGTAATTAAAAAGAAAAAGAACAAAAAAAAGATATATAGAAAATCAAATCATTAAATGAATTATTTAAGAATATTTAGATAAGATTGATAGATTTTCAAGAAGTATATATATATCGTCATGGTGGCAGAAAAAAATATAGACATAAAAATTGATATGGAGATAGAGAGATGAGTTAGGATTACCTCATTGTGTGGCCGACGATGATGGGGAAAAAGGGAAAGTGCAGAGATTGTAAGAAACGAATTGACGGCGTGGCGAGCAGAATGAGCAAAGGTAGGGTTTGAATTATTAGTAATATTTTAGTGGAGGGAATAAATTACATTTTGTTATGAAATAATATAAAGACAAGAACAATAATGTAAGAACAAGAGCAATAGAGAGAATAGAGAGAGAAGTATTCTTATCGATACTCAGAGATTGTTAGGGATGATTTACAATGGTAGAGGGCACCTCTATTTATAGGGAGCGGGATGATTTATCTATCAAGAATAGAACTCTAGAATCTCTCTAATTATAGACATTCACCTTAAATAGGAGATTTCATAACACTCCCCCTTGAATGTCTATTCAACAATGTGCCTCGTTAAAACCTCAAAACCAAAACCCAATGGGAAAAATTAAAGAAAAGAAAAAGAGTACACATATTTGAATATGTGCCTTATTGGTTGCCTCGTTAAAAACCTCGCAAGGAAAACCCAATTGGGACAAAACCTTGTAAGGGAAAAAGAGTGCAACGCGCATTAACTCCCCCTGATGAGAACATCAATTTATATCCTTGAGCATTTGCATTCCAATCTTGTGCATCATCTTCAAAACGATCTTTGGTAGACGTTTGACAAATCAACCATATTGACTTGAATAAATATTCCGCACCTTGAAATCATCATTCTTGATAGATATGAACATCTTCATATAATGTCGTGGAATGACTCTTCAATATCTTCATAGATGTATTCTCAATGCCATCATGCTTATAGTTATAGCAAGATTCATATGTACACAAATTGTACTTGGGATGTGGTATTTCAGGACCAAGAATTGCATATGCTTCAAGCAACTTAAATCTTTCAAGTTAAGTCATGTAAGTCACATAATAGACTTTAGATGCATATCAAGTTTTCACGTCATGCTAAACAAATAAGATATCGAAAACTGATTATACATACCTTTGACTTTTATACTCTCAAGTATTTGAACTACATGTCCAAATCTACATGTCTTTCACATGGAATCAAGTATTTGTCTATACGCTTTAAGCGTATCAAAGACTTTGTCCTTCTGGGACATAATATGAGCATTTGTAGTGAGAATATAGTTACTTTCTTTGGGTCAGCAAATGCGTATAGCATGCTTTGCAATATGTTGCAATTGAATTATCCCTTTTATGAACTTCAGGTTCATATCATGATGTTTGGGGATTTACATATACAAATGATAATTCAACCCATGTAACCTCTTCTCAAGTGTTTATCATGTCTCCCCCTCATGTTAGTAAAGCTAACTTGTTTCCTCAACTTTGGGAAATCATCTTTGTGCATTATTATGTTAATATACACAGCACATTAATAATAAGATGAAATTATTTGGTTCCTGACCCTGAACCACTTGTGAGGGGAGAATATAATATACTCTCGTATACAACGTATATCAAACTGATATATATAACTTTGTTCTCATAAGAAACAGTTTAGCTATTAAGTGGAAGCACTCAATAATTATCTTGCTAAACCAACTTTGATATAAACCAACTTATCAAGATGAACTATCTTGAGTAGAGAATCTGGAAATTATGCTCGAAGTTAGATTACTGAGCAATTTACCTCGCAAGCACCGGCCAGGCTGCGGGTTAATAACAATTGCGCATGTAACCATTTCATAGATGCATCATATGTGGGATACATGGCAGCTGAATGGGCCCATATTCACCTTTGATATTTCCAGAATTTATGGGCTTCAACCCGAACTCTTTAGTTGGTCAGTTCATTAATGAGAACAAGTGATACAAGAGAATTCGTAAAGAACTTTCTAGTTCTTTGATATTCACCTGTGTGAATTTGCACATCATACTTAAAATGAGATGGCTAATACGAATGCTAACTGAACAAATTATCAATATTGGTAAACTTCAAATTTACACCATGACATGTGCACTTATCAATAAACTTCGGGTTTATTATGACATGGGTTTTTATACCAATAGATATCCACTTTATTGTGGCATTATTTCGTTTGTGTAGTACAAACTGGAGAACAAAGCGGGTAGCTTTTCATATACAAATTACCCCGCTACAAGTTGTAGTAGTAGGAGATATCAAAGCCTTCCTTTATAGTCTCAATATAATCAATCGCTTTCGCGTGTACTTTGGAAACTGAATAAGTTTCTTTGAGACTTACTACAGCACAATACTCAATTGTGTTTCTCCAACATAGTAATAATTGGCTCTTCTAGAGCTCTCAATTAATTTTGTACTACCACAGATTCATCAACATCCATGTGGTGAATATCTTTCTTAAAGAGAAAGTTATACCATTATGGTCATGTCAAACTTATATGCAAGATATGTTTCTTGCATTATCGTTGTCCTTTAATAGTCATATTTCCAAAATACTTTGGCGTACAATAGGTACGTGACCAACGATCATTCATGCCATATATCATCTCAAACCTCCTTCTAGGGGTGAGTGTGGTATATTTAATACCAATTTCATGTTCATATTCTTCCAATAATGAATATGTATTCGTGAATCAAATGTTGTCACATTCACTTTGAGGATATGTGATTTTGTTATCCTTTTCAAATCTATAAATGCGTCAGGCATTTGATTTGCTATTCTTTGCAAATGGATAATCTTTTGTGCCTCTTTCTCACAAATAGAGGTGTGTGGATCAAGATGAGATAATGATGCATTTTTCCACAAAATTTCCCGTTTGGTTTCACCAACTTCTCCCCCTAATTTTGGGAAAAGTGTCTCATCAAATTGACAGTCTGCAAATCTTGCAGTGAACAAATCTCCTGTCAATGTTTCGAGGTAGCGAATAATGGAGGGCGATTCAACCTCAACATATATTCCTAACCTTCTTTGCAGACCCATTTTGGTGCGGGATGGCGGTGCTAAAGGCACATATACTGCGCATCCAAAAATTCTTAAATGGGATATATTGGGTCCATGACCCAAAACCAATTGCAACGGGGAATATTTGTGTCAATTCGTCAGTCAGAGACAAACTAGCATTGCTGTATGCAAAATAGCGTGACCCCAAACCGAAGTGGGCAGCCGACGAACTAGTATTGCTGCATGCAAAATGGCGTGAACCCAAACCAAAGTGGGCAGCCGACGAACTAGCATTGCTGCATGCAAAATGGCGTGAACCCAAACCGAAATGGGCAGCCTCATTTTCATGAAGAATTCAAGATTATTCTCATCTATTGTCTCAATATGATATCCATTTTGAATGATATCTTTAAAACTCAACAAGTTCTTCTTAGACTTGGAGGAGAACATTGCGATTGATATCATTAAAACTCAACAAGTTCTTCTTAGACTTGGAGGAGAATATTGCATTCTCTAAGATAAACGTCATGCCTTTGGGCAGAGTTACAGTTGCTCTTCCGGAGCCTTCAATCAATTTACTTCCCATGGTTTGACATATAAAAGAAAATATACGAACATGAGAATAAACAACTTCAATCCGTTTGTGTCACATAATATTTTCAAAATCTGCTGATATCAGTTGACTAAAATAAATCAGATAGTCGATTATATGTTTTCCATAATCGATTACTATGCAGTTTGAAAATTTCAGTTTAAGCATTTTCATAAAACAATCGATTGTTAAACACACACAATCGATTGTTGAGCATTGACAATCGATTGTTGACAATTTTTGAAAAATTCCAGATCACACTGTTTTAAGACAATCGATTGTTAAATATAGACAATCGATTGTTGGCTATTTTGAAAAATTCCAGAGCACACTGTCTTAAGACAATCGATTGTTAAGCATAGACAATCGATTGTTGACTATTTTGAAAAATTCCAGATTACAGTCTAATGACAATCGATTGTTAGACAGAGACAATCGATTGTGGATGATTTTTGAAAAATTCCAGATTACACTGTCTAACGACAATCGATTGTTAGACAATCAATTGTGGATGATTTTTGAAAAATTCCAGAACACTGTTTTAAAGACAATCGATTGTTAATCATAGACAATCGATTGTTGACTATTTTTGTAAAATTCCAGATCACACTGTTTTAAAGACAATCGATTGTTGATCATTGACAATCGATTGTTTTGCAGTTTTTATGCGAAATATGAGATAACCGACTAGTTTTTCAGGTTAGTCGATTACCTCTACTGGAAAGTAAAAATATTATTGATATTTGAGCATATTGATACATTCTAAAGAACTAATACTAACATTATATCATGAACTAACTAATACGAGCTAATACTAATGACTATTAGTTTATTCACTAACTAATACAAATAAGTAGAACAAAATCAAATAACTCCATCTTCTTTCATCACGGACCCATCACCGATTAGGTGGTCTATCTTCCCCTCGGGTTGCTCAAAGAAGTCTGCCACATCCAAGTGGGCGATGTCAAAGTTGTCGTCAGAGACAAAATTCGTTTCAGGGCGTTTACTCTTTCGAGATGCTTGATAAAGGTCAACCAAATGTCATGGTATACGGCAAGCCTTTGACCAGTGCCCGTTTCCACCGCAACGATAATATATAGTTTATAAACTATTTGCTTTTGGATTCTTGTCGTATCGTGCTTGTGGCAGAGTGACCAACTTCAGGTTGTCATATCTCTTCTTTAAGCCATTCCACAAGATGGGTGGATCTTTGACTGTGATATATTCAATTTTCAAACCTTCATCAAGGTGATGGCGCAAGTAAATCAAGGCCATAGCACAGTTTCAAACCTTCATCAAGGTGATGGCGCAAGAAAATCAAGGCCTTAGCATAGTTTTGGGTGGATGCATTATTTCTGTCTTTAATGGCGTCTCCAAGACCCATAGCATCTAAGTGGATTTCAGCATCCAACACCCATGTCATATAGTTCTTGCCCGAAATTTCAAGGGCAACGAACTTTCTTTTCATAATGTCAGACATAAAACAAATTTACATCAAGAGCGTGTTCATACTTACGGGCTCTATTACAATTATCACATTCACTTCAGGGAATGGATCATAATCATGTGCTTTACACAATCTCATGTCGAATATTACTTTCATAAAGTGAAAGATTATTTTGAGAATCTTTATTATTCTCATTATCACAATAATGACGATTATAATTTCGTGTATTGCCACGTCCACATCCATTGATACCTTTACGGTAATAATTTTGTCTTCTTTCAGACTTATCACATACTGCTACTACATTCTCTAAAGGGAATGGAGCAAATTCAATTGGACGGAATTCTTTGCCACGTCCACATTCATTGATACCTTCATGGTAATAATTTTGTCTTCTTTCAGACTTATCATATACTGCTTCCACATTCTCTAAAGGGAATGGAGCAAATTCAGACGGATTTTCAATTCTTTGCCCACAATCATACATGAATTTAATCATGGCAGGACATAGAGATTTACCACTTCATGTGGTTACAATTTCTTACAAACTCCATTAGAGTTATAATCAAACTTTGTTGTCTATGTTTGTATATAAAAATCAAATCGTGGAATTTCAAGAATTTGAAAGGGAAAAGTAAATTACTTACCTTTAAGGTATACCAATAAATGTTGTGATATCAAATATACCTCTTGAGTTTCCATTACTTTATGATATACCATCTCTTCTATTTTCCGTATAGAAAATCTTCTGAATTTTCTAGCCCATGATTTATATTTGCCCTCGGCCAGAAGTTTGAACATGCATGTGCTGCCAGCCGTGAGTGTAGAAATTTTCTCATCATTTGGTTTCGGTTCTATCAAAACTGAAAGAACAAAAATAACAAACAAACACAAAATCGAAGGTAGTGCAATTGTCACTGTAATAACCCACAACTGGCGAATTGAACTCCAGCAGCTATGGAAGCCACCATTATTATCTTCCATTAGTCATTACCTGCCATCAAAATACAGGTCACAAACAAAAGTTAAAACAATTGAAAATTTCAATTGGTTAGAGACTCGTGCTGATAACGTGTTATGAAATAATATAAAGACAAGAACAATAATGCAAGAACAAGAGCAATAGAGAGAATAGAGAGAGAGAAGTATTCTTATTGATACTTAGAGATTGTTAGGGATGATTTACAATGGTAGAGGGCACCTCTATTTATAGGGAGTGGGATGATTTATCTACCAAGAATAGAACTCTAGAATCTCTCTAATTATAGACATTCACCTTAAATAGGAGATTTCATAACACATTTTAACTTTTAATTACCATCTTTTGGTGTTATTCCCTCCAAATGTTGCCTGATATGATGACATTAAAACTAAAATTGTCGCTAACTGCCATCTAAATATGACACTTAAGTTAACAGTCGCAATATTTTGTGATATTTTACACAAAATATCACTGTTTTGTGACATTTCTAAAGAAAATGTCAGGAGATTATATATTTTTTGACATTTACGTCAAATGTCACAATGTCATCGTATTCATAATTTTTGTAGTGATTTCGATTACTTTTGAAACTGTGGCTATTTTTGAATTGTGACGATTCAAAGGGGTCATCACCGTAATTCTACCTTTCCTTGCGCTTTTGAGGCCCTGAAAACCTCTTATTTGGTTGTCTCGATTTGTGTGCGCAGTCCGGGCACGAAGCCGGAAAACTTTTATGTAAAAATATTTAAATTCTGTGTTAAAAATTATGAATTTTGATAATAATATTGCTATAGTTGACTTTGGTCAACGTTTTGGGTAAACGGACCCGGACCCGTGATGTGACGGTTCCGCAGGGTCCGTAAGGAAATTTGGGACCCGGGCGTATTTGCGGAACCGAAATTCGAGGTCCCGAGTACGGAATTTTTCTGTGGAATTATTTTCTGAAAATGCTCAAGGAAAAATGAAAATAAAAATTGATCAAAATTTATGGTATCAGGCTCATATTTTGGTTCCGGCGCCGGGTACAAGTCTTAAATGAGAGTTAAGTGCTATATGTAAAGTTTGGTTGAAAACAGACGTCGTTTGACGTGTTTCGGACTAAAAATGAAAATTTTGAATTTTTTGAACTTTGAAATGAAAATCATGAGTTTTGGAGGTTGATTCACTGATTTTGATATTATTTTGGCGATTTGATCGCATGAGTAAGTCTGTAGGATGTATTTGAGATTGGGTGCATGTTTGGGTTGGAGCCCCGAGGGCTCGGGTGAGTTTCGGATAGGTGATAGGCTCATTTTGAAGCACTTCAACTGCTGGTATCTGTAGTCTTCGCATTTGCGAAGAAATCTTCGCAAATGCGAACTTCCCCTTTAGCCTGCTTCTTCGCAAATGCGAGGAAAAATCTCACAATTGCGATCCTTCTCCTTTGCAGCCAGACTTCGCAAATGCGAAGTCAATCTCGCAAATGCGAACTTCCCCAGCCTAAGCCTGTGTTTGCATTTGCGAACCTTTTCTCGCAAATGCGAGTTCCTCCTTTTCCCTGCCCAATTCGCATTTGCTAACAATCTCTCGCAAATGCGAGATTCCCTTTATTTCTGCCCAGTTTACAAATGCGAAGTCAATATCGCATTTGCGACATTTGCAACGGTGCAACTTATACTTAGCCGATTTCAAACTTCATTTTTCATATTTTCAAAACCCAAACCTTCAGTGGCGATTTTCTCTTGACTCTTTCGCTCTCAAATTACTTGTAAATCAATTTTTACTCAATTTCTTCAAACTTTAACATCTTTTATCATGATTTCAACTTAACATAAAAGCTTTCAATGGGTAAAAATGGGGATTTGGGGGTAGAACCTAGGTTTTCATAAAATTGGGGACATGGACCTCAATTTGGGGACAGATTTCAAAATAAATTGCATATATGAAATCGTGGGGGAATGGGTAACCTGATTTTGGCTCTAACCTCGAGTTTTGACCACGTGGGCCCGGGGGCATTTTGGTAATTTTTGGGTAAAACTTGAGAATTTCATTCTTATGCATTCAAATTGATTTAACTAGCATTTGTTGATACATTTGAGTAAATTGTGGCTAGATTCGACCGGTTTTGAGGTGAATTCGAGGGGTAAAGCTATTCTAGAGGCGTGAGTTGAGTTGGAAGCTTTCGAGGTAATGTTTGATCTAACTTTGGCCTGAGGGAATAAGATTAAGATAATATTTGCTATGTGCTATATGGAGTCGGTGTATAGGTATGGTGACGGTTACCTACGTGCCCGAGTCTAGCATGACTGTGAGTCATGATTGATATTAAATTGTCGAAAGAAGTGAACAATTATGATAAGTAGTTGTTAAATAAGTTGTGAAATGATACTTGAGAAGCAAATGCACCGAGGAAGGAATTTTGGTATTTTTCCTTTGCCGGGATGTTGAATCGTTTTTCCTTGCCGGGACTTATTGTAGAGTTGTTCTTCCCTTGACGGGATATTTTAGGCTGTTAGTTGTACCCTTACCGGGTTTAACTGTTATATTGATGGGCTTCCTTAACGGATCTTCTGTGGAGATATTGATAGAGTTATTCAATTATAATACATTATGGAATCGTGTGGCACGCCGTCCACTTATATATTATATGATTGGGATCGTGTGGCACGCCGACCACGAGAAAATATGATTGGGATGTAGTGGCACGCCGACCACGAGATTATATGATTGGGATCGTGTGGCACGTCAACCACGAGGTGTTATGACTGGGATTGTGTGGCAGCCGAGCACAATATATTATAATTGGGAGCGAGTGGTACGCCTACCATAACTTTTAATGATTATTGTTATTGGCCTTATATGCCGTGCAGTTGTTGATTCACTGGCTTCCTTTATTTAATTATTATATATTCAGTTCTATTTCTTATTTGTTGAAGTTATAATTGAACTGTTACTCCCCCAACATGTCCCCTCCCCATTATCTACTTAAATTCTTGGTCTTTTTCTGTTATTGCACATATATCTGTACATGTTGATTGTGGTAGGTCCGGTTTAGCCTCGTCACTACCTTGCCGAGGTTAGGCCGAGCACTTACCAGCACATGGGGCCGGTTGTGCTGATACTACACTTCTGTGCCTTTTGTGGCAGGTCAGGACACAACCTACAAACGGCAGCAGTAGTCAGGGGGCGATCCTTCAGTCCAGAGATTCTGAGGTAGTTCGCTGGCGTTCACGGGCCCTGAGTCTCATCTATCTTTTCTAGTTTGTTTAGTTGTATCAAACAGACATATTATGTATTTCTTTCATACTATTGTTTTTAGTACTCTGTTAGTCGTCCGTGAGTAGTGACACTAGATACTGGGTAGAGGCATGTTGTTGATTTCCGCATTTCTTCATTTCTAGTATTTTCTAAATGTATTCAGCGTGTTTTAATTAATTATTTTAGTATTTAATTTGCTTTAGATTAAGGTTATTGTGGAATGAATAAAAAAGGGTTGGCTTGCCTAGCTTCGACAGTAGGCACCATCATGACTCCTGATGGTGGGTAAATCCGGGTCGTGACAAGTTGGTATCAGAACTCTAGGTTACTTGGGTCTCACAACTCACGGAGAAGCTCGGTAGAGTCTGAGGGATTTGTACCGAGACGTTTGTATTTATCCCCCAGAGGCTACAGAGTTAGGAAAATTTTCACTTTATTTATTCTTGTCGTGCGATTCTGTTTCTCAAATATTAATTATCGTTCTACTATGTCTTTCGCAGATAGCGAGAACACGTGCATCTTCTTCTTCTTCCGCATAGCAGCTCGTGCCCCCAGCAGCAGCTCCCGTGAGGGGCAAGGGCCGAGGCCGTGGCAAGGGCAGAGCTCAGCCCCCAGGCAGCAATTCCAGAGGTGGAGTGTGACGACCCGACCCGTCATCCTATTTGTTACTGCTCTGTTTCCCCTTATTGTGATGCTTCATTGTTTTAGTATCAGTATTAGAGTCGATCGGGTGTAATTGAATTGGTTTTTGGTTGAAAATAAGGCGCATGGACTCTTAGAAGGAAGCTTGTTTTGGAAAAGTCAACTGGAAGTTGACTTGTGAGTTAGAAGGCTTGGATGTGATTTCCGATATTTCTGTTAGCTTCGGGGGATGATTTTTGACTTAGGAGAGCGATTGAAATTAAATTTGGAGATCCGGTGTAGAATTAGGCTTGAATTGGCGAAGTTTGAATTTTGGCTTATTCCGGTTGATAGGTGAGATTTTGATCCAAGGGTCAGAATGAAATTTCGCGAGTTGCAATAGTTTTGTTAGGTGATTTTAGATATGTCCTCAAATTTTCAGATCATTCAGACATCGTTTAGTCGGGGTTTTTATCGAATATGAGTTTCGGAAGTATTAAGAAAATTTAAGCTTGAATCCGTCGTAATTTGATAATTTTTGTGTTAAAGGACATGTTTTTATGATTGGAACAAGTTTGTATGATGTGTCAGGGTATGTTGGTGTCTTTGGTTAAGGTCCCATGGGCCTCGGGGTGATTTCGAGTGTTCAAACGGACTAATTTTGGCCTTGGGAGAGATCAGATTTTTGCTGGCATATGTTGCAGACTTTTGTTCATCGCATTCGCGTGAAGGCTATCGCGATCGCGTAGGCTGGGATGCCGTGCATTGCGTTCGCAGGAGAAATTCGCGTCTTCATAGAGAAGGGACGCTGTGCATCGCGATCTCGGGTCAGTGGTCGCGTTCGCGTTCGCGTATGGATAATTTTAGGTCAGCATAATTTTGTCATCGCGAACGCGTGGCCTTGGACCGCTTTCGCGTAGGGTAAATTGGCACCTGGGCAGAATTGATTTAATCATTTTTCATCTGCAAGCCTATGTTATTTTCCTCCATTGTTGAGCGATTTTGGAGCTTGGGAGAGCGAGTTGAAGAGGGAATCAAAAAGGAATGATTTGAGGTAAGATATTTGAACTTACAACACGTTTTTATCGGGAAATCTACCTATAGCTTCATGGAAACAAACCAAAAATTGAAGAAATTAGGGCTTGAGTTTTTGATACTTCGAATTGGGATTTGATAGGTCATTGGAGCTCGGATTTGGGAGTTCTTCTTATGTATGAACTCATGGCGTGACGAGGATTCCAAAAATGTAAGTTTCGTAATTTTTTGAGAAGCGGGCAGGGGGCTCGGGTTTTTCTAGTTTCGAGATTTTTGTTATATTTCGATTGTTTTCGATTGGGTGTTGTCCCATTGGCCTATTATGATATATTTGTACTGATTTTGGTTAGACTTGACGCGTGTGGATGCCAATTTGAGGGGCAGAGACGTCGCGAGATTGAGACTTCCGTCGGTTCAAGGTGAGTAATACTTGGGAATGATATCCTGAGGGTTTGAAACCCCGGATTTGAACATCTTAGTGCTGTTGTGGTGAATTGCACGCTGGACCTGAGCGTGGGGTAGATCACTGTTGGGATTGTGACTTGGTCCGTCTATGTTGTTGGCGTTTACCGCGTATTTGCAAACAATATGTTATTATCATCATAAATTGGGCTCATTGCCATACTTGGGGCTTATTGCCGATTGTATGGACTCTTTGTGAGCTATCATCACTGTTTTCCTCACTATTTGAAATATTATTTGAACTTAGTCCATGTTATTTACACTGTTTCATGAACTCAACTATATTTTTACTCAAACTTGGAGTTTTAACTGATATTTGAACTATCATTTGAGCTGAGTATAATTGTTTTACTGATTCCCAAGGGGCTTTGTGACTATTTTGGACTGATTGAGGTTGAGGGCCATATGTGAGGACATGAAGATGATGTAAGGAGGCTTCATGCCTCGAGTGTTATGTTTACATGTGCATATACATTGCATGGATCGGGCTGCACGCCACAACAGTGTGATATTGATATTGCGCTTGGACTGTAGGAGCCCCCCGGAGTCTGAACCCCCACAGTGAGCGCGGGTACCCAAATGGATCGGGCTACGCGCCGTAGCGGTCATCTGCATTGCAATGCATTTACTTCTGTTTGTACTACGTGGCACAACATTTAGCATTCATATATCATTGGCATACATACTGTTACTTGCCTTGTTGACCAGATACCCCGGTGTTATGTGTTAAGGAGTGCTGAGCCCGAGACGCTGATGTTGGATATTGTGAGTTGATATTGAGCTCGAGGGGCATATTTCTGACTATTTTCTACTTGTTGAAAGTGCCTTTGCAATTGTTGAAAAAGCATATTTTCAAAAGAGATTTTGAACAGAACTTGGGATTTTCTAAAAGGATTTTCCACAGTATTTTGTTTTTCTTAAAAAGGGTTGTCCTGCCTCTTATAGCAATTTGGTGTGCTCATGCGTGTTTTCTTATCGCTCAGATATTATTCTCTTTTATTACCACTGAGGTTGAAGTATTCACTTTACTCCTTGCACCTTGCGTGTAGTTGCAGGTATTGTTCACTCGATAGTGGGTCATTAGCAGGATCGAAGGCCATATGGTAATTGAGCAGGGTGACCGCCATCGTTCGCGGCACTGCATTCCATCCTTGTATTCCGGTTTGCCTTGGAAATTTATTTATTGTTGGTCCAGTAGTAGTAGTGGCTCTACTCTTTAGATGCTCGTGACTTGTGACACCCCGGTTGGGTTGTATTGGTATTCATATTAATTACTGTCATAAATTTAGATTTGATCTGTCATATAAATGATTAATTGCTTAAGATGATTTGGGGTTATTGGCTGACATTATCTTCACGAGAGGCGCCACTACGAGCGGGTATGGAATTTGGATCGTGACAAGTTGGTATCAGAGCCTAGGTTACTAGGTCGCACGAGTCATGAGCAGGTTTAGTAGAGTCTCTTGGATCGGTACAGAGACGTCTGTATTTATCCTCGAGAGGCTGCAGAATCTTTAGGAAAACTTCCCATTCTTGGAATTCTTATTGTGCGTACTTGATTCAGTTTGAGAAAACTCTTGAAATTCCTTCCGCACGTCGGTGTGCGCACGTGTGCGCTCAGTAGGATATGTGCCTTGAGGGATTGTGATTCCCCAATCGAGGGGCGAGAGATAATCTCCGTGAGTTCATGTTGGGCCAGTCTGGAGGACTTGAGGCCGAATATTTGCCTATGGCTTGAGCAACGAGGTGCTGATTGTCTGAGCGAGTGTTTTGACCTTATATGTTCAGTGTTGTTCTTATTAGCGGAATGGCGGCTGGATTTCCATGTGATGAGTATGTTAGTACTGCGAGGTGTATCTATATAATTTTGGTAGTGACGAGAGAGTCTGCTGAATAATAGATGAGTTGACGAGTGTTCGACTCCAATTGTGATTTTATGTGTAGCCCGAGGCATGGGCGCCTGAAGAATATTTCATGTCTCTTAGTTATCAAGTAAAGTACATTCCATGTGGCAGTATGAGTATAGACTCAGAAAGACTAAATGGCTGGGTATTACGCGTATGATAGTAGAATGTATGTGGAGATATTGAAATGAGGCGAAGCAGGTGGGTTATATCTTGCAGAGGATTTCGAGCGATATGATCCTTATGTGTATGTAAAATATCTCATGTGTAATTGAAGGGTATGTGTCGTATTTTGATGTATTGGGATGCTTAAGAAAGTGGGCTCAACTGATGTGGAAATGAATGCGAGGTTTGTAGAGAATGTCAGTGCTAGATGATCTGTGTATTCACAAAACTTGTAAATGATTTGAGTTTGATCTCATTATGGTATCATTAGAGTAAAGGTTATGAGTTGTTAAGAGTGCCTTAATATATGGCTTCGATCCAAGTTGGGGAGGTTGCTGTTGGTCAGCTAATTGCATGGTTATGTGCTATGTTGGTTCCGTTTTGAGGTATGATGGCGGATCAGTTCTTGTTGCAGAGATTGAGCCGCAGATGGCACGTGTGAAGGAAAAGTTCTACAAAGGTTATATGGTGCTTTCGTAAATGTGAGAAAGTACTAGGATGTTTTGATCTGCTGTTGATAAGAATGCTCGATGCATATAGAAGGAAAAATTGTTATTTGTATCTGTATGAAATCATGTCCTGCAGTGTCAGGGTGCTAATAAGGCATGAGTGGTTCTGTTCGTGTATAGCAGGTGAATTACAGCTAATTAATAGTGAACGACTCTTGAGAATGGTTTTACTATATTCAAGATTTTACATGTAACAATCAGGAATCTTAAGTTTGTGTATGTGGCTAGAGACTGTGTTTTCATTAGAAAACATCAAGACTTGTGGTATGTTATGTTAATTATGGGATTCTATGTATCAATAGCTGGGAAGTAATGGTAATGAATTCAGATTCGCAGGAAGTCCTCCGGAGTAAAGCATTGTGGAATGTGGTGGTTCTGGGAAGCATTCGAGGGGGTATTCAGTGGCCTATGGGTCTTAGATAGTGTGGTCTTATGAGCGAGTATCATGTGGTGACATGAGTTGAGGTATTGTGGTGCTACAACAAGGGAGGATATCCAATTAATGAGGAATCGTGAATGGAATTTGATAAATGGAATGGCTTGATAATAAACCAAATCGTTATGGTAAGAATATAATTAATTGTTGTATGTGCTTGAGGCAATGAGCCTTACAGGAATTGTGCAGCAAAGCTCTTACGTGCTGGTAGTTGCTTAGCTTGGTTTGAGTAAAAGGATTCAACCCTGGCAGTTTAGCTTGTGCAATGGAATTGGGAGAAAGAGTTCTTGATTTGTTTTACCGTGGTTCGAAGATGGGTATATTTCCTATGGGTATGCGAAGCATGGAGTGTGTAATAATTTTCCTCCTATATGGGATCCTGAAAGTTCTTGACTAGTTGAGCGTGTTGATGTTTGCGCCATATGAGAGAGATAGAAGTCCTCATATTATCCTAGTGTGGTATGATCTATGTGTCATGATATGGAGAATTGATATTTGCGTGTTCAAGGTTTTAGTTCAGTTCATAATGGGAAATCATCAATTCTTGAGTAGCACGGACAGCTACAGGTGAGTAAAGAGCCGATCTTTAGATGATTAAGGTGACGTAAATTGATGATATGTCAGTAGCATTATGACATTTTCTTGTTGGATCGATTGTGGATATTTGAGTTCGTTGACGGCACGCGAAATTTTGAATATCTTTCATGGTATTAATAGATACTTGATGTGTGTTATGTATCCGTACGATGAAATGTGGGATCAGGCATAGTGATTCATGCGTCATATGTGTTGGAGACTAGAAGTTCTCGTGATCTGACCATGTGGTGGTCGTGGGTCGTGTGTATCGACATCGTCTAGCAGTTGTTGGAACTGGAGGTCCGAGTGGATTTTTCTTTGCTTGGTATGTTAAATTTGGGTTACGATATTAGATTACAGATTGATTGTCCCAATGTCAGGTTGTCTAGACTAATGTGTTGTGGGTTGTGTCGGAAAAAGGGCCACAGTTTGCGTGGTAAGGTGCATCGAATTATTGTTCTAGCAGAGTAGTTATATTCCATGGACCAGCGGACGGTTGGCAAGTATTGCTTTGTTAATTGGGCCTTCGTGGTGGATGTCAGTACAGATGTTTCTACCATTGCTTTAGTTTCGGTATTGAGGGATTTTTCGGATGCGTTTGCCGGGAATGAGGCTATATGTGTTTATTGTAATGGGCAGATTTAGCTCGACGTGCATTTCCTTTTGTGATATATATATATATATATATACATATATATATATATATATGTGTGTGTGTGTGTGTGTGTGTGTGTGTGTGTAGTATCGGGTGGCATGCCTCCACGGGTATGTTATTTGGATCGGGTTGCACGCCACAACAGTGTGATGTTGAGAACAGTCCTCTATATGCTACTTTGTATGCCGTACTTCCTGGTTTCTGAGGAAAATCCGTATTGGGTGTTGCGCGACGAATAGAGCATCGGTTGTGCCCTTTCAGGATTGAATAGTGAATAAAATTTGCTTCACTGTGGGTGTGATGGATTGCTTGGCTTCAGACCTTAATTTGTGCGTGGCTGTCTGTGTTGAGCCTGGTGGCTTGAGGTGCTTCATGGGTAATAATTTTTGGATAAAATCACGCGATGCAGAAAGCCCACATGATGTTATGACCTTTCGAAGAGGGTTCAGGTACTCTATTTTTATGATGTGAGATGGGATCTCAGTTTTGTGTTGTGATCGTATAGAGGAATTTGAATTACAGCTCTTTCATTGAGCCAGTAGTCTTAGTTCGAGTGTGTTGAGATCATTTCTTATTGGTGCCTGTGTTGAGGACGTTGTGGCTTAGGCCGGAATTGCGATGCCATATAATGAGAGTGGCGTGTGGTATTTAAGATGATTGTTGGAGTCATTAATGAGTACGAGCATATTTGATTACAGCTTGTTAGAAAGGTAATATCGAGGTTGGGCCCTAAAATTTGTGGTAGTATCAGTCAGAAAGGAAATGGACTCATGAATTTGTGATCTGATAGATGGGTTTGGTTTATTGCATGTTTCATTTGATGTTGGCGGTATATGAAGGTTGGGATAAGACTTTGGCCAATATAAAGATTTTTCTAGCAGTAATTGGTTATTGTGGGCAACTGCTGTAAATAGTGACTATTGTCAAAGTGTTGGAATGTGTGGTATATTGTATGAATTCACCTGAGGTTGCAAGTGTGGGTTATTACAGTTGGTTCGGGTTAATTCTGAGTATAGAGGTGAGGTTCTGATCTTGTGTATGATTTCGGGAAGTGTTGTGTGGTTCTACGGTTTATGGACCAGATGGATTGTGAAATTTTAGCTATGTTGTGTTATTGGTACCTATGTGAGTTAGGGTGACGTTGGATCACCCTGGGTATGTGATTTGTAAGGTCATTCAGGTGTTGGGTTGCATCTAGAACAACTCTTGGTATGCTTGAGGACCAACGTTTTCCTAAGTTGGGGAGGATGTGACGATCCGACCCATTGTCCTATGTGTTACTGCTCCGTTTCCCCCTTATTATGATTCTTCATTGTTTCAATATCAGCATTGGAGTCGATCGGGTGTAATTGAATTGGTTTTTGGTTGAAAATAAGGCGCATGGCCTCTTAGAAGGAAGCTTGTTTTAGAAAAGTCAACCGAAAGTTGACTTGTGAGTTAGAAGGCTCAGATGTGATTTCCAATGTTTCAGTTAGCTTCGGGGGATGATTTGTGACTTAGGAGAGCGATTGATTGAATTTGGAGGTCCGGTGTAGAATTACGCTTGAATTGGCGAAGTTTGAATTTTTCCGAATTCCGGTGGATAGGTGAGATTTTAATTCGAGGGTCGGAATGGAATTCCGAGAGTTGCAGTAGTTTCGTTAGGTGATTTTGGATATGTCAGCAAATTTTCGGATCATTTAGACGTCTTTTAGTCGGGTTTTTGATCGAATATGAGTTTCGAAAGTTTTAAGAAAATTTAAGCTTGAATCCATCGTGATTTGATGGTTTTTGTGTTAAAGGACGTGTTTTTATGATTGGAACAAGTTTTTGTGATGTTTAGGGCTATATTGGAGTTGTTGGTTGAGGTCCCGGGGGACTCGGGGTAATTTCGAGTGTTGAAACGGACTAGTTTTGGCCTTGGGAGAGATCATATCATATGTTGTAGACTTTTGTTCATTGCGTTCACGTGAAGGCTACCGCGATCGCATAGGCCTGGGATGTTGTGCATCACATTCGCAGGAGAAATGTCGCGTCCGCGTAGAGAAGGTATGCTGTGCATTGCAATCGCGGGTCAGTGGTCGCGTTCGTGTAAGGATAATTTTGGGTCAGCATATTTTGGTCATCGCGAACGCGTGGGTCTTGGACCGCGTTCGCGTAGGGTCAATTGGCACCTGGGCAGAATTGATTTAAGTCATTTTTCATCCGCGAGCCTATGTTATTTTCCTCTATTGTTCAGCGATTATGGAGCTTGGGGGAGCGAATTGAAGAGGGAATCGAAGAGGAATGATTTGAGGTAAGATCTTTGAACTTAAAACTCGTTTTTATTGGGAAATCTACCTAGAGATTCATGGAAACAAGCCAAAAAGTGAAGAAATTAGGGCTTGAGTTTTTGATACTTCGAATTGGGATTTGATAAGTTATTGGAGCTCGGATTTCGGAGTTCTTGGTATATATGAACTCGTGGGGAAGAGCATCGTTGGGATTGTGACTCGGTCCGTCCTGGTTGTTGATTTTTACCGCGTATTTTCAAACAGTTAGTTGTTATCATCATAAATTGGGCTCTGCTTATTGCCGATTGTTTTAACTCTTTGTTATCTATCATTACTGTTTTCCTCACTATTTGAAATATTATTTGAACTTAGTCCATGTGATTTACATTGTTTCATGAACTCAACTATATTTTTAGTCAAACTTGGAGTTTTAACTGATATTTGAACTATCATTTGAGCTGAGTATAATTGTTTTACTGATGCCCGAGGGGCTTTGTGACTATTTTGGATGGATTGAGGTTGAGGGCCATATGTGAGAACATGAAGATGATGTAAGGAGGCTTCAGGCCTCGAGTGTTATGTTTACATGTGTATATACATTGCATGGATAGGGATACATGCCGCAACAGTGAGATATTGATATTGCGCTTGTGCTGTTGGAGCCCCTCCGGAGTCTGAACCCCCACAGTGAGCGCGAGTACCCAAATGGATCGGGCTACGCACCGTAGCGGTCATATACATTGCATTGCATTTATGCATTTACTCCTGTTTGTACTACGTCGCACGACATTTAGCACTCACATATTATTGGCACACATACTGTTACTCGCCTTGTTGATGAGATACCTTGGTGTTGTATGTTAAGGAGTGCTGAGCCAGAGAGGCTGATGTTGGATATTGTGAGTTGATATTGAGCCCGAGGGGTAGGTTTCTGACTATTTTCTACTTGTTGAAAGTGCATTTACAATTGCTGAAAATGCATATTTTCAAAAGAGGTTTTGAACAGAACTTGGGATTTTCTAAAGGTAATTTTCATAGTATTTCGTTATTCTTAAAAAGGGTTGTCCTATCTCTTATAGCAGTTTGGTGTGCTCATGCATGTTTTCCTATCGCTCAAGTATTATTTCACTTATTACCACTGAGTTGGAAGTACTCACTTTACTCCCTGCACCTTGCGTGCAGGTGCAGGTATTGTTCACCTGATAGCGGGTCATTCGCAGGATCGAAGGCCATATGGTAATTGAGCAGGGTGACCGCCAGCGTTCGTGACACGGCATTCCATCCTTGTATTCCGGTTTGCCTTGGAAATTTATATATCGTTAGACTATTAGTAGTAGTGGCTCTACTCCTTAGATGCTCGTGACTTGTGACACCCCGGTCAGGTTGTATTGGTATTCATATTAATTCCTGTCATAAATTTAGATTCGATATGTCATAGAGCTGATTAATTTCTTAAGAGGATTTGGGGTTGTTTGGCTGGCCTTGTCTTCACGAGAGGCGCCATCACGACCAAGTATGGAATTTTGGTCGTGAAATGGAGCCTCATATTGACTTTGATGAGGAGGTTCCAGCTCCACCAGCTCTAGTGGGCCCAGATCAGGCCCCAGGAGGAGTGATGTTTTCATCGGATCTTCAGGATGCTCTTGTCTGCATAGCAGGCTTTATGGACAGTGTCGGTAGAGCGGATTGCTGCCAGTAGCACCAGCCACTTCTCAGGCTTGAGGAGGGGTTCAGACTCTTGCTGCATGTACTCCGGAGTAGGTATCTCCCCAGACTTAGGTTCCGTTGGTTCAACCCTAGTGGCGGCTCAGACAGGAATTCCAGCTTAGTCCGGAGAGGGGACGACCATGTCTTCAGATTCTTTATGGGACTTGATTGGTTCTCCAAGCTTTTCACTACTACTTTTAGCGGTGCTTCATCGGAAGATCCCCATGACTTTCTATACAGTTATCATGAGATCCTTAGGACTATGGGGATAGTAGAGACTAATGGGGTCGATTTTTTCACTTTCAGACGTGTGGGGTATGCCAAGACTTGGTGGATGGATTTTTGCTTATCTAGACTAGCAAGGTCACCAGCTTTGACATGGGATCAGTTCGCGGAGTTATTTTTGGAGAAGTTTCTCCATGTCACTCAGCGGGAGGCACTTCGCAGGCAGTTTGAGCGCCTTCAGTAGGGCTCCATGAGAGTTACACAGTATGAGACTAGATTTGTTGACTTGGCACGCCATGCAGTAGTGATACTCCCTACAGATCGGGAGAGGGTCCGGAGGTTCATTCATGGATTGATTCAGCCGATTTGCCTTCAGATGGCTATGGGAGTTGGCAGTGATATTACTTTTCAGGAGGCGGCAAATGCAGCCTGCCAAGTAGAGATGGCATTGGCTCGAGGAGGTAGTCAGGGTTCAGACAAGAGGCCTCGACATTCTGGTATATTTAGTGTACCTCATCTGGAGGTAGGGTTTTCCATGATAGAGGCCATCCCCGGAGACCTTTCCAGTCAGCACTCCAGGCTTCTCATAGTGCTCCAGGTGGTCGTGGCTCTCAGCCACAGCATTGTGACCAGCAGCTCTTCAACTCACCATCAACTCCTATCAATGCACCACCACTACGATATTCTCAGCAGCAGAGGGCTTGCTTCACTTGTGGCGACCTGAGGCACATTGCCAAGTGTTGCCCTCGAGCTTCCAGCAGTTCACAGCAGCACGGTCCTCGTCCCATGATTCAGGCAGCAGATAATCCACAGGATGCCAAGCCAACTAGAGGCGGGGGTAGAGGCGATAGAGGTGGAGGTAGGGAGCGTAGAGGTGGAGCTCGGACAGCTAGAGGTAGGGGTCAACCTGCAGCAAATCTTCCCAGAGATACAGTTCAGGGAGGTGGGGACCAGCCCCTTTGTTATGCATTGCCAACCGGGCCGGAGGAGTCATATGATGATGTGATTACAGGTAATATACTGGTCTGTGATAGAGGTTCTTTAGTTTTATTTGATCCGGATCTACGTATTCTTATGTGTCCTCCTATTTTGCACCGTATTTGATCATGCCTAGTGAGGCTTTGAGTATTCCTGGATATGTGTCCACCCAAGTTGGTGATTCTATAGTGGTCGACCGAGTGCATCATTCTTGTGTAGTGGTATTTGAGTGTCTTGAGCCCCTTGTCGACTTATTGCTTTTAGACATGGTGGACTTTTATGTTATATTGGGGATGGACTGGTTGTCTCCATATCATGCTATCTTGGATTGTCAAGCCAAGGCCGTGACTTTAGCCTTACTCGATTTGCCCCGACTTGAGTAGAGAGGGACACAGGTCATGCCACCCGTAGTATGATTTCGTATGTCAAGGCTCGGCGTATGGTTGAAAAAGGATGTCTAGCATATTTGGCGTATGTTCGTGACTCCAGAGCAGAGGTTCCATCTATCGATTCTGTCCCTATTATTCGGGAGTTCCCTGAGGGTTTTCTTTCAGACCTGCCGGGTATGCCTCCCTATAGGGATATTGATTTTTGTATTGATCTAACTCCGGGTACTCAGCCTATTTCTATTCTGCCGTATCGCATGGCCCCGCCAGAGTTGAAAGAGTTGAAGGTGAAGCTTCAGGACTTGCTTTATAAGGGTTTTATTAGGCCTAGTGTATCACCTTGGGGTGCACCAGTGTTGTTTGTGAAGAAAAAGGATAGGTCGATGAGGATGCGCATTGATTACCGGCAGTTGAACAAGGTGATGATAAAGAACAAGTATCCACTGCCAAGGATTGAGATTTGTTTGACCAGCTCCAGGGTGCTAGAGTGTTCTCGAAGATAGATTTGAGGTCTGGTTATCATCAGCTGAGGATTAGGGCATCTGATGTCCCTAAGACAGCATTTCATACTCGGTATGGACATTATGAGTTTCTGGTCATGTCATTTGGGTTGACCAATGCCCCGACATTATTCTTGGAGTTGATGAACCGAGTGTTCAGGCCTTATTTGGATTTATTTGTGATTGTATTCATTGATGATATCTTGGTCTACTTCCACAGCCAGGAGGGGCATGAGCAGCACCTCAGAGTGGTTCTTCAGACTCTGAAGGATAGCCAGTTGTACGCCAAGTTTTCAAAGTGTGAATTTTTGTTGAGTTTAGTCGCATTCCTAGGTCATTTCGTATAATCATAGTGTATTCAGTTAGACCCGAAAAATATAGAGGTAGTCAAGAATTAGCCTCGACCATCTTCAGCTACAGAGATTAGGAGCTTCTTTGGGTTAGCTGGTTACTACAGACGTTTTGTGGAGGGGTTTTCATCCATCGCAACCCCGATGTCAAGATTGACCTAGAAGGGTACCCAGTTCAGGTGGTCAGATGAGTGCGAGGCGAGCTTCCAGAAGCTCAAGACAACTCTGACTTCGGCACCAGTATTGGCTTTGCCCACGGTATCAGGGCCTTATACTGTATGTTGTGATGCTTCCTGCATCGGACTTGGTGCAGTGTTCATACAGGACGGCAAAGTTATAGCATATGCTTCGATACAGTTGAAGATCTACGAGAATTTCCAGTTCATGACCTAGAGTTGGCAGCCATTATTCATGCCTTGAAGATCTAAAGGCATTATTTGTATGGTGTGGCCTATGAGGTGTTCACGGATCACAAGAACCTTCAGTACTTGTTCAAGCAGAAACAGTTGAATACGGAGTTGGTTGGAGTTGATAAAAGATTATGATGCTTCTATTTTATACCACCCGAGGAAGGCCAACATGGTGGCCGACGCATTGAATAGAAAATCTGCTAGCATGGGTAGTCTTGCATATATTTCGGTCATCCAGCGACTACTAGCCTTGGATGTTCGGGCCTTGGCCAATAGATTTGTGAGACTGGATATTATTGAGCCCAGCAGGGTGTTAGCTTGCACGGTTGCTCGCTCGTCATTGATGGAGCGTATCCGGGAGAGACAGTTTGATGACCCCCATTTGTGTGTCCTGAGAGGCACGGTGCAGCGAGGAGGTGCCAAGGAGATGGCTTTGGGAGATTATGGGGTATTGATGTTGCAGGGGCGAGTTTGTGTGCCCAATGTTGATGGTATTCGAGAGTCGCACAGTCCTCAGTATTCTATTCACCCGGGCGCCGCGAAGATGTATCAGATTTGAGACAACATTATTGGTGGCGTAGAATGAAGAAAGACATTGTTGCATATGTGGCTCGTTGTCTAAATTATCAGCAGGTTAAGTACGAGCATCAAAGGCCCAGTGGGTTATATAAGAGGATTGAGCTTCCCGAGTGGAAGTGGGAAAGGATCACTAGCCTGACTAATTCATCGCATTTGGGATTGAGACTTGGTCCGTCCCGGTTGTTGGTTTTTACCGCTTATTTGCAAACAATTTGTTGTTATCATTATAAATTGGGCTCATTGACATACTTAGGGATTATTGCCGATTGTTTGAACTCCTTGTGAGCTATCATTACTGTTTTCCTCACTACTTAAAATATTATTTGAACTTAGTCCATGTGATTTACACCGTTTCTTGAACTCAACTATATATTTACTCAAACTTGGAGTTTTAACTGATATTTGAACTATCATTTGAGTTGAGTATAATTGTTTTACTGATGCCCGAGGGGATTTGTGACTATTTTGGACTGATTGAGGTTGAGGGCCATATGTGAGGACATGAAGATGATGTAATAAGGCTTCAGGTCTCGAGTGTTATGTTTAATGTGCATATCCATTGCAGGGGTCGGGTTGCATGCCGCAGCGGTGTCATATTGATATTGCACTTGGGATATAGAAGCCCCTCCGAAGTCTGAACCCCCACAGTGAGCGCGGGTACCCAAATGGATCGGGCTACGCACCGTAGCGGTCATATGCATTGCATTTACTCCTGTTTGTACTGTGTGGCATGACATTTATAACTCATATCTCATTGGCATACATACTATTACTAGCCTTGTTGACCAAATACCCTGGTGTTATATGTTAAGGAGTGCTTAGCCCGAGAAGCTGATGTTGGATATTGTGAGTTAATATTGATCCCGAGGGGCAGGTTTCTGACTATTTTCTACTTGTTGAAAGTGCCTTCGCAATTGTTGAAAAAGCATATTTTCAAAAGAGATTTTGAACTGAACTTGGGATTTTCTAAAGGGATTTTCCACAGTATTTTCGTTTTTCTTAAAAAGGGTTGTCCTGTCTCTTATAGCAGTTTGGTATGCTCATGCGTGTTTTTCTATCGCTCAGATATTATTCTATCTTATTACCACTGAGTTGGAAGTACTCACTTTACTCCCTGCACCTTGCGTGCAGTTGCACGTATTGTTCACTTGATAGCAGGTCATTAGTAGGATCGAAGGCCATATTCTGGTAATTGAGCAGGGTGACCGCCAGCGTTGGCGGCACCGCATTCCATCCTTGTATTTTGGTTTGCCTTGGAAATATATATATTGTTGGTCCAGTAGTAGTAGTGTCTCTAATCTTTAAATGCTCGTGACTTGTGACACCCCGGTCGGGTTGTATTGGTATTCATATTAATTACTGTCATAAATTTAGATTCGATCTATCATACAACTGATTAAATTCTTAAGAGGATTTGGGGTTATTGGCTGGCCCTGTCTTCACGAGAGGCGCCATCACGTCCCGGTATGGAATTTGGGTCGTGACATGGAGCCTCATATTGACTTTGATGAGGAGGTTCCAGCTCCACCAGCTCGTGTGGGTCCAGCTCAGGCCCCAGGAGGAGTGATGTTTTCTTCGGATCTTCAGGATGCTCTTGTCTGCATAGCAGGCTTTATGGACAGTGTCTCTAGAGCGGGATTGCTGCCAGTAGCACCAGCCACTTCTCAGGCTGGAGGAGGGGTCATACTCTTGCTACACGTACTTTGTAGCAGGTAGCTCCCCAAACTCTGGTTCCGTTGGTTCAGTCCGTAGTGGCGGCTCAGACAGGCGTTACAACTCACGCCGGAGAGGGGACGACCATGTCTTCAGATGCTTTGTGGGACTTGATTGGTTCTCTAAGCTTTTCACAACTACTTTCAGCGTTGCTTCATCGGAGGATCTCCATGACTTTCTATACAGTAGTCATGAGATCCTCAGGACTATGGGGATAGTAGAGACCAATGGGGTCGATTTTTGGATGTTCGGGCCTTGGCCAATAGATTTGTGGGATTGGATATTTCTGAGCGCAGATGGGTGTTAGTTTGCACGGTTGCTCGTTCGTCATTGATGGAGCGTATCCGGGAGCGACAGTTTGATGACCCCCATTTGTGTGTCCTGAGAGACACTATGCAGTTGGGAGGTGCCAAGGAGATGGCTTTGGGAGATTATGGGGTATTAAGGTTGCAGGGGCGAGTTTGTGTGCCCAATGTTGATGGTATTCGAGAGTCGATCTTAGCGGAGGCCCACAGTTCTTGGTATTCTATTCACCCGGGCGCCGCGAAGATGTATCAGGATTTGAGAAAACATCTTTGGTGGCATAGGATGAAGAAATACATTGTTGCATATGTGGCTCATTGTCTAAATTATCAGCAGGTTAAGTACGAGCATCAGATACCCGATGGGTTATTTTAAAGGATTGAGCTTCCCGAGTGGAAGTGAGAGAGAATCACTATGGATTTCGTCACTGGCCTTTCGATGACACGGAAGAAGTTTGATGTTATATGGGTTATTGTTGATAGGCTTAATAAGTCATCGCATTTCATCCCAGTTGCCACCACCTATTCATCAAAGAGGTATGCTTAGATTTATATCAGGGAGATAGTTCGCCTTTATGGGGTGCCCATATCTATTATTTCGGATCGGGGTCCGCAGTTTACCTTGCATTTCTGGAGAGCAGTGCAGCATGAGTTGGGCACCCAGGTCCAATTGAGTACATCATTGCACCCCTAAACGGACGGTCAATCAGAGAGGACTATTCAGATTCTTGAGGATATGCTCTTAGCCTGCTTATTGACTTTGGAGGCTCGTGGGACCAATTCTTGCCTTTAGCAGAGTTTGCCTACAAAAACTGCTAGCACTCAAGTATTCAGATGGCTCCATATGAGGCCGTTTATGGTAGGTGGTGTCGGTCCCCAGTAGGATGGTTTGAGCCGAAAGAGGCTTGGTTATTGGGTACAGATTTGGTACAGGATGCCTTGGAGAAGGTCAAGATCATTTAGGACACACTTCGGTCACCTCAGTCCAGACAGAAGAGTTTTGCACATCGCAAGGTCAGAGGATGTTGCTTTCATGGTTGGTGAGCGGCTATTGCTCCGTGTATCGCCTATGAAGGGCGCGATGAGGTTCGGGAAGAAAGGCAAACTTAGCCCTAGTAATATTCGCCAATTTGAGATTCTTGACCGTGTGAGGAATGTGGCTTATAGACTTGCATTGCCGCCTAGCTTGTCAGCTGTGCATCCGGTTTTTCATGTATCCATGCTTCGGAAGTATCACGGTGACCCCACACACGTGTTAGATTTCAGTACTATCCAATTGGACAAGGATCTGTCATATGAGGAGGACCCGGTGGCTATTTTAGACCGGCAGGTTCGACAGTTGAGGTCGCGGAGTTTTCCTTTAGTTTGTGTTCAGTGGAGAGGTCAGCCTCCTAAGGCATCGACCTGGCAGTCCGAGTCTGATATGCTAAGCCGTTATCCCCATCTATTCCCCGACCTAGGTACTCCTTTATTTTGTCCGTTCCAGAACGAACGGTTGTTTTAGAGGTGGAGGATGTGACAACCCAAAGGGGTCATCACCGTAATTCTCCCCTTCCTTGCGCTTTTAAGGCCTTGAAAACCTCTTATTTGGTTGCCTCGATTTGGTTGCGAGGTTGGAGCCTCGAGGGCTCGAGTGAGTTTCGGGTAAAGATAAGCTTATTTTGAAGCATTTCGACTACTGTTATCTATAGTCTTCGCATTTGCGGAGAAATCTTCGCAAATGCGAACTTCCCCCTTTAGCCTGCTTCTTCGCAAATGCGAGGAAAAATCTCGCAATTGCGATCCTTCCCCTTTGCAACTAGAATTCGCAAATGCGAAGTCAATCTCGCAAATGCGAACCTCCCCAGCCTAAGCCTGTGTTCGCATTTGCGAACCTTTTCTCGCAAATGCAAGTTCCTCCTTTTCCCTGCCCAGTTCGCTTTTGCGAACAATCTCTCGCAAATCTGAGATTCCCTTTATTTCTGCCCAGTTCGCAAATGCAAAGTCAATATCGCATTTGCGACATCTGCAACTGTGCAACTTATACTTAGCCGATTTCAAACTTCATTTTTCATATTTTCAAAACCCAAACCACCATTGGCGATTTTCTCTTCACGCTTTCTCTCCCAAATCACTTGTAAGTCAACTTTTACTCAATTTCTTCAAACTTTAACATCTTTTATCATGATTTCAACTTATAATCAAAGCTTTCGATGGGTAAAAATGAGGATTTGGGGGTAGAACCTAGGTTTTCATAAAATTGGGGATTTGGACCTCAATTTGGGGTCTGATTTCAAAACAAATTGCATCTATGAACTCGCGGGGGAATGGATAACCCGGTTTTGGTTCAAACCTCGAGTTTTGACCACGTGGTCTCGGGGGCATTTTGGGAAATTTTTGGTAAAACTTGGGAATTTCATTCTTATGCATTCAAATTGATTTAACTAGCATTAGCTGATACATTTGAGTAAATTGTGGCTAGATTCGACCGGTTTTGAGGCGAATTCGAGGAGTAAAGCTTTTCTAGAGGCGTGAGTTGAGTTGGAAGCTTTCGAGGTAAGTGTTTGATCTAACTTTGGCTTGAGGGAATAGGATTAGGATAATATTGCTATGTGCTATATGGAGTCGGTGTATAGGTATGGTGACAGTTACCTATGCGCCCGAGTCTAGCATGACCGGGAGTCATAATTGCTATTAAATTGTTGAAAGAAATGAACAATTATGGTAATTACTTGTTAAATGAACTGTGAAATGATAGTTGAGAAGCAAATGTACTGAGGAAGGAATTTTGGTATATTTTCCTTGCCGAGATTGTTGTTGAATTGTTTTTCCTTGCTGGGACTTATTGTAGAGTTATTCTTCCCTTGCCGGGATATTTTGGGCTATTAGGTGTACCCTTGCCGGGTTTAACTGTTATATTGATGACCTTCCCTAACGGGATCTTCTGTGGAGAGATTGATAGAGTTATTCAATTATATTACATTATGGGATCGTGTGGTCCGCCGTCCACTTATATATTATATCATTGGGATAGTGTGGTACGTCGACCACGAGATAATATGATTGAGATCATGTGGCACGCCGACCACAAGATTATATGATTGGGAACGTGTGGTACGCCGGCCACGAGGTGTTATGATTGGGATCGTGTGACACGCCGACCACAATATGTTATGATTGGGAGCGAGTGGTACGCCTACCATAACTTGTAATGATTCTTGTTATTGGCCTTATATGCCGTGTAGTTGCTGTTTCACTAGCTTTCTTTATTTAATTACTATATATTCAGTTCTATTTCTTGTTTGTTGAAGTTATAATTGAACCGTTACTCCCCCAGCATGTCCCCTCCCCATTATCTGCTTAAATTCTTGGTCTTTTTCTGTTATTGCATATATATCTGTACAGGTTGATTGTGGTAGGTCCGGTTTAGCCTTGTCACTACCTCGCCGAGGTTAGGCCGAGCACTTACCAGCATATGGGGTCGGTTGTGATGATACTACACTTCTGTGCTTTTTGTGCATAGGTCAGGATACAGCCTACGGACCGCAGCACTATTCAGGGGGCGATCCTTCAGTCCAGAGATTCTGAGGTAGTTCGCTGGCGTTCGCAGGCCCTGAGTCTCCTCTATCTTTTCCAGTTTGTTTAGTTGTATCAAACAGACATGTTATGTATTTCTTTCAGACTATTGTTTTTAGTACTCTTTTAGTCGTCTATGAGTAGTGACACTAGATACTGGGTAGAGGCATGTTGCTGATTTCCGCATTTCGTCATTTCTAGTATTTGCTAAAAGTCTTCCACGTGTTTTAATTAATTATTGCAGTATTTAATTTGCTTTAGATTAAGGTTATTGTGGAGTGAATAAAAAGGGGTTTGCTCGCCTAGCTTCGACAGTATGCGCCATCACGACTCCCGATGGTAGGTAAATCCAGATTGTGACATGCATGATCACCCGTAAATCTAGTTATAACAATTAGACTGTTCTAGAAATCAAAACATTTTTTTATCATTGGCAGAATCGATTTTCAAACTAACAAGATGATGAAATTTTCAAAAATGTTACTAGTCTTCCTTGAGTTTGATGGTTGACTGAATGCTAATGTTTCCAAGTCTTCCACTAGATGAAGTGTTCAATACTGGTATGAAGATCCATTAAAGAAATTCTCTAACAAATAATAATATACCTAGTGTGATCACAAAAATAGGTTATGAATAGAATAAAATATATACAAGCCTTATTCCTATTTTGTATGAGACGTATGATTCAACATTTAAGAAATATTTAGAGGTAGCATGCAAGTGTTTCTCTTTTAAAAGTTATTTAACAATCTCTTGAAAAAAGTTTATACTTATCCAGTGTTTATATAGCCATAATATAAGTTTACTATGAGTGTGGATATAGATTAATTAATGATAATTAAGTGATCAAGGTTATAACAAAAAAACATGCCTATATTTATTGATTTGATATAAACTCAGTAAATTTTTTCCACCACCCTCCAACCTACTTCACCTTAGTTCATACTAGAAAGATGAACTTTTATTCTTCATTTTTTCTTTCACTTATTAAATTGAATATGGTCCAAAGTCGCACATCCATAGACCATACACATGCTCCATTACTGTATCATGATAGTGGAATCTGATGCTTCCCACCCATGACCTAATTTTCAAATTTTGTTCACTTTCTATTTCAACAGACAAATTCCTGGTCTCTAGAAAAGTAGAGTATAAACAAATACTAGCAGTAAGAAATAGTGGAAATTGATGGAGATGGGTAGCAAAACTTTTCTTATTTTCCACAATTTCCAACTCATTTGTAGGATTTTTCAAGGATGTCTTCTGTCTTTCGGCAGATTGGTCCAAATCCTTCACTCTCTTTATTTCTTCTTTCATTGGTTCTAGAACAGAGGAAGAAGGAGGAGTAAGGGAAGACTCCACTAAGCACAAAAAAAAGAAGAAGAGAAGTTTAGATGATCGTATAACTATAGTATATTTTTGTTATATAATTTTATTTTCTCACACAATAATTATATAACTATAAACTTTTTTACACAAAAGTTATATAGATTTGTTTTTAACACAAAAATTATAAAACTTTCACTAACTCATATAAAAGTTATCGTGGCCGGATAATAAATTTTTCGGTACTATTTTCTTATTTTTTAACTTTTTTTATTTTTTGTTTTCAATCTAACTAGTAATTACCCAATTAAAATAGGATACATATAAGTATATTTTTTGCCCTCCCAAAAATAATAGCTGATAAAATATCTGTTTATATATATGTGTGTATTATATACATATAATATACATACTCTATATATGTTTTGGCTATCAAAAGCAATTACTTTCGATCGATCTGTTAATTTTATATTTCCTTTTTAAAATAGGAATGACACAATCCAGCCTGAGCCAATAACCATATGCACAGGTTAAAATAATACAAAAACTGAATTCTTCCTCCTAAAAAATATAGTTCGGAATGCATGATATTCTGACGAAAAAAAATAGAAATAAAAGATATAGTTAGAGAGTACTTGAAATAAAAATAATATCAATTTAAATAAAAATCTTGAAAAAAAAATTAAAACATATATATATTAAAACATATATATATGCTGGATCGCGTAGGCCAAGTCGGGTCGGGTCATCCCTATTTTAATTGGATTATTATTTATTAGACTGAAAATAAAAAATAAACATTACAAAATAAGAAAATATTACTGAAAAATTATATTTTTTGATCACTAATATTTGCGTGTGAGTTAGCAAAAGTTTTATGATTTTTGTGTGAAAAATTATAGTTATATGACTTTGGTGAAAAAAATCATAATTATATGATTTTTGTGTGAGAAAACAAAATTATATAACTTTAGTGCAAAAGAGTCATAGTTATATGACCATTTGTGAAATTAAAAAAAAAATCGTAACTATTAGATGTCATCATTATAGTCTGTAGAAGAGCAAAATATGCAATAAAATATAATTCAACGCCATTGATCGGAAAATAATATTTAGGCAAAGTTGTTTAACTAGAATTAGGGAAAAAAATTCAAGGGAAAGAGATGAAATTTACTCAAGTATTCTTTTGCATAGTTAACAAATTATAGGAAGATGGAATATGAGCAATAATGTTCAGAAAGTTAATAGAACTCGAAATTAGTTATTATTCCAGATTGAATATGTCATGTTGACCGCGGAAGTTAATATTATTGATTTATTTTATTTTGGAAGGTTCCAAAATTTTTAACATCGCTCAATTACTTTTCACCTGATGTGCTAATGTTTTTTATTCATAATTTTCCAACCACAACTTAATATATTCTTCACTATCACTAACCTAATTAACTTGATATCTTAAATTGCGCGATCAGTGAACATTGCCTTATAAGATGGGATGATTGACATAGTGCTAATTTGAATTCTACACTATATTAATGCTCGTAGAATTTATTAAAATAATAGTTAAAAAATAGTTTAATAGAGAAAGTTATACATATAGTTGTCAAAATTCTTGAAAATAAAAATAGTTTAATGATTTTGAAAAATTCTGAAGTTGCATAAATTCCATACAAATAAAATAATATGAGATTCTAAAATAGAAACAATATACTGTATCATGAATTTAAAAGTGTATATGAAAATTAACAAGCTGGAAACTTCCCTGAAAACTCTCATATTATAGATCTAAATGCCACGTGGCGGCTATGACTTAGACCATGTTACATCCCAGGATCCAAACGAGTACAACAACCATATGTTTAACGAGGACTTTTTTTAAATGTTAAATGTAAAATTTGTTTGTCCTTTTTCTGTTATTGCTCTGCATTTCTCTTAGAAAATATTCACATATACACACACATGACACACCATATACACTCTTGACTCTTCTCTTTGTATGTGTCTGAGTGAGAGACCAGCTAGTCATTATATAACTGAAGTATGTTGTACTTTTAAAAGAAGTTGCATGACATATTCTTGATATATATACAACAACAACGACGCAGTATAATCCCACTTAGTGGGGTCTGGGGAGGATAGTGTGTATGCAGAACTTCCCCCTACCATAGGATAGAGAGGTTGTTTCCAAATAGACCCCCGGCATCCTTACCTCCAAGAACTTCCCACCTTGCTCTTGGGGAGACTCGAACTCACAACCTCTCGGTTGGAAGTGGGGGTTGCTTACCATCAGAAGAACTCCTCTTATCTAATTCTTGATATATATAGAAGAGCTGAAAACCCCACCACTGTGTTTTTTTCTCCCCAGGTACGATCATGAATTAACTAATATTCACTGTCTTTGATTCAACCTCTATATATAGTTAAACACCTCTAAAAAATACATAGATTATGTGTGCTTATTGTCTGTATTCACTGTCTTAAAATCTTGAATCTGCCTCTGATTGTCGTAGTTGATTGTTTGCTCTGTCTCTTTGAATGTGTTGTTATGTGATTGATTCTCATGTTGGGTAATTGTTTTTGGCATCAAACGGAGAGTAATAAAAGGCGAAAGCTAGAATTGGGATATATAATTGTTCTGATCTGGAGTCTATTAGTGCCAAAGTTTTGATTTTTTTCGTCAGCCAAAGGAATTGGTTACTGTATTGTATTCACGAAAGATGCATCTTCTCTTTCACAAATTTACCATTCTGTTGTAGGTAGATTAAGGAGTGAAAATGACCACAAGCTTTCTATGTATCAGAAAGTTTTAGTTGGTCTAGCATGATCTAACTTTACTTATCTGACTTTGACCTTGTGACATCGGTGAATGGCTGATTATTTGTGCCTTAAATCACCAATTGGAAAGAAAAATGCCTGTTCCTGTAAAGAGGAAAGTTATTCAATAACGTTGCAACTATATAATTTGTAGAAAATTAGCAGGGTTTGTTGATTGAAACTAGTTTCACATTCCTACATGGTTCTGGTTAGACACATGCGGCAGAGGGCTTGTAGTACTCCCTTTGGCATTTTCATCACTTAGGTAGTGAATCACCTACTAACGATGCAGGTGTGCACATCTTATTTGAGACTGCTTAGGTACCAGAAGTCATGTCATACGTTCAAATCATGCATAGTGTGATTTTTTTTTCTTTTTAGATCGAACATAATGGAGTAGATTCATTCAGTAATTTTCATATTAAGTGCGACTGAGCAGTAGCATAGGCTTAAAAAATGAAATGCCAATTCTTTTACCCCTACTTATATATGGAATTTCATTTATATATAAAATTTATTTGCAGGTAGGAAATCTTATGACTGTCCAATAGAATAGAATTAAGTTTCAGCTGCACTATGTTTCTTTACTTCCAAGTAAAGCCTATTTCCTTTGTCTATATCTATGGAATTTCATTCATGAAAATGTATTTGTTGACACATGGGAACTTCGATTTTAATATCAGTCGATTGGTGAAAGGCCTCACTTTGTTTATATGGATTTCGCTTTATAGTTAAATCTCAAGTACTGACACCAGTAGCAGTAGCATTTATCATGTTTCGTCGCAAGAGCCATTCCCATTGTGATCAGGAGGGTGAGGATCAACAACACAAGGTAACTAACAGTTGAAAAGTTTATATTTGTCTGTCAGTTTTCTGTTTCTCAGTGAGCGATTGTGAACGTATTCTAACTATCAAATCTCGTCAGCTTTTAACTTGTTCTAATGAGGCTGTTAATTTTATTTCAGGTTAAGGGGCTTAGGACTTCCTTGGAGCCGCTATCAGGGCGCAGCTTACAGTACTGCAGTGATGCATGTTTAAGGAGATATTTGGAAGCACGAAACTGGAATGTGGATAAATCAAAGAAGATGTTGGAAGAGTCCCTAAAATGGAGGTCAACTTTTAAGCCTGAGGAAATCCACTGGGTAATAAAAGAGATAAATTTGTATGCTGTGGTTATCTTCTTGTTGATGAGAAACATATTTGGTCACAGTGACTCGTTACTGAGGTCACGAATGGAAGAAAGCACAACTGCATGATAAACCATTTGTTGTGATTTTGAATACATGAAAGATTTGACATTTTTGTGAGCCTCCGTTGTTTCTCTTTACCAACGGTTTGTTTGTCATAGTTAACTGTGTTATTTGAAAGGGAGCCTTGGAGCAACGATCAAGTTGCCTCCGTGTGATCTATAAGTCATAGGTTCTACCGTGAAATCAGCCATTGATGCTTGCACCGGGGTAGGCTGTGTACGTTACACCCCTTCGATGCGACCTTTCCTCTAGATCCTGCATGAATGCAGGATGCTTTGTGCATTGGACTGCCATTTTCTTAGTTAATCGTGTTGGCAATAGATGGTTATTGAGTATGTATACAGTATTTTGAGTGCGCCTTTCCATCTGTAGATTTGATTTTGCTCTAGATTTTTGTGTCTGAACTGCTGGTACTTTTGTATGTACTGACCATACAATGCTATTGCAATTTGTTAGAATGAAGTTGCAATTGAAGGTGAGACAGGGAAGGCTTTCAGAGCTAATTTCCATGACCGCGATGGGAGGAGTGTTCTCATCTTTAGACCAGGAATGCAGGTGATGTAAAAGCAAGTTCAAGTGTTCAAACTGTCTTATTGTAACTGCTGAGATATTCTTGAATCAGAGTTTTATAGTTCTTGCTTATATTTTCAGAATACGACATCAATAGACAACCAGATGAAGCATTTATTGTATCTGATAGAGAATGCCATTCTTAATCTTCCAGAAGGCCAAGAGCAACTGGCTTGGTTAATAGACTTCACAGGATGGTCTTTAACCAATAATGTTCCCGGCAAATCTGCTCGTGAGACGGTCAATATTTTGTAAAACCACTACCCTGAAAGACTTGCTATAGCATTTCTCTACAACCCTCCGCGGATTTTTGAAGCATTTTGGAAGGTTTGATCTGAATCTTTTTTTCTTTCACCTCTTACCTGTTACTTGATCAAACCAAAATCCATGCAAAACTTAAAACCAGTTATTTCAAGTGTTATAACATTGCAGATTGTATTATGTTACTGTTTAAAAGGCCAACGCCTACATTCTAGATACCAGTGTACGCAGACCTTACCCCTACCCTTGGGTAGAGAGGCTGTTTCCAAATAGACCCCCGGCATCCTTCACTCCAAGAACTTCCCACCTTGCTCTTGGGGAGACTCGAACTCACAACCTCTCGGTTGGAAGTGGGGCTTGCTTACCATCAGAGCAACCCCTCTTGTCTTGACAGCCTAAGACTGCATTTTCCATTTATTAGTTGAGAAAACTACCGAGTTCATAACTTCTTTTTGGAAGTAGAGATGTGACTCAATAAATGATCTTACTTTTTATTAATGCTGATCTTTTTTGTTTTCTTGTTACAGATAGTCAAATATTTTCTGGATAGCAAAACATTTCAGAAGGTCAAATTTGTTTATCCAAAGAACAAGGAAAGTGTGGAACAGATGAAATCATACTTTGACATGGATAATTTACCAACTGAGTTTGGAGGAAAAGCAAATTTAAACTATGTTCATGAGGAGTTCTCAAGGAAAATGGTTCAAGATGACATGAAAGCTGCCAAGTTTTGGAGTCTTGACAAGCTCCATCCTGAAACTAATGGCTACTATGCAGCAGAGGTTGCTGCAAATTCTGAATGTATTGCTCCACCAGCCACAGCTACTTAGATGTTTTGCTAGACTACCAGCTTATTGTTCTATGTCTAACTTGATTTAAATATATGACAGGAAATGTAAGATCTTAGAAAATGCACTTCCAGATTATGCAATAAAAGTTAACTGATTTTGTTCCCATTTGTTTAAGTCGTGATCTATCGAATTACCTAGTACCTGCACTAATAGGAAGTACCCTCAATGAATTAGTCGAGGTACACACAACCAAACAACTACCGTCATAAGATAAAAAAATAAAAAGAATAAGAATTAAAGAAAGGAGTGATGGAAAGAAGGAATATGTCTGCTTCAAGAATTACTAACTGGTTTAACTCAATAGCTGTAGGAAGCCTTTCAATAAGTTGTCTTGCTTAGAAGAAAAGATCACAATGCTGCTAGCTTCAAAGCCTAAGGTTATACACTCTCCTTCTTTCACAAATTTTACCTATTGTACTCATTGTATATGGCATTCCCTCCCTTTCAATTTAAGTGACTTTGTTTGATCGGACACAGAGTTTAAGCTCCGTTTGGCCATAGACTTCCACTTAATTTTTTCAATTTCTTTTTAAAGCATTGTTTGTTTATGAAATATGATCATATTTTGGAAAAGAAATTCATAAATTTTCAAGTTCCCAAAAATTGGTGTAATGCAGTTTTTGGGCAAAAGTTTTTCTGCCGCTCACAAAACATCAAGTTTTTTCAAATAAAATGCAAGTCCAAACACAACTTCAACTTCTAAAAATTATTTTTCAACACAACTTCAAAAACTCCTTTTCAAGTTTCCACCAAATCTATGTCCAACCGCTAGCTGAGAAAAAAGGAGAAACTTTTGAACTTTTAGTGTAAAACCAGGCATATATAGTTTGTGTGGTTATATATTATTGCATAAAGGTATATTATTTCCAAATATGAAAACATGTCATTCTTTTCGGCACAGGCTAAAAGGAAATAGGTTTACATAAATTGAAACGGGATTATAACTTAATTAAATGACCTAGTAACCTACCGATTGTAGAAGGATTTTTAATGAGCAATAAACAATTAAGATAATATTCATTCTTCCATGTTGCATGAAAAATCTGAGGTTGAATTGAGCTCTGTTGAGTAAAATCATGCAATTTGTATGATAATTTGTTATATGATACCTTGTTAACTAACTGCAGAAAGATGGTTGTCTCCAATAAATAACTCTAGTTGGGAACCATCTTCATCCATTAATTTACTGAACGATAAGAAAATATTATACTAGTTAAATTTAAAACATCAAACAACATAATTACTGCTTCCCAGGCAACAAATACCAAGCCATTAGTTTCTCATTATGAAAAACTTTACAAAGACAAAATTACATAGAACTAGAAGCCAAAAAAGATCAACATAGTAACTTTGATCAAATGATCATATAATATTTGCAGCCTTGGACACACCTCAGCAACAGAATGGAAAATCAACAACACTAAGAAGTTGCACACCTAAATCCAAAACAGAAAGACTCGACCCCATAGCAGAAAGTAAGGTTTGCATGAAAATGTATGATGGTTAGCAACACTGGAACTGTCTAACAAGTAGAATTCACACTCTCAAGACAAGCATATCCCTGTCGTTAGCCGTTTGGTTTATGCAAAAAAATAAATGGAGCAGTATATTATCATACAAACCGCCTTCTGAAGTTTCCCGCAGTTGTCTGGTAGGTACGGACTAATAGACCAACTCCTATTCCAACTCCTACGCAGATGCCAAGGCCAATCCCTACACCAACACGGACCCCGGCATTGAACCAGGATAGTTCTCCATCTTCACCATCCATATATTCAGTCTGTCTCCAGTACATGCTATTGTAGTCTTCTTCGCTTTCTGGTTCATATTTAGTATACTCCGCAACCTGTTAACACACAATGAAGTTCAGAAGCAGCGTGAATTCTTGCATAATTATGCTTAAAGAATAATTTCTTTGTCAAATGTTGGGATTAAGAAATGCTAAAAGTCGTAAAACTCTGTGAAGATATTAAGCAAAAGAATCGACAAAGGGAACTCAAAATCTGAAAGTAAGGTCAAATATGCAACCATCCCTTACTTTTTTTTGACTTCACAAAGCAGCGAAATAGGCAACAAAATAAGTTGAAACATTATAAGCTACTTGTAACTTTTGACTTAATTAAGGAGTAAATTTGACCTTCATATCACATGCAAAAATTTATCTGATTTTACAAAAGAAACAGAACTCTATAAGGTTGTTATAGCAGGTGGAAAACTAAGAATTTATTAAACTAAAGATATTCATGGCAGCACCCAATGCCACAAACGTACAAATGTGACGACGACATCAGCAAGGATCCTACTGATTTTTCATCAGGAAGCAGTACTCCACAATTATAGCATTTTAAAAGGTTCGCAAGTATTCATTAATACCATATTAATAATTTCCATAATTCAGGGTTCTAACTTTTTAGTGCAAAGACTGTCCCTTTTGTTTCCTTTTCTTTTTATTTTAATCAGTAAAAAAGAGGACAGGAAAGGAGGCGGGACCGACATTTGTTTCCTTTTTTAATGTCAACACATGAATAAATGCTTCCCAAGATATTACACATGGTATGGAAAACAATATTAGGAACAGATAGACATAGGTAATAGACAAACATACTGAAGGCCTTTGACTTTTGCAGCTTCACACTTCAATATAATGCTAAGAAACTAAGAAAGAGACCTGACAGAGGTTTTTTTTCCTTTCTTTTCTTTCGTTAAATTTTTGGCTTCAGGAAGTCATTTACAAGTTAGACCACATGCAGTGCATGTAGCCAAAATAGCAGAGAATTCACCAGTAACACATGATAAGCGACAAATAAACCACAACTCTGTTTTAATCCGCTCATATAAACAGCATAGATACATGTTACTCTTGAAGAGCTGCAATGGAATGCCGAAAGGGGAAATGGTGGGCCGTAGCCAGTTTGTATGGTGATAATCCCCTGCATATCAGGTGAACTGTGAGTGAGGAACTTGAGATTACATATTTAGTCCCCAATTTTAAAACAGATATTACTTCAAGAAAGGAAATGGATTAAAGTTTAAACTCTAGCAAGATCCATGCATTGGTCACTCTCTTTCAAGGGAGGATTTCCAGTAGTGTTTTAGCTTGACTGTATATCCCGATGCCGCATTAGTACAGTCTAGAGCACAAGAAATTTGGGGCATCTTTAGAAGGAATTGCCAGGTTTAGGAGATTGAGAGTATAGTAACAATGAACAGGAAATTGGAAGGAATGGATTTGTCCTAATAAGGTAAATTTCTTAAGATGGGAAGGGGACAGCAGGAGAAGTGTCAGAAGACCCTGGTCTCGGCAACTGTTATGGAAGTGTAGAAGCCCTTCTGAAGTATCCTGTTTGGGGTGGATAGC